>CM061067.1:158189357-159623522 GCA_030762895.1 Sophora flavescens | reverse complement strand
ACTTAGGTATTGGATCTATAGAATCAGACTTAGGACTTAAATCATGAAAGTTAGAAGCGGTCCTTCGAGGATTAACGAATTGTCACGAAATGTAAATGGTTCAATCTAAAGTCGAATACCACGAGAGTAGGGGTTGGTTTAATTGGGCACGGTTTTTGTAACCCGAGAGGGAGCATTAACTATTTGAGGATAAATTCGCCTTCAAAGCAATTTTTGATAATTAACAAGGAGTAGTCAATTTAGTAACATAAACAATCTTGTTGGTAACCCAAATTCCTAGGAATCCCTTTAGATCTGAAAAACCCCCAAATTGATTTACTTTCTGTTTTACTTGATTGCATTCCTTATCTGATTTCTTTAAGTTATCTCTTATTTCAAAAATCAAAATCCTTTTTTACATAATCCAGTTTTATCGATTTAATAATTAGTTGTGATTTGAGATCACGGCCTCTGTGGGATCGATATCTTTTTATTACTTGGCGACGAATCCGGTACACTTGCCGGATCGCACTCCATCATGACTCTCCAGAGATAACCCATGTTTAGCCAAAACATCCGCTACTCGATTAACTTCCCAAAAAATATGAGACCAATAGTAGTTACAACCAAGCTGAGTGAAGCCCAGGATATTCCTTACCAAGGAAGCACAAGGATGAGCAGGATCACACCCTTTAGACATCAAATTAATTGCCACCTGAGAATCAGACTCCACAAGCAAGGCTTTGAAACTTCTATCCCAAGCAACTTTAATACCAAGGAAAATCGCCCACAACTCTGCTAACACCACCGAGCGGTTGCCAACATTCTTAGAAAAAGCAAAAATGACTTCCCCTAGATGGTTACATAGGACTCCACCACACGCAGCCTTGCCCTCTTTCGACATTGCACCATCGCAATTCAACTTAAAAGCACCCTCCTGAGGACACTTCCAAGCAACAGGCGGGTGGCCAAAAGAATTATCAAGATAACTAAAGAGAGCTACATTCACGTCAAGACTCCTAACAATATCTTGAGTTAGGCTATTGACCCTTTGAGAAATACTAAGTGGGTTAGGGCTAACCTAGGAAAACACCACGTCGTTTCTCTGATACCACAAATTGGAGAGAGTTGCACCAAAAATGGTCTCCCATGGAGTATTATTATGCCTCATACAAGAATTTAAGTTATTCATCAACCAAACCTTCAAGTCCTGTGCAAAAAAGTTTTGAGGACAATTCCCATGTGTAACACAATCCCAAACTGCACGAGCATAGTAACAATCTCCCATAGCATGCAAAGTGTTTTCATTACTCGAATTACATAGGGGGCACATACTGCTATCCAACAAACCTCTTCTATACCTCAGATCATTTGTAACTAGGGCTTCTCTAGTAACCTTCCAAATATGAACCTTAATCCTCTCGGGGCCTTTCCACCTCCAAATCACATCGAAAAGAGGATCTACACTGTTGGTTGTATCTGAAACCACCCTATAAGCAGAAGCAACCGAGAAAGAGCCATCAGGAGTACCCTTCCAACCCATAACGTCCTCACTGGTTACACCATAAGAGGGGATGATGGCTCTAATTTTGTCACACACGTCTGCAGGTAGCCAGAACCGCAGCTTATTCATATCCCACGAACCCTGATTATCCATAAAATCCCTGACTCTCACAATCCTCATATTATCATCCAGCAGATGCAAGGCTTTTTCCAGCAACTTTCCTTGTTCTAGCACCCATTCATCCAGCCAGAAATATATTTCTAGATCATTCCCAACACGCCAGATAACATTGTTTTCAATCAGATCAACACTTTTGCAAAGCCCTCTCCAAAAATTAGAACCCTACTAATCCTTATCAATTTTCAAACTACCACTTCTACCACATTTATATTTGGTGCGAATAACATCAACCCAAAGGACTTTCCTACGATTATTCAGCTTCCAACCTGCTTTCATGAGAAAGGCCTTATTCATAGCACGAGTAGATTTGAGCCCTAAACCCCCTATCTTCTTCGGACCACACAACTCATCCCAAGCTAGAGTGTGGATTTTTTTATTTTGCTCGTTGTCACCCCACACAAAGGCTCTGCACTTTTTGTCTATCTCATCACAAACTCGCAAAGGAAGGGCCACAGTTTGCATCACATAGCTAGGAATGGAGTGAAGAACTGATTTGACCAATGTAACTCTATCCACCATAGACAAGGTCTTAGACTTCCAGTTGCTAAGTCTCTGATTTACTTTGTCTAGTAATAATTGGGAAGTGTTATTGGTTACCCTTTTATGCAGAATCGGGATACCCAAATACCTACCCAAGTCATCTGTTCTTTTGAAACCAAACCTGTTGCTAATATCCTCCCTCGCATTCCAGTTAACATTTTGCGAGAAAAAGATCCTAGTTTTGTCCACATTCATCTTCTACCCCGAACTACCACAAAACAAATCCATCACAGTTTGAATAATTTCAACTTGATAAACACTAGCCTCGGTAAAGAGCGTAAGATCATCAGCAAATGCTAGATGAGATAAGAGAGGGCCTCCTCTAACTAATTGATTTGGTTTCCAAAATTTGTTATCCACCGCAAGATTAATAAGATGGAAAAGCCTTGCAATACAAAGCACAAATAAATAAGGGGAGATAGGACCCCCTTGTCTGATACCTCGTATTGGATTAAAAGGCTCGAGGGTTTCACCCTTCCAAAGCATGCACATTTTAGCAGAAGATATGCACCTCCAAATGAGCTCATTAAGATTATTCGAGCACCCAATATTCTCCAAAGTCTCACGAATAAACAACCAACTTAGCCTGTCATAGGCCTTTTCAAGATCCACTTTAATAGCCATCCACCCAATGTTGCCTTTCCTACTACGCATAGAATGAAAGACCTCTTGGACTATCACAATAGTATCACTGTTGTGTCTATTAGGGACAAAGCTACATTGACAAGGGCTAACCATATTTTCCATAATGCCACGCAATCTCAAGGCAACAATTTTAGTGACAGTTTTGTAAGAAACATTGCAAAGGCTTATAGGCCTTAAATCCTTTAATCTAGTCACCTGTTCCACCTTCGGAATTAAAGTATTCAAAGTATCATTGATTTCTTCAACTCTGCGAGGATAATCAAAAATATCCATGACAAGCTTGCAAAAGTCATCACCGATTATGTTCCATTGGGATTGATAGAAGATAGCCTGGAATCCGTCCGGCCCAGGAGCCTTAAACCCTCTCATGCATCGAATAGCCCTGCGAATTTCTTCATGAGACACCCTTCTGCCTAAGGAAGTTAAAACCTCACTGTCCAACTTAGGAAAACCATTTATGAGACAAAACGGCTCAAAGGAACTATGACCCGTAAAAAGTTTTTAAAGTAGTAGCAAATATAATTTTCTAGATCATCCTTGTTAGTTCTCCAAACACCATCCTCGTCCTGAATAGTTTTAATTTAGTTCCTTCTTCTTCTTCTGAATGTTGTGATCCCATGGAAGTATTTGGAATTCTTATCCCCAAATGCTAGCCATTTTGTACAAGATTTCTGAAACCACAAAAGTTCCTCTTGTCTCAAGACCTCCTCATACTGTCTCTAAACTTCTTGTTACTGAGATTCCAAGAGAGGAGTGTAGGCAAAAATAATTTGATAGCTAATACTATCGAGCTCCCTCAAAAGCTTCTTTTTCCCCACAAAAATATTACCAGAGGTCTCCCTATTCCATTTCTCCAACTCATTTTTAAAGTCTTGCATCTGGTGATTCCAAAAAATGCCATGCTTTCAATTACTCTTCATAAATCGATCAAAATCATCACGAGTCACTCAGGCTGCACGAAACCTGAAGGTACGTCTTCTTCTATTATCTCTTTTATCAGGGACGAATTGCACCAGGAGGGGTCTGTGACAGGACTTGAAAGGAGGAAGGTGATACACAATTCCTTCTGGAAAATGAAGACGCCATTGAAAATTTATAAGCATTATGTCCAAACGCTGCTCCAAATCCCCATGCTTCTGAGTGTAGGGATATCCTTGAAACCTAGCATCAATAAGGTCACAGTCATCAACCACTTCCCTAAAGGCTGCCAAGCTTCTACCAGAGGATCTGGTAGGTCTTTTTGACCTTTCATGAACATGCAAAAGGGCGTTAAAGTCACCCACAACCGCCCAAGGGCTATCAATATCACTAGCAACCTCTCTGATAAACTCCCAAAGATCATTTCTCTGCTGATAATGAGAACTTCCGTAGACTAGTGTAAGAAACAAAGGATAAGAGCCTTTCTAGGACACCTTCGAATGAATGAACTGATTCCCATGCTGAAGGAGATCAATCTTCCATTCTTGAGAGTCCTAAAGGATCCATATACCACTTGCATGACCCCGCGCATACTTCATGAACCAACCATCAAACCCAAGCTTCCTGACAACTCTCTCAGCTTTAGAGCCACTGATATGCGTTTCAACTAAAAATAACAATGAAATATTATATTCCTTCTTAATGTCTCTGATGAGGTTAACGAAACCTCTTCCTGTAGCGCCTCTGCAGTTCCATCCTAGCATCTTCATAGAGATTTATTAGGATTAGGGACCCCAGAAGGTTGTAGCCCCATGTTTAGAACTGTTCCATCTTCCACACTCGTGTTTTCCTGGCTAGAAGTTTCATCTTGGCACTTTTTCTCCTCATGCTTAACATGTGTCTCGGGAACAACAGAAGCATGAGACTGCGCAATTCTCTGGTTTATCAATTCTAGGTCCATAGGTAAAACATCCCAGATACTAGAATTCCTCTGCACCGTGCCAATCATTTGATCGAGAATAAGACCACCTGCTTGTTTTCCCAGAACTCTCATAGAAGCAACCATTTCCTGTTCAGCTGCATGCTTTCTAGACATGCTTTTAAGGTTTTTAACACTTCTGGTCACAACAACCTCGGGGGCTTTCCCTTTGGATGGATCACGCTTTAAAGGGCTTTGCACAAGTTGGGCCTTACTGCTACTAGGTTTCTGCTGGGCCTGGGCCCCTTGGTTTTAATTTTTCCCTTCAGCATTCCTCTGAGTGTTTTTTCCTCCCGTCACGTTACGCACTCTAGAATTTGTTGCATTAAAACTGTCATGTTTCTGTGGGACCCCTGTGAAAGTGACGCCAAGACTCATGCAAAACAGAAGCATGATTCTCGCTCTCTTCACGTAAGACATTAAAACGAGATCCCTTATAACCACCTTTTACTCCACCATTCTCTCCACCTATTTTGGACTTTTCAAAATGAGAGTTCTTCTCTCCTGTCTTGCCAGATTTTCTCCCGAGATCACTACTCCTCCCTTTATTCTTGATTTTGCTTCTATTTTGGGCAATCATCCAGGGCCCATATTCCTTGTTTTGCTCACCCTTCGATTCTTTGTCCGACTTCATCGCCATTGTTGGATTACTAGAGTCCTTGCTGACATCAGTCCTAGGTTGCATGGGCTGCTCTTGAGGGATAGTTGCCGCTGGAGCACCACCAACACTCGGGTCTGTATCACCTTCCTTCGACGTCGGAGCACCACCAACAATCGGCTCCTCGCTACCTTCCTTCGACTTCTCTCCACTCCCTTCAGCCTTTCCATTATCCTCGAGACACACGTTCTCTTCATGCCCATATTTACCACATCTAAAGCAAATCATGTGAAGACCTTCATACTCAAGGTTAAGAGCACAACCTCTGGCAATGATTTTTGGCATTAGTGGCTTCGCTAGATCAAGCTCTACGCAAATTCTTGCATACTATCCCCGAGTTTGGATTGAAGTAACTCTATCTATATTTAACATAACACCTAGCTTGTTTCCCACTCTTCCCAAGAATTGATCATTAAAAAGTTCCATAGGGAGTTCCGGAATTCGAACCCAAACAGTAACATGGCATTCAAACTCCGTATTCTGGAGAAACCCTAGCCTCCAACACTGAACAAAAATATAGTGTCTACAACTCTCCAAGGACCTTCAAATAGGGCATGATTATAGTCATCCATATACGTGAATTGAATAAGATAATAGCCACGAGGCATGTCTACTATCTCAACTTTTCCCTTTTTTGTCCATTCACGCTGAATCTTGTTCTCCAGAACTTTAAAGCTTACTTTTCTTCCAAGCACTTTAGCCACTAACACCGTCTTCCAAGGCTTGTACCATTCCAGAAACTCCTCATCAGACACCGGGATTTCTCGATATTTAGCCTTATCCTCATCAGAAACATGAGAAGTCAATTTCAAACCTTCCTTAAACCATTCTTCTCCTCCTTCAAAATCATGTGTGTTCTTTGCCCCATACCTTGTCCTATCAACGTTCATCAACTTTTCCTTGTAGGACTTGATGTTCTCCTCACTTTTATCTTCAACATTCATATCCTCGACATCCTGCAAGGGTCCATCTGATCCTCCTCCTGCACAGAAACCCTAGCAGAGCCTTCCTGGTCGCCCATGTCAGTTTTCCCGGTATGGTATGATGCATTAGGTATTTAGGTTCCAATTGTAAATCTCCGGATTCATAATGTTAAAACTTCAAAGGATTTCTTTTATGTAAAAAAAAAAGAATCAAGTTGAGTAAATCATATTTTTAATTATATATGAGTCCTTAAAATAGAAACATGAGATTATATGCCGTAAAAAAAAAAAAAAAAGGAAACGAGATAATATTTGCTGCCACTGTGCATATCACAAACGCAAAGAAAGGCAATAAATAACTTCACAAGAATTTTTTTTTCGTTTTTTGAAATCTATAAATAGTTGAAAATTAGTACTCCATCCGATCCTTGATGTAAAAAACAAATGGATACTTTTTTTTTTCTTGTCTAAAATATAAGAAACATGTATCAACTTTCATATATATTAAATGTTAATTTCTAATATTTGCCTCATTTATAATAAGATTTATATTTACGAGATATATCAACTTTATATACAAGTGAGTTTGTTCAATAATTAGAAGTGATATTTTTAAAAATTTATATGAATATTAATTACAATTAACTTATTTCAATACATTTAATTGGTCTGTGTTTTCTAGTGTTTTGTTTCTTATATTAAGGACCCGAGGGAGTAATTACTAATTTATCATGCATGTATAGTTATCATATTCAATTAGTATGGCATGACCGACTGAGATGTTATACTCCTTGTGGAAAAATATTAACGACCCTATGGAATTTACATGCAATCATGCAATTAATAGATAAAAAATTATTGAGTCAACTATTAATGGAATATTTTTCT
The DNA here is from genome assembly GCA_030762895.1 of Sophora flavescens. NCBI lineage: Eukaryota > Viridiplantae > Streptophyta > Magnoliopsida > Fabales > Fabaceae > Sophora > Sophora flavescens. Next base: position 159,616,308 of record CM061067.1, on the reverse strand, counting down.
TGAAGTAACTTATTGAAGATGCAATGAAAGGAGGAAAATTATAGAAGAAACAAAATACGAAAAGAAAAAAAAAAACAATAAACTGGTAATTAAATGATATTCATCTTTTTCTGGTGTTGGCACATTCTTGATATTAATTCGTTTTTAATTTGCACCTTCCTTTTATGACACATATTAATTAAAATTAGATAACCTAACATGGGGTCAACGAAGAGTAATAATGCTATCTCTCTTCCACATAGACATGTATACGTATAAAACTATATAGTGTTATATCAATATTAATGTTATCTCTTCTCATATATATTATTGGTGTACTATTAAATGCCTCAACATATTTGTTTAATATTTTTTGATCAGAACATAATTTGTTTAGTATGATAAACAATAACAACGATAGTAAAATCTAACAACATCCTTATCAAAAAAAATAAAATAAAATCTAACGACATCAAAGTACATAAAAAGATTTATAAATACTTGTATTTAAGTAACATTACTTTATGAAAAATAAATTAAAACAAATTGACTAACACTGCCATGCAGAGATGGAAACAAACAAAAAGATTGCATAGCACTTTTCTCCCTTTGACGCCAAAGCAGTGAAGATCGAAGAAAGAGTACACTATAATTTAAGGGTAAGTTCGAATCCTCGTAGAGTTTCTTTAACGCATGTAATTATAGCCGTGCAATGTGCAAATCCTATGAGCCTAGCTAACCCTACAGCTATCGTAAATAATTCAAAATTAGTTTAGTAGAAAAAAGGAAAACGCATAACAAAACTGAAGAGGGAAGAGACAAACATACTTAATTCATTGAAAAAACGATGGACAAAACCCGTGTTTTCTGAACGAGCATAGCCAATAGCTTTGCTAAATTGAAAAATATAATCAAAGAAAGGGGGTTAAAAATATGAAACATGAAACTGAGACTTTTCGGTTATAATACATATGAACAATATTCAAATGACATAAAAAACAGAGCAAACGTTCAGGAAAAAAATGTTAAAAATATCCACACACACACAAAAAAAAGATAAAATTTCAAACTTTCATTCCTAACTCTGAAGTAATACTACAGTAAATAAATTTGTATACAAAAGGTTTTGACGAAACATCATCACATATACCTATTACTTTTTTTTTATGGAAAATACATATACCTATTACTTATAGTTAAATGTAATGTTACAAAATCAAACTTTATTTATACAATGCAATTCATATCATATACTATCCTAATTCTCTAAAAAATTGTATTAGGAAAATTCTAAAAATGTTAGAGTAGAGGGTAATAATTTGAAACGGAGAGTGGTGTATGGTAATGGTACTACTGTATATGCCGTTGCAAAGATTGAAGTCACGTGAGATGCGTGCTGCTATCTGACACATAACTTGTTTTGGCACTACCTTTCTCACTCTCCATGCTTCATGGCAATGGCTTTCGTGTTTCTTCTTCATCTTCTTCTTCAACCCCTTCCAATGGCATTTGCATGCGCAACCACCTTCCCCTTCATTTTTATGCTTCACACCAATTAAGTTCTTCTAGATAGAACAAAACCTCTCCCTCTCTTTCTCTCTCTCTCTTGCTGCTATGGCTGTTACCTTCCACCTTCTTCTACTCTCCTCGTACCTTGTCTTGTTCCATGTCTTCTGCGTCATTGCAGAAGAAACCCAACAAAACCCAGAAAAAAATTCACTCCTTTCCTTCAAAAACAGTCTTCAAAACCCTCACCTTCTCGCTTCTTGGGACCCTTCAACCCCACACTGTAACTGGGTTGCTGTCACTTGCCAACTCGGCCGAGTCAACTCGCTCTTGCTTCAAAAACGTAACCTCAGAGGCACACTCTCTTCTTCTTCTTCACTCTTCACCCTCTCCTACCTCACCCATCTCAACCTCCAAGAAAACCACTTTTCCGGCGAACTCCCCGGCGAACTCGCTGAGTTGACTCACCTGGAAACCCTCAGACTCCGTTCCAACTCGTTCACCGGAGAAATCCCACATGAGCTGGGACTCTTGACAAAACTCCACACCCTCGACCTCTCCGGCAATGCCCTCGCCGGAAAAATACCGGAGACAATCGGCAACTTGACCCGGCTCAAGTTCCTGGACCTCAGCAACAACCTTCTCTCAGGTTCTGTACCCAAAACTCTCTTCACCGGAGCACTCTCTTTGATCTCTCTTGATATCTCCAACAACTCGTTTTCCGGTGAATTGCCACATGAAATCGGGAACTTGAGGAACATCACTGCCATTGACTTTGGGATTAACAAGTTTTCAGGGACATTGCCTAAGGAAATTGGGGAACTTTCCAAGCTTGAAATTTTGTTTGCACATTCCTGTTACATTGAAGGTCCATTGCCTGAGGAAATGGCAAATCTCAAATCATTGACCAAGCTTGACCTTTCTTACAATCCCTTGAAGTGTTCGATCCCAAAGATTATCGGGAAGTTGCAGAATTTGAATATACTGTACCTTGTTTATGCTCAGCTTAATGGGTCAGTGCCTTCTGAGTTGGGAAATTGTAAGAACTTGAGGTCTGTGATGCTTTCTTTCAATTCACTTTCAGGTTCACTACCTGAGGAGCTTTCTGAGCTTCCTATAATAACATTCTCAGCTGAAAAGAATCAGCTTCATGGGCCTTTGCCTTCTTGGCTTGGAAAGTGGAGTAATGTCGAATCTCTCTTGCTTTCTGGTAACCAGTTTTCTGGAACAATTCCTCCTCAGCTTGGGAATTGCTCTTTGATGGAGCACCTTAGTTTGGGTAGCAACTTGTTCACAGGTCCCATACCTGAGGAGCTATGTAATGCTGTCTCACTTTTGGAGATTGATCTTGATGACAACTTCCTTTCTGGTACAATTGAGAAAGCATTTGTTAAATGTAAGAACCTTATTCAACTGGGTTTGATGAACAATCAGATTGTAGGTTCTATACCAAACTATCTTTCTGAGCTTCCATTGATGGTGCTGGACCTGGACTCCAACAATTTTAGTGGGAAAATACCTACTAGTCTGTGGAATTCATCAACTCTGATGGAATTCTCTGCTGCTAATAACCGTTTGGAGGGTTCTCTTCCAATGGAGATTGGGAATGCAGTTACTCTACAGAGGCTTGTTCTAAGTAATAATCATCTGACAGGTACTATACCTAAGGAAATTGGAAATCTCAATAGTCTTTCTGTTATTAATTTGAATGGAAATATGCTTGAAGGGAATATTCCAATTGAGCTTGGTGACTGCAAATCACTTACCACATTGGACCTTGGAAACAATCAACTCAATGGGTCCATTCCTGAGAAACTGGTGGAGCTGAGCCAATTACAGTGCCTGGTTCTTTCTCACAATAATCTGTCTGGGCCTATTCCTGCCAAAAAGTCTTCCTATTTTCAACAACTTACAATCCCTGATTTGAGCTTTGTTCAACACCTTGGTCTATTTGATCTTTCCCACAATAGATTGTCTGGCACTATACCTGATGAATTGGGGAGCTGTGTGCTGGTTGTGGATCTATTAATCAGCAACAACATGCTCTCTGGGAGTATTCCTAGATCGCTCTCGCGCTTGACAAATCTCACAACTTTGGATTTGTCCGGTAACTTGTTGTCAGGTTCCATTCCACCTGAGCTTGGAGATGCCCTCAAACTCCAAGGTTTGTATCTGGGGCAGAATCAGCTCACAGGCACCATCCCAGGAAGTTTAGGAAAGTTGAGCAGTTTGGTGAAGCTGAATTTGACAGGAAATGAGTTGTTTGGTCCAATTCCAATTAGTTTTGGGAACATGAAGGAGCTAACACACTTGGACTTGAGCTCTAATGAGCTCAGCGGCGAGCTTCCATCCTCTCTCTCAGGTGTGCCAAGCCTTGTTGGGCTTTATGTGCAGAAGAACAGACTTTCTGGTGAAGTTGGGGAGCTCTTCTTGAACTCCATGACATGGAGGATTGAAACAATGAATTTAAGTGATAATTGCTTCACGGGGAACTTGCCACGATCGTTGGGGAATCTTTCATACTTAACAAATTTGGATCTTCATAGAAATATGTTGACTGGAGAGATTCCTCCAGACCTTGGCAATCTAATGCAACTGGAGTATTTTGATGTTTCAGGTAATATGCTATCTGGAAAGATTCCAGAGAAGTTATGCAGCCTAGATAATCTGAATTATCTATATTTGTCTCAAAACAGATTGGAAGGGCCTATCCCCAGAAGCGGTATTTGCCAGAACCTATCCAGGGTTAGATTTGTGGGGAACAAGAATCTTTGTGGGCAGATGTTGGGAATAAACTGTCAGAATAAAGGCATCGATAGATCTGCATTGTATAATCCATGGCGGCTCGCTGGAATTGCCGTTACAATCATTACAATAACTCTAACCATTGCTTATGTTGTACATAGATGGTTTACCAAGAGGCAAAATGATCCCGAGGAACTTGAGGAGCACAAACTAAACAGTTATGGGGATCAAAATCTTTATTTCTTGAGCAGTAGCAGATCAAAGGAACCTTTGAGCATCAATGTAGCAACGTTTCAGCAGCCTCTTCTGAAATTAACCTTGGTTGATATCCTTGAAGCCACTGATAACTTCAGCAAGACAAATATAATTGGAGATGGAGGTTTTGGAACTGTGTACAAGGCCACTTTACCTAATGGAAATAAAGTTGCTGTGAAGAAGCTTAGCGAAGCTAAAACGCAGGGAAATCGTGAGTTCATGGCTGAAATGGAGACCTTGGGCAAGGTGAAGCATCAAAATCTTGTTGCATTGCTTGGATATTGCTCAATGGGCGAGGAGAAACTCCTTGTTTATGAATACATGGTGAATGGGAGCTTAGATCTTTGGTTAAGAAACAGGACCGGGGCTCTAGGAATCCTTGACTGGGACAAACGTTACAAAATCGCAACTGGTGCAGCTCGAGGATTAGCTTTCCTTCATCATGGTTTCATACCTCACATCATTCACAGGGATGTGAAAGCTAGCAACATTTTACTCAATGAAGATTTTGAGCCAAAAGTTGCAGACTTTGGACTTGCAAGACTGATCAGTGCCTGCGAGACGCATATCACCACAGATATTGCTGGAACATTTGGTTACATTCCACCAGAGTATGGACAGAGTGGGAGGTCTACAACAAGAGGAGATGTCTACAGTTTCGGTGTCATATTACTTGAACTGGTGACTGGTAAAGAGCCAACTGGACCAGATTTTAAAGAGATTGAAGGTGGGAACTTGGTTGGATGGGTTGGTCAGAAGATCAAGAAGGGGCAGGCTGCTGATGTTCTTGATCCGACAGTTCTTGACGCAGATTCGAAGCTGATGATGCTTCGAGTGCTGCAGATTGCTTGTGTTTGCCTCTCTGATAATCCTGCATACAGGCCTACCATGCTTGAAGTACACAAGTTCCTGAAGGGGATTAAAGGAGGGAGAGTAGTTGAATAGATTAAGTCATAAGGTGATATGGTTTTTAAAGTAGTGATTAACTGCAAATTGATCCAACAGAAGCTGGAGTTCAGCAATCTAGTCCTATATGTAGACTGTCCTTATCTATATGCATAACAACTCTTCTTTGCAAAATAATTTAATCATATATGTAGACTGTTGTTAGTTATATATCTTTCTTATGTTGAAATGGGAAGTTTCTATACAATCTTGAATAGTTTCATAGCAATGTTTGCATGAGATAATATATATGGATGTGAAAAACCCAATCAATTTAACAAGCAATGCCCCAATATGCAAAAATCTTGCATGTTTATGATGGTTTCAAATTAGATTGAACCCTTTTTGTGCTGGGTTCTTCTTTTATTCATGTACAAAAAGAATTGGTATGGGACTGGTGCAAGGTGCAAGGTGCAAGGTGCAAGTGTAATGTGGACGGTTCTGTCCTAGACACCTAACAAGGGGAAAAGGTTGCTTTTTATTGTGTCGGCCTTTATCAGAGATGCTTCCATGCCTTTTCTAATAGGATTTCCCAGAAATCTTGGGAGGTTGTAGCATTACAGTACCTAAATTTTTGGGCAATTATTATGTGTAGGGTGAAAGTTTTGTGGGATACAGGAATAAGAAAAGTGGTAATTGAACTGCTACATTCGAGACTCGCACACCAAATATTCTGGTGTCCATGCCAAAACTCTATCGGACAGTTTGACAAGTATTTTGAAAGTTTCATAACCAAAGGCTCCACTCTCCTTGAATATTTACAAGGGAAGTGCTACAGGTACAACACCCATGAATGAATCTTAACCAAACATGTTATATGTAATTTGTAGTTTTTTTTTGGCTAGTTAGCCCCACTTTTATACCAAAAAATAAATAAAAATTATTAAGATCTATATATTTGAAAATTCTCAAAATAGTTAAAGATAGGATGTCTAATAATAGTAGTAGAATACTAGGAAATAAAAGTACATTTCCTCCACAGAAACCTGAAACTTGGTGAATGAAAATGATGTGCTTACTTGGCTTTTTGACCAAACTGGGTTCCTTTTAGAAACTATTTACCAGTTTAGGGTTATTCTGAAACTATTTACTAATGGGGGGTCGTTTTGGACACGTGGTATATTTTATTTTTTTTCAACCTGACAGGTCAAAGGCGCGCACTGCAGATGGCGCCACCCATTTTTTTTTTTTAAAAAAAAGGGCAAAAGGGGAGGCGCCGCTGCAAATGGCGCTTTCCCTTGCAGTGGCACCTCCCCTGCAGTATACCACGTGGCACCTGGGGGCCCCCCAACCAAAAATTGGACGCCTGCAATTTTAAAGGAACAACGCTACAATTTTAAAGGAACAAAGCTACAAAAAAAATTATACTATAAGTATAGGGAGTAATGATAAAGTATCTATTTAAAACAACAAGAGGCAATAAAAAAAATCCCGTATTAATGAGTAGCAAATAATATCACAGGAGTCATAAAAAAATAATAACAATAACAATTTACACCAATAAATATTTATCAATTATTAAAGATATCAATTTAAAGATAATTGATAAATATATATACTGGGCAATTTATAGATATCAATTTATAGATAATAGATATCTATCAATTTACTGGGCAAACTTAACAATATATATATATATAATTAAAGATAATTATATAAATAATTTGATAATTAAAGATAATTATATGGTTGAATGTTTTATAAATATTATTTAATAAAATATTAATGTTAAAATTTAATGTAAATAATACAAAACTAATATAATAAATTATAACCTGAAGACATTAGTTTTATATAAGTTTATAATGTAAAATAAGAATATTAAAATAAATGACATTAAATTTATATTTAAAAAAATAATAACTTCGTACTGTTGAACCTCGAAATTTTCGCGTGAGTTCAAATTGGATTACTATTTGGGCCTTACTATTTATGTCATTATTTGATATGAATATATTACTAAAGTCATTCTACTGACACACCTTCCTGGTAGGTGTAAGGAATGATGAAATTTAATATTCAAAATTTTAAAAATTTAAAATTGTAAATATATTATAATATATTTAATATAAAATAATTTTAATAATATATATATCTAATATTATTATAAAATATTTATAAAAGTTAATATAATAAATATGTTATATATATTTGTAAATATAATTTATATATATATATTATATTATTTTTAATATTCAAAATTTTTAAAATTTAAAAATATAAATATATTATAATATATTTAATATAAAATAAATTTAAAATTATATATTAAATACTCAATAATTTATTATATTTGAATATCGTTTTGTTTAAAAACCACTGTGTAGACATTGGAGAGTGACAAGAGTAACAAACACGCTTTAGCTTCATGATGTAATGTATGGTTATTAAATATTATTATTATATTTAATAATATATTAATAAAAGTGTTGTCATGAGTCCACATTCAACATGATGTCATAATTTCGTATGGTGTTTACTGGATGCAGCAGCTGATTGGACGTGGTGGCAAAAGCAATAAAGTTGTCTTCACCTACAGGACCGGAAGCGTACTGGGTGGGAAGCAAAATTTTTTAAATGATTACCGAATAGGGTGGTCAAAAAGCAATGGAGTATCACTCCACAACTCCCACGTTGGAGTCGGCTTTTTGACCAAACTAGGTTCTTTTTAGAAACTATTTACCAGTTTAGGATTCTTTTTTTGTCGCGTTGTTCTTTTAAAATTGCATGTGACTTTCTTTTAATTCTTATAAGGTAAATTTTTTTTACTATTGTAATAATTGATGAATATTTATTGGTGTAAATTGTTATTGCTATTTTTTTTATGCCTCATGTGATATTATTTGCTACTCATTATTACGGGATTTTTTTTTATTGCCTCTTGTTGTTTTAAATAGATACTTTATCATTAATGTCATCGTTACTCCCTATACTTATAGTATAATTTTTTTTGTAGCGTCGTTCCTTTAAAATTGTAGCGTTGTTCCTTTAAAATTGCAGGCGTCTAATTTTTGGTTGGGGGCCCCAATGTGCCACGTGGTACACTGCAAAGGGAGGTGTCACTGCAGGGGAAGGCGCCATTTGCAGTGGCGCCTCCCCTTTTGCCTTTTTTTTTTTTAAATGGGTGGCGCCATCTCAGTGGCGCCTTTGACCTGTCAGATTGGAAAAAAAAATGCCACGTATCCAAAACGACCCCCCATTAGTAAATAGTTTCAGAATAATCCTAAACTGATAAATAGTTTCTAAAAGAAACCCAGTTTGGTCAAAAAGCATGCTTACTTTGTCCAAAGGGGATTGAATTGAAATTTGTGTGTATAAGATCCAACTTAAAAACAATAGTCAAGTATAAAGACCAAAAGTATAAATTAACTTTTATTTTTTTCTATAATAACACATAGTGTTATAAAAATCAAAAGCATTCAAAATTGTCAAAAATAATTATTTAGGTAAAAAAATTTAATTTTCAATTTACGATGAAAAGTTGGATGCGGATCTCCTACATTAACCCACTCCTAGTTTTTTTTTTTTTTGTGTACCAACAGTAACCTAACAATAGTCTAAGACCATTTTTTTGAGACGTAATATCATTGAAATGAGTTTTATCCTTTTTAACAAAGTAGTTTATACAAACTGCAGAAATCCAAACTGAAACATGTTAAATGAACTCATTTATCTATCAAAACGGTGAGCCTTATTGGTCATTAACCCCCATATTTAAGTTAATATAAGAATGATTCCGTCAACAAATAAAAGTCAATAAGAATGATAGATGGCTTGTTATCATGTATTACGTACTTCCATTTAGAATTTTACGGTGACATGGTTATCTTCACTCTCTGAACTTTCTCTAACGGGGATAAAATACACAAAAGAACTTGTCTATTCAAGTCAAACAAAATAAAATAAAAAACTGAATATAAATGCCACACACCACGTATGACCCCATAATACTGTGAATTTTGTTTGAATCTTTCGCTGCCTAGAAATAAAATAAAATATAGAACTATAAATTAGATTTTCAACACCACCAGCAAGTAGCAAATGTAAATAAAAAAAGAAAGGATTTGACTATTTGGTATAGTTTTCTTCTGAGAAACAAGTGCGAAAAAGAGTAGAACCAAACGGTTATCGACGCACGTGCGTAAGAGGATTCGTGGTCTTGCGCCGCCCCTACCATAGCCTAACATATTCCCTCATGTCACGTGTGTCGATTACACACTCTCACTCTCAAGTCTCACCTACGGCGTTTCCTGATTATCGCGTTGGCTCTGGCAATCCAACGGCTCTGATTTCACGTCCCCACGAAACGGCTGATCCAATCTTAGCACCGTATCTTCCTCCGCTCCTCCTCCTTCCTTTCTCCCGCGCTTCCCACCAATTGCCACCCCAAACAGCTTCGGACTCACCTCCTCCGCCGTAATCTCCGCCGCATTATCGCCGGGTAACCGCTTCAAATCCCTGCCTCGCGCGTTTGCGTAACAGGACATGATGGTGAATATGGTGTTGCAGAGCGATCTCATCTCCGCTAACTCCTCCTTCAACTGAACGTTCTCCTTTCTCAGTCTCTCGTTTTCCTCCAAGAGCTTCGCTAATGAAATCTTCAACTTCTCCTCTCCCGTGTTCGACGATAGTACGATTGGCATCGCCATCGGAATCGCAGCTAACGACGACGGCAAAGGAACCGCTCCGGCAGCGGCCAAAGCTGGCGGCAGTGGTGGCGAGGGTGAAGTAATCTTCCGTCGCTGAATTTTACAGAGAAGCCGTTTGTCGTCTCTCCGGAAAAATTCATTTGAAAATTCACACCGATCAGGTACAAGTTTTCTGAATCCCTAAAAAGCAAGCAGAATTATTAAATTCACACAAATGAATAAGACAAGAGAAAGTAGTTAATTAATACGTTTTTCTTTCGTAATTTTAGTAGTTGTAATTTGTAAATAATTAATGATAAAAATAAGGATATTTTGTTATAAATATAAATCTTAAATTACTAAAAAAAAAAAACACGGAGGGAGTACTAAATAGAGAAAAATTGAAATGAAAATTACATAAGTATTGAGTTGGCGAACGAAGCTAGAGAAGTTGTTGTGCTTAAAATATTTAGGAAGAAAATCGGTGGCTAAAAGGGTTGGGTTCCAAACGATGAATGAGGATCCATCATCGTTCCACGAAACGACATGGTCGATTGTGGGATCGTCGACGAGCTGATAGGTCTTGGAGATAAACGGTGTTGCGATGTATCTCAGAGACTCACCGGTGGGAGTAGAGTCACTCTCACCCCGCGGTGAAGCCATTAATTGAATGGAAGTAGAATTGATTTTGATGGCGGGCTACAAAGTTGGCGTAACAATTATTAATGGAAATAGAATAGAATATGGGAGAGGGAGAGGAAAGAAATTGGATAATTGGAACAGAGGAAGAGAAATGAAAGGGAAGATAAGAAGAAGCAGAAGCTACTACGTTACCGATTTTCTCGCGAAACTTCCTTACGTACGAGGACTCTTTGCTGCATTTCAGTGGAAACTTACGTTTACCATGAATCTTCTATTCTCTTTTTTATTCTTTAGATAAATCAGATAAGATGAAGATAGTTTGATGGCTTTTTTTCCCGTCGTAAAACGAATGAATTTTGATTTTGGTCCTTTTAAAAAAGTTTCTTTGATTTTGGTTCTTCTAAAATCTGAAATCATTATTTTTGATCCCTACTATTATATGATATTTGTTAAGTATTTATGTGTCTAATAAAAGATCATATGATCATCCAAAGTTACACCTAATAACCTATATGGTGTCATGTTAGTATGTGATTTATCTAAAATTTTTCTTGAATTCTAAAATGAATTATTTTTATCTTTTCTAAAATAAATGTTAGGGACTAAAAATGGTGATATCAAATTTTAGAGGGATGAAAATCAAAGAAAAATAATTTATAGGGATCAAAACCAAAATTTGCTCAATTTATAGAAACCAAAATTAGTAATTTCATATTTTAGAGGTATGAAAACGAAAGAAAAATTTTTAAGGTGACCAAAACCAAAATCCATTTATTTTCTAAAGACTAAAAATATATTTAACCTTAGTTTAATTGATATCATACATGCAGCTAATCACAAATTATGACATGAATTAGTTAATTGCGGCATTTCAAATGATATGACTTACTATTGTTATGGCCCTACTATACCACTTCACTATTTTTTTAATTTTATATTAATTTAAACAACTTTTCATTACAATGCTGCATCTTTAAAAAATATTAATTAAATGTGTCTCACAAGTTATCTCACCTTTATTTTATATTCATGTTTGTTTAAATTTATAAAGGAAGGTATTTAAATGAAATTATCTATTATTTTATTTTATTTTTGATGGTTGTTATATAAAAAAAAAGGTTGCATGTTTATAAGCAATCACTCTTACGTGTGGATTTCATCCTACTCCAATCTTTATAAGAACCGGTTATTATTTTTTTAAGAATTAGCTAAGCATGTTAAACCATTGCTCCTACGATAATGGTTAAACATTTTTAATGATGTGATATTTTAGGTTTAATTGTGTTCGTACTAGAACTAAGTGACTCGAATATACTGAGTGAGTTTTTAGAGATTTGTGTACAATATGTGAAAAATGGGTTCATTTCCATTCTAGTGACGGGAATTCTCCAATAGGAGAGAAAGACATGTATTATTTAAAATAATATATGTGTCTTTCTTTATTGGAGATTTTCGATCACAGGAGAGCAGGGCTAGCCCAAGGCCCATGCGAGTGAAGCCCATGTTTTAGGCTTCTCAAAAAAAAATTTCTTTTTTAAAAAAAAGCCCAATTTGTATATTTTTATATTATATCTTTTTGATATTTTTAGTACATGAACAAACATAAGCTAGCCCACTTTATATGAAAGGTTATCATTAGCTGCAAGGTCTAGGGTTTAACTCCTCGTTATGTATAAAATAGTATTTTTATATGAGAAAATTGTTGGTTTAATTAATTTAATATTTTTAAAAAATCTCATTACAAAATTTGCTTTAAACCTGTATTGGACCGATCCTCTTGGAGAGGATCCTGGTCCATGAAAAATAGCATATTTTCTCTTCTGTTATGGGTCTCCTGGATATAGACTTTCTTTGTAATTGATCCTTTAAGACCATTAAAATCGAGGACGGAGATTCCCTCCTTGGCCATGATTTGATCTATTCGTCGGTTGATTGTTATTGATGATAAATCCTGATAAGTCCTCGCGACATTTTTTTTTTGGTAAGCTGGTTCTCTCGACTTTACTATGAAACAAATTGGTTGTATGATTTTTGATATTAATAATGCAAATCTAAAAGGTTTCTATTGGTATGATTAACATTTTTCTACGTGTATTTTGAAAGTAAGAAATATCTAGTGCACATGAAATGATTCACGACAAAGGAGTAGAAATTTTTTATAAATGCTGCACAAAAATTGAGAAAATATGGATCCATTTGTTTAATTTCAATGTCTCATCTCCTATTTCGAAATTAGTCATAACCTCATAATACTTTTTTTAAAGAAAGAATCAATTATAAAAAAACACTACCTATATTGCTTTTTCTTTTGTGGTGAAAACAACTTATATAATATTGAATGAGATCATTGATTAAACAATAATAAACTCCTTACACCACAATCTGACATCACCTGGCACAACGTATATTTATGTGAATGGGGTTACATCCTGAACCAGTCAGACATCAGTATCAGAAATATTATTTGTATATTTAGATTTTCGATATCTGGACTATATCTATGATATCTGGTTAATGTCAGTTTAAATATATGGTTAATTATATTTGATGAATGATTAATGAATGTAACAATATGTCACGACTCATTAACCATCCATTGAACGTAGAAGGGCCCAAACGAGCTACCCGGCCCGTCACGGGTTCGGGCTTTATAGGACCAGGTCAAAAAGGTCCGTAATCAATATGGGCTGTAAAATAGGTTTCTAAACCCAACCCGATGAAGGTTGCGGGCTTTTTTAGACCGGCCCAACATTTTTATTTGTTTTTTCATTCATTTTCATTTATATTGAGTTTTTTCCCAAACGAATTAGGACTAGTATTTTAAAATTGTTTAAGTATCTTAAACAAATATGCTAATTACAGAGATGTTATGAAGTTTTTTTTTTAATAAAAATTATCATCACATTCTTCAGTTATATTATGTATATTGACATTAGCACTTAAATCTTTGTAACTTCAGACATGCTAATCATTCTTCCAAAAAAAAATGTTAATTCAGTCGAAGATCAACAATTGAAACAATGAAAATGTCCAACAATGAAAAAATGACAACATCAAAAATGAGAAAGACCAACAATTGAAACAATGAAAATGTCCAACAAAAACAAACTTCACAAACCACAATGAAAGTCCAACAATAATAACGATATATTGAAATCCTATGCTTTGGCATCAACATTGGCGATTAAGCCTCCTAGAGAAATTTTTATATCTTCAAAATGATGACCTCCCGCTCATCATCATCTTAATTATCATAATCTAGAATAAAAAATAGACTTTGTTATGATTTTTTATTTCCATATTTTTATGTTTTTAGTTAAATAAAAATGAATAAAAATTCAAATATATAAAACTAATCGACTACTCGAGCCTGATGTGGGCTAGCCCGGTACAGGTTCGGGTTTCATAGAGTCGAGCAAAATAGCCCGGAATTAAAATGGGCTAAAATTTAACTACTCAAACCCTACAATTCATTGGGCTTATCGGGCTAGCCCGGTCGGGCCGACCTATTTTACCGCCTCTAACTAAACGTGATTAACACATATTTGAACTACATTAACCATGATTTTTCAGGTGTTCAAATATACATATCAGTGGAAGGTTAATGAATGTAACTATGTACCACAACTCATTAACCATCCACCAAATATAATTAACCAAATATTTGAACTGCATTAACCGGATATCGAAGGTGTTGTCCAGATGTCCAGAATTTAGATGTACAAATAACATTAGTCTATCAGTATACATTTGAGGTTAGGTAATTGAAAGGTTTTTTTACACACACACACACTTACCTTCCACGCTTCAACCGAGCACCACGGTCTTACAAAGTCTTCAACATTGTAGAGAAACTTTTAGTGGTTTTGTGAAACCCAAAATGCAGCATGATGTGGATGGGGAAAGTGGCAATCCAAATGAAAGCTGAAATGGCAAAAGGAAATTGTACGTGGAGGAAAAATAAGGTCGGCTTGACTTTTGTGTTCTTCGTTCAATAAGATTATAATATCAAAAGATTGAACAAGGGTAAAATCTGGACTCTTTGGTTCTGCTTCCTTCTCTCACTCTCAAGTTTTCCTTCTAAATCCTAATCATATTTTTCTAAATTTCGTTTCTTCAAGCCATCCCCTACTCTCACAATCAGATTTTTCTTATATCTCTAGTGCTCCAGTGACACCCAGTCAAGGCAATATTACAAAAGATATGAGCTATTGTAACCTGCATCTAGCATGGAGCATGTAAACGCCTACTTTTGTAATCAAACACATCAACAGAAACACTAGAAACTTGCACACAGCAACGTTTGTGAGACAAAAAAATGTATAGGGCAATAATGCAGGTTGTTACTATCCTAACAACTGGAATGGACAAAGCATTGCACAATATGCTTAATCTCAAACTATTAGTAAAATGTTACTGAAAGGCTTATAATTCATCAAAGTAATGCATAGGAGAAGAACACAGTTTCTGCATGAAATAGCAGTACTCCATATGAACATAGTTCTCTAATGCCTTGAACTTACATGCAAGCATATATTTTGCAGACCATATAATGCCATCACAAGTGAAGACAGTCTCTCAATCATAACTCTAAACAAAGAGTTAATTACAGCATCTCTCTGGAACTCAATACTTTAAGACAACAGCAATGAATCATTTGTAATGTGTAGATACTACATAGATACTCCCCAAAAGTATATGTCAGGCCAAGAGCATGAACATATGATTAACTTATAAATTTAGTATGCATACTCAAAAGAATCAACTAATATCATTTTCAGATGTTGGATGAACACTCAATCACAACAGGAATTTTAATATTGTCACCAAAATTTGATGTTCATATGTCATTTGCACTTTCATACACAGGTGTTATGGAAGGGAAAAAGAATGCACTTTATGGTGTACCTTCCTCTGGCATGTCTGACATAATTTGCAGATATAGTGTAGCTCTTATTATTATTATTATTATTATTTGGTGGGCCTGGAGGAGTTGGATTCATAGCAATGTCCAGCCAAATTACATTTCTAGTCAAAGAACGAAACAATTATGAACCGAAAGCTTATTGCAAAGGTAAGACCTCTAAATGTATCCTTTTAAGTCTCTATTAATGCACTGGAATTCTTACAATTGGTCAATAAATTTACACTTAAACATAAAATTCATTTATTTCTTTATTTGTTTAACATGATTCTAAAACTAAATATCATGTTGTATATCTTTTACATGTTCATAATTATTCACAAATGCAACAAAATTAATCTCTGAACTCATCATGCATGCACCAAATTAAAAATAAAGCTAACACCAATTATCTTGGAACACTTATCATGCGGAGGTTTTAAATTTTAATATTACTTGAAAATTATGCACGTACTTCATTTCATTTTCATACATTGTTGTTATGGACGGAAAGAAACAAAGCACCTGATTGTGTGCAGACAAGCCTTTCTAGCATTCCCTCTGATGTGTCTGAGTAGCATACTCAGCAGATATTATAATAATGCTACAATTGGAGAAATACCAACTACAAGAATACCTTTATATGTGTTCACTGTTCAGTATGAATACAAAACACAGGCCGAAAAACAGAAAAACCACAAAAGGATGATGACCAAACATGACAAGGTTTACTTAAAGGATAAGTACACAATGGCTAATGAAGTATGCTTGATTTTCCTGTTAAATAGCATGATGTGTCATTGTGTCAATAAGATGTTTTGGCTGTATATATAAATATAAATACCTCTAATTTCACAAACTACAACATATGTAAGTTTGCATGATATTTTGGAAAGAATACGAAATACCATATAACTTAGGTCTTTCTATAGTCAGTAAGTTTATTGGATATGATCCTTGTGTCCAATAACTTCAACAGCAACATACAAGTGATACAACTCAGTTATATTTGAAAGTGTTACATAAAGAATCACAATGGTTAACTAACCTGCAAAACTTGTGCTATAAATTCAACACTCCTCTCAAAATTCTATCAAAGCATTCAACTTACAGTAAAAGGCTACATGAAAAGGCCCAATTAAATCGCCCTCATGAAAACAAAGGCTCAAGAAACATACAAAACACAATGGCGATAGAGCATAAGAATCACTGAAGAGAATAATGCCCACAGAAAGGTCACCCACCAAGCCAGAAACAAAACAACTTCCTTGATAAAAGCAAAACTAGGCAGTAAATTACTTAACAACAGGAAATTTCCAAAAGGACCATCAATCTGAGATAAGCCAAGAAAGAGAAGTACCAGCACAGGAGGCCCTAGAAATTGCAAAACCACAAGGCACAAGAAGTGATTATGCAGAAACATCTTCGCCCTACTATAATCCAAGTCAGGAACCTTTCTAGCATGAAGCCTTTGGTACCAAGATAACAGGGCTTCATTCAGATACATTTGCAGGTTCGGCCTTAATGCCACAATCTGCAACAAACTTGACCCCAACAAGCACCATCGCCTGAAGTTACTAAATTCAGATGGCAGGAGCCCCAAATTCCCAACCAATTTCTCTGCATTGCCAAATCCGCTCCTTGTTGCACTAGCTCCCTTACTGCTATCATAGTTTGTGTTTACAAAAATTTCGGCCAATGGTTTAATCCAAAGCAAAGCTACAAATATAACAGAGATTTGATTTGCATAAAGAATCATTCTGGTAAACCATCCACAAGTTATCATTGACATATTGCAACGAATCTGATCAGTTCCAAGCCAAAATGAACGGGCATTTCTTGCAGCAGGAATAAAGAGAAAACCAGCAAGGCAACCCATCAATGAAGCAACCAAAACTCTCCAAAACCCATCAACTGGAACAAAATCAAAGTCCAGAAGAACCAATGAAGCACCACCCTCAGAAACAACCAAAAGCCCAAAGAAAAGCCCCAAAACCCCAAAAACAACACTCAATTGCTTCTCCGACCTCCTGGACGCAGATCTCTCAAACGTGACCCTAGCAAGCAGCAACACCCACATGGAAAGACTCAAAATTGATAACAGAATCGGAACAAAAACCCCATTTGCCAGAAACGCAGAATTTTTAGATGAATCCAAATAACTGTTAAGCAAGAGAGAAGAAAGGGAAACGAAGGAGAAGGTGAAAGCATAGCAATACTGATCGATATAGAGACGAGACTGAAGGTGACCCTGATCGAGCCTCAACCTGAAGATCTGCGCATTGTTTTCATCGAAATCGACCTTGTCTTTGGACTTGTTCCTCTTCCTGAGGTCGGGGCCTTCGACGGCGGAACCGGGTCGGCGAATGGCGGCTCTGAGGCCATTGGAGTTGGGTTGGGAATCAGGGTGGATGTAGGTTTGAAGAGCGTAGAGGAAGAGGATTGGGAATTTGAAGAAGGTGAGTGTGAAAGCGAGGACGAGGGAAAGTGATGTATTGAGCAATGGATTCTTGTACAACAACACCAACTCCAGGAGCATTGTTGTCGTCGTCGTCGAATTCGAATTCGAATGTAAGAGAATGCTGGTCTGTTAAGGTAAGTTAGAGTGATGGGATTGCTTGTGCTACTGATTGTCCTATTTTTCCTAGGTTTTAACTTCTACTGTTCCCTCCGGAGTCAATTATTAACAAAAAAATAAAAATAAAAGTATATATATTCGTTGGACTCAAACATATAAGTAAAATCCAACTAACTCAACTCTATTTAATATAAATATTTCAAAACTTAAGAAAATTAATCGATCAAACTAATTCTCTCTTTACTTTTTTAAGAACATTATATATTCCTGAGACAATTAAATGGTAGTTTAATAATTATAACTCATTTTTATATAAATCAAGAAAATTAAACTAAATAAACTAACTTTCTTAATAAATATGAAATTAGTTATTTTTATTTATAATTGAGTGTGGAGGTAATAATTTACTATTGAATCTCACATAGTGACATGATTTCAAGATTTTTTATAGCTAGTGGGTGTTTAGAAAAGATTCTTTTACGAGTTTCAGCTGTTTTATTTTTTTTTATAATAAAAAGCTGTATTGTAAAAAAATAATCATGTTTAGGTCAATTAACTTAAATTTTAAAAAAACTTTTCTTCCCTAAAAACGCTGTTTCGGAACAACCTAGGATAGTGGACTAAAATTGGAAACGTTTAAATTTTTCCTGACATCTCTGTGCGTTGCGCTTGCCGCATATGCTTTTATTTTCCTTGCTTTCTTTTAAGCTTTTATTTTATTTATTCCTGCAGTGCAAACAATACTGCTGCATATGCAGATATGCTTTTAATTCTTACACTTTTATTTTGTCTTTTTCTCCTCTTCTTTTTTTCCTTCTATTTTTTCTTCTTTCTTTTTTTTTTCTTTTTTTTCTAAATGTGTTGATTCTTTCAAATTATGAGATTTTGGAAATACACCTTTATTACAAAATATAAAATAAATCTAATGTTAAAATACATCTTTATTTTTATACCACCCAAACGAAATAGATTATCTTAAAATCACTTTTAAGCAAATATACCCAAACAAAAATAGATTCTGATTATAATCGATTATTTGAAAACAGATTATCAACATAATCTTTTATTTTTCAGCTTTTCCAAACATACTCTTAATGATCTATTTTGAGTGTTCAGTGTTGATAAAAATACGTTGAGATTACCAATGAAGCTTAAATTATTATATAATTAATTTTTATTATAATCATATGAAAAATCATGTATAAAACTATTTTTTTAATTATATTTAAAATTAGTTATAATTGATTGATAAGGTAAAAATAAATAAATATATCAAAATCAAACTTTGTTTTATTATTATTATTATTATTAAATAATAGTACATCAAAATCTATTTTATCACCCAAATTGGCGAAAAGAATTCAAATTTCAGTGAATCAGCATTTTATGGGGTATTATGTAACATTGAAATTCAAATGAATAAGATGGGATTTGATTTGTGAAATGTTTTATTAATAGATAAATTATATTTTTGAGAATCATATTTCGAAGAATTTTTTTTTTTCATCTTCACACATAGGAATATAGTTTGTAAAAAACTTAGAAATAGTTTCTTACCCACTGTTTCTCAGTGAAAGTATGACATAATTATTACAAATTGTCTCAAAAGATGCACTTATTTAATGAAAATAATTAACCTTTTGTGTCTAGAACAATATAAATCGTGTATATAGCATTCTACCTAAGTTTAGTCCATATAGTTTTTTCAAGTTTCTAACTATCATTCACTTCCCTAAAAAAAACTATCATTTATTAATTTTATTCCTGAAATCTTTGATGTCCGGGATTTTTTTTTTAAACTTGTACCAAACATGAGAAAATTTTATTCTCATACCAATACTCCCGAAAATATTTTTTAAATGTGTCTAAGGCGTGTTTCAATAAATAATTCAATTGAATACTTATTAAATAAAATATTTTAAATTAAACTAAAATAAATGTATTAATTTTTTTGCCAATTTTTTTTTTGCAATAAAATAAAAAAAAAACTTGTAAAGAATTAATTAAATATTTTCATAAACTTATTTTTATAAAGTATTTTCATAAACTCATATATATATATATATATATATATATATATATATATATATATATATATATATCATAACACAAAGTTTATATTGGGGAAGACACGCCCCCTTGTAAGGCCAGAGAATCCACCAACCTCAGTGAGGGTTTATATTGGAAGTTACATGTTACCTAGCAACGAAGGAGATCTAAGAATCGAACCCAAGTCACAATTAATATGAATACAAAAGGCTTAATCAAATGTGTCAACTCAAATATATTTTTTATAAGCTCTTTCAAATACTCCCCCATAACCTATCTAAAAAATATTTACCCCATCATTTTCCAACATTAATCAAATTCAAAATTTAGTTTAAATTGTAACTCGTGAATTTATGTCAAATAATATAATTTTTTTTTATGAACATCGGGGCCTAAGCCCAAAACACAAACGTAAAACTAGAAAAGAACATAACGGTGTATGGAAGCGCCGCTGGATCACTACTAACAATGTAGCAAGCTCAGAAGGAGGATGATCACACAAGACAGCTCCCAGCCCTTAGTGATGAAGACTCCGGTTGGCAAGCCGGTCCGCATATCTATTTCCTTCACGATATGTGTGACAGAAGATAACCTGCCAGTCTTTGTGCTTCCAATCTAAAATTCTGGACAACAATATGTTGTAGGATTTCTCCAAGTTAGAATTGTTGATGGAAGAAATAAGGGCAGCAGAGTCAGATTCTATAACAATCTTTCTTATGCCATTGTTCCAAGCAACTTCCAACCCAATCAAAACACCCCACATTTCAGCTGTAAAGGCAGTGCAGGAGCTGGTATAAGTAACAAAGCCAGTCACCCAATTTCCATTATCCTGTCTGACAATGCCACCACAACCTGCCTACCCTGGATTACCCTTGCTAGCTCCATCGGTGTTAAGCTTAAACCACCCCGGGCAAGGGAATTTCCAACCTTTGAGTGAGTTCGCGGATTGTTGCTGGGACTGAAAATGCTAACATAAATAACATTTGCCTGCTGCAGAACAAGGCCAACAGGATCCATAGGCCTAGCAAAATTGGAGTCAAACAGCACCCTATTTTTTTTTAAAATGCTTAATCCTCACAAGTATTATCGTGAGACCAATTTTCCAGTCATTATTGTAATTAAACGACGCTCCCCAATAATTGCCTAAGTGTTTAACTTTGATAATCTCTCTTAAAATATGACTAGCTTGTTAATTTACCATCACACACGTATGTTATTAACTTATTATTATTATTATTATTATTATTATTATTATTATTATTATTATTATTATTATTATTATTATTATTATTATTATTATTATTATCTGGGATACAAATCTTCTGTCCCAAAAAATAGTGTCTCGGTATGTCCAACCAATCAAAAACTGAGAATGTGTATAAGTGTTAATGAGCTAAGATTTTATTTTATTAAGTGGCAAATTGTAATTGATGGGAACAGAGAATATGACAAAAATGGGACAGAGGATCTTCATCCTATTATCTTATATTTAATAAGAAAAATACTTGTAAAAAAATAAGATGCTTGTTTCAGAATACTTATGCCTTACATCTCTTATATTAAAATGGAAATATATATAATAAAAAAACGAAATTAAATCCACAGTAATCAAATAATAATACCGTACAGGCATAAAATGGTATCTATGAGACATATCCAGCAATATTAGGGCTTTTTGACCAAACTGGGTTCTTTTTAAAAACTATTTATCAGTTTCAGAATAACCCTAAACTGGTAAATAGTTTCTAAAAGGAACCCAGTTTGGTAAAAAAAAACCCATTATTAGAGATGTCTATATTGTTATAGAAAATAAAAAAAAAAGATGTCTATATGGTTAGTCCATCCCTCTAAACCCTAGCCAACGTGGGATATAGCATTACGTTGTTGTTGTTGTTATTATAAATAACAATAATATTACGTTATTTATACTTATATATCTTGTGCTCTTATATATGAATATCCGTGAGTTTATTAATTATATTTAAAAAGAACTTTTGATTTGCTGTGGTTGTAAAAGCACAAAAAATAATCATATAACCACATGGTTTTTCCTTTCCTGAATATCCCTATAGTCATTGGGTCATTGGGGTGTGAAGTGAGACTTATATTCTTAGTTGTTGATCGGATGAAGCCTGGCTACCTCAAATAAGTAATGAATTTGTCTTTTTCTTAATTTATGAGAGGCATTTCAGGCACCAAAAATAAAGAAATTTGTGTCCTAATATACTTTACAGGTTAAGTTTCGTTAACTTTAATTAACTGATAGCTTGACGATTTGAAGTTATATCAGAATATATTTAAGGAAAGTTTTTCACCAAAAGAAAAAAAGAATTACGGAAAGTCAAGTAATTGAAACAAATTTCAAAATATTTATTTAAGAAAAAGAAAGATAAAACTAAATGAGGTTAAGATATAATTTGCCTGAGGAAATATGATTTAGTATAGCTAGGATATAGGATTAAGAGTTTGTCTGTTAAAATGTATCTACCCTTCCACCATATCTAATATCATATTTTTTCTCATCATTCTGTCTCTAACTTCAAACTTTCTCCATTTTCTCTGTACACAGTCACGTGCCATCATTAGAGGGGGTGGTTTTGAGCCATTTTTTGGCTTGAAATCACCCCTTTACTTCATTTTTTTCCCATTTTATCTAAATAAGTGGTTTTTCCACATAGATCTGATTTTTTTTTCTTGGTGTTTTTCATGTTTTTCGTCTTCTGTGGGCGGCGGTATTGTTGTTCGTCGTCTTGGTGAGGCGTTGTTTGACTTCCCGTATTGGTGCGGTGTTTGTTTGATTTCCTGTCTTGGTGCGGTGTTCGTTTGGTTCAGATTGACAGATTTGGTTCGATCCATCACAGATTTGATCAAGAATTTGGCGTCAATGTTACAGATCCGGAGACATGGGTATTCCGGTGACTTTGATTTTGTCACTTTTGTAGGCATTTTGATTTTACCGTATTATGCTATTAACCTGGGTGCTGTGAGTTTGTTCGCAGATTCATCCTTTTCGGTTTTTAGCGATGTTGGATTTGTGTTGTTCGATATATTTTATCAATTTGAATGAATAAATATCTTTTTAATAAAAAAAAAGAAATACAAATTCATCAAAACGAAAGAAAACGGCTTCACATCAGGTGCAATGAGGAGTATAAGGTTGGTTTGTTGGTTGGAGGTTGAGAGTTAATGAATTGAGTGATAAAGAGGTTGATCATTCAAACTCTATCTACTAATGAAATTACTAACATACAGTAACATTTGTCTATTTAAAAAAAAAATAATAAGGTGCAATGATTCAAAGTTGGTAATAGGTGGACTCTCGTTAAATTTTCCGAGTGAAGAAAAGAGTACATAACGTAGATTGCTGAACTTGTATCTGAAAGGATTAACCCAGCAACCACCTCTATTATACAGATAAGACTGAAAACTCCTTTCTTGTCCCTTTCGCTTTCCATTTTATCCCCTTGGGGCTCATAACATCATCAAAATGCTATTGATATTTTCTATGCATTAATTGATATTGATATTTTTTGTGTACTTATAATTTAATTAATTAAATATCATATCACATATGCAACCGATTTCTAGTCATGAGAATTTAGCAGTGTTAAAACTTTTAAGAGAGAATTTTGTTGTTCTTGTGATCCTGTCCGACTCGAGAGATTAGTCTTTGCAGTTGCACGCGGAGGATATCTTGAAAACCAAAAAATATCACATATGCAACCAAGAAAACTTCACTAAAAATATGCGTATCAAAATATCATAAGAAGTTACTTTATTTAGCCTTCAATTATTCTGTCCATTCCACTACCTTGGAATTTCGGTCCTATCTTACCTAAAACTTCCATAAAATATCTTCCACCACTTATCTCTATTTATCTTGTGTTTAATTTTATTGTATAATTGCATAAAAATCTATATTATCAAGTTTTTTTAAAAAAAATTATCAACATTTTTTATAGACAAATATTATTGTTAATATTAATATTTTATTAGTGGGTGATGTTTGAAACCCTCAACCATCTTGTCTTTCTACTTTTTAACTCATTCATCCCAACCATAAATCAACTTTATAATCTCCAATTATATTATCAACTAATTATACATCACCACCACATGCATGACTTTAAAGATAATTAATATAAAGTTCAAAAAACTTTAATGATGTATTAATACATGATTGGTTAAAAGTATAAATTCTTTACACTATCAATACACTATAATTAAATTATTATCTTTTACGATTTTAAGAAATGAAGAAAACATATGCAGCACTTAAAAATATATACCAAGCATATATAGCTTAGCTCGTGGTAGTGCCAAGCGCAACCTGTAGTAGTACCATAATACTGCCTCTAGTCTTTATTACAAGAGACAAATGACTATTTTTATTTGATCCAAAATATAGGAGACATGCATATATTTTGACAAATATTAAATACTCATTTCTAATTTTATCCTTATTTATAATACGGTTTATATTTATGAGACAGTATCAACTTTTCATATAAATAGATTTATTCATTAATTATTGAAGGATTAATTTTGTAAATTAATATAAATATTAATTATAAATAATTTATTTCAATACATTTTTTTGATTTGTGTATTTTAGTGTTTTACCTCTTATATATATATATATATAGTACCAGAGGGAGTAACATACTAAGCATAGATCGATAATCTTTATGTCTTTTTGTAAAATGATAATTCAAATTTATTGTTCTTATTGTACTGTTGTACATACACATGCAAATTCTTCTTCTTATAAATAAATAAAACCCCGTATGATAACAACTCAAATATAACACATATTAATTAAATGCCAAGAACTAACGTTAAAAGTACAAAATAAAGGGATAAAGGACTGTCAGAATATTACAACTTACAACAAGACAAACAAGTATTGAGAGGTTAAATAGAAGAAAACGGTGAAAGAATTGCAGAATTAACCTACCAATTAAAAGGAAAAATAACATTAGAAATGAAAATAAAGAAAAACTCTGATTCCTTCTTTGCAGGTTGGAAGAGGTACACATTAAACATTCCTTCTGTATTCATAATTTTCACCAACAACACAAGCATCACCTTCTCTTTCATTTTCTAGTTGTGGGACCACCTGTGAGAACACATGGAAATCACCCATTAGACCCTTTTTTTTGATCTACAGATTCAACAAGATAAAAACCTCCCACATGCAGTACCAAAATATCCTCTACCTCCTTGTGTGAAGGATTCAATTAATTGAATGTATAAGCCAAAAAAGAGGGAGAGCAAATAAACGTGAAGGTATAGTGTATTAAAGTTCCCACCTTATTCTGGAGAAAATGTTTGGTGTGAATGAGTAAGTCACAATCAACATAGCTTCTTAATAATGTGGGTCCTGTTAGTAAGTTTTTGTTTCATCCGTGTGATCATGAATTCATGATCTAACGGTAGGAAACACAGGCAAGGTTGTTCAGAAATCAGAATCTAGTAGATGCACAAACACAATCACCCACGCACCTGCTCTTGTGATGAATTCGATGGTTGAGATGACCTCCTCCTTGTTCTTCTGGCTCTTGGACCCGTTGAATCTGTCACAGAGAAATAAATTTAAAAACTTCAAAATATATAATAAAAAAGGTGTGAAAAATTGAATAGATATTTGTGAATTGTGATGAGGATTGAGGAATATAAAAAAGAAGAAAAGGCAAAAGAGGAATATATAGGAGAAGAAAGTGTGAGGAAAAAAAGAAAAGAAAAACTTTATGGACAAATATCTAAGTGGTATATTCGATATTTTCCCCTTTACATGCTGTTTGGTTTAGGTGGGAAGTCAAAAACCGTCCAACACCGCCACTAACACTTCCCATCCCACCAAAACAGACAAAAACCACCGCGAAATGAATGAGGTAGGTGTAGGTGTGGATACGTACCTGATGATGATGATGAGGGTGCAAGTTTCTTATTCTTGGGTTTGCGGTTGGAATCTAAGGTGGATTCGGAGGTGTCAGGGAGGTGGCGGTCCAGGCGGAGATGTTGATAACGGTGCAGCATTGTACGGACGAAGGAATCTTCCATGGTGTTCAGGAACTGCACATGTTTCTCCTCAGTCCAAACTGACGGTGCCGTTTCGTTGTTTGACATCTGCATCAGAGAATCCATTGTTTATTTGAGGTGACTACGATGAGAATTGAGAAGAATTTAAAGGGGAAGAGAGGTGGGAGTGGTGAAGGTGAAGATAGATATTAGCAATGGAATGCTCGTTTCAACTCATACTCGCTTTATGACCTGGCCAAGACACCAAAATATCATGATACTTTTCTTCTGCCTCACCGATCCTTTATTATTTTATATTCAAATAATACAACTTCACCTATTTATATATATTACTCCCTCCCTCTAAAATACAAGAAACAAATTGGTTCTTTTTTTTCTTCTCTAAAACATAAAAAATATATATCAATTTTTATATATATTAAATATTAATTTTTAATATTATCCATATTAATCATTGTCATTAATTATAGACCATCAGAATATTAATTAAAATTAGAATGAATATTTTTAAAAATTTATATAAGTATTAATTACAAAATTAATTCGAATACATTTTCTTGATTTGTATGTTTTAGGATTTTATTTCTTATATTGTGGATCAAAGGGAGTAAAATACTTGAATATGAATTTTTAATATTATAATAGTATGATGTCATATATTAATTCATGGGTTAAATTAAGGTTTGGCTTTTTATACGTGATGTTGATTTTAATTTTAGCCCATATACATAATAAATTTGTAAATGAGACTCTATATGTGTTGTTGTTATCAAATCAGCCCAATGTCATTGCACGATTAGTGTAAGACTTATCACCTTATATACAATTCAATAATTTTGTATGCAATATAATATTTAAAGATCCAACAGTTCAATTATAATTATCTATAAATCGTCCGTCTCAGATTTTGGAAAACCCGGATATCAATAAAAATATAATCAAATAACACATATTATCATATATTTTAATTTTTTTTGTGAACTATTTTTAAACTTATATATTACATTAATTTTGATGTATATCAATAAACTAGTAAATGATTTCGGATTAATATATAATCTATAAAATATTAGTTTTCAATCAAACAACCGGTTTTATTGAAACTTTTTCAATAAAATTTTATTTGTAAGGTGTAAGAAACGCTTTTAACTTATATGGGTTGAGTTAAATTAACACCGTCTTTAATATTATTAGATGATGATTAAATTTAAATAAATAATCATATCAAAATATCTGATCAAATCAGGCTATAAAACTAATTATGACACATCCCATAATCACTCTTAAAAGGTTTGTTGATTTTTCTTCCCAAAGTCAACACTTATTTTTATGCCTACTCACATAGCAATAGGATGTGAATCCCCAATGGTTGGAAAAGAAGCGCTCCAGTTAGTTTAAGACCGAATGGTTGATATTTCATGAATGATTTTGTCTTTAATATTTTATTATAAAAAAAGACATTTTTTAAGAAAAATTTATAACAAAAACCTTGTGAAGGTATTCATGATCACATAACAATATCATGATTATATTTTGATTCAAGGAACACCATAATTAGGGTCTTTAACATCTCAATGAACCCACCAAATATTTTTATGGTTTAAATCTTTTGAATTCGTTATGTGATTAATCTCCGTTCGGGATCCGATAACAGCTAAGGTCTATCCCCCTCCCCCAAGGATGCATCGATGAGAATCGATCCCAAGACATTCACCCACCAACTCACCGCTGCTTGCCAATTGAGCTGCACCATTGGGTAATATCATGATTATATTAGTATCGAGTAAAGTAACTTACACATTCTTTTGTTTACTTAATTTTCATCATTAAATTATACTTGATGCAACGTATGATATGTACGTAGGGTAGGGCTAACGTATTTTGAGACCCAAAACGAAATTTGATATAAGATTTTTTTGAAAATTAATACTGATACTTTTTATTAAAAAAATTATATTTTATTTAAGTTTGTCATGTTTTTATGAGACATTTAACTTTTATCTTTATTACAAATTATTATGATTGATGTAAAATTTTGATATATATATATATACACGTTCAACGGGGGTTTTGGTGTACCACCCATATTTTACACTATCCATTACACCACCCATGTGGCAAATTTTGGGCCAATCAAATTGCCACGTAGGTTGGTCAAAATTTCAAACTTTCTAGTTGTATTATACTGTAGTCAAACTATATGAATACAATATATTGTAGTATAATATATGTGCTTTTTGTATTTGCAAATTTAACTTATATTAAAATAATGTTTTTTTATTAAAAAATTGATTATATTGCAAAATATTATTGACAACTAACATTATTTTAATTCATATTAAAATATTATTTTACAATATAATCAGTTTTTTTAATCAAAAAAACATTATTTTAATATGTGTTAAATTTACGAATACAAAGAGTACATATACTATACTACACTATATTATATTCATATATATTTGACTACAGTATAAATATAACTAGAAAGTTTGAAATTTTGACCAAACCTATGTGACAATTTGATTGGTCCAAAATTTATCACATATGGATGGTGTAGTAGGTGATACAAAATATGGGTGGTGTACCTTAACCCAACCCCACGGTCAACATGTAAGATTTTATATAATTTATTGTTTAAGATTTTTACCTTTTATTTTTATAAAGCTTAAAAAAAGAATTGAGGCACGAATTTGGACCTAACTAACTAAAAAAATTGGAGGCCACAGGTTAGTGCCGACCATGATGATATATGCAACTACAAATTTCTATTACTAACTATAGTACCTGCTTTTTGTCAAAAAAAAAAAACTACAGTACCCGCTTGTGAAAAATGTGAAATAGTAATAAGAATTCAATTGATTCACCTATTATAACTGACACAACAAATAGCAATAGATGAAAATTTCAGTGAAACAACAAAATCGACACCCAATTAACAAACTAAACCTAGTGAAAGTCCATTGATGAAGTGATTATGTCTGTAGACAAACTCAAATAAGCTGTTAACCAATCCAAACATGCCCTAAATGAAAGCAGCCGTGAACACAAACAAAACACAACCCCACCTTGTGAGCATCTCTTGGAACCCCATAGTCATTAATGTAGTACATATAACCAACGAACGAACACCTGCATGCTCATGTCCCATGCTTTAGCCTCCTTAAAGCCCTTGAACCACAGCTTCACACAATCCGTGACCTCCCCTAAATCCTGACACTGCACATGATCGTTGCTTTCTCCCACTGCTACTCTAGATCCATATATCACTCTCAATCACTTCAACTTCGAATTTGAAAAAATGGGTTTTTCTTTTCTTCTGGATTGGTATACCGAGACACTGGGGAAAGGGGTCTGGTAGCACATGAAAGAAAAGGTAAATTTCCCATAAACTGTTGAAAAAATAAAAAATACAATCACGAGTATCTTTCGGATTTAACCAAAATACTAACAGAGGCGCCTAAATTAACAATAGAAAAAGTACGAGTATTATCTTCTCTTCCTCGTACTTCTTAATCTCCTAATAGCAATAGAACTAATAGCAATAGAAGATTCATAGAAGCTCTAGCAGCTTTAGCTCCCTTGTTCGTGCCTAGAGGTGGCAAAACGGGCTACCCGGCTCGTCGCGGCTAGCTCGATGCAGGTTTGGATTTTATAGGACAAGGTCAAAAAGGTCTGGAATCAATATAGAATGTAAAATAGGTGCCCAAGCCCAATCCTATGCGGGCTGCGGGTTTATTCGGGCTGGCCCGGCATAATTTTTTTTCCACAAAAAATTGTGTATTTTTTCAATCAAACAAGACTAATGATTCATTGCATATAAATTAATGTTTATCGCATTTAGCGACCGATAATGGTAATTAAGAAGTGGGAGGCATATTCGCTAGACGCGACCCTATAACCTGATTAAAAAACAAGAAAGAAATAAAACGTTGAAACCTAGAAAAAAAAATGAAGGGGCAATTGTACACTACTTCTACCTAACCTTACAACTGGACGAGTTTTAGGATCTGTTTCTTTAGACGTAAAAATGTGACCTTTCAAAATTAGTTTGATAAACTTACACGAAGAAGGTATGTAATTAAACTCATTCAAATATGTCAAATTTACTCTTCTCTTTATTTTCTACCTCTTCAAAACTTGAAATTGATAAAATCCATATTAAAAAAAACCTTAAAATCATATTCTAGTTACTGACAATAATACGAGTGCACTTTACGATAACTCTTATATATGTTTTTTTGAGGCATTGTTATATATGTTAGTTATACATTACACATTTAATCACGTCCAAAAAATAGTGTAAAACTAATTTCTCTGCATTGTCACACCAACATGGAATGGAAGTAGTGAAGTACTCATGTTACGTTACGATATATCTATCAGAAATTGAAATTCTGATTCAACATGCATTTCGGGCCTATGGTTTTTTTTCTTCATATTTTTAATTTTTTAGCTAATAAAATTAAAATATATAAAAGTGGCCGGGCTACCGGAGCCCAATACGGGCTAGCCCGGTACAAGTTCAGGCTTCAACAGGTAGGGTCAAAAGACCCATAATTAAAACGGGCTCAAATTTTAATGCTCAATCCCTATAATTTATAGGGTTAATTCGACCCGGCCCGATCGGTCCGGCCCATTTTGTTGCCTCTATAATCGTGCCCCACACCTATGACTGTAAGTCACTCATAATACAAATGTAAATAGTTAGAGTTTGTTAATTAGTAGTTAGTTTGTTACTTAAGTTTGTTAGTGAATTAGCAATTAGTTACTAAATGTTAGTGCTTAACAATCACTATAAATTGGTCACTAATTGTACTATTTGATCATTTTTTCAATATGATTCGTTACGAGAAATCTTTCTCACTTGCAAGCTTTCAAGCTTCTAAGCACTACTTCTCTTATGAAGTTGGTCTTCATCTCTATGATCCTGTGGTTGGTAACATGGTATCGGAGCGATACCATGCTTAGGCCGCATATGAGAGTGACAAAGATTATGACTCTGATTCAATGGAGGAAGATTCAGTTTCAGAGGAGGAAGAATCGAGCCTCTCCGACGAAGATGAAGCCGCCTTTGTTCTTGATTCTGGATTCATGGAGTTCGGCAGTTTCAACTCCAATCTTGTTCGGATCAAGCCAATGAAGGCAATCAAGGCAGAGATTAAAGGTTCCACAATCAAGATTGGCAAAATCACCTGCTTCCTCGTCAGTGGAGCTTCCATCAATGATGATATGCTCTTGGATCCAGAAGTGAATGTATGAGAAATCGCAGAAGGTCAAGGAACTCAATGCCGACGATCTCTTCAAGAAAGTTGATAGGATGAATACGATTCCCTTGCTTTCAACCTTCATCACGCCGTCAACGTCGTCGTTTCAAGTTGCATCATCTCTGGCCCGTTTCTGAATCTCGTTCAAATGGTCACTGCTCCGGTAAAACACTGCTCTGACACTGTAATTTGGTCCATGAACTTATATAAAATTTTCAATTGGGTCCTTAAAGTAAAAATGTGACTATACATAAAATAAAATGTAATAAAATGATAGATGATTAACTTTAGGAAAAAAAAATATTGTATGACAAATTTGAGAGACAAAACTTAATTTTTGAAATGATAATAACAAAATAATGAAATATGAAATTGTCTTAAAAAATCCATGTTTTATAACAAAATATTAAGAGATTAAACTGATAAACCTCAATTAAAAATATATAAATAAAATAAAATAAACCTCAATTAACAATAAATTTATTGTTTGAAATAATAAATAAAATAAAGAATCTAGTTAAGTAAATATCACATCTTAGTTTGATTGTCAATTTTATTTCGAGTTGTTTATTTTATTTTATAATTTATTATGTTATTTTATATTTCAACTAAGGTTTTTCTTAAATTATTTTAATATTTCTTAAATAATATTTTTGCTTGTTATTATGTCTATTGTTATTATTTTAATATTGCTTCAAATATTAAATATTTGACTCAGTTTAATATCTTAATATTTTGTTATAAAACATGAATTTTCTAACACAATTTCATATTTCATTAATTTTTTTATTATCATTTCAAGAACTAAATTTTGTCTCTCAAATTTTCTAATTTTTTTTTAATTATTATCCTAAACAGCAGTTTTTCTCACTAAGTTTTATTTTTCATTGTTATTATTTTAAATAGTGAGTTTTTTCTCTCATATTCATCTTTTTTCATTTTATTATTATGCCAAACAATATTATTTTTTTAAATTTCATCATCTATCATTTTTTTTATTTTATATATTCACATTTTTATTTTAGGGACCTAATTGAAAATTTTATATAAGATCAGGGACCTAATTATAAATTTTGTTAGTTTAGAGACCTAATAGAAAATTCTCAAATAGTTCAGGGACTAACTCAATAATTAAACCTATTTTTTACAATGAAGTATAAGCAATAAAACTTCCTATAAAATATTTATATAACTGGATAATATATTTATATTGATATATATATATATATATATTATAAAATAATATAACTTAAATTTAAATTTAAATTTAAATTTCTTTAATTTATAATTCATCTATACATAATTTTTCAATTTATATATTATATCGACCCATCTAATTGAGCTAATATTGTCTTGAACGTTATTATTGAACTAATATGGTCCTCAACATTAATCATGATCAAAATCAAATAAATCATCATATCAAAATATCACACTAATTCGAATCAAGTTATAACTTATAAGAACTCGTTTTGACCATCCCATGAAAAACCCTTCATAGATGTTGATATTTTCTTCCCAAGTCAACGCCTTTCTGCCTACTCAGTACTCACATAGCAATAGGATGTGAATCCCCTACTGCCTAGTGCTGGAAAAGAAGTGCACCTTGTCCAGTTCAGATCGAATGGTTGATATTTCCTGAACGAATTTTGTCTCTAGTATTTTATTATAAAAAATAAATGTTTTTTATACCAACATTACATTCGTTCGAGTGGAATTGGGTTCAAATCCCTTAAATAATATCTCGAAATCGAGTCTTGTAGATGGAAAAAAAGGTGGTTGGGAGGGGATATCTGACTAAAGGTGATTAGTCAAGTTCCCCGATGGAAATTAATCATCGACCAAGTCGATCGATGGATATTTCACACATATATCATGGTAACAAAAAAAAAAGATTTTTTATAGCCGAAATCGAAGGTATTCATGATCTCATAACAATATCGTGCAATGTTATTAAAATCGGATCGGTTGTTAACTTGGTCAGGACATCATGTCACTATAAGAATACTTCATAATAGTTATGTAAGTGTCATAAGTAGTGGCGGTTCTCTTCCTCTGTATCAAAATCATGTTCTTCTTCCTCTGAATAAGAAGCATGTTGTTCCTTGCAGTTTGAATTTGAATAGTAGGAATCTTCATTCGTGTGTTTTGCGGAAGCACGATATCACTTTGATACCATGTTACAAATCCATGGATCAAAGGGATAAAGATCAAATTGGTAGGACAGATTGTGACACCCCAATTTCAGGGTATCACATTTACGTAACTTATTTCGGAAATACACTCAATAAAATAGTGTTGCTGGTTGCTTTCGAAAAAATATAATTTTCTAGTTACTTATCCCTTTCAAAATTGGTGATAAATTTTTTTTTTCCGTTTTCTTTTACTCCATATACAACCCAATCACCATTAACATAGTATAAATAGGTATCATAAGAATTTTACACTTAGACCTTCACATAACAGGTCATCTCCCGAAATCATAACATAAGAAAATAAAGACGTAATTGTATCGTAGTGGTAATCTGGAATTACAACTCAAAAGAATGACTCTCAATAGCCAAACATCCAGACTAACCAAGTACCACTACTTTATAAGACACCAAAAGTCCTATAGCTGGTCAGTACTAATAAGCACTGTTGGGAAGACCACTATAGTTTTCCCAACCTATCGAAATATCCGGTGAGGATACCTCTACTTCCAGAACTATGGAAGTATCAGAACATATAAGTTCCTACTCTACAAGAAAAATCGGTAAGAAATCAGAGAGGCGGTAAAGGTATCTCCACGGTCAAAGTCTGGTACGTACTTGATGTAGATCCTGAATTATTATCCTCGTGACATTCTCACTAACGCATACCTCTTCAAGCATCTAGGAGTTAAGTCCTCGAACAACTCAGTGAATTCTTCGCTTTATCCGTATTAGTGTACCAAAGTACTACCTTAGTCTAAAATAAACCCGATATATTTGTAAGGGTGAGTTTCCAATATATGAGTTTTAATAAGACAACCCCATGCATGACTCTCAAATAGCAATTACCAAATATTCACAATATAATAACATTAATTCGAACAGTAGAATGATTTAATTCACAGGGCTTCATGCCCGGCAGTCATTGTCATTTTATAAAAATGCATGACACTTCTATATTCAATCTCTATTTTGATACCTAATCTTCGGAGATCCCACAACTTTATGTTTCACTTCAAGCTGATCAGGCTCCACACATGGCACATTGTAAAAACGAACAAAACAATACCCAAGAAAAATCACTGGTGCACATCCCCATTCCCGTTAGGATGCTCATGCAAAGCAATGACACTATTCCCCAATTCCAGTTAGGAAATAGCTGCATAGATATTCAATCTAGACACACAGTCCTATAAATTTGGACACACAGTCCTATATATTGGTTCACACATATAGAGGCCCAATATTTAAATGGAACACAGTCCATAAAAGATACATTGATCCACTCCGGAACTTAATGATTATCATCACCTGACACGTCTGCCATATACATTGATCCACTCTGGATTCAATGCCCATTTACATGACACAATTGCCATTGAATGCATGAGAAAAACTTTTATTCTCGTTTTGTTTTCTTTGTCGTAATAATCTTTCCTCGTCGAAGCACAAAGCTTAATAACCATGCTTAATTTCTTATTAAGACTTTTCACTTTAAACAAATGCAGGACACACAGTCCAAATCTTTTAATCTCAACACAGGACACACAGTCCGAATGCTCAATCACGAGGCCCTTAAACCGATGCACCAGTCTTAGGCTTGCGGATATGGAACTCACACTTTCCACATCAATTTAGGACACACAGTCCAAAAACAAAACTTGCAGGACACTCCGTCCCATGACACAGATCCTTGATCTACGTGTCCATACAACACTAGAACCCCGACGTCTCGGTTTATAGGCTTATTTATTTGCTTGTAAAACATTTCGCTCAGTGAAAATCAAATACAAAACAACAGCTCCGAAAACTTATCCAAGTTTACCGGAATAACTTCACTGAATAAAATATTTGTACAGAAATCCTTTTTCTGGTAAAACGTTGATAAAATCTGAAAATCGTTGATAAATCTCTTTATTTCTAATTGTTTCACTTCAAAAATTAACTCTGAATAAAGGTCAACTTAAAATTTATTTTAATAATAATAAAATTTAATAATTAATTTTCTAATATTTAAATAATTAAATATTTAATATTTAATAATATTAAATAAATAATATTAAATAACTTGTATCATTTCTCTGTCAGAAGTAATTGTTCTGACTGCTATAAACATTATTTTCAGAACTTAATCACTTTAAATAATATTTTATAATAAAATTGAATTTATTATATAAAAATTAGAGCCTGTGAAAAAATTTCACGGTTTCGTCCTTACTATGGCTTATTTACACAATTTCCACAAAATATTATTAAAATAATATTTTTTTTCATTTTTCTCAAAATCTCCCAAATTAATCCCTCTGATTAATTATCCAAGCTTATTAATTTTTTTTATCCTTAATTAAAATTTTTAACACCGACCAATGTCAGGTTACTCAGTCCAACACTCAACAGCTGATAAATTCCAATCACATAATAGCATGGCATATATCAATTCATGACATGCATCACAATTATAATATAAACAAATAATTATAATCATGTAAGTCCACACATCACATCAATTCAATTACTCAGATAAACATCTCATCAATCTAGCAATTAATAGTAAACAGTATAATATAATAAAATATTTCATACAGAAAATTAATAAATGAATCTACAAATAAGCATGAGATTATCTTACACTCCTTAGGCATAACCCCCATACCTCTTGAAGATTTAACTACAGTTCCTGTTAATCTCCTGATCCCGATCCGATTTCTCTCCGTCAGCGTAAATCAGTTAACTCGGTTGTTTCCTTCAAACGAATTGCAACCAAAATAAATCAAATCAAACAACAATACACTTGGCTCATGGAGGTTAGGGTTCGGTTTCAACCAATTTTCTAGGTTAGGAAAATTAAAATTTGGTTAACTTAGGGATTAATGATCCATAAGTTACTTAAGCGTGATTAAACACTTAAACCATGATTATGAACCAAGAACATGAACTAAAACTCATCCAGTTCTAAGAACTAGGGTTCGGTTTTCTCAAGATTCATAGGCTAGAAATTTTAAAATTTCTTCAACTCTTGGATTAATCAACATACAAAGCTTAGAGTTGGATTCAAGGATTTGTTGACGAATCTGGGCAAGTATACCCAGTCGTGCAAGTAATACGGTGGTAAGACCGGTTATCGTATCCACAGGGACTGCACAAGTACTGGCACGTACCAATTCAATTACTATCTAAGCGATTCTTGGATTGAAGAGAGTTCTATGCGAACAAAAGTTAAAATTAAAAAAATAAGAAAGACAAACTCTTTTTGTAATTTTCTCTAATACTTGGAAAGCAATAAAAGAAGGTTTTCAAATATGCTAAAAGTAGCTGGGGTTAGGTTCACTAAACTTCATCCTCATGCAATGAAACAACTCACAAACAGTTTCTACTTCAGTTATGACAATCAATCCACTAAATTACTCAAGTCCCGATTCCTCGGATGACAAGAGCCTAAATCCACTAATAGACCCTAATTCCTTAGGTGGCCTAGATTAATGAGTTTGCATTAATATTAGGGATCATGCGATTGCTAATAAACCCAGTTCCATTCCTAGATACAAGGCTTACTAGGTGATTAATCTCAATTCCGGTTTCAACACGAATTTTCCAATTGCATATTAAAACACAAATCGAGTCATGGGGGTGCTAGCCACAACAAGCATTAACTACAGAAATCAACCACTAAAAAACAAAGCAAAAACTGTATTGCAAGATTAAATCAAATACATGAGAATTCAGAAATAGCTACCCTAACCCCAACAATGGAGGTTTAGCTACTCATGGTCATAGATACAACCAAAGAAAGATGGATGAAGGAGAGAAGGGATTCCATGGGGGCAATCCTCTGCAGCTGCCTCTGCTTCCAAAGAGCCTTTAGGGTTTCCAAAACTCGTAGCCTCCAAGCCTCCAAGGTGTCCTCTCCAATTCTGCCTCAAACAACTTATAACAGTGGTCTGGTTTTCGCGCACTCGCGGGGCGAGCTTATGTTCGCGACACGAAACTTAAATTTCCAGTCTGTCATGGCTAGGACGTGACAGCCTCTGACTTTTGCCTTCTGCTCTGCTTGATCACGGCCGTGATGGTCATCACGGCCAGGCCGTGATAGGATCTGTTTGACTTATATTCTTCACTTTTCAAGCTCTGTTTCATCCAGGCTCCATCATGGCTGATTTTGATCATTTTTACATTAATTCCTGCAAAACAACACCAAGAAACCGCTTCACCCGTTCCAAGGGAAAATCTAACTAAATCAACTAAATAATGCCTAATCTCTATGAAATATGCATGCAAAAGTGTACATAAAATATCATGTAAAATCACACTATCAAATCACCCCAAGCTTATTCAATTGTTTGTCCTCAAGCAATCACTAAGGCCAGAAGAATGAACAGAACATGGATATATAGTGAACTAAGAACTCAAGTCGATGATCCAAGTAATAGGTAATTCAAACAATTCAGCAAGAGACAATCAATTCAAGTCCAATTAGAGGCTTAGGTTCCTTGGACTCATGTTCTCACTGATTTGGGCACTCTTTCTCACTTGAAGAACACCCCAAGCTTGTTTATTTTCTTGGCTCTCTTTTCTCCCTCACTCAAGTGTTTAGGGGATAAGACATTTCACTCAATTTTCTTCAAGGAATGAATCCTACCATAGGCTTGACTATCAACCAAATCTCTACTTTATTAATGAAAACAATTTAGAATCAAGAGGTCTTTCCCTTGGTTGTAACGGGGCCATGGGATTAATCGTTAGGTGGGGAAATCAATAAAAGGATATTTCAAAAAGGGCTACACAACATATCAACATTTGTAAAGCATGACCTTCTAAAATACCTTTTGGGTTTCAGTTCACTTTCCCACCTTTCTTTTCTTTCTTTTTCTTTTTTATTTCTCATTTTTCTTTTTGTCATCCCCTTCTCTATTTATTTTTCTTTTTCTCTTTTTCTTTTATTTTTCTTTTACTTGGAGAAAGGTAGATTTTTCAACTCAAGAGAATTATTTTTTTTTCTGATTCTTTCATCCCAAACATTTTTTTTTTCAACTACCTTTTTCACCCTTTTTGTAATACTTTAGAAGGTCCCTACCAAGCATATTTATCAAAACATTTCAGGGTACCAAGAAAAGTATTCTATTCTTTCAGGCTCAAAATTGGGCAACTAAAGGGTAGCATTTCATCATTCAAAACTCAGAAGGCCAGAAAAATACCTATTGCCTCAATCATTTTCAGAAATGTTTTCAAAAATTTTAAGCTTCAAAATGGTTTCAAGTCAAGTTCTAGAGAAAGCAAACCAAGAGGAATAACACTCTAACACAAAGAATGGGGTAAATTTAGTGAGTACCCCTTTGGCTCAAAATCTCACATTTTAGTAGTTCAAGAATCAATGAAAAACACAAATCCACAGAACCATATGCTAATTATTAACTATCCAAGATTATCTCAAGCATTTTCATTTGCAGCCATATCACAAGAATAACAAATTGGGTTCAACAATTCACTATCACAAATTATTTGGCACTTAGCTCTCACAATTGGATGCAAAATTCAGGCAAGGGGCAATCTAATAATGTGAACATGCAAAGCTATCACGCAAAACTATATGAATGCAACATGAACAGATGCAAAATATGAACATGCAAAAATACCCCTACCCCAAGCTTAAAAATTTACATTGTCCCCAATGTAAACAATCAAGTTGGAGAGAAGAAAAATGAAAAAAATTGGAACGGCTTACCGAGGCGGTAGCGGGTGTTTGCTTTGTTGTCTCTGCCCCTTTTGCTCTTCTCCTTGTCTTCTTGCTCTCCCTTCCTTCCTTCTTACCCTGAAAATTTTGGCAATTCTCAATTTATTATTTTTCCTCTTGAGCTTCTCAAATTATTCAAGAGGTTAAAATCAAAAACAAAATTATTAAGAGAATGAAAACAACTAAAGAGAAAGGTTAAGAAACTTGGGTTGCCTCCCAATAAGCGCTTCTTTAACGTCACTAGCTTGACGGGCTTCTTTCAATTAACCGGGGTCTGCTGGGCATATAAGTTCAAGAGCACTTTTCTTCCATGGAACTCCTGTAAAGAGCTGATTTTGCTTATAGGGCCAACATTTGTGCTTCCCTTTTGCCTCTTTCATTCTGGGCCTCTTGCCCTTTTTCTTACTCCTTCCCGGTGGAGGTTCTGTTTTCACAACATGAGCAGAGCCAACTTCCTCACCAACTGATACATCATTTGTCTTGCAGAGCTTCAGAGTTGCTTTCATGTTGTGCTTTTCCTTCTTCTCTGGAGTAGAGGGGTGGTGTTGATGTGCAATGACTTCCTTATCTACTGTATCCACCATGTCCATGCGGAAACACTCCTCTTCATCGCTCTTGCGATGCATAGCTTCCAATACATTGAAAGTTACTTCTTCTTCTTGTACTCTGAATTTCAACTGGCCTTTTTCTACATCTATCAAAGCCCGACCAGTTGCCAGAAAAGGTCTCCCCAGTATGAGCGGAACTTCAGCATCCTCCTCCATGTCTAAAACGACAAAGTCCGCTGGGAAGATAAACTTATCCACCTTTACCAGAACATCTTCCAAGATACCATAAGGATGCTTGACTGATCTGTCAGCTAGTTGCAATGTCATCCTGGTTGGTTTCACCTCTCCTCCTCCAAGCTTTTTCAACATGGAAAGCGGCATCAAATTGATACTCTCTCCCAAGTCACATAAGGCTTTTCTGATAGCTACATTCCCAATAGTGCAAGGGATTATAAAACTACCAGGATCTTTCAGCTTCGGAGGTAGCTTCCTTTGCAGTATTGCACTGCACTCCTCAGTTAAGGCAACAATTTCGCCTTCTTTAATCTTTCTTTTCTTCGTGAGCAGTTCCTTCATGAATTTTGCATAATTGGGCATCTGTTCCAGTGCTTCAGCAAAGGGTATGTT
This sequence comes from Sophora flavescens, assembly GCA_030762895.1. NCBI lineage: Eukaryota > Viridiplantae > Streptophyta > Magnoliopsida > Fabales > Fabaceae > Sophora > Sophora flavescens. The sequence goes on along the minus strand of CM061067.1, from coordinate 159,575,674 downwards.
GATCTGTAGCCTCTTGAAAATGTCAAGGAACTTGGCAAACTGTTCGTCTTTCTCTTTTTTCTTGCTCAAGTGAGGATAGGGCAACTTCACATAATAGGGGATCACTTGAGGTTTGTTTCCATCCTTCAAAATCTGACTCTTAGTTCTCCTCAAAATGGAATTCTCATCTACTAGCTTCTCCCTCTTGTCTTGTTCACTGCCCTTTTCTTCTTCCTCAACTACAACATCTTTACCTTGTTCTTCTTTTTCCTCAGCACTCAATTCTGTTTTTCCATCAAATTTCTGATTCTTCACCAAAGGTTCACCGCCCACATTCTCAAGACCTTTTCCACTCCTCAAAACAATAGCATTGCAATGCTCCTTCGGATTAGTTTGAGTGTTACCAGAAAAACCGCTGCTAGTTTGCTCGGCTAGGTGCTTTGCAATTTGGCCAACTTGAACCTCCAAATTCTTTATAGAAGCATCGGTATTTTTCTGGTTAGTCATGGACAACTGCATGAACTGATTGAGTGTGTTCTCCAGAATAGAAACCCGATCTTGAAGCGGTTGTGTAGGAGGAGGCTTGCTTGTTTGCCCGACATCTTGATTCCAACCAAAATTTGGTTGATTCCTCCACCCTTGGTTGTTGCCTTGTCGCCCATAGTTCCCCATATAATTGGCTTCTTCATGGGAACTAGGTGGTGCCTCACATCTTCCATTCTCATGATCACCTCCACAAAAATCACATCTCAGTACCTGTTGGTGTGGCATGGTTGTCCCTTGAACAATTTGGAGTTGTTGTGGGAGTTGAGCTAGTTGTTTGGTAAGAGACTCCAATTGTTGTGTCATGATCTTGTTCTGAGCCAACAATGCAGTTTGTGAATCTAACTCCAACACCCCTCTTCTTTGTGTGGGACCCCGATCATGATGCATCAAGTAATCATTAGAGGCCATTGCTTCTATCAAAGTCAGGGCTTCCTCTGCTGTCTTTGTATTCATTGAACCTCCAGCTGAGGCATCCAACATGTACCTGGTTGATGGCCTCAATCCATTACAGAATGTTTGCATCTGAGTAAGATCATCAAAACCATGATTTCGGCATCTTCGAAGTAATTCCTTGAACCTTTCCCAGGCGTCATGCAGTGTCTCACCTTCTTGTTGAGAAAAGCTCATGATGTCACCCCTTGCCTTTACAAATCTTGATGTGGGGAAGAACCTTGCCAGAAATTTTTCCTCTAAGTTGTCCCATGTAGTGAAGCTCCCCCTTGGTTGTGATTGGAGCCAAGACTTGGCTCTATCTCTTAAAGAAAAAGGGAATAATCTCAATCGAATTGCATCATCAGAGGCACCATTTATCTTCACTGTATCACACAACTCCAGGAAAGTGGAAATATGACTGTTAGGATCTTCCTTCTCCAACCCAGCAAACTGATTTTGTGAAACCATGTTGATGAGATTTGGCTTGAGTTCAAAATTGTTGGAGTTCACCGGAGGTCTCACTATACTAGTAACATGCCGGTTGAAATTTGTATTGGCATAATCACCAAGTGTCCACCGTGGTGGTGGAGTATCTTCACCATTCCCTGCCATCTTGAGTTCTTCTTGAGTAACCTGAGAGATGGAAGTCTCTTTTTCTTCTCCTTGTTGTCTTAACAAATTCTGCTGTCTTGCTTGCTTCCTATTCTTCCTAGCTGTTCTTTCAATTTCTGGATCGTATAGGAGTTGGTCAGCTGGAATAGTACCTCACATACACAAACAGTCTAGCAAACAAGATTGTTAGTAGCAAAGGTTAGCACACAAAAGCAAACACACCAAAAAAAAAAATATGACAGCACACAGTTTATAACAGAAAAGAAAAATTTTAAAACAGAAAAATTTTGTGCTCAAATTAGCAACCAAAATGGATATGCTAATATTGAAATACAGTCCCCGGCAACGGCGCCAAAAACTTGTTGACGAATCTGGGCAAGTATACCCAGTCGTGCAAGTAATACGGTGGTAAGACCGGTTATTGTATCCACGGGGACTACACAAGTACTAGCACGTACCAATTCAATTACTATCTAAGCGATTCTTGGATTGAAGAGAGTTCTATGCTAACAAAAGTTAAAATTAACAAAATAAGAAAGACAAACTCTTTTTGTAATTTTCTCTAATACTTGGAAAGCAATAAAAGAAGGTTTTCAAATATGCTAAAAGTAGCTGGGGTTAGGTTCACTAAACTTCATCCTCATGCAATGAAACAACTCACAAACAGTTTCTACTTCAGTTATGACAATCAATCCACTAAATTACTCAAGTCCCGATTCCTCGGATGACAAGAGCCTAAATCCACTAATAGACCCTAATTCCCTAGGTGACCTAGATTAATGAGTTTGCATTAATATTAGGGATCATGCGATTGCTAATAAACCCAGTTCCATTCCTAGATACAAGGCTTACTAGGTGATTAATCTCAATTCCGGTTTCAACACGAATTTTCCAATTGCATATTAAAACACAAATCGAGTCATGGGGGTGCTAGCCATAACAAGCATTAAGTACAGAAGTCAACCACTCAATAACAAAGCAGAAACTGTATTGCAAGATTAAATCAAATACATGAGAATTCAGAAATAGCTACCCTAACCCCAACAATGGAGGTTTAGCTACTCATGGTCATAGATACAACCAAAGAAAGATGGATGAAGGAGAGAAGGGATTCCATGGGGCAATCCTCTGCAGCTGCCTCTGCTTCCAAAGAGCCTTTAGGGTTTCCAAAACTCGTAGCCTCCAAGCCTCCAAGGTGTCCTCTCCAATTCTGCCTTAAACATCTTATAACAGTGGTCTGGTTTTCGCGCACTCGCACAAAAATCCGAGCAGTACTCGGCCAAGCAAGACGATAACCCAAGAAAGGATTGGTTCTACAAAAAACAGATTTCCGAGCAATGCTTCCGCGAATCATAGTCCAAAGTCCTCGGCACCAAAAGGCGTGTTAAGCTCTTTCGCTTATTTCAAGCTCGGAGCTTGGGGGGCTAACGGGGATAAAGGAAGGATATCCCTTAGCCTACAACTCGAAGAACCTGTATGAAAACTATTTTCTCATACAAAAGATATTAGAAATTTTATTCTGAGACACACCTTCAAGATCGGGAAAAATAATTCAAGGTTAGTGGGTATTTCAAAATCCACCAAATGAAAGGGTTATGAGCTACTCGAAGAAAATGTTAAGAGCTCTCAAGAACTTCAAAGACCAAGCTACATTCGGCAAAAGGCAGGTCAAATTCAAACTCTCAAGATAAGCATCTTGAAAGCATCAAAAGTTAAAGGATGAAATACAAGCACCAAGGTAAATTCCTAATGACCGAGTTTGAACTTGACTCTTCAAAAGATTGGTTCAAACCTGAACCACTGCTAAGTCGAATCTCAGCTACCAGCTTCTAAACTTGTCTTAAACAAAGGTAAGATTGAAGTATCTTATGTTCAAAGCATGTTACTGGCCGAGATGTGAACCTCAACCACTAAACTCGAGTACTGCCCGAGAGGTATTAACCGAAGTAAGAAGATCTATGCAAATCCAGTGCCTTATCAACACCAAGGACAAGCTCAGCTTCATTCACAAAACTCTTTCGCTTATTCCGAGCTCAAAGCTTGGAGAGCTTATATACTGATCGAAATGTTAAAATCGGTCACTGAGCCCACCAAACTAAAATATTGGACGAGAAATAAAGCTAGATCTCCAAACCCAAACAATCAAAGGGAAATGATTACTAGACTCGCCCACCGAGTCCGTTGAACTTAAGAATTGGCCGAAATGTGAAGCTCGGCAACTTGAAACAAGAAGCTCAGGCTCTCGACCACTCGGTTGAGCTCCGGCTCCCGACTGCTCGATTGAGCTCCGGCTCTCGACTTATCGTTCGAGCACGCAACTACAGCGCAAGCCTCAGAAATGATGCCGTGAAGGCCACGCGTCACACACAGTAATGTCTCTTTTCCATCTCGGGAACCGAGAAAGTATGGCCTCAACAGGAGACGAGTAACCATCCCCACCTCGGCTCGGTACCTCGAAAGCGTCAAGCTCGGTCACCCGAGATGCTCACCGAGTTGGAGGATGTGAACACATATATAAGGTATGAAGCTCGGCCACTCACCTCACCGAGACGAAAGATCAAAAGGTGAAACCAAGTTCCTAGCCTCGGCTCCTTCGAAAAAGCTTCCACGTGATCAGCTCGAAGCTTGGGGGGACTTGTGTATGGGCCGAGATATAGAGCTCGGCTAAAACATCATGAAAGTTTCTACGCCTAATCAGCTCAAAGCTTGGGGGGCTTGTGTACTGGCCGAGGTTATTAACCCGGCCACCGAGCTCAAGTACCCGGCCCAGTCCGGAAATTAAGGATAATAAATCAAAGATCATTTAATTAAAGAAATAAGATATTGATATTAAATCCTGATATTATCTAACCATCCCCACCTCGGCTCGGTACCTCGAAAGCGTCAAGCTCGGTCACCCGAGATGCTCACCGAGTTGGAGGATGTGAACACATATATAAGGTATGAAGCTCGACCACTCACCTCGCCGAGACGAAAGATCAAAAGGTGAAACCAAGTTCCTAGCCTCGGCTCCTTCGAAAAAGCTTCCACGTGATCAGCTCGAAGCTTGAGGGGCTTGTGTATGGGCCGAGATATAGAGCTCGGCTAAAACATCATGAAAGCTTCTACGCCTAATCAGCTCAAAGCTTGGGGGGCTTGTGTACTGGCCAAGGTTATTAACCCGGCCACCGAGCTCAAGTACCCGGCCCAGTCCGGAAATTAAGGATAATAAATCAAAGATCATTTAATTAAAGAAATAAGATATTGATATTAAATCCTGATATTATCTAAAATAACCTTATCTGGTTAAAAGAGATAATATCCCTTAAATTAAGGAATCATATCTCAAAAGAGATATCAAGAGACAAATCATATCTCAAAAGAGATATTAAGAGATAAATCAAATCTCTGAAAGATATTAAGAGATAAATCAGATCTCTAAGAGATAGGGGAATCCCATTATAAAAGGAGGAGTACCCCTCATAATGATATGAGCCATGGGGGGGAAAGTCCAAATTCCAACAAGAATGATATGAGCCCAATGAAGACCCTGGATCAAGAATCAAATCAAGGACTTGGTGGGCCCATGACGAGAGTTAGATACAAGAAAGCCCAACAAGCTTTTAATTACATGGTGGCTATTTTGATAGAAGCAAGCCCAAGAATGAGGCCAAGTGGAATGGAGCCCAAATTGATAACTTATCTCATTCAACTAGAAGACCCATGAACATGCCTAAGTAGTTATGAGCAGATTTTACTTGTTTTGTTTTAATTCAATAAGTGTAATGGGTTATTAGAGTGGATCCAAGTTTGTTAGAGTTGCAATTGGGTCAAGCCCGTTTAATCACATGTTGAGCACGAAATTACATAGGTTGGTAGGAGGAATCTTTGGTTTGCATTCTAATGGTAACTCCTATAAGTTATTAGTTTGTTTATTGTTTTGTTAATTATGTGGGAGTTACACTTTTTTAATATGAGAAGTAAAGTGTGGCAGCCACATAATGATGGTTATGAGAGAATAATAAACTCACCATTAGAGGCTGAGTTAAGGAGGGAATTAGTGAGTCATTTAGTCACATGATTAGGCTAATTATTGTGGGGGTTATGATCTCTTTTGGAAGCCAAAAAGTTGGCAGCCTAATACTCTATTTGTACACTCCATTTTCATGTTAAATAGTAACTTGGATGTTGAATTTGGATTAAAATCCATTTGTGAGGGAATTGTCTCTCTTTGGTTCTTGGTTGAGCCATCTTGTTCTTATCAAGAATCCATGATTCTTGTGGCGAACATCATAGGCTTATCAAACTCTCTAGTTTGTGGCGCCATCACCATCTCTAATCTTCATCCATTTTGTTTCCTTTCTTCACTTTAATTTTCGTTACTAAGTGTTACATGAATTTCTTCTTAAAAATTCAACCAAAAAGATCATCAAAGGCAACCTCGCCATTTGGTTGTCATCAAGTGGTATCAAAGCTTAGGCTTTGGTTGGATTTTGTGTTTTTGTCCTTCATCTTCTAACTTTCTCCTTTTCTTCTTTTTGCTATGTTGCGATTTGAAAATTTCGACTATGTGCAAGAACATAGGAAAGAGGTTGAAGAGTGGATCCGGCAAATGCATGAGAGGCGTGACAAGAGGACGAGAGAGAACGAACAAAAGAGGTTGAGAAAAGAGGAAAGAATGAAAAGACAAATGGAAAGTTTTGAAGACCATGTGAAGAAGTTGGTGGAAGACTCCAACAAGAAAGAGAATGAGAAGAAAGAGAGAGAGAAAGCAAAACAAGAGAATGAGGCAAAAGCAAAAGAGAGTGAAAAGAAAAGTGATGATCAAAAGGAAAAAGAAAAAGAGAGTGAAAAGAAGAATGATGAGCAAGAGAAAAATAGTGAGCAAAAAGAGAGATCTTTGGCAACAAAAAGTGAGGAGAAGAGGGCTTTGATTTCAAGACAGCCCCAATGCATAATTTATTGCAAGGACTTTTGTTTAATTTCCAATGCTTCTCATGATTTCTCTTTGCCTAGTGGTGTTGTAACTCTTTTGCAGAAATTTGGAGATTTCATCCCAAAGGAAGTACCCCATGGTTGGGAAACTTTCAAGGATTCCAAAAGTCTCAATAAAGCACCTACTCATGCTTTACCTCCTATTGAAATATATTATGAACTTAAATTTGATACGACCGATGTAATGGAAGAGTTCATCCCAAGGGAGGTACCCCATGGCTTGGGAACTTGCATGGTTACCCAAAAGTATGGATATCTTAACACAAGATTCGATAACATGCTTGGGATTGAAGTCATAAATTCGAGGACGAATTTTCTTAAAGAAGGAGGGTATGATATGAGCCATGGGGGGGAAAGTCCAAATTCCAACAAGAATGATATGAGCCCAATGAAGACCCTGGATCAAGAATCAAATCAAGGACTTGGTGGGCCCATGACGAGAGTTAGATACAAGAAAGCCCAACAAGCTTTTAATTACATGGTGGCTATTTTGATAGAAGCAAGCCCAAGAATGAGGCCAAGTGGAATGGAGCCCAAATTGATAACTTATCTCATTCAACTAGAAGACCCATGAACATGCCTAAGTAGTTATGAGCAGATTTTACTTGTTTTGTTTTAATTCAATAAGTGTAATGGGTTATTAGAGTGGATCCAAGTTTGTTAGAGTTGCAATTGGGTCAAGCCCGTTTAATCACATGTTGAGCACGTAAATTACATAGGTTGGTAGGAGGAATCTTTGGTTTGCATTCTAATGGTAACTCCTATAAGTTATTAGTTTGTTTATTGTTTTGTTAATTATGTGGGAGTTACACTTTTTTAATATGAGAAGTAAAGTGTGGCAGCCACATAATGATGGTTATGAGAGAATAATAAACTCACCATTAGAGGCTGAGTTAAGGAGGGAATTAGTGAGTCATTTAGTCACATGATTAGGCTAATTATTGTGGGGGTTATGATCTCTTTTGGAAGCCAAAAAGTTGGCAGCCTAATACTCTATTTGTACACTCCATTTTCATGTTAAATAGTAACTTGGATGTTGAATTTGGATTAAAATCCATTTGTGAGGGAATTGTCTCTCTTTGGTTCTTGGTTGAGCCATCTTGTTCTTATCAAGAATCCATGATTCTTGTGGCGAACATCATAGGCTTATCAAACTCTCTAGTTTGTGGCGCCATCACTATCTCTAATCTTCATCCATTTTGTTTCCTTTCTTCACTTTAATTTTCGTTACTAAGTGTTACATGAATTTCTTCTTAAAAATTCAACCAAAAAGATCATCAAAGGCAACCTCGCCATTTGGTTGTCATCACATAAGAAACTCACTTTTCACTGAATCCCGGTAACTCTCCCTTAAGCGTGTTAGAGGAACTAGCGTCGACCAAGAGACTCTCAGACAGTCCTTGCTCCCTAGTACTCGTCCGATACAAAATTAAAGGATCGAGATCACCGCCCCGCCAAGGGATAAACTTAGAACTACGTCTGGCTTTGATTCCCACTGGGATACGTAGGACCGGAATCACTGAATTCTGTCAAGCCAAAATCTAAAACAATCCCCTTGGTTTAACGTTCTATGGCGAGATTCCGACAAAACGGATCTTGGCAAGAACAAACCCAACCGTTGCACAAAAATTAATAACGGGTCGGACGGTTTCGGATGGGTCATACATTTTTGCTCATCCCTAGTTATACATGTTTTGAATGATAATAAGCTAAGAGTTGAAGGTTCAGGTTGGCCATTTACTAAGCCAGAAGACTCTAGGAAGGACCCTACTTCCGAGTCTCTCAGTAATACGAAGGTTCTGATGAATTCACTATGTCGAAATTTCTTATATCTGACAAATCAATTGTCATCCAAAGACATGGGTCGCGACAAATTGATCGCCATCTCTTGCAGACATGAGCTGCAGAAGTTCGTTGAGAGAGGTCGAAGGACTTCAAAATAGTCAGCAAAACAAACATTTTCATCAATATTCTCCCATCTCCTGATTGGCCCGTGATTTTCCATTTGTACGATCCAATTGATTGACTAGATAAGAATCTAAATTTCAATTTCATGATCTCAGCAAATGGATATAATAATAATATTTAAAAACAGGATCAATTAATTATTTTTAAAAATAAATTATATTTCGTTGTTTTCATTTAAAAATTTAACCATGTACCATGTAAATGTATAAACAATTACCAACTCAATTAAAATTTTAGTCCGCATACAGATTATAATACATTATGAATAATTATATATATATATATATATATATAAGATTTTTAATCCCTATAATATAAATATAAATATTTAAATATTTAAATATTACATAAGCATATATAAACAAAAAAATATTAATATGGCATGAGTAAAACATGAGTGGCTGCTTTATTTCTAAAAAAACAGATGTAGCATAAGTAAAGCATCATATGAGAAGGTCTTTGTATGGACTTAATATACCTATTACACAGAACCAATCAAATTCTTAATAGACACTATAATAACTATTCAAAAAGACAGATTCACGTTTTCTATGTCCCTTCTTATAATTGCAAAATAAATTCATGTTACACCATATTTAAAAATTCAACCGTTAATAAAAAGGATGAAACTTACCAACGATACTGTTGGTGCTGTTCTCCTGTAGCATTTTGACACATGAAAAATTCACCATGTCAGCACACGCCCATCTAACATCCATACTTAACGCCGTTCCGTTTGCATATTTCTCTTCCCCACGTTTGAGCCTCACCCTTTTGTTTTGGTTGCCTCCTCTTCGTCTCAGTTAACTACTACAGAAAAGGGTTTTAATAGCGCACATTCAATAGCGTTTTTTAGTAAAACGCTACTGAAAAAGAGGCGGAGCACATTTAGTAGCGTTTCCTTGAGGAAGCGCTATCTTTGATATACTCTAAGACAGCGCTTCTCTAAGGAAACGCTACTAAAAGTTGATGTGTAAGAATAGATAGCGCTTCCTCAAGGAAGCGCTACCTATTCCTTATATATAGATAGCGCTTCCTTAAGAGAGCGCTACCTATTCCTTACATATAGATAGCGCTTCCTTAAGAAAGCGCTATCTATTCCTTTACCCTAAAAATTAAATTGTTCCCTCCCTGGTTTCTCAAAACTTCGCGCGATGAACCCTCCCCCACCACTGACCCTTCTTCTCTCTCCCTCCTCAAAATCGTTCTCTTCCCTTATTCCCCCTCCGATTCCCCACCGAGTCAGTCATCCTCCAACTTGCCCCCTCAGTCACCCACCAAAACGACATCGTCTCACCACCAACCCCTACAACCCCAACAACCACTCTTCATCTCCCCCAATTTGGCGAAGCTGTTGAGGAGTTAGGGCAAGAACGGTTTCAGGAACGACACCAGGTTCGCCGCCGCAGAGAGCGATGAAGCGAATGTAGATTGAGGTGCCAGCTTTGTACGCGAGCTGTTGGTATAGAGGAGAGAGGAGTGGATCTGCGTTACGGAGATAGCGCAATGCGATCTCAACCTCGCCTTCGCAGGAGAGTGACCTAGCTACGATTCTCGGAACCACTAGGGCTCGTTGTTGTTGTTGAAGGATCTTGTTGTTGCGGCCGCTGGATTGAGAGGCGGTAGGGTCCGGAGAGAGCTTCCGGATCTTTCGGGGGCGGAGGGGGATTTTGGAGGGTGGTTGAGGGGGATTCCGGATCCTTGCATATTTTGGAGGGTGGTTGAGGCGGTAGGGTCCGGAGAGAGCTTCCGGATCTTTCTGTGAAATTGTGCACAGACACTGAAGAGCTCTTCCCTGTTGCAAGCTCAACAACATTTTTTACTGATATGCATTACATTCTTAAGGTTATGTCTATTGGGAATGTTCGCTCTGCATGCTACCATAGGCTATGATTTCTCGAGGTAGTATTTTAACCCTCTCTCAAATTCATTGTTTTTCAATTTCAATTTTAATTTCAATATCAAGTGAAACGAAAACCCTACTCTGCAGCTTTGACTGAGATCTGATATCGAACCAAATCCAGGAAAATGAACATGGATGTGATTCAATTGCAGAGGAAGCATCGCGACCACCAAGCTGCTATGCTTCGAGAGGTTCCTATCTCTTCTCTTCTATTCTATTCTATTCTCTGTTTCACAGTTTATTATACTTTGGATTTGTCGGAGTTTGATTGATTATGTTGTTGGCGTGGGAGTAGGGATTTACGGATGATCGGTTCAACCAAACTTGAAACTGCAAGATGAGAGCACTCCAGATTTTGTGATTGAGGTTGTCACTATGTTCTTTGATGAACTTGAAAGAGACACTACCTCACAAAGGTAATTTGAAATTGTAGTATTTTCTCAAATAGACCTCTAAAAGCTTGTCAAAGCTTCAGAAATTACATAAAGTCCTATTGACTTGACCACCGAACAAAATTTAGGACCTATGCTATGAATCAATGAATTTATTTTGTAATCCAAGCAATGTAATACGAAAATAATTGACAAGATTTGAGATATGGATGTTGAAGCAATAGGTGAATAGCTTAATGTGCATAGTCAAAGATTTAACAAGGCTAAACTGGAGAAGAAGGGAGAGAATATGTTAGAACTCACCCTTACAGGTTCTGAGCTTCACAAAAATTTTCAAGGCAGCAGACATTTTTAACTCTAGCAGCGCCAACACTGTCAGTTAAACAAATAATCAAACGCTTTTGTCAATACAACACAATACATATTGGTGGTTAATGCAATACATACACGGTGAGATAATAAGACACAAGGAGAAGATACATAAGATAGATAAACTAGTCCTATTCCTATAGTAATTGTACCTGGCACTGCTACCCTTGTATTGATGGACATGAGCATCTACTTGTTTAAAATCAACAGGTGATTGTTCTCTGCACAATTCAACATTAATTCATTTCATTCATAGTCAATAGTTAACAGTTATACATAAATTCAATTAAAACAATAAAAGTTAATACTTACAGAGCTCGTTGCATATTTTTGAGGGTCGCGATGCTCCCTCTGCAATTGAATCACATCCATGTTCATTTTTCTGGATTTGGTTCGATATCAGATCTCAGTCAAAGATGCAGAGTAGGGTTTTTGTTTCACTTGATATTGAAATTAAAACTGAAATTGAAAAACAATGAATTTGAGAGAGGGTTAAATACTACAAACCTTTGGCATTTGGATATAACATGCATCTGGTCATTACACAGAAATTCCGTCTTCATCTGTTACTAAATGCAGATAGGGAGTTTCTGGCCCAGAAGAGTGCACCACATCGAGATTTTTACAATATCCGAAAAGTTGATACTCATATTCATCATTCTGCTTGCATGAATCAGAAGCATCTCCTCCGCTTCATAAAGTCAAAATTAAGAAAAGAACCCAATGAGGTGAAAATCTACTTTGGATTTCTGGATTTTTTTTGTGAGACCATATTGTTGTAGGTTGTTTTCCCATTTCTCTTTACTCCTCGATTTTCAGATTACTAGTTTTTCTTAATTCATTATTAGTATTAATCTGTGTTGGCAGGTTGTTATATTTAGAGATGGAAAGTATATGACACTTAAGGAGGTGTTTGAGAGTCTGGATTTGACTGGGTATGCATTGTTGTTCTACTGATTTTTTCATCTAAGTACTTGGAAGATGATGCCTGCATATATTTATGGGCTTGCATGTCTGCATCTTTTCTAATTAGTGGCAACGACAATGCAGGTATGATCTGAATGTTGATTTGTTGGATGTCCATGCTGATAAAAGCACATTCCATAGATTTGACAAGTTCAACCTAAAGTATAATCCTTGTGGACAAAGCAGACTCAGAGAGATATTTCTAAAGCAGGATAATCTTATCCAGGGTGGGTTTTAAATAAGAAAAATACCTATTATTTACTTGTATAAAGTCTGGAACTCCAAATGAATATTAGAAGTGTTGGTCAATGCTTTTTGATTTCATAATTTCTTAAAGCTACCCATATTCACAGGAAGGTTTTCTTTGAAGTAACAAAGCAAGTTTTGTCAGATCTTGAAGCAAGCAAATATTAGGTTAGTAATACATGAGGTATAAGATTTTTCCCTATTGATCATATCTTAATTCATTGTTCCAGGGCCTGTCAACATCCCGGAGCCAGTCCGGGCAATGAACCGAAACAATGAGGACTACCGTTCTCCAGCAATTCCAGCAATGACAAAAACTCTACTTGAGGAATGACAGCAATATTATGTAGCCAATGTATTAGCTTGTATTGAACTGAGGAAAGCTTTGATTTGTCTAGAAAAAGTGTGATGTGAGTGTTGTTCTTTTTGAACTAGAGTTTAACATGATTCTTGTTGTGATTCACTGGATGTGGCCTCTTTTTACAGAAAATTGGGGATCATGGAGAAACGATGACTTGCACCTGAGTCCATGTCCTTTTCTTCGTTAGTTTTTCCTATAATTATCGTTTTGCTGCATTTAATAAAATTAAATTCTATGTTAAGTCTGCACCCTTCATTCTTTTAAATTCAAACATGCCCTTTTTGGTGATTTCAGGATCCTGTAACTGGCATCCCTACTTGGCACGATAGGCCACAATCTCCTCTTTTGATGTAAGTAATGAATGCTGAATGCAAATGCTGTTTTCCAATAAATTATTTTCAATGAAGTTCTATTACAGAACATACCAGAACATCATATTGATATTTGCTCAAATATTCCATGTGTTGTTTGTGGGCCGAGCTAGATCCAAGTTGTGTTGAATTTTGAAATGATGTATTCTAAGTCCTACAAGTTACTGATGCTTTAACTCTTTATTTATTTTTAGAAGGAAAACAAACTTCGTGTTTCTCATTGTATGTGACTGGTAAAAGTTGTTTCAACGAAAGTTCCACTGAAATTTTTTCTGTTATGGTCATATATATTAAAGTTCCTGATAAAGAATTCTTTACTTTTGTTGTAACTTTATGATTAAATTTTTTTGTTTGACATGTCTGTGTGATATATACATTTATATGGTCTTGTGAACTGATATGCAATATTAGTTCTAATTGTTAAATATTAATGTTGATTCCTGCATTGTTCAACAGGTATGGTTTTAGTAAAGAAGTTGTTGAATGGCCTGGTATGTTTTATTTTTTAGGTCTTTGATAAAAAGTTTTCTTTCATTACATGTCATAAATATTCATCTCCATGATGTTGCAAAGATTCATATTAATTAGATGGAAAAGGATACTTGTGCACTCATCAAAATACTTAAAAACATTTTCAGGTGATGCTGAAAATGAAAAGCAAACATGTTGCAGGAACCCTTACTAAAAAGAAAAAGAGTAAGTTGGCATTAGCTTCATGACTTTATTTTGCTTGTGTAGAGGCTTCATGACCATAAAATTTTAAAACAACTCATAACTTGTGCTCTTAAATTTGCAGACATTGTGTTGGAGGTGTGCACGAATTTACCAAAGATGGCTAGGAAGGCATCTGTTTGATGATGGTGAAAAAAGATAGTATTTTGGATTGAAGACAGAATCAAGAGGGATTATGGAGCTTGAATGTAGAAGTCAAAGGGAACATGATATCTGGAATCGAGGGGTTTCAAGACGTCTTTCCATTGTTACACAAAGGCAAAACAGATATGGGATTTGAGGAAGTGTCTCTAGCTACTGCTGACTGCTAAAATTAATTCAAACTATATATATTGAGCTTTGTATTCAAACTTGGTTTAGACTGGCATAGGGGATTGACTATTGCTGCAGAAACTGCTAGTGTTGTTGGGTTATTATTGTTTACGGGTTGGGGTACCCCTTGTACCCTTTAATCAATATATTTTTAGCTTATCCAAAAAAAAATATTGTATTTAAGCTTTTGTATGTAAATGTATGGTTTGTTGAGTTTTGTTAAGTGCAATGGGATGGATAAAATGTTTAATGTCTTAGTTTTGCTGAGTGCATGTGAGAAATATAGAAAAACAATGTAAATAATTATAAAAAAAAGGGGGGAATAGGTAGCGTTTTCTTGAAAAAACGCTGTCTAAAGTTATGCCTTATTACGAACTTTAGACAGCGCTTTCTCAAGGAAGCGCTACCTATTCCTACTTTCAGTAGCGCTTTCTTAAAAAAACGCTGCCTAAAGTGACAAATAGATAGCGCTTCCTTGAGAAAGCGCTGTCTAAAGTATGTAATAGATTGTTTATTACAAACTTTAGACAGCACTTTCTCAAGGAAGCGCTACCTATTCCTACTTTCAGTAGCGCTTTTTTAAGCGCTATTGAATCTCTCCCACCTTCAGTAGCGGGTGAATAGATAACGCTTTGAAGAGCTACTAAAGGCAAAAAAAAAGCGCTGCTGAAGCCCTTTTCTGTAGTAGTTTTTTTTCGCCGCAACTCCTCATTCTCTCACCATCGTAGACTCATCTTCACCTTGCCTCCTCTATATACGTTCGGATACAGTAATCGATGCTTTCTTCAGTAACAAGTAATTCTTCTTCTCTCCTCTTCTCTCCGTTATCATCTCTTTTGGCGCCGTTGCCGGGGACTCTTGTTATTATTAGCAGAAAAAAAAATAAAAAAAATCTCTTTACTGAATTAGTTTGACTGCTTTGTCTGGTTGTTTGCTTTCCATGGATAATTACATGTATGGGTATTTGCCTAATGTTGATTATAAGCCACCACCATGCATAAATTATACTAACTTTGCTGGAAGTTATGAGTTTAGCGGTGGTTTTGACATGAGTGGAGTGAATGAGGAGCAACCTTTCTATCATAGCCAACATGGTGGAGATCAATGCAACAATCAGAACAGGCACAACATTCTTGACCCTTCCACTGATGAGTACCACCCCAGCCAAGTGACCACCTCTTCACCTTATGGACCTTCACTAGGGGATCTGTTCAAGCAAATGACTGAACAAAATCTCCAGTTGCAGCAGCAAATTGCACAGTTCCAGGCACAGTGCCAGGCACAGTTCCAGGCCTCACAGGCACAGTTTCAGCAGCAAACAGATGCTAGCATTAATACTTTTCAGCAAGTCAGCGGGACTACACTGCAAACTCCACATCCCCTTGAAGAACATACAGATTCACAAGCAGTTATTCTTGACAATACTTCTGAGGACAATTTTGATATTGATGTCAAGAACACTTCTGTTGATGAACTATGTGTTGAAACTCCAGATATTGATACCTTTCCTGATTCTATCTATTATACTTCATGTGCTGATTGTACTGACACTGCTTTGTGTATATATAGCATGTTTTGAAAGGTATGAAGAGCAAAACATCCATATGGAACAGGAGACATATGAGGTTGAAGGCCATGTTAATATAGAAAATGAGGATCAGGAGGACATCTGCTTCACCGTGCTTGAGGATAATGAAGAACCTTTGGAATTAGATGCATGTGTTGAAAGTGATGGGATGGATGAACTGTGTGTTGAAAGTCCAGACATTCAGACCTTTACTGATTCAGTTTCTTGTAATATATGTACTGACTGTACTGACACTAACCCGTGTGCTGTTTGTGCTGAGTTTCTTGATTCTCTTTTGCAGGGAGATAGTGTGAGTGAAGCTGTCTGTTCAGCCAAAGTTCTTGACATCATGGCTACTCCAAATGTACCATCCATTGAGCAGCCACCCTCCTTGGAGCTCAAGCCACTTCCTGGGAATTTGAAGTATGCTTACTTGGAGGGGAATGAAGAACATGCAGAAGAGGAAGAAGCACCGGAAACCCCAGCTACCTGTTTACCACCTCCCCCTGTGGAACCACCAGTGATGGAGTTCAAGCCTCTGGATTTTGCACCATGGCTAGTCCAAGAGGTTGAACCCCGATTTTATTGGGAGGATTTTATTGAGAAAGAGGTCAACTTCGACCCAAGAGGGAGCGAGAAGTCCGCCGCACTTGGCGGAGTTACCATGACTGTCAAATGCTCACTCCCATATCAAGGCTGCAATTTAGGGAAGCATGGAATGAGCTTCCGTCTGTTGTGTATTACGTGGGCCTTATGCTGCATGCCATGGGATCCGGGAGGATCATACTGCAATTTGGGCATTCCGTGGCCACTGTATCACAGGCAGTGGGATCCTGGTGGAACCATCCCCAATGAGTTTTCTCTAAACCCTTTTCTCCTTAGTTTACTTTCATGTTCTTGTTAGTTTCTGCTTTTCTTTATTTTTGTTTTGTTTTCTTTTAGCTCCTGAATAATTTGAGAAGCTCAGGAGTTGTGTTGAGTCTTGTGTCGGCAAGTTTGCTGGATTTTAATTGATTTGCCACAGATTGATTGCATGATATGTGATTTATATGTGATGATTCCCCCTAGGTTGGAATTTTTTTTTTTTGAAAAGTGATCCCCATGAAAAATTGAAAATTGAACTTTGAGATTTTGTTGTGATGGCATGATTTATGATAAGTTTGGGGTGATGGGAAGCACACACTAGGGATAGAATCTCTGTCAAACAAATTGCAAAAATGTCCAGGTGAGGATTTGAGCCTCCAACATGTTTTTAACTGTGAGAAATCACTTTTGATTGCAATTTCCCGAATTTGCTTGAATCTCTTTATGGTTTGCATGTTTATGTGTTTGCTTCAGATGATTTAGGCATTTTCTTTGTAAATAACTACTTAGCCTAAAATAACCATTCCTAATACATGTTCCTTAGTTAGCCCCATTGAGCCTAATTAGACTGTTAATTCTTGATAACCCTAAGTAATGAGCCTAAATCTGGAAAAGCCATGTTGACCCGATCTTAGGATTAGGAGAGCATGAAATCTTAGCAAGAGAATGGTTGCAAGAAACTAAGTTTGGGGTGGCTACAAGGATATGATGTGTTGTTGGGATTGAGAAAAAGAAAAAAAATGTAATAAAAAGGTTGGAGCCAAAGGCCAAAAAAAAAAAAGAAAAAAAATATAGAAACAAAAGAAGAAAGAAAAAAAAATGATAAAAATAAAAAGAAAAGAAGGAAAAGGCTGTAGTCACCCAAGCATAAAGAAAAATGAAAAAAAAGAACTTGAGTGGAATTTCAATGTATTAAAAAGTTCATGCTCTCTTAGTTCCTAGGGACTTCAGCCCAGTACCTTTGTATATCCTACCCTTAGCCAGGCCCCATTACAACCGTATAAAAGACCTTTTGATGTCGCATGCATGTTCTCTGTGGGAACCATTTTGAGATGAAAATCAAATTTATGGGAAGTTCTCTTAAAAGTGAAATTGAGTGAAATGTTGATAGCCTGACAAAAACTGAGCGATTGAGTGAAATACTAAATTCCCTTGCGAGGAAGGCAGTTGTTTGAATTTGGTGATCTCCCTCTTGTATGTAACTTGGATCCCCTGCTTAGATTAATGATTGCTTGAATGATGAAATTCTCAAATGTTTAGAATAAATGATTGTGGGGATTGCTTTGTTTGAAAGGGGGGAACATTGAGAAAAACTGTTTTGATGTATTGCTTGAAATTTGTGCAAAGTTGATTAAATCTTTTAAGCCTTGCCATGTCTTGAGTCTTTTTAAGTTTTTGAGTTTTAGTTTGCTTGGGGACAAGCAAAGTTTAAGTTTGGGGTATTTTGATCAGCCTCTGGCTCATCTAGTTTTATAGCTAGTATGACCGTGGTTTTGTGCTAATTTTATTTCATTTTCGCCCAAATTAGACTTGATTGTCTCTAAGCAGCATTTTGAGTCTTTAAAGTATTTTTAGGTTAATTTAGTTGATTTAGAGTCAAATAAAGCACTTATGCTATTTCCTGTTTTCAGGCTAATAAAAAGAAATAATTCTGGAGTTCTTCGCCCCGCGAGAAGGCATTCGCCTCGCGAACCTGAAGCGTGACTGTTCCAGAATTTGCAATCCTCTCTGTCTCGCCCCGCGAACACCTTACTCGCCTCGCGAGTAATCCAACCATGAAGACCAGAATTCAGCACGGCTTACGCATGTTGAAGGTCACGACTGTGACAGTTTGGAATTTGAAGAGTCTCGCCTCGCGAATGATAAGCTCGCCTCGCGAGAGAACCAAAAAGTTGAAGACTGTTCGCATTAATCGCCTCGCGAATGTGTGCTCGCCTCGCGAGCTAGCTGATTCCAGAAACTGTATTTAAGCCTGTTTGAAGGCAGAACTGAGTGAGTAGTCAGTTTTTGTCTTTTGTTTTCTTTTAGTTTAGATAGTTGCGTTATTTTTGTAATGGAGATCTAGTCTCCTAGGATTAGTCTACTGTAATTGGTTTCCATTTACACTTGAGGTTTTGTAATTCCTGTTTTCAATTGCTTTTCTCTTTTCAATGCGATGCTATATGTTTCTGTTTGTTTAATTCAGGAGTGTATAGTGTTGTGTTGATTCATTTCGGTGATGTTATGTTCCTATACTTAATCGCATTTGTTTAATTCGCGTGTGTTCGTTCATGTTCGTTTAGTTCATGAGGGCTTAACCCTGTTTGTTTAATTCGGGAATAGGAACATATATCTGTAGTAGTGATTTCGTTTGTTAATTGTTGCTACAACCGAAAGGGGATTAGAATCTGCTTAGGGCTTGGAATTTACATGAACCGATGATAGTTGGGAAATCGAGAACAGTAGATTAATCGTCTTTAGTTATTTGTTAATCTCTTAAACTACTATGTTTTCATTGCTCTGCTTTTGTTTTGTTTCCTTAGTTTAATTTCAATCCAAAACCCCCCAATTCTGACTTTTTCTGTTAACAACAACCTAAGAGTCCTTGTGAGACGATACTCGAGTTGTCGCTCCCTGAACTACATTTTTATAACCGCTCGCTTTTTGGCGCGTGAGTGACAGCGCGTTCAAAAATTGGCGCCGTTGCCGGGGACTCTTGTTGTTTTTGACAGGAAGAAAAAAAAAATCTCTTTGCTGAATTAGTTTTGGCTGAATTTGTCTGGTTATGAATCTTAGTACTGCTATGGATAATTTCCTGTTTGGTGATATGCCTAATGTTGATTATAAGCCACCACCATGCATGTATTATCCTGATTTTAATAAACCAACACCATGCATAAATTATCCTAATTTTACTGGAAGTTATGAGTTTAGTAGTGGTTTTGACATGATTGGAGTGAATGAGGAGCAACCTTCCTATTCTAGCCAACATAGTGGAGGACAGGGCATCTTGGATGAGATAGCTTCTCTGATGCAACAACAAATGACAGAACTCCAAGCAAGCCTTCAACAAATGGCAGAGAACAATCAACGGATGGCAGAGCAAAATCTTGAATCCCAACAGAGGATAGAAGCTGATTTTCAGAAGATGGCCATTCAAATTGATCAAAGCCAACAGAGGAAAGAAACTGAATCTCAGAAGTTGGCCATTCAAATTGATCACATTGTCTCCACCTCGGCTACACTGCAAACTCAACGTCTCCTTGAGGAACATACAGATTCACAGATAGTTCTTCTTGAAGATACTTCTGATGATAATTTTGATAATGTTTCTGTTGATGAACTGTGTGATGAATCTCCAGATAATGATACCTTTCATGATTCTATCTATTATAATTCATGTGCTGATTGTACTGACACTGCTTTGCGTGTAGCATGTTTTGAAAGGTATGAGGAGCCAAACGTCCATATAGAACAGGAGACATATGAGGTTGAGGGCCATGTTCATATAGAAAATGAGGATTAGGAGGACATCTGCTTCACCGTGCTTGAGGATGATGAAGAACCTTTGGAAGTAGATGATTCAATTAATTCATATGCATGTGTTGAGAGTGATGGGATTGATGAATTGTGTGCTGAATTTCCAGACATTCAGACCTTTACTAATTCAATTTCTTGTACTATATGTACTGATTGTGCTAACACTAACCTTTGTGTGGTGTGTGCTGAGATTTCTGCAGGTTTAGCAGGTGATGGATTGGTTAGCGCAATAAATGAAGAACGTGCAGAAGCTGAAGCAGCACCAGTAACACTCTCTACCTATTTGTCACCTCCCATTGTGGAACCACCAGCAACGGAGTTCAAGCCTCTGGATTTTGCTCCCTTGGATATGAAGACACTGTGGCCAGTCCAAGAGGTTGAGCTCCGATTTTATTGGGAGGACTTTATCGAGAAAGAGGTCAACTGTGACCCAAGAGGGAGTGGGAAGTCCACCGCACTTGGCGAGGTCACCATAACTGTCAAGCACTCACCTCCATATCAAGGCTGCAAGTTAGGAAAGCATGGAATGAGCTTCCATCCTTTGTCTACCACGTGGGCATTATGCTGTAGGCCATGGGATCCGGGAGGATCATATTGCAATTTGAGCATTCCGTGGCCACTGTATCACAGACAGTGGGATCCTGGTGAAACCAACCCCCAATGAGTTTTCTTAAACCCTTTCTCTTTAGTTTATTTTCATTTTCTTGTTAGTGTCTGCTTTGCTTTGTTTTTGTTTTGTTTTCTTTTAGCTCCTGAATAATTTGAGAAGCTCAGGAGTATTTGTGTGTTGAGTCTTGTGTAGGCAAGCTTGATTGGATTTTGTTGAATTTGCATAGATTGATTGCATGTTATTTGTTGACTGTTTTCCCCCTAGGTTGAAAAAAAAAAATTGTTTTTGAAAAGTGATCCCCATGTGATTGAAAACTGAACTTTGAGATCTTTTGTTATGATGGCATGATTTATGATAAGTTTGGGGGTGATAGGAAGCACACACTAGGGATAGAATCTCTGTCAAACAATTTGCATGAACGTCCAGGTGAGGATTTGAGCCTCCAACATGTTTTAAACTGTGAGAATCACTTTTGAGTTGCACTTTCCCGAATTTGCTTGAATCTCTTTATGGTTTGCATGTTTATGTGTTTGAATCAAATGATTTAGGCATTTTCTTTGTAAATAACCACTTAGCCTAAAAATAACAAATTCCTAATGCATGTTCCCTAGTTAGCCCCTTTGAGCCTAATTAGCTTATTAATTCTTGATAACCTTATGTTATGAGCCTAAATCTGGAAAAAACCATGTTAACCCGATCTTAGGATTAGGAGAGCATGGAAGCTTAGCAAGGAGAATGGTTGCAAGAAACTAAGTTTGGAGTGGCTACAAGGTGTGATGTGTTGTTTGGGACTGGGAAAAAAAAATATAATAAAAAGGTTGGAGCCAAAGGCCAAAAAGAAAAAAAAAGAAAAAAAAAATAATAAAAAGTGCAAAAATGCCAAAAAGGCTATTTGAAGGAAAAGACTGTAGTCACCCAAGGCAAAATGAAAAATGGAAAAAGGAATCTAAGTGGAAATTCAAAGTGTAAAAAGCTCATGCTCTCTTAGTTCCTAGGGACTTCAGCCCAGTACCTTTGTATATCCTACCCTTAGCCAGGCCCCATTACAACCATAAAAGACCTTTTGATGTGCATGCATGTTTTCTGTGGGAACCATTTTGAGATGAAAATCAAATTTATGGGAAGTGTTCTTAAAAGTGAAATTGAGTGAAATGTTGATAACCTAGACAAAAAACTGAGCGATTGAGTGAAACAATAAATTCCCTTGTGAGGAAGGCAGTTGTTTGAATTTGGTGATCTCCCTCTTGTGTGTAACTTGGATTCCTTGCTTAGATTAATGATTGTTTGAATGATGAAATTCTCAATTGTTTAGAATAAATGATTGTGGGGATTGCTTTGTTTGAAAGGGGGGAACATTGAGAAAAAATGTTTTGATGTATTGCTTGAAATTTGTGCAAAGTTGATTAAATCTCTTAAGTTTGCCATGTCTTGAGTCTTTTTAAGTTTTTGAGTTTTAGTTTGCTTGGGGACAAGCAAAGTTTAAGTTTGGGGTATTTTGATCAGCCTCTGGCTCATCTAGTTTTATAGCTAGTATGACCGTGGTTTTGTGCTAATTTTATCTCATTTTCGCCCAAATTAGACTTGATTGTCTCTAAGCAGCATTTTGAGTCTGTAAAGTATTTTTAGGTTAATTTAGTTGATTTAGAGTCAAATAAAGCACTTATGCTATTTCCTGTTTTCAGGTTAATAAAAAGAAATAATTCTGGAGTTCTTCGCCCCACGAGAAGGCATTCGCCTCGCGAACCTGAAGCGCGACTGTTCCAGAATTTGCAATCCTTTCTGTCTCGCCCCGCGAAACATGACTCGCCTCGCGAGTAATCCAACCCTGAAGACCAGAAGTCAGCACGGCTTATCCATGTTGAAGGTCACGGCTGTGACAGTTTGGAATTTGAAGAGTCTCGCCTCGTGAGCTCGCCAATCATTGAAGACTGTTCGTATTATTCGCCTCGCGAAGGTATGCTCGCCTCGCGAGCTAGCTGATTCCAGAATCTGTATTTAAGCCTGTTTGAAGGCAGATTGGAGGAGTTAGTCAGTTTTTATTTTTCTTTTCTATAGTTAGATAGCTGCGTTATTTTTGTAATGGAGAGCTAGTCTCCTAGGTTAATCAACTGGGATTGGTTTCCATTTACATTTGAGGTTCTGTTATTCCTGTTTTATGTGCTTTTCTCTTTTCAATGCGATGCTATATGTTTCTATTTGTTTAATTCAGGAGTGTATAGTGTTTTGTTGATTCATTTCGGTGATGTTATGTTTCTATACTTAGTCGCGTTTGTTTAATTTGCGTGTGTTCGTTCATGTTCGTTTAGTTCATGAGGGCTTAACCCCGTTTGTTTAATTCGGGAATAGGAACATATATCTGTAGTAGTGATTTCGTTTGTTAATTGTTGCTACAACCGAAAGGGGATTAGAATCTGCTTAGGGCTTGGAATTTACATGAACCGATGATAGTTGGGAAACCGAGAACAGTAGATTAATCGTCTTTAGCTTATTTGTTAATCTCTTAAACTGCTTTGTTTTTATTGCTCTGTTTCTGTTTTGTTTTCCTTAATTTAGTTTCAATCCAAACCCCCCAAAATCTAATTTTTTCTGTTACAAACAACCCAAGAGTCCTTGTGAGACGATACTCGAGTTGTCGCTCCCTATCTACATATTTTGTAAATCACTCGCTTTTTTGGCACGTGGCGACAACGCGTTCAAAAATTGCCCCGGCAACGGTGCCAATTTTTGGTCGCGCTGTCGTGAACGCGCCAAAAAGCGAGCGATTTACAAAATATGTAGATAGGGAGCGACAACTCGAGTATCGTCTCACAAGGACTCTTAGGTTGTTGTTAACAGAAAAAGTCAGACTTGGGGGTTTTTAAGATATGAAGTAAAACAAAGGAACAAAGCAGAAACAAAGCAGTTTAAGAGATTATCAAATAACTAAAGCGATTAACCTACTGTTCTCAGTTTCCCACTATCATTGGTTCTTGTAAATTCCAAGCCCTAAGCAGATTCTAATCCAATTTCATTTGTGCTGAGTTTCTTGATTCTATTTTGCAGGGAGATAGTGTGAGTGAAGCTGTCTGTTCAGCCAAAGTTCTTGACATCATGGCTACTCCAAATGTACCATCCATTGAGCAGCCACCCTCCTTGGAGCTCAAGCCACTTCCTGGGAATTTGAAGTATGCTTACTTGGAGGGGAATGAAGAACATACAGAAGAGGAAGCAGCACCGGAAACCCCAGCTACCTGTTTACCACCTCCCCCTGTGGAACCACCAGTGATGGAGTTCAAGCCTCTGGATTTTGCACCATGGCCAGTCCAAGAGGTTGAACCCCGATTTTATTGGGAGGATTTTATTGAGAAAGAGGTCAACTTCGACCCAAGAGTGAGTGAGAAGTCCGCCGTACTTGGCGGAGTTACCATGACTGTCAAATGCTCACTCCCATATCAAGGCTGCAAGTTAGGGAAGCATGGAATGAGCTTCCATCCGTTGTGTATTACGTGGGCTTTATGCTGGATGCCATGGGATCCGGGAGGATCATACTGCAACTTGGGCATTCCGTGGCCGCTGTATCACAGACAGTGGGATCCTGGTGGAACCGCCCCAATGAGTTTTCTTAAACCCTCTCTCTTTAGTTTACTTTCATGTTCTTGTTAGTTTTTGCTTTGCTTTATTTTTGTTTTCTTCAACTCTTGAATAATTTGAGAAGCTCAGGAGTTGTGTTGAGTCTTGTGTTGGCAAGCTTGATTGAATTTGATTGAATTTGCATAGATGGATTGCATGATTTATGTTGATGATCCCCCCTAGGTTGATTTTTTTTTTTGAAAAGTGATCCCCATGTGATTGAAAACTGAACTTTGAGATCTTTTGTTGTGATGACATGATTTATGATAAGTTTGGGGTGAAGGGAAGCACACACTAGGGATAGAATCTCCGTCAAACAATTTGCAAAAATGTCCAGGTGAGGATTTGAGCCTCCAACATGTTCTTGACTGTGTGAATCACTTTTTGAGTTGCACTTTCCCGAATTTGCTTGAATCTCTTTATGGTTTGCATGTCTATGTGTTTGCTTCAGATGATTTAGGCATTTTCTTTGTAAATAGCTACTTTGCCTGAAAGGAACCAATTCCTAATGCATGTTCCTTTGTTAGCCCCTTTGAGCCTAATTAGCCTGTTAATTCTTGATAACCATATGTTATGAGTCTAAATCTGAAAAACCCATGTTAACCCGATCTTAGGATTAGGAGAGCATGGAAGCTTAGCAAAGAGAATGGTTGCAAGAAACTAAGTTTGGGGTGGCTACAAGGTGTGATGTGTCATTCTGGATTGAAGAAAAAGAAAAAAAATATAATAAAAAGGTTGAAAAAATAAATAAATAAAAGAAAAGCAATAAAAAAAAGAGAGAGAGAGAAAAAAAACTAAAAAGTGTAAAAAAAAAAAAAAAAGGCCGTAGTCACCCAGAAGCATAAAGAAAAATGGAAAAAGGAACTTGAGAGGAAATTCAATGTATAAAACTGTTTCATGCTCTCTTAGTTCCTAGGGACTTCAGCCCAGTACCTTTGTATATCCTACCCTAAGCTAGGCCCCATTATAACCCATAAAAGCCCTTTTGATGTTGCATGCATGTTTTTCGTGGGAACCGTTTTGAGATGAAAATCAAATTTATGGGAAGTGCTCTTAAAAGTGAAATTGAGTGAAATGTTGATAGCCTGACACAAACTGAGTGATTGAGTGAAACACTAAATTCCCTTGTGAGGAAGGCTATTGTTTGAATTTGGTGATCTCCCTTTTGTGTGTAACTTGGATCCCCTGCTTAGATTAATGATTGTTTGAATGATGAAATTCTCAAATGTTTAGAATAAATGATTGTGGGGATTACTTTGTTTGAAAGGGGGGAACATTGAAGGAAAAATTATTTTGATGAAGTGCTTGAAATTTGTGCGAATTTGATTGAATCCCTTAAGCTTGCCATGTCTTTTGCATGTCTTGAGTCTTTTTGAGTTTTGAGTTTTAGTTTGCTTGGGGACAAGCAAAGTTTAAGTTTGGGGTATTTTGATCAGCCTCTGGCTAGTCTAGTTTTATAACTAGAAAAACCTTGGCTTTGTGCTAAATATATCTCATTTTCACCCAAATTAGACTTGATTGTCTCTAAGCAGCATTTTGAGTCTTTAAAGTATTTTTAGGTTAATTTAGTTGATTTAGAGTCAAATAAAGCACTTATGCAATTTCCTGTTTTCAGGCTAATAAAAGGAAATAATTCTGGAGTTCTTCGCCCCGCGAGAAGGCATTCGCCTCACGAACCTGAAGCGTGACTGTTCCAGAATTTGCAATCCTCTCTGTCTCGCCCCGTGAACACCTTACTCACCTCGCGAGTAATCCAACCATGAAGACCAGAAGTCAGCACGGCTTACGCGTGTTGAAGGTCACGACTATGACAGTTTGGAATTTGAAGAGTCTCACCTCGCGAATGATAAGCTCGCCTCGCGAGAGAACCAAAAAGCTGAAGACTGTTCGCATTATTCGCCTCGCGAATGTGTGCTCGCCTCGCGATCTAGCTGATTCCAGAAACTGTATTTAAGCCTGTTTGAAGGTAGACTTGAGTGAGTAGTCAGTTTTTGTCTTTTGTTTTCTTTTAGTTTAGATAGCTGCGTTATTTTTGTAATGGAGAGCTAGTCTCCTAGGATTAGTCTACTGTAATTGGTTTCCATTTACACTTGAGGTTCTGTAATTCCTGTTTTCATTTGCTTTTCTCTTTTCAATGCGATGCTATATGTTTCTGTTTGTTTAATTCAGGAGTGTATAGTGTTGTGTTGATTCATTTCGGTGATGTTATGTTCCTATACTTAATCGCATTTGTTTAATTCGCGTGCGTTCGTTCATGTTCGTTTAGTTCATGAGGGCTTAACCCCGTTTGTTTAATTCGGGAATAGGAACATATATCCGTAGTAGCAATTTCGTTTGTTAATTGTTGCTACAACCGAAAGGGGATTAGAATCTGCTTAGGGCTTGGAATTTACATGAACCAATGATAGTGGGAAACTGAGAACAGTAGGTTAATCGCTTTAGTTATTTGATAATCTCTTAAAATGAAAAAAATAACAAGAAGAAACCGAGAACAGTAGATTAATCGTCTTTAGCTTATTTGTTAATCTCTTAAACTGCTTTTTTTTTCCTTCTTTATTTTTGCGATGCTATACACAAAGCAGTGTCAGTACAATCAGCACATGAAGTATAATAGATAGAATCAGGAAAGGTATCAATATCTGGAGTTTCAACACACAGTTCATCAACAGAAGTGTTCTTGACATCAATATCAAAATTGTCCTCAGAAGTATTGTCAAGAATAACTGCTTGTGAATCTGTATGTTCTTCAAGGGGATGTGGAGTTTGCAGTGTAGTCCCGCTGACTTGCTGAAAAGTATTAATGCTAGCATCTGTTTGCCACTGAAACTGTGCCTGTGAGGCCTGGAACTGTGCCTGGCACTGTGCAATTTGTTGCTGCAACTGGAGATTTTGTTCAGTCATTTGCTTGAACAGGTCCTCTAGTGAAGGTCCATAAGGTGCAGAGGTGGTCACTTGGCTGGGGTGGTACTCATCAGTGGAAGGGTCAAGAATGTTGTGCCTGTTCTGATTGTTGCATTGATCTCCACCATATTGGCTATGATAGAAAGGTTGCTCCTCATTCACTCCACTCATGTCAAAACCACTGCTAAACTCATAACTTCCAGCAAAGTTAGGATAATTTATGCATGGTGGTGGTTTACTGAAGTCAGGATAATATATGCATGGTGGTGGCTTATAATCAACATTAGGCAAATACCCATACATGTAATTATCCATGGAAAGCAAACAACCAGACAAAGCAGCCAAACTAATTCACCAAAGAGATTTTTTTGATTTTTTTTCCTGCTAATAACAACAAGAGTCCCCGGCAACGGCGCCAATTTTTGAATGCGCTGTCGCCACGCGCCAAAAAAGCGAGTGATTTACAAAATATGTAGATAGGGAGCGACAACTCGAGTATCGTCTCACAAGGACTCTTGGGTTGTTGTTAACAGAAAAAATTAGATTTTGTGGGGTTTGGATTGAAACTAAATTAAGGAAAACAAAACAGAAACAGAGCAATAAAAACAAAGCAATTTAAGAGATTAACAAATAAGCTAAAGACGATTAATCTACTGTTCTCGGTTTCCCAACTATCATCGGTTCATGTAAATTCCAAGCCCTAAGCAGATTCTAATCCCCTTTCGGTTGTAGCAACAATTAACAAACGAAATCACTACTACAGATATATGTTCCTATTCCCGAATTAAACAAACGGGGTTAAGCCCTCATGAACTAAACGAACATGAACGAACACACGCGAATTAAACAAACGCGATTAAGTATAGGAACATAACATCACCGAAATGAATCAACACAACACTATACACTCCTGAATTAAACAAACAGAAACATATAGCATCGCATTGAAAAGAGAAAAGCAATTGAAAACAGGAATTACAGAACCTCAAGTGTAAATGGAAACCAATTACAGTAGACTAATCCTAGGAGAGTAGCTCTCCATTACAAAAATAACGCAGCTATCTAAACTAAAAGAAAACAAAAGACAAAAACTGACTACTCACTCAGTTCAGCCTTCAAACAGGCTTAAATACAGTTTCTGGAATCAGCTAGCTCGCGAGGCGAGCACACATTCGCGAGGCGAATAATACGAACAGTCTTCAACTTTTTGGTTCTCTCGCGAGGTGAGCTTATCATTCGGGAGGCGAGACTCTTCAAATTCCAAACTGTCACAGCCGTGACCTTCAACACGCGTAAGCCGTGCTGACTTCTGGTCTTCATGGTTGGATTACTCGCGAGGCGAGTAAGGTGTTCGCGGGGCGAGACAGAGAGGATTGCAAATTCTGGAACAGTCACGCTTCAGGTTCGCGAGGCGAATGCCTTCTCGCGGGGCGAAGAACTCCAGAATTATTTCTTTTTATTAGCCTGAAAACAGGAAATAGCATAAGTGCTTTATTTGACTCTAAATCAACTAAATTAACCTAAAAATACTTTAAAGACTCAAAATGCTGCTTAGAGACATTCAAGTCTAATTTGGGCGAAAATGAAATAAAATTAGCACAAAACCACGGTCATACTAGCTATAAAACTAGATGAGCCAGAGGCTGATCATTGGGTCATGTTTCTCCTTCTTTCTTTTTTCCTTTTGTTTCTTTAGCTAATTTTGTATATCTTCTTTTCGGTGTACCTATTTTCATCTGTTTTCTCCCATCTAAAGATGAATCCTCCGACAATAGATGCAGGACAAGGCGAAATCGACCTTAGCAGCAATCTTCCTCCAACAACTAGTAGAATTGACCTTAGCAAAGTTCCTCCAACGACAAGCGGAATCGACCCCAGCAATCAACATGCTCAAATAGTCGCTCTTATTGATTTAAATTTCAATGGTGAGGTTTTTTTCTTTCTTTTATTTTTATTTTATGTTTGGTGGAGTTGGGTAGAAAAAAAGTATGTTTACACATTTTATTTATTGTATTCTAAGTGTTTGATACAATGTTTGAAATATATCATTTGAACCTTCTGTCAGAAACCAATTGGAATTAAGGAATACATATGGTTAGTATTGAAATATTGCACTATGAAAATACCCAATTGCTTCAGGGACATCTAGTATTAAAACATAGAATTCTAAAACATAGCATACTAATGGTATATATCGCCCAATTATAATCATCCAAGTATATTAATTTAGCATTATGGAAATATAGCATATTTATATGGATTGAGAGTTTACTGTAACTTGGGTATTAGTTATTGAATTGATTATTTGGGTTTTCAAGTAAATTGGCCATGCAAAATGAGGTCTCTTTCAAATTAGGATACCCATTTGTGTAGTTGTTTAATTATTATGACTCCTTGAGTTTGCCCAAGGTTTACTATGTGCATATAACCATGTTTCAATTTAATATATATTTTATTTATTATTAAATTGATAGATAACATCGAGCATGAAGTGACTGAGGAAGATATAATCCCATATATTGGCATGGAGTTTGAGACAGAAGATCATGCATATAGATTTTATAATATGTATGCTGGCTCCATTGGTTTTAGCATTAGAAAGGACTGGAGGAATAAAAGCAAGTTAGATAAGGAGATTGTTATATCTCGAAAATTTGTTTGGTTTAAACAAGGCTTCAAAAGGAACAAAGATCATGAAGGGAAAACGTCCCGCAAAGATATCAGAATGGGATGTTTAGCACAAATGGTCATTGGTCGGGAATCAGATGGAAAATATGTTGTTACATCTTTTGAAAAAGAACATAATCATGGTCTTGCTACCCCAGAGAGTAGGCATAAATTACCATCACAAAGGAGGGTTTCAGTTGCTCAAGCTATGCAAGTTGAACTGGCAAATCGTTCTGGTATACGACAAAAATTGATCTTTGAGTTTATAAGTCGACAGGTTGGAGGGAGAGAGAATGTTGGTTGCACTGCTAAAGATATTAGCAATCATTTGAATTCTAAGAGGATGAAGGAAATGGAAGAAGGTGAGGCATACACTCTCATCCATTATTTTAAATCAAAGCAGACAGAGAATGAATCATTCTTTTATGAGATTCAACTTGATGTTGATCTTCAAATAACAAATATTTTCTGGGCAGATGCTAAAATACTACAAAAAAAGGTTATTTAGCGACCGAAAATAGTGACCGAATTTGTTGGTAGCTGTTTGTGACCGAAATGGCGACCGATTGTAGGATCTAAATCAAACAATGATTAGAGTTGATATAGCGACCGAAATAGAGCGTAGTAGAGTTATCGGTCTCTATTTCGGTCGCAAAATAAAGGAAAATAAAAGTAAAAAATTTATGACATTTTAGCGACCGAAATGGCGACCGAGTTAAATGCAACAGTTAAATTTATTTATCGTTGCGACCGATTTAAACGGCACGTAAACAATTAAAATAGAGCGTGTTAGCAACCGAATTTTAAATCGGTCGCTAAATTTATGAAATCAAATTTCAAATTAACCCATTTAGCGACCAAAGTTGCGACCGAATTTAACATTTAAATTTTTGCGACGGATTGGCGACCGAAAATATCGGTCGCTAAAGCAGAAATCCCTAAATCATGTAGAGCCCTCTTTCCTTCCTTATTTTTGCATTTTTCTTCTTTGTTCCCTCAAGCCTCTCTATTCCTTCAACCCCTCCACGCCCACCTCTCTCTGTCGCAGTCTGACCGTCGTCGCCACCACCGCAACACAACCACCACCACTCTGCACCTCCTCCCTTTCCATTCGCCTCTCCCCATTTGGCCTCCCTCTTTCCCTTTGGCCCATATCTGCCACCACCCCTCCTCCCTCCTCTGGCCACTGTTTGCGTCGGCAAAGCCACCACCACAACGCCACCACCAAGGTAAGTTAAACCCCCCTTCTTCCTCTCCCCCTCTCCCTCTCCCTCTCCCCATCGTGCACAACCCCCTCCCATCTCCCTGTTTTTCTCCTCTTCTCTGACTTCTCTAGTTTGTGTTTTCAGCTTTGCCCCACTCTTTGCATTGGTGACTGATTGTGGCTCCATTTCTCTTCAAAGCGTAAGCTTCCATTTCTCTTTATTTGCTAAACCCTAAACCCTAAATTCCCTATTGCTTCCACTGCCCTGCTATCATATTCTGTTATGTCAAATTACTCAATTGTTGTTGTGTGGATTTTGATCAGTACATTCATGCTTGCAACAACTTGTTTATATGTTGTGTCAGTATTTATCAGTTAGGCGTAATGTATATAAACATAAGTCAGTGTCAATATGAATTTGGGCTATTTGCACATTTGAAAAATTGAGTTTTATACTTGAGGATTTAATTAGAAATGAGACTGTAGTAATTGATTTATATTTTTAAATATTTTAATGTTAAAACAGTGTTCAAAAGATTTAATGTGATTTTGATTGTGTCATTCATATTGATTTAAGCGAATATGAGAAGGGATTAATTTTTCAGGCTACTGTGGTAAGAGTAAAGGAGTTGAAAAACTCAAACCGATTTTTGGCAAAACACATAAATAACAATTTTTTTGCTTCTATCCATAAGTGAGTTTAGGACTCAAAATGGGTTTGCAGTCATGTTTGAACATATAAACAAAGTTCATCAGTACATTGATGTTTACAACAACTTACTTTGTCCGGAAATTTGGTGCAATCCATTTTACTGAGTACTGAGATGAGAAGCTAAGAATACGCCAAAAAGATAGATAGATTTATATATTTTGAGTAGCTTCAGCTTCTTTAAACTTCATGAACTTATGTTAAAGGTCAGTAGTAATTCAACTTTTTGGTGCACAGATTATCTTTTTATATATATTATTGCTATTATTATTTTCAACGTGCTCTTCCTTGTCTCTTTGGTTAGAGACTTAGGTAGGAGGATCAATTAACCATGTGTGTCTTTTGTTGTTGTAAGTTGAGTATGCTTACTGCTTGGTGCTTTGGATTATGTGCTTTAGTTAGGTATATCTTTATTTGTGATTTTTCACCATGTTTGTTAACAGAGGCACATGATTGTTTAATGTTAAGTGAGTGACTTAAGGTCATAATGATTTATTAGTTAAAGCATAGACAAAAAAACATTAGATTGGGCAACTATTCCTATGGAGGGGGATAGATGGGTATAGAGGTGTACTTTGGAAAAAGTTAAACTAACATGGTGAGGTGATATTTCTATATGTTACGTTTATTTTGGGAAGTAAGGGATTACTTAAGAAAAAAAGGAACCACTTGATTCTGATAGATAACACTCGTACCAAGTTGCAAGTTGTTCTAAATTTGTAACCGTATATTATTGATTCTATTTTATATTAATTTATGTGTTTCTAGTCTTATAAATAGTTGTACTGGATTCTGTATATATAGAATAGTGATTTGATTTGAAAAGACTAATTTCATTTATGCACGATAGGTCCTTGTTGTCATATTCTTCTACTCTCTGTTGGCTCCGGCTCCTCCCCTTATCCTTACTCGGTTGTGTTTACTCTCTCAGGTAAGTTCTCTGAACACTCAGTGTAATGTATTATGTGAATTATCGTGTTGTTTGGTAGTGGAGAGCTGAGCTCAATAGGATGTGATCTTGTCTGATTGTATGCTGATAATTTAATGTTTATGCATGTGTTTGTCAATATGTGTTGTTTGTTAGTGGAGAGTGGAGCTCCATAGGATGTGATCTTGTCCGAAAGGCAGGATGCTGGTTGTGTGCTGATAATTTAGAAATTATGCATGTGTTTGACAATTAACTGCTACTTGTTAGTGGAGAGCGGAGCTCAATAGGATGTTTGCTACAATATTTTATCTAAGTTTGTATAGATTTACGCTGCAATTTATATAAGCTCAACGATGTTGCAATATTTATAGGTTAATGGTTTTATTTTCTGTTAGAGTTAATAATTAATATACGAAAGCCTTAGTTTCCTATTTGAGATTCAATATTAATGAGCATGCGTAACTTATCAAGGTATGCATGCTCATTGTATTGAATCTTGAATTGTCCAAGTGGGACAGTTTGGGAAAAAACTTTTTCACACTCGTACAATAGTCATTTCCATGTTCAAATGCCTTATATATATACTTGTTGAAATCTCGGTCTGATGCATTTCCTTTTGTTCTCCTGGTGCATACTTGATCGCGGTGATGCTCATCGTGCTCGAGTCGTGTACTTGGAGACCGATGGGAAATGCTGTCAAAATTTTGTTAAGTATAAGGTATTTGAATAAGGGAATAACTATTATTAGCCGAGTGTGGTAAAGGTTTCTTATCGAATGGGATAGGTTCATACCTTGTCATAAGAACGAGATTGATGGAGTTATCGGAATGCACCGTAATATATAAGTGTTAATTTTTTTTGGTCAGGCTATTTAATTGCCAGCAATGGAGATTCCGGAGAATCGGAAATGGATGTATCATAGGTTGGATTGGAATAAACGTCTTAGGGAAGAGTATAGAGTTGGAGTGGGTGAGTTTATAGAGTTTGTTGTTAGCCAGGAGAGATTTATACGGCTGGGCGGTGATCATTTGAGGTGTCCTTGTAGCCGATATTTACGAGAAGGGATTCATGCCTGATTACTATTGGTGGAGTAACCATGGTGAGACGTTGCCTGATTTAAACCCGATTGTGTTTGAAGGTTCGTACTATGGAAGTGGTGACCGGAGGGAAGAATTGAATCCATATGAGCAGATGATAATGGATCATGCTGGACCATCGGTTGGTGTTGTACTAGAAGAAGATGGGGGAGAAGATGGTGGAATGGGTTCCCAATAAATAGAGGAGAGTCCGAATCCCGAAGCTCAAAGATTCTATGATATGCCGAGTGCTGCACGATCTCCATTGTGGGATGGATGTCGGGAGTACACGGAGTTGTCGATGTGCATGGAATGGTTGAGTATCAAATCTGACTACAATATGCAAGAAGGCGGTTTTAATCGCCTCACCAGGTCAGTGTCCAAGACGTTGCCAGAAGACAATCGGATGCCTACTAGTTTTTATCATGCTAAGAAGTCTGTGGAAAATTTGGGTCTGGGGTGTTTGAAAATTGATTGTTGCCCGAATGGGTGTATGTTGTACTATAAGGATGATTCAGCGGAAAGCATAACATGTTGTCGATTTTGTGGTGCGGATCGGTATAAGACAACCACTAGGATGGGCATTGAGAAGAAGAGGTCGCTAAAAAAGATGTGGTACTTTCCGCTCGTGCCAAGACTTACAAGATTGTACTCTTCGATGGCCACTGCAGCTCACATGAGGTGGCATAGTGAGCATGAGAGGGAGCGAGATGTCTTGTGTCATCTATCTGATGGAGAAGCTTGGAAGCATTTTGATAAGGTTTATATGGCATTTTCGCAGGACCCTCGGAATGTCCGATTGGGGTTATCTACTGATGGATTTAATCCTTTTGGGCAGTCTGGAAAAGCATACTCTTGTTGGCCGGTTATCCCGACTCCGTACAATCTTCCCCCAGGAATGTGCATGAAGCAGGAGTTTATGTTCCTAACTGTCATAATTCCGGGTCCGTCTAATCCAAAAGGTAAGATTGATGTGTACTTGCAGCCGCTGATAGATGATTTGACGATGCTGTGGAATGATAGTGTGTTGACATATGACATATCTTTGAGGCAGAATTTCATCATGAAAGCGGCTTTGATGTGGACGATCAACGACTTTCCCGCCTATGGGATGATGTAAGGTTGGATGACCGCGGGGAAGCTTGGATGCCCAATATGTATGGAGCGATCGAAGGCATTCATGCTTAAAAACAGTCGAAAGATCTCATATTTTGATTGTCATCGTCAATTCCTTCCAGAAGATCATCCTTATAGGCAGAACAAGAATGCAATCAAGAAGCGTTGTGCGGAGACAACACCGCCTCCACCACGTTTGACTGGTCCTAATGTATGGCGCAGAGTATGGTACTTACCGCTCGTCCATGAATCCCAAGGAGAACATATTCCTGATTATGGCGTCAACCATAATTGGACAAAACAAAGTTTATTTTGGAGGTTGCCGTATTGGAGGACGCTGCTACTCCGTCACAACATTGATGTCATGCATACTGAGAGGAATGTGTTTTTGAATGTGTTTGACACTGTGATGGACATCAAGGGGAGGACAAAGGATACAAATAAAGCCCGATTGGATCAGGCTGAAATTTGTAACCGGATGGAGCTTGAGTTGCAGGACGGTGGTCGTGGCAGACTTATGAAACCGAAGGCAAGTTATACACTAAGCAAAACACAGAAAGTGGTCGTCTGTAAGTGGGTTAAAGAACTAAAGTTACCAGATGGGTATGCTTCCAATCTGGGTAGATGTGTTGACATTAAGGAAGCAAAGTTACTTGGAATGAAGAGTCATGATTGCCATGTGTTCATGCAACGGTTGCTTCCAATTGCGTTCGACGCATTACCGAATCAAATTTGGAACCCACTTGTTGAGCTTAGCCACTTTTTCAGGGAGCTTACATCGACAACACTAAATGTGAATCAATTAAAGGATATGGAAGTCAAGATACCCGTTTTGTTATGTAAGTTGGAGCAAATCTTCCCGCCGAGTTTCTTTGATTCCATGGAACACCTGCCAGTTCATCTACCTTACGAAGCAATAGTTGGTGGCCCAGTCCAATACCGCTGGATGCATCCATTTGAGAGGTAAACAACATCAACTATTTTACTTAATACATATGAAATTCACGAACACGAAATCGTAGTTTAGCTTTCCCTAAAACTAGTAATTATTTGTATGTATCCCTCTTTAATAGGTTCCTGCACTCCCTTAAACACAAAGTCAAGAATAAGGCACGAGTGGAGGGTTCCATTTGTGAAGCATACTTAGTAGAGGAGACTTCCACTTTTGCCTCTTATTACTATCCGGACAAAGTTAACACGAGAAGGACAAGGATGCCTAGAAACGTTGATTCGGGCGAAGGAAGTTCAACTAGTCCTCCTATATCAATATTCAACTATCCGGGCAGATTTAGTGGTAAATCAAAAGGATATTTCTTGGAGTAGCGTGACATTAATGCTGCTCATCTGTATATCCTTCAAAATTGTGAAGAGGTGGCGCCATATTTAGAGTAAGTTTCTACAATATCTTTTATAAGTTCAATTGACATTTATGATTATTAATCGTCCTGCTGTTAATCTCCCATATGTAGGATGTACGACAAATTTCTAAGGGATCTCCAACCTGAAATTTCAAACGATCAGGTTGATCGAGAAATTACTTCTCACTTTGCTACGTGGTTTAGTAAATATGTAGGTTAAGCATCTTCATTTGTTGCAATACATTTTATCTCCTTAAATATATAACATGTATAAGAATAATATAATATTTAATTTTTTAGGTACTAGATCCAGAAAACAATGTTCAAAATCCATTGTTGACAAATTTGGCATGGTGGCCTAACAGATGGGTTACATCATGGAATACTTATATTGTAAATGGATATAAATTTAACACAAAAACATGGAATGAAGGAATGCAGTCGTGTAACTATGGTATTTGTGTGTGAGCCACTGATGGCAATGTAGAGGATGATTTCTATGGGGTTCTAACTGACATCCTTGAACTCGATTATACCGGTTTCCCCGTGATGAAGTTAGTTATCTTCAAGGGTGATTGGTTTGATCCTACTCTTGACGTAGGAACAAAAATCGATAAGAAATGGTATTGTTCAAGTTAGGCTGCCTCGAAGGTATAATAAGGCATACGACCCATTCATTTTTTCACAACAGGCAGATCATGTTTATTACTCGCCATATCCCGAAGGACATCAAGGCTGGTTGGGTGTTATTAGGATAAAGGTTAGCAGTATAATTACTGATAATGTAATCAACCAACCTGAAAAAGATGCTCCGTACCAAGATGATGAGTTTTCAAGACCCCACGTACCGTTGCAAATTACGCCGGACATTATTGTTAATTCTCTAGCGAACATTTCAGGAAATGGGGAAGAAGTTGAAAGAGAGTTATTGGATCAATTCGAGTTGGACGCATCTAGCGAAGGCACATTCCGATCAAGTGAGACTGATGAGAGTGAGGGTGAATTTAGTGACGGAGATTCTACTTAGGTAATTTATTTATGTCATAATTCATTGTGTAAATGTCATTCTACTTAGGTAATTTATTTTTGTATTATTTACACTGTTGTGTAATCAGAGGTAGGGGTCGTCGTGGAGGTCGTGGAAAAGGTCGTGTTGCGAGAGTCCCTTCGCCGGCCGACCCACAGCCTTCAGATCGAGACCACCCTACCAGCACCTCTGTGGACGGGACACCTCAGGGTGATGGACTTGCACCCCCTATCCAGCCTCATGTGGTCGGGACACAGGCTGCACCCTCATCATCCACACCTACGACAGGACCATCAACATCATCGGGACATGAGAGTCGTGGTCCATCCGACAGAAGGATTCTTCTTAATTTTTTAATATATATAAAGTATTGTTAATTTCTATTTATTTGTTTTTTTAATTTATTTATAACATTTATTAATGCTCTAATTTTGCTGCAGCTTTCTGCCCGCGAAGGACCCTTCTGATTCGATATCGAAGATCCTGCGACGCAAGTTTGATGGTCCATGGCCTACATGGAAGGCCATCCCAGGGGGCCATCGAGATCAGTTGTTTCTAGAGTTTAAGGTAACAATTTATTAAGCTATTTAAATTAAATTTACATTACACACACACACACACACACACACACACACACACACACACACACGAATTTCCTAGCAACTGTATGTTGCAGAAAGAGTATAGGTGGGACGTAGCTTTAGAGGGTCTCGTCAGGGACATATTTGAGCATAAATGCTCACTGGTCATGAAGAATCTGACGAACAAGCTGAGGAAGGGCAAGAATAAGGGGAAGTGGGTGGATCCTGAGATCAGGAGGCAGCTGGACCAGTACTGGGCTACTGAGAAGTTCCAGGAGATCCAGACCACAGCTCGGCGTAATCGAGCTTCCGATGGTGGTGCATGTGCTTGGACCGGCGGGTCTAAATCAGCCGCCGCCCACTACGACGAGCTGGTAATACATTAAACTTTTGACTTATTATACTATTTAATTAATTAGTTTTCATTTTTAATTATTCTTATGAATTTAAGATTATATTTTTCTGTGCAGAAAGCACAAAAACACCGGGCCCCCACTGCTATGGAGTTGGTGGAGAGGACGAAGAAGTTGAAGTCAGGGACATGGGTCAACGACAAGGCCCGTAACTATGCTGTAAGCAAAAAAACAATTTAGTGTTTACTTGTAATTTATTATAAATGATTTGTTAATATTGATTATAATTTTAACTAAATCTCTTCAACTATACTTTGTAGGTGGGCTTCAACGAGAAGAAGGACGATGCCATATCACGTGCCTCACAGTCACAAGATGAGGCCTTGACTGGTGATGAGCCCAGCTCTCCTATCTCGGTTGACGATAATGCCATTTATTTGGAGGTCGTCGGGGGCAGGAACAAGAAGGGGCACGTGTATGGCCTCAGACACCTGGGAGGCGAGTTTATCGCTTCATCATCCGGCACGCCTGGTCCTTCCTACGCCGATACCGTTCCTCGGGAGCAGTTTGATAAGCATCTGGCTCATCTAGTTTTATAGCTAGTATGGCCGTGGTTTTGTGCTAATTTTATATCATTTTCACCCAAATTAGACTTGATTGTCTTTAAGCAGCATTTTGAGTCTGTAAAGTATTTTTAGGTTAATTTAGTTGATTTAGAGTTAAATAATGCACTTATAGCTACTTCTTTGTTTTTCAGGTTAAGTAGAAGTTGAGGGAATAAAGAAACAGGGGATTCGCCTCGCGAGAGTTTCCTCGCCTCGCAAACCTGAAAGCCAACAGAACAGTAGAAATGTCATCCTCTCTGGTTCGCCCCGCGAACATCTCCTCGCCTCGCGACACTGAAGGGTGACTGTTCCAGAAATAAGCCAGCTCTCGGGGTCGCCTCGCGAATAAATTTTTCGCCTCGCGATCATGGAAGTCAGAAAGCATCACGGTTGGCCCCTGATGTTCATAACAGGCGTAATAAGAAGACTCTTCAGTTCTTCGCACCGCGATCCTTTCTTCGCCTCGCGAGAATACCAAAGGTTGCTGACTCTTCATGATATTCGCCTCGCGAATTAATGCTCGCCTCGCGAGTAGACTTGATTTCTGATTAGTATAAATAGCTGTTCTGAACAGCTTGGAAAGACTTTTGCTTCTCCATTGTTCTGTTTACATTTTTTCTGTGTGTTTTCGTTTTTTCATGGAGAACTAAGTTTCTAGGATTAATCTAT
Organism: Sophora flavescens; assembly: GCA_030762895.1. Classification (NCBI taxonomy): domain Eukaryota; kingdom Viridiplantae; phylum Streptophyta; class Magnoliopsida; order Fabales; family Fabaceae; genus Sophora; species Sophora flavescens. The sequence continues at coordinate 159,536,148 of CM061067.1, read as the reverse complement.
TGTAATCGATTTCCACTATACTTGAGGTTCTTGTATTTCCTGTTTTGTATGCTTTTCCCTTTTCAATGCCATGCTTTATATTTCTGTTTGCTTAATTCAGGAGTATATTGTATTGTGTTGATTTATTTTCGGTGATATTATGTTCCTATAATTAATCGCGTTTGCTTAATTCGCGTGTGTACGTTTCGTGTTCGCTTAGTTCACGAAGGGATTAACCCCGTTTGCTTAATTCGGGAATAGGGACATATATTTGTAGTAGTGGTTTCGCTTGTAAATTGTTGCTACAACCGGGAGGGGATTAGAATCTGCTTAGGGCTTGGAAATTGCATGAACCTATGATAGTTGGGAAATCGAGAACAATAGATTAATCGGTTTTTAGCTATTTGACAATCTCTTTGAATTGCCTTGTTTCATTGCGCTGTTATTATTTTGTTACTTATTTGCATCCCAATCCAACCCCCCCCCCCCCCAAAAAAAACTGATTTTTGTGAAAAATAACACTTTAAGAGTCCTTGTGAGACGACATCCGAGTTGTCGCCCTAACTACAGTTTTAAAACCCGCTCGTTCTTCTTGGCGCGTGCGCGACAGCGCGACCAAAAATTTGGCACCGTTGCCGAGGACTCTTATTTGTTATTTTTCCATTTTTTATTTTTTTTCTTTCTTTCTTTTCTTTTTCTTTATTTTCGTTTTTGTTTTGAATTGGTCTGGCTACTAGGTCTAATTGCCCTGAATTGTGCGATTTTGACCCGGAAATTGAAAGAACACTGCACACACTCCGTAGAGAATTTCGGGCTAGCACTAGTAGTGATTCTAATTCTAAAACTGTTTTTGAAAACATGGGAGACCAAAGGACATTAAGACAGCTTGCTGCCCCTGATGTAAATTACAATGGATTGTGTATTTCATATCCTGGTGCTGATACTCCTTTAGAATTAAAATCTGGTTTTATTCACTTGTTGCCGAAGTTTAATGGTCTTGCAGGTGAGGATCCACACAAGCACTTGAAGGAATTCCAGGTTGTCTGCTCCACAACCTCGAGATCAGAGGGAGTAACTGAGGATAGCATCAAGCTGAAAGCTTTTCCGTTCTCACTCCAGGGAGCTGCAAAGGATTTGCTATTATATCTTGAGCCGAACTCTATCACCACCTGGAATGATTTAAAGAGGGTTTTCCTAGAAAGATATTTTCCTGCTTCAAGAGCTGCGTCAATAAGGAAAGAAATATGTGGCATCAGGCAAGGGAATGAGTCGTTAGCTGAATATTGGGAAAGATTCAAGCATTTGGTATCCATTGCCCCGAAAGATCGTAGTTTTCGAACAACTCCTTATCCAGTACTTTTATGAAGGATTACTGCCGATGGATAGGAATCTTTTGGATGCTGCTAGTGGGGGAGCGCTTGTTGATAAGACCCCAGCTGCTGCTAAGCAACTCATTGAGAATATGTCATTGAATTCCCAGCAGTTTACTACCAGAAGAAATTCAGTTGAGACAAGAGGTGTGCATGAGGTCCATAGCTCTTCGTCCAACCAGGCCGCCCTTGAGAATAGATTGGAAGAGCTCACTTATTTTGTAAGGCAATTGGCAATAGACAGGGTTCAGCCTGCAAGGTTATGTGGCATATGCAATTCTCCTGAGCACCCATATGATCCATGCCCCATCTAGAGAGAAGAGTTCGTCAGTGAAGTGTCTCAAGCTTATGCAGTAAATCCCTATAATCAAGGAAATAGTCAGAATCGGTACAGCACTCCAGACCTCTCCACCAATAGGTACCATCCCAATTGGAGGAATCATCCTAATCTGCGGTATGGGAACTCATCCCAACAACAACCGATGGCAGCACCACAAAATCATCCCCAATTGACTACTTCTGCACCTTCTGGACCTTCCCTAGAGGATATGACCAAGCAAATGGCTGCAAATAATCTCGATTTCAAGAGGGTTGGCGGTCCCCAAGAAATGAATAACAGATGCTAGCATTCAAGATTTGAGGACACAGATTGGACAGCTTGCCACATCCATAAACAACTTACAGCAAGCTCAAGGATCCAGTCAACTGCTGGCACAACCAGTGATAAATCCCAATGCCTCCAATCCTAATGTGAGTGCCATATCTCTGAGATCTGGAAAAGTTGTTGAGGCAACCTCTGAGAAAAAGGAAGAATCTGTGGAGGTAACTCCTGAGCCTACTGTTGAAGTTGAAGCTGAGAAAGTGTACAGACCACCCATCCCATTCCCACACGGATTGCAGAATAATAAGAAGATTGGTGGTGAAGATAAGGAGAAGGAAATTCTTGATATTTTCAGAAAGGTAGCTGTGAATATTCCACTTCTAGATGTGATCAAGCAGGTGCCCAAGTATGCAAAATTTCTCAAGGATCTATGCACCAACAAGAGGAAGTTGAAGAATAATGAGAGAGTTGGCTTGGGAAGAAATGTTTCAGCTCTTATCCAGTCCAAGTCTGCACCAGAAAGAGTTGTTGTTATAGCCCATACTCAGGCATTACCACAGAAGTGCAAGGATCCGGGCACATTTACTATTCCATGCACTATTGGGGACATGAAATTTGAAAACTGCATGTTGGATTTGGGAGCCTCCATAAATGTCAAGCCTACCTCCATCTTTAACAACCTTGATCTTGGTCCCTTGCAGTATACAGGTCTTACCATCCAGTTGGCTAACAGGACTGGTGCCCGCCCCATGGGAATGGTAGAAGATGTACTGGTGCAAGTTGATGAGTTAATTTTCCCTGCTGACTTCTACATCCTAGACATGGAAGGAGAGACACATTCCAGTAGATCACCAATAATCTTGGGCAGACCATTCATGAAGACAGCTAAGACTAAAATTGATGTGCATGATGGGACCATGTCTATGGAGTTTGGTGATATTATGGCTAAGTTCAACATCTTTGATGCAATGAAACACCCACTGGAGGAGCACTCGGTTTTCCAATTAGAGCTGCTTTCTGAGATCATTGATGATACCCATGAGGACTTTATTTCTGACTTTCCATTCATTTCTGGTTTTGATGATTTGTATTCATGTCCTAACTGTACTGACACTAACCCGTGTGCTATTTGTGCTGAGTTTCTTGATTCAACTTTGCAGGGTGATAGTGATAATGATAGTGAAGCTGTCTGTTCAGCAGAAGTCCTTGACATCATGGCTACTCCTAATGTACCATCCGTTGAGCAGCCACCCTCCTTAGAGCTCAAGCCACTTCCTGGGAACCTGAAGTATGCCTACCTGGAGACAAATGAAAAACTGCCAGTCATTATCTCTTCCAGCCTTGACTCTGACCAGGAAGCCAAACTATTGGGGGTTCTGAAGAAGCACAAGAAGGCTATTGGGTGGACCTTAGCTGACATTCCAGGAATTAGCCCTTCCAGATGTATGCACGAAATTCTTTTGGAGGATGTAGCTAAACCAGTAAGGCAGGCCCAGAGGCGGCTAAACCCATTGATTCTGGATGTGGTGAAGAAAGAGGTGACTAAACTTCTGCAGGCAGGTATTATATACCCCATCTCTGATAGTACTTGGGTAAGTCCGGTGCAAGTTGTACCAAAGAAGTCCGGTCTCACAGTAGTTAGGAATGATAATAATGAGCTTGTACCTACTAGAGTCCAGAATAGTAGGCGGGTAGTCTGTATAGATTATAGGAAGTTGAACCAGGCCACCAGAAAGGATCACTTTCCTTTGCCGTTCATAGATCAGATGCTGGATCGGCTGGCTGGTAAATCTCATTATTGCTTTCTTGATGGTTTTTCCGGGTATTTCCAGATCCATATCGCCCTTGAGGATCAGGAAAAGACCACTTTCACGTGCCCCTTCGGTACGTTTGCCTATAGGAGGATGCCATTTGGCCTTTGCAATGCTCCTGGCACCTTCCAAAGATGCATGCTTAGCATTTTTACTGAATTCATTGAAAATTGCATGGAGGTGTTCATGGATGACTTCACTGTATATGGCTCCTCATTTGATGCATGTCTGCATAGTCTGAGTTTAGTTCTAGAAAGATGCATTGAGACTGATTTGATTTTGAACTATGAGAAATGTCACTTTATGGTAGAACAGGGGATAGTTTTGGGTCATGTTATTTCTAAAGAGGGTATTTCAGTAGATCCTGCAAAAATTGATGTGATTTCTTCATTGCCTTACCCATCTTGCGTACGCGAGATCCGTTCTTTTCTTGGACATGCAGGTTTCTACAGGCGCTTTATTAAGGACTTCAGCAAGATAGCTCTGCCATTGTCAAACCTGCTGAAGAATGATGCCCTGTTCCATTTTGATGAAAATTGCAAGGAGGCATTTGACTACCTGAAAAGAGCATTGACCTCTACCCCCATCATCCAGCCCCCAGACTGGACACTCCCTTTTGAACTCATGTGTGATGCTTCCAATTTTGCTGTGGGAGCAGTTCTGGCACAAAGGGTGGGCAAGGCTACCCATGTAATTCATTATGCTTCTAGGACATTAGATGCTGCACAATCCAATTACACCACCACAGAGAAAGAACTGCTAGCTGTTGTGTTTGCACTTGATAAGTTTAGGTCATACTTGCTAGGTTCTAGGGTTATTGTTTTTACTGACCATGCAGCTCTGAAATACCTGTTAAAGAAACCAGAAGCTAAACCAAGACTGATCCGGTGGATGCTTTTGCTCCAAGAATTCAATGTGGAGATAAAAGACAAGAGTGGGGCTGAAAATTTGGTAGCCGATCACTTGAGCCGAATAGCTAGGGATGAGGATCCTTCTCCCATCCAAGATGATTTCCCTAATGAGAGACTTTTACATCTGTATGGGGTAACCCCCTGGTTTGCTGACATAGTTAACTTTATTATTGCTGGTATTGTTCCTGCAGGTACAAGTAGACACAAGTTCCACAAGCTCAAGAGTGATTCAAAGTACTATGTGTGGGATGATCCCTACCTGTGGAAGTTTTGCAGTGATCAGGTTATTCGGAGGTGTGTCCCCGATCATGAGACAGAGTCCATCTTGCATTTTTCACATGCCTCTCAAGTAGGAGGACATTTTGGACCACAGAGGACAGCAAGAAAAGTCCTGGATTCTGGGTTTTACTGGCCCACAATTTTTAGAGATGCCTATGAAGTCTACAGGAATTGCAAGGAATGTCAAACAACAGGCCCTGCCATCACTCGTAGGAGTGAGATGCCTCAGCAGCCCATGCTCTTTTGTGAGGTTTTTGATGTGTGGGGGATTGATTTCATGGGTCCTCTCCCTCCTTCTTTTGGTTTTCTGTATATTCTTTTGGCTGTAGACTATGTTTCAAAGTGGGTGGAAGCAATCCCCACTAGGACTAACGATGCTAAAGTTGTTTCCAAATTTCTTAGGTCCAACATTTTTTGCAGGTTTGGCATACCTAAGGCTATCATCAGTGACCAGGGCACTCACTTCTGCAACCGAACCATGGAAGCCTTACTCAGAAAATATGGGGTTGTACATAGAGTTTCCACTGCTTACCATCCCCAGACCAATGGCCAGGCTGAGATATCGAACAGGGAGATCAAGCAGATTCTAGAGAAGATGGTGCAGCCGAACAGAAAGGAATGGAGCCGCCGTCTGGAAGACGCACTGTGGGATCAGAGGACCGCTTTCAAGACGCCAATAGGAATGTCCCCTTTCAGGCTTGTATTTGGTAAGGCATGTCACCTCCCTGTGGAAGTTGAGCACCGTGCATATTGGGCAGTCAAGTGCTGTGACATGGACATGAAGAAAGCTGGTGTTGAAAGGAAGCTACAGTTGCAGCAACTTGAGGAGCATAGACTGGAAGCCTATGAAAGCTCTAGGATTTATAAAGAGAAAACAAAACTTTTTCATGATAGGATGATTGTTAGGAAAGAATTTTTTGTGGGCCAGAAAGTCTTACTGTTTAATTCCCGCCTGAGATTGATGACTGGGAAACTTAGGTCCAAGTGGATTGGACCATTTGTTGTTACTAATGTGTTTCCTTATGGTGCAGTAGAGATTCAAAGTGCAGGTACCAACAAGATCTTCAAGGTTAACGGGCAGAGGCTGAAGCCATTCCATGGTGTGGATGCTGATGTTCCTGTGGATGCTAATGTTGAGGAGCTCTCCTTGGAAGCTCCCACCTACACTGACACTTGATCAGGGAGTACCATCTCCTTCCCCTCGCTCTGATTTTATAGTTATGTTGTTTCATTGAGGACAATGTATATTTTAAGTGTGGGGGAGGGAATTAGTTGTAGTTTTGTTTTTGTTTTGTCTTATTTTTTTTTCTTTTAATAAAGCTCCTGAATAATCTGAGAAGCTCAGGAGTTGTGTTGAGTCTTTTGTTGGCAAGTTTGATGGATGTTGATTGATTTTGCACAGATTGATTGCATGATTTATGTGATGATTCCCCCTAGGCTGAAAAAAAAAAAAAGAAAAAAAAAGTTTTTGCAAGGTGATCCCCATGTGATTGAAAACTGAACTTTGAGATTTTGTTGTGATGGCATGATTTATGATAAGTTTGGGGTGAAGGGAAGCACACACTAGGGATAGAATCTCTGTCAAACAATTTGCAAAATTGTCCATGTGAGGTTTTGAGCCACCAACATGTTTTTGACTGTGTGAAAATCACTTTTTAAGTTGCACTTTCCTGAATTTGCTTGAATCTCTTTTTGGTTTGCATGATTATGTGTTTGCTTCAGATGATTTAGGCATTTTCTTTGTAAATAGCTACTTAGCCTAAAAATAACCATCCCTAATGCATGTTTCCTTAGTTAGCCCCATTGAGCTTGATTAGCCTGTTAATTCTTGATAACCTAATGTTATAAGCCCAAAAGAATCTGGAAAACCATGTTAACCCGATCTTAGGATTAGGAGAGCATGGAATCTTAGAAAGAGAATGGGTGCAAGAAACTAAGTTTGGGGTGGCTACAAGGATATGATGTGTTGTTTGGGATTGGGAAAAAGAAAAAAATATAATAAAAAGGTTGAAGCCTAAAAAAAAAAAGAAAGAAAAGCAGAAAAAGAAAAAAAAATGTCAAAAAGGCTATTTGAATAAAAAGGCTATAGTCACCCAAGGCAAAAAGATGAATGAGAAAAGGAACTTGAGTGGAATTTCAATGTGTTGAACTGTTTCATGCTCTCTTAGTTCCTAGGGACTTCAGCCTAGTTCCTTTGTAAATCCTACCCTTAGCCAGGCCCCATTACAACCCATAAAAGTCCTTTTGATGTTGCATGCATGTTTTCTGTGGGAATCATTTGGAGATGAAAATCAAATTTATGGGAAGTGTTCTTGAAAAGTGAAACTGAGTGCAATGTTAATAGCCTGACACAAACTGAGCGATGAGTGAACACTAAATGCCCTTGTGAGGAAGGCAGTTGTTTGAATTTGGTGATCTCCCTCTTGTGTGTAACTTGGATCCCCTACTTAGATTGATGATTGTTTGAATGATGAAATTCTCAATTGTTTGGAATGAATGATTGTGGGGATTGCTTTGCTTGAAAGGGGGGACATTGAAGTAAACTGTTTTGATGTACTTCTTGAATTTGTGCAAGGTTGATTGAATCTTTTAAGCTTGCCAGGTCTTGAGTCATTTTGATTTTTGAGTTTTAGTTTGCTTGGGGACAAGCAAAGTTTAAGTTTGGGGTATTTTGACAAGCCTCTGGCTCATCTAGTTTTATAGCTAGTATGGCCGTGGTTTTGTGCTAATTTTATATCGTTTTCACCCAAATTAGACTTGATTGTCTTTAAGCAGCATTTTGAGTCTGTAAAGTATTTTTAGGTTAATTTAGTTGATTTAGAGTTAAATAATGCACTTATAGCTACTTCTTTGTTTTTCAGGTTAAGTAGAAGTTGAGGGAATAAAGAAACAGGGGATTCGCCTCGCGAGAGTTTCCTCGCCTCGCGAACTTGAAAGCCAGCAGAACAATAGAAATGTCATCCTCTCTGGTTCGCCCCACGAACATCTCCTTGCCTCGCGACACTGAAGGGTGACTGTTCCAGAAATAAGCCAGCTCTCGGGGTCGCCTCGTGAATAAATTCTTCGCCTCGCGATCATGGAAGTCAGAAAGCATCACGGTTGGCCCCTGATGTTCATAACGGGCGTAATAAGAAGACTCTTCAGTTCTTCGCCCCGCGATCCTTTCTTCACCTCGCGAGAATTCCAAAGGTTGCTGACTCTTCATGATATTCGCCTCGCGAATTAATGCTCGCCTCGCGAGTAGACTTGATTTCTGATTAGTATAAATAGCTGTTCTGAACAGCTTGGAAAGACTTTTGCTTCTCCATTGTTCTGTCTATATTTTTTCTGTGTGTTTTAGTTTTTTTCATGGAGAACTAAGTTTCTAGGATTAATCTATTGTAATCGATTTCCACTATACTTGAGGTTCTTGTATTTCCTGTTTTGTATGCTTTTCCCTTTTCAATGCCATGCTTTATATTTCTGTTTGCTTAATTCAGGAGTATATTGTATTGTGTTGATTTATTTTTGGTGATATTATGTTCCTATAATTAATCGTGTTTGCTTAATTCGCGTGTGTACGTTTTGTGTTCGCTTAGTTCACGAAGGGCTTAACCCCGTTTGCTTAATTCGGGAATAGGGACATATATCTGTAGTAGTGGTTTCGCTTGTAAATTGTTGCTACAACCGGGAGGGGATTAGAATCTGCTTAGGGCTTGGAAATTGCATGAACCTATGATAGTTGGGAAATCGAGAACAATAGATTAATCAGTTTTTAGGTATTTGACAATCTCTTTGAATTGCCTTGTTTCATTGCGCTGTTATTATTTTGTTACTTATTTGCATCCCAATCCAACCCCCCAACCCCCCCCCCCCAAAAAAAAAAAAAACTGATTTTTGTGAAAAATAACACTTTAAGAGTCCTTGTGAGACGACATCCGAGTTGTCGCCCTAACTACAGTTTTAAAACCCGCTCGTTCTTTTTGGCGCGTGCGCGACAGCGCGACCACAGTTCAACCAAATGCAGGACACCATCACGCAGTTGAAAGTGGAGGTTCGGGAGAAGAGCGAGAGAGAATAGCAGATGGCGAACCAGATTGCACAGTTGACTCGGGCACACCAAGAATGGTGCGGAGGCGAGCATCGAGCGAGGGCGGACATTGCGGCTGGTGTTGGAGCGAGATGAGGATCCGAGACTCCGATTGCTCGGGTGATGCTCGGCGGTTGTGCCCGCTGTTGCCGCTCCTCCGCTTCCACCGCCGGCCACGATGTCACTCTCTGCAGAGGGGCGATCGAGATAGCGAGGCGCTCGGTGGTATGGACGCCGAGTATGATTGGATTCCTCCCCCTCCCCCTCATCATGACTGATTAATTTTTTTTTTCATATTTTTGACTTTAAACGATTCTTGTACGACACTTTGGATTTTTTCTCATCTATATATATTCATTATTTCTTATGATTGTATATTTCATTAGTAATTTTGTGTGTTTTATTAGTATTTTTGCTAAACTTTAAAGAAAAACAGAAAAAATTTATTATTTTAAAAATTAAATTTTAAATTTTTTTTAATAAAAACCAGTTTAGCGACCGAATTAAAAACCAATAATTCGGTCGCTAAACTTTAGTTACCATTAACAGATTGTGGTCTAGCGATCGAAAATCCGTCGCTAATATAGGTTAACAGTAACCAACACTAGCGACCGAACTAGCAACCATTTATCGTCGCAAAAAATGGTTACCCAAACAATGCGACCAACCGTGTAGCGACCGTTTTTTATTATTTAGCGACCGAAATTACGGTCGCCATTTAGAGACCGAATTATTATTTCGGTCTCTAAAAGCTTAGCGACCAGGTTATCAGCCACCATCATGAATCGGTCGCTAATTCGGTCGCTAACTTAAATAGCGACCGAATTATAAAATGTAGCGACCGAATATGCCGGTCGCTAAACAATTGTTTTTTTTGTAGTGAATGGTTATAGATTATGCTTATTCTCGAGATGTGGTTTTTTTTATACCACTTATCGCACCAACAATAATTTATGACCATTTGCTCCCTTCATTGGATCCAACCATCATCGAGAAAGTGTGTTATTTAGTACAACACTATTATATGATGAAGCTGCTGAATCATTTGAATGGTTGTTTAATACTTTCCTTAAGGCTATGTGTGGAAAGCAGCCAAAGACAATTTTTTTACAGATCAAGATGCTGCAATGGCGAAAGCAATAATAAAGGTTTTTCCTGAATCGTATCATCGTTTATACCTATGGCATTTGTTTCAAAATGCACTGAAGAATGTCAATCATGCCTTTAGGAAATCAAATTCTTTTTGTAGAGAGTTGCAAAGTTGCATTTATGACTTTGCGCATGAGGAGGACTTTCTTATTGCTTGGGAGTCATTACTTAACAAGCATAACCTTCATCAAAATAAATGGATGCAAGATTTCTTTAATAAAAAGGAAAAATGGGCTTCGGTGTATGGGCGACATACTTTTTCAACCGATGCTACAACAACACAATTAAGTGAGAGTTTCAATGGTCATTTAAGGCTTTACATGAAGACTACCTTCAATGTGCTAGAACTTTTCAGGAATTTTGAAAGGTTGTTAGAAGATATGCGATACAAGGAGATAGAGTCTAACTATGAGATGAGCCAAAAGATGCCATCATTGACTATGGACATCGTGTTATTGAAAAATGCAAGAGATGTCTATACACCGGTGATTTTTAATCTAGTTCGCGAGGAATATGAAAAAGCTTGCAATCTTGTATTCACTGGATGCATCCAAAACCTGCAATTAGTTGAATATAAAGTGTGTTTCTTTGGAGACACGAGACAACACAAAGTTACCTTCAACTCTGAAGATCAAGTGTGGTGTGTAATGTTGTTATTCCTCCAAAATACATTCTTAAGAGGTGGACTAAAAATGCTCGCGGTGGATGTGTTCTAGACAGCAAAGGACATATTGTCAAAGAAGATCCAAAGTTGGCAGTCTCAAATCGCTTTAAGGATTTATGTCGCAGTGCAGTAGAAATATCAAGCAAGGCTGCTGAGTGTGAAGACGCTTCAGTGTTTTTTGCAAGAAAATTGGTGGAAGTTGGCATTGAAGTTGATAAGATCTTAGATAAAAGATCTTCCACGTCAAGTACAAATCTTGGTGATGTAAATCCTCAAACTAATCAAGTCAGAACAAATGCCACATTCATTGCTTCAATTGAAAAAGATGATGTATCTCAAGCCAAGGGTATAAAAAATAAGGATGGTGTCTCCCGTGTAAAAGGTAGACCAAAAAGTTGCTTGGAGAAGAAAAATTGAAGTAAAGACACACACAAGTATAGTCCTTTGAGACAAAACTTTATTCCCACCATGCCAATTCCAACTTTACAGGTATAGTAAGTATTTTTTTTTAATAGGGTGTAGTGAGGTTTTTTTTACAGAGCATGAACACTGTTACACCTCAATAAGATATCAAAGTTGTTCTTCTCTTGTTGCTATGTTCTGGTTAAAGCATGTCTTACCTTATTTATTGAAGCATATCATTTTGTATGGTTTAGTATTATAATATGGTATCATGGCTCAATTATACTTTTGGGAAGAATCAAAGTATGATATTTTCTTTCCACATTAATTTGCTTTTTCTGGTATGTGTAGAATGTGTCATTTTTAGTAGGATGTCAAGTTCCAACAACAATTGATATCAATATGACTCAGGTTAGATAATTCATTATGCATTTTATTTTGTTAAATATTTTTGTACTTATATTCTAACTTTTTTTCTCTTTTGTTTTATTACTTGAAAACGCAGGCAAATAATTTATCTCAAGATTGAAGTTGCTATATGACATTGAAGTGGAAATTCTAACAAGATATCATGAAGTACATATTTTTTAATTTTAATTAGATTTTTTAATTTTTCCCATTTGGTGCTCAATTTCACCTTGTATATTGAAAGCTAGCATTATGTGCTCATTTTCACCTTGTATATTGAAAGCTAGCATTCTATCAGATCTGTTGCAGCTCATAAGCTAGCATTAAAGGTCAAAATAAATCTATTGATTGGTGACAATTTTTTGAATTTTTGGAAGGAGTCAATACTTTCACATTTCTTTTGCATTATTTACATTCTATTAGAATTTTGGTTGATTACTTTTGATTCTGGACCAATTTTCGTTGATTCTTGGGTTAAGATGGCAGGCACTCAAATTCTTATTTGGGTTGAGACTGAACCTTGATTTAATAAAGGAAATAGACAATAAATATAAAGATTGCATCCAACTTTGCATTTGAAAGTAACAATGTATATATAACATTTACATTTTGTTTACATTTGGCTGGAAATCAAATCAACAATGTACATAATGTTTACGATACAAGATGAAATAGTTAAGTACTGGATTTTGCAGCTTCAAATCACTCAGCATATTTACACATCCTAACAGCTTTATTTCATCTAATAGCTCGATCAATAGTCAACACCATTGACATCTATGCTCTTAACCTTTGATGAGAAATCATCCCAAGAAATCAAACCAATGTCAAATTGATCAATCAGCCTCATGAACTTTTGCCTGCAATATATTGAAGTCCAGGACAGAATTGAATTACAAGTAATATTACCACTTTGCACAAAAAGCCACCACAAAGATTTGTGGCACATGATGAAACATAAGGCAACATAAGCCTTGTTACCAAAACAGCGTCAGGAAGCTAAAAAAAAAGCAGGACGACAAAGTTGGCCAATGACTTTTGACATTTAAAATTCAATGTCCCGAACCATACCACAAAATACACATTTACAAGCTTTTTAAAAAGAAAACAAAAAAATGTGAAGCATTTTATCGAGCAACTAGTGAGCAATCCTAAAGACACACTCAATCAATAACCTCATGTTCAAAATATGACTCACAAACAGCAAAGATCAAAAAGAACTACTCACCTCATACATATTATCAATCATTACAGATTATCATATCAAAATAATCAAATTAATATCCCATCACATGATCATCTGTAACATAAAAAAAATAAAAAGCGGGGGCCCTAGAGACGTAACGCAGAGCAACAAAGACAGTCACTAATGCAAAATTAGGACTCAGGATTCAAAACTCTCTCTTCTCCATGTTTAGGTTTGTCTGAATCCCTTTTTTGTCTCTCTTCATTCATTTTCTAGCAAGGCCATGAACCCGTGACGGGCGTTAACACTTGGGGTTAGTGATTAGGGAAATCTAATTTGTGGAAAAAGAAAGAGAAGGAGGAGGCAAAGTGTCCTAAATTGTTAAGAAGATAGAGCCAAAGATGGATATAGCCGGTGATGGTGAGGAAGGGAGGAGTTGGCGGAGGAAATAGAAGGAGACGTGGAGAGAAATAGTGAGGGTGGCAGAGTGTCGAAAGAGTGTCGAAAGCTGGGACGAGGAGGCAACCAAAACAGAAGAGTAAGGCTCAAACGTGGGGAAGAGAAATATGCAAAAAGAACGACGTTAAGTGTGGATGTTAGATGGGTGTGTGCTGAAATGGTGAATTTTCCACGTGTCAAAATGCTATAAAAGAACAATGCCAACAGTACCGTTGGTAGTGTATATAAGTTTCCTCCTAATAAAAACTCCTAGCTCAGTCAACAAGTCTTTTCATCGGATTGTACATATGTGTCACCATCACAGGTCACACTTATTATCTAACAACAAAGGAAAAAGAAAAAAAACCAAGGAAGAAAAAAAAGATCCCAACCCAGAAACCAGGAAACAAAAAAGAACCCAACCCCATTAAAGACATGCACATACCTGAATTGAGAAAAAAGCTCCGTGAAAAAACAGTGAAGAATCGAGATGATTCTCGTTCAATTGAAACTGATTTTGCTTACCAAAAACAAATTTGAAACTGATTTTTATTTGTATTTTAATCAGGAATTGAAATGATTTAGCCTATTACTAGCTTGCTAGGCTCAACCCATTAGAAACAAAAAGGAACCCAGCCCATTAGAGACATGCACATACCTGAATTGAGAAGTAAGCTCCGTGAAAAAACACTGAAGAATTGAGATGATTCTCGTTCAATTGAAACTGATTTTTATTTTTTTTATCAGGAATTGACACTGATTTAAAATACTTTATTACTAGCTTGCTAGGCTCTTTCAAAAAAATAAAAAAAAAATAACGGCTAGTCTAAAAACTGATTTAGTTATTCAGTTACACTTGAATTAACTATCTTGACTTTTTTTTTTTTTCCAACAATATTAATAGACTGAAGTTAATCAAATTAAATAAGCAATATAGAACACACAACCGTACATTTATACAATTCCATACATTCCAGGAGGTCGTGGGCATTCAGTATTAAAGATGATAGAACCGGGCAACCCGTACTGACCTACCCCGTCGAACACGAGGCGGGATGGGTTGGTAGTTGATAGGTCATGTTTCTAATAGGGGCGGAACCACATGTAGTTGAGTGGGTGCACATGCACCTCCTCAATATTTTTTTTTTTTTAATTTGCAATTATTCTATATTCAATTTTTTTGCTCCCCATAATAGAAAATATTGCACCCATGCCACTGGTCCTACTTTGTTTCACAGGCCTATCCTCAAACAACACCTACACTAGCTTCTCCTTCTTTGTCCCCTTTCCCTTGTTTGCATCGACCAGCCCACTGCCAATGGGCAACCACCGCCGCCACCCCTCTCCTTCTCCACCTGTCACCGCCACTCTTTCATTTGTTCGCGTCTGACGTCTCTCTCTCGTCTCTGATCTCAGTCACAGCACCTCAGTTGCAGGGCTGCTTCTCCTTCTCTGATCTCCGCCTCCGTCGTCCGACAGTCGACTCCGCTGCCACACGGTACAGCAAAGCAACATCCGCTGGACCGCCTCTACCCGACAACACCCAGACCCAGTGTATCCCTGTTGAATCTGGTGCTCTTTTTTCCCTTTTCTGATATGTAAAAAGCAAATTTGATGTGGTCCCCACGCTCTAAATTTAATGTTAGCAATTTTATCATTTTAATCACTCTTAAAATTCAATTTCAAGTCTGATTTGAGATTCTAAAATGAGGGGGGAAAAACACAGGAGTAATGATTTGGTGGAACAACCTGATTTATCTACTTTCATCAAATTGGTTGATTGATTACGCAATTAGATTGATAAGTAACATGTTGGTGAAGTTAATTTCAGTTTTCTGCAGTTCTTTATATACAGATTAGTAATGGCAAAGGAGTTTGTTCCGTCCAAATATCTCGGATATGAGATACTCGGCCGAACGAGGATTAGTGGGGTGTTTTTGGATTGTGCTTGACAGAACGTGGATTCTGCTCCTACGTATCCAAAAGGGAATCAAAGCAAACGTAGTTCTGAATGAGGGGTAAGCCCCCTATTTATAGTGATCTCTCGGGATCAAGCTCCGAAATAAGCGGAGGAATATTTGGATCAGATCGCGATCATGTGGAGAGATATCCGGAGCTCGATTATCCGGAGTGACATTATGGCTAGCGAGATATTACGGCCCGGTTAGGCGCGATGGATAACTTGGGGCCGAGGTACCTTCGTGCGTGGCCTGTCATGAAAAGGGGCCGAGTAGTTATCCTCGGGTGTCAGGTGTGCTGACATGTCCTCGGCTTCGGAGGAGTTTGGGCCAAGGGCCATTCGTGGGGGTAAGCTCGGTTGGTTCAGTGTATAGACGAGTTCTCGGTCTTACATTCTCGACCGGTACAGAGTTATACATGTTTTGGATGATAATAAGCTAAGAGTTGAAGTTCAGATTGGCCATTTATTAAGCAAGAAGACTCTAGGAAGGACCCTACTTCTGAGTCTCTCGGTAATATGAAGTCTGTGAAAAATTTGTCATATGCTGATTTTTATCCACGCCACTTGGATGACTATCAGAATCTATTTTCATCGTGTCTCATTGCAATTCTCTAAGCTCCAAGACTGATTTACCAAAATCTGTTTTGGACAATAGGAATTTGGTTCTCTCTCAAACTATCATCCCTCAAATGGGAGGTGATGTTATTGTTCCAACTTCAGCATCGGGGTATGCTTTTCCTTCTCTGTCCATTCCTCCTCTAGCATAAAAAAAGAAAAATGAAAAAGCGTGTGTGCTGTAAATTCTAGATCATAAGAAAGCGTAGGGTTTCTAGATGGACATGGACTTATGGAGTATCCAATATATATCAATAAGCGATTTCATGAAGAATTCATCCGTGTCTGTGATTTATGTCCTTTTTTTTGTCATCCAATATATATATTATGATAATTATTATTAATTATTTTAAAAATATATATTAACCCCACTGGTCCAGGGTCTTAGATGCGCCACTGGGACTGGGTGAGGTGTGGAGGGATCTTCATGCATCTGTTTCTCTTTGAAACCATCAAACCAGATCTATCATGGAAGAAGGAGCTATGGTGGTGGTGAGGGTGGGGGGAAGCTTCGATGGTGGTGGTTTTGGGACTGAGATGATGGAGAGAGAGAGACAGGGAAGTGAGAGAGAAGAAAACAGGATCATATTGATAAATTTGAAAAACTTAAAGGACTAAAATAATAATTTTTTTGCAAATAAATGGTCTCTTATGGTTGAGTCTCTCATCCTAGTCTTCCCCCTATAATCCTAACTTTTACTGTTTAGGCACGTTTGGTTAATTTTTAGACACTCAATATTGCAATGTTATTAAAATGTTAGAAAGAATCATGTTAACAAAAATAAAACAACAATTTTCCTCAACTAGGAGATAAAATTACATTTTAGCCTAAATTCTAATTCTAATAAATAAAAAATCAACACCGGTTAATTAAAATAACATAATCTCTATTTGTGAACAATAAATTCAATAACAACCAAACACGGTGTATTCCATAAGGTGGAGTTTGATACAAGTTTTAAAAAAATATTCTCGAGAATATTTGCATGAGAATAAAGTTTTCACATGTTTGTTAAAAGTTTTAAAATTTTATTCTCGAATATAAAAGATTTCGGAAATAAAACTAGTGAATGATAGTCTTTGAAAAACTCTATTCTCGTATGTGAAAGTGGAAAAACTTTATTTCAAATCACATTTCAAAAAATATAATTTGTCTGGGAATAAAATATTTTTCGATGTCAAACACCACCTAACATCGATATTCGATACACGTAAATTTCACAAAAGTTTGGACACATCTATACCTTTGTTCAAAATTGCAAAATACAAAAATGTGTGAAGATAGTTTTATGAAAACAAGAACACATACTGATCACATATAACACGGGCGTGACCAAAGCAGGTCTTGAGATCGAACGGCTGAAATCATTTCATTCAAGATTGGTGTGGCGAGATCGAACGGTTTCAGGGCTCTCACCCAAGGCCTCGCCCAACTTGTAAACAACCATCTCAAAGAGAACAAACAGCGCCCCTTCATAGACACTCCCCATCGGAAGCAACGGTCGAGATTTCACTTCGCCTGCGTCCGCATCATCCGCCATAGTCTGCGCCGCCACGTAAGCCACCGCGCTAGCGTGCTTCACGCAAGACCCCGTCTCGGGCTGGGCCGTGAGGAGCAGCACCCTTCCGCCGTGGGATCGCGCCACCGCGCATATGGCGTCGACGGTGGAGAAGCCTCCGGGTCCGGCGGAGGCGATTAGGAGATCGCCGGCGGTGATGGGTGGCGTGGTCATGTCGAAGACGAAGTGAGCGGAGAGGCCCAGGTGGGCCAGGCGCATGCAGAGGGCCTTTAACATGAGGCCCTCGCGGCCCACGCCATAGAGGAAAAGGCGGCCGTTTTGGGAGGCTACCGTGGCGAGCTCGTTGACCAAAAGGTCCAGTGGGGGTGGATATGGGTGGGTGGGTTTTGAGAGTACGGAGGCTATTTGGGTGCAGATTTGTGTGGCCATTGAACCCACTTCTTTGGGATTAGAAGCCATCGTTGTACACACTTTTTTTTTGGTATGCTCACCCTGTGTGTATTTTTTTTGGCTATTCTATGTCGTTTTATACTCGGTACAATCCAATGGTATGATGTAGAAGATTCCATTTCTATCCATGTATGAGGGCCAGAAAAATTCCAAATTTGTTTACTGCTACATTTGATATATATTTTTTTAAAATTACAATCATTCGAATTGCAGATCCAGAATTACTAAAAAGTACATAAATGCATGGATAATTGCATTCACATAAATAATATAGTCTTATTATTTGAAGATTGAGTTTTGAACATCTTACGGTATACTTTTTATCTTTTCTTTTTTTATTTACATGCACTTTTAAAATATATATATATATATTATATATATAATGACCGTATACACTGGTAATTCGGTCCAGTTATCTTTATTACACCAAAAAACATTTGTTGTCACACCTTGAGTAGCAGCAATATAGTTTCACCTAAGCATCCAACCTTGATTACTACCCCAGGAGTGGAGTGCGTTAATCAACGAACAAGTCCCTCAAAAGAATCTTGTCGCCAGAATGTTTCATTGCTTGCCAAAGGGAACACCCTCAGTTGGTAGATTACTAGACTAGCCTACACGGATTAAGATCATGCAAATTTAGATTAACATAGTGGAAGGATAAAGAAAAGGCATCACACAAATAACACAAGGAATACAGTGAATCGTTCTATTATTCCCTGCGCACAAAATTAAGAGACTTATATGAAACAAAAAGTGGGTTTTATTTGTAGACTATTATTGTGTAAGAAACATTAGTTGGAGGCATGGGATGAAGGTCTCCCCCGCCACCCAATGTCAATCTCCTTCACCGAGCATCACTGGAGAAGATTAGTCAGATTTCTCCTCCCCCTTGGTAGGCTCACTATTATTATCCTCGTCACTTTCATCCTCTGTAAGAGAAACCTTCTCACGCAGCTCTTTGACTTTACGGAATTCATCATAGTGGACTCTTCTGTGCTCTTTAAAACTCAAACTCTTATCTGTTTCAGACCCACCCGGGAAAAAAATTCAGGTTAGAATAGAATAAAATAATATATCAATGCAAAAATTTTACTCCATACCAGACTTAATCATGCATTCATGATATACCCCAGAAAGGTGCATGTAGTAATGTATGCTAAACTACCATAAAAGCATTCATTGTTAACTGTCTTAAGCGGCAAACTTTTACACTATGACTATGTTTGGCAAGGTCAAAAAAACCTCTGGCTAGTTTATAGCGGATAGATTATAGCATGCGAGTTATCAAACGCTTCAAATTCAATCAGCTAGTTTTTCAGCTATCAGCTATAAGCTTTCCACTACAAAATAGCTTACCAACCATAAGTTAGCTTATCAGCTATTTTTGCCAACCAAAGCCATATGATGGCCAGATACATATAATTCTTGGTTTAATAATATTTTGAAATTGGATGGCAGCATCTAGCAACTATCCTTGTTTCTGATATTAAACACAAGCTCAAGACCTATGCAAGTCAACCACATCCGTTAATTTTCACTACGCCTATTGCAGCCATTGTTTCCGTTATTCTTTTACACTGGATCCTCAGATTACAATACATATCAAAATTATAAAATTAAAGTAATTAAAGTAATATGATAAATTATTAAAAGATTTGAAATTTTGAATTATTTGGAACAGAATTTGATCATCAAGACCATAATTATCATTGTTGAATTGGAAGGATTTTCTAACAACCATGAATTAGCACAAGCCAGATATAACCAGCAATGGTTGCAAAAAAATGATAAAGGTGATGATCCTTGTGATCTTTGTGAAAAACACCAAAGAAGATCTAATATTACCTTCATAATCTTGTTCCATTTCTTCTGCCTCTTCCTCAGATGATGTCCAGCCGTCAGATTGCCCAGTGCCTTTTCTGCTACAATCGTCAAATGCAGACCGTACTGCTTCATCATTTGTTGGGCAATTTTCATCATCAATACATGTATGAAAAGGTCCTCGTACAGGGGATGGAGAACCTAAAAGATTAGGTTATTCAAATCATAAGCAGCTACACTTGTGTTTGGTGTAAGAGAAAATAAGGGAGAAAAGGAGAAGAAAATGTGATTTTCTCTTGTTTGGTAAGCAAGAGAAATAGAGAAGAGAGATTAAATTGGGTGGGACCCACCCAAAATTTTATTCTCTCCAAAGATGAGAAGAAAATGAAGAAGAGAGAATATACTCATCAAATCTACTCCATTTCTCATCTCTTTCTCTCTTCTCATACTCTTAAATTTGGGTTTGGGCCTAACTCAACCCCAAAAGCTAGCTTGTAAGGTGAGGGCTGCCTCTTACTTATAGACACTCTTCAGGCCATATCACTATCCAATATGGGACTCCAACACATAGCATAAAAGTGACTATGAATCTAGAGCTAAAAAGCAGGGCTGAAATTAAACTACTAACAAGGATCATCATCAAACTAAATTTACAGAGAGTTAGATTAATGTTGTTAGTTTTATACATTTAGAGACCAAACCATGTGGAAACAAACTGAAGTTTAGAATTTCATACCCACTTCAAGAATAACAAATGCAATATAAGAGTTAAAAGTAGCAAAATATCTCTTTTCCCTGCTTATATAAAAGCAAGTTATTATTCCTATAGACAGCCATATCCGCAGACACATGCTTATTCAGACATGGGTTAGAATTAAAAAACAATACAAAGCAAACATGCAGTTTAACTTTTTTCTTTACATACCATCGTCATCAATCATAGCATGATACGGAGTCTTAGGCTCGGTGATTTTCTGCCTCACTGGTTTGTTTGCCTCAATTTCTCCAATATTGGCCTCATCCCATCTTACACGTCCCCTGCAATGTGATAACAAAAGAAAGATACATAATATTAAGATTTTTCAGTTCATCCCAGAGGAACGGATTTCTCAGTTTATCCTATGATACACAATATACAATAGTCTAAATAAAGCATACAACTTTCAGTCAAAATAAATATTTTTCTTTCCCATAATTAAGTAAAATAATAAAAACACAGATTGCTTATATTACGTCATTTTGGTATATGGATGAGCTCTTCAAACACCAAAAGTACACAAAGTTATCCCCAAGTGGCTTGATCAACTGGGAAAAACATAACAAGTTTATGTGGTAAGTATTTAATCTTCAAAAACATAAATTATGAAAGAAAAAGAAAAAGAAAAGAGCATGCAGAAGCAATGAAGAAATAACATCCCAGGTAAGTTGAAGAATGGGAAAGCAACTAGAAATATATATGTGAACTGAGAATTTGATGAAGCAGATAAGGGAAAACACACGAAAACCTAACACCAACAACAACAATTAAAGCCTTTTTCCAACCAAGTGGGATGGACTACATTACTCAAATGAAGCCATTGTGCTCTATGAAAAATTAAGTCTTCAGAGGAGCTTAATCCTATATAAAGATAAGAAGAAGATGAATACAAGGAGAATAGGAGGATAGCAGATCCTCCTAAAAAACAAAAATACAAACAAAAGAGAACAAAAAAAAACATCAATGAAGTAAATCTACTCAATCCCATAACATATCTGTAAAGGAAACCACTCTAAACAACACCATGAGGTTTACACAAGGAAGAAGCCTAACGTCTTATCTTATCCCAAACAAGTTTTTCACCCAAGGAACTCTCCCTAAATAAGGTTTTACTATAACATCCATAATAATTAAAAGAAGATGCACCTTTTACCAATTCAATACTTCTGTAAGAGCATAAAACTTTACTATGCTCGTGGTCCTAATCCATATGAACCTGAAACTCCACATTACCATCAATTTATAATATTTTGCAACTACAAAACGAAAACCTAAAACTTAGATGTCTAGCAAATTCTTCCGAATACGGTTGTATGAAACTAACAGATTTCACTACCATAATATTAACAATCGGGGGTCAGCAGGCAGCATATTTCAAGCTGGAAAAGAAAAAGGGAGAAACCACAGTTTGTTTCATGGAATTAATTCACATACAAATTCTAACCCTTTTGGGGGACAATGCGCATTACCACATTCCATTGGTAGCAAAATAACATTTCCCCAAATTAAAAAGGGGTTGTTAAACCATAAATAAATTAAAGCAGTTTCATCATTACAATTCCATTTACAGAACACAGAACGATAAGCCCAAAACTATGATTCTAATTAACAAATTTGGTTGTTGATTGACTCATCTTAACTAGATCTTGCAAGGGAAAGGGGGATATAGATAGAGCAAAAGAAAAATGGAGATCCGTGGCGACAAAACCTTGGAACTTGGAAGGTGAATTGAGAAATTTGAGAATCAAGTTAAAAGCATCGGATCATAACCCAGCCACCATGTAATTTCTCAGGAAACAAACAGCTGGAGAAAGTGGGGAACAAAATAAGGTGTACCTTAAAATTGAATTGCTATTACTAGGTGGGTGCAATTGTAAAGGTTATTTCTAATAAAAGTATAAAACCGTTGTACGGGAAAAAAGAGAGTATGAAATCGTATTGTTTTTAGTATCCAAATTTCTTCTACTTCTACGCTTCATATTTTTTCATGATATAAATGTTTATACAATTATGTTTTTTTTACAACTGAATTTGGATACTTGTATAAATACTGTATATTGATGTAAATGTGAGTGGAATGAAGATGTATCA
Organism: Sophora flavescens; assembly: GCA_030762895.1. NCBI lineage: Eukaryota > Viridiplantae > Streptophyta > Magnoliopsida > Fabales > Fabaceae > Sophora > Sophora flavescens. The sequence continues at coordinate 159,513,664 of CM061067.1, read as the reverse complement.
TATTCCAAAATAGAGTAGATGTATAATATGTAATTGTGAGTGTGGTTGTCAATAACAGTTGTTCAAATAATATGACTCATGTTTATATGGGTGTTACGAGTAAATTTTCAAATTTGAACTTTCGTTAGACAGACAGAAAAAGGCTACATAAAAATTGAGAAAGAAGTCCCAAAATTGATATATACTGTTTTGGCTAAAAGAAAGTTGACAAGTGATAAGTCGACAGACGGAAAGTTGACAGAAAAAATTGACATAAAAAAGAACGTTGAATTCAGAATATTATAGAATAATTGACAAGTCTGGAGTTGACAAGAAGTTCTTCAGTTGACATGTCAAACAAACAAGCCCGTCGAAAAGCAAAACTTAGGGGGCATCTGTTAGGGGTGAAATTTCTATTATTGACGGATGCATTTCGACAGGCTGACGAAGGAATCAGAGTAATGACTAATTTTTTCTAAGTATTGAAAATATTTAGTTGACAAGAAAATACTGATCGACATAAAGGATAAATTGACAACCAAGCTTTTTGACAACGTATTAAGAAGAGTTGTCAAACATATAGAGAAGTGTGAAAATGGCTAAGTCCTCAAGACTGACAAGGCATTAGCAAGATAAGCTGTCAAGCAGTCAGACCGTCGAAGACAATCAAGTTGACGCGGAGCGGTTCAAGAAATTGAGCAGTTATCAGAATTGTTTGACAAACAGTTTAAATTTGAAATTTAGAGAACTGCCAAGATACGTGGCAGTCATTAAGATAGGAAGTTAGTAATGGGTAGTTACTTTACTTGCCTATAAATACTAGTAAGCACAATGTAAATTAGGTTAGAAACTTGAAACATCCTACACGTCTCGATCACACAGCAGACTAACGGATTAACTCAAGTATTCCTTCCACCATGTTATCATCAATACAATGTTCAATTTCAATACAATATTGGTTCATTTCCTTCAAGTTCTTCATATTCTTTCTGTAACTTTCGTTACTTTTCTGCACTTCATACTTGTTTAATCAAGTTTTCCTTTACTCTAATATTATAAGTAATTCTTAGTTTTTGACATCTTTTACTTAAATTAACATTTTCATTCATTTCTATTCAATTTTCCATAAATTGTTCTTCATCAACTTCAATAAATAACTACTTTTTCTATATTAATTCATTTGTAGTGTTCTTACATTTCAAATCTAAGTTTTACTCCCTGTCAAGTATTCATATTTAATTACTTAGTATTTCAGAAACTATTTCCATTATCTAGGTCGGTTACTTGATACACATCCTACACATCTCGATCACACAACAGATTGACGGACAACATTCAAGTATTCCCTCCACCCTTCTTATTTCAATTCAATATGAAAACCCAGTACAATACTAGTTATGTCTTTCAAGTTCTTCACTTGTTCTTCATTGTTTCCAGTATTCCTCTCAAATTATTCTTCTAATTTCTTTTACTTTTCACAAGTAATTTCTATTCTTAGATTTTATTTTACTTAACCTTTCTTTTCAAGACTTTTGTCTCTTGTTCGGTATAAACTTAGTTCAATTAGGAAGTTATTTTCTACAATAGAAACTACCTTCATCTTTTAAATTTCAAAGTTACCTTTCATTGTTTACGATAATTTTAAACACAAATTTCAAACTCATATACTTGTCATAACATCAAATCCTTGCCAGTATATTACTAGATTTGACTAACTTGTCAAATTCATACTTGGCACACAGTTCATACCTATTCTTGACGAGATTACCGCATAACTCGTAGGTCCCACACTCGTTTGATCTTTAATTATTTGCAACGAAGGAATTTTGGTGAGAAACCAAAAAACCACGTTAACAAATTGGCACGCCCGGTGGGACGAGTTTAGAGTAACTCGTATAGTGTCACGAACTCTGACATACAAATTTATTGTATGCGTCTACGGAGAGGGAAAGTGATTCAAACATCATCTAATTCCCAAAACTCTGTGAATATGAGTAGTGCAAGTAATGCAGGTGTAGTCAGCACTAACACCGCTGTGTCAACGATGGATGCTAATCCTATAACCACTATTGCGCCAGTTGATAATATTCCTGCAACCATGGTTAACGCTACTAATGCAGGAAATAATAGCACAAATAGTTTAGTGCCGAGAAGAGGCGTTTCCTACGCTCAAGTTGTCAATAGAATTGACGAAGTTGGTCAAGGAACACTCCCGTCACCAACTTCCCCAGTTTTACAACAAATAAATACGTCAACTATCGGATTGTCTCCACGGAGTGTTGTGAATTCAAACCCAAGAGGGACTACGCAACCTCTACCACAACCTTTGTATGGAATGCATTACGGTTCGACCACTGTCAACCCAAATATCCCATTTACATATATACCATCCAAATAGAGTAACGACGGCCGCCCATACATCTGGACAGACAGGACCGTCGACTGGGGGGCAAATCCCCAGTCAAGCGAATGGGATAGCAGGGTCAGTGGTGATGACCCATACTTGACAAAAGTGTCCAGTAGTAAGGCCACAAGTATCCCCACTTAGACAACCCCTACAAAATATTGTTGGTCTGTCAGAGGCTACATTAGGCAATGTTCGACAACAAATTGATTCTAGTAACTTTGACATGGTGAATACACTTACTCAGCAAACGGGTACAGTGATTACGCCATTGATGGAAAACACGAATAATGCATGCTTGACATTAGCAAATGAGATACATAGGTTAAATAGAGCCTTGAGCGTGTTAGCCCCAGACAATAACCAAAATGCCAATAGAAATGTCAATAGGAATGTCAACTAGGGTCAGAATAACCAACCACAGGTTGAACAACCACAAGTTATCCAACTTGACGAATCCGAACAAGATTATGAGCGGCCACAGCCCCATCTTTGAGTCCCTTTGAGACATGGAAATGTACACATTCTACAGCCAGAGGAAGACGAAGACTTTGTCATAAACCAGGGCACTCTTGGAGCGCTTTGTCAAAATATTCTAAACCAGAATGTTAACCAAGTTGTCGAGCAAGCATTTAATAGGTTTGGTTTTAATATAGGCTATGCCAAACAACATTTTTTGCATTGGCATTTCCTGATTGGGTCAAACAGGAAGAAATGCCTCGAGGATACAAAATACTGAAATTGTCAAAATTCTCCGAGGAAAGTGGAGAATCAACTGTCGAGCACATTGCCCGATATACGATTGAATTAGGAGACTTGGCTTTAGAGGAGGGACTAAAATGAAGTTCTTTCCTAGTTCATTAACTAAGAATGCTTTTTCTTGGTTTTCAACCCTGAGGCCTAATTCCATACATTCCTGGAATCAATTAGAGAGGAGCTTTTCATGATCAATTCTTTAGGGGTGACCTAAAAATTGGGTTGACAGACTTATTTGGCATTAAAAGAATGAATAACAAGTCTGTCGATGATTACCTTGCCCGATTCCGTCAAATGAGGAGTCGTTGCTTCACCGCTATCCCTGAGGCAGAAATAGTGAAGATTGTTGCCGGGGATCTAGATTATCACATTAGGAAGAAATTGGTCAACCAACACCTAACTGATCTTGCCCAGTTGGGTGACAAAGTCCGACAAATTGAACAACTGAAGGCCGAAAAGGTTTTCAAGCAGAGGAAATTCCTCAAAAGAGAAAAGATGAATTTTGTCGGATATAGTGATTCCGACGAATAAGGCAATAATTATGAAGAATATGAGGTAGACTATGTTGAATTAAAAACCGGTCCCCCTTATACATGTCAAGCCTTGAGGCCTGCAAGGGCCAAAGAAAGGATTCCTTTCATCAATAAAAAAGTGTATACATTTGACGTGACCAAAGCCGACCAAATATTTGACATACTGCTCAAAGATAAGCAGTTAAAGTTGTCAGATGATCATAGGCTATTGAAAGCCCATGAAATAAAAGATCGGAAGTATTGTAAGTTTCATAATACTTTTGGTCATGTAACTAACGATTGTATGCATTTCAGGGACATCATTCAGAAAGGTTTGACAGAAGGAAGACTAAAGTTTTCAAACAAGAAACTAGACATGAAGATTGATACAGAACCATTCGATCTTGAAGTTAACAAAACTGACCGCTAAGTCCCTTTGGGAATAGGCATGGTCAATATAAGAGCTGGACAGAATATTCAGATGGACCTGACAGATTCATTTAATATTTATCCAAAGCCAGAGGAACCGCTTGTCGACTTCATGACACGTAAGAAATCTGGTGGTATCTTCGAAGTTTGCCCAAAATGTGAAGATTTTATGATGATGCTACTGCCAAGAAGGCAAGGGGCAGAAAATGCCATCATATCACCCACAAGACAGAACTGAGTCTCGTGATGGTAATAGTCAAGGCAAGTTCTCACACCCGAACAACCATGTTGGGTCTCACAGTGTGCACAAGAATACTACACATGTTGTTAACAGGCAAACAGGTAGCCGTCAGCAACATATGTATCAGACAAGACCTAAACAACATAACACTGGAGGTTGGCTTGAAGAGCCAATCAGAGAATCAGTTGGAAGCAACAAATCTGTCGGTGGAGGATTCAATTCCATCAAGACCAGGAAGCCCCCATCTAACGTAATGGTGGATCGATGGGTAAAAAATTCTGCTATGGCCCGTTATCCGGAGTTACGAAAGCAAAAATGGGTGAGAAAGAATAAGTTTAATGATTGGAATTCCCCCTTATGGAATGAAGATTACCGAAGAGGGCAATTGGTTCAAAACGCTCAGATGACAGGACCTGGTTTGTCAGGGCCGTCAACTCAGTCACCCGTATCTAAGAGCCAAAAAAGAAGATTGCAGAGGCTCTGACGGGCTTAAAAGAAAAAGCTTGCCCAGCATGGGGGTATCATAATAAAAGAATTGTCTTCTTAGGATACTGGTTGCTTGGTTGCAATGGCTGATAATAAGACCGACAAGAGTGGAGAAGTCAAGATGAAAAACATGATAGCAGCTCACCAGATGGGTGTCAATAGGAGGATGCCTGTGACTCAAGTTAAGCAGAATAGACCCATGTCATAGAACTACATAAAGAACAAGAAGGCTTTAGAGATGGCATCACCACCAACAAAGTCCATATGCAAATGGCCTGTTGGTTTGGTAGACATAGAAAAGGTTGCTGGACTTGAGAAAGAATTTGAGGCTAGAATGGAAGAACAGCAGTTGACAACGTTTAAGCCCGAATGCAATCTAACCAAGGAAGATTTGTCTTTTGATGCTGTCATCAAAGCACTGAATGATCTAAATGATGACATGGATGTGGATAGACAAAATGAAGACCTAGTTGACATTGTAGAGGCTCTAGACAATTGCGGCGCTGGCATGGCCCGACCTCTGTCAGATAGGTCAGGATCAGATGACGAGGGTGATTTAAGAAGAAATCATGGCAGAATAGTTGGAGGTGCATTCTTGGATGAAGATCCAGAAAACAAAATCATACTGGAACCAGGTATGAGAATGAAGATATGATTGATTTCGTCCATACCAACAGAATATGAGGGATATCTCGAAGTTGACTTTTCCGACGATGATGATGTCGTCAACAATGATAGAGATCCAGGTGATTTTTGGATATACGTTCAAGAGAACTTGGTTACCGTATTCGACAATGTAGCCCAGTCAGAGAAGCCAACTGATGAACAAAGAAACCATTTGAGGCCTTTGCATGTAAAGGCCATAATAGATGGAAGACCTACCAACAGGGTTTTAATTGACGGGGGAGCTGCTGTGAATATGATGCCAAGAGCAATGTTCAAAAAGCTAGGGAAGGATCAGTCGGATTTAATTCCGATAGATATGGTCATCACTGATTTCAGTGGAAAAATTTCTCCGTCAGATGGCATCATTTTGTTGAATATTCAAGTTGGCACCGTCGAAAGGATGACACTGTTTGTGATAATCCCCGCCAAGTCAAGCTACAACCTATTACTTGGCAGGGACTAGATTCATGCTGTGGGAGCAATTCCGTCAACAATGCATCAGAAAGTAATCTTGTGGAATGTGCAAGATCAGGTAGAAATAGTCGAAGCAGATGACAGCGCTTGTTATGCTCAGCAATTACATGTTGATTTCAAGGTATATTCACCAAACGTCAGACCTATAACTGCCAACGAATGGGTCATTGACAAGGATGCATTGGATGCGAGTCTTCTCAATCAATTTGTCGTTAAGATAAAGGAAGAGGCTGACAAATCTCGGCCAAATTCCGACAATGAGCCTTGAAATACAACTGAGAATATTGTCGGCCTATCTGGCCAACAAAGAAGTACACACTTCAGAAAGTGTGTTAGCGGATTGTATCATTGACGACAGCCCTTTGGGTTTTGAAAGGGGAGCCGAAGTTAAGCAAAATTTGGAAGTAGAAGATCCCCTGGAAGAAATAAACTTAGGTACAGAGGAAATGAAAAGGCCTATCTTTGGGAGTGCTTTTCTGCCAGAGGATTACAAACAAAAACTTGTCAGACTAATTGCATAGTATAAAGATTGCTTCGCATGGGACTACAATGAAATGCCTGGTTTAAGCAGAGATCTTGTCGAACACCGGTGACCACTCAGGGAGGATTGCAAACCTGTCAAACAGGCGAGTAGAAGATTTGCCCCAGAGGTGGTGTATAAAATCAAAGAGGAAGTAGAGAGACTGCTTAAAGCAAAGTTCATTAAAACAACCAGGTATGTCGATTAGCTTTCTAACGTAGTTCCTGTTATCAAACAGAATGGCAAGATAAGGGTATGCATAGATTTTAGAAATCTAAATACTGCTACCCCTAATGATGAATATCCGATGCCAATAGCCGACATGCTTGTCGACTCAGCATCAGGAAATGAAATTCTATGTTGTATAGAAGGCCATGCATGTTTAAATCAAATCTTTATAGCCGAAGAAGATGTCTCAAAGACTGCCTTCAAGTGTCCAAGAGCAATTGGGACATATGAATGGATTGTCATGCCTTTCGGTTTAAAGAATACTGGAGCCACCTATCAACGAGCAATGAATACCATTTTCCATGATGTGATTGAGAAATTTATAGAATTATACATTGATGACGTGGTTGTCAAATCCAAAACTAAGGATGACCACTCAGAACACCTGAAGCAAGGGTTTGAAAGGATGAGAAGGCACAACCTCAAATTGAACCTAGAGAAATGCAGCTTTGGAGTGTCGACTGTCAAATTCTTGGGCTTTTTAGTTCATAAAAAAGGAATTGAGGTGGACAAGAATAAAGCTAACACAGTCATGGAAGCCGCATCACCTACAAATAAGAAGGAATTGCAGCCGTTCTTAGGAAAGGTCAACTTTCTGCGGAGATTCATATCGAATTTATCGGGAAGAACAAGAGTATTTGCGCCATTGGTCAAGTTGAAAGCAGAACAAAGCTTCATATGGGAACCTTGTCACCAAGAACCTTTTGACCAGATCAAGTAGTACTTAGTCAATCCACCGGTCATAATGCTAGCTATGCCTCGTCGACCGTTGAAGTTGTACATATCAGCATCTGAAGACACTATAGGATGTCTCTTGGCCCAAGATGACAATGACAATGTCGAAACCACTGTGTATTATCTGAGCAGAGTCCCTAATGATGATGAGAGAAGATATAGTGCTATAGAAAAATTATGTTTAGCATTGTATTTTTCATGTACCAAACTCAAATATTATATGATGCCTTGTAATGTATTGGTAATTTCTAAGACTGATGTAATAAAGTATATGTTGTCAAAACCAGTCCTTAATGGGTGTATTGGTAAATGAACCATTACTTTGTCAGAATATTCTTTACAATGTGTGCTGGTCAAAGCTGTCAAAGGTAAGGCAGTTGCCGACTTCTTGGTAAAACATCCAGGATTGGATGTGACAAATAAATTTTGTCAGTCTACAACCTTGGAAATGTTACTTTGATGGGTCAAGGCATCAAGGAGGTAGTGGACTAGGTGTCTTAATTGTAACACCACGAACCCCTACCAAGTTCATGTTTGAACTTAAGTATCCATGTTCTAACAATAAAGCTGAATATGAAGCTTTAATTGTCGGACTAGAGATACTAGTGGAAATGAAAGCACGAAATGTGCATATCTTTGGGGATTCTCAGTTGGTTATTAAACAACTTAGCCAAGAATACAAGTGTGTCGATTATAAATTGACAAAATATTGTATTATAGCAAGTAAGTTAATGAGAAAATTCGATGACGTTGTTTTCAAGAATATCCCTAGAGAATTAAATCAAGAGGCCAACGAGTTGGCTCAAATAGCTTCCCGATATAGGATATCTCAAAAGACTTTGTCAGGTCTGATGAAAATCAGAGAGTTATTATATCCATTAAAAGAAAGAGATGTCATGGTCAATGATGTAATCTTGCCAAATGACTGGAGATTGCTAATGATTGAGTATTTGGAAAATCCAAGTCAAAATACAGATAAAAGGATAAAATATAAAGCATTAAATTATACAATGCAGGGTGGACTATTACATAGAAGATATATTGACGAAACTTTACACAAGTGCTTAAGTGAGCAAGATGCTTATTTAGCTTTGTCAGAGGTTCGTGAGGGTATATGCGGAGCACACAAGCAGGAGACAAAATGAAATGGTTACTTCGCCGTAGTTTGTATTATTGGCCAATTATGGTAAAAGATTGCATTTTGTTTGCTAAGTCTTGTGAGCAATGTCAGAAACATGGCCACATACAAAATGTTCTGGTCAGAGAATTACATTTTATTGTTAAACATTGGCCATTCGGAGGATGGGCCTTGGATTTAATTGGCCAAATACATCATTATTCGTCGAAAAGACACCACTTCATTCTAGTTGGAGTTGATTATTTACCAAGTGGGTAGAAACAGTTTGCTTTAAAGCAGTCACCCAACAAGATGTGATCAATTTTATTGAAAATCACATTATTTGTCGGTTTGGTATACCACAAACCTTGACAACTGATCAAGGGTCAGTTTTTATTGGTAAGAAAATTGTAGAATATGCTAGTTCTAGGCATATAAAGATGCTGACATCTACTCCATACTATGCATAGGCTAATGGCCAAGTCGAGGCTGTAAATAAAATTATGATTGGCCTTATTAAAAAGCATGTGGGTCGACAACCTAGAAATTGGTATAACACTCTTGACCAAATACTATGGGCATATAGGACTTCGCCTAGACAGTCGACAGGGACGTCACCGTATAGGTTAGTATACAGATATGATCCTGTATTACATGTGGAAATCAATCTTCAATCAACTCGCATTCAAAGGCAAGGTGATTTGCCTGTCGACCAATATCGGAATGCAATGTTGGACGAATTAGACAAGTTAAATGATGAAAGGTTGGTTGCTTTAGAAAACTTGATTTGACAGAAAGAAAGAATTACCAAATTCTATGACGGGCGAGTCAAGTTTAAGGCATTTAAAGTTGATGGTCAAGTGTGGAAAGTCATTTTGCCCATGGACAAAAGCTGTTGAGAGCAAATGGTCCCCTAAATGGGAAGGACCATTTAAAATTACTAAAGTTTTTACTAGGAATGCTTATGCACTCGTCGCCATTAATACTGGCTTAAGAATAAAGTCAATTATTGGCAAGTATTTGAAAAGGTATAAGCCGACGATGCTAGAAGTAAAAATTGAGTTTTATTCATTGATTTGGCAATACAATTTTACATTGTCAAAAGTACATCCTGTCAGTTTAAGCTAACTTATTCCTAAGAGAGCGGTCTGGAAACTGAAGGTTGGCATACACAGATGTATGTCAAATTATGAGCATTCAAAAAGATAAGTTAAAAAGATGTTCAGTTGACATACACATAAAAAAAATGCCAACTAAACTAAGATTGAGAATTTCTGATTTCTTCTCAAGCCTTCTCCAGAGCCTCTCTGTCAGCCTTGGCTGCCAGATATTCAGATTGCATGGCTATTAGCATGTTAACAATAGTCCTGGTAGTCACCCCTAACTTTTTAGATTCATCGTCAATTTGATTGACCTTTTCTTTCCTGGCTGACAGAGTTTGCGCAAGTTGAGGTTTTTTCTCTTTAGCTTGAGTTAAAGCAACTTCTAAGTCAGCAATCTCTTTGTCTACTGCCAAGTCAGCTTTGACGTTGTCAGCAATGACATGAATCTCTTGTTATCTTGTGGCATTCATGGTGCGTAGAGTCCCCAACATATTGTCCCTGCTGATTTCTTCAGCTTCAAAAGGGGACATAACATCATTGATGGTTGACAATTTGTCTGTCTGACCATCAAAGTAGTCTTGGACAGAAGCCAAAGTGCCCCTGCTTGAAGTTGGCAGATTGTTCTTGATTGGATTACGTTGTTGGAGAAGATTGGCCATGGTCGAAAGGACGACTGAATATGAACATCGGATGTCAAGTGGATGCTTGAAAAGGGATTTCAGCTCTTGCATAAACTTGACAGCTTGTTAATCACTCGAATCTTGCCCTGGCAAATTTGAAAAATGGGCGGATCTTGATGAATTTCGACAACCAGCCTCTGACAAAAAATCAATTAAGTCTTCAAGTTTAGAGGCAGAAACTTTCACTGGTTTGACGACAGTAGACAAGATGTCTGTCGGAAGAGGTGGAAGATGTGACTGAGAATTAGAGTTTGTTGAGGAGTTGGCGAAGAATGAATTGGTTGTTCAGGAGGCTTGATGGCATCAAGATTGGTGATTGTTGAAGTTTTGCCTCTCTCCCTAAGCCGTCGAAAGACAAAACTTGGGGGGCATCTGTTAGGAGTGAATTTTCAAATTTGAGATTTCATTCGATAGACAGAAAGAGGCTACATAAAAATTGAGAAAGAAGTCCCAAAATTGATATATACTGTTTTGACTAAAAGAAAGTTGACAAGTGCTAAGTCGACAGACGGAAAGTTGACAGAAAAAATTGACATAAAGAAGAACGTCGAATTCAGAAGATTATAGAATAATTGACAAGTTTGGAGTTAACAAGAAGTTCTTCAGTTGACATGTCAGACAAACAAAGTCGTCGAAAAGCAAAACTTAGGGGGCATCTGTTAGGGGTGAAATTTCTGATTATTGACGGATGCATTTCGATAGACTGTCGAAGGAATCAGAGTAATGACTAATATTTTCTAAGTATTGAAAATATTTAGTTGACAAGAAAATACTGGTCGACGGAAAGGATAAATTGACAACCAAGCTTTTTTACAAAGTATTAAGAAGAGTTGTCAAACATACAGAGAAGTGTGAAAATGGCTAAGTCCTCAAGACTGACAAGGCATTAGCAAGATAAGATGTCAAGCAGCCAGACCATCGAAGACAATCAAGTTGACGCAGAGCGGTTCAAGAAATTGAGCAGTTATCAGAGTTGTTTGACAAGCAGTTTAAATTTGAAATTTAGAGAACTGCCAAGATACATGACATTCATTAAGAGAGGAAGTTAGTAATAGGTAGTTACTTTATTTGCATATAAATACTAGTAAGCACAATGTAAATGAGGTTGGAAACGAGAAACATCCTACACGTCTCGATCACACAGCAGACTGACGGATTAACTCAAGTATTCCTTCCACCCTGTTATCATCAATACAATGTTCAATTTCAATACAATATTGTTCATTTCCTTCAAATTCTTCGTACACTTTCCAGTTTATTCTTCATGTTCTTCATATTCTTTCTGTAACTTTCGTTACTTTTTTGCACTTCATACTTGTTTAATCAAGTTTTCCTTTACTCTAATATTATAAGTAATTCTTTGTTTTTGACATCTTTTACTTAAATTAACATTTTCATTTGTTTCTATTCAATTTTCCAGAAATTGTTCTTCATCAACTTTAATAAATAACTACCTTTTCTATATTAATTTATTTGTAGTGTTCTTACATTTCAAATCTAAGTTTTATTTCCTGTCAAGTATTCATATTTAATTACTTAGTATTTCAGAAACTATTTCCATTATCTAGGTCGGTTACTTGATACAACATCCTACACATCTCGATCACATAGCAAATTGACGGATAACATTCAAGTATTCCCTCTACCCTTCTTATTTCAATTCAATATGAAAACCCAGTACAATACTGGTTATGTCTTTCAAGTTCTTTACTTGTTCTTCATTATTTCCAGTATTCCTCTCAACTTATTCTTCTAATTTCTTTTACCTTTCGCAAGTAATTTCTATTCTTAGATTTAATTTTACTTAGCCTTTCTTTTCAAGACTTTTGTCTCTTGTTCGTTATAAACTTAGTTCGATTAGTGACACGAGCTCGGCAAGTGTACCGGGTCGTTGCAAGCAATAAAACGGTAAGAACCGTAAATCGTCCTCAGGGATCGTGGTCAAGTACCACTTCACAAATTGAACTACTATCTAGGCGAATCTTGTTTGGAATGAAGGTAGCTCTAACATCTAATGAAACAAGCAAGAATAAAATGTTTTTGTTCTTTTTGGTATTTTTTCAAACACGTAGTGGGCAAACAGAAATGTGAACAATAAATGGATAGAATTGTTAGGGTTAGACTAGGCTAATCCTCCTTTGGTGCTATGAAATGGTAAATAACACAATTCCTACTTCAATTATGACAATCAAATCTTCTTCAAATACTCAAACCCTAATGTCTTAGGTGGAATGAGCCTAAAATCCCAAATTAAACCCTAATGTCTTAGGTGGATTAATATGAGAAATTGCATTAAGAGTCAAGATTCATAAGATTGCAAGCACCCCAAGACCTATGTCTAGGTTCATGAACTACTTGGTATTTGATTCAAGAGCATGCCCTAACATCAACCTTTCAATTGTCTATTAAAGCAACATATCATTCCTAGGGTGATCAAGCCAAGGAAAGCATTAAGCATGGAATCAAACACTCATAAAGAAATAGGAAATTGCATTATAATCACTTCATGTTACAACCAAAATCAGAAAAACCATTGTCTAACCCCAACAAAGGGAAGTTTAGCTACACATCATCAAAGTAAAAGGGAAAGGAAGAGATACAAAGATGAAGCAAGGGAGGAACTCCATGGAAATTGCCCAAAGAGCAGACCACGGGAGCGAGAGAGTGCCTTCTTAGGGTTTCTAGCCGCCTCCTTTCTTTTCCAATCCAATCCCCCCTCGCCCGCCCCTAAAACAGCTTATAACAGGGGTTCCGAGTTTCGTGCTCTCGCGAGGCGAATGCACTCTCGCGAGGCGAATATTAAAAATCCGAGCTTCAGGATTCGTCCTTTCGCGAGGCGAGAAGATAACTCGCGAGGCGAACCAGAAAGTGTGCAGTTTCTGGAACAGTCAGGCCTTCTGGGTCGCGAGGCGAAACGTTATTCGCGAGGCAGACCAGAAAGGGTGCAGATTCTGGAACAGTCAAGCCTTCTGGGTCGCGAGGCGAAACGTTATTCGCGAGGCGAACCAGAAAGGCTGATCTTGCGATCACCGGGCTTCAGGGTCGCGTGGCGAGATCCAGTCTCGCGGGGCGAATATTTAAAACTCTGCTTTTCTCAATTTCTTCTCTTTGCAGGCTCTCTCTTCATCCAAGCCTTATCAAGGCCAAATCTTGGGCAATTGCTCATAAATTCCTGCAAAACAACACACAAAACCACCTTATCCGTTCCAAAAGAAAAACTAACCAAAATAAAACTAAAATGACCTAACTATATGCAAATGCATGCAGAAATATACATGGAAAATGAGGTGAAATCACACTCATCAATTATGAAGTTATTTTCTACAATAGAAACTACCTTCATCTTTTAAATTTCAAAGTTACCTTTCATTATTTACGATAATTTTAAACACCATTTTCAAACTTATATACTTGTCATAGCATCAAGTCATTGTCAGTATATTACTATATTTGACTAACTTATCAAATTCATACTTGGCAGACAGTTCATACCTATTCTTGACGAGATTACCACATAACTCGTAGGTCCCACACTCGTTTGATATTTAATTATTTGCAACGAAGGAATTTTGGTCAGAAACCAAAAAACCACGTTAACAATGGGTTAAGTGCAAATCTCAGTTTTTCTATTGTAAAAAAAATATAAGTGCAGGAAAGGAATTTGAATCCAATAAGTATGATTTTAGAATTCATGTATACGTATAAAAAATATTATTAAAGAAAATAATGATCTAACTTAAAATTCCTGAAATCAACATTTTAAAACCTGGTAAATGATTTCATAGTTGAAATCACTTTATTAAAGAAATAATAATAATTAAATATTAATGTTTTAAAAATAAGATAGTATCAAAAAAGAAAAAAAACTTGTTTCACTTGTTCCGTTTCGCCCCCTTCCATTAATGCAAACATACCTCACCTCAGGTTGTGGGATACAATTTGAATGGTTTATTAAGTTCAAGGTTTCAGTGTAAATTGAAGCATGTTAGGTTGATTAAGCAGAATGACTGGATTTGTCCAAAAAAAAAAAAAATGCAGAATGACTGGATTCCAAAAAAATCTACAATTAATGATATCAGACCAGCAATCTTAAGTGGTCAACCACAATAAAATAGCCTATTACTAGCTTGCTAGACTCAACCCATTAGAAATAAAAAGGAACCCAGCCCATTAGAGACATGCACATACCTGAATTGAGAAGAAAGCTCCGTGAAAAAACAGTGAAGAATTGAGATGATTCTCGTTCAATTGAACAACCTGATTTGGTGGAACAACCTGATTTGTCTACTTTCATCAAATTGGTTCATTGATTATGCAATTAGATGGATAAGTAACATGTGGTGAAGTTAATTTCAGTTTTCTGCAGTTCTTTATATACAGATTAGTAATGACAAAGGGGTTATACATGTTTTGGATGATAATAAGCTAAGAGTTGAAGTTCAGATTGGCCATTTATTAAGCCAGAAGACTCTAGGAAGGACCCTACTTCTGAGTCTCTCAGTAATATGAAGTCTGTGAAAAATTTGTCATATGCTGATTTTTATCCACGCCACTTGGATGACTATCAGAATCTATTTTCATCGTGTCTCATTGCAATTCTCTAAGCTCCAAGACTGATTTACCAAAATCTGTTTTGGACAATAGGAATTTGGTTCTCTCTCAAACTATCATCCCTCGAATGGGAGGTGATGTTATTGTTCCAACTTCAGCATGGGGGTATGCTTTTCCTTCTCTGTCCATTCCTCCTCTAGCATAAAAAAAAAAGTGTGTGTGTTATAAATTCTAGATCATAAGAAAGCGTAGGGTTTCTAGATGGATATGCACTTATGGAGTATCCAATATATATCAATAAGTGATTTCATGAAGAATTCATTCGTGTCTGTAATTTGTGTCCTTTTTTTTGTCATCCAATATATATATTATGATAATTATTATTAATCATTTTAAAAATATATATTGCCCTCACTGATCCAGGGTCTTAGATCCGTCATTGGTTCCTACTAAGTAGATATTTTGTAAACTAAAAATATATAAATACATATACAAATAATTACTGAACATAATGAACTAGCTAATCACTAATGATCTTATGGGCAGGATAGACCCAAAAGTTTTGATTAGTGAGGCAAAGTCATATATCAAAAATATTTTTATAAAAAATTATATTAAAGCATAAATTACAAGCGAGTTTAATCAAGCGAGGTGGGTCAAGATGAATTGATACCCAACCCGTCAAAAATGATCGATTTGGAAATCATTAGCAGAATAATATGCCAACAATAATTACCACTTTCTCCACCTCAGTTATTTCCTTCATTCTTTGTCACCATTCAATATATGTTATATTCATTGAGAGCTAGTATTAGAAGAGCTAGGAATGCAGCAGCTCATGGATTGGTAGGGGTTGCTAGAAACATAGGAACCAAGACATGGTTGGGGAATGCCCCAGTACCTCTTTCTCATATCATGTGTAATGACTTACCTGTTATCTATTGAATGATATTTTCCAGTAAAAAAAAAAAAATTCATTGGGAGCTAGTCATCTCTGTCTTGAACTATTTCTTGATAGCTTGCCAGTAAGTCTAAGGTCACCAAATAGAAGATCGATAACACCTTGGCCATTAGTCACTGGAAGCCCTGCAACCACAATTTTATCTAGAGATATCTAGTCAATAAGAGAAATTGAAGCTCAGCTCTAGCAGGAAGTGTGTAAAACGTCCACAATTCCTGGGTAGCAAATAGTAAAAGTATCTAAGCTAATGATGAAAGGATGATAGAAAGAAGGAATTGTGATAGTGAAAGTAGGGGTGACAAAATGATCAATTTGTCCACCATCCATCCAGTCCATCCATGAGAAAATCCATCCATTTATAAAAATCCATTGGACCAACAATCAAAAATGTAATGGATCAACTTTTATCCATTCCAAAACCAATTTATTTTTTTCATATTATTTTTCACAAAATAAAAAAACCTCCATTTGTAACAAAAAAAAAAAACTCCATCTAATTTTCTCTTCTGTTCCCTATTATTTTTTCTTTACTATTTTTTATTTTATTTATCTGCATTTTTTTTCTTTTTTGTTACATTAAGTATTAACTAATTAATCGTTCTCAAGTACAAGTTGTAGTCCATGTTATCACATACGTTTTCTTTTTTTGTTGCCTTTTTTTTTACTGAGAAACTTTTAAAAAAAAGTATTAACTAATTGAAAGCATAGAAAATCGTAACAAGTTTCGTAAAACAATGTCATGGAACGTTGTGGCAAAACAACCTCTATAGATGCACAAAATCAATAACTCCCATACAGTAATAGAAAAATGGCCGTGATACAAAATGGTTGTGAGATAGAGTGGAGAGAGAGTAAAGATAGAGAGAGTAGGAAAAAAAAGGGAGAGGGAGAAAGGGTAGAGAGAGGAAGAAAGAGGAGAGCGAGAGTGAGATAGAGATAATATTTTAATTTTTTTTTACAAATTATTTTATGGATGGATAAAAGAGATATAAAATTATTTAATTTCTTAAAATAAATTTTAGTGGATGGATTATATATCCATCCATGAAAAGTTGTTAATGGATGGATATGATGGATTTTATTTAATGGATCATGGATGGATTGGATTTTTTTTAATGAATTTTTAATGGATTATAATGGATTAATGGATTGTTTTTAATCCATCCGTTAAGATCCGAATAAAAATTTATCCGATCCATCCATTTGCCACCCTTGAGTGAAAGTATTGAAGCAAATAGAAAGAAGGAAGAAGAAAAATTTAAAATAACATTGAAAGTAATAGCAATCCAAAATAGACCTTACAATTGCAATTATCAGAAAAATAGAAATACAGTTTAAATTACACTAACCTGGGAAATTCCATAAATTCACAACTACGTTCAATGTTTTTTTTTTCTTTCGAGTTTTCATCTGCATTTCATAATTTTTTTTAATACTACATCGATTTCTAATATTTTTAAAATTACCAAAAAAAATAAAAATAATCATTATATCATTATACTCTATAATAGTAAAGATGAAAATTTGAAGTTAGTGAAAATAATATCAAGTTTGAAGGAGTATAACAATTCTAGTTGTGTTTTCTCTGCATTTTGCTTTAAAAACTTTTTGAAGATCAACCCAATGATAGAACATAGGTTCGCGGTACTCTCCGATACGGGTTCGGGTATGCGGTACTGCATACCTTACTTGTAAAGAATTCGGTACGTGAGGGGTATACATAGTCGGTACGTTATTAAGATAGAATATGGATTTAATTGACATATCCTAATAGTGGAAAGTCCAATCAGAAATTGACACATCATTATATATGTTTGACTCATATCCTAACCAGCTTAGAAGTCATCAATTACATGATTTCTGATTGATTGTCAATGTAAAAATCTTTATATTGATAGTGCATATAAATTTAACTTATAGAATACTCAAGAGAGAATCAATTACCATACATTTCAATCCAACCATTAGCAATACCCCATAGATAATCTTCCAAAAAAAAAAAAAAAAATACTAAACTTAGGCACCACCAAAAAATAACAACACAATCTACTTATCTGTCCCAACTTCAAATGTCGTCAAGATTGTCAAACAATATACATGATTTAAAATAAATTCAGATAAGCAACTTAATTGCAATAAGGCGAAACCAAACTTTCAACATAACCAATGACACCATTCCAATAATATATGCATTTGGAAAGTTTAATTTGTTCTATTCTATTACCTTTCCAATGACAAATAAATGCTTGCCTAGTAGCGGTTGTCATTACCAGGACATCACCGTTGTCAGATATGCACAATGGTAACAAACACTAGTGTAGAAAAGGGATTTTACATCGGTTATTTTTAGTCTTTCACATCGGTTTTCAAACTGATGTTAAAACGACCGATGTGGTTTATTGCCGCTTTTCACATCGATTTTAAAACCGATGTCAAAAATTCTGTTTTAGCAAGATAATAAATCCTGGTCAGCATTTTTCACATCGGTTTCTTAAAAAACCAATGTGCTAACCCCACTTTCCACATCGGTTATTTTAGAACCGATGTGGAAACTTAGTTTTTCACATCGGTTTTAAAAATAACCGATGTGGAAAACCACATCGGTTTTTTAAGAAACCGATGTGAACTGTTGTGTTATCACATCGGTTTTTTCAGAAACCGATGTGAAAGTTCTTTTTTTTAAAAAAAACCCTTTACAGTAGAGACAGTCATTTCCCCTGTTTCAGTAATCCAGATCAATACAGAATCTAAATATTCTCAAGACAATCACTTTTGTACAACCAAAACACACTAAATTAAAAGATTACACACAATAAATATATTCAATTACATTCGAAAAACAAAGATAATTAGAAACCAAAAAGCTACATGATATATTATATATAGATTTCATGTCAAAACATATATCAGTCAAAAGTACACTATAGCTAGTACATGATACGTTTATAAACTAACTACATACAAGCTATGGTTGGTACACTTCAAGAAAGAAAGTTGCCCAACGCATCCTTATGTTATTGATGTCGGCATCAGAGAGTGGAGTCAGATTGTTGAATATCTGCAAGTTTAATTGGACATAAGATTATATCTTTTAAGTAATAAACTAAAATAAAACATATAACGAGTCTATAACTGTTACAACTAATTGTGTTACCAATTAGCATTTACCTTCTTCCATCTTTCAGTGATATCGGAGGAGATAATTTCTATCATCCACTTCATCACATAATATCCACATTCCCATGATCCACCTTGTCTTTGGGACTACGTACAAATGAAACCCAATTAGAATATAAGGAATTAAATAGAAATCAATTATTATACCCACTGCGCTTAAAACATTTGTACTAATAAATATCTTACGTTAGGAATAATCTATTTAATAACCCGATGCCTTTCACCACGCAACATGTGGATTGCATCAATAGAACTATCATAAGAAAATAAATATTAATTAAAGTATATCTTATAGATTTCAGATGATTAAAACAACTTCATTAATGCTTATAAATTATTTTAATGCTTACGTTTCCATGATGATCTTCAGTTCCTTCACCGGCTTATTTCCAATCGAGCAGAAGAAGACCACAACATTCAACCGAGGGTACAAGATCAACAATTGCCAATGTTTACTGCATTTGCGGAACAATTAGTAACTAAGTCATATATAGTTATAATTAAATAACTGGTACTTACTTATTGAGATAAGGCGCAAGGTAGAACTGATGATCATCTCGGGCAAGTATATCACGTATGGTGGCGATCGGGTCTTCTGATGTTAGAAGAGCATCACCCTGAATGAGCATGGGGTCAATGAACCCATAAAAGGCGAGGTTGCCCTGATCAACTAACATGCGATGCAGATACCTACTATATTGATAAAACATGTTAATTATCATAGTATTTAAAATTTAATTACTTAACTTACAAATAAAATGTGCCTACGTGCACCATAACGAGATGTGTGCAGCACTAGCCATTTCACGATCGAGCACCATCTCCATAATTTCCTTCTTAGGTGCAATGAAATGCAATGATAACTTGTGAGTTCTGATAGAGGGTTTTTGGTTCCAGTTTTCGGTGTTAGACATAGGGCCCCTTAATTGACTAGGTTTCTACTTCAAATAGACATATGGAAGATTCAAAGGCTCAAAGATGGAACAAACCCACTCATTTTTCACATGGTAACTAATCAGGAACTCAAGATACCGAACGTGAATTTGAACTCCCAACACAACTAAAAAATAACATAATTCATTTTAAAATCAACTCTTACTATTTTTCTTTCCACATTGGGTTCATACTAATTTTCAATAAAATTTGACCACAGAATAATTCAAACAGCTTTTGATTCTCTTGATATAAATAAAACTTATATATATATATATATATATATATATATATATATATATATATATATATATATATATATATATATTACTATTTTACACAAAATTTAAGAAAACATACCAAGTTAGATGAGCTTTTGAACTCCCACCTTCACCCGAAGGATAGAGCTAACTTGCAAAATAAAGCAAGAGAAGCAGCACCTAGAAATCAAAATAAAGTACTAAGACCTTGATACTAATGTTTCAGGAACTAAAAAAGCTTAGACATACTACCTATCTATCAGCTCAATAATGTACTTTTTTTCTGAAAGGCAAAAGAGCAAATATTATAAAAGGAAGCTACAGCACAAGCTTTGCTACAACTGAATTACAACCATATCAGAAAAATAGAACAAATTAAAAACATTACCTATACGCCTATGATAATAATCAACTGCCACTCACCAGTCACCAGTAAGATATATTAAAACGAATCTTAAAAAGGATATGAAGTATGACAGTAGCTCTTTGTTATGAAAGTCAAATGAATATGTTATCAGGTAGTTCATATGTTCATTATTAAACAACATTATCAAGCCTATCAACAATGTTACATATATCAGAAAATGTAACTGGGAAACTAATGTAACTGCAGTTGAATCATGCATGTATCAGAAAATGAGGGTGGGCAATGGTTTAGGGGCTAACCGTGCTAACCGTGGGGAACGCAGCGTAGGACGGCGGTGTTTGAAGCCAGCCGGGCCAATAGTGGTACCAAACGACGGATAAGGGCAGAAAGGAACAAGCTTGGGCGTGGAGAAGGACGCAAACGACACGCGAACGATGGAGAGGAGATGGCGCACACAAACGGCGGAGACGGGCAGCCGAACAAGCTTGGGGTGGCGGAGGGTTTAGGTTTAGGAAGGAATGACAGCAAAGAGAATGAAATAGAACAAAACAAAGGGCGCGATCGATGACCGAACGCTGGAGGGAATGAAAATAGAGCAAAATAGGGACTCCATTACACATCGGTTGTCCAAAACCGATGTGGTTATTGTATATTACACATCGGTTCTACAGAAACCGATGCAGAAAGTCCAATTTTTTTTAAAAATTTGAATTTTTGTTTTAATTTTTAACATCGGTTGCAAAAAACCGATGTGATTAATAGCTATTAGACATCGGTTATGTAATAACCGATGTAGAAAATCCAAAAAGAATTTAAATTCCATTTTTTGTTTTAATTTTTGGACATCGGTTGGTAAAAAAACCGATGTGGAAAATTTTTAACATTGGTTATTATCAAAACCGACGTGAAAGATTTTGCTTTTAATTTCAAAAATACCACCGCCTCGTTTTACACATCGGTTTTAAGCAAACCAATGTTAAAATCATATTTTGCACTAGTGAAAGGAAAAGGAAAACCCAAGCAATCAATTTGAAGATCCTGAAAATTGACTATCACCAATTGAGTCCAAGCCTCTTGAACTCCAAACTCCTTCATTTACCATATCACAAAATGAGTTCCCGTGCATTCATGAGAGAAACATAAGCAATCCATTAAAACCCCAACAATTGACTCAACACGAGGGGCTTCATCAAGATTAGGCAGCAACAATTGTGTGTATGTCTCCACCCCCAGATCAAAGGAAACAATTACCAATTGAGCCATAGTCATAGTATCATCCCATTCAATGGCATCTGAATTGATGTCTCAGCATTATGCCTTGGAAAATGCAAAGGAAACAAGAGAACAACAGGAAAACTATGAATGTTTCTCCAATAATTGGCTGCAAATTTTCACCTGGATTCCTTGTGATTCCTCCTTAGCTTCCCAATTAATATTGAATGCTAATACCTTGTAAGTGTCACTTAAATTATCAATAACCAAATGCAAACCTATAAAAATCTTTGGCATTAACAGGTAAACAAGCCAATTTCTTGGATGTTAATTTTGTAACTGGATTCTAAAAATAAAAGCAATATTCCACAAAAAAATAAAATAAAATAAATGAAATGATTCTAAGGTTGTTTCTTCTCACCAGATTGTTTTTTTAATTGTTTTTTTTATGCTTCCAAATGTCATTCCAGTGACCACTTATGGCGCATGAAAAGTCAAAATTGTGGTACTTGAACTATCTTGGTCCAACTTATGTTGGATGCTGCACCATTCAGTTACAAGATTGTCTTCCATCGAACAAGAACATTCACATCCCAGTATCTTAATTTAGAGTTTTTAAATGGATCTCATCATTATATATCATCCATTCTTACTTTTAATAACTTAAACATTTCATCTCTTCAATCAAACAACTTCTAAAAAGTTCTTAAATGAGCCACATCAATGACCCAACATCCTTACAATTACAAAATTATATTATTTTTTAAACCAATTTTATTTTATTTTTTTAAATATTGTCGGAGAGATCAAGCACAAACACTGCTTGTGCAAGATCTCTTATTAAGCATCAATATAAGCATCGTGTACATTGGCTCCTGTTTTGTAAGCACTGATGCTTACACTTTAAGAACCTCAAATTGTTAACCGATAAAGATGGCCTAACACCATACTTAATGAATTTTTTAATAGAGAATAACTTTATTGAAGATTAGAGTTAATATTATTTGAATTAATACTCATAATATAACACATATAGATGATTCTGAGTTATCTCTACACATGATACCGTTATTTAAGCTTGGCATTAGTATGTAACAACATGGTGTCATTGAGTGTCATATTTTCAATATTAGAAACATCTTTTTAAAGCTTACACATTAAAACTGAAAAGTTTGGAATGGAGAAAATTTTGGTCAACCATGAGGCACCTATTCAAATGCAACATTTTGTTTTGTGAATGCGAAATATTAATCCCCAGGTTCAACTTTTCCTTCATGATTTTAAAGTGATTGTTCAGACTGAATAGTTCACGTTTTATCAATTGGTGGAGATGTGATAAAAAATCTTTGATAATTGGAACTCAAACTAGGATGAATTGGTGGGATGAAGCGTCCATGAGAACATATCATATAAGAGCTCGTTTGGTGATATGATAAGGATAGATAGGATAAGAGTATAGGATAGGAGTATGATAGGATATGAGCATGATAAACTGTTATCCTATCCGACGTTTGATGTTCATGTTAGTGGAAGAATTTCAAATTCTTGACAGAAATAATTCCGACAGGCTGACAGAAGAACTGAGGGGAGGATCATCAAAGATATAAAAAAATCGACATAAAGAAGAACGTCGAATTCAGAAGATTATTAGAATTGACAAGTGTGGAGTTGACAAGAAGTTCTTCAGTTAACATGTCAGACAAGCAAGGCTGTCAAAAAAGCAAAACTTGGAGCGCATCTGTTAGGAGTGAAATTTCTGATTATTGACGGATGCATTTGACTGACTGACGAAGAAATCAGAATAATGACTAATATTTTCTAAATATTGAAGATATTTAGATGACAAGAAAATACTGGTCGACAGAAAGGATAAATCGACAACCCAGTTTTTTTTACAAAGTATTAAGAAGAGGTGTTAAACGCACAGAGAAGTGTGAAAATGACTAAGTCCTCAAGACCGACAAGACATTAGCAAGATAAGCTGTCAAGCAGCCAGACCGTCAAAGACAATCAAGTTGACGCGGAGCGGTTCAAGAAATTGAGCAGTTATTGGAATTGTATTGACAAGCAGTTTAAATATAAAGCCTAAGAGAACTGCCAAAGACATGTGACAGTCATTTAGATAAGAAGTTACCATTAGGTAGTTATTTTATTTGCCTATAAATACTAGTCATTACAATGTAATAGGGGAGGTTACTTGATACACATCCTACACATCTCGATCACACAACAGATTGACGGATTACATTCAAGTATTCCCTCCATCCTTCTTATTTCAGTATTATGGCAAAATTCAATGCCATTTTCATTTCTTTTATTCAATTTCTTCGTTTATTCTTACTTATTTCCAGTAGTTCTTTGATGTTCTTTTAAATTCATTCAGTTCTTGCAAGTAGTATTACTTAGATCTTACTCTACTTAACTTTCTTTTAAACTTATGTTTCTTCTTTTTATGGTGAACTTAGTTTTCAACCAGGAAGTTATTTTATACAGATAAACTACTTCCTTCTTTTAAATTTCAATTTTCCCTTTTTAAATATAAACGGTTTCATTGTCAAGTTTCATTATTGACAATAGTCAGTACACCATTTTTTAAACTTAGATACTTGTCATAGCATCAAGTCCTTGCCAGTATATTACTAGATTTGACTAACTTGTCAAATTGATACTTGGCAGACAATACATACACACATTCTGACGAGATCACCGCATAACTCGTAGGTCCCACACTCGTTTGATCTTCAATTATTTGTAACAAATGAATTTTGGTCAGAAACCAAAAACCAACGTTAACAAATTGGCACGCCCAATGGGACGAGTTTAGAGTAACTCGTACAGTGTCACGAATTGGACATACAAATTTATTGTATGCGTCTACGAAGTGGAAAGGTGGTTCAAACATCATATATTTCCCAAAACTCTCTGAATATGAGTAGTGCAAGTGATGCAGGCATAATAGGCACTAACGCCGCTGCGTCAACGGTGGATGCTATTGCACCAGTTGACAATATTCCTGCAACCAGGACTAACGCTACTAATGCAGGGATTAATAACACTAATAGTTTAGGTGTGAAAAGAGGTGTTTCTTATGCTCAAGTTGTCAATAGATTTGACGAAGTTGGCCAAGGAACACTCCCGTCACCAACTTCCCCAGTTTTACTACAAGTAAATCCACCAACTACCGGATTGTCTCCACGAAGTGTTGTGAATTCAAACCCAAGAGGGACTACGCAACCTCTGTCACAACCTTTGTATGGGATGCCTTATGGTTCAACTGCTGTCAATCCAAATACCCCATTCGTATACATACCATATCCAAATGGAATGACGATGGCTGCCCATGCATCTGGACAGGCAGGACCATCGACTGGGCGGCAAATGCCCAGTCATGCGAATGGAATAACAGGGTCAATGGTAGTAACTCATTCTCGACAAGAGCAACCAGTAGTAAGGGCGCATATATCCCCACTAAGACAACCCCCACAAAATATTGTTGGTCTGTCAGAGGCTACCTTAGCCAACGTCTGACAACAAATTGACTCTAGTAACCATGACATGGTGAATACATTTACTCAACAAATGAGTATAGTGATTACG
Source organism: Sophora flavescens (assembly GCA_030762895.1). Classification (NCBI taxonomy): domain Eukaryota; kingdom Viridiplantae; phylum Streptophyta; class Magnoliopsida; order Fabales; family Fabaceae; genus Sophora; species Sophora flavescens. The sequence goes on along the minus strand of CM061067.1, from coordinate 159,488,276 downwards.
CCATTAATGGAAAACACGAATAATGCCTGCTTGACATAGACAAATGAGATATGCAGGTTAAATAGAGCCTTGGGCGTTGTAACCCTAGATGATAACCAAAATACTAATAGACATGTCAGTAGGAATAATCAACCATAGGTTGAACGACCACAAGTTATACAACTTGACGAATCCGAACAAGATGACGAACGGCCATAGCCCCATCATCGGATTCCTTTGAGACGTGGAAATGTACATATTCTACGACCAGAGGAAGATGAAGATTTTGTCATAAACCAGGGTGCTTTTGGAGCGTTTCGTCAAAATGTTCTAAATCAAAACGTCAATCAAGTCGTCGAACAAGCATTGAATAGGTTTGGTTTTAACATAGGTTACGCCAATCAACCATTTTTTGCTTCGGCATTTCCTGATTGGGTCCAACAGGCAGAAATGCCTCGAAGATACAAAATACCCAAATTGTCAAAATTCTCAGGAGAAAGTGAAGAGTCGACAGTCGAGCACATTGCCCGATATACAATCGAGTTGGGGGATTTGGCTCTAGAGGAGGGTTTAAAGATGAAGTTCTTTCCGAAGTTCATTGACTAAGAATGCTTTTTCTTGGTTTTCAACTCTAAGGCCTAATTCCATACATTCTTGGAATCAATTAGAAAGGATTTTCCATGATCAATTCTTCAGGGGTGACCTAAAGATAGGATTGATAGACTTATTTGGCATTAAGAGGATGAATAACGAGTCTGTCGATGACTATCTTGTCCGATTCCGTCAAATGAGGAGTCGTTGCTTCACCCCTATCCCTGAGGTAGAAATAGTAAAGATTGCTGCCGGAGGTCTAGATTATCGTATTAGGAAGAAGTTGGTCAACCAACATCTAATTGATCTTGCCCAATTAGGAGATAAAGTCCGTCAAATTGAACAATTGAATGCTGAAAAGGTTTTCAAGCAGAAGAAATTCCTCAAAAGAGAAAAGATTAACTTTGTCGGATGTAATGAATCCGACGAGGAGGGCAACGATTCTGAGGAATATGAGGTAGATTACATTGAATTAAAAAAATGGTCCACCTTATAGATGCCAAGATTTGAAGCCTGTGAGGGCCAAAGAAAGGATTCCTTTCATTAATAAGAAAGTGTATACATTTGATGTGACCAAGGCCGATCAAATATTTGACATATTACTTAAAGATAAGCAATTAAAATTGTCAGATGATCATAGGCTTTTGAAAGCCCATGAGATTAAAGATCGGAAGTACTGTAAGTATCATAACACTTTTGGTCACGTAACTAATGATTGTATGCATTTCAGGGACATTATTCAGAAAGGTTTGGCAGAAGGAAGACTAAAATTTTCAGATAAGAAACCAGACATGAAGGTTGACACAACCCTTTGGTCCTGAAGTTAGCAAGGCAGACCGCCGAGTCCCTATGGGAATAGGCATGGTCAACATCAGGGCTGGGCAGAATATCCAGATGGATCTGTCAGATTTATCCAAAGCCGGGAGAACCTCTTGTCGATTTCATGACACACAAGAAATATGGTGGCATGCTTAAAGTTTGCCCAAGATGTGAAGCATTTTATGACGAAGTTGCTGCCGAGGAAGCCAGAGGGCAGAAACCACCATCATATCACCCACGAGACAGAACTGAGCCTCGTAATGGTGGTATCCAAGGCAGATTTTCACAACTCGAGTAGCCATGCTGGGTCCAACAGTGTACATAGAAGTGCTGTATCTGGTGTTAACAGGCAGACAAATAGCCATCAACAACACATACATCAGGCAAGACCTGGACAACACTGCACTGGAGGTTGACTTAAAGAGCCAATAAGAGGATCAGTGGGAAATAACAACTTCGACGGTGGCAGATTCAATTCCGTCAAGACCAGGAAACCCCCATCCAACGTAATGGTGGATCAATGGGTGAAGAATTCTGTCACGGCTCGTTATCCAGAGTTACAAAAGCAGACATGGGTTAGAAAAAACAAGTTCAGTGATCGCGGTCCACCCTTTTGGAATGAGAATTACCGAAAGGGCCAATTAGCTCAAAATGCTCAGATGACAGGGTCTGGTCTGTCAGGACCATCAACTCAGTTGGCCATCTCTAAGAGCCAAAAGAGGAGCCTGCAGAGGCTCCGACAGGCTCAAAAGAAGAAGCTTGCCAGGTAAGGAGGTGTCACCATAAAAGAGATGCCTTCGCGTGATACTGGTTGCTTGGTTGCAACGCCTGACAACAAAGCTGACAAGAAAGGAGATGCCAAAATGAAAAGCATAATAGTGACCCATCCCATGGAAGTTGATGCAATGGGACCCATTAATCAAGTCAGGCAGAATAAGCCTACATCACAGGTTTTCACAGAAAAGAAGATGGCTTTAGACCAGGCATCACCACCAGTAAGATCCACTGGCAAATGACCTGTCGGACTGGCAGAGATGGAAAAGGTTGCAGGACTCGAGAAAGTGTTTAAGGCCAGAATGGGAAAACAACAATTGACAACGTTCAGGCTTGAGTGTGATTTAACCAAAGAAGAATTGTCATTTGATGCTGTCATCGAAGCACTGAATGATCCAAATGATGACCTAAACATCAACAAATACATGGACGTGGAAAGCCAGAATGAAGATTGGGCCGACATCATCGAGGCACTAGACAACTATGGTGCAGGGATTGCCCGACCTCTATCAGATAGGTCAGGATTAGATGATGAGAGTGATTTGAAAAGAAATCACGACAGAATGGTTGGAGGTGCATTTTTGGATGGGGATCCAGAGAATGAAGCCATACTGGAACCAGGGATGGAAATGAAGATAGGGTTGATTTCATTCATTCCAGAAGAATATGAGGGATATCTTGAGATTGATTTCTCTTACGATGATGATGATGTCGTCAACAATGGAAGGGACCCAAGCGATTGCTGGATGTGTGTTCAGGAGAACTTAGTTACCGTATTCGATAATGTAGCTCAGTTGGAGAAGCCCACAGATGAGCAAAGAAACCATTTGAGGCCTTTACTTGTAAAAGCCATAATAGATGGAAGACCTACCAACAGGGTTTTAATTGACGGGGGAGCTGCTGTGAACCTGATGCCAAGAGGAATGTTCAAAAAGTTAGGGAAGGATCAGTCGGATTTAATTCCGACAGATATGGTTGTCACTGACTTCAGTGGCAAAACTTCTCCGTCAGATGGCGTCGTTTTGTTAAACATACAGTTTGGCATCGTCGAAAGGATGACATTGTTTGTAATAATTCCAGCCAAGTCAAACTACAACATATTACTTGGCAGGGATTGGATTCACGCTATAGGAGCGGTTCCGTCAACAGTGCATCAAAAAGTAATCTTACGGAATAAGCAAGATCAGGTAGAAATCATGGAGGCAGATGACAGTGCTTGCTATGCTCATCAATCACATGTTGATTTCAATGTTTATTCACCAAACGTCAGGCCTATAACTGCCAACGAAGGGGTCATTGACAAGGAGGCATTGGAAGCTAGCCTTCTCAGCCAATTCGGTGTTAAGGTAAAGGACGAGGCCGATAAGACTCGGCCAAATTCCGGCAATGAGCCTTGAAACCCAGTTGAAAAGATTGTCGGCCTATCTGGCCGACAGAGAAGTACACACTGCAGAAAGTGTGTTGGCGGATTGTATCATTGACGACGGCCCTTTGGGTTTTGAGAAAGGAGCCGAATCCAAGCAAAACATGGAAGTAGAGGATCCTCTGGAAGAAATAAATTTAGGGACGAAAGAAAAGAAAAGGCCCATTTTTGTCAGTGCTTTTCTGCCAGAGGATTACAAACAAAAACTTGTCAGATTAATTGCAGAGTATAAAGATTGTTTTGCATGGGACTACGATGAAATTCCTGGTTTAAGCAGAGATCTTGTCGAACACCGTCTTCCACTTAGGGAGGATTGCAATCCTGTTAAGCAGGCAATTAGAAGGTTTGCTCCAGAGGTAGTGCATAAAATCAAAGAGGAAGTGCAAAGACTGCTTAAAGCAAATTTCATTGGAACAACCAGGTATGTCGATTGGCTTTCTAATGTAGTTCCTGTCATTAAAAAGAATGGCAAAATGAGGGTATGCATAGACTTTAGAAATTTAAATATGGCTACCCCCAAAGATGAGTATCCGATGCCAATAGCCGACATGCTTGTCGACTCAACATCAGGAAATGAAATTTTGAGTTGTATGGATGTCCATGCAGGTTATAATCAAATCTTTGAAGCCGAAGAAGATATGTCAAAGACTGCCTTCAAGTGTCCAGGAGCGATTGGGACATATGAATGGATTGTCATGCCTTTCGGTTTAAAGAATGCATGAGCCACCTATCAACGAGCAATGAATGCAATTTTCCATGATATGATTGGGAAATTCGTAGAAGTATATATTGATGACGTGGTTGTCAAGTCCAAAACCAAAGATGACCACTTGGAGCACTTGAAGCAAGGGTTTGAAAGGATGAGAAAGCATAACCTCAAAATGAACCTAGAGAAGTGTAGCTTCGGAGTGTCGGCTGCCAAATTCCTAGGATTCCTAGTCCACAAAAAAGGAATTGAGGTAGACAAGAATAAAGCCAAAGCGGTCATGGAAGCCTCAGCACCGACAGATAAAAAGGAACTACAATCCTTCCTAGGAAAGGTTAACTTTCTAAGAAGGTTTATATCAAATCTGTCGGGAAGAACAAGAATATTTGCACCATTGGTCAAGTTGAAATCAGAGCAAAGCTTCATATTGGAGCCTTGTCAGCAAGAGGCTTTTGATCAGATCAAGAAATACCTAGTCAATCCACCGGTCATGATGCCCGCAGTGCCTCGTCGACCGTTGAAGTTGTACATATCAGCATCTGAAGACACTATAGGATGTCTATTGGCCCAGGATGATGACGATGATAATGTTGAAAGGGCCGTATATTATCTAAGCAGAGTTCTCAATGATGCTGAAAGAAGATATAGTGCAATAGAGAAGTTATGTCTAGCATTGTATTTTTCTTGTACAAAACTTAAATATTATATGATGCCGTGTCATGTATTCGTTATTTCCAAAACTGATGTTATAAAGTATATGTTGTCAAAACCAGTCCTTAATGGACGTATTGGTAAATGGACCATTGCTTTGTCAGAGTATTCTTTACAATACGTACCAGCTAAAGCTGTCAAAGGACAGGCAGTGACTGATTTTTTGGTAGACCATCCAGGATTGGATGTTCCAGAAATAGATGTTGTCAGTTTACAACCCTGGAAACTCTATTTTGACGGATCAAGGCATCAAGGAGGTAGTGGAGTAGTAATTTTAATCGTGACTCCACAAGGGACTCCTACTAAGTTCATGTTTGAACTTAAGTACCCATGTTCCAACAATGAAACTGAATATGAAGCTTTGATTATCGGATTAGAGATACTGATAGAAATAAAAGCACGAAATGTGCATATATTTGGGGATTCCCAATTAGTTATCAAACAACTTACTCAAGAATACAAATGTGTCAACTACAACTTGGTAAAATATTGTATCGTAGCCAGTAAGCTAATGAAAAAATTTGATGACGTAATTGTCAAATATATTCCCAGAAATTTGAATCAAGAGGCTAATGAGTTGGCTTAAATAGCCTTAGGATACAAGATATCTCAAAAAGCTTTGTCAGGACTAATGGAAATCAGAGAATTATTGTATCCATTAGAAGAAAGATATTTTGGTTAATGATGTAATTCTACCTAATGACTGGAGGTTGCCAATAATTGAATATTTGGAAAATCCAAGTCAGAATGTAGATAGGAAAATGAAATACAAATCATTGAATTACACAATTCAAGGAGGACTGTTATATAGAAGGTATGTTGACGGGACTCTACACAAGTGCCAGAGTGAGCAAGATGCTTATTTAGCTCTATCAGAAGTCCATGAGGGCATATGTGGAGCCCATCAGGCAGGAGACAAAATGAAATGGGTTCTTCGACGAAGTTTGTATTATTGGCCAACTATGATTAAATATTGCATTTCGTTTGCCAAGTCTTGTGAACAATGTCAGAAACATGGCCATATACAAAATGTACCGGCTAGCGAATTACATTCTATTGTCAAGCCTTGGCCATTCTGAGGATGGGCTTTGGATTTAATTGGCGAAATACATCCTTCTTCAACGAAAGGACATCAATTCATTTTAGTTGGAGTTGATTATTTTACCAAATGGGTAGAAGCAGTTTGCCTTAAAGCAGTCACCCAACAAGACATAATTGATTTCATTGAAAATCACATCATTTGTCGGTTTGGCATACCCCAAACTCTGACAATAGATCAAGGGTTAGTATTCGTCGGCAAGAAAGTTGTGGAATACGCTGGTTCTAGGCATATAAAAATGCTCACATCTACACCATATTATGCACAAGCCAATGGCCAAGTTGAGACCATAAATAAGATCATTATTAGTCTTATTAAAAAGCATGTGGACCGACAACCTAAGAGTTGGCATAGTACTCTTGATCAAATACTGTGGGCACATAGAAATTCACCCAGGCAGTTGACAGGAACTTCACCATATCGGCTAACTTATGGACACGATCCTGTGCTACTTGTCGAAATCAATCTTCAGTCTACTCGCATTCAGAGGAAAAATGACTTGCCTACCAACCAATATTGGAATGCAATGCTGGACGAATTAGATGAGTTAAGTAATGAAAGATTGATTGCATTAGAAAATTTGATTCGACAAAAGGAAAGAATTGCAAAGTTCTATGATAGTCGAGTTAAGTTCAAATCATTTAAGGTAGATGATCTGGTGTGGAAAGTCATATTGCCCATGGATAAAAGTTGTCGAGAATATGGCAAATGGTCACCTAAATGGGAAGGACCATTAAGAGTTGATAAAACGTTCTCTGGAAATGCTTATGCACTTATCAATGTTGATACTGGCTCGAAAATTAAGTCAATTAATGGCAAGTATTTGAAAGAATACAAACCGACAATATTGGAAGTAAAAATTGACAACAAGTGAAAAGAAATGAGAATATTCACTAAATTGGCAATACAAAGAGGTGTTGTCAAAAGCACGGATTATCAGTCTAAGCCATATAGAGATTGGCAACATGATAATACGTTATCAGAATACAAATTGTCAGTCCAGGTCAGGCTAACCCTAAAGTCTAAGACTATGCTGAGTTCAACAGAATTTTATCTTCCTCCCTTTGGCAATGCAGTGGTATAACCTAATTTGTTGAAGCTTCATTCCCCATTTGATGAGGTTTCAGCTACCCCATATGTCGAGGATGTGCAGAGATGCGGAGATGGAAACGGGCAAAAGCAGGTCCCACCATCAATTAATCCAGAAGGTTGTAGTTGCTATGGTATAACAAAGATGACACCAAGAAAAAGCCACTACCTTCTAGGATGAAGATGATGGAACTAGAGCAAGATGCACTCGTTCCACTTCAAGAGTAAGTTTCTCGCCAGATATGCAGCAAGGACAGCTCCAGGTATTACGTTGGTTGCTGCCCTCCACTGTGTATTTTTACGTTGATTACTGACCTTCACTAAGAACATGACCATTAAAACAGAAACTTTAGTCTAAGGTCTTAATGTGATAGGGTCAGACTCCCATGGGGGAAGAAAGAAGAATAAGTGAAAGCCTTTCGTAGGAGAAAGCATATTATGCGAAGTACCCAACTATGAAATCGTTGATTTGTAGATCTCATTATTTATAGTTGGTTTAGAGAGACATTTAATGCGGGTTGGCTTACCAAAGTCTCGAAATTTATTATGCCATTTATGACGGTTTGATAAGCATGAGTTACGAAGTTGGTTGGAAACATGCGGTCAAATTAAACAGTAAATAAACGTCCAAATAAGAAAAGAAACATTTTTATTAATTAGTGATTGTCGGAGGTGACCAGATTAGAGTTTTACAAAGAAAAGAACTTCAACTGTCAATTTTGGCCTAGGTTGAAATCAAAGGATAACTGATCCCATGCAAAGGAAAGGTCAGTCTTGTCAGCAGCAGCAGCTTCATATTCAGGCTGTAACGCACGAAGTTTGCCAACTACACTTTCAGCTTTCCAGCCAAGTTGGATAGATTCATCGTCAATAGCCTTGACTTTGTCTCTGCTCTTTTCTAAAGCCTTGTCAAACTTGGCACATTTGCGATCTGTCAATTCAATCTCTACCAACAGTTTCTTACGATACTCCAGGAGACTCTCTTTAGTATGAATTCCAGTAGAAATAAGGTCGAGTTCCTTTTGTTTGGAAGTTTCCAGATCTCGGAAGCGAGCTAAGAGATCATCTTTAGTCTTTTCTTCCTCTTCATAAGAAGGAATGACAGAAGTCATCCTTCCTAACTTTCCAGAGAGCCGCTCCCAGAATTTATGGATGGAGAGAAAATGCGTACGGCTCGACACGGGAATATTGGAATGGATAGGAATGATCTCCTTAATGAGTCGTGACAATTCTTGTTGGATGCTGGCATTAGATAAGAGTGCATCAAAAGGATTGCCAAGAAGAGCCTGGAGATCATGCATAAGGTTAACGACTCGAGAATCACTGGAGTCATGCTGAGTTGATGAAGAGGTGGCAGAGAGGGTTGACTCTTTTCGGCTTACTTCTGACAACATATTAATCCAATTGTTGAAGTGAAGGGCCGGTTTAGGGTCATGAGACTTCATGATTGGGGGTCTGACGGCAGGAGGAGAAGGAATAATAGTTGTTTCAGCCAGCAGGGCTTCTATGTCAATATCCTCATCCAGAATTTCAATCATGACGGCAGTCTCGACAGATGTGTCGGCAATGGAAGTCGAAATGATTGAAGTAAGATGATGAGGGTTGGGGGGCATTTCTGGATGGGATTCAAGAGGTTGAGGATCATCCGTCAGGTCTCTGATGTCGACAATAGTGCTTCCTAAAGTTCTGTCAACCTGTACCTCTAAGTCAGATTGATTCGCTGGTTCGACAGTCTTGGTGAGAATTTCCTGAATAGTCATTGAATCTTCAATCTGAGGGGATATTTCCTGACATAAAGGAAAATGAGAAAAATTTACATATATATATATAAAGGAAGGTGACAAGATTAGTGGAAATACCAGGTTAGAGTCCGAAGACATCAAGTCAACATCAGCACTTGTCTTTTCAGTTACGGGAATAGTCCCGACGACTTTCTCTTTCTGTCAAGATAAAAATAATAAGTTGTAAACAAAAGATATGGCTTGATAGGTCAGCTTAAAACTTTTACCTTGGATGGGTTAGAAGGAGAAGTGTTGGAAGAGCTAACAACGATGTCTTGGACCTTAGATCCAGTGGAGGCTTTGCCGACATCAGAGTCTGCCGAGATCGAAAAGCTTTTGGTAGACTTTGATTTCTTGGAAGGAAGATCGGAAGGAGTGGTTTTCTCTTTTCTTTTATTAGACCCTTTTGTCTGAGGATTAGAAACAGAAGCTTTGGTTAGCCGTGAGCTTTTCTTGACAGTTTTGGCAGCCACAGGGATTACGTCTTCATCCTCATCATCATCCTCAAGTGCTTTTTCAAACGGAACATCAGATTTAGACTTTCCAGGAAGAGGCTTATCAAGAGGAATAACTGTCAATAACAACATAAATAAGTTGATTGTCAGCCAAAAAGCGAAAGAGTAAAAGTTATTCGACGAGCAAAAACCTGAATTACAAGTTAGAATTTGCGAATGGAATCCAAAGTCATCATCAGGTTGAAGAAATTGATGAGTGAAGGAAACTGGATTTGGTTTTTCAAAAGGGTCAACGTAAGCACTCACGCTTTCCAGAAAGAAAAAGTTACCTCCTTTCGACGGCTTCCCTGGGTGTGAATCAGTTAAACCAAAAGGGGCACAAGGAATAGGCACTGGTTTAGGAAAGGGGCCTTTAAACTGTCAAAATATTCCCTGGTCATATTGGGAATGCCCCGATATTTGGTAAGCCTTTCAGATTCCTTATTGTCATGCCTCCTTTTGGCTTCAGCTAAAACATTATTGACATGACGAACCATATCAAATGGTCTCAAGGGATTCCACTTGATTTTGTAAAATTTTTCAAAGGCTTGAATTTCTTTCTGAAGTTAACCTCGAGTTTTCGATGCCGGATCCTGTTCCTGCATGGGAGAATCATCATCATTACCCACAATGTCTTCAATACAACTCAAGCAGGTCTTTAAACTCAGACGGTGATTGGAATAATACTCATCCCACCAGTCAAGAAAGCTTTGAGTGACTCCGTGGAAGACAGAATGATACAGGCTGTAAGAAGGCCCTACGAGCTTTATCCTCATCACTGATAGCCATAATATTCTCATATGTTGGAGCTTTGACATCGATAAAGTTCTCATCAGGGTTTGACGAGTAAGGAGCAGGAATAGCTTAACAGAAATCGAGCTGACAAGCAGTGGTATTGGGCAAATGAAGATAGATTCTATGGGTTTTGAAACTAGGACCATCAACAAAAATGACTTTTTGGCAAAGAAATTTAGTCCAAATTGACTTGTTGGATTTAGATATGGTGGTACTTAGTTTAGTAAACCACTCCGGACCGTACTTCCGGTCAATAAAAGGAGTGAAATTGATCTTTGAAGAGGTGGATGAAAGAGAATGAAAGATTTTGAAGTAGAACTTAAAGTTGGCAGTTTCATCTCTTGACAAAGATTCAGCAGACACATAACAGAGATAAGAGCCATAAGTATCAATTGACAAGTCCGAAGGAGCTTTGTATGAAAATTGACGCTCTAGGACGGCATTTAACCACAACTGGAGAAGCCAAAGAGGCCATCCTATGTTGGTTTTATTTTGCTTAGATCTGACAGTATCAACTAACATACTCATACTGTCCTAAAGATTAGCCAAAACACATTGGCCTAATGCTAATCTCTTTCCAGTTGACAAAAGATTGGCAAAAGGAACATATGAAGCAATCAAAGTAGCAGATTTGCTACAAAAGACATAGGCACATAGCCAAATAAATAGAAAGGCTACGTGTTCAGTGTCTGTCACGGGTTCGTGCTCTCCACCCCTAAAGTCTGCTATATATTTAGAAAAAAGACCATTTTGGAACATAGACATCAATCTGATTCTCCACTTCGACATCGGAATGCATGGTAGGGCCATCTGGACGAAGTCTCGTAATAGCCGACATATCGAATAAAGTCGGGCCCATCATCCCATAAGGGAAGTGAAAATTATTTGTGGTTCTATTCCAGAAAAAAACTGATGCCCCTATTAAAGAGAAATCTACCAATTTAACATGGCTAGAGAGCTGAATAAATTCAAAAATTCCAGCTTCTTCCCACACGGTGCATTTTTCAGCCTGAACTCGGTCAAGCCAACTAATGTAAGCATCGAACCGAGTGGCAGGAGGCATCCTAAAAATCCTATTGCTCTTTTTAAAGACATGAATGGGGATTGGAGTTAATGAACACAAGATAGCCTCATTTGAGTCAATAGAAGGGAAAGAACCGTGTAAATCCTCAGAAATTTCATTTTGGGTTACAAGAGGACCCAAGAATGCAGCAGAGGACTCAAAGCAACAGAAGAATCATGAACAGGATAAATTACCTTGGATTCCTGCCATAACTCGGATTCTTCCAAAAGTGGGTCTTGGATTACTGCCCTAGGAGGAGCAACCGTGGCTCGAGGTGCTGAAGTCGACATTTTTGAAGATGTTGCCATAGAGATTGAATGAAGTGAGGAAGAGGAAATGTTTTTTTATTTAAATAAGAAGGGTTTCTCACGAGGTAAGAAGAAAGGTAAGAAGAGGAAAGTCAACAGTGATGTGACTGCTATTTAAAGAGAAGTGAAGGCCTCTGGTTCGAATTTCGAGAAACCTGCAAGGTTATGATTATCCCTATTAAGTAGGGATAAAAGTAAAGCGAGGTTTAGTTAACGGATGAAAATCCGGAATTGAGAAAATTCATTGGAAATTTAAATTCAAATTTTGCTATTCTTTCGGGCAAGGCCGTCGAAAAGCAAAACTTGGGGGGGGGGGGGGGGGGCGCATCTGTTAGTGGAAGAATTTCAAATTCTTGACAGAAATAATTCCGACAGGCTGACGGAAGAATTGAGGGGAGGATCGTCAAAGATATAAAAAAATCGACATAAAGAAGAACGTCGAATTCAGAAGATTATAAGAATTGACAAGTGTGGAGTTGACAAGAAGTTCTTTAGTTAACATGTCAGACAAGCAAGGCTATCAAAAAAGCAAAACTTGGAGCGCATCTTTTAGGAGTGAAATTTCTGATTATTGACGGATGCATTTGACTGGCTGACGAAGAAATCAGAATAATGACTAATATTTTCTAAATATTGAAGATATTTAGATGAAAAGAAAATACTGATCGGCAGAAAGGATAAATCGACAACCTGTTTTTTTACAAAGTATTGATAAGAGTTGTCAAACGCACAGAGAAGTGTGAAAATGACTAAGTCCTCAAGACCGACAAGACATTAGCAAGATAAGCTGTTAAGCAGCCAGACCGTCAAAGACAATCAAGTTGACGCAGAGCGGTTCAAGAAATTGAGCAGTTATTGGAATTGTATTGACAAGCAGTTTAAATATAAAGCCTAAGAGAACTGCCAAAGACATGTGGCAGTCATTTAGATAAGAAGTTACCATTAGGTAGTTATTTTATTTGCCTATAAATACTAGTCATTACAATGTAATAGGGGAGGTTACTTGATACACATCCTACACATCTCGATCACACAGCAGATTAACGGATTACATTCAAGTATTCCCTCCATCCTTCTTATTTTAGTATTATGGCAAAATTCAATGCCATTTTCATTTCTTTTATTCAATTTCTTCGTTTATTCCTACTTATTTCCAGTAGTTCTTTGATGTTCTTTTAAATTCATTAAGTTCTTGCAAGTAGTATTGCTTAGATCTTACTCTACTTAACTTTCTTTTAAACTTATGTTTCTTCTTTTTATGGTGAACTTAGTTTTCAATCAGGAAGTTATTTTATACAGATAAACTACTTCCTTCTTTTAAATTTCAATTTTCCCTTTTTAAATATAAACAGTTTCGTTGTCAAGTTTCATTATTGACAATAATCAGTACACCATTTTTTAAACTTAGATACTTGTGCCAGTATATTACTAGATTTGACTAACTTGTCAAATTGATACTTGGCAGACAATACATATATACATTCTGACGAGATTACCGCATAACTCGTAGGTCCCACACTCGTTTGATCTTCAATTATTTGTAACAAATGAATTTTGGTCAGAAACCAAAAACTAATGTTAACAGTTCACCAGATAACTAACTGAATATTATTATAATTTAGTATGATTTTAAAATTTTCTTTTTTATTTTGAATTTTTCATATTTTATTTTATTTTATTTTTTTTATAATTTTCAATTTTTTTAAATTATATAAAAAGACAAAATTATCCTTATGATAAAATTACATCTAATTTTTTTAATTTTTAAAATATTGTTTAACTTAAATTAATTTTATATAATTTTAAATATTCATTTTCAGTTTTTACTTTACATATTAATTAAATTATTAAAATAAATATATAAAATTAACATAGCATATCATCACATGGTAGGAAACAAATATTTAGACAGAGGCAAGAGCCAAAAACACAGTACTTGCAAGCTTTGATTTTCAAGCTATTTATTATCAGTAATCACTGGAGAACTTCCACTTACTGAAGACAAATAAATTCCAAGGTCACTAACTCTTTATATATATGACAAACAGAGGGAAAGAACAATGATATTTCCCATATCTGATCAATTATGAAGAGGGTTTGGTCCAGTTGGGACTCGCCGGTGAGAAACTGCATGAATTTGCTTGAACTTATCCTTCCTTGAGTTCAAAGAGGAGAGAATAGCAGAGTAACTTTGTATAAACATGGAAGAAAACTTTCTTTCTGACCTTGCAGTAGTATGGCTGAGTAAACGAGAAGTTGAACCTTGCATTCCTGACAGCAGAACAATGAGAAGCAGAAAGAGGGTTAAGGATTTTGGAACTCTCATAATTTTGATGGAGCTATAAATGAGAGAGGAAATGTAATATGCTTCTAAGAAAGGCTTGTCGAGTCTATAGTAAAAGAAACCACTTTAGAAACTATAGTGAGAAAGATTAAGCAAATTTAAAATATGAATATGCTTGGATGATTTATGGTGAGCACATTCTGTGACTCACGTATGTCAAATGTCAAAAGTTGGCTTTGAAGAAAGTGACAAGTGGCGGCCTAACAGACTAAAGTTATTATCAACTGATGAGCATGCTAAGTTGTTAATTCTTTTATGTGATGATTTGTTTGAAAATATATGTCAATTGATCTCATAAACTTGTTTTGAAACTTCAACTGTATCTATTATCAAAATAATGGACCCTGCACCCCCATGCTAAATTCATGTAAGCTAATGGACCTATGATTGAAATTTGCTTGCCATATTTCATTGTTGCTCTTTGTAACGAATGTTATACAAATTCCATCATTCAATAGGGAAAGAAAAAGATAGATATATGTTTACAATGATGCCAATAATTCCACATTTTAATATAATTTATATACTTTGACAAATCTAATACCTCCAAGAGAAGTCAGCTTCTTTAAATAAACAAGAAAGTGACATTAATGTAAATCAAGAAAAATGGATTCAAATTTGTTGACAAGGTTAGCTACTTATCGCATAATTTATTTCATTGACTAAAACACTATAAAAAGTAATTTACTTGAGGAGGGGAAGCATGTACTTGCAGACAAGCATATAAAAAGTGATGGTGAAAGTTTTTTGAAGTTAGGATAACTTGATTGAAGAAAAGAGAGAATACACTGTAAAGTATAGAGATTGTAAAACACTTTTACAGGGAAGATAGATATATCGACTCAAAAAAATTGAAGAGGATAATTCATAATTGAGAAGACAAGGGTGATAGGTCCATTAGGTAGAACAGATAGATTTTTAAAGCATTTCGGTTGCATATGAGTTGTACTGTAGGAATTCAGAACTCTGTCTCCCTGAGTTTAGTATACATCAGGGCTACTGAAACCAAAGAAATCTTACTAGATATGAGAACTTTTAGCATAGTCTTGAACAGAATCTGCATGTCAGATTTTCTTCAGCACCAGCACTGGCTTCTTCAAGGGAACTTCTTTTGATCCTCTCAATTCATGATAAAGAACAGTGAAAGTGTAGACTCCCTGAATATAAACACAGATTAGATTGCAAATGCTTAATAGGTAATAGTTTGAGATTCAGAATTGTCTAATATAAACTTTATATATGCAGGGAGTACTAATTTTTACAGTAACTTAATTCAGTGCATATAAATCAACCCTTTTGCAAAAACTTTACATATGCAGGGAGTACTAATTTTTTTATTTACAAATTCTCATATGCATTTCATAATTTTTTAATAATACATTGTTTTCTAATATTTTTAAGGATTTAATTGATATGTATTGTTACTGTTAAAAAAAATTATACAGTCAATTGATTATATTTTATCACATAATAAAAAATGACTCATTCTTATCCTACCTTAAAAGTATTTATACTATGATTTGTGCTTTGTTGACAATATAAAAAAAATTATACTGATAATACACACCAATTAAACTCTATTTTTAATCACTTGCCATGTGTAACACCCCAATTTTTTCGCTTTCTAAGATCGGTATAAATATAAATAAACGTTTATATTTTTATCTGAAACTTAGAAAATGATTTTGGGAAAACCAAAGTCATATTCATATCATACTTATTTTTATAAGTATACGGTGAAATTTTTGGTTGAAAATTCAGACGGAACCCGGTCTGCGTTTTCACTGATAGTAAGATTTTAATGATCAGAAAACCTAATTTTGACCCGAGAACGAAATGAATAGATTTTATATCTCATTTCCAACAATAAAGGTTATTTTGAAAATTTTCAAAATAAATAAGTTATTATACTCGATTTGGGCGTAAAACCCTAAATCGCGTAATCGACGGAGTCGAGAACGGACGTGCAGAGACAAAACCCTACGTCGGATGCTGAGACCTCTTGCCACCTAGGGTGGTGAGTCATATGGAGGACTCACTCATGTCATGATTGCTTTTAAATAAAAATCTAGATATTTCTTTAAAATAGTATAAAGACTATTTTACCCTTGGACGATTTTACCCTTGAACTTTCATTGAAATGCCAAGTTTGTCCCCACAAATTGTGGACACAAATCAGTCACATCACCAACCACTGCTCACCACATGTTTGTCATGATGGTTTTTTTTTTAGAAATTACCATTTTGTCCTTAATGTTGGATTTTATCACAAAAGTGCCATTTTGTAAGATTACTCATTTGTCCCTAAAAATTTATGTTTGGACCCTTATGCCCTTGAAAACCTCGACCAAACCCTCCCAAGTGAGCCCATTTCACTTCTATAAAAGACCATCTTCATCTTCTTCATCAACTCTACCATTTTCCATTAAAACTCCTAAGTTACATAGCTTGATTTTGTGAAGCAAGTCCTTGGATCTTCACTTGTTTTTGATCTTCAAGAGGTGAATCCTATTCTCCTTCCCTAATCATGTCTATGTTTTCAATAAGTTTCAGGATTCAAAGTCTATTTCATCTATGTTCATCACTTATAAGTTTCTAGATCTAGAACTTTGAAAAATCACCATAAATCATAGAAAAATCCTAAAAATATGAAACCGATTTCTATAATCCTATTATTACTTGTATATTCTAGATCTAGAAGCTTGCACCAAACAAAATTTTCGAACCTATTTAACCTAAGGAGGCAGAACCTAGGGTTTTGTGGGGAGAGGATTTTGTTCATTTTCTTTACAAGATTCAATCTCATAAGCTATATAGGTATTAGATCTATGTTGTTTGAGTTAAATTAGAGTCTCTAAACCATTTTAATGTTCATGGCCGAAAATCATTTGTTGAAGGATTGGAAGATTTAATTTCAATCTTTATGCCATGATCATTGACTTAGGGTTTTAAGTGATTATAAATCACTAATTCAAGAGTTTAGAAATTTTAAGGATTTTGAACCCCAAAGTCAGCCCTTGGCCGAAACCAACATGTAGGATTTTAGGCTTGATTTAGTTGTTTGTTTGTTGATTGAGTGTTATTTTTGATGAAGGACAAGCTAGATTGTCGTATACGTGCGTTGACGGTTTCCGGATTCACGACAAAGTTTTAAATCGGAAGCTAAGTTCTTCGAGAGGTAAGGGGAGCTTACTTGAGGGATTTTTCCCAATAACTATTTGTGATTGGTGTGTGGTCTGTATGATTTATCTGTGGTTGTGGTGTTTGGTTGTGATTGTGGTATTGGATTAGAGTTGTGTTAATTGTTTGTGTTTGGTTATCTGTATTTAATTATTTATTCACAGTTATATATTATGATATTGTGATGCATGATCTGCCTGGGAATATTGTTATGATGTTGTTGATTGTTGTTTGAGAAGATTGATAGTGGTCAGTGCCCAATCAATTAATCAGATAAAAGCTTTAAAAAGACTTTACGATGAATATTCAATAGTTAATTAAGAAATATTGGAAGATATTATGATTTAAATAATTATTTGATAAAATAAGGAATTATTTGAAAATATTATTATTTTAATGATTTATTAGTGTAAAAGCAATTTATGAGTCACGGTGAGGGCGTAACCGTGAAATTACTTTTGTACTGCTAATTTTTATGTAAGAAATTCAGTAATATTATAAAATTATATTTTATGAAATTAATCTGCGAAAATAACTTAATTATGATATTAGAAAACTTATTTAAGTGGAAAAAGCTAAGATTTGGCTTAAATGACTTTAAAAATGCTTAATGACGGTAATTTGGAAAAGTATCGACGGCAAGTGTTTCTAAAACGACAGTACGTATTTTAAACTAAATTTGAGCCTCAAGTGACTCCCTTTTTGAAACATGAAGTTTTTAGAAAAGATTTTAGTAACTGATGATTTTACGAAAGAATTTTCCCTTTGAGATGATTTTCCAGAAACAAATTTTACGCAAACAGTATAGACAGTGAGTTTGAACTTAGTAATCGAGATGTAGGGGAAATAGTGTTTTGTGGTGTTTTGGGATTTGAGTCTTAATTTCAGTGTAGTTTCGGACCGAGTGTCCTATGGACCGAGTGTCCTAATTTTCGGTGTAGTTTTGGACCGCGTTTCCTAATTTCGGTGTAGTTTTGGACTGTGTGTCCTAATTTTCGGTGTGGTTTTGGACTGCGTGTCCTAAGTTCGGGGTAAATAATATTGTTCAAAGTAAATACTGTTTTCTATTACCACGAACCTAAGCCCGAGGCATCGGTCTAGGGGTTTCGTGATTGAGCACTCGGACTTGATGTCCTGTGTTATTAATAAAAGTGTTAAGATGTCTAAAACTATGGTTGGTCAGAAGCTTTTAAGCTTCGACAAGGAAAGATTGAACACAAAGAAAAGCGTCAAGAACAAAATGTTTTACATGCATTTTAGGCAGACCTGCCTATTTGTAAATCATAATATCATGGCGATATTCATGAATCGACGTATCATTGTGCCCTGGTTGGACAATGAAAATCCATATTCGGCGATCACTGCTCCTTAAATTGGACAGTGTGCTATGGTAACCATATTCGGTGATCACTGTGCCTCGTGTTGGACAGTGTGCTATGGTTTTGGCTTCGTGCCTTTTTGTCTGCGTGGCTATTGAGTTTGATCAACTCATCTCGAGGTTGGGATATCTCATGAGATTAGGTATGAATTTAGATTACGAATATGAAGTGTTCATGCATAGTTTTCAAATGATGATGTTTGGGGTATGAAACCCAGTGATAAATTATTTGCCTTATTATGAATGCTTATGCTATTATGAAAATGTATATGTGTATGTTTTCTTTTATGTCTCGCATGTAGTTATTGTGTTAAATCCATGTATTGGCATCTCACCCTTACAAACATATCAGAGCCACACAAGGGATATGATCTCTACAAGAAGAAGAAGGCTGTCTAGTTCGGGGCATGCTGTTGCTGCTTCTATCGGTTGTAGCGTATGTTAGTACGACCAGCTTAGGAGTCTTGGTTGGGTTGTAAGTTTGAAAAGGCCGGTAATTGTGGGGTTGTAATTAGTCTTTGGTTTAATTTTATAATTTTTGAAAATTGAAACTTTGTGAGAAAAATTGTATGCCGTAGTGACCTCGTTAAGAATATGATTTTACTGTTTTAGTGTATGTATCATGGTGTTCTAGAGTCTTCCGCGGAAGAAAATTTTTACACCCGAGTTTTCTAGCTTAAAATAAATAAGTTTTCCGAAAGCAACCAGTAAATTAAGTTTTATTTCCACAAACGGGTAACCATGTGATGACCCGAGTTAGGGTGTCACACCATGGTCTTTTGTTATTTTTAAAACATTTTACTAAATACATACTTGTATTTATTCAATTTTGTAAAACAACATCCCGTTTGGTTTGCAGTTGCAAACTGCAGTTTGGGGATAAAATTCCGTTTGCACTGGTCAAAATCAAGTTTGAGCACTATTCATGCGTTTGTTTACGAAACTCCGTTGGAAATAATTGATTCCTGGTGGGTCAAAACTGAGTTTTATGGAAGCAAAAATTTCTAGCTTTTCCGTTGAAAATAATTGATTCTAGATGTAGGATCCACAAAATTCTACATATTTACACTTCAAAAGTGATTTTACTTTATCATCCAAACAAAATCAATTCTTCTAAACCCACTTTTAAAATATTGTTACCAAACACAATCAATTTTTTTAACCTTGATTTTTTCAAAATCAATTCTATTAAAATATAAAACAAACGGACCCAAAAGATCTGGTTTACTCAATGTTATTATCTAAAATAATTTTTTTTTATATCATAAAATATCTTAAGACACACAAAACGCCTACTAATTGTTCAGTCTCAGTTAGTGGTGCTCCCCATATAATTTTTGGTTGGAAAGATTACAAATGTGGTCTGTGGATCAATGACACGTCTTTGAGTTTATTTTTGTCTGCAGTGTGAAGAAAGGAACAGCGCCTAACATCATTGGGAGAGAAGAACGGATAACATTAGCGGTTGGCCTCAAATTTCGTCACAAAATGCAAGGCAAGACAACGGGAACAACATGAAAAATATCATCGAGAAGGCATATAAAGAATTCTTACTGTTTTTGCAGCCAGAGCTAATCCTTCTGCATCTCTCTTTGCTTACAATGATTATTAGTGTAAGCTACAATATACCTCAATTGGCAACAATGCACTTCTAAGTTCAACAGAACCAACCAATATAGCTTTAGTTAGAGTAGTAAATTATACATTTTCATTATTTATTTAAAGTCACTAAATCTATTTGAAGGTATCAGCTACTTCAATTCATAAATGGTTTTTCAAGAGTATGCTACAATCAAAATTTTCAGATTTATTGAAGATGATTTTGCAAATAGAAATAGTTTTTGCATGAGCACTGTAACACCCCGATTTTCGCTACTCGGTAATATCGGTAATAAATATATAAATATATATTTTTATCCGAGACTTAAAATGATTTTGGATAAACCAAGGTCATTTCCATGTTATACTTATTTTCATAAGGTTACAGGGAAGTTTTTGGTTGAAAATTCAGACGGAAACCGGTCTGCCGTTTTCTGTGTTTTCACTGACAGTAAAAGTTTATTGCTCAAAACCTAATTTTAATTCGTGAACGAGATAAAAAATGTTTTTATCGTATTTACTACGATACTGGAAGTTTTGAAAAAATTTAGCGTAAAAATTAAAATATTATATTTGCTGCGGGGGAAAACGTCGAGATATCTCTAGGAAAAACCTGCGTCCCATGAACCAGGGAGTCAGCAACGAGGTTGAGGTGACGGATTGGACTGATGTGACAGACATTTATGACGATCCTATCCGCGTCATAATAGCCATAATGGCGCATTTATGACAAAGGAATATTTTACCTGGAAATGACGATTTTACCATTGGCTCTTCATGAATTTTTCAAGCCATGCCATTATAAATTTGGACCAAATTACCCCTCAACCCACGACTCCCCCTCTTTAGCAACACACTTTGGCAAATTTCTTCATTTCTTCATGTCATCTCCTTCCTCCAAACTTAATGTTTTCTTAAGAACACATAAGAACAACCACTACAACAGAATAGACTTTTAATAACGCACCTTTAATAGCATTTCCGTGTGGAAATGCTATTAAAAGTGATGTGGGACTTTTAATAGCGTTTCCCTCAGGAAACGCTATCTTAGGTATCACCTAAGATAGCGTTTCCGTGTGGAACCGCTATTAAAAGTGCCACATAGGAAAAGATAGCGGTTCCACACGGAAACGCTATCTTAGGTCTTCAGAGCAAAATTAAACGCGCGGAACTGGCCTTCCCTCTGTTTCTTCCTCATTTTCATTCTCTTGTGTTTCCTTCCCTCGTTGCATGCCATCTCTTTTTCTTCCCTCACCTTCGCCATTGCTCGCCGCACAGCTACTCCGAAAGAGAAAGAACCCACTCGAACCCAAACCCCCGTGCCGCTGCTCCTACGCCACCGCGACGGCGCATTCCCGGTTGAACCCACTTCCAAGTTTGCAGCTTTATTGGAACCCACTCTCCACACTCTCTTAGGCTCCACTCACGCTCACGGTGACCACAGCTGAAGGTAAGCCTCTTTGCCTCGGTCATTTGAAAGTTAGGATTTTTTTTGTTTCAATTGCTCTCTATTTTCACGCTCACGGTGGTGGTTCAGCTTTCCATCACAACCCCAAGTTTACGCTTCACCACCTTCCTCGTGATGTAAAGGTTCGGTTTTTTTTTTGTTACAATGATACTGCATTTTTTAAAAAAAAAACTCTGGAGTTTTTGAGTTTATGCCTATTGAATGGTGAGAATATGTTACTTATTCTAGTGACGGAATTGTAGTGCAGTGTATAGAAATAGAAGAAATTGATAGTTTGGACTTTAGCTATTTAGGCAAACATAAAATTGTATGAAGTTTTTTAAAAAATTTCAATGTATGTTCACAAAATATTTCGAAGGGACCATGGTCCCCTTGCTCCTTCCTTGCTTAAAAAGGAACAATTTAAGGATTGAATGGTTTAGAGATAAATTCCAAGTGAAGTACATTATCAAAGACCAAAATGTTGGTGTTTGGTTAAGATGTTTTTTTTATAAGCATTTGGTTAAGATGTTTTTTTTATAAGCGTTTGGTTTGTTCATATTTGTAAGTCACCATAGGCGAAGATGCTCGCCTAAGTTTGTAACTATTTTTATGGATGCGTTTTGATGGCTGCTTGTGTTTGGTAAGTTTGTGATTTTCTTTCTTTTTTATTTCGCTCTTTGTATCGTAAAATAAATTTTTGATTTTGTATGTATTCATTCTTTTTAAAGTATTTAAGGTATCCATCAAGTTTGCCCACTGACGTTCATTCCCATTGTGTGTCAATTAAATGACGGATAGTGCTCAAAACACCCGTACTTCTGTTAGGAGATATTAAGGTATAAGAAAAATTCAATTCTTGTATAAAGCGACCGAATTTCCATATTTAGCGACCAAATTTGATGGTCGCTAAATACCTCTTTTTTTGTAATGTGTTTTAGGGACCAAATTGCAATCCCCCTTCATTGTTTGGATCAATGGCGGAGAGGGACGGTGAAGGGTGGTGAGAGGAGGAAGAACAAAATTGTAATTTGGTCCATGTAACATAGGGACAAAATGGTCCCTGTAACATGGTTGCAATTTGGTCCGATGACATTGAGAGTGACTGTCCTTTGACATGGGTGCCACCGATAACGTACCACATAAATGTGTTTTGTTTGCAGCCTTTCATTCCTTTAATCTGTATACATTGCATGTAGACCTCAACCACTCTAAAATCAAAGTAAATATGTTTAATAAATATTTTTGTAGATCGGAAAAGCATGGATCGGAAATGGACGTCTGCCAATCGTTTAACGAAGAAGTATGAGGATGGGGTGAAAGAGTTCATTAGTTTTGCAGTTCGGCATGCGGAAAACCCTAATACAATCATATGTCCTTGTTTAGATTGTTGTTATGCAAGGCGAGTTAGTGCAGCCGATTTGGAAGAACATTTAGTGTGTAATGGAATCGATCAAAGTTATACATGTTGGACAAAACATGGTGAGCCAAGAGCTGAGTCTAGTGAAATGAGGAATCGTGTGAGATATTCATCATACGATACCGACACAAATACTTATGAGGGCGATCGTTTTGAAGACATTGCAAATGCTGTTGAAGAGGATCTTCGGGATTGTCCTCAAATGTTTGGGAGGGTGGTAAGTGATGCAGAGCAACCATTGTATGATGGATGTACTAAATTCACAAGATTGTCGGCGATGTTAAAGTTGTATAACTTGAAATCGGGCAACGGATGGACTGATAAGAGCTTTACGGACTTACTCACACTATTGAAAGACATGTTGCCAGATGATAATGTGCTTCCTAGTCGGACATACGAGACTAAACAAATGTTACGCTCTATTGGCATGAGCTACGAGAGGATACATGCTTGTCCTAACGATTGCATTTTATTTCGGAATGAATATGCATCGTTACAGATGTGTCCTAAATGTAATGCCTCACGATATAAGAAGAAAGAATCGAGATCCAGAGAAGGTTGTGTGGTATTTTCCCATAATACCCAGATTTAGGCGCATGTACCGTAGTTCCGAAGATTCAAAGCACTTGACATGGCATGAGGATGAAAGGATCAAAGATGGCAAGCTGCGACCCGGCAGATTCTCCGCAATGGAAGAAATTTGATCATGATTATCCCGATTTTGGGCAAGATTCAAGAAACCTACGACTTGCATTGGCTAATGCGGCGTGATTTAACCCGCATGGTGTTCAAAGTAGCTCTCACAATTACATGGCCTTGTGATTTTGGTGATTTATAACCTATCCCCATGGCTATGCATGAAGCGCAAATTTATGATGTTATCTATGTTAATTTCTGGCCCAAACAACCGAGGAAATGATATAGACGTCTATTTGACTCCTTTGATTGAAGACTTGAAACAACTGTGGGAGACAGGTGTGGAGGTGTATGATGGGTATAAGGAAGAAAGTTTCAATTTGAGAGCTATGTTGTTTGGGACAATTAATGATTTTCCAGCCTACGGTGTCTGTCGGGATATAGCATCAAGGGTCGGTGTGCATGCCCTATATGTGAAGAGGGTGCGGATTGGATGCGGTTAGAACATTGTAAGAAGAATGTCTTTCTTGGGCATCGTAGATTTTTGCATCCAAGTCATCATTACCGGTGGTGGAGAAAGGCGTTCAATGGGAACTCGGAAGAAGGTAGAGCTCCTTCACCTTTGACGGGTGATCAACTTTTTGAAAAGTTAAAGGATTTGAATATCCAATTCGGTAAACCTTTTGCGAGAGATATTGTCACAAGAGGGTGGAAGAAAAGGTCGATTTTCTTTGAGTTGCCATATTGGAAATCATTATATGTAAGACATTTCCTCGATGTGATGCACGTTGAAAAAAATATCTGTGATAGTGTCATTGGTACGTTACTCAATGTGCCAGGGAAGACTAAAGATGGCATCAATGCAAGGTTGGACTTGGTTAGTATGGGAATAAGAAGAGAATTGGGACCGACGAAGAAGGGTAAAAGTACATATCTTCCTCCGGCTGCTTACACTCTATCTAGAAAAGAAAAAACTATTTTTTGTAAGTTTCTTGAAGGAGTTAAGGTTCCGGAAGGGTACTCTTCAAACATTAGGAACCTCGTATCGATGAAAGATCTCAAGTTAAAAGGTCTAAAGTCCCACGATTGTCATGTTCTCATGGAGCAGTTGATACCCATTGGTATACGGTCTATTTTACCAAACAAAGTGCGGGGGGCCTTAACTAAACTCTGTTTCTTCTTCAAGGCAATTTGCAGCAAAGTGATTGACCCTGGGAAGTTGCCATCATTGCAAAGAGAAATTGTTGTGACTTTATGCGAGCTTGAGATGTACTTTCCACCTTCATTCTTTGACATAATGGTTCATCTAACCATTCACCTTGTTAGAGAGACACAACTGTGCGGGCCAGCTTATATGAGATGGATGTACCCGATTGAGCGTTATATGAAGATATTAAAAGGGTATGTGAAAAACCGATCACGACCAGAAGGTTGTATTGTTGAACGGTATATTGTCGAAGCAGCTGTTGAATTCTGTACCGAATACCTATCCAATGCTGAATCTATAGGGCTGCCAAAGTCTCGTCACACATGGAGAATGATGGGGCAAGGAATTACTGGAAATGAAATAGTGACTATAACAAGGACAGAATGGGAGCAAGCACACTTATATGTTCTGCACAATGCCGATGAGGTTGAGCCATATGTTGAAAAACACAAGGACATGCTTAAGAGTTTGTATCCAAATAAGAATCAAAATTGGCTAACTAGAGAACACAATCGTTGTTTTATAACGTGGCTAAGAGATCACATTTATGCAGAGTTGACTGAAAATTCTACTTCAGTTTCAAATAGATTGAGATGGTTAGCCAAAGGTCCAAGTTTGCATGTATTCTCTTACCACAGTTATCAAATTAATGGGTACACATTCTATACAAAATAACAAGATGGTCGGAGTACAATGCAAAACAGTGGTGTGACTCTAGTAGCTCAGTCGATGCATATCTCAAGTGCCAAAGACAGAAACCCGATATATGCAAATATGTCATACTTCGGCGTCATTGAACGCATATGGGAGTTGGATTACACAAAGTTTAAGGTTGGTGTGTTTGGTTGCAAGTGGGTTGACAATAATAACGGTGTTCAGATTGATGAGTCAGGGTTCATGCAGGTGGATCTTAATAGGGTGGGGTATAAAGATGAGCCTTTTATATTAGCATCTCAAGCTCAACAAGTGTTCTATGTCACTGATCCAGCTGATATGAAAAGGTCCATTGTTCTTTTGACTAACAACGTATCTAGCTGACCGGTTTGCAACTAAAGAAAGAGAATATCAGCCCTTGTTTTTAGCGCCGTGCAATGTTGGGTGAGTCGCTTATCCTATAGGACTTAATTCACAATAATGAATTACATAAAAGTTGAGGTGCTTAGGATTTGTTATCTCAACATTTTTGTAGGAATCATTGGGTGCTGTGCGCGATAAATATTGTTGAAGAGATTATTTACTATCTGGATCCCTTGTATGTTGATCCTAGGGATCGCCCAGAATTAAAGAATCTGTTCGATACGTAAGCATGTTTTTATATTTCTGATTTTCTATGATTCTGTTCGATAAGTAAGCATGCGTGTGTTTGTGATGATTGAAAATATGTTTCTTAATGAAGTCTGTTTGATTTTGTGATTAGTGCTTTGCAAGTTTATCGCGCAAATATCGGAGCTAAGGTGCCGCGTTTAAAGGCAACCAACATTAAATGGATTCAGATACGAGGTATATTTGGAAAAACTTAATGCGCAATTAGATAAAAAAAACTATGTTGATTTACTATTTTATTTTTTATAGTGCCCAAGACAACCCAACAAAGATTGATTGTGGGTACTATGTCATGTGTTTCATGAAGGAGACTATCTTGCGAACCAAGTTAAAATACCAATGGCGGTATGTTGTTTACTTAGCTTTTAACCGTGACTGTTCAAATGTTTTAGCAATTGTAACTTAATTTATTTAATTTTTATGTCGCAAGATTTCCTCGACTTCAAATGCTCCACATACTCCACTTGCTTCAACTATCCAAGTCAAGGAAGAGTGGTGTCGCTATATTGTTGAAAAGTTCGTTTGATTATGTCAAATTGATCACGATGAGTTGCAGCAATACTCATTGGTATGTGAATAATGCTTTATATTTATCAACCCCAAACTATCTATGTATTTGTTTTTCATTGGTACATGCCTTGAGTTGATGTGCATGGAAAGGAGAAAATAAGTTCAAACTTATTATTTTTGTTAGACTTTGTTAATGCTTGATTTGAATTCTGTTTCTTGCTACGGTAGTATTTACCTAATTAGTCTGCTGTATCCCAATGTAACAAAGTTAGTCTTTGTGGTGGAAATGCAGTATGTATGCTACAGAGGCTTTGGATCACATTTCGACACATTACTTTGGTGTTGTCTTGGTCTCATGAAAAACAAACAGAAGCTGTAAATGTAGATTAATTGTAGATGTATGTTGGTTTTCTGATTTTGGTTTCTTAAGGATTGAGATCTGGTATAGTTGCTGCACTTTGATTTTGTCTTACTCGTGTGAATTTGAATACTTTAGAAACAGTGGGTGTACTTATATCTGGTTATATATATAGTTGCTGTATAGAGTGTTGCACTTTGATTGTATAGTTCTTGGTTTCTTTGCACAAACACATGCAGGTCTTTGCATTGAACACTTATATTTGAACACTTATATTTTGAACACATTTTGAACAATTGTGTTGACTGCAACAATTGTGGTTTTTTTGTGTAGTTCAATATGCAGGAATAATGGATGTAAAAGTTAAGAAATAAAATTAAA
Organism: Sophora flavescens; assembly: GCA_030762895.1. Taxonomy (NCBI): domain Eukaryota; kingdom Viridiplantae; phylum Streptophyta; class Magnoliopsida; order Fabales; family Fabaceae; genus Sophora; species Sophora flavescens. The sequence goes on along the minus strand of CM061067.1, from coordinate 159,460,861 downwards.
AAAAAAAGGGCTTTAGATAGCGTGTCCTTGTACAAACGCTATCTAAAGTCAGACTTTAGATAGCGTTTGTACACGGAAACGCTATCTAAAGTCTGACTTTAGATAGCGTTTCCGTGTACAAACGCTATCTAAAGTCACCTATTAATAGCAGTTCCTAAATGCTATCTTTGCTAACAAGTTTTAATAGCGGTAGCATAGATAGCGGTTACAAACGCTATTAAAAGGCATACGGAAACGCTATCTAAAGTCTAATCTGTTGTAGTGAACCATAGGTGTTCATACTCGCCAGATTTTACCTAGCGATCCTGACCATTTTCTATTCTGAATCTCGAAAAACTTTCTACATGAAAGTTGTTCCTATTTCTCTTTTCTTTCCAACGACATAAAGATCATAAAAAACGGACAAGTATAGTGAGAGATATGTCCAGATTACCGAAACTGCTCTAAATCTTCATCTTTCTCTCTAAGCTTCTCAAGAACACTTAGAACACCAAGGTGATTTTGTGAAGAACATCATAAAGATCATCCTTTTATTTGATAATCAAGAGGTAAAAACTCTTTATCTTGTCATTTAAAGTCTTTCTCTTCACAACTTTTGTAGATTTATGACATGAATCATCATGTTCTTCATTTCATTCAAAGTTCATGAAGCTAAATTCAAAAATCCATCACTAATTCTAGAAAAATCCTTTTGACATGAAACCAATTGCTATGATCTCATAATCATATCTATTTTAATTATCTAGAAGCATGTGATCATGAGAAATTTCTTTCCCAACTTTCTGAACTGGGCCGAATCCATGGAAAAAGTAATGTTCATGGGTTTTGTTTCATTTTCATGTCTTGATTCATGATTCAATATTTTAGTACCTTGATAGTTCTTGTTTGTAAGTGAATAGAAGATCAAAAATCAAACCCTAACCTATTTGTTTCATAAAGGCCGAAACCCTAGCTATGAACACTTGATGGATTTGTGATTCAAAAGTTGTCTTGTGACACTTGAATCCAACTCTAAGTTTTGTATGTTGATTAAATCCAAGAGTTAAGGAAATTTTAAAAACCTCTAGCCTATGATCTTGAGAAAACCGAAACCCTAGTTCTTGGAACTAGATGAGTTTTAATCCATGTTATTGGTTCATGATCTTGGTTTAAGTGCTTAATCATGTTTAAGTTACTTATGGATCATAAATCCCTAAGTTAACAAAATTTTAACTTTCCTAACCTAGAAAATTTTTTGAGGCCGAACCCTAACCCTCTTGATTTAAGTGTGTTGTTGTTTGATTTTGATTTATTCTGGTTGCAATTCGTTATGAAGGAATCGACCGGGTTGGTTTGACCTAAAAGCTGACGGAGGAAACCGGATCAAATCGGGAGATTGTTTGAAACCGTTAGTTCAAGTCTCCAAGAGGTAAGGGGAGCTTACCTGAGGGATTTTTCCCAATAACTGTATGTGATTAGTGTGTGGTCTATATTATTTATCCGTGGTTGTGGTGCTTGTTTAATTTGGTTCAAGTTGTTTAAGTTATGTTATTTTTACCTGTGATGGTTGATTTGCTTTAAAATGTTTATCTGCAATTATATTATAATGTGTTGTGATGCATGATCTGCCTGAAAATATTTTTGTGATATTGTGGTTGATTGTTGTTTGAGAAGCCTGACATTGGTCAGTACTCAATTAATTAAACGAGGTAAAAGCTTTAAGAAAAGATATACGAAGAATATTCAATGTTTAATTGAGAGATATTGAAAGATATTATGATTTAAAATAATTGTTTGAGAAAATAAGGATTTATTTAAAATATTATTATTTTAATGATTTATTAGTGTAAAAGCAATTTATGAGTCACAGTAAGGGTGAAACTGTGAAATTTTTTCAAGGCTCTAATTTTTACAAAATAAATTCAATTTTATTATAAAATATTATTTAAAGTTATTAAGTTCTGAAAATAACGTTATATAGCAGTTAGAATAATTACATCTGACAGAGAAATTATTTAAGTAATAAACAGAATTTTATTGATTTATTTTGAGAAAATTAATTATTTTATTATTATGAATTTATGAGTTGATTTAGTAAATACTTTTTGGAATTGACTTTTATTGAGAATTATTTTCAGAAATGAAATAATCTTAAAATAAAAGAATTTATCAATGATTTTCAGGTTTTATCAACATTTTAACAGAAAAGGATTTCTGTAGGAGAACTTTTATTCAGTAAAATTATTCCGTTAAACTTGGATAAGTTTTCGGAGCTTTTGTTTTGTAATTGTATTTCACTGAGCGAAATGTTTTACAAGCAGATAAACGAACCTAGGAATCGAGACGTCGGGGTTCTAGTGTTCTGTGGACACGTAGATCAGGGATCCGTGTCATTGGACTGAGTGTCCTGCAATGATTTTTGTGGACTATGTGTCCTAAATTGATGTGGAAAGTGTGAGTTCCATATCCGCGAAGCCTAAGACTGGTGCATCGATTTAGGGTTTCGTGACTAAGCAATCGGACTGCGTGTCCTGTGTTGTTAATAAAAGACTTTAAGACATTGAAAACTACATTGGTCGTAAGCTTTTGAGCTTTGGCAAAGGAAAGATTATACACGAAGAAAACGACGAGAACAAAATGTTTTATATGCATGCATTGGCAGACGTGCCCACGTCCTATGTCGGATACCTTAATGATAAGGTATTCCATGCTACGAAGTTATGTATGGTGCCTTAGTGAATAAGGTATTCCATGCTACGAAGTTATGTATGATGCCTTAATGATAGGGTATTCATGCTATGTCCTATGTCGGATACCTTAATGATAGGGTATTTGGGCTACGAAGTTATGTATGGTGCCTTGGTGAATAAGGTATTCCATGCTACGAAGTTATGTATGGTGCCTTGGTGAATAAGGGATTCCATGCTACGAAGTATGTATGGTGCTTTGATGAATAAAGTATTCCATGCCACGAAGTGCCTAATATACCTGGCTATCGAGCTTGATCAGCTCATTTACGCGGTGTTGTGATCTCCGGAGATTAGGAAAAAGTTAGATGATGATTATTGAAGTGTACATGCATAGTTTTTCAAACGATGATGTCTCGGGTATGAAACCCAATGATGACTACTTGTTTATTTAAGAACTGATGTTGTATGAATATATATATATATGTGTGTGTGTGTGTGTGTGTGTGTGTGTGTGTGTGTGTGTGTGTGTGTGTGTTTATATTCTTTCCTTTGAGTCGCGCATGCGGTTATTGTGTTAAATACATATATTGGCGTCTCACCCCTACAAATATATCAGGTTTATTCTAGACTAAGGTAGTACTTCGGTACACTAGTACGGATGAAGCGAAGGAATTCATTGAGTCAATTGAGGACTTAACTCCTATATACTTGAAGAAGTATTCGTTAGTGGGAATGTCACGAGGGTATTTCCAATAATTGTCTTGTAGAGTGACCAGCTTATGAATTTTGATTGAGTTGTACAAAAAAATATTTAACTGTGAGATGGTAAGTTGATCTTATTATGATTTTCTCTTTTGAAAATGAGATTCTTTGAGAAAACAGTGATTACTGGGTATTGACCAGCTATGGGACTTTTGGTGTCTTATAAAGTAGTGGTACTTGGTTAGTCCGGACGTTTGGCTATTGAGAGTCATTCTTTTGAGTTGTAATTCCAGTTACCGCTATGGTATAATTACGTCTTTATTTTCTTATGTTAGGATTTTGGAGATGACCTATTATGTGAAGGTCTAAATATAAAACTCTTATGATACCTATTTATATTAGATTAATGGTGTTGGATTGTATATGGAGTAAAAGAAAACGAAAAACTTATCACCAATTTTGAAAGGGATGAGTAACTAGAAAACTATATTTTTCGAAAGCAACCAGCAACATTTTTATTATTGAGTGTATTTCCGCAACAAGTTACTTAAATGTGATTCCCTGAAAATGGGGTGTCGCAAGCACTCAACTAAGAACGGATTCAACGCAACATTTCATAAAAGAGACAAATCTAATCTAGGGCGAGTCGCAAGTGAAAGAGAAAGAGGGTAAAGTTATAACCTTCAACGATGCGACCTTCAACGGCCAACACAATGAGGATCTTGCTAAGGTTTAGAGAGAAGCCTATGCTAAGGTTCATCAAGTTGCAAAAAATGCAATAATGAGCATATTGTAATTTTGTGATTTTTACGAAAGTATATCGTCCAGCTAATTTTTAAGGGAAAACTTTCCAACAAGTCAGTGTGACAAGTTATATGAATTGGCTTAAAAAATGTCTTTTAAAAGCTTTGTAAATGTCAAAAGAAGTTTAAAAAAATGTATACAGACACCACATTTAAACAACAAAAAGCCCTTAATAAAGTTAAGAGTGGATAAGCTTCAAGAAGCTCTACACCTCTATTGGATTGTATTGAAACAAAGCCTCGATAAAAGATGATGCGTGTATTTTTAGAAATATAATTAAAGGCAAGTGCACCTCGTCGCAATCAAGTAATACGGTGGTGAGACCGGTTATCGTATCCACATGGATTGGTTGTCAATTACCAATTCACAAATTTAACAACTATCTAGACTAATCTAAAATATGAGAGATTAAAACTAAAGAAATAAAATATTTTTGTCTTTTTGTAATTTTATCGAACACTTGGAAGGCAAACAGAGATATAGCTAAGATTGTTAGGGTTAGACTACACTAATCCTCCCTTAATTGCAATGAAATGGTTATCGACACAAGTCCTAATTCAATTATGACAATCAAGCCTTTTCTAAAATACTCAAGCCTAATTCCTTAGGTGCATTGAGCCTAAAACCCCAAATTAAACCCTAATTCCTTAGGTGGATTAACCTGAGATTTTGCATTAAGTCAAGACTTATAAGATTGCAAGCATTCAACACCTATTCCTAGATTCTTGAACTACTTGGCATATGATTCATGAGCATGCCTTAATACCAACCTTCCAGTCATCTATCAAAGCAACAAATCATTCCTATGGGTAGCTAATCCAAGGAAAGCATTAAACACAGAATCACATACTCATAACGAAATAGAAACTTGTATTAAAATACCAAATCAATTACAACAAGTTCCGAAAAGTTACATCTAACCCCAACAATGGGGATTTAACTACTCATGATAAGGAAATACAAAAAGGAAAAAGAGAAGGGATGAAGAACACTCATAGACAAGCTTCCTCCAATCTTCTCTCCATCCAAGAGCAGAGAAAAACGCCCCCTTTTTGGGTAGAAACCCTTTCCGACCACCGACCTCGGCCTGCCTCCAAGTGCAGATTGTTTTAGGTTAGAAGTTAGTCCCATTTTCTGTCTGCTGTGCTGTTATTTATAGGTCCGTCGCCCGTCACGGCCGTGATGGCCATCACGGCCAGGCCGTGATGGTCTCTGACTTGGGCGAATTTGCACAAAATGGTCACTCGCGAGGCGAGCCCTTTGTTCGCGACGCGAATCCTAAGTCACGGCCGTGATGGCCATCACGGCCAGGCCGTGATAGGCTCTGTTTGGCTATATTCTTCACTTTTCTAGCTCTTTTTCATCCAAGCTCCACCAAGGCTGATTTCTGGGCATTTTTCCATTAAATCCTGCAAAACAACACACAGAAACCACCTCATCCGTTCCAAAGGAAAAACTATACAAAATCAACACTAAATTGGCCTAACTATATGCAAATGCATGCCGAAATGTACATGAAAAATGAGGTAAAATCACACTCATCAAATCACCCCAAGCTTAAGACTTTGCTTGTCCTCAAGCAAAAACTAAGGCCAGAAGAGATAAACAGTCAAAGCATGGATAGTGAACTAAGAACCCGAGTAAAATGATCCAAGCAATAGGCAATTCAAACAATTCAGCAAGAGACAATCAATTCAAGTCCAATTAGGGGCTTAAGTTTCCTAGACTCACATTCTCACTGATTCGGGCACTCTTGCTCACTTGAAGCTCACCCCAAGCTTGTTTATTTGCTTGGCTCTCTTTCTTGCCTCACTCACTCAAGTGTTCAAGTATATATAACAATTCGCTCCATTTTCCTCAAGGAATGATTCCTACCATATGCTTGACTATCAACCAAATCTCCACTTTATTTATGAAAAACACTTAAGAATCAAGAGGTCTTTTATTTGGTTGTAACGTGGCCATGGGATTAATCTTTAGGTGGGAATAACAAGAAAGGGAAATTTCAAAAGGCTAGACCAAGTATCAAACATTTCAATACAGGACACCTTCTAAAATTCCTTCTTGGGTTTTCAAATTACTTTCCACCTTTCTTTTCTTTCTTTCTTTTTTATTTCTCACTTTTATTTTTGTCGTCCCCTTCTCTATTTATTTTTAATTTTTTCTTTTTTTCTTTTTATTTGGAGAAGGGGAGATTTTTTTTTTTTTTTTTTTACTGATTCTTTCATCCCAAACTTTCAACTACCTTTTTCACCCTTTTTGTGATACTTTAGAAGGTCCCTTATCAAGTATATGTATCAAAAAATTTCAGGGTACCAAGAAAAGCATTTTATTCATTTTGGCTCAAAATTGGGCAACTAAGGGTAGCATTTACACATTCAAAGCTCAGAAGGCCAGAAAAATACCTATTGCCTCAATCATTTTCAAAAATGTTTCCAAAAATTTTCTAAGCTTCAAAATGGTTTTAAGTCAAGTTCTAGAGAAAACAAACCAAGAGGAATAACACTCTACACAAAGAATGGGGGCAGATTTAGTGAGTACCCCCTAATGGCTCAAAAGCTCACATTTATCAGTTCAAGAACCAGTGAGGAACACAAGTCTAAAGAAACATATGCTAATCATCAACTATCCGAAATCATCTCAAGCATATTCATTTGCAGCCATATCACAAGAATAAACAGAATTGGGTTCAAAAATCCACTATCACAATTTAATTGGCACTTAGTTCTCACAATCATAAGCTCAATCTAAGCAGGGGTAACCGAATCATATGATCATGCAAATTTAAGCCTATATGAATGCAATATTCACAATGCAAGCAAAAAGATTACCCCTACCCCAAGCTTAAAGATTTACATTGTCCCCAATGTAAACAATCAAGTTGGAGAGGGGAGAAGAAAAAAAATAAAAAAAATAAAATAAAGTAGAAAATTGGAACGGCTTACCGAGGCGGTAACGGGTGTTGGCTCACATGCTTTTTGGCTTTGTTTCTCCCTGCTCTTTTTTGCTCTCCCTTTATTCAAAATCTGAAGACACTTAACAAAAATTATTAACAAACCTCTTGAGCTTCTCAAATTATTCAAGAGGTTAAAGCAAAAACAAAATTAACTGAAGAGAAGGGTTAAGAAAAGTTGGGTTGCCTCCCAATAAGCGCTTCTTTAACGTCACTAGCTTGACTTATTAAAAATCATCACCTGGATCCTCCTCCCGGATCAAATGGAAATTGGGATGGTGATTGTAACAGTAAAATAACTTTATTTTCAATTCCACCCAGCCATTGGGTGGAAATTCCATTGACCTTTACAATTATAAACTCACTTCCTCTCGGGTCAAATGGAATTGTCAAGAGGAAGTGTGACAGACAAGTGGGAGGGGTTAACTTACCAATGTCCACACATGCATGCAAGCCAACATATTTATCTAGTGCAGTAAAATCAGATTGCTCAGCATGCATGGTGGAAGGAGTGCTATCTAGATGCCCTGCCTCCTCACTTGTTGTTTCCCAAGGATTTGTGGAAGGTAATTCCTCTTGTTGTGGTTCACTCACCACCACCACTTCATTTTCAATTTCATCCATTCCCAGAACCAGATTTTTCTCATGTGGCTCTATGGGAATCATACATGGTGGTGGATGTGGTAAATATGCCCAAAAGGTTTCCCAATCCTCCTCGGAGTATACATATATAAGCTCACCAGTCATAGGATCGACTCGTGATGGGATGTTATGAGATAGAGAAAACTCCTCGAAGAATTCTCCCAAATTTATATCGCCATCCCACCACAAGTTGTCCTCCAAAACATGACTGGAAGCTTCCTTATCAGGTGGACAATAAAAATTTTCCATGACTTTTGTCCACCTTACAAAACAGAATTCAAAACAAAAAATTCAAATATATACAGAAAAATATCAAATATACACAGGCAATAAAAAATGTCTAAACTAGTTGTCTCATTTGTTACTACTGATATTGACAAAGCCAATCCCCGGCAACGGCGCCAAAAACTTGATGCGTGTATTTTTAGAAATATAATTAAAGGCAAGTGCACCTCGTCGCAATCAAGTAATACGGTGGTGAGACCGGTTATCGTATCCACAGGGATTGGTTGTCAATTACCAATTCACAAATTTAACAACTATCTAGACTAATCTAAAATATGAGAGATTAAAACTAAAGAAATAAAATATTTTTGTCTTTTTGTAATTTTATCGAACACTTGGAAGGCAAACAGAGATATAGCTAAGATTGTTAGGGTTAGACTACACTAATCCTCCCTTAATTGCAATGAAATGGTTATCGACACAAGTCCTAATTCAATTATGACAATCAAGCCTTTTCTAAAATACTCAAGCCTAATTCCTTAGGTGCATTGAGCCTAAAACCCCAAATTAAACCCTAATTCCTTAGGTGGATTAACTTGAGATTTTGCATTAAGTCAAGACTTATAAGATTGCAAGCATTCAACACCTATTCCTAGATTCTTGAACTACTTGGCATATGATTCATGAGCATGCCTTAATACCAACCTTCCAGTCATCTATCAAAGCAACAAATCATTCCTATGGGTAGCTAATCCAAGGAAAGCATTAAACACAGAATCACATACTCATAACGAAATAGAAACTTGTATTAAAATACCAAATCAATTACAACAAGTTCCGAAAAGTTACATCTAACCCCAACAATGGGGATTTAACTACTCATGATAAGGAAATACAAAAAGGAAAAAGAGAAGGGATGAAGAACACTCATAGACAAGCTTCCTCCAATCTTCTCTCCATCCAAGAGCAGAGAAAACGCCCCCCTTTTTGGGTAGAAACCCTCTCCAGCCACCAGCCTCAGCCTGCCTCCAAGTGCAGATTGTTTTAGGTTAGAAGTTAGTCCCATTTTCTTTTTTTTGTTCTGTTATTTATAGGTCCGTCGCCCGTCACGGCCGTGATGGCCATCACGGCCAGGCCGTGATGGTCTCTGACTTGGGCGAATTTGCACAAAATGGTCACTTGCGAGGCGAGCCCTTTGTTCGCGACGCGAATCCTAAGTCACGGCCGTGATGGCCATCACGGCCAGGCCGTGATAGGCTCTGTTTGGCTATATTCTTCACTTTTCTAGCTCTTTTTCATCCAAGCTCCACCAAGGCTGATTTCTGGGCATTTTTCCATTAAATCCTGCAAAACAACACACAGAAACCACCTCATCCGTTCCAAAGGAAAAACTATACAAAATCAACACTAAATTGGCCTAACTATATGCAAATGCATGCCGAAATGTACATGAAAAATGAGGTAAAATCACACTCATCAAAAGACATGAAAATTTTAATAATAAGATGTTCAAGATAAAAGTTTCCTATATAAAGATAGAATACAAGCCTTTTTTATGATTTTCAACAGGTCAAATGCAATCAACATGAGATGCCATGCCGAATAGAATGAAACAGACACTCATTTCTAGTATTCCATATCTGTAATGAAACTTTGCAATAAATGAAATTAATAGAGTAAAATAAATCTAGTTGTGTTTTCTCTACATTAGATCAACCCAACAATTGAATATGCAATAGAGATTCAATTACCATTTTGGAAAAACATCTTTTAGCCTATAATAAATATAAAATCAAAACAACTTCATATGATCCATACATGTCAACCCAACCATTAGCACTAACCCGTAGATAATCCTTCAAAAAAAAAAAATGAAACTAAGGCACCACAAAAAATATTAATGCAATATACTTATTTATTCATACTTTAAATGACAAGAGTTTAAAACAATATACATGAGTTAAAATAAATAAATTCAGATAAGCAACCTGCCATAGAAGAACTTAATTGCAAAAAGGCGAAATCAAGCTTTCAACATAATTGATGATACCGTCCCAATAATTTATGCATTTGGGAAGTCCAATTTTTTCTACTCTATTATCTCTCCAATGATACATAATTGCTTGCCTAGCAGCAGTTGCCATTATCAGGACATCACCATTGTCAGACATGCATAACAAAGGAAAAGGAAGACCCAAGCAATCAATTTGAAGATCCTGGAAACTGACTCTCACCCATGGGGTCCAAGACTCTTCAACTCCAAACTTCTTCATTTGCCATATCACAAAATCGGTTCTCTTGCATTCATGAGAAAAATATAGGCAATTCATCAAAACTCCAATAGTTGGCTCAACACAGGGGGCTTCATCAAGACGAGGCAGCAACAATTTGGTGTATGTCTCCACCCCCAGATCAAACGAAACAACTACCAAATGAGCCATTGTAGTAGTATCCCATTCAAAGGCATCCGAATTGACGTTGCAACACGCTAACCAGTTAAGAGTGCCATTAAAGTATACTCCATCATTATGCCTTGAAAAACACCGAGGAAATAAGGTAACAACAGGAAAACTATGAATGTTTCTCCAATAATTGTCACTAAAGCTGCAAATTTTCACTTGGATTTTCTGTGACTCATCCTTAGCTTTACAATTAACACTGAATGCTAACACCTTGTAAGTGTCACTTAAATTGTCATAACCAAATGCAAACCTATAAAAATTATTGGTAGTGAACGGTAAACAAGCCAATTTGTTGGATATTAACTTTGTAGCCGGGTTCCATAAATAAAAGCAATAATCCACAAACCTTTCTCCTTTAAAATAACCAAGCAAACAGACCAAGCCATTGTAGGAACCAATGCTGTATGATATACACCATTTATCATGATCAATGGTGTATGATCGGATCCCAACTATAGAATTCACAGAATGGGGAATAGCACAATGGATTTATTCCAAACTGAGAGAATGTATTGACCGATGTAAGAAGAATTTGGCCTTTCTAGCGGTAGTAGTTGATCTATGTAGGTGCAATTTCACAAAATTGGGATCTGAGATTACAGATTTCCACAACTTACACACGCACCTGAACTTCAACAGAGATTTCATAGGTAGCCATGACAAAATCTCCAAGGTGAGTTCGTCAGGGAAAAATGGAAGTGTCGGCGTGTTGAGGGGACGCGACGGTGATGGCGACTGAGCTGGACGGGTTTCCATGAGAGCGACGATGTGGGACAAAAAAGCCAGTTCCTATGTTGAAATGAAAAGGCAAACATGGGAACAACAAAATTAAGAAACCCTATTCTGCGGTTATTTAATAACAATGTCTATCCAATATTGGGTTTGTACCGGTGTGGCCCATGAAGTCTTTGCTCTAGTAGATTCCACGTTGGGCATTTTGTAATCGACCCATCGACCTGACTCAATAATGTGGGGGGTGTCGAGACTTCATGTACTTAGGGCCCGTTTGATGGTCAGGATAAGAGAGCCATGATATGGTAAGCAATCATATCCTGACTGGAGCTATTGTTTGGTGAACCAGCAGAATATGATAAATCAATCCTGTCACCTATCATATCATGTCCACCTAGTTAAAATTTCATCCTGAGGGGAGGGCTGAGTTAGAACTCAACAGGATAGGATATGGTGATTTAAAGTATAATAAAATATTTTAATATTTTATATATAAAATAATTAAAGTATAATGAAAAATAATTTAAAGTATAATAAAATATAAAATATTTAAAATAATAAAATATAATATGGTTACCAACAAATGGTATAATAAAATATTTTATATTATTTTAAAAAATGAAAAATATAAAAACTTATTATTATAATTTAAGTATATGTAAAGTAAAAACTAAAATGAATATTAAATTTAAAAAAAATAATAATTCAAGTTAAACAATATTTTAAAAATTTTAAAAATTAGATGTAATTTTATCACAAAGTCCCTGTGAACAACTTTGTCTTGACAACATCAGGTACAACAGTGAAAGAAGATTTTTGAGTTTGAAAGGAGTTGACAGGTGAAGAAAAAGGAGATACAACAGAGAGAGGTTGAACAAAAAGGGCAGATGGAGAAGAGACAGATGGGGTGATGATAACTTGATGTAAGGGGGAAGGGAATGAAGGAGATGTCTGCTCTTTAGATATGTTCAACTTCTTGTGAGAAGGAGACACTTGGTCATCCTCGGGTACAACTGTCTGAGCTCCTCCAGATAGGTCTTCTGTAGTGTTAGCTTCTGCAAGCACTTCAGTCTTTGCAGGTACTGGGTAATCAGAGATTCTCTTTTTGGGAATAATTCCCAAAATGAAAGTCTTCTTTGGTTCTTCCAGGACTTTGATGAGTGTGATTTCACCTCATATTTCCTTGACATTTTGCATGCATTTTCATATAGTTTAAGCATATTTAATTTGATTTTTGTTAGTTTTTACCTTGGAACGGGTAAGGTGGTTTTGTGTACAGGAATTGAAGATTAAAATGCTCAAGATAAGTTATGTTGGAGCTCGCATAAAGACGGAGCTTGAAAAGCAAGAAAAATGAGCCAAACAGAGCCCGTCACGGACAGGCCGTGATAGGCATCACGGCCATGATCAAGCAGGGCTGAAAAGAAAGAAGGTTAAACTCTGAACTGGTCACGGCCGTGACATGCCGACTGAACCAGACCCTCACAGGCAGAACTGATCACGGTTAGGCCGTGATGGTGGTCACGGCCGTGACAGACCAAGCAGTGAAGCCATCTGCCAGTCAGAACCTATCACGGCTTGGCCGTGACAGGCATCACGACCATGATACGCAAAATCTAGAAATTTAATTGCTGATTTGATATGATTTTGTAACAACCTTGAATTCAAGTTACCCTACATTATAAATAGGACTCTAAGGCTCGAAAATAAGGACCTCTCGACTGCTACCCATAGGCAAAAATTAGGATTTCTCTTCTTCTCAATTTATTTTCTTCTCTTAGTTTTTTTTATGCTTTTGTTAATTAAGATTTCTAGGAACAAGGCAATGCTTGAGTAGTCATTTTATTTCTAGGAATTGGGGCTATGCCCAAGATTCGTTTATGGTGATGAATTGACGTTAATTTCAATTTTGCTTTCGATTTGATTCCTATTGCTTGAATTACTTGATTCGGTGGCCACTTATTTGCTTGTCGTAGATACTCTAAGGACGAACTTAGCGGTGAACTTAGGTATCGGATCTATAGGAATCAAACTTAGGACTTAAATCACGAGAGTTAGAAGCGGTCCTTCGAGTATTAACAAATTGTTACAAGACTTAAAGGGTCCGATCTAAATTCAATTGCCACGAGAGTAGGGAATGATTTAATTGGGCACGGTTTTTGTAACCCGAGAGGGAGCAATAACTAAATTAGGATAAATTCGCCTTCATAGCAAATTTTGGTAATTAAAAAGGAGAGTAGTCGATTTAGTAACATTAGAGTAGGGGTTGGTTTAATTGGGCACGGTTCTTGTATCCCGAGAGGGAACATTAACTTATTTAGGATAAATTCACCTTCAAAGCAAATTTTGATTATTAACAAGAGGGGTAGTCAATTTAGTAGCATGAGCAGTCTTGTTGGTAACCCAATTCCTGGAAATCTCTTTTGATATTGAAAAAAATCCCAGATTTGATTTGATTGCGATTTTATTTGATTGCGTTTTAAATACTTGATTTTTTAGTTAATCTTATTTCAAAAACCAAATATTTTCCAAATCTTTATCCAGTTTAGTTAAATTGATTTAATAATTAATTGTTATTTAAGATCACGGTCTCTGTGGTCCGATCTTTTTATTACTTGACGACGAAGTCGTTCACTTCATGGATTCGAGCCATCAAGTTTTTGGCGCGCCACACTGGGACTGTGCTTTCTTGAATTTCAATTTAATTTTTAAATTGATTTTTCTGGACATTTTTTTTATGTTTTTTCCTAGAGTATCTATCTCTCTCTCGCAGGTATTTTTCTCTTTTATGCAAAGATCCCAAAGTCTTGGAAATCTTATTGAAGTTGACCCCGAGATCAAAAGGACCTTTCATAGACGTAGGAGACTATAAAGACAAAGTGAGAGAGAGAGAGGTTGATTCTCATTCCACTCATGGCGAATCTACCGGATACCAAACCACTGAAGGACTACGCAGCCCCAAATGCTAGGGGTTTGTGAACTGGGATTGCTTGGCCATAAATTGAGGCGGAGAACTACACTATACCACCTCAGTTAATTGGCATGATTATGCAACATGAATTTGGAGGATTACCCTCGGAGGACCCGACTGATCATGTGGACACATTTTTGGAGTTCACTGATGCAATAAGAATTCAAGGTGCCCTGATTGAAGCTATTCGTTTGAGGTTATTCCCCTCCTCTCTGACTGGAAAGGCAAGAGCTTGGTTGAAGCAAGTGCCCACCAATACTTTTTCAACTTGGGACCAACTGGAGCAGGCATTCTTGGATAAATTCTTCCCTCCATCCAAGACTTCTTACCTACGAACTCAGATCACCGGCTTCTTCCAAAAGGACGGAGAATGCTTATCCGAAGCTTGGGATCATTACAAAGGATTTCTAGAATCTTGCCCACATCATAGGCTTGAAAGGTGGTTGTTAGTGCATACCTTCTACAACGGATTGGATTACTCTTCGAAGGTGTCACTCGACTCCTCAGCTGGTGGAGCCTTTATGAATAGACCACTGACCGAAGCGTTCAATATTATTGAAAATGTAGCCACCAACTATCACCAATGGGGTTCGGAAAGAGGTAATAACCCGAAAAAGCTTTTGGGGGGTAAGTTTGAAATGAATAGTAATGGAGTGCCCACATGGTATTGCTCTTGGATCCGGTGCTTCGGGGGAACAAGTGAACTCTTATCACAATTTCTATGACATGAACCCGAAGTTGCCAAATTATGCTCCCCTAAATCCTTACAACCAAGTAAGGAAGAACAATCCTTATCTCTCCTACAGGAACTACATCAACACGTTGAACCAGGAATTCCAAGAAGGCCAAGGTAATAGGAAACCCGCATCGGGGTATCCTCAGGTACAAAAGTCTAAACTTGAGTCTCTTATGGAAAGTTTTGTTGCTACTCAAACTAAGCAGAATGAAGAATTTAGGCAACAAGGTAGGGCAGTTAATGAGGCAATAAAAGAGTTAACATCTAAGGTAGATAACTTAGCCATCCATAACAAGATGTTAGAAACTCAAATTTCCCAACAAGCGGGCAATTCAAATAGGCAACCGAGCAAGTTTCTTGGACAACCTGAAGTGAACCTAAATAATGAACAATGTAAAGATGGGAGTTTAAGGAGTGGTAAGATACTTGAGGATCCCGAGGCTAAAGGGGAGAGTGATAACAAGAGTGTAGATAAGGAGGAGGAACCTACTAAGACACAGCCCTTAGAAGAGGAAGAACCTAGTGAAAAAGTGTCTAAGTATGTCCCTCCACCACCTTACCAACCTCCAATACCTTTCCCTCAAAGGTTGGCTAAGGCCAAGTTAGATAAGCAATTTGGAAAATTTCTAGAGGTCCTTAAGAAATTGTACATTAATGTACCCTTCACTGAGGCGTTACAACAAATGCCCACATATGCTAAATTTCTTAAGGACATCTTGTCAAATAAGAGAAAGCTAGAGGACTATGAAACAATGGCTTTAACTGAGAAGTGCAGTGCTTTAATTCAAAATAAATTGCCTCCTAAATTGAAAGATCCAGGTAGTTTCTCTATTCCTTGCTTGATAGGTAACACTAGTTTTGATAAAGCTCTTTGTGATTTGGGGGCTAGCGTTAGTCTTATGCCTCTCTCTCTGTTTGCAAGAAGTTGGAGATGGGTGATTTAAAACCCACAACAATCTCCCTTCAATTGGCGGATCGCTCCGTCAAATTCCCAATAGGCATCTTGGAGGATGTTCCTATTAGAGTGGGTAAATTTTTCATTCCTGTGGATTTTGTAGTACTTGAAATGGAGGAGGATTCCCAAATCCCCATTATTCTTGGTAGGCCTTTCTTGGCTACCGCAGGAGCAATTATTGACGGTAAAAATGGAAAATTGACTTTAACTGTGGGTGACGATAAAGTTGAATTTGATTTAGCTAAATCTATTAAACACCCTACTTTTGAGGATTCTTGTTGCAGGGTTGACTTAATGCACCAAGCGGTGAAAGAAGAATCCACTCAAGGTTGTGTTGATGATCCATTGGAAATGTGTTTGATTGGTGGAGACCTAAATTCTCATGGAGGAGAAGTAAGGAATTATGCTCGCTTCCTGGAGGTTAGTCCGAAAATTTCTCCGAACAAAACAAAGAAAGAAAAACTTGAGTTGAAACCAAAGAGTAAGGATTTGAATGATGAAGAAGCCCCTAAGGTAGAACTAAAACATTTTCCTTCCACATTGAGGTATGAATTTCTTGGTCCTAACTCTTCCTATCCAGTAATTGTGAATGCTAGCTTGAATGAGATGGAAACTGAGAAATTGCTTAGGGAGCTTAGAATGCATAGAAAGGTGATAGGATATACAATTGATGATATTAAAGGCATAAATCCTTTTTTTTGCATGCATCGCATTTTAATGGAAGATGAGCATAAACCAACCATTGAGCATCAACGTCGGTTGAACCCTAATATGGAAGAGGTGGTTAAGAAAGAAGTGATTAAGTTGTTAGATGCGGGGGTTATATATCCAATCTCGGATATTGAATGGGTTAGTGCGGTGCACGTGGTTCCTAAGAAAGGGGGGATGACTGTTATTCAAAATGAAAATAATGAACTAATCCCTACTTGGAAGGTAACCGGTTGGAGAATGTGCATTGATTATAGGAAGTTAAATAAGGCAACAAGTAAAGATCATTTCCCTCTCCCATTTATTGATCAAATGCTTGAAAGGTTAGCTAGGCATTCATACTTTTGTTACTTGGATGGTTATTCCGGTTTTCATCAAATTCCTATACACCCTAGTGATCAAGAAAAGACCACGTTTACTTATCCCTATGACAATTTTGCCTATAGGAGAATGCCTTTTGGTCTATGTAATGCATTAGCTACTTTTCAAAGATGCATGACTGCATTTTTTTCCGAATTTATTGAAAACATCATGGAGGTTTTTATGGATGATTTTTCTACTTATGGAACTACCTTTGATGACTTTTTAACAAATTTGTCTAAGATTTTGCAGCGATGTGAAGAAACTCATTTGGTATAGTGCTTGGGCACTTGATTTCTAGAAGAGGTATTGAGGTGGTTAGGGCCAAAATTAATGTTATTGAAAAATTGCTCCCACTGGTAAATGTGAAAGGAGTTAGAAGTTTCTTGGGATACGCCGGGTTTTACCGGTGTTTCATCAAATATTTTTCAAAAATTTCTAAACCCTTATCTAGCCTATTGATGAAAGATGTTCCATTTGATTTTAATAAGGAATGTTTGAGTGCATTTTATAGGTTGAAGGAAGCTTTGACCACCGCTCCCATTTTGCAAACACCAGATTGGAATGAACCATTTGAAGTAATGTGTGATTCTAGTGACTATGTCGTGGGAGCGGTGTTGGGACAAAGGATAGACAAGTAGGTTCATACAATATACTATGCAAGCAAAACTCTAGATGGAGCTCAAGCCAATTATGCCACAACTGAGAAAGAGTTGCTTGCGGTTGTCTTTGCATTTGATAAATTCATATTATACCTTGTGGGGTCTAAAGTCACAGTGTACACGGACCACTCCACACTAAAGTACCTCATGACTAAGAAGGAAGCAAAGCCAAGGCTCATCCGATGGATCTTCTTCTGCTAGAATTTGACTTGGAGATTCGGGATCGGAAAGGGACAGAGAACATGGTTGCGGACCACTTATCTAGACTTGAACCATTGGGGCATGAGAAGGACAACTTGCCTATAGATGATTCTTTTCCCGATGAGCAACTGTTCACCATCTTGGGAGAGAATGCTCCATGGTATGCGGATTTTGTGAATTATTTTGTATGTGGGATTCTACCACCGGAGTTCCATTATCAACAGAAAAAGAAGTTATTTTCCAATCTCAAGAACTACGTGTGGGATGAGCCTTACATTTTCCACAAGTGTGCGGATAGCATTTACAGAAGGTGTATTCCAGAAGTTGAGGTTCCAAGTATCTTGAGTTGTTGTCATTCCTCATCTTACGGAGGACATGCTAGTGCCTCAAAGACGGCGGCCAAGGTGCTTCAAGCCGGTTTCTATTGGTCACATATTTTCAGAGATGCCAGAATGTTCGTGCTTTCTTGTGATCCATGTCAAAGAACGGGGAGCATCTCTAAGAGGCATGAAATGCCACTCAACATGATGCTAGAAGTAGAGATATTGGATGTTTGGGGAGTTGACTACATGGGACCCTTTCCTTCATCTTGCAACAATAAGTTCATTCTTGTATCCGTTGATTACGTCTCTAAATGGGTGGAAGCCATTCCATCCCTAACAAGTGATGCAAAAACCGTAATCAAACTATTCAAGAAGGTGATTTTTCCAAGGTTTGGAATTCCAAGGGCAGTTAATAGTGATGGAGGATCGCACTTCATTGGAAAACAATTTGAAAAACTCCTACTCAAATATGGAGTCACTCATAAGGCTGATACACCTTACCATCCTCAGACAAGTGGCCAAGTCGAAGTTTCCAATCGAGAGATAAAGAGCATTCTAGAGAAGGTTGTCTCAAGTTCGAGAAAGGATTGGTCCTTAAAGCTTGATGATGCTCTTTGGGCTTACTGTACGGCTTACAAGACTCCTATTGGGATGACACCCTTTAGACTTATTTACGGGAAGCCATGTCACTTACCAGTCGAGCTTGAGCATAAGGCCTTGTGGGCTATTAAGATGCTAAACTTTGATACAAAAGCCGTTGGAGAAAAGAGAATCCTTCAATTTCATGAACTTGATGAGCTAAGATTGGATGCTTATGAGTCCGCAAGATCTTACAAGGAGAGAACAAAAAGGTGGCATGATAAGCATATCCTTCGTAGAGAAATCCATGAAGGAGAACTGGTGCTACTCTACAACTCAAGGTTGCGGTTATTCCCAAGAAAGCTCAAGTCTAGATGGTCCAGACCATATAAAGTCATGAAAGTATTTCCGTACGGTGTCGTCGAGGTTTGGAACCAGGAACGTGGAACATTCAAGGTCAATGGACAGAGGCTGAAGCACTACCTTGGACAACATCCACTTGAACAGGAGGTTGCAATTTCCCTCCTCGATCCAACACCAAAGGATTGAAAGGACTATGGTCAAGCTTAGGACCGTAAATAAGCACTTCTTGGGAGACAACACAAGCTTTCTTTGTAACACCCTGTATTTTACTGTTTTAAATAACAGTAATACATATAAATATGTTTATAAATTTATTTGAGTTTTATAAAATTATTTTAAATAAACGAAGGTTATTACTCAATCCTACTTGACCGTAGGAAGCTACGATTAAAATTTAGGTTGGAAAGTCAAGCAAACCCTACCATGAATTCCATTGACAGTATAATAATACTGCTCAAAAGACCTAATTTTAATTCGTGAACGAAAGACTTAAGTTTAGTATTTTATTTTCTACGATTCTATATTTTTAGAATTATTTTGGAAAAAATAAAATAAAATAATTTAAATTTTACGGCGAAACACCTAAACGGGTAGACGACGGAAGAGATTTCGGGAGTTTCTCAAAACCGATTGAGGGTTTTTCTTTGGATTTTGAGATGATTCAAGGGGATGAATCATATTTTTAAGTCTAGAAGGTTTTTCAGGGTTAAATAGAAAATTTAGAAATTTTACGGTTAAGTCCCTGAACTTTTTGTAAATTACCCTTTTGTCCCTAAATTAGTTTTTTTCGTTTTTCCAAGTGGATTGGGCTAGAATCCTTGTTTCTAACCTTAAATGGTCGTGGTTTATAAGCCCAAACTTTTCTAGTTCATAGTTGAGTCCAAAAAGCCCATTTAAGTTTCTTATCTTAAGTTTAAAGGCTTAAATCTTCAAGTGGGCCCCACAAAAATGAAACCAAGCCCAAATTGAGCAAGCCCATGCGCAAGCCCATGAGGGAGAAGGGGCTGCCCTCATAATTCTTAGATGAGCCAAGAATTTTCTAGAATGTTCTCCATTCTTCTACTTTGTTCTTTAAGCTTCAACAATCTTCTTCAACAATCTTCTTCAACAAATCTTCTTCAACAAGTTAGGTTTTCTCTAAAATATCTATGACACCAAAATCAGCCAACAAAGTCAAGATAAGTTAGCATTTAATGTGGCAAAATCATCATCATGACACTTTCTTGACAATTTGCAAACTAGTCCTTCAACTTTTGGAATCTTTGCAAATTGGTCCCTAGAACTTAATTGCATTTGAATCCTTTAGCAAGACAACTCATCATCATCTAGAACCTTCCCATAATGGCGCCACTATCACTATAAATACCATACTCTCACTTTTCACTTAGTTCTTTTGCCATTTGTGTTCAAAACCCTAAGTTCATAAGTTCTTAAGTGAGTGATTTGTGAAGCAAGTATCTTGGATTTCCTTTGTCATCGATCTTCAAGAGGTAAATTCAGATCTTCATTCTTAATCATGCCTATGTTCTTTAACAAGTTTCTTGATTCAAGGCTTATATCATAGTTGTTCATCACTTTTAAGTTTCTAGATCTAGAACTTTGAAAATTCATAACTAATTCTAGAAAATCCCTTTTGACATGAAACCAATTGCTATGATCTTATAATCATCCCTATTTTCATCATCTAGAAGCATAAGATCATGAGAAATTTCTTTCCTTGATTTCTGGTCATGGCCGAATCTAGGTCAATATCATGTTCCTAGGTTTTGTTTCATTTTCATGTCTTGATTCATGATTCAATCTTCAAATATCTTGATAGTTCTTGTATCCAAGCATATAGAAGATCAAAAATCAAACTCTTACCTAGTGATTTCATCAAGGCCAAAACCCTAGTTCTTGGAACTAGATGAGTTTTGTTCAAAGTTTTCATTAATGATCTTGTTAATCAAGCTATTAGTATGTATGCTTAATAAATCCAAGTTGGTTTATTAAACTAAGAACCCTAACCCTATGAACATGTTGAGGCCGAATCCTTGTATAAAAGAGATAGGAAGTTTTGGGTTTCAACTTTAGTTGTTTAGTCACTAATCCATGATTTAGGTTAATCAAGGATCATTAATCTATGAATTAATCATGATTAGGAATTTTAAGGATTTTGAACCCTAAAAGTCAGCCCTTGGCCGAAACCCTAACCCTAAAGGTTATAGAATTTTGTTTCAAATTTTAGTATTGTAATAAGTAATCTATGTTAGTTCAGACTCTAGTAACTAGGATCCAAAAGATGGCATTAAGAAGATAACCCTAAACCTATTTTCTAAGTCTTGGCCGAACCTTGCCCTAAAGTGTCATAGATGGTTGTTAGTTGATTAATTATAGTTATGTTGTTTGGTTGAAGGTGGTTGTGTTAACTCGTGGCGGGATAACGAGGATCGTCGTGTACGTATTTCCGGTGCTAGCTCAGGTGGGGAAAAGAATCAACCTATCGTCGGAATCGATAAGTAGTAGATTATATGATAATTGTGTAGGGCGACCTAAACCCTACTAGTAGTCGAGTAATCGACAAGACCAAAATCCCATTGGAAACCTTTTCTGTAAAACCAATGGTGATTCGGGGATTGTAGGTTTATCGACATTAAGTTGATTTTAAGTATTTGAGGATGTTTGAATTATTTACTTTTGACTGTTTGTGATACGCTGGTTGAGGTATTCCATCTGCATGTGACGTATTGTTTCGGTGTTTGAATAATTATGATTGTGAGGATGTTTGCTGTCTGTCACGACCGTGATGGCTATCACGGCCAGGCCGTGACAGAGTCTGACTTTGTTATTTATTTGGTTTGATTATTATGATTTGGTTGTGATAAATTGCTTTATATGATATTGAGATATATGAATATTTTCTGATGTTATGTTATGCATGATCTGCCTGGTTGTTAATATTGTGCTTAGCTGAATTTAAGTAAGGATATGTGTTGTTCGGGAGATAATTGTTTGGGTGAGAGAATAAAGGTGATTTAGAGGTGCCTAGCCTAATTAAGTGGTTTTATCTATGAGGAAAAAGGTGTTGAGACTTTGATGGAAGGTTGAGGCACTAGGTTGTTATTGATGTAATTTAGGGAGATTCATTTATCGAGGTATTGTTAGTCACAGCCGTGTGAGTGGAACACACGAGGTCAGGATATCCTATTTTGGGGATATCGGATATTGCGGGTGAGTGCTCTACGGATGTGGATGCCGAGGTAGACTACCGTAATACTCTTTAGTTCTTGACGTGTTCGACAATTATTGGCACTGGACCGTTATGGAAGGATGTTCCTTGACGAGTTCGTATGTTCGTATGTTCTTGGCACTGGACCGTTATGGAAGGATGTTCCTTGACGAGTTCGAATGTTCTTGGCACTGGACCGTTATGGAAGGATGTTCCTTGATGAGTTCGTATGTTATTGGCACTGGACCATTTTAGACTAATAAGTGTTTAGTCTTTGATGCGTTCGAAAGTTATTGGTACTGGACTGTTCTGGACTACTGACTAATGTGACAGGAGTGAAGATGGCCACATCAGTATAAAGTTTTAGTTGCATGGGCTGAGGGTAGAGGATGATATAGTGGATTGAGGATGATTGTTGATTTTGAGTGATGCGTGTCTGTGACAATTACTGTATAATTTACTATTAGTCTTTTCCGCTTTTTGATGATAGAACTGTTTCTTATTCCCTATATCTTTCTGTGTGTTGTATTTTATTTCTGATGTGATCGTACGAGAAGACCCGATGGAGGAACCAGTTGCTGAGGAGTTAGATGGAACTCCGTATGAACCGGATGCTGGAGTTCGAGCTGTGATTCAAGACGATTAGAGTATAGACATTATGGCCAGTGTGTCTAAGGAGTATTTATATTTCCGCTAAGTAAGTCTCAGAGGTGAAGTTTATATCTGTGAGGGATCCTCTTGAGAGGGTACCCTTAATGATGTTTTGGTATTGTCTTAAATAAACATGTGTGTAATTATATATGTTACAACTTTGGTGTGTTTTATATTTGTAGAAGTTATATGATTATTAATTAAGTTTTAAATTTTTACGTATTTTCAACGATAAGCACGCGATTAAGTAAATAAATATTAAGGTTTTAATGTAATAATACGATGGGGCACAACGGGGTGTCTCATTTGGTGGTATCAGAAGCGATTCGATTCTAATCGGACTGTGAGGTCTAGGAAGTTATTACTGGCCGTGTCTAGTTGAATCCACATCGGATTTTAACTATGCTTAGAAGATGGGTAGTGTGTCCGAATCCGACGCGATAAATAACATTAGTGTGGCATATGGTATTTATATACTTGTATATGTGGTATTATATGTCATACTGATAAGAGCGAATGATTTCTTCTACAGAATCATGGCTCGTGGAAGAGGACGTCCGATTGACAGTAATGACTGAACTCCTGAAAGAATTGTGGGAGCTAACAATGTGGAAAATAATCATACCGGAAGTGGAGGAGAGTCATCTGAGACTCAAGATACCATGAAAAACATAGTTACTGCTCTGTTGTTACAAACACAGCATAATGCTGAGATGCTACAGATGAACAAAGAACAGCAGGAACAACAGAATCAAAGGAGAGCTGCTGCAGCTGAAGATGCCGGAATAGCTACTTTCCTGAAAGGGAAGCCACCTCAATTCCGAGGAGATTATGATCCAGAGAAGGCAGAATGGTGGATACAAGAGATCGAAAAGATATTCGATACCATGCGCTGCAGCGAGGATAGGAAAGTGACGTATGCTGCCTTCATGCTAACTGGAGGAGCAGAGTCTTGGTGGAGAGGCAAGCGAAGATTGCTGGATGCCGAAGGCAGAGTTATCAACTGGCAGCTATTTAGTGACTGTTTCTTTGAGAAGTATTTTCCACGTCTAGTTCGACGCGAGAAAGAAAGGGAATTCATGAGTCTCAAACAAGGCAACATGACGGTTGGTGATTATGCATCACGATTTGAGGCGCTGATTAAATATTCTGAATTTTATCAGAGATTCCCAGATGAAGATTGGCAATGTAGAAGGTTTGAGGAAGGACTCCGACATGGACTACAAAGGGCTATAGTATCTCTCAATATCCAGAGTTTTCCGGAACTAGTAGAGAGATGCAGTGCCATAGAAAGCATAGATCTGAGGCAAGTCTTGAGCGAGGCGGCGGCAGAGAGGAGTGGAGGTCCTATTCGATCAGGTCTCCAACGGAGAGAAGATAGGGGTTCTCAAGAGAGACAAGGACCATATGCTAGACAATTGCAGACAGTGGCACCAACACCAGTGGTTGGAACAAGCCAACAACAACAACGCTTAGTTTGTTTCAGATGCGGAGGACCGCACTATGTTAGGAATTGTAAGGAGGGATCTGGTTGTTTCAACTGTGGGAAACCAGGTCATTATGCTCGTGATTGTAGACAGAAAGGTATACCGCAGTCGGTAGCTGGGAATAGGGAAGCTGGAGGTTATAGAGGTGGAACCCAGGGAGGAGTTTCTGCAACCGATCAGCAGATGGTTAGACCTCAAGCTGCTGGGAGAGTGTTTACCATAAGAAGAGTTGAATCCCCTCACGCTGCAGATCTCATACACGGTATGTATGATTTTGATATAAATTGGAATAATAGAATATGTTCGAAGGATTAAGTTTTAATTATGTCCTTTAAGGATGTTAGATCAAGTTGGAAAAGTTAAGGACAATGAATAGAATATAGTGATGGATAAGTTCGAGGATAAATGAGATGATATAAGCATGAATTCTATTATGAAGTTACCACTGTCACCTAAGGGAAAAACAGCGATGAGAAATATATTGTTGGAGCTTTAGATTAAGATAAGATTACAAGATGATGTCTAGTGTTGAGTTAAGAAATTCCGAGGACGGAATTTTTTTTTAAGAGGGGTAGTAATGTAACACCCTGTATTTTACTGTTTTAAATAACAGTAATACATATAAATATGTTTATAAATTTATTTGAGTTTTATAAAATTATTTTAAATAAACGGAGGTTATTACTCAATCCTACTTGACCGTAGGAAGCTACGATTAAAATTTAGGTTGGAAAGTCAGGCGAAACCCGGCCCGCGAATTCCATTGACAGTATAATACTGCTCAAAAGACCTAATTTTAATTCGTGAACGAAAGACTTAAGTTTAGTATTTTATTTTCTATGATTCTATATTTTTAGAATTATTTTGGAAAAAATAAAATAAAATAATTTATATTTTCGGGCGAAACACGTAATCGGGTAGACGACGGAAGAGATTTCGGAGTTTCTCAAAACCGATAGAGGGTTTTTCTTAGGATTTTGAGATGATTCAAGGGGATGAATCATATTTTTAAGTCTAGAAGGTTTTTCAGGGTTAAATAGAAAATTTAGAAATTTTACGGTTAAGTCCCTGAACTTTCTGTAAATTACCCTTTTGTCCCTAAATTAGTTTTTTTTCGTTTTTCCAAGTGGATTGGGCTAGAATCCTTGTTTCTAACCTTAAATGGTCGTGGTTTATAAGCCCAAACTTTTCTAGTTTATATTGAGTCCAAAAAGCCCATTTAAGTTTCTTATCTTAAGTTTAAAGGCTTAAATCTTCAAGTGGGCCCCACAAAAATGAAACCAAGCCCAAATTGAGCAAGCCCATGCGCAAGCCCATGAGGGAGAAGGGGCTGCCCTCATAATTCTTAGATGAGCCAAGAATTTTCTAGAATGTTCTCCATTCTTCTACTTTGTTCTTTAAGCTTCAACAATCTTCTTCAACAATCTTCTTCAACAAATCTTCTTCAACAAGTTAGGTTTTCTCTAAAATATCTATGACACCAAAATCAGCCAACAAAGTCAAGATAAGTTAGCATTTAATGTGGCAAAATCATCATCATGACACTTTCTTGACAATTTGCAAACTAGTCCTTCAACTTTTGGAATCTTTGCAAATTGGTCCCTAGAACTTAATTGCATTTGAATCCTTTAGCAAGACAACTCATCATCATCTAGAACCTTCCCATAATGGCGCCACTATCACTATAAATACCATACTCTCACTTTTCACTTAGTTCTTTTGCCATTTGTGTTCAAAACCCTAAGTTCATAAGTTCTTAAGTGAGTGATTTGTGAAGCAAGTATCTTGGATTTCCTTTGTCATCGATCTTCAAGAGGTAAATTCAGATCTTCATTCTTAATCATGCCTATGTTCTTTAACAAGTTTCTTGATTCAAGGCTTATATCATAGTTGTTCATCACTTTTAAGTTTCTAGATCTAGAACTTTGAAAATTCATAACTAATTCTAGAAAATCCCTTTTGACATGAAACCAATTGCTATGATCTTATAATCATCCCTATTTTCATCATCTAGAAGCATAAGATCATGAGAAATTTCTTTCCTTGATTTCTGGTCATGGCCGAATCTAGGTCAATATCATGTTCCTAGGTTTTGTTTCATTTTCATGTCTTGATTCATGATTCAATCTTCAAATATCTTGATAGTTCTTGTATCCAAGCATATAGAAGATCAAAAATCAAACTCTTACCTAGTGATTTCATCAAGGCCGAAACCCTAGTTCTTGGAACTAGATGAGTTTTGTTCAAAGTTTTCATTAATGATCTTGTTAATCAAGCTATTAGTATGTATGCTTAATAAATCCAAGTTGGTTTATTAAACTAAGAACCCTAACCCTATGAACATGTTGAGGCCGAATCCTTGTATAAAAGAGATAGGAAGTTTTGGGTTTCAACTTTAGTTGTTTAGTCACTAATCCATGATTTAGGTTAATCAAGGATCATTAATCTATGAATTAATCATGATTAGGAATTTTAAGGATTTTGAACCCTAAAAGTCAGCCCTTGGCCGAAACCCTAACCCTAAAGGTTATAGAATTTTGTTTCAAATTTTAGTATTGTAATAAGTAATCTATGTTAGTTCAGACTCTAGTAACTAGGATCCAAAAGATGGCATTAAGAAGATAACCCTAAACCTATTTTCTAAGTCTTGGCCGAACCTTGCCCTAAAGTGTCATAGATGGTTGTTAGTTGATTAATTATAGTTATGTTGTTTGGTTGAAGGTGGTTGTGTTAACTCGTGGCAGGATAACGAGGATCGTCGTGTACGTATTTCCCGTGCAAGCTCGTTTGGGGAAAAGAATCAACCTATCGTCGGAATCGATAAGTAGTAGATTATATGATAATTGTGTAGGGCGACCTAAACCCTACTAGTAGTCGAGTAATCGACAAGACCAAAATCCCATTGGAAACCTTTTCTGTAAAACCAATGGTGATTCAGGGATTGTAGGTTTATCGACATTAAGTTGATTTTAAGTATTTGAGGATGTTTGAATTATTTACTTTTGACTGTTTGTGATACGCTGGTTGAGGTATTCCATCTGCATGTGACGTATTGTTTCGGTGTTTGAATAATTATGATTGTGAGGATGTTTGCTGTCTGTCACGACCGTGATGGCTATCACGGCCAGGCCGTGACAGAGTCTGACTTTGTTATTTATTTGGTTTGATTATTATGATTTGGTTGTGATAAATTGCTTTATATGATATTGAGATATATGAATATTTTCTGATGTTATGTTATGCATGATCTGCCTGGTTGTTAATATTGTGCTTAGCTGAATTTAAGTAAGGATATGTGTTGTTCGGGAGATAATTGTTTGGGTGAGAGAATAAAGGTGATTTAGAGGTGCCTAGCCTAATTAAGTGGTTTTATCTATGAGGAAAAAGGTGTTGAGACTTTGATGGAAGGTTGAGGCACTAGGTTGTTATTGATGTAATTTAGGGAGATTCATTTATCGAGGTATTGTTAGTCACAGCCGTGTGAGTGGAACACACGAGGTCAGGATATCCTATTTTGGGGATATCGGATATTGCGGGTGAGTGCTCTACGGATGTGGATGCCGAGGTAGACTACCGTAATACACTTTAGTTCTTGACGTGTTCGACAGTTATTGGCACTGGACCGTTATGGAAGGATGTTCCTTGACGAGTTCGTATGTTCGTATGTTCTTGGCACTGGACCGTTATAGAAGGATGTTCCTTGACGAGTTCGAATGTTCTTGGCACTGGACCGTTATGGAAGGATGTTCCTTGATGAGTTCGTATGTTATTGGCACTGGACCATTTTAGACTAATAAGTGTTTAGTCTTTGATGCGTTCGAAAGTTATTGGTACTGGACTGTTCGGGACTACTGACTAATGTGACAGGAGTGAAGATGGCCACATCAGTATTAAGTTTTAGTTGCATGGGCTGAGGGTAGAGGATGATATAGTGGATTGAGGATGATTGTTGATTTTGAGTGATCCGTGTCTGTGACAATTACTGTATAATTTACTATTAGTCTTTTCCGTTTTTTGATGATAAAACTGTTTCTTATTCCCTATATCTTTCTGTGTGTTGTATTTTATTTCTGATGTGATCGTACGAGAAGACCCGATGGAGGAACCAGTTGCTGAGGAGTTAGATGGAACTCCGTATGAACCGGATGCTGGAGTTCGAGCTGTGATTCAAGACGATTAGAGTATAGACATTATGGCCAGTGTGTCTAAGGAGTATTTATATTTCCGCTAAGTAAGTCTGTAGTGAAGTTTATATCTGTGAGGGATCCTACTGAGAGGGTACCCTTAACAGTGTTTTGGTATTGTCTTAAATAAACATGTGTGTAATTATATATGTTACAACTTTGGTGTGTTTTATATTTGTAGAAGTTATATGATTATTAATTAAGTTTTAAATTTTTACGTATTTTCAACGATAAGCACGCGATTAAGTAAATAAATATTAAGGTTTTAATGTAATAATACGATGGGGCACAACGGGGTGTCTCATTTGGTGGTATCAGAGCAGTTCGATTCTAATCGGACTGTGAGGTCTAGGAAGTTATTACTGGCCGTGTCTAGTTGAATCCACATCGGATTTTAACTATGCTTAGAAGATGGGTAGTGTGTCCGAATCCGACGCGATAAATAACATTAGTGTGGCATATGGTATTTATATACTTGTATATGTGGTATTATATGTCATACTAATAAGAGCGAATGATTTCTTCTACAGAATCATGGCTCGTGGAAGAGGACGTCCGATTGACAGTAATGACAGAACTCCTGAAAGAATTGTGGGAGCTAACAATGTGGAAAATAATCATACCGGAAGTGGAGGAGAGTCATCTGAGAATCAAGATACCATGAAAAACATAGTTACTGCTCTGTTGCTACAAACACAGCATAATGCTGAGATGCTACAGATGAACAAAGAACAGCAGAAACAACAGAATCAAAGGAGAGCTGCTGCAGCTGAAGATGCCGGAATGGCTACTTTCCTGAAAGGGAAGCCACCTCAATTCCGAGGAGATTATGATCCAGAGAAGGCAGAATGGTGGATACAAGAGATCGAAAAGATATTCGATACCATGCGCTGCAGCGAGGATAGGAAAGTGACGTATGCTGCCTTCATGCTAACTGGAGGAGCAGAGTCTTGGTGGAGAGGCAAGCGAAGATTGCTGGATGCCGAAGGCAGAGTTATCAACTGGCAGCTGTTTAGTGACTGTTTCTTTGAGAAGTATTTTCCACGTCTAGTTCGACGCGAGAAAGAAAGGGAATTCATGAGTCTCAAACAAGGCAACATGACGGTTGGTGATTATGCATCACGATTTGAGGCGCTGATTAAATATTCTGAATTTTATCAGAGATTCCCAGATGAAGATTGGCAATGTAGAAGGTTTGAGGAAGGACTCCGACATGGACTACAAAGGGCTATAGTATCTCTCAATATCCAGAGTTTTCCGGAACTAGTAGAGAGATGCAGTGCCATAGAAAGCATAGATCTGAGGCAAGTCTGCGAGCGGAGGGCAAGCAGAGGAGTGGAGGTCCTATTCGATCAGGTCTCCAACGGAGAGAAGATGGGGGTTCTCAAGAGAGACAAGGACCATATGCTAGACAATTGCAGACAGTGGCACCAACACCAGTGGTTGGAACAAGCCAACAACAACAACGCTTAGTTTGTTTCAGATGCGGAGGACCGCACTATGTTAGGAATTGTAAGGAGGGATCTCGGTTGTTTCAACTGTGGGAAACCAGGTCATTATGCTCGTGATTGTAGACGAGAAGGTATACCGCAGTCGGTAGCTGGGAATAGGGAAGCTGGAGGTTATAGAGGTGGAACCCAGGGAGGAGTTTCTGCAACCGATCAGCAGATGGTTAGACCTCAAGCTGCTGGGAGAGTGTTTACCATAAGAAGAGTTGAATCCCCTCACGCTGCAGATCTCATAAATGGTATGTATGATTTTGATATAAATTTGAATAATAGAATATGTTCGAAGGATTAAGTTTTAATTATGTCCTTTAAGGATGTTAGATCAAGTTGGAAAAGTTAAGGACAATTAATAGAATATAGTGATGGATAAGTTCGAGGATAAATGAGATGAAAAACAGCGATGAGAAATATATTGTTGGAGCTTTAGATTAAGATAAGATTACAAGATGATGTCTAGTGTTGAGCTAAGAAATTCCGAGGACGGAATTTTTTTCTAAGAGGGGTAGTAATGTAACACCCTGTATTTTACTTGTTTTAAATAATGATAATACATATAAATATGTTTATAAATTTATTTGAGTTTTATAAAATTATTTTAAATAAACGGAGGTTATTACTCAATCCTACTTGACCGTAGGAAGCTACGATTAAAATTTAGGTTGGAAAGTCAGGCGAAACCCTACCATGAATTCCATTGATGATAATACCGCTCAAAAGACCTAATTTTAATTCGTGAACGAAAGACTTAAGTTTAGTATTTTATTTTCTACGATTCTATATTTTTAGAATTATTTTGGAAAAAATAAAATAAAATAATTTATATTTTCTGCGAAACACGTAATCGGGTAGACGACTGAAGAGATTTCGAGTTTCTCAAAACCGATAGAGGGTTTTTCTTAGGATTTTGAGATGATTCAAGGGGATGAATCATATTTTTAAGTCTAGAAGGTTTTTCAGGGTTAAATAGAAAATTTAGAAATTTTACGGTTAAGTCCCTGAACTTTCTGTAAATTACCCTTTTGTCCCTAAATTAGTTTTTTTTCGTTTTTCCAAGTGGATTGGGCTAGAATCCTTGTTTCTAACCTTAAATGGTCGTGGTTTATAAGCCCAAACTTTTCTAGTTTATAGTTGAGTCCAAAAAGCCCATTTAAGTTTCTTATCTTAAGTTTAAAGGCTTAAATCTTCAAGTGGGCCCCACAAAAATGAAACCAAGCCCAAATTGAGCAAGCCCATGCGCAAGCCCATGAGGGAGAAGGGGCTGCCCTCATAATTCTTAGATGAGCCAAGAATTTTCTAGAATGTTCTCCATTCTTCTACTTTGTTCTTTAAGCTTCAACAATCTTCTTCAACAATCTTCTTCAACAAATCTTCTTCAACAAGTTAGGTTTTCTCTAAAATATCTATGACACCAAAATCAGCCAACAAAGTCAAGATAAGTTAGCATTTAATGTGGCAAAATCATCATCATGACACTTTCTTGACAATTTGCAAACTAGTCCTTCAACTTTTGGAATCTTTGCAAATTGGTCCCTAGAACTTAATTGCATTTGAATCCTTTAGCAAGACAACTCATCATCATCTAGAACCTTCCCATAATGGCGCCACTATCACTATAAATACCATACTCTCACTTTTCACTTAGTTCTTTTGCCATTTGTGTTCAAAACCCTAAGTTCATAAGTTCTTAAGTGAGTGATTTGTGAAGCAAGTATCTTGGATTTCCTTTGTCATCGATCTTCAAGAGGTAAATTCAGATCTTCATTCTTAATCATGCCTATGTTCTTTAACAAGTTTCTTGATTCAAGGCTTATATCATAGTTGTTCATCACTTTTAAGTTTCTAGATCTAGAACTTTGAAAATTCATAACTAATTCTAGAAAATCCCTTTTGACATGAAACCAATTGCTATGATCTTATAATCATCCCTATTTTCATCATCTAGAAGCATAAGATCATGAGAAATTTCTTTCCTTGATTTCTGGTCATGGCCAAATCTAGGTCAATATCATGTTCCTAGGTTTTGTTTCATTTTCATGTCTTGATTCATGATTCAATCTTCAAATATCTTGATAGTTCTTGTATCCAAGCATATAGAAGATCAAAAATCAAACTCTTACCTAGTGATTTCATCAAGGCCGAAACCCTAGTTCTTGGAACTAGATGAGTTTTGTTCAAAGTTTTCATTAATGATCTTGTTAATCAAGCTATTAGTATGTATGCTTAATAAATCCAAGTTGGTTTATTAAACTAAGAACCCTAACCCTATGAACATGTTGAGGCCGAATCCTTGTATAAAAGAGATAGGAAGTTTTGGGTTTCAACTTTAGTTGTTTAGTCACTAATCCATGATTTAGGTTAATCAAGGATCATTAATCTATGAATTAATCATGATTAGGAATTTTAAGGATTTTGAACCCTAAAAGTCAGCCCTTGGCCGAAACCCTAACCCTAAAGGTTATAGAATTTTGTTTCAAATTTTAGTATTGTAATAAGTAATCTATGTTAGTTCAGACTCTAGTAACTAGGATCCAAAAGATGGCATTAAGAAGATAACCCTAAACCTATTTTCTAAGTCTTGGCCGAACCTTGCCCTAAAGTGTCATAGATGGTTGTTAGTTGATTAATTATAGTTATGTTGTTTGGTTGAAGGTGGTTGTGTTAACTCGTGGCAGGATAACGAGGATCGCCGTGGTACGTATTTCCGTGCTAGCTCGGTGGGGAAAAGAATCAACCTATCGTCGGAATCGATAAGTAGTAGATTATATGATAATTGTGTAGGGCGACCTAAACCCTACTAGTAGTCGAGTAATCGACAAGACCAAAATCCCATTGGAAACCTTTTCTGTAAAACCAATGGTGATTCAGGGATTGTAGGTTTATCGACATTAAGTTGATTTTAAGTATTTGAGGATGTTTGAATTATTTACTTTTGACTGTTTGTGATACGCTGGTTGAGGTATTCCATCTGCATGTGACGTATTGTTTCGGTGTTTGAATAATTATGATTGTGAGGATGTTTGCTGTCTGTCACGATCGTGATGGCTATCACGGCCAGGCCGTGACAGAGTCTGACTTTGTTATTTATTTGGTTTGATTATTATGATTTGGTTGTGATAAATTGCTTTATATGATATTGAGATATATGAATATTTTCTGATGTTATGTTATGCATGATCTGCCTGGTTGTTAATATTGTGCTTAGCTGAATTTAAGTAAGGATATGTGTTGTTCGGGAGATAATTGTTTGGGTGAGAGAATAAAGGTGATTTAGAGGTGCCTAGCCTAATTAAGTGGTTTTATCTATGAGGAAAAAGGTGTTGAGACTTTGATGGAAGGTTGAGGCACTAGGTTGTTATTGATGTAATTTAGGGAGATTCATTTATCGAGGTATTGTTAGTCACAAAAGTGTGAGTGGAACACACGAGGTCAGGATATCCTATTTTGGGGATATCGGATATTGCGGGTGAGTGCTCTACGGATGTGGATGCCGAGGTAGACTACCGTAATACTCTTTAGTTCTTGACGTGTTCGACAATTATTGGCACTGGACCGTTATGGAAGGATGTTCCTTGACGAGTTCGTATGTTCGTATGTTCTTGGCACTGGACCGTTATGGAAGGATGTTCCTTGACGAGTTCGAATGTTCTTGCACTGACCGTTATGGAAGGAAGTTCCTTGACGAGTTCGTATGTTATTGGCACTGGACCATTTTAGACTAATAAGTGTTTAGTCTTTGATGCGTTCGAAAGTTATTGGTACTGGACTGTTCGGGACTACTGACTAATGTGACAGGAGTGAAGATGGCCACATCAGTATTAAGTTTTAGTTGCATGGGCTGAGGGTAGAGGATGATATAGTGGATTGAGGATGATTGTTGATTTTGAGTGATGCGTGTCTGTGACAATTACTGTATAATTTACTATTAGTCTTTTCCGCTTTTTGATGATAGAACTGTTTCTTATTCCCTATATCTTTCTGTGTGTTGTATTTTATTTCTGATGTGATCGTACGAGAAGACCCGATGGAGGAACCAGTTGCTGAGGAGTTAGATGGAACTCCGTATGAACCGGATGCTGGAGTTCGAGCTGTGATTCAAGACGATTAGAGTATAGACATTATGGCCAGTGTGTCTAAGGAGTATTTATATTTCCGCTAAGTAAGTCTGTAGTGAAGTTTATATCTGTGAGGGATCCTACTGAGAGGGTACCCTTAACAGTGTTTTGGTATTGTCTTAAATAAACATGTGTGTAATTATATATGTTACAACTTTGGTGTGTTTTATATTTGTAGAAGTTATATGATTATTAATTAAGTTTTAAATTTTTACGTATTTTCAACGATAAGCACGCGATTAAGTAAATAAATATTAAGGTTTTAATGTAATAATACGATGGGGCACAACGGGGTGTCTCATTTGGTGGTCTCAGAGCAGTTCGATTCTAATCGGACTGTGAGGTCTAGGAAGTTATTACTGGCCGTGTCTAGTTGAATCCACATCGGATTTTAACTATGCTTAGAAGATGGGTAGTGTGTCCGAATCCGACGCGATAAATAACATTAGTGTGGCATATGGTATTTATATACTTGTATATGTGGTATTATATGTCATACTAATAAGAGCGAATGATTTCTTCTACAGAATCATGGCTCGTGGAAGAGGACGTCCGATTGACAGTAATGACAGAACTCCTGAAAGAATTGTGGGAGCTAACAATGTGGAAAATAATCATACCGGAAGTGGAGGAGAGTCATCTGAGACTCAAGATACCATGAAAAACATAGTTACTGCTCTGTTGTTACAAACACAGCATAATGCTGAGATGCTACAGATGAACAAAGAACAGCAGGAACAACAGAATCAAAGGAGAGTTGCTGCAGCTGAAGATGCCGGAATGGCTACTTTCCTGAAAGGGAAGCCACCTCAATTCCGAGGAGATTATGATCCAGAGAAGGCAGAATGGTGGATACAAGAGATCGAAAAGATATTCGATACCATGCGCTGCAGCGAGGATAGGAAAGTGACGTATGCTGCCTTCATGCTAACTGGAGGAGCAGAGTCTTGGTGGAGAGGCAAGCGAAGATTGCTGGATGCCGAAGGCAGAGTTATCAACTGGCAGTTTTTTAGTGACTGTTTCTTTGAGAAGTATTTTCCGCGTCTAGTTCGACGCGAGAAAGAAAGGGAATTCATGAGTCTCAAACAAGGCAACATGACGGTTGGTGATTATGCATCACGATTTGAGGCGCTGATTAAATATTCTGAATTTTATCAGAGATTCCCAGATGAAGATTGGCAATGTAGAAGGTTTGAGGAAGGACTCCGACATGGACTACAAAGGGCTATAGTATCTCTCAATATCCAGAGTTTTCCGGAACTAGTAGAGATGCAAGTGCCATAGAAAGCATAGATCTCGAGGCAAGTCCGAGCAGAGGCAGCAGAGGAGTGGAGGTCCTATTCGATCAGGTCTCCAACGGAGAGAAGATAGGGGTTCTCAAGAGAGACAAGGACCATATGCTAGACAATTGCAGACAGTGGCACCAACACCAGTGGTTGGAACAAGCCAACAACAACAACGCTTAGTTTGTTTCAGATGCGGAGGACCGCACTATGTTAGGAATTGTAAGGAGGGATCTGGTTGTTTCAACTGTGGGAAACCAGGTCATTATGCTCGTGATTGTAGACAGAAAGGTATACCGCAGTCGGTAGCTGGGAATAGGGAAGTCGGGAGGTTATAGAGGTGGAACCCGTGGAGGAGTTTCGCAACCGATCAGCAGATGGTTAGACCTCAAGTCTTTGGGAGAGTGTTTACCATAAGAAGAGTTGAATCCCCTCACGCTGCAGATCTCATACACGGTATGTATGATTTTGATATAAATTGGAATAATAGAATATGTTCGAAGGATTAAGTTTTAATTATGTCCTTTAAGGATGTTAGATCAAGTTGGAAAAGTTAAGGACAATGAATAGAATATAGTGATGGATAAGTTCGAGGATAAATGAGATGATATAAGCATGAATTCTATTATGAAGTTACCGCTGTCACCTAAGGGAAAAACAGCGATGAGAAATATATTGTTGGAGCTTTAGATTAAGATAAGATTACAAGATGATGTCTAGTGTTGAGTTAAGAAATTCCGAGGACGGAATTTTTTTTTAAGAGGGGTAGTAATGTAACACCCTGTATTTTACTGTTTTAAATAACAGTAATACATATAAATATGTTTATAAATTTATTTGAGTTTTATAAAATTATTTTAAATAAACGGAGGTTATTACTCAATCCTACTTGACCGTAGGAAGCTACGATTAAAATTTAGGTTGGAAAGTCAGGCGAAACCCGGCCCGCGAATTCCATTGACAGTATAATACTGCTCAAAAGACCTAATTTTAATTCGTGAACGAAAGACTTAAGTTTAGTATTTTATTTTCTACGATTCTATATTTTTAGAATTATTTTGGAAAAAATAAAATAAAATAATTTATATTTTCGGGCGAAACACGTAATCGGGTAGACGACGGAAGAGATTTCGGAGTTTCTCAAAACCGATAGAGGGTTTTTCTTAGGATTTTGAGATGATTCAAGGGGATGAATCATATTTTTAAGTCTAGAAGGTTTTTCAGGGTTAAATAGAAAATTTAGAAATTTTACGGTTAAGTCCCTGAACTTTCTCAAAAATTACCCTTTTGTCCCTAAATTAGTTTTTTTTTCGTTTTTCCAAGTGGATTGGGCTAGAATCCTTGTTTCTAACCTTAAATGGTCGTGGTTTATAAGCCCAAACTTTTCTAGTTCATAGTTGAGTCCAAAAAGCCCATTTAAGTTTCTTATCTTAAGTTTAAAGGCTTAAATCTTCAAGTGGGCCCCACAAAAATGAAACCAAGCCCAAATTGAGCAAGCCCATGCGCAAGCCCATGAGGGAGAAGGGGCTGCCCTCATAATTCTTAGATGAGCCAAGAATTTTCTAGAATGTTCTCCATTCTTCTACTTTGTTCTTTAAGCTTCAACAATCTTCTTCAACAATCTTCTTCAACAAATCTTCTTCAACAAGTTAGGTTTTCTCTAAAATATCTATGACACCAAAATCAGCCAACAAAGTCAAGATAAGTTAGCATTTAATGTGGCAAAATCATCATCATGACACTTTCTTGACAATTTGCAAACTAGTCCTTCAACTTTTGGAATCTTTGCAAATTGGTCCCTAGAACTTAATTGCATTTGAATCCTTTAGCAAGACAACTCATCATCATCTAGAACCTTCCCATAATGGCGCCACTATCACTATAAATACCATACTCTCACTTTTCACTTAGTTCTTTTGCCATTTGTGTTCAAAACCCTAAGTTCATAAGTTCTTAAGTGAGTGATTTGTGAAGCAAGTATCTTGGATTTCCTTTGTCATCGATCTTCAAGAGGTAAATTCAGATCTTCATTCTTAATCATGCCTATGTTCTTTAACAAGTTTCTTGATTCAAGGCTTATATCATAGTTGTTCATCACTTTTAAGTTTCTAGATCTAGAACTTTGAAAATTCATAACTAATTCTAGAAAATCCCTTTTGACATGAAACCAATTGCTATGATCTTATAATCATCCCTATTTTCATCATCTAGAAGCATAAGATCATGAGAAATTTCTTTCCTTGATTTCTGGTCATGGCCAAATCTAGGTCAATATCATGTTCCTAGGTTTTGTTTCATTTTCATGTCTTGATTCATGATTCAATCTTCAAATATCTTGATAGTTCTTGTATCCAAGCATATAGAAGATCAAAAATCAAACTCTTACCTAGTGATTTCATCAAGGCCGAAACCCTAGTTCTTGGAACTAGATGAGTTTTGTTCAAAGTTTTCATTAATGATCTTGTTAATCAAGCTATTAGTATGTATGCTTAATAAATCCAAGTTGGTTTATTAAACTAAGAACCCTAACCCTATGAACATGTTGAGGCCGAATCCTTGTATAAAAGAGATAGGAAGTTTTGGGTTTCAACTTTAGTTGTTTAGTCACTAATCCATGATTTAGGTTAATCAAGGATCATTAATCTATGAATTAATCATGATTAGGAATTTTAAGGATTTTGAACCCTAAAAGTCAGCCCTTGGCCGAAACCCTAACCCTAAAGGTTATAGAATTTTGTTTCAAATTTTAGTATTGTAATAAGTAATCTATGTTAGTTCAGACTCTAGTAACTAGGATCCAAAAGATGGCATTAAGAAGATAACCCTAAACCTATTTTCTAAGTCTTGGCCGAACCTTGCCCTAAAGTGTCATAGATGGTTGTTAGTTGATTAATTATAGTTATGTTGTTTGGTTGAAGGTGGTTGTGTTAACTCGTGGCAGGATAACGAGGATCGTCGTGTACGTATTTCCGGTGCTAGCTCAGGTGGGGAAAAGAATCAACCTATCGTCGGAATCGATAAGTAGTAGATTATATGATAATTGTGTAGGGCGACCTAAACCCTACTAGTAGTCGAGTAATCGGCAAGACCAAAATCCCATTGGAAACCTTTTCTGTAAAACCAATGGTGATTCAGGGATTGTAGGTTTATCGACATTAAGTTGATTTTAAGTATTTGAGGATGTTTGAATTATTTACTTTTGACTGTTTGTGATACACTGGTTGAGGTATTCCATCTGCATGTGACGTATTGTTTCGGTGTTTGAATAATTATGATTGTGAGGATGTTTGCTGTCTGTCACGGTATTGATGGCTATCACGGCCAGGCCGTGACAGAGTCTGACTTTGTTATTTATTTGGTTTGATTATTATGATTTGGTTGTGATAAATTGCTTTATATGATATTGAGATATATGAATATTTTCTGATGTTATGTTATGCATGATCTGCCTGGTTGTTAATATTGTGCTTAGCTGAATTTAAGTAAGGATATGTGTTGTTCGGGAGATAATTGTTTGGGTGAGAGAATAAAGGTGATTTAGAGGTGCCTAGCCTAATTAAGTGGTTTTATCTATGAGGAAAAAGGTGTTGAGACTTTGATGGAAGGTTGAGGCACTAGGTTGTTATTGATGTAATTTAGGGAGATTCATTTATCGAGGTATTGTTAGTCACAGCCGTGTGAGTGGAACACACGAGGTCAGGATATCCTATTTTGGGGATATCGGATATTGCGGGTGAGTGCCCTACGGATGTGGATGCCGAGGTAGACTACCGTAATACTCTTTAGTTCTTGACGTGTTCGACAGTTATTGGCACTGGACCGTTATGGAAGGATGTTCCTTGACGAGTTCGTATGTTCGTATGTTCTTGGCACTGGACCGTTATGGAAGGATGTTCCTTGACGAGTTCGAATGTTCTTGGCACTGGACCGTTATGGAAGGATGTTCCTTGACGAGTTTGTATGTTATTGGCACTGGACCATTTTAGACTAATAAGTGTTTAGTCTTTGATGCGTTCGAAAGTTATTGGTACTGGACTGTTCGGGACTACTGACTAATGTGACAGGAGTGAAGATGGCCACGTCAGTATTAAGTTTTAGTTGCATGGGCTGAGGGTAGAGGATGATATAGTGGATTGAGGATGATTGTTGATTTTGAGTGATGCGTGTCTGTGACAATTACTGTATAATTTACTATTAGTCTTTTCCGCTTTTTGATGATAGAACTGTTTCTTATTCTCTATATCTTTCTGTGTGTTGTATTTTATTTCTGATGTGATCGTACGAGAAGACCCGATGGAGGAACCAGTTCTTTGAGGAGTTAGATGGAACTCCGTATGAACCTGGATGCTTGGAGTTCGAGCCGTGATTCAAGACGATTAGAGTATAGACATTATGGCCAAGGTGTCTAAGGAGTATTTATATTTCCGCTAAGTAAGTCTCGTAGTGAAGTTTATATCCGTGAGGGATCCTACGAGAGGGTACCCTTAATAAGTGTTTTGGTATTGTCTTAAATAAACATGTGTGTAATTATATATGTTACAACTTTGGTGTGTTTTATATTTGTTGAAGTTATATGATTATTAATTAAGTTTTAAATTTTTACGTATTTTCAACGATAAGCACGCGATTAAGTAAATAAATATTAAGGTTTTAATGTAATAATACGATGGGGCACAACGAGGTGTCTCATTCTTTCCCTTCTTTGTTTTTGAATTTTGTTTTTGAATAATTGAGAAGATTAAGAGAAGAAAGATCACAAATTAATGGATTTGCCAAGTATTTTTAGGTTAGGAAGGCATGAAGAGTGAAAACGGCATGGAAAATGAAGTTAGAGGAGATCATGGCCTGCCCCTGATGTCCATCATGGCCATGATGTGAGACCAAAATTGATAACGCCCAGGCCGTGACAGGGGTTGTAACAGCCTGATTTTTTATTTACGCTGTTTAATCGGTTAAAATATAATTAATTATATTTTAATCTGAGAGTTAGAAATTAATTTTAAATAAAATAAAATCATATTCGTAGTCTATCTTATGGTAGAAGGCTACGGTAAAATTTTGGGTTAAAAATTCAGACGGAGTTCGGTCTGCGTTTTTTCACTGACAGTATAATTTTAATGATAAGAAAACTTAATTTTTACTCGTGAACGAAATGGTTTATGTTTAAATAATATTTCCAACGAGTTTGGTTAGTTTGAAAATTTTCTGTCGAAAACCAAATATTACGCTTTTATACAGACGAGCATAAAACCCTAATCGGGGAACCGACGAAGTCGAGAAGGGAGGCGCAGAGACAAAACCAGACACCGGAGGAGCTGAGTCATGGGATGAGTCACCACCATGACTCACCAAACATTTATGAGCATTAAATTCACGTAATCATGGCTTTTAGGTAAAAAGACCAAAATACCCCCAAGCTTTCGCGGGTATTAACAAGACACATCTACGCACTCTTAACCACTCATTTTACGTGGTTGTAAACCTCCCACATCTCCTCAATTTCGTGCATCCATATATACTCAACCATACCTATTTCATTTTGCTTTCGTTTCATTATTTTCCTCTCAAAAACCGAAATCGGGTAAATGACTGAGTCGC
Source organism: Sophora flavescens (assembly GCA_030762895.1). NCBI lineage: Eukaryota > Viridiplantae > Streptophyta > Magnoliopsida > Fabales > Fabaceae > Sophora > Sophora flavescens. Next base: position 159,419,783 of record CM061067.1, on the reverse strand, counting down.
GGCATTTTAATTTCCGGGAACCGCTAACGGATAGGATCGGTGACTCATTGGTGAATCACTTTGTGTGGCCCAAAATCAGCCTCACCTCCATAAAATGTGAGCCACATATTTATTAACCATAGTTAAGCAAAGTAACCCTAGTTAAGTTAATTATTAACTATGGTTAAACTTATATTAATTAAATAATCACAAAACCCATTAATCTAAAAGTTAAAAACCAAACAAGGCCTAAGATTTTCCCTATAAAAGCCCTCAAAACCGTGGCCTCACCTCACCATTTCACTCACTTCTTCATCTCTTCCATTTCTTCTTCACTTTTTCTTCAAAAACTCCATTGTTGTTCTTGCACAACTTGATCATTCTTTCACTTTCTTTTATTATCTAGAGGTAAGCCCTCACTTTTATGATCTTAGTTATCTTCCTAATCTCCTTAACTATCTTTATCAACCACTACTTTTGATTAGAGGATAAGAATTGAGAGAAATCTCACTAGTTACAAGAAGCCTTTGTTGGAAGCTTTGAAACCAAGTTGGAGCAGTCGCAGTGAGGGAGTTTCTAAATAGTCGTCAACCGTTGGATCATTCCCAAATTTAGAAGAAGGTTAAGGACTTGTGGTTCGTCATATCCAACGGTCAGAAGTTGGAACAAACCTCCATAGGGTGATATATAAAGCTCGGACAGTAGGCCTAGGAGGTGAGAAATTCAACCTGGATACCATCTAAGCTGTCACCAAAGAATTACGATCTGATATCTTTTAACCGTTGGATCAGGCTCTGACTTTGTGAGATGGTTTAGAAAGGATAGTTCTTCATTGTGACCGTTCAGTTTTATAAATCAGGCTCTGTGGCCAGAGGAATGGAGCTCGAACAGTAGCCCTGTTTTGGTAGCTTTTCCCTAGGATTCATGAGCTTAGTTTGAATCCGATTTTCCCTAAGTACAGCCGTTTATCTCGTAAGTTTTTCCATCGATTTTTTCTATTGATTCAAATAGATTTATTTATTGGAAACCCTATTGTTGATTCGGTTGGTATTTGGTGTTTCCGGCGATTTGTGTTACTCGTACGTGTAATTGGGACGGAAAGCGGCACGGTGGATGGTGGCAGATTTGTGGATGTTGTTGGACAGCGAGCTGAGGTTCTTGGCAGTAGCATGGACGCATTTGGAGCTTGTACGAGAAAGCGCGCACGTCAATCAGGTGGGGGAAAGAACCATCATATCGTCGGAATCGATAAGTAGTATATTCTATAATAATTGTGTAGGGGCGACCTAAACCCTACTAGTAGTTGAGTAATCGACAAGACCAAAATTACATTGGAAACCTTTTTTGTAAAACTAATGTGATTCGGGGATTGTAGGTTTATCGACATTAAGTTGATTTTAAGTATTTGAGGATGTTTGATTTTGCTATCGAATTTACTATGATACGCTGGTTGAGGTATTCCATCTGCATGTGACGTATTATTTCGATGTTTGAATATTTATGATATTGAGGATGTTTGTTGTCTGTCACGGTCGTGATGGTTGTCATGGTCAGGCCGTGACAGGTTCTGTTTTGTAGAATTCTTGCCTTTGATGTCTGTCACGGCCGTGATGGCTATCACGGCCAGGCCGTGACAGAGTCTGACTTGCACTTGATATCTGTCACGGCCATGATGTCTATCACGGCTAGGCCGTAACAGAGTCTGACTTTGTTATTTATTTGGTTTGATTATTATGAGTTGGTTGTGATAAATTGCTGTATATGATATTGAGATATTTGAATATTCTGTTGATTAATGTGTTATGCATGATCTGCTTGGTTTTAATACTATGCTTAGATGATTTTAAGCAAAGATATATGTTGTTTGGGAGATAATTGTTTGTGTGAAAGAATGAATTAACTTAGAGGTGCTTAGCTAAATTAAATTATCTAACAGATGATATATAGAATGCAAGTGGAGGCTATGATGAGATCTTGAGGTACTAGATTGTTATTGATGCGAGGTAGCTAGTGAGATTCATAAAGATGCATTAATAAATATAATCTTTTAGTTCTGGACGTGTTGTTATGAGTATCCCATCGGAAATAGAGCAAAAATGTCTTTTATGCTTATGTGCTATTTTAAGGGGAAATAGTGACGCATACCATGCTTATGCACTATTTCCTATTAGCGATTAGGGAATAGTGGCGCACCGAATTATAAGGTCTTTTATGCTTATGTGCTATTTCAAATGGGGGGAATAGTAACGCATATCGTGCTTATGCACTATTTCCTATCAGATATTAGGGAATAGTGGCGCATTGAATTACTATATGTTTTGTGCTGATGTACTATTTCCAAGGAGGGAAATAGTGATGCATACTTGTGCTTATGCACTATTCCCTATGAAAGGTAAGGGAATAGGGGCGCACCGAGTTATCATTTATTATGTGCTTATGTGCTATTTCGAAATAGTGACGCATATTGTGCTTATGCACTATTTCCTTTGAGAGATAAAGGAATAGGGGCGCACCGAGTTTTGACCTCAAATAGTTCTGGACTACTGACTAATGTGATAGGAATAAATATGGCCACGTCAATATAAAAGTTTACTTGTATGAGATTGGGGTAGAGGATGATACATTATTTTGAGGATGATTTGTTAGTTATGTATGTTGATTGTCTATGACATTTATTGTATGATATGCTACGACCCTTTTCCGCTTATGATGATAGACATGTTTCTTATCCCCTATATCTTTATGTGTATTCTATTTTATTTCTGATGTGATCGTACGAGAAGACCCGATGGAGGAACCAGTTGCTGAGGAGTTAGATGTAACTCCGTATGAACCAGAGGCGGGAGGACGAGCTGTGGATTCCCGCAATGAAGTTTAGCATCTAGGGCCACTGAGTCTTATAAGACGTTTTGTTTCCGCTATTAATTGTTGTTTTAAGATGTCTGCTAGGGATCCTACTGACGGGATACCCTAGACAGTGTTTTAAATACTCTAATGCATAAACCTATGATATGTATGTTATATATCTGGTGTGTTTACTTTGAAATTTTCTTCCGCTGTGTGTTTATAAGTTAAGTTTTAAATTTTATATATTCTAACGTTAAGTATGCAATTAAGTAAATAAATAATAAATTTTTAATCTAATAAAACAATGGGGCACAACGGGGTGTCTCAGGGGTCACGGCCGTGATGAGCCAACAGCTGAAAGGCAGAAAGGATCACGGCCCAGCCGTGATAGCCCTCACGGCATGATGAGAAGGACCCAGAAGATCAGAATGTATCACGGCCTAGCCGTGATGAAAGTCACGGCAGTGATAAGCCAGCTCCAGCAGAACAGATTCTATCACGGGCCGGCCGTGATGTACATCACGGCCGTAAGGGGCCAGCTCCTGAAGACCCGAATTGATCACGGCCCAGCCATGATTCACATCACGCCCGTGAAGGGGACTTGCTTGGCACCAGAACTGGTCACGGCCTGCTCGTGATGAGGGTCACGATCGTGACGTGCTATTAACCCAGTTTTAAAAATGCAGCCTCCCCTTCTGCTCAAACACGCCTAAAACCCTATTCTCCTTCTTCTACCTCTCTCTAACCTCCATAGCCACCAAGCTCTCAACCTCTATTCTAACACCATCTTTCACCCTAACCTCATCAACATATCACATCCTTCCCATAACCCAACATCTTCCTCTCCTCCTATTCATCTTCTTCTTTACCTTCTCACCACTATACACATACACTAAAACCTTCAAAAAACTCACCTCCTCTATGACACCCATGCCCAACCAACACTACTCCGTTGCTCCCTAGACCTAACCCAACAACACCCACAAGTCAAATCCTTCAATTTTGGGCAAAATAAAAAAGTCCCAATTTTGAAACCTTAGCCCCTAAAATCCGAATTGCAGAAAAGTGCAAGAAGGGATTGTGTATTTTGGTGCTTTGAGACTCATTGAATAAAATCATGGCAAGCAAGCATCAAAGGGCAACCGAAGCCTCACACCCTCGTACCAGAGGAAGCAGGAACCTAGGTAACTATTCTGACTATGACTCTTCTGACTCTGAAACTGATGAGTATGGATATGGGATTGTTTTCAAAGATAATGCTCAACAAGATAGATTTAATATTTTGAAAAATAGGAAAATTTTCCAAACAAAATATCTTGATGATGCCTGCATAGACACTCTAGGCCTGACTGTTGACATCAACTGGATGTTGGAAAACATAGGGTGGAGCGAGTTTGCTCGCACCAGATACCTTGCATTTGCTTGCCCTACTCTGGAGTTCTTGAGCTCTCTAAATGCGGAAATTCTACAAGGGCCGCATTGCCTTAAGGGATGGATTACATTCCGGCTCTTTAACCTGGATTTTGTGCTAACCCTAGCTGAATTTAATGAAATTTTTGGTTTACCTGTAGGGGGTGACAGGAGATACCCCTTAGGGTTTAGTGCACGTAATTTCTGGTCAATAATTGACTATGAAGGTAGGAGTTTTGATCCTCGTAAATCCAAGTCCATAGCCCTTGTTAACCCAAGCCTAAGGTATATGCATAGGGTCATAGCCAACACCTTTTTGGCCGTGGAGAGAGTGACAGATCCGTCCACCAGGACGAGGTCTTTATACTTTGGGTCATGCTCCACCCTGAGAGCAATGTGGACACGAGGTCTTTTTTGGCTAGGCACCTCTTAAAGGTTGCCAAGAGCTCGAGTGGTACTATTGTCATCGGTGGCTTAATCACCACCATATGCCATCATTTTAACCTTGATTTGGATGGTTTTGTGCCCGCCCCAGAACGGACACGTATCACCTTGTAGTCCGGTGAGGCCATAGGGATGATCGCCCAGGAGGATGACACGTACTCCCTGAAACACCCAAGGTGCAGGCACCCAATTCCTCTCCCAAACCCCGCATTCTTGGATATAAAAAATCCGACAAATTGGAAAGTGCCAGTGGGAGAGGAGCCTTAGCCTATTGGGATACAAAGGCCGTTACGCCCACCACCTCCGGCTAGGCCGTCTGGGCGTCCATCTTCTTCCTCTGCAGGTACATCATCTGATGATCCCTATGCACGGTTCTCGTCCACCTTTGACACTATCCTAGCGAACCAGGAGCACATCATGGAGGGGCAGCGCGAGTAGAGAGCCATGCTCCAGCAGCTCTATGACTGGCATCTGAGCCAGCACCCACCACCTTAGTGAGTTGTTTTTGCTTTTATTTTTATCCTCCCTCGGACTTAATTATTTACATTGGGGACAATGTAAGTTTTTAACCTTGGGGTAGGGGTATTATTTTTGCATTCTTGCATGTTGCTTTCATATAGGGATAGTTTTGCATAATCATATGTTTTGCATGATCATATGATTAGATTGCCCCTTGCTTAGAGTATGCATCCAATTGTGAAAAACTTTGTGCCGAATAAATTGAGACAGTGAATTGTGAATTTTTGAACCCAATTTTTTTTTTGCATTCTTGTGATAGGCTAAAAATAAAAAAATGCTTGAGTTGATCTTTTGATAGTTGATAATTAGCATTTGGTTCCTTGGATTTGTATTTCTCATTGATTTTGAACTACTAAATGTGAGATATTTGAGCCAAAAAGGAGTACTCACCAAATCTACCCCATTCTTGGTGATTGAGTGTTTTCTTCCTCTTGGATTGTATTCTCTAGAGCTTGACTTGAAACCATTTTGAAACTTAAAAATTTTTGAAAATATATTTGAAAATGATTGAGGCGCTAGGTATTTTTCTGGCCTTCTGAGCTTTGGCTGATTAAATGCTACCCCTTAGTTGCCCAATTTTGAGCCTAATAGAATAAAATGCTTTTCTTGGTACCTTGATTTATTTTGACAAATGATGCTCGGTATAACACCTTTTAAAGTATTGCAAAAATGGTAAAAAGGTAGTTTGAAAAATAAATTGTGGGATGAAAAAGTTAGAAAAATATTTCTCTTAAGTTGGAAATCTCCCCTTCTCTAAAATAAAAAATAAAAAAAATAAAAAAAATGGAGAAGTGGATGAGAAAAAGAAAGTGAGAAATAAAATGAAAAAGAAAGAAAGGTGGAAGAGTGATTTAAAGCCTAAAAAAAGTATTTCAGGAGGTTGTCATGCTTTGCATTGTTGATATTTTGTTAGCCTTCTTGAATTTCCTTTTCTTGGTTTCCCCACCTAACGATGAATCCCATGACCCCATTACAACCAAAATAAAAGACCTATTGATTCTTATGTGTTTTCATTAATAAAGTAGATATTTGGTTAATAGTCAAGCTTATGGTAGAATTCCTTCCTTGAGGAAATCGAGTGAATTGCCATATACCCTCAAAAACTTGAGTGAGGTGAGAAGAGTGCCCGAATTAGTGAGCGATATGAATCTAGGGAACCTAAGCTTCTAATTGGACTTAAAATTGATTGTCTCTTGGCTTCTTATTGAATATGCCTATTACTTGGATTTATTACTCGGGTTCTAGATTCACTGTCCATGCTCTGATTGATTATCTTTTTTGGCCTTAGTTATTGCTTGAGGACAAGCAAAATCCTAAGCTTTGGGTAGTTTGATGAGTGTGATTTCACCTCATATTTCCTTGACATTTTGCATGAATTTTCATATAGTTTAGGCATATTTAATTTGATTTTTGTTAGTTTTTACATTGGAACGGGTAAGACGGTTTTGTGGTGTTTGTGTGCAGGAACTGAAGATTAAAATGCTCAGTATCAGTTATGTTGGAGCTTGTATGAAGACGGAGCTTGAAAAGCAAGAAAAATGAGCCAAACAGAGCCCGTCATGGCCAGGCCATGATAGGCATCACGGCCATGATCGAGTAGGGCTGAAAATAAAAAAGGTTAAACTCAGAATTGGTCACGGCCAGGTCGCGATGGCCATCACAGCCGTGACATGCCAACTGAACCAAACCCTCACAGGAAAAACTAATCACGGCTAGGCCGTGATGGTGGTCATGACCATGACAGACCAAGTAGTGAAGCCATCTCCCAGTCAGAACCTGTCACGACCTGGCCGTGATAGGCATCACGGCCGTGACGTGCAAAATCTGGAAATTTAATTGCTGATTTGATCTGATTTTGTAACAACCTTGAATTCAAGTTACCCTACATTATAAATAGGACTCTAAGGCTCGAAAATAAGGACCTCTCGACTGCTACCCATAGGCAAAAATTAGGATTTCTCTTCTTCTCAATTTCTTCTCTTCTCTTAGTTTTTTTTATGCTTTTGTTAATTAAGATTTCTACGAACATGGCAATGCTTGAGTAGTCGTTTTATTTCTAGGAATTGGGGCTATGCCCAAGATTCGTTTTTGGTGATGAAGTGATGTTTTGTTTCTTGTTAATTTCAATTTTGCTTTCGATTTGATTCCTATTGCTTGAATTACTTGTAAATTCGGTGGCCACTTATTTGCTTATCGTAGATACTCTAAGGACGAACTCAGCGATGAACTTAGGTATCTGATCTATAGGAATCAAACTCAGGACTTAAATCACGAGAGTTAGAAACGGTCCTTCGAGGGTCCACTGAATTGTCACAAAGCTTAAAGGGTTCGATTTAAATTCAATTACCACGAGAGTAGGAGTTGGTTTAATTGGGCACGGTTCTTGTATCTCGAGAGGGAACATTAACTTATTTAGGATAAATTCACCTTCAAAGCAAATTTTGATTATTAACAAGAGGGGTAGTCAATTTAGTAGCATGAGCAGTCTTGTTGGTAACCCAATTCTTGGAAATTTCTTTTGATATTGAAAAAATCCCAGATTTGATTTGATTACGATTTTATTTGATTGCATTTTAAATACTTGATTTGTTAGTTAATCTTTTTTCAAAAAGAAAATCTTTTCCAAATCTTTATCCAGTTTAGTTAAATTGATTTAATAATTAATTGTTATTTAAGATCACGGTCTCTGTGGTTCGATCTTTTTATTACTTGATGACGAAGCCGTTCACTTGTGGATTCAAGCCATCAAACTTGCTCTGTCTGCTCCCCCTGAGCAAATTCTTCCTCTTTGCTAGGTTGAGACTCAACTTGTCTGACCTTGGCAAAGGTCTTCACCAGCTTCCTCTTCTTGCTGGGATGAGCAGGACCATCTACTAATTCCTCAGCTTCACTCGTCTTCCTCTTGGGTGTGGGTCTCCTCAGCCTGAACCTCAAGTGCTCAAATGTCTCAGCATAATCTTCAAACACTGAAGGTTGCAGATCTGGAATTTGGTCTTGTCTGGCCACCTTTCCAGACGATTTGAATAGTCTCTCAGAAATGGGGACTTCTGACTCATCAGTGGAAACCACTGGTTCTTTTTCTTTCTGCTCAACAGCAGGCTTCTTATTCTTCTGCTTCTTCTTATCATCTGCCTCCTCATAAGCAAGACGGATTCCCTTGATGTCCATCATAGGAAGTATATTTCTATCTATGGGCAGTGACATGTCCACAAAGTGAACATCACTGGGAACAAATAGCTTGTTCCTGAAGACCCTTGTCAGCAACATCCCATAAGGATAAGTCTGCATGTTGGTTCTCTTGATCAGAGTCTCAAGGTACATGTAGATAAGGTCGTTGATGTCAACCTTGATTTTGTGGATCAAGTGGTACAAAGCAAATCTGTCCATCTTGGTCACATTGCCTCATGAGCCTTTCCTTGGCATCACGCACTCCACCAGCAATTTGTGCAGGAATCTGCACTTAACCACCATGTTGACAGGTTTAGGGTTCACAGATTTGGGAACACCATAGATGGCAATGTTGACATTTGTCAACTCCCACTTCATCTTCCCAGTTGGGTGTGAAGCAAGCTCCGATTCTTGGACAATTTGTGGCAAGCTCCAGAGAGCTAATGGGGAAGAGAAGGGTTCTATCCCCCATTTCAGCCTTAAAGCTTTTGATTCCGTTGAGTCGGTTGGTGACAACCACAACATTTCTCCAGGACGTTTGAACGAGCTTAGGGTGAACAAGCTCCTTGATGTCGAAGAAAGGAGTCTATTTGGAATACTCCAACTCTTCAGTGACATCCATACCTAGCTTCTTCATTTGTTGAAGATCAACAGTCTTTCCCGGAATGATCTTCTCGATCTCAGTAACTTTGAGATTGTATTTCTCAGCGATTTCTTTTGCACAGAGACGCTTGGATGATGTCATTTTTGAGAGAAAACGGTTCTAGGGTTTCGAGAGAGAAGAGGGTTTCAGAGACGAAAAGACAGAGGGATTTTAGAATTTTGAAAACGTAAAGGTTCAACCTTTCTGATTTATTGTCTTTTATAGTCATAAAATTAGGAGAGAGAAAAAAAACATTTTTAATTCAAACGACACGATTTGTATGGGGAACCGCAACGCCCACTTAAGACATAATGAAAACATGGTTTCGAGATATATAAACTACCGTGCACATGATTAGCTTTAGATAAGGGAATGGCATTAATTAATTAATAACCATTTCAACAAAACTGTTGAGTTCTATCATAGTGACTCAGCAGAGTCAGACAGGTAAGCATAGACAGGTGAACATTCAGACATGTCATTCAACAATGCATTGCATGTTCAGATTATCTCTAGGGATGGCAATGGGTAGGGTTTGGGTAGGGTACTATAGTACCCATCCCCATACCCGCGTTTAAAAAAATTACCCGTACCCAGACCCGTACCCTCATGGGTAGCAACCTCAGTACCCTTACCCGTACCCTCTAGGTACCTAAATACCCACACCCACACCCATTACCCGCACTTTAACAAAGAAAAAAAAAATAACAAAATGATCATAACTTAATTTAAAAACCATCCAACAATGTTTCGAATGTATTCATCAAACATTAAAAACCAATGTATTATACCAATAAAAATATGTAAAATATCCAAAACAAGTAAATAACAACAAGCCTCCAAAACAATAAATTTATCAAGTTGTAATTCTCGAGCTGATGTTGCTGATGTTCTCCAAAACCTGTTAAATAAAAAACATACATTATATTAGTTATTAGTTGTAGTTATACATTATAAACTTGTAAAGCAATAATTACTAACAAATTGTTAGATTATCTTACCTCATCTTCTGAATCAAAGTCTTGAAAAGACTGCAAACGTTTGCTTTCATGTGTAAATATTGCTTTGGTCCAGTTATACCAATAGAAACTAGAACAAAAAACAAAATTAATGGTTAGACTAAACTCAAATTTCATTAAACAAATATATTAATGCAACATTTATTACCTTCCTTGTCATGCTTTATCCAGCTTTGTGCACACATAAACGCCTCCAAAGTATTCTCATGAAGCCTAGAGCGATGAGGAGTCAACAATCTACCTACTACACTAAAAGCAGATTCAGAAGCAACATAAGAAATTGGGATGGCCAAAATATCCTTAGCAATCTTTTGCAATGTTGGAAACTTGATCCCATTTGTTTTCCACCATCCAAGTATATCAAATGTAGCACTCCTAGGCAATACCTTCTCTTCCAAGTATTGATCCAACTCAATCTTTGATTGTATGTCAATGGTTTCATTGACAAAGGAGTTATAACCACTAAGAAAATTTTTACTAGCAAGAATATCCAAATTTGAATCCTTGTCATTTAACTTTTCAGTTGAACTTTCAACAATCCCATTAGTCTTAGCTTAATAATCTTCAAACAACGAAAAGCATAATTTCTTTATTTTGTTAATTTCAATTGAAGATGCATATCCATAAAGCAATGGAAAGAAGAACTCCAACAACTTCAATTTATATCTTAGATTCAAAACAATGACAATTCCCATAATTCCATGAATAATAGACCAATATTTCTCAAACTTGTCATTCACTTTTGAAGCCATATTTCCGACGGGTTGGGTCCGGATTGCCATCCTAATTATCTCTAATAAATAAAAACCTTTCTTCTGCTAAGGGTTTAGTGAAAATATCAGCCCATTGATTTTCAGTTTTAACAAACTTAATATCAAAGATGCCTTTCTGAACATAATCCCTAATAAAATGATGTTTGATTTCAATATGATTAGCCTTAGAATGTTGAATTAGATTTTTAGTTAAGCATATAGCACTGGAATTATCACACCACACAGATATGTTATGCTCATAAATAGAGTAATCCACAAGTTGATGTTTTACCCATAAGAGTTGAGAGCAGCAACTAGCAGCAGAGATGTATTCTGCTTCAGCAATAGACAGTGCAATAATTGTCTGCCTCTTGCTTGACCACGAGGCTAAATTTGCTCCAATGAAGTGACATCCTCCACTAGTGCATTTTCTTTCTATTCTATCTCCAGCAAAATCAGCATCACAATATCCCACGAATCTTTATTCTTTTGATCTTAAATACAGCAAACCAAGATTAGTAGTTCCTAGCAAATATCTAAATATTCTTTTAACAACCTTAAGATGAGATTCTCTAGGATCAGATTGGAATCTAGCACACATACAAACACTAAATTGAATGTCAGGCCTGCTTGAAGTTAAGTACAGTAGAGAGTCAATCATACCTCTGTAGACAGTTTGGTCTACCTTTTTACCTTCATCATCTTTGCTTAGTTTTGCATTGGGTTGCATAGGGGTTTTCACTAGCTTTGCATTTTCCATTTTATATTTCTTGAGTATCTCCTTGGTATACTTTTGTTGATGGATGTAAATTCCATCACTTGTCTGCTTGATTTGTAATCTTAGGAAGAACTTCAATTCTCCCATCATGCTCATCTCAAATTCATCTTGCATTAGATTTGAAAATTCCTTGCACAGCTTTTCATTAGTTGCTCCAAAAATAATATCATCAACATATATTTGAACTATAATAAAGTTCTCTTTAGAGAATTTCTTGAACAGAGTAGTGTCTACTTGTCCTCTAGTAAAACCATTATGCATGAGTAAAGAACTAAGCCTATCATACCATGCTCTAGGTGCTTGTTTCAAACCATATAATGCCTTTTTAAGTTTGAAAACATGATTTGGTTTGTCAGTTTCCTCAAAACCAGGGTGTTGTTTAACATACACTTCTTCTTCAATTATACCATTTAGAAAAGCACTTTTTACATCCATTTGAACCAGGGTGATTTGGTGTTGTGTAGCATATGACATTAAAATGCGTATGGCTTCTATTCTAGTTACAGGTGCAAAGGTTTCAGTATAATCAATACCTTCTTGTTGGTTATAGCCTTGAGCTACTAAGCTTGCCTTATTTATGACAACTTTACCATCTTCATCCAATTTGTTTCTAAAGACCCATCTTGTTCCAATAACAGACTTTTTTTAAGGCTTAGAGACAAGAGTCTAGACATCATTTCTGGTGAACTGGTTAAGTTCTTCTTGCATAGCAAGAATCCAGCTTTCATCCTCAAGAGCTTCTTCAATGCGTTTTGGTTCCAATTCTGATATAAAAGCCACATTGCTTGATTCTCTTAGTGTGGATCTAGTTCTTACTCCTTCAATTCTCCCACAGGTTCTGTCTTGGTCAGATCGGGTTGTTGAATTTTTGTATTGTTTATATCAAGACCTACGAGATCATCTTCTAGATCTGATAGTTCTTTATCAGTCTTTAGTCCATCATTGAATTTAACATGAACAGATTCTTCAATAATGCAAGTTCTTGAATTGTAAACTCTAAAGGCCTTAGACATTTCAGAATATCCTACGAAAACACCTTTATCTACCTTAGAATCAAAATTTCCAAGATTATCTCTGGTATACAGAATAAAACATTCATATCCAAAAGCATGAAAATAAGATATGTTGGGGCTTTTTATTTTCCACAATTCATAAGGAGTCTTTTTTAGAAAATGCCTAATAAGTATTCTGTTTTGTAGATAACAAGCAGTGTTTATAGCTTCTGCCCAGAAGTACTTAGGGAGATTATTTTGATTGAGCATAGATCTAGCCATCTCTTGCAGAGATCTGTTCTTTCCCTCAACCACTCCATTTTGTTGTGGAGTTCTAGGTGCAGAGAAATTGTGAGAGATCCCATTCTCCTCACAGAACTGTCTAAACTGCTCATTTTCAAATTCTCCCCCATGATCACTTCTAAGGGTAGAAATACAAAAACCCTGCTCATTTTGTACTCTTTTTGCGAAATCGAGAAAGCATTAAAGGACTCATCCTTGTGGGTTAAGAAGAGTACCCATGTGTATCTAGAATAGTCATCAACTATGACAAATCCATATTTTCTTCTAGCCAGGCTGGCAACACTAACTGGTCCAAACAAATCCATGTGTAACAACTGAAGAGGTCTAGAGGTTGATACTTGGTTTTTAGATTTGAAACTTGATTTTATCTATTTACCTCTCTGACATGCATCACACAAGACATCTTTCTTAAAACTAATATCAGGAAATCCTGTAACAAGGTTATTACTTTTTAATTTAGAAATTAGTTTCATACTAGCATGTGTTAAGCTAAATTGGCAAGTGCACCAAATCGCTTTGTAGTATAAAAATATCATCCTCAGGGATTGAACTGTTAACTACTAACGTGCCAATTCAATTTCGTTTAAGCGACCGAATGGTTAGAAATTGGTTTTCACCAATAAGTAATAACAACAACTTGATGAGTGTGAGGATCGATTTCCCTGCCTGATGATGAGTGTGATTTCACCTCATATTTCCTTGACATATTGCATGCATTTTCATGTAGTTTAGGAATTTTTAATTTGATTTTTGTTAGTTTTTACCTTGGAATGGGTAAGGCGGTTTTGTGGTGTTTGTGTGCAGGAATTGAGGATTAAAATGCTCAAGATCATTTCTGTTGGAGCTTGCATGAAGACGGAGCTTGAAAAGTAAGAAAAATGAGCCAAACAGAGCCCATCACGGCCTAGCCGTGACAGCCTTCACGGCCATGATCGAACAAGGCTGAAAAGAAAAGTGCACAAAAGTCAGAATCTGTCACGACCAGGCCGTGATGGACATCACGGCCGTGACAGGCCATCAATGCCAAGTTTTCCAAGACAGAATCTGTCACGGCCTGGCCATGACAGCCATCACGGCCGTGACGCGCAATATCTAGAAATTCAATTGCTGATTTGATCTGATTTTGTAACAACTTTAATCCCAAGTTAACCTACTCTATAAATAGGACTTAGAGGCTCGAAAATAGGATCACGGGGGCTGCTACCTTAGGCAAAAATTAGGATTTCTCTTCTTCTCAATTTCTTCTTCTCTCTTAGGTTTTCTTTTTATGCTTTTGTTAATCAAACTTGCTATGAATATGCCAATGCGTTAGTAGTCTTTTTATTTCTAGGAATTGGGGCTATGCCCAAGATTTGTTTTGTGTTATGAATTGACTTTTTACTTCATGTTAATTTCAATTTTGCTTTTGATTTGATTCCTATTGCATGAATTACTTGTGAATCTGGTGCGCACTTATCTGCATGTCATAGATACTCTAAGGAGGAACGTAGCGGTGAACTTAGGTATTGGATCTATAGGGATTGAACTTATGACTTAAATCACGAGAGTTAGAAGCGGTCCTTCGAGGGTTCACGAATTGTCACAAAGCATAAAGGGTTCAATTTAAATTCAATTACCACGAGAGTAGGGGTTGGTTTAATTGGGCACGGTTCTTGTATCTCGAGAGGGAACATTAACTTATTTAGGATAAATTCGCCTTCAAAACAGTTTCGATAATTAACAAGAGGGGTAGTCAATTTAGTAACATGAGCAGTCTTGTTGGTAACCCAATTCCCGGGAATCTCTTTTGATATTGAAAAATCTCAGATTTAATTTACTTTCCTATTTTGTTCTTGATTGCGTTTTAGATATTTGATTTGTTAGTGAATCATTTAAAAAACCAAATCTTTTCCAAATCTTTTTTTTCTAGTCCAGTTTAATTGATTTCATATTCGATAGTTATTTAAGATCACGGTCCCTGTGGATTCGATCTTTTTATTACTTGACGATGAAGCCGTTCACTTGCGGATTCGAGCACCACCCATCCTACTTATTCAATCATGGAAATTAACTTGAATAGTTTATCCAATTTCAAGAAACTGAGTTTTGTAATTTATCCCCTAATTCCTTAGGTGAATAACCCTTTCTATCTATATTACTAATTCAATTCCTTGAGTATTAGATAATTAGCAGAATCATTAAGAAAGATTTATACTCAAAAAAGTTAATTTGGTTGTGTTCTTATTCCTAAGTAACACGCACAAATCGTTTATTCACAAACAGCGACTATGAACTCGAATTTCCCAATTGCAAATTCATACAATATATAAACATGAAAACAGTGAATAAACTCTTGAAATTAAACAAACCAGAACAAGTCATTACCCAGAATGAAAACAAGTTATCTAGGCAGTTCCATCTACCTCTAACAAAAGGAAATTAGCTAGACATAATGAAAACAGAACAAACAGAAGAAAAGGAAGATGAAGATGAGAAAGGCATCATGAGTCTCTACTTGACAGCTTCAACTCTCTATGATTTGTTCCTTTTCTCTCCTCCACACTGTGTAATTCTCTCTGTGTAAGAATATCTCCTCAAAACTGTCTCCTACTCCAGTGCGGCTTGTAACAGCCTGATTTTCATTATACTGTTTAATCAATTAAAATATAAGTAATTATATTTTAATATGAAAGTAGAAGGTATTTTGTTTTAATAAAATAAAATCATATTCCTAATCCACCTTATCATATGAAGTCACAGTAAAATTTTTGGTTCAAAATTCAGACGAAAGTCGGTCTGCGTTTTCACTGCCAGTATAAGTTTACTGAGCAGAAAACTTAATTTTGACCCGTGAACGAGACGGTTAGTGTTTTTATCATGTTTCCTTCAACTTTGGTTATTTTGAAAATTTTCATTCAAAAATAAAATAAAATAAAATATTTTTATTCGGGTGAAACCTTCAGAAAATACGATCGGATATGCAACCGGTTACGTATTTAAGCAGTTAAAGGAACCCTAAAGGATGAGAGAAGGCTTGATGGGATGCCTAATTAAATGCTTATGACACACTTTAAAGTGATCATGATTACTTTTTCAAATTATAATCTATTTTATTCCAAAAACCCATTAAACCTTCCTTAAATGATCCAAACAATGCCCTAAACCAAAACTTCCTCTCCAAGCCTTGCTCCCTCTCCTCTAGGCCGTGCACCCCTCCCCCTTCCTCTATAAATACCACTCTTCATCCTCACTTCATCACTTTCCTTCCTTCTACTCCATTAAAACTCTTAAGCTTTCATATTTTTCTTAACTTCAAGCTTCCAAAGCTCTAGTTTTTCTTCTTCTTTTCACTAAGTGTTCTTCACCAAAGTTGTTCCTCTTTCTTAGGGTAATACTCTCATGTATTCTTTTCTTTAAAAACTTCATCTTTTTCTAAAGTTTCTTCTTTATGTCATATATGAGCTTTTATCTTCAAAAATCTCTCAAAAATGGTAGAAAACTCCTTTTGAGTTGAAACCAATTTCTATGGTCTTGTATTTACTTGTAGTTCAACATACTAAGAGGTTGTATAAATCAAAAATCTCCATCCTTTATTTCTTGAGGAGGCCGAATCTACTCATGATGGCCTAGGGAGTGTTTTGTTTCAACTTCTTTTACATGATCATGTGTTAGTTTTTTTAAGTGTTCCTTGATCATTGAATCCATAAATCTTGGAAGGTTTTGATAGCTTGTTTTCCCATGATGGCCAAAACTATGTATTAGTGGCCTAGGATACTATGTTTCAACTTATCCAAGTGTGATCATGAACTTAGAACCCTAATACATTGTGATGCTTTACTTTATTCTTGCTTCATTTATTTATTGTGCTTTCTTTATGGATTTCCTTACTTGTTCTTATTTATTTTTATGTCATTATGTTTCTGTTCATGTCATTTACTTCCATGTTCTTTATATTCATGTCTTTTATTTTATGTCATTTATATTTATGCCATTTACTTTATGTCATTTACATTATGTCATTTAATTTTATGTCATTTATGTTTATGTCATTTATGATTCATTTACTTATGTCATTATGCTTTAATTACATATAGGCTTATGTTGTTCTTAATTTATGTGCTTATGAGCTTTGTTATTTAAAGTCCTATGTTGCTTCCAAGATGATCATAGACTTGAGCTCCATAAGTTATTGGATGCTAAAAGGTCTAAGAGATTGGAAAATTTAAAGATTTCTATCATGAAAACCCAAGGATGACCGAATCTTAAAGGTTATGGACCTAGGGTGTTTCGTTTTTCATTTTCCAAAGTGATCATGGTTTTGAGCTCCTTACTATTAATGGATGCTAAACCAAAAAGATTGGAAGGTTTAAATGTTCCTAGCCTATCTTATTGGTCAAGGCCGAATCTCCATCAAGTGTAACTTGGTGGGATTTTTGTTCAACTTTGTTTAAAGTAATCTTGTTTTAAACTCCTAGCACTTAAGGATCATAAATCCCTAAGTTGCATGTGTTTTGGAAACTTCTAGCACTTAAGGATCATAAATCCAAGAGTCGCATAAATTTCGGAAACCCCTAATCCTAGTTTATTGTATGAACCGAACCTATACCTTGTGGTTAGTGTTCTTTGATTGAGTTTTAACTCATGATTTCATGTTTTGTAACCTTAGACTTCCATCTCGGAGGAAACGAGGATGTACTTGGTATACCTCTTCGAGTATCTAATCTCCTTACCTTCACAGAAGGTGGAGTTAATACTTTGTGGTGTGACGACGAGGAGCTTCGAGTTCGGGAGTTCGGTGATAACCCAAGTGGGGGAAAGAATCAACCTATCGTCGGAATCGATAAGTAGTAGATTATGTAGTAATTATGTAGGGCGACCTAAACCTTACTAGAAGTCGAATAATCGACAAGACCAGAATCGCTTTAAATTGCTTTTATAAAACATCCTTGGTGATTCGGGGATTGTAGGTTGATCGATATTAGGTTGATGTTTATACTTTTGATGGTTGATTTGAGTTTTATTACCTTTATTGAACTGATTTATTGCTATGTTGATGTTTTGAAATATCTTTGATTGACTTGATGTTATGCATGATCTGTGTGGTATTTACTTTATGCTTAGTGGATTAAGCGAAGATATATATGTGGTCTAAGAGATGAGTTGTTTTGGGCGTGAGGATCATGATGATTTTTAGAGGTGCCTAACCTACATGATATATGTTAAAGAGGTGTTGTGACATAGAACATGTGTTGAGGTCTTGATGAGAGGTTAAGGCACTAGGTTATGACCATAGGAGTCTGCGAGGTTCATAAGTTGTGTTGTTTCTATAACCGTATGTGGGACACATACAAGACCCGAAGTCCTTGTGGGAGTGGACGAGGTGTGCACTGGGATCATCTTGCAGCTATAGTGTCACACTTTGCGTGAGCGTTCTTACCATGGTGAAGGTGTGCACCGGGATAATCGTGCAGCTATAGTGTCATTGCTTTGCATGAGCACCCACGGTCCGGGGTGTGCACCGAGTTTAATGTGCAGCTATAGTGTCATTGCTTTGCATGAGCATTCTCACCATGACCAAGGATGTGCACCGGGAATGAGACGTGTCGCTTGGACGACTGACCGATAACCATAACTATGATAGGGAAACCATAGCCATTTTCAGTATCAAGTTTTAGTTGCAGGAGTGAGGGTAGGATGGATATAAGAATTTTATGGAAGATGGATGACTTGACTGATGTTGTGTCTGTGATAATTACTGTATAGTTTACTATGACTCTTTTCCGCTTTTGATGATAGAACTGTTTCTTATCCCCCTGTATATTTCTGTATGTTGTATTTTGTCTCCTTGTGGAACCATACGAGAAGACCCTGTGGATGAACGTAACCAGAAGGAGTTGGATGGAACTCCCTACGAACTAGATGCCGGAGGACGAGCTGTGACCCTTGGTGATTAGGGTCTAGTTAGTTATGGTCAGTGCGTCTGTGTCATGAAGCTTTATCTTTCCGCTTATGTTTTGTATAACTATGCACCGGTTCGGGATCCTATTGATGGGATGCCCTGAAACAGTGTTTTGATAACTCCGATGCTTTAAGTATGTTTAATATATTTATGTTTTCATATTCTGTTCTATATGAATCTATTTGCTTAAGAAATTAAGTTTCAATTTGACGTAATTTTCATATTAAGCGTGCGATTAAGTAATTAAATAATGAGGTTTTAAACTAAATGACATAAAGGGACACAACGGGGTGTCTCATGGCTAGTTTTGTTCCAGGGAGCCCTCCTCCAATTTCTATATGTTGCTGCCATTTATTTTCCAAGTTTCCGTTACTTTTCTTTAAAGTTGTTTCCCTTCTCATTATTTCTTTTTATTCCAGCCTACAACCACCTAAGTTTCCCGCAAGGCAGCCTCCTCTCACCTTCTAATTCTCATTCCAGTGGGCCTCCTTTTGTTGACTTTTTCTTTTTTTATTTCCAATTCCATTCACTTTATAACTTTTGCAACTTCTTTCACGTTGAGGAGCATTGGATGGCTTTCTTCTATTCTAATCTCATTTGAACATAGCCCAGACAAGCACGTGGGCTTTCAATTGCCTTAACCTCTTCTTTAAATTGGAATTAGCTAGCCCAAATCCAAATTTAGTGTAAAGCTCCTTGTTGCTCTTTCTTCAATTCACTTGATTTAACATCATATCATTATTTCCTAAAAATGTAAACAAGTAAAAATATTATTAGATTAACTCTAAAAATATAAAATTAAACTAAAATATGTACAACACTATTAAAGACACAATTAGCTAAACTTATGGACAAAACTCAATCAATTAACACAATTTGGAGCAAAAATCCATTTAATAAGCACACAAAAATCACATAATCTAGAAGATTATCACACCCCCAAACCTAATACTTTGCTTGTCCCCAAGAAAAAGTAACTCAACTAACACACAAAACACTAAGGACAACAGACCAAGCAAACATCGACTCAAGGGACACCCTAACTTAACAATAACAAAGCAATACACCACTCAACCATGTAAGAAATCCTAAAACAAAAGAATCACCTTATAACAAGTTCACATCCAAGAATATTCCAAAGAAGAAATCATAACAATGGTGCTCCAATATTTCCACACTTGAGAAATAAAAGAACATGGCTAATTCAATTAAGGAAGAACTATTGGACACCCAACTACTCATAGGAAGTGCAATTTCACTCAATCACTCAAATTTATGTGGGTAATAATTGCAAGTGTATCACTCAAATTCACACATCAAAACCATGCAACTTCATGTTTGATTTTCATCTCAATAATTCATCCACAATTCACAACATGCATAAATCAAAGGGACTTTATTTAGGATGTAATGTGGCCAGGGTAAATGAGTAGGATGAGAAAGGATAAACAAGCTAGCACCAAAGGAAATAGGAGAGCAACAATTATTTTAAAGAACCATGCTTTGCATACAACCCTTTTCCCACCTCTTTTTTTTTTACTTCCTTCACCTTCTTTTTTTCAAAGCACCACTTTATTTTTTCAAGTATTTTCATACCTTTTTTCATATTCCTTTTTTTTGCATTTCTTTTTTGTTTCCTCTTTTTTTTAAAACCACCCCTTCTTTTCACCAACATATAAGCTCAAAATACTCTCCCCCACACTTATGTCAAACCCACACAAATAATTCAATGCTCTCCTATCCACTAAGGTTTGGGTAGAAACATTGTTTTTAAAGTTAAGGCTCATGGGTAAAAACAAACAAAGATTTACATATAAAGCTCAAATGGGCTAAGCAAAGGGAAAAATTCAAGGTTGGTTATTTGGTCAAAGTGGCTACATGAAAAAAAAAGCCCAAATTATTTATATAACATGCATGTGAATCATGAACTTTAAACAAGAACCAAGCAAACTCAAGAGCATGAATTTCAATGGTGCACTCACAAGAAAGAATTTGACAATTATAGACCCAAATGACTCACAATGGTAAAGTTAAGCAATTCAATTAATTCTCACCAAAATTTTATTACCATGAACTTTAATCAACAAGGTTTGTGGTTGTTCAAGTGATAACCTCTGCTAAGGTTTGCATGAAAGCTTAGGTTTTCACGTGCCGCCATGGAGGCAAAGCCATGGCAATGCTTGTTCCCGGAATTGCTTCCTCCTTCTTCCCCCCTCCTCTTCCTTCTCACCTCCCCTCTCAGACCCTGCCACCACCACAAAAAAAGTCCTTCGTTCAAGCACTAAACAATGCCTGTGACATTCCTTTTAGCCAATTGCCGACTCCATGTCTCAAAGGAGATGAATTGGCCATCACGATCCCAGAAGATGAGTATATCGCGGGCATTGAATCATCCAAGAACAATCTGCACGGGCGTATATTGCTTTCCAAGGGAGATCAACCAGTCAAGGTTAATGACTTGCGGGTCAAGTTATCGGATCTTTGGAGACCTATTGCTCAATGGAAGGTGACTCCAATTGGTAGAGGCTTTTTTGAGTTCTCTTTTTCCTCTGTGGAGGACATGAGAAGGGTTTTGGCGGCTGGATCATGGAATTTGAAGCCTGGATTGTTGAGGCTATTTTCATGGACAAAGGATTTTAATCCTTTTATGGTAAAGCAAACAAATGTGCAGACTTGGATTCGTATCACTGGTCTTCCTCTTGAATATTGGAGGCCAAAAATTTTATACTCTATTGCAAGAGGAATTGGTACCCCTTTATCCATTGATGATCCTACAAAAAAGAGAAGTTTGGGTCACTTTGCCAGAATTCTGGTTGATATAGATTTGAACAATAAGCTACGGGATAAGCTTTTGGTTGAAAGGAAAGATTTTGCATTCTTTGTAGGGATTGAATATGAGTCTCTACCACATTTTTGTTCGGATTGCAAGATCATTGGCCACTCTCTAGCAAATTGTCGGAAAAGGCAAGATCATCAGGGGAAGGATCAACAAAGGCGGCCCTCGAATCAGAAAGATAGGACAGCAAACTTTGTGGCTTCAAAGTATGTTGACAAGAGTAAAGATCCATTACAAATTGCAAATGCATCTGGTAATGACAAACTGGCAGACATTAAAGGTAAGTCAGTGGTTAATGGTTCGGATGAGGACCTCTGGTTGACAGAGCAGGTCCCTTATGTATTGGAACAAACAAATATGTGTGATCATGATAGGTCAAGCCGAGGATGAGTCGGCAAAGAACAAGAAGAAGAAGACTCAAAATCGGTGGATACTCTTTTGATGAATCACGCACTTTGGCAATTGTCCACAAAGGTTGTGCCAACCGAACCTCTTGACAGTAATGTTGATTCATCCTTTGTGCCAAATACAGTTTCCAAGACTGTTTCTGTTGGGGCATCTTCCCAAGGTAATGTTGCCTTGACTCCCCATTCAGCTGCTAATTTGAGCACAGGCACTGCAGGTTCAAGCCTGCACACCCCCTCTCTGAGGGAACTCTTGGATAGTGACAATTTTGTCCCAAACTCAGTCTCAGCACAACAGCCAGATATTTCTGATGATGTTAATCATACAGTAGCCAAAGACCTTAGAATTGTTGGGAGGCTTTGGAGTGAGGAAGTGGAGGATGTTTCCTCATCTCAAATGCCCTGTGGGGATCAAGAGGAACCATTTGTGGAAGTGAAGTCCAAGTCCCAAAAGAAGAAGCAGAAGAGAGAGAGAAGGCTTGCTCAAAGGTTCTCCAGGTATAAGTCTCAGTATGAGACAGAGTCTGGTTCTTTGGAATTCTGATGAAAATCTTTTATTGGAATGCAAGAGGGATTGGCAATCCCTTAACTAAATCAGTTCTGGTGAAATTTTGCTTACAGCATAAACCAGATCTTGTTTTTATTTCAGAACCGAAAATTCCTTTAGATTGTCTGCATAACAGTCTTTGGAAGAGACTAAACCTTAAGGTTTTTGCTGTTAATAATAGGGGTAACCTTATCCCTAATTTGTGGGGTGTATGTGCTGATCACATTACTCCTTCTATATTGGCTAGTTCTCAACAGCATATCTCTTTATCTTTGTCTCTGAATTCTCAAAACATGTTCATCTCAAAGAGTGGTGTATGCATCAACTTCCCACATAGACAGAAGGACTCTCTGGTTAGAGTTAGCCAATTTACAACAAAATTATCAAGGTCCTTGGTGTTGCATAGGAGATTTTAATGCCATTCTTGGTGCTCATGAAAAGAGGGGTGGAAGGCTGCCTTCTGCAATTTCCTGTGAAGAATTTAGAGCCTGGTCAG
Source organism: Sophora flavescens (assembly GCA_030762895.1). Taxonomy (NCBI): domain Eukaryota; kingdom Viridiplantae; phylum Streptophyta; class Magnoliopsida; order Fabales; family Fabaceae; genus Sophora; species Sophora flavescens. Next base: position 159,396,708 of record CM061067.1, on the reverse strand, counting down.
ACTCCTGTCAGCTTACCCACATCTCCACTCAAGGAGCCTCTTTCACTTGGTCAAACATGAGGGGTCAGGGAAATCACACAGAATTGAGGTTGGATAGAGCTTTATGCAATGATGAATGGTTCTCAGTCTGGGACAATGTAGCTTGTTGTACTTTACCAAGGAATCATTCATACCACTTTCCCCTTCTACTCATTTTGAAAAAAGGTGCCAAGCTGAAGCCTGCTCCTTTCAAGTTCCACAGCATGTGGACTGACCATAAAGACTGTAGAAGATTGGTTGCTGAGGTTTGGAAAAGGCAGTTTTGGGGCTGTCCAATGTATGTCTTGTCTCAGAAGCTAAAGAGTTTGAAATTAGAGCTGAAAGTTTGGAATAAACAGGTATTTGGAAATGTCCATTGCAAGGTTGAAGAGGCTATGGCTAACTTAGAATCCATCCAATTAAAAATTGATGCTGAGGGTTATTCTGATCAGTTGCACTCACAAGAACTAGCAGCCCAATCTAATTTGAATCTGGCTCTATCTTTTCAAGAATCCTTTTGGAGAGAAAAGGCTAGATTGAGCTGGTTTGCTGATGGTGACAGAAATTCTACCTTTTTCCACAAGGTAGCAAGAATTAGAAGTGCTTCGAATCCAATGTCCATTCTTAAAGTTGGAAATTCTGTCTTGGATAATCAAAGGGCAATTGAGGATCATGTCCTTGACTTCTATCAGAATTTATATGCCTCAGATAATGCTTGTGTGCACAATGACATTATTGAAACAGTCATCCCTTCCTTGGTCTCAGATCAAGATAATGTGATGCTCACTAATATTCCAACTTTTGAGGAGGTTAAGAATGCTGTTTTCAATTTAGACAGGAATAGTGCCCCGGGCCCGGATGGTTTTGGAGGAAGTTTTTATCATTCATTCTGGGACATTGTTGGAAATGATGTCCACAACTCAGTTGTGCAATTCTTTAGAGAGGGCTGGATCCTTCCAAATCTGAATTCAAACCGGGTAGTCCTCATTCCCAAGTTTGTTGGTCTTGACGAGACTGAGAATTACAGGCCTATTGCTCTTGCAAATTTTCAGTTTAAGGTGATCACAAAAGTGTTGGCTGATAGGCTTGCTGGAATCATGCCAAAAATCATCTCCCCCGAGCAAAGAGGTTTCATTAGAGGAAGGCATATCTCAGAATGCATTTGTATTGCCTCAGAAAGCGAAAACATGTTGAACAAAAAGGTGTTTGGAGGCAATATTGCCTTGAAATTTGATATCAAAAAGGCTTTTGACACCTTGGACTGGAAATTTCTTTTGAAAGTTCTGCACTCTTTTGGATTCAATCAACAATTCTGCTCTTGGATTCATACTATATTGAAATCTGCTCATCTATCTATTTCAGTTAATGGCATCTCAGTTGGTTTTTTCACTTGTAAAAGAGGAGTAAGGCAAGGAGATCCTCTTTCTCCTCTCCTCTTTTGTTTGGCTGAAGAAGTTCTAAGTAGAGGGATCTCTAGATTGATTGAGTTGGGCAAGTTACAACACATGGCCAGTCCTAAGGATTTTCCTACTCCTAGCCATATCCTTTATGCTGATGACATTATGGTTTTCTGCAAAGGATCCAAAGCTAACCTTAGACACCTTATGCATCTGTTTGAGATTTATGGACATGCTTCTGGTCAAGTGCTTAGTCTTGAAAAGTGCAGGTTTTATGCAGGATCAATGTCCTCTAGAAGAGTGGATGATCTAAGCAGCTTCTTGAGATTTCCAGCAGGTTCTCTCCCTTTTTACTACCTTGGTGTTCCTCTCTTCAAAGGGAAACCAAAAGCTATCTATCTGCAGCCTACCTTAGACAGAATTAAAGGAAAGCTGGCATCTTGGAAAGGTTCTCTCCTCTCTATCATGGGAAGAGTGCAGCTTGTCAAATCGGTGATTCAAGGTACTGCGCTTACAGCCTTTCACATCTACAAATGGCCTGCCTCATTGTTAAAGCAGCTAGATGGTTGGATCAGGAATTTTATTTGGTCTGGAGACATTCATAAAAGGAAACATATAACTGTGGCCTGGAAAACTGTCTGTTCTTCTGTTGAAGATGGTGGTCTTGGTCTTAGGTCTCTTAGAGCCATTAATGAGGTCTCCATGTTGAAGCTTTGCTGGGCAGTGATCTCTTCAAATGAGCAGTGGGCCAAGTTCCTAAAAGCAAGATTTTTCAGAAGTTCTTTGCCTGTTTCTCATCATGTTAGTTCTTCCTTGTGGCCTGCATTAAAGGTCTGGCTTCCTATGATTAAAGAACATTCTTCTTGGTTGATAGGAAATGGCCAATCTGTTAACTTTTGGACAGACAAGTGGTTGCCCGAGCCTCTTGCAAACCTGATGCATATTCCTTTTGCTTGGCAGCAGGATTTATCTGCCAAGGTTTCTGATTTCATTGTTGATAATCTATGGAACATTCCTCACTGCCTGCAGCATCATTTCCCTAGCATAATGGAAAAGGTCTGTCACACTCACATTCCCATGGAGCCTTGTGAGGATAGATTGGTGTGGGACAAGTCAGCAGAAATAGTCTTCTTACTTTCAAAGATGCATTCCTTTTCCTCAATCCTGTTAGAAACCTTGCTCCAGGATTCTCTCAAATCTGGTCCAAGGCAATTCCTCCCTCTAGATCATTTCTGGTTTGGAGGCTTTTCCATCACAAAATGCCAACCGATGAAAATATAAGAAGAAGGGGATACACCTTGGCCTCAATGTGCAGCTTGTGTGGCTCAGCAGAGGAATCTTCTTCCCATCTGTTCCTCTCCTGCAGTTATGCAGCTGCTCTATGGGGTTGGTTGAGCTCAAGACTGTTGCACACAATCGATCATTCATCTTTTGAGAACCTGTTCCTGGTGTGTAAAGGAAATAGCCCTCAAGTCAATGCAGTCTCACTAGCTGCTGTTATTCATATAATCTGGGTGGTTTGGACAGCTAGAAATAAGTGCAGGTTTGACAATAAGTTTCTAGGTATAAAAGCTGCTCAAAATCTGGTTTCTTCAGCTGTTTGGCTCTCAGGAAATCTGGCAAGTGGTGCAATGTTTAATTCGGTTAATGAGCTGGTCATTCTCAAACACTTTAGCATTGAGTGCCATTACAGAAAGTCTCCAAAGATTACAGAAGTTATTTGGCACCCTCCCCCATGCAATTGGACTAAATGTAACATTGATGGTGCAGCCCATGGTTCCCCCGGTCCATCTGCTTGTGGGGGTATATTTAGAGGACACAATTCGGCTGCACTTGGCTGCTTCTCCTGCAACTTAGGGAATTCATCATCACTTGAAGCTGAATTATCAGCTGCTATGCATGCTATAGAAATAGCTAATAATAGGGGTTGGTTAAATCTTTGGATAGAAACTGACTCAATTTTGGTATTGAAGGCTTTTAATAACCAGAGCATAGTTCCATGGCGTCTTCAAGCAAGGTGGAGAAACTGTATGGTAGTAGCTAGGGCCCTTTCTTGCCAAGTTACTCATATTTATAGGGAAGGGAACCCCTGTGCGGATAAGCTAGCTAATTATGGTTTACATAATCTGGGATTTATTTTGTGGGATACAATTCCTCCCTTTATCAGAGAAGAATTTGTTAGAGATAGGCTTAGTTTGCCCAGATACAGATTTTCTTGATGTATTTTCTATTTGCATGGGTTTGGGTAACACGTCCCACCATGTTCTCCTTTTTTTGTATTCTTTCTTGATTTTTTAATAAAGTGTAGTGTGAAGCTTTTGATGGATGGTTTTTGTGGTGCCAACCTAGTTGGGATGGCAAAATTCATCCTGAGGCTTTTCACCCTACTTATATAAAAAAACAAGGTTTAACACAATGCACCAAAGTTAAGAAATCCAGTCAAAAACAAACTCAAATGACAAACTAAACCACAAGTGTCATCTTCACATCAAAGGAAAACAAACATGGTGGGTGCACAATACAATGAAAATGCCAAGAATGGGGTTCCACACAAGCATGCTTATTATTTTTTTTCTTTTTCAAAGAGGGGTAATGACCTTAACTTGCAAACACTAAAAAAAACTCAAAAATAAATCAGCACACAAACAGAAAAAAATAAAAACAAAAAAAACAAAAGAAAAGAAAACTCATCTATCTAGCGCTTCCAAAATTTGGTCCAAACTTGAGGTCACCATCATTAGTGCCTCCTATCCTTCCTTTTTGTCATGAGATACCATGAAGCACAACTTAATATATATCTCAAAACAGAGAAAACATTAGCACAAGATAGGCAAGTCATAAAAGAAAAAGTAACTAAATATATATCTGAATCAATTTTTTTTTTCTAAATTTTCAATTTTTTTTTCATAAACTAACAACTTAACAAAACTAAAAACAAAAAAAAAATTGTATTTGCCTTTTTAAAAAAAAAACTAAAATAAAAAATTTAACAAAGAAATGAAAAACTAAACTACCACTTGGGATGTCTCCCAAGAAAAATTCATGTTATAGGACTTAGTGAGATTGCTCACCCTCCTTAGAAGGCGAGTGAAGGGTAATGTTAACCTTATTCCTGTTCAAATCACCCCCAAAGTAAAATTTCAACCTTTGGTCATTTACCTTAAAACTTCTTCCAGAATTTGGCTCTGCAATTTCAATTGCACCATAGGGACCCACTTCCTTAACAACAAAAGGAGCTGACCATCTAGACTTTAACTTTCCATGGAAAAGTCTTAGTCTAGAATTATACAATAACACTTGTTGTCCTGGTTCAAATTCTTTCACAATTATTTTTTTATCATGCCATCTTTTGGTTCTTTCTATGTAAATTTTATAACTCTCATGGCCTGCAACCTAAACTCTTCCAGCTCATCTAACTGTAACAACCTTTTCTCACCCGCAACTTTCAAGTTAAAATTAAGCAGCTTCACTGCCCAATAAGCTTTATGTTCCAACTCAACTGGAAGATGGCATGATTTGCCATACACTAACTGATATGGGGACATTCCAATTGGATTTTTGAAAACTGTCCTATAGGCCCAAAGCACATCATCCAATTTTCTAGCCCAATCTTTTCTTGAGGAACATACCACTTTTTCTAGGATCCTCTTCAGCTCTCTATTTGAAATTTCAACCTGTCCACTAGTTTGCGGATGGTAGGGGTAGATATCCTATGTTTCACACCATATTTATTCAGCAATGATTCAAATTGTTTATTACAAAAGTGTGACCCCCCATCACTTATCACAGCTTTAGGCACCCCAAACCTTGTAAAAATGTGTTTCTTAAGGAAAGAAACCACAACCTTGGCAGCATTGGTTGGTAATGCCACAGCCTCTACCCACTTGGAGACATAGTCTACAGCAACCAAAATATATTTATTTGAGAAAGACGAAGGGAATGGTCCCATAATGTCAATCCCCCAAACATAAAAAAATTCAACCTCCAAGATGGATTTTAGAGGCATTTCATTCCTCTTATAAATGTTCCTTACTCTTTGACATCTATCACATTTTTCAACAAAATTGTGGCCATCTTTAAACAAAGTAGGCCAGTAAAAGCCACATTGCAAGACCTTAGCGGCAGTTCTTTTGCCACTATAATGCCCACCATATTCAGACCCATGAAAGTACCACAAAATTTTTTCAAATTAGTCATCAAGGACACTTCTACTAATGATCCCATCAGCACATCTTTTAAACAACAACGGTTCATCCCACTCATAAAATTTAGCATCATGAAAAAACTTTTTCTTCTTCTCCCAACTTAAATCAAGAGGGACAATACATGCAGCCTTATAATTTGCAAAATCAGCAAATCAAGGGAAAGAATTTACCATCATCAATTTTTCATTAGGAAACTCCTCCGAAATGGAAGGAATGTCCTTGTCCCCCTCAATTTGGACAAGTCTAGAGAGGTGATCTGCCACTACATTTTGCTTTCCTTGCTTGTCTCTTATCTCCAAATCAAATTATTGGAGAAGCAATATCCACCTAATCAATCGTGGCTTAGCATCCTGCTTAGCAAACAAATACCTCAAGGCATAGTGATCAGTGTAAACAATGACTTTAGACCCAACAAGGTAGGATCTAAATTTGTCAAAAGCAAACACAATAGCAAGTAACTCTTTTCAGTTGTGGCAAAATTTTTCTGAGCATCATTCAACACACGACTTGCATAATAAATCACATGCAGAATTTTATTTTTTCTTTGTCCTAACACTGCACCTACAGCATAGTCACTCGCATCACACATAATTTCAAAAGGTAAACTCCAATCAGGAGCAACCATCACAGGTGCAGAAATTATTTTTTCTTTTATTTTATTAAAAGCATCCAAACATGCATCATCAAACACAAAATTTGCCTCTTTTTCGAAAAGGTTTGTCAAGGGCTTAGCAATTTTAAAAAAATTTCTATAAAACGCCTATAAAAACCAGCATGCCCAAGAAAACTTCTTATCCCTTTCATATTAACTGGTGGTGGTAACTTCTCAACTACCTCCACCTTTGCTCTATCCACCTCAATTCCTTTTGTAGAAATTTGATGACCAAGAACTATACCTTCTCTTATCATGAAATGACATTTTTCCCAGTTAAGAACAAGGTTAGTTTCTTGGCATCTTTTTAAAACCAAAACAAGGTTGGATAGGTAAATATCAGATGACGATCCAAACACATAAAATCATCCATAAAAATTTCTATGCATTTTTCTATTAAATCAGAAAAGATTGAGAACATGCACCTTTGAAATGTGGCGGGTGCATTACACAACCCAAAAGGCATACGCTTATAGGCAAAAACCCCAAATGGACAAGTAAAGGCTATATTTTCTTGATCTTCAGGGGCTACTGCAATTTGATTGTAACCCGAGTACCCATCCAGAAAGCAATAGTACTCGTGCCCCGCCAACCACTCTATCATCCGGTCAATGAACTGAAGCGGAAAATGATCTTTCCTTGTAGCTTGATTAAGCTTCCGGTAGTCAATACACATCCTCCAACCAGTGACTTGCCTTGTAGGAATCAACTCATTGTATTCATTCATCACCACAGTCATACCACCTTTCTTGGAACCACCTGAATCGGGCTCCCCCACTCACTGTCAGAAATGGGATAAATTATACCTGCATCAAGCAACTTTATCACTTCTTTCCTCACCACTTTCTTCATAGTGGGACTGAGCCTCCTTTGATGTTGAACCACTGGTTTAAAGTCCTCCTCCATAAATATTTTATGCATGCAGAATGTAGGGCTGATCCCATTCAAATCACTGATGTTCCAACCAATGGCTGACTTGTGATCCCTTAATACTCTGAGTAATTTGTCTTCCTCACTTTCTGACAACTCCATATTCACAATAACTGTATTATTCTTTTTCTCATCCAGAAAAGCATATTTCAGATTTGAAGGCAATGGTTTCAGCTCCCTGGGTGGCTCCTCTTTCACTACCTCTTCCTCCTTTTCCAATTCTTATTTTTTATTTGAAGAAAAAGAGGTAGATTCCAAAGCTTCCAACTGATAGATACATTCCACCACCTCAGAATTGACTTCCTCATGCACCTCTTTAATTTCTTTGCCTTTCATAAAAGTTGCTTCCAAGGGACTTTCTGCAGCATTTTTTTCAAATTCCTCTAGGACCAAGGAATCCAAAAATCAACCCAGAAACAACAATCAGAATCTTGAGCATGCTTCACTACATCTTTGATTGAGAAAACCACTTTTTCATCTTCTACTCTCAAAATCAGTTCACCTTTCTGTACATCAATTAGAGCATGACCTGTAGCCAAAAATGTCCTCCCAAGAATAAGAGGAACTTTGACATCCTCTTCCATATCCAGCATTACAAAATCTGCAGGGAAGATGAATTTATCAATTTTAACAAGAAAATCTTCCATGACACCATAAGGATATTTTACTAAACGATCTACCAACTGAAGAGACATCATAGTAGGCTTCACTGTACCAATTCCTAGCCTTTTAAAAATTAACAAAGGTATCAAATTGATGCTTGCTCCCAAATCACAAAGAGCCCTGCCAACCTCCATATTACCAATCTCACAAGGAATGGTGAAGCTTCCTGGATCCTTCAACTTAAGAAGTAATTTTGGTTGAATAATAGCACTACACTCCTCTGTCAGAATAACAGTTTCCTCTTCATTGGCCTTCCTCTTCTTGGACAACAAATCCTTCATGAACTTAGCATAACTTGACATTTGTTCTAATGCCTCAGCAAATGGAATAATAATCTACAACTTTTTGAACACCTCCAAGAACCTGGAAAATTCACTACAAAAAAAGGTTATTTAGCGACCGAAAATAGCGACCGAATTTGTTGGTTGCTGTTTGCGACCGAAATGGCGACCGATTGTAGGATCTAAATCAAACACTGATTAGAGTTGATATTGCGACCGAAATAGCGACCGAAATAGAGCGTAGCAGAGTTATCGGTCTCTATTTCGGTCGCAAAATAAAGGAAAGTAAAAGTTATAAATTTATGATTTTTTAGCGACCGAAATGGCGACCGAGTTAAATGCAACGGTTAAAATTAAGTTATCTTTTGCGACCAATATTAAATCGGTCGCTAAACGACGCGTAAAAAATTTAAATAGAGCGTTTTAGCGACCGATTTAGCGACCGAATTATTCGGTCGCTAAAATTATGAATTCAAATTTCAAATTAACCATTTTAGCGACCGATTTAGTGACCGAATTATTCAGTCGCTAAAATTCTGAATTAAAATTTCAAATTAACCATTTTAGCGACCGATTTAGCGACCGAATAATTCGGTCGCTAAAACTAAAATCCCTAAATCTAATATTTTGGTCTCGACGCCCTCTCCCTCACTTTCTCTTCTCTTTCTCTGCTCCTTCTTCCTTCTTCTTCCACACTTCTTCTTCCTTCTCCCCAACTTCATCTTCTACCTTCTTCCTTCCTTCTTCTCAGTCGTGCGACCACCGCCCTGAGGCCACCGTTCGGCCACCGCACGGCGAGGGCAGATGACCCGCGACTCGCCACCGCCCTCCTGGCACGCACAGCTGCGGTTGCGCCGTCCTCCGCCATGGTAAGGTGGTTTGACTTCCATTCCTGGTGGTTTCTCACCTCTCTTTGTTAGTTTAAGTTCCTTCCTTCATCTCCTAGACTTACCTTCAAGTTTTGAGTACATGGGTGTTACAGGAACACTGTCACCACTGCTGGACGCCGTGCCGTCGCCGTCCGCCGCCGTGAGGAGCCCCACAACACCACCCCAACTTCTTCTTCTTCCTTGGGTGAGTCAAAACCCTCTCTTGTGTCTCAGATTCAAAACCCCCAAATTGATTTTGAAACCCTAACCCTAACCCTTTGATTTCAGATTTTAATCTTAAAATTAAAGCTTGCTTTATGAAATTGGGACTGTGAAACTGGTTTTATTGTCCTATGAATTCTAGTTCTATGTGAATCAACTTGTTAGATTGAACATAATCTGTTTGAGAAAATGCTTGAATCAATTGCTCAATGTGTTATTGAATTTTATTTGTTGTATGAGATGTAAATTGGTTTTGAACTCCAGCATGTTGATTTTAGATTTTTGTATGATAAAAATGGTTGAACTCTTGTTAATGGGTATAAGCATGCAAGTATCTTTGAACTTTTGGTTATATGTGGTTTCAAGATATGTAACAATTGAATAATATTGGTTGAGTTTGAGTTTGCATTGAAATATCATATAGTGTGATTGCTATGTGTGAAATGCAGAAATTAAAATGAATTGGATTCAGTTGGGTATCTAATGGTGTTGTTGTTTCTCCAGCTTTTGAAGCGTATGATCAAGGTTTGTTATGTTTGTCAAGATAATATTTGTGCTTTAGGGAACATCATTTTTTGGAATTATATCATGTATATTATTTTCTTATTCGCAGGGTATGATGTATTTCTGGGTAATTTTTGTGGTTTGGTTTCTAGCGAACATGTCAACAAGAACATCTCTTCACGTGAGTAAGTCCACAAAGCATATCTCTTAGACTTTGTGTGGAAAATTTTAGAAAGAATGAAATGTAAAGAAAAGGGAAGAAATGAATCCTACCCATTTCTTTTAGACTTTGTATGATATGCTTTCTCTTTCTCTTATTGATAACACAACTTGATAGAAAAGGATTATAGCCTACAAGGTTGTTGAAGATTTTGAAGATTGTGAATTTGTGGATACATTTTATATCAAATTTTCCATTCAATCACCGACAACCAATTTGGTTTTATGCCCGGGAGGTCGACCATGGAAGCAATTTACTTGCTACGACGAGTGATGGAACAATATCGAAGGGATCAAAAAGATTTACACACGGCCTTCATTGATTTGGAGAAAGCGTATGATATGGTGCCAAGAGAGGTTTTGTGGAAAGCCTTAGAAAAGAAAGGTGTTCGGATTGCCTATATTCGAGCTATCAAGGATATGTATGAGGGGGCCACGACTAGTGTGAGAACGCAGGGTGGAGCCACAGAAGATTTCCCAATAACCATAGGTCTGCACCAGGGGTCAGCTTTAAGCCCCTATCTTTTTACCTTGGTCTTGGATGTACTTACGGAGCACATTCAAGAGCCAGCACCACGATGCATGCTTTTCGCAGACGATATAGTCCTAGTTGGAGAGTCGAGAGATGATATAAATGGAAGGTTGGAGACTTGGAGACAAGCTTTAGAAGGACATGGCTTCCGCTTGAGTAGAAGCAAGACGGAGTATATGGAATGTAAGTTTAGCAAAAGGCGAAACACCTCTAGCTTAGAGGTGAAAGTTGGAGACCACAACATACCACAAGTCACACGGTTTAAATATCTTGGGTCTATTATACAAAATGACGGAGAAATTGAGGGAGATGTAAACCATCGGATTCAATCAGGGTGGTCGAAATGGAGGAAGGCTTCGGGTTTTTTGTGTGATAAAAAGGTACCTCTTAAGCTAAAGGGAAAATTTTACCGTACAGCTATTAGACCGGCGATGTTGTATGGGACGGAGTGTTGGGCGGTAAAAAATCAACACGAGAGTAAAATCAATGTAGCAGAGATGAGAATGTTGCGCTGGATGAGCGGAAAAACTAGACGTGATAGGATTAGGAATGATAACATTAGAGAGAGAGTTGGGGTAACACCTATTGTAGAAAAGATGATTGAGTCTCGACTTAGGTGGTTTGGGCATGTATGGAGGAGACCTTTAGATTTTGTAGTAAGGAGAGTGGATCAAGTGGAGGGCAATCCAATAGCTAGAGGCAGAGGTAGGCCAAGCAAAACTATAGGAGAAACTATTAAGAAAGATTTGGAGGCCAATGATTTAACTGTTAACATGATTCATGATAGAACATTATGGCGCCGTATGATCCATGTAGCCGACCCCACCTAGTGGGATAAGGCTTGGTTGTTGTTGTTGTTGTTGATATTCTTATGCAGAGTTGGGAAGACAATTACTTTTTAAGGGACAATGGAGGCGATGAACTCCACAAAGGTCTAAAAGTTGGATTCAAACGGTTCCTTGGTGAACTCCACAAAGATCCCCATAATTTGGTGTTTTGCTGGATGTAAAGGTTCAAAGGGCTTTTTCTCTTTTGCTGCAATTATCCCTAATAAGCTTTTAGGCACTAAATTTCCAATAGCTGGGCGGTGGATTGGTTTTAGATATTAGGTGCTGAGGAATTCTTTTTGGTCGACGATTAGTTAGTATATCAACCATTATTGTCTTCTCCGACTTTGGTTGAATCTCTACCTTATCCCTCTTGTATTTGGTTCTTTTGTTTATGAGTTTAGAGTACCCATTATACTCTTTCAATACACTTTAGCTTATAAAAAAAATTATATTTGGTTTGTTATATGTTTTTTAAAGAAATCGGTCACTAAATTGGTCCCTAGAAAAAGTTTTGGGGACACATTTAGTGACTGATTTTTTTTAATTTGGTGGCCAATTTAGCGACCGAATTTTCGGTCGCTAAATTTGGTCACATAACTGGTTTTAGGAGACCAATTTAGTGACCGCTTTTTATAAATTAGCAACCGAATTATTCGGTCGCTAATAGCAACCGATTACAAATTCGGTCGCTAAATGATTTAGAGACCAGGGTTTTAGCAACCGTCGTTATTCGGTCGTTAACCTATTTAGCCACCGAATTTTGATGAATAGCGACCGATTTCTTCGGTCGCTAAACACCCTTTTTTTTGTAGTGATTGCGTGTCTTCATTCTTCTTCTTCAACCTTTGAGGATAAGGAATTTTAGGAACAAAGGGCAGAGGCTGTGTTGGCTTGCCAACTTGTGAATTTTCAGATTTTTCAGCTTCTTCTTTCTTCTCTTCAACCACTACTTCTTCCTCCTCTTGTTTCTCATCATGAACAACTTTTTCAGCTTCCTTTTCTTTAGAAGACTCCTCTTGGTCAACATTGTTCAGAACCTTGCCACTCCTTAAATGAATTGCTTTGCATTGCTCTTTTGGATTAGGAACAGTATCACCTGACAAAGTACCTGAAGCTCTTTCAGACAACTGTTTAGAAATATGCCGAATTTGCACTTCCAAATTCCGGATAGATGTCTCTTGATTCTTGAAGTTGGCCCTTGTCTCAGTCATGAAATTTTAAGATTGCTCCACAAAATTAGAAGTATTAACAGAAAATTTCTTCAAAGCGCTCTCCAAAGATGACATTATGTTTTGAGGTTGTAAGTGTTTGAATAGGGGTTAATTTGTTTCCCCAATGCATTCACTTGCTCTTCGAGTTGATTTGTACCTCAATCACCATTACGATGCTCTCCACCACAAAAATCACATACCAAGGGAGGTGTGCTCAGTGCATTAACTTAGCCATTCCCCAACAAAGTAGCAAGTTGTTGAGAAATCACCTTGTTAACTTGTTGCTCAATTAGATTACTATCCACAACATTTACCCGCAAGACTTTTCTGTTTTGCCTATCATGTTGCATATTAGCACTGCTGACTGCCATGATCTCTAGTATTTCCAAAGCCTCTTCTGGACTCTTCAAATCAAAAGCTCCTCCACATGCAGCATCCATCATCTGTCTTGCATTCGGATCCAGTCCATTATAGAAGGTTTGAGCTAACAACCAATTGGGCAAAGAATGATGAGGACATTTTTTGAGTAGCTCCTTGAACCTATTCCAAGTATCATACAAAGTTTCCGACTCTAGCTGCACAAATGAGGTAATTTCACTTCTCAACTTGGCTGGCCTCGATGCTGGAAAATATTTTTGCACAAACTTGGACTCCAAATCATCCCATGTTGAGATACTGCCCTGTTGATGTGACTGAAGCCAACTTCTAGCTTTATCCTTCAATGAGAAAGGTAAAAGCCTCTATCTAATAGCGTCATCTGAAGCTCCATTGAACTTCACTATATCACATATCTGCAAGGAATTCTTCGGATGATGATTGAGATCCTCTTGAGCTCCTCCACCAAACTGGTTCTGGTGCATCAAATTAACAAGTGCAGGTTTAATTTCAAAGTTGTTAGCCTACACAGCAGGTCTCACAATAGAACCCCCGGGCACCTTCAGTATTGGGCTTGGAATAATCCCTCAATGTCTGCCTAGCAGGTTGCTCGGTCATGACCTTTTCAACTTCAACTACTTGTTGTTGTAAGAGTGCTTGTTCCCTTTCTTGTTGCTTGCGAAGCTTGGCTGCCTTCCTGTTACTCTTAGCAGTCTTTTCAATTTCAGGATCAAACAACAAAGAATTCTTGTCAACAGTACCTCGCATACACAACTCAAAAGAAAATCAGTGCACACTGATAATATAAAATAAAATTACAGTAATTATAATAACATAAAATAAAATGCACAAATCGAGATTTCCTTGGCACAACTAATATTAACAGAAATCAATCCCCGGCAACGGCGCCAAAAAGTTGTTAAGAAAAATTGGCAAGTGCACCAAATCGCTTTGTAGTATAAAAATATCGTCCTCAGTGATTGAACTGTTAACTACTAATGCGCCAACTCAATTTCGTTTGAGCGACCAAATGGTTTGAAATTGGTTTTCACCAATAAATAATAACAACAACTTAACAAAGAACAAAAAATATTTTTGGTATTTTTCAAGTGAGAAAGTAAAACACAGAAAATTGGTTTTTTTTAACAATCAAGAAGAAATTGTTAGAGGATCGATTTCCCTGCCTGTCCTACTTATTCAATCCTGTAAATTAACTTGAACAGTTTATCCAATTTCAAGAAACTGAGTTATGTAATTTATCTCCTAATTCCTTAGGTGAATAAACCTTTCTATCTAGATTACTAATTCAATTCATTGAGTATTAGATAATTAGCAGAAGCATTAAGAAAAATTTCCACTCAAAAAAGTTAATTTGGTTGTGTTCTTATTCCTAAGTAACACGCGCAAATCGTTTATTCACAAACAACGACTATTTAGTGTAAAGCTCCTTGTTGCTCTTTCTTCAATTCACTTGATTTAACATCATATCATTATTTCCTAAAAATGTAAACAAGTAAAAATATTATTAGATTAACTCTAAAAATATAAAATTAAACTAAAATATGTAAAACTCTATTAAGGACACAATTAGCTAAACTTAGGGACAAAACTCAATCAATTAACACAATTGGGAGCAAAAATCCATTTAATAAGCACACAAAAATCACATAATCTAGAAGATTATCACACCCCCAAACCTAAGACTTTGCTTGTCCCCAAGCAAAAGTAACTCAACTAACACACAAAACACTAAGGACAACAGACCAAACAAACATCGACTCAATGGACACCCTAACTTAACAATAACAAAGCAATGCACCACCCAACCATGTAATAAATCCTAAAACAAAAGAATCACCTTATAACAAGTTCACATCCAAGAATATTCCAAAGAAGAAATCATAACAATGGTAACACTAAGGACAACAGACCAAACAAACATCGACTCAATGGACACCCTAACTTAACAATAACAAAGCAATGCACCACCCAACCATGTAATAAATCCTAAAACAAAAGAATCACCTTATAACAAGTTCACATCCAAGAATATTCCAAAGAAGAAATCATAACAATGGTGCTCCAATATTTCCATACTTGAGAAATTAAAGAACATGTCTAATTCAATTAAGGAAGAACTATTGGACACCCAACTACTCACAGGAAGTGCAATTTCACTCAATCACTCAAACTTATGTGGGTAATAATTGCAAGTGTATCACTCAAATTCACACATCAAAACCATGCAACTTCAAGTTTGATTTTCCTCTCAATCATTCATCCACAATTCACAACATGCATAAATCAAAGGGACTTTATTTAGTATGTAATGTGGCCAAAGGAAATAGGAAAGCAACAATTATTTTGAAGAACCATGCTTTGCATACAACCCTTTTCCCACCTCTTTCTTTTTGACTTCCTTCACCTTCTTTTCTTTCAAAGCACCACTTTATTTTTTTTCAAGTATTTCATACCATTTTTCATATTCTTTCTATTTGCATTTCGTTTTTTCTTCTTGTTTTTTTTTTATAACCACCCCTTCTTTTAACCAACATATAAGCACAAAATATTCTCCCCCACACTTATGTCAAACCCACACAAATAATTCAATGCTCTCCTATCCACTAAGGTGTGTGTAGAAACATTGTTTTTCAAGTTAAGGCTCTTGGGTAAAAACAAACAAAGAGTTACATATAAAGCTCAAATGGGCTAAGCAAAGGGAAAAATTCAAGGTTGGTTATTTGGTCAAAGTGGCTACATGAAAAAAAAAATACCCAAATCATTTTTATAACAAGCATGTGAATCATGAACTTTAAACAAGAACCAAGCAGACTCAAGAGCATGAATTTCAATGGATCAATGACACGTCTTGAGTTTATTTTTGTCTGTAGTGTGAAGAAAGGAACAACGCCTAACATCATTGGGAGAGAAGAACGGATAACATTAGCGGTTGGCCTCAAATTTCGTCACAAAATGCAAGGCAAGACAACGGGAACAACATGAAAAATATCATCGAGAAGGCATATAAAGAATTCTTACTGTTTTTGCAGCCAGAGCTAAGTTACAATGATTATTAGTGTAAGCTACAATATACCTCAATTGGCAACAATGCACTTCTAAGTTCAACAGAGACAAGCAATATAAGCTATAGGTTGTTTAATATAGCTTTAGTTAGAGTATTAAATTATACATTTTCATTATTTATTTAAATTCAGTAAATCTATTTGAAGGTATCAGCTACTTCAATTCATAAATGGTTTTTCAAGACAATACTACAATCAAAATTTTCAGATTTATTGAAGATGATTTTGCAAATAGAAATAGTTTTTGCATGAGCACTCAACTAAGAACGGATTCAACACAACATTTCATAAAAGAGACAAATATGATCTAGGGCGTGTCGCAAGTGAAAGAGAATGAGGGTAAAGTTATATAACCTTCAACAATGTGACGATACGACCTTCAGCGGCCAACACAATGAGGATCTTGCTAAGGTTTAGAGAGAAGCCTCTACTAAGGTTCATCAAGTTGCAAAAAATGCAATAATGAGCATATTATAATTTTGTGATTTTTATTAACGTATATCGTCCAGCTAATTTTAAAGGGAAAACTTTCCAACAAGTCAGTGTGACAAGTTATATGAATTTGCTTAAAAAAATGTCTTTTAAAAGCTTTGTAAAAGTCAAAAGATGTTTAAAATATATATATACAGACACCACATTTAAACAACAAAAAGCCCTTAATAGAGTAAAGAGTGGATAAGCTTCAAGAAGCTCTACGCCTCTACTGGATTGTATTGAAACAAAGCCTCGATAAAAGACAAGAAAATTTTAATAATGAGATGTTCAAGATAAAAGTTTCCTAAATAAAGACAGCATACAAGCCTTTTTATGATTTTCAACAGGTCATGTGCAATCAACATGAGATGCCATATCGAACAGAATAAAACAGACACTCATTTCTAGTATTCCATTGTCTGTGATGAAATTTTGCAATAAATGAAATTAATAGAGTAAAATAAATCTTGTTGTGTTTTCTCTACATTAGATCAACCCAACAATAGAATATGCAATAATAGAGAATCAATTGCCATTTTGGAAAAACATCTTTTAGAGCTTGTTTGGGAATATGGTTTTCTCAGAGTTTCAGCTGTTTTGTGGGCAAAAAGCTGTTTTATGATAAGCAAGTTGTGTTTGGGTCAATTGATGAAAATTCAAAAAAAGCTTTTTAACCCCAAAAACGCTGTTTTATGACAAGCACCAACATAGGACTGTTTTTCTAAGAAGCTTTTTTTTTTCCTTCCTGCGTTCTTGTCCTCCTGACACATTCCTTATCTCTCCAACCAAAAGTAACATGCTTTTTTTCTTCCTGCATCAAAAGTAACGTGCTTTAGGCTCATATATATTTTTTTAATATAAAAGTGATTATTTTTACATCACCCAAACAAAATAGATTATCTTAAAATAGCTTTTCAGTAAACATACCCAAACGAAAATAGATTATGATTATAATCGATTATCATAATAATCGATTATTTGAAAACAGATTATCAGCATAATCTTTTTTTTCCAGCTTTCCCAAACACACTCTTAGCCTATAATAAATCTAAAATCAAAACAACTTCATATGATCCATACATGTCAACCCAACCATTAGCATTAACCCATAGATAATCTTTCAAAAAAAAAATTTGAAACTAAGGCACCACCAAAAGTAATAATGCAATCTACTTATGTATCCATACTTCAAATGACAAGAGTTTAAAACAATATACATGATTTAAAATAAATAAATTCAGATAAGCAACCTGTCATAGAAGAACTTAATTGTAACAAGGCGAAATCAAGCTTTCAACATAATCAATGATACCGTCCCAATAATTTATGAATTTGGGAAGTCCAACATCACCATCGTCAGACATGCATAACAAAGGAAAAGGAAGACCCAAGCAATCAATTTGAAGATCCTGGAAACTGACTCTCACCCATGGAGTCCAAGACTCTTCAACTCCAAACTCCTTCATTTGCCATATCACAAAAT
This sequence comes from Sophora flavescens, assembly GCA_030762895.1. NCBI lineage: Eukaryota > Viridiplantae > Streptophyta > Magnoliopsida > Fabales > Fabaceae > Sophora > Sophora flavescens. The sequence goes on along the minus strand of CM061067.1, from coordinate 159,378,760 downwards.
CGGTTCTCTTGCATTCATGAGAAAAATATAGGCAATTCATCAAAACTCCAATAGTTGGCTCAACACAGGGGGCTTCATCAAGACGAGGCAGCAACAATTTGGTGTATGTCTCCATCCCCAGATCAAACGAAAAAACTACCATATGAGTCATTGTAATAGTATCCCATTGAAAGGCATCCGAATTGACGTTGCAACACGCTAACCAGTTAAGAGTGCCATTAAAGTATACTCCATCATTATGCCTTGGAAAACATCGAGGAAATAATGTAACAACATGAAAACTATGAAAGTTTCTCCAACAATTGTCACTAAAGCTGCAAATTTTCACTTGGATTTTCTGTGACTCGTCCTTAGCTTCACAATTAACACTGAGTGCTAACACCTTGTAAGTGTCACTTAAATTGTCATAACCAAATGCAAACCTATAAAAATTATTGGTAGTGAATGGTAAACAAGCCAATTTGTTGGATATTAACTTTGTAGCTGGGTTCCATAAATAAAAGCAATAATCCACAAACCTTTCTCCTTTAAAATAACCAAGCAAACAGACCAAGCCATTGTAGGAACCAATGTTGTATGATATACACCATTTATCATGATCAATGGTGTATGATCGGATCCCAATTATAGAATTCACAGAACGGGGAATAGCACAATGAATATATTCCAAACTGAGAGAATGCATTGACCGGTGTAAGAAGAATTTGGCCTTTCTAGCAGTAGTAGTTGATCTATAGAGGTGAAATTTCACAAAATTGGGATATGAGATTACTGATTTCCACAACTTACACACGCACCTGAATTTCAGCAGAGATTTCACAGGTAGCCATGACAAAATCTCCAAGGTGAGTTCGTCAGGGAAAAATGGAAGTGTCGGCGTGTTGAGGGGACGCGACGGCGATGGCGACTGAGCTGGACGGGTTTCCATGAGAGCGACGTTGTGGGACAAAAAAGGCTGTTCCTATGTTGAAATTAAAGGCAAACATGGGAACAACAAAATTAAGAAACCCTATTCTGCGGTTATTTAATAAAAATGTCTATCCATTATTGGGTTTGTACCGGCACGGCCTATGAAGCCTTTGCTCTAGCTGATTCCACGTTGGACATTTTGTAATCGACCCATCGGCCTGACTCAATAATGTGGGGGGTGTCGAGACTTCATGTACTTAGGGCCTGTTTGATGGTCAGGATAAGAGATCCATGATATGGTAAGCTATCATATCCTGACAGGAACTATTGTTTGGTGAGCCAGCAGGATATGATAAATCAATTCTGTCACCTATCATATCATGTCCACCTAGTTAAAATTTCATTCTGAGGGGAGGGCTGAGTTAGAACTCAACAGAATAAGATATGGTGATTTAAAGTATAATAAAATATTTTTATATTTTATATGTAAAATAATTAAAGTATAATGAAAAATAATTTAAAGTATAATAAAATATAACATGATTACCAAAAAAATGTATAATAAAATATAAAATATTTAAAATAATAAAATATAACATGGTAACCAACAAATGGTATAATAAAATATTTTATATTATTTTAAAAAACTGAAAAATATAAAAAATTATTCTAATAATTTAACTATATGTAAGGTAAAAACTAAAATGAATATTAAATTTTAAAAATAATAATTTAAGTTAAACAATATTTTAAAAATTTTAAAAATTAGATGTAATTTTATCACAAAGATAATTTTGTCTTTTTATACAATTTTAAAAAATTAAATAATAAAAAAAACTAAGATCTACTAAAATATGAAAACATTTAGAATAAGAACAGATTTTAAAATTCATACTAAATTTATAGTGCTATCCAATTGGTTATCATTGAATATCAAACGTCGGATATGATAACAACTTATCTTATCCATATTTTATTTGCCCTTATCCTATCCTGACCATCAAACGAGCCTTAATGATTTTTTTTTGGTTTAAAAGGAGGGCCTAAGCCCAAAGAAAAAACAAAGCAAACCAGAAAGTAACTATCCATGGCTGCTACGCTTCTTGGGAAAGAAGCACAAGTAAAATCGTTGAAAAACAGGGGAAGTAACTCCTCGAGGGCTACTCCAAAATAAGAATATCAAAGGAAGGCACGGAAAAGGTGAGGTTTGCGAGCCAATCAGCGCAGTTGTTTCCCTCCCACAAGGTGTGAAGAAAGATGACATTCCACTCTCTCTGAGCTAGACGCATGATGCGAATGAGCAGCATGGAGGTCGAGTCTTAATGCTTATCTTAGCAAAATTGGGGGAAAACCAAAAAGAAAGAAAGAAATTATTCTGGAGATTTCTTTAATGTTCCATGGTAGTAGTAGTTGAGGAGCGGTACTCTTCTCCTTTTTTACTGTCCTAGACGGTTTTCCATAATTTAGAATAGGTTAAAGTAATATTTTGGTTCCTACACCTTGATACAAATTCTTGATTTGGTCCCTATACGTAAAAAATTATTAAAATGGTCCCTATACATACAGAAAGTCTCCATTTGGTCCTTATACATTACCCGTTTGGTTCGTATACGAGCAAAAAATTATCAAATTAGTCCCTAAAATTTTGTATGGCAGGGACCAAATGGAGACTTTATGTAGGATCATTTTAATATTTTTATATATATGGACCAAATCGAGAATTCGTGTCACATATAGGGATCAAAATATTACTTTAACCTTTAGAATAAAATAACGCTGCTTGTCATCCGGTCTCCATCCGGTTATTGTTCCAACATTATCAATGATCACGGATTACCTCATCAGGCATGAATCAGTACAGATCACCCGTACAAGAAATTTATTTGTTGTGGTTAACATTTTTCCTTAAATATATATAAATAACTATAACTATATTGAAATTTACTCAACAATGATCAATATTTATTTGTTTCTATCCATCAACATCATTGTGCATAACAAATTAATTTTGCGGATCTGTTTTTTTCCTTCCTCCGATGGAACATTTGGCTGCTAATCAATATTTACAAACAACTGTTGTATATTATTGTTATTTCAAAAATTTAAGTTAAAATCTGATTTAAAAAATATCTTAAATTATTATTTAGCATTATTATTTCCTTTAATGCTCTTTTATTTCCTTTGAATGAATTGATTCATGTTATTCATTTAGAATGAAATTATCAACGCGTGGTTTTCAAATTAAGATTTATTGAATAAAATTTATTAGTTCAACGGAAATATCTTTCATTTGAATATGTATTTTATTTTATTTTGATTAAAAACAAGGTTTAATTATTGAGTTAATCACTGAACTATTTAGGAATTCTTAATTAGGTCCCTAAACTAAATTTGTTTAATTAGGTCCCTAAACTTATATAAAATTTTCAATTGAGTCCCCAAACTAAAAGTTTTCTAAGTAGGTCCCTGAACTTATATAAAATTTTCAGTTAGGTCCCTAAAGAAAAAATGTGAATATATAAAATGAAAATTAATAAAATGATTGTAACATCCCAATTTTTCACATATACGTTTAATTAATTTATTGAAATAATTAATTATCTAGATGTTTATTTTTGTTTATTTTTATGCGGTTTAGTTTGAGTAATTTTATTTACTCATTTAAAATATTTTGAGTGCGTTAGCACTGCGTAACTGCAATGTATACACACTTACATAACAATAATATTACGCTATTGTCACTAATATTCTTTGTTTAGAAAAATATTTTAAATAATATGATTCAAAGGAAGTTATTTTCAGATGTTACTTTATTTAATTTTAGATTTGAAAATAAATTGGTTTAGTGTTAACTGGAGATTAATTTTGGATCACGGATTTTCTTGGTTGATAAATTTAATCATCAATCTTTACTCTAATTTGAATTTTGAAAATATATATTTGTCATTCATTATTTTTAAATCCAAGGGTCAATATTATTTTCTTTTTTCTAAACTCAATCTCAAACACTCTATTTTATTTTGTATCTACACTAATTAAAAGAAAAAGGAAAATAAAACAAAGAAAAGTCTCTCTCTCTGGCTCATTTTTTTCCCACGACACCCATACCCCTCCTTTCTTCTTCCTTTCTTTTCTTTCTTTTCTTCATTCTCCCTCAGCTTCATTTTTCTCCACTCTCTCCCTTGCTCTCAGCTGCACGCCACCACCCCTTGGACGTCCGTCGCCGTCCAGCCGTGCTCCGCCTGGGAGGTCACCGTCTGGTTGCGCCTGGTAGCGGAGAAGACGATGCCTGTTCTGCTCCGTTTCGCTGCTCCTGTTCACGTCGCGCCTGCGCCACGGGTTAGCCTTCCGGTGCTGTCCAAGGCCGTTCGAGAGCCGTCTGACCATCGCGCCTTGTAGGGAGCCGCACGTAGGGGTCATTTGATTTCTTCCTGAACGGTTGTAGCAGCGCAAAAATGGAGCTCTGTCACTGTCTCGGGTCGTCCGCCGTCATCACCACCTTGGGCCGCCGTCACAGTACCTCTTCCCTTCTCCTGGGGTCTGTGAAACCTCATCTTTTGCTTAGATTCAAAAATCCCCAAATTTATTTTGAAACCCTAACCCTTTAATTTCATATTATAAATTTGAAATTTAACCTAGTTTTAGGTAATTGGGACTATGAATTAGTGCTTCCCTAAATTAATTTCATTGTTCTTTGATTAGAATGAGTTTTGCCCAAATTGCTCTATGAACCCTAAAGCCCCAATATGACTTTATTTGAAATTAGTTATGCGATTGTAAAATTAATTATGTCTTTATGCAATTGAGACTGTTAATTAACGAATTCTAAGCTTAATTTCATGTTCCTAGGATCAAAGCTCGTTTTCCTCAATTTTGATGATGAATCCTAATTTTCCCAAATCTGCATTTTATTGAAATTGGTTCTATTTTGAAAAATTAAGTATTTAAATCACTTTAGAGTGAGTAGTTGATAGTGAGTACCTGATTGTCCAAATTGCCTGCTTGCTGAAAATGCTTGGACTCCCTCTTTGAGATGTTAAAGTGGTTGTGTTTGCGTGGGGAAGCAGGTTTTACATGTTTCAGGAGTTGACAAGAGCTGTTTAGAGGAAACTGGAACGTCACAGCTTCGCTCTGAGGGAAGCGGACTGTTGAAAAACCAAGGAAATGATCATCTCTTGTCTACAAGAGGTAAGGGGGGAGTGAACCACATCACACCATAATGGTGGATGTGAAGATGGCTTTATTTATCTGGTTGTCGGAAAATCCTAAGTTAAGGATTTTCCACTTTGTTTAATTAGTCCCTTATAAGGACATGATTGTAGTGGTTAATTGTTGTTTGATCTATGTTTATTGGTGTAATTGCTTGGTTGGAAAATGATTTCTCGCATGTTGAAAACCATCACTTTGATCATTGGATCAAAGAGAGGATTTTAATAATTGGTTATTGCAAATAACTTGATTATTGTGATTATTCGAAATAACTTGATTATTATGATTATTTGATATAACATGATATGTTGATGCGCATGAATAATTGTGAGATTATTTGGTGAAGCCTAACCTTCACTTTGGTTGTGATTGGCCTTTGGCCAAATGTGAATGGAAATGAGAGTTTAACTCCAATCCTTGAAACTTAAGCGACATTAACATCCTTAAGTGAGAAAATGAATATTGAAATTCATGAGGAAAGAGAATAAGTTTTTAACTACGTTTTGAAACATTGATTTTGGCTAAGAGCTTTGTAAAGGATTTGAGAATTATATATGATTTTACTCTACATTTGAAAATATCCAAGTGATGTCTTAAAGACCAAGAAAAAGAATGTCATTTTCCAAACTTGTGTTGCAGTATTTAAAATTGTTGTGAGTTGCCTAATTCGTTCAAAAATGACATTGAATTTATTATTGTTCATAAAGAAGCAAAATGTGGTTTTAAAAGTTTTAAGAAAACGAGTTTCTAAAGTTTGGAAGTGTAAAATGGACTAAAAGTAAGTAATCCGACAAATCTTATTTCTTATGAGTTAGGAACTGTTTTACCATTTAACTAAGTGTCCTAAATCCCTACATGAGTTTTAGAACATTTGAGTTAAAAAAACTGTTGAAAAATGAATTACACGATTTACGAGTTTAGCGACATTTGGTCAAGTCATAGAGTTTTTGAACAAAACGTAATGTAAAGTTTGAAATTAGTATTTTCATGTCTTAACATGGGTATTGGAATTTAAGAGAGTTAAAGATTTGAGAAAAATGGCATGCTTTTGAAAACACGTGGTTTAGGTCCTAAATTCAGTAAAAATGGACAACATCGCCTTTTGTGGATTTCAAGTGTTTTTGAGAAACTATTTTGAGGAATTTGATACTATTATATCCTTATTTGAATTTATTTTCAAATGGTCTGGTTTTAGCCATGGAATGTCGATTTTGAATCAAAAGGGTTTTAGTCGTCATGACTAGTATTTCAAGTTAAATAGAAAACCTAAGTCGAGGATGGCTTAGTGAAAACAAAGACTTAATGATTATGACTCATGGTGGAGCAAGACCATATGTCATAAAGTAAGGACGATTCTCTCATCCTTACATCCATAATACTTAATGACAAAGAGTATTTTGAGGTTGCTTGCTCGACAAGTAATCCTATTCGAGAATGGACTTAAAGAGGCAAAATTGAGTTGGTGACGAATGACCAACCTTCATAATGTACTAAAGCGTTGAAACATGGATAGTCCAATGAGGGGTGATTCCCAATAGGTTGGTACTGTCTGCTTTGCCTCTAGAATGGCTTTTGGTTTCCGTAAGGAACCACGAAATTATCCGGTGGATAAATATGAACGAAATGGCTTTTGATCTCCATAAGGAACCCCGAAATTTATCCGGTGGATAAATATGAACGCACATGCCATTAACGACATTATTGCCTAAACACATAGTTGATACTATGCTCTGTAAGGCCTTTGTGCCTAGGAAGTTGAGCCGACATGCATGTGCACATGAGGACGTGCTAGTGACGATCTTAAATGGTCTTGGGGGTGTTCGGGGTAGGAGGGTCACGATTATCGAGAGTGTTTCACAATCAATTATAGTACCACTATGTGGTTGTTACTATCGAACGCACAAGATGCCTAATATTGGCAGTTGTGAAACATGTGCTCTAATCACTCCTTCTGAATGTTCTCCTAGCTCCGGAGTTGGGGTCAAATCTTCCTTGAGGCTGTGTAGGTATGGGACTATGCAGTTTCAAATCAGTTACCTCTGTTCTTGTGTCTCTGTGAACTAACAATGTCAGACATGCCTTGATGAGATCATGTTTATGAAGTTATTGTACACCTTTGGTTATAGGTGTATGTGATTATTGCTTGAATATATATATTGAATTGTCTGATTGAGATATATCTATATGTCTACATGGATATGAATGTATGCTTTGTGGTGTCGTGCTATTTTCATATCTGCCATATGCTGTGATGTTTGGGAATCTCACCTCTTATTTTATATTGCATGATTTGGCTGCCTATGTGCATTCTGCATTCTTCAGAGAAGACTGAGATGTTAAGATGTCGCCCGACTGATTCATCATAGTGGATGAGGTTCGAACATGCTGACGATATATTGAAGTCCCTAGTGAACGTCTTCAGCTTGTAGATGGTTCAAGTTGATGGTCTTTGTGTTTTTCTGTCATGCCTGGCCTTTCTTCTCTTGAGACAGGCATGATTGTCGTTGGTATGTAGGCTATGACTTTTCTCTTGGTTAGGGAAATGGCTTAGTCTGAGAGCTACTTTTGTAATAGCTCTAGTGATGTCTTTTGTGACGACGTCAATAGTGGACTAAAATAGGGTTTCCGCTAGATCTCGTCAGCTGGGTTTGTTCTTCTCACGATGTACAAGAGATGATGGTCATTTATATTTTGTTTTGGCTAGCTTGGGATGTCTGGGAGTTAATGTTACTGTTTATGGAGCTGCGACTCCAAGTACCTTGTATTTTAGGAGGTGCGTCTCCATAGCTTTATGTTGGGTCTCTGTATCTTTATGTTTTCAGTTTTTGAGTCGGGTTGGGTTTTGTGTAAATAATTTTCGAACTTACAACCTTAATCATGATTAGTAGATGTTTTAATGCACTGTTATTTTCTGAGTAACCCTGGACTGTATTATGTAAATATTTGATGAGGTTGAATGTTTTATTGCTTACCTTGAGAAAAAGAAAAAGAATTGATATTATAAAATGTTTTATCAGCTATTCCGACTTCATCCAAACCCCGTTTTTCAAAGGGGACATTTCGAAATGTTTTCTTTCAAACTTTGAAAATTCTTACCTTGATCTATTCCATTGATCTTCAAAGAAAAAAAATTACCCCATTTTATTGCAGAGAATTTAATTGAACTATCTTTCGGCCTTAAAATGTCACAAAATGTAGCGCCCGAGAAGGGTGTTACAATGATAGATGATGAAATTTAAAAATATAATATTGTTAATAATAAAATGGCAAATGATGAATATGAGAGAAAAAACTCACTATTTAAAATAATATTAAAAATAAAACTAAGTGAGAAAAACTATTGTTTACCATAATAATTAAATAAAAATAAATAAATTTGGGAGACAAAATTTAGTTTTTGAAATGATAATAAAAAAATAATGAAATATGAAATTGTGTTAGAAAATCCTTGTTTTATAAAAAAATATATTAAGATATTAAGCTGAGTCAAATATTTAATATTTGAAATAACATTAAAATAATAACAATAAACATAGCAAGAAAAAATATTATTTAAGAAATATCAAGATAATTTAAGAAAAATCTCAATTAAAATATAAAATAACATAATAAATAATTAAATAAATTAAATAACTCAAAATAAAATTGACAACCAAACTAAGATGTGATATTTACTTAACTAGAATCTTTTTTTAATTCATTATTTCAACCAATAACCTTTTTGTTAATTGAGGTTTTTTTTTATTTTTTTAATATTTTTTATTTGAGGTTTATCAGTTTAATCTCTTAATATTTTTTTATAAAACATGGATTTTTTTAGCACAATTTTGTATTTCATTATTTTATTATTATCATTTCAAGAACTAAACTTTGTCTCTCAAGTTTATCTATTTTATTTAATTATTATGCTAAACAATAATTTTTCTCACTAATTTTATTTATTATTATTATTATTATTATTATTATTATTTTAAATAGTGAGTTTTTCTCTCATATTGATCTTTTGTCATTTTATTATGTCAAACAATTTTTTTTTTCTAAATTTTATCACCTATCATTTTATTACTTTTTATTTTATATAGTCAATTTTTTTGCTTTAGGGATCAAATTAAAAATTTTATTTTAGTTCGGGGATCCAATTATAAACTTTTTAGTTTAGCTAGGGACCAAAAAATGAAAATTTCATATAAGTTCATAGACCTAATTAGAAATTTTTTAGTTCAGGGACCTAATTGAGAATTCTCAAATAGTTCAGAAACCAACTTAATAATTAAACCTAAAAACAAATCAATTGTTTTAATTTGATTAAGTTATTGCTTTTTAATGAGAATATTCTTTCTATGATATTGTGCACCCATTGAAACAAAAACTTTTCCCCTACCTTACCTTACAACACCCATTAAAACAACTGAAGCTGAACATACCACCATAGATACTGTACAAACACATCTAAAGCATGTTTCACTAAAACATCCTACCGAACACGGTTACTATCTTCATTTCCTTGTTCAGTAGGACCTATACTGATAAAGAATTTATTCATCAATTTTCATCAGAGCTAACAACAACATAGTATGAGGCATTCAATGTACGGCTACCTTACCCAAATGAGCATTTAAATGGAGCAACTATAAGCAAATGAGCAATCAATCCTCACCTAAAAGCATAATACAAAGTTTACACATTCATTACTCAATTGCCAAGTTCAGTATTCATCAAAGAGAACACCGATAATGTATACTCTGTTAATCTGGTCATTTCTTCATATGCATTACGTTCACACCAGAAGGATCTGTCCAATTAAATTTTAACAACTAAAATTACTTCTGCCATTAGCGACTGCACCATCATCCATGAAGCCATATTCTGCGGTTATTTAATAACAATGTCTATCCATTATTAGGTTTGTACCGGTGTGGCCCATGAAGCCTTTGCTCTAGTAGATTCCACGTTGGGCATTTTGTAATCGACCCATCGACCCGACTCAATAATGTGGGGGGTGTCGAGACTTCATGTACTTAGGACCCGTTTGATGGTCAGGATAAGAGAGCCATGATATGGTAAGCAATCATATCCTGACTGGAACTATTGTTTGGTGAGCCAGTAGAATATGATAAATCAATCCTGTCACCTATCATATCATGTCCACCTAGTTAAAATTTCATCCTGAGAGGAGGGCTGAGTTAGAACTCAACAGGATAGGATATGGTGATTTAAAATATAATAAAATATTTTAATATTTTATATATAAAATAATTAAAGTATAATGAAAAATAATTTAAAGTATAATAAAATATAACATGATTACCAAAAAAATGTATAATAAAATATAAAATATTTAAAATAATAAAATATAATATGGTTACCAACAAATGGTATAATAAAATATTTTATATTATTTTAAAAAACTGAAAAATATAAAAAATTATTATAATAATTTAACTATATGTAAAGTAAAAACTAAAATGAATATTAAATTTAAAAAATAATAATTCAAGTTAAACAATTTTTTAAAAAATTTAAAAATTAGATGTAGTTTTATCACAGATAATTTTGTCTTTTTATATAATTTTAAAAAAATTAAAAAATAAAAAAACTAAAATCTAATAAAATATGAAAACATTTAGAATAAGAACAGACTTTAAAATTCATATTAAAATTATAATGATATCCAATTGGTTATCATTGAATACCAAACGTCGGATAGCATAACAACTTATGTTATTCATATTCTATCTGCCCTTATCCTATCCTATCCTGACCACTAAACGAACCTTAATGATATTTTTTTTTGGTTTAAAAAGATGGCCTAAGCCGAAAGAAAAAACAAAGCAAACCAGAAACTAACTATCCATGGCTGCTACGCTTCTTGGGAAAGAAGCACCAGTAAAATCGTTGAAAAGCAGGGGAAGTAACTCCCCGGGGGCTGCTCCAAAATAAGAATATCAAATATCAAAGGAAGGTAAGGAAAAGCCGAGGTTTGCGAGCCAATCAGCGCAGTTGTTTCCCTCCCACAAGGTGTGAAGAAAGATGACATTCCACTCTCTCTGAGCTAGATGCATGATGCGAATGAGCAGCATGGAGGTCGAGCCTTAACAGACAGGTGACTTGTATGATGAAATTTTAACAGTGACTTAGGCAAACACACCACTTGATAAACAGACAAGAAAACTAAAGCAACTAAATAGTTTAAAAGGAAAGAGAGATTGACACAGTTATTTATCATGATTCACTCTTCAAAGCAAAGAGCAACGTCCAGTCCTTAGCAGCACCAAGTTTTAACCACTATAACTGATCAGGCTACAGACTCCAAGTATTGTTTGTACACCTAGCCTCTTCAGGCTCCAAGACAAGTATACTTTGCACACCTAGCCTCTTCAAGCTCACTCAGATTTGTTTGAGAAATTTGGTTTGTAATAAATACAACTTCAGACAGACAGATCTTTCAATAACACTCAGAGAGTGGTTTAAATGTAAAGCTTAGGAAAGTCTGATAATAACTTCAAATGATTGAAGAATACAGAACGAAAGAATGAAGATATTAATGCGCAGAGTAATGACTCTTTTAATGCTATATGTATTATGTGTCTTCATCTTCAATGACTTATGTATTTATAGTCTTCAAGCATTTAAGATCCGTTAGAGACATTCCTTCAGATGTTGGCTTCAAGAAGAACTTCATTAAATGCAAAAGAGTCATTCTGGACAGCCATTAATGCAATAGGAATGTTGGTTGTACTCTAACTTGAAGGATCATGGCTTTATGCATCATGAATCAACCATATCAGAGTTGTGCAGATAGCTTTTTGTACTTTGCTGGGTATAATTCCCTTTTTGTGAAAGGACCAGAGGTACTAGGGAATAAAGCACGTTGGAAGCATTCTTTAACCGGTCTTTGGTTCTAATATCCGAGGTTGCTTGAGAGAGAAACTTCTGATTTTTCTTGATAAGCGTGAGACTAAGTAGGAGAGAAGGCTTCGAGTCTCTTTCTGATGAGACAGCTCACAAAAGCTTGTTAGGTCCTTGGTTCTTCAACGAGTAATCTCATACGAGTGTAGGAACTCGTGGAGAGATAGGTTGAAAACGTATCTTGAAAGAAGTCAATAATCCTATTCAGCAGACAGGTTGACTTTCACTTATCTAGACAGGTAGTCATCTATATGAGCAGACAGATGATTCTTACTGTTTTAATTTGCACACTAGATAGATAGGTTAGCAACCAATATGAAGGTTAATTAAATCATTAACCAATATTTAGTTCTCATCAAAACTTAGGGAAATGCACATCAGACATTTAGAGACTTAACGATCTCCCCCTTTTTTATGATGACAAACATTGAGATGATTTAATGAACCTTAGAAAATATCAACAAAGAAAATAGCATATATCAGACAGGTTGAAATTTCCTTAAGCGGATAGGCTATGCAGATGCTTGATCAGACATTAAGATTAATCATATAATCCGGTTGACTTAGTCACACATAAATTTGACTTGTTTTACTTTGAAATTATCAGAGCAATCTTACTTGCGATTTATCAGAGCAATTATCAGAACATACTTTGATCAACATACTTTGCTCATATCAGAACAAACTTTGTCCATATACTACTTTCTCATTAAGATCATATCACATTCATTCTCCCCCTTTTGTCAACAGCAAAAAGAAGTAATCATAAAAAAGTAAAGAGATAAGGAAAGTAAGAAGTACATTTTATTCATCCTGAGCTTTGATAAGTACAGGGTAGTTTACAACAAAGAAACAAAACTACCTAGATTGACTAAGTAACAAATATAAGGAAGCAACCATTTGCTCTAAGAATAGCCTAGCTCGCCTTTCTTCATCCAGCTGTCTTCTTAAGTCCTCTACTTGTCCTTGAAGCAGATGAAAGTCTTGTAAGGCCACTGTCTGAGAAGTGGAGGCTTCTGTAGACAGGCTTGAGGAAGAGACAGGCAGAGAAGAGTGTCAGGGTAAGGCTAAAGCTGGGGGTGCCTTAGGTAGAGATAGGGGAGAGGTGATGGAAGGGAAGAAGAGTTCATGGATTGTTTGAAGGGCATAGAAAGGAAGAAAGACAAATTTGAAGATGAGACTGATTCTGACAAAGTCAATATCAGGTGAAGGAAACACACAGGAAAGTCTCTCAGACAGAGACAGTCTGGTGATGGTTATATGGATAGGTGGGGGAAGAGGTGTTTGAGCTGATACAGATGGAGGGACAGGTAATAAGAAATCAATATGACAAAAGAAGGAATTTGATCCAGTAATTAACATAAAGAAATACCTAGACCTACAAGGTAGCATTAAAACAGAAGCAGGATAGTGACTTCCAGCTAATGTTCTAATGAAGCCAACAATATGTGGGTAGAAGAAGAGTTCTCTACAGGGGTTAAGAATATGAGGTGGAGGAGAAGGAATGATAGAGACATGTGAGATACTAGCAAGAAAAAGAGATTGCAGATCAGACACAAAGAGTCTCGATGATATGCCAGTTTGTTCTTTGGGAGCAGAGTCCCTGTGAACAACTGTGTACTGACAGTCATCAGGTACAACAGTGAAAGAATAATTTTGAGTTTGAAAGGAGTTGACAGGTGAAGAAAAAGGAGATACAACAGAGAGAGGTTGAACAAAAAGAGCAGATGGAGAAGAGACAGATGGGGTGATGATAACTTGATGTAAGGGGAAGGGAATGAAGGAGATGTCTGCTCTTCAGATATTTTCAACTTCTTGTGAGAAGGAGACACTTGGTCATCCTCGGTTACAATTGTCTGAGCTCCTCCAGACAGGTCTTCTGTAGTGTTAGCTTTTGCAAGTACTTTAGTCTTTGCAGGTACTGGGTAACCAGATCTTCTCTTTTTGGGAATAATTCCCAAAATGAAAGTCTTCTTTGGTTCTTCCAGGACTTTGATGAGTGTGATTTCACCTCATATTTCCTTGACATTTTGCATGCATTTTCATATAGTTCAAGCATATTTAATTTGATTTTTGTTAGTTTTTACCTTGGAACAGGTAAAGTGGTTTTGTGGTGTTTGTGTGCAGGAATTGAAGATTAAAATGCTCAGGATATGTTATGTTGGAGCTTGCATGAAGTCGGAGTTTGAAAAGTAAGAAAAATGAGCCAAACAGAGCCCGTCATGGACAGGCCGTGATAGGCATCAAGGCCATGATCGAGTAGGGCTGAAAAGAAAGAAGGTTAAACTCTGAACTGGTCACGGGCAGGCCGTGATGGCCATCACGGCCGTGACATGCCAACTGAACCAGACCCTCACAGGCAGAACTGATCATGGCTAGGCCGTGATGGTGGTCACGGCCGTGACAGACCAAGCAGTGAAGCCATCTCCCAGTCAGAACCTATCACGGCTTGGCCGTGACAGGCATCACTGTCGTGACGCGCAGAATCTGGAAATTTAATTGCTGATTTGATCTGATTTTATAACAACCTTGAATTCAAGTTACCCTACATTATAAATAGGACTCTAAGGCTCTAAAATAAGGACCTCTCGACTGCTACCCATAGGCAAAAATTAGGATTTCTCTTCTTATCAATTTCTTTTCTTCTCTTAGTTTTTAATATGCTTTTGTTAATTAAGATTGCTAGGAACATGGCAATGCTTGAGTAGTCGTTTTATTTTTAGGAATCGGGGCTATGCCCAAGATTCGTTTATGGTGATGAATTGACGTTTTGTTTCTTATTAATTTAAATTTTTCTTTCGATTTGATTCCTATTGCTTGAATTACTTGTAAATTCGGTGGCCAATTATTTTCTTGTCGTAGATACTCTAAGGACGAACTTAGCGGTGAACTTAGGTATCGGATCTATAGGAATCAAACTTAGGACTTAAATCACGAGAGTTAGAAGCGGTCCTTCGAGGGTCCACTGAATTGTCACAAAGCTTAAAAGGTTCGATTTAAATTCAATTACCATGAGAGTAGGGGTTGGTTTAATTGGGCACGGTTCTTGTATCCCGAGAGGGAACATTAACTTATTTAGGATAAATTCACCTTCAAAGCAAATTTTGGTTATTAACAAGAGGGGTAGTCAATTTAGTAGCATGACCAGTCTTGTTGGTAACCCAATTCCTGGAAATCTCTTTTGATATTGAAAAAAATCCTATATTTGATTTGATTGCGATTTTATTTGATTGCGTTTTAAAAACTTGATTTGTTAGTTAATCTTATTTCAAAAACCAAATATTTTCCAAATCTTTATCCAGTTTAGTTAAATTGATTTAATAATTAATTGTTATTTAAGATCACGGTCTCTGTGGTCCGATCTTTTTATTACTTGAAGAAGAAGTCGTTCACTTGCAGATTCGAGCCATCAAGTTTTTGGCGCCATTACCTGGGACCGTGCTTTCTTGAATTTCAATTTAATTTTTAAATTGATTTTTCTAGACATTTTTTTTTATTTTTTTCCCCTATAGTATCTATCTCTCTCTCGCAGGTATTTTTCTCTTTTATGCAAAGATCCCAAAGTCTTGGAAATCTTATTGAAGTTGACCCCGAGATCAAAAGGACCTTTCATAGACGTAGGAGACTACAAAGACAAAGTGAGAGAGAGAGGTTGATTCCCATTCCACTCATGGTGAATCTACCGGATACCAAACCACTGAAGGACTACGCAGCCCCAAATGCTAGGGGTTTGCGAACTGGGATTGCTTGGCCAGAAATTGAGACGGAGAACTACACTATACTACCTCAGTTAATTGGAATGATTTTGCAACATGAATTTGGAGGATTACCCTCGGAGGACCCGACTGATCATGTGGACACATTCTTGGAGTTCACTGATGCAATAAGAATTCAAGGTGCCTCGATTGATGCTATTCGTTTGAGGTTATTCCCCTCCTCTCTGATTGGAAAGGCAAGAGCTTGGTTGAAGCAAGTTCCCGCCAATACTTTGTCAACTTGGGACTAAGTGGAGCACGCATTCTTGGAGAAATTCTTCCCTCCATCCACGACTGCTTACCTATGAACTCAGATCACCGGCTTCTTCCAAAAGGATAGAGAATGCTTATCCGAAGCTTGGGATCATTACAAAGGATTGCTAGAATCTTGCCCACATCATAGGCTCGAAAGGTGGTTGTTAGTGCATACCTTCTACAACGGATTGGATTACTCTTCGAAGGTGTCACTCGACTCCGCAGCTGGTGGAGCCTTTATGAATAGACCACTGACCGAAGCGTTCAATATTATTGAAAACGTAGCCACCAACTATCACCAATGGGGTTCGGAAAGAGGTTATAACCCGAAAAAGCTTTCGGGGGGTAAGTTTGAAATGAATAGTAATGATTTAATTGTGTCTAAATTTGACTCATTAAATAAACACTTTGATAAGCTTGAAAAGGCTAATGTGAGTTCAATAGGTGCTACTAATGTTGTTTGTGAGATTTGTGGAATGCAGGGACAAGACATAATGGAGTGCCCACATGGTATTGCTCCTAGATCCAGTGCTTCGGGGGAACAAGTGAACTCTTATCACAATTTCTATGACACGAACCCGAAGTTACCAAATTATGCTCCCCCAAATCCTTACAACCAAGTAAGGAAGAACAATCCTTATCTCTCCTACGGGAACTACAACAACACGCTGAACCAGGAATTCCAAGAAGGCCAAGGTAATAGGAAACCCGCATTGGGGTATCCTCAGGTACAAAAGTCTAAACTTGAGTCTCTTATGGAAAGTTTTGTTGCTACTCAAACTAAGCAGAATGAAGAATTTAGGCAACAAGGTAGAGCAGTTAATGAGGCAATAAAAGAGTCAACATCTAAGGTAGATAACTTAGCCATCCATAACAAGATGTTAGAAACTCAAATTTCCCAACAAGCGGGCAATTCAAATAGGCAATCGGGCAAGTTTCCTGGACAACCTGAAGTGAACCCAAATAATGAACAATGTAAAGATGGGAGTTTAAGGAGTGGTAAGAAACTTGAGAATCCCGAGGCTAAAGGGGAGAGTGATAACAAGAGTGCAGATAAGGAGGAGGAACCTACTAAGACACAGCCCTTAGAAGAGGAAGAACCTAGTGAAAAAGTGTCTAAGTATGTCCCTCCACCACCTTACCAACCTCCAATTCCTTTCCCTCAAAGGTTGGCTAAGGCCACGTTAGATAAGCAATTTGGAAAATTTCTAGAGGTCCTTAAGAAATTGTACATTAATGTACCCTTCACTGAGGCGTTACAACAAATGCCCACATATGCTAAATTTCTTAAGGACATCTTGTCAAATAAGAGAAAGCTAGAGGACTATGAAATAGTGGCTTTAACTGAGGAGTCCAGTGCTTTAATTCAAAATAATTTGCCTCCTAAATTGAAAGATCCAGGTAGTTTCTCTATTCCTTGCTTGATTGGTAATACTAGTTTTGATAAAGCTCTTTGTGATTTGGGGGCTAGCGTTAGTCTTATGCCTCTCTCTATTTGCAAGAAGTTGGAGATGGGTGATTTAAAACCCACAACAATCTCCCTTTAATTGGCGGATCGCTCCGTCAAATTCCCAGTAGCCATCTTGGAGGATGTTCCTATTAGAGTGGGTAAATTTTTCATTCATGCGGATTTTGTAGTACTTGAAATGGAGGAGGATTCCCAAATCCCCATTATTCTTGGTAGGCCTTTCTTGGTTACCGTAGGAGCAATTATTGATGGTAAAAATGGAAAATTGACTTTAACTGTGGGTGATGATAAAGTTGAATTTGATTTAGCTAAATCTATTAAACACCCTTCTTTTGAGGATTCTTGTTGCAGGGTTGACTTAATGCACCAAGCGGTGAAAGAAGAATCCATTCAAGCTTGTGTTGATGATCTATTGGAAATATGTTTGATTGGTGGAGACCTAAATGCTCATGGAGGAGAAGTAAGGAATTATGCCCGCTTCCTGGAGGCTAGTCCAAAAATTTCTCCGAACAAAACAAAGAAAGAAAAACTTGAGTTGAAACCAAAGAGTAAGGATTTGAAAGATGAAGAAACCCCTAAGGTAGAACTAAAACATCTTCCTTCCACATTGAGGTATGAATTTCTTGGTCCTAACTCTTCCTATCCGGTAATTGTGAATGATAGCTTGAATGAGATGGAAACCGAGAAATTGCTTAGGGAGCTTAGAATGCATAGAAAGGTGATAGAATATACAATTGATGATATTAAAGGCATAAATCTTTCATTTTGAATGCATCATATTTTAATGGAAGATGAGCATAAACCAACCATTGAGCATCAACGTCAGTTGAACCCTAATATGGAAGAGGTGGTTAAGAAAGAAGTGCTTAAGTTGTTAGATGCGGGGGTTATATATCCAATCTCGGATAGTGAATGGGTTTGTGTGGTGCATGTGGTTCCTAATAAAGGGGGGATGACTGTTAAGGTAACCAGTTGGAGAATGTGCATTTATTATAGGAAGTTAAATAAGGCAACAAGGAAAGATCATTTCCCTCTCCCATTTATTGATCAAATGCTTGAAAGGTTAGCTAGGCATTCATACTTTTGTTACTTGGATGGTTATTCCAGTTTTCATCAAATTCCTATACATCCTAGTGATCAAGAAAAGACCACGTTTACTTGTCCCTATGGCACTTTTGCCTATAGGAGAATGCCTTTTGGTCTATGTAATGCACCGGCTACTTTTCAAAGATGCATGACTGCATTTTTTTCCGAATTTATTGAAAACATCATGGAGGTTTTTATGGATAATTTTTCTGTTTATGGAACTACCTTTGACGACTGTTTAACAAATTTGTCTAAGATTTTGCAGCGATGTGAAGAAACTCATTTGGTATTGAATTGGGAAAAATGCCATTTTATGGTAAAATAAGGTATAGTGCTTGGGCACTTGATTTCTGGAAGAGGTATTGAGGTGGTTAGGGCCAAAATTAATGTTATTGAAAAATTGCTCCCACTGGTAAATGTGAAAGGAGTTAGAAGTTTCTTGGGATACGCCGGGTTTTACCGGTGTTTCATCAAATATTTTTCAAAAATTTCTAAACCCTTATCTAGCCTATTGATGAAAGATGTTCCATTTGATTTTAATAAGGAATGTTTGAGTGCATTTTATAGGTTGAATTCAAGTTACCCTACATTATAAATAGGACTCTAAGGCTCGAAAATAAGGACCTCTCGACTGCTACCCATAGGCAAAAATTAGGATTTCTCTTCTTCTCAATTTCTTCTCTTCTCTTAGTTTTTGTTATGCTTTTGTTAATTAAGATTGCTATGAACATGGAAATGCTTTAGTAGTCGTTTTATTTCTAGGAATTGGGGCTATGCCCAAGATTCGTTTATGGTGATGAATTGACATTTTGTTTCTTGTTAATTTCAATTTTGCTTTCGATTTGATTCCTATTGCTTGAATTACTTGTAAATTCGGTGGCCACTTATTTGCTTGTCGTAGATACTCTAAGGATGAACTTAGCGATGAACTTAGGTATCAGATCTATAGGAATCGAACTTAGGACTTAAATCACGAGAGTTAGAAGCGGTCCTTCGAGGGTCCACTGAATTGTCACAAAGCTTAAAGGGTTCGATTTAAATTCAATTACCACGAGAGTAGGGGTTGGTTTAATTGGGCACGGTTCTTGTATCCCAAGAGGGTACATTAACTTATTTAGGATAAATTCACCTTCAAAGCAAATTTTGATTATTAACAAGAGGGGTAGTCAATTTAGTAGCATGAGCAGTCTTGTTGGTAACCCAATTCCTGGAAATCTCTTTTGATATTGAAAAAATCCCAGATTTGATTTGATTGCGATTTTATTTGATTGCGTTTTAAATACTTGATTTGTTAGTTAATCTTTTTTCAAAAACAAAATCTTTTCCAAATCTTTATCCAGTTTAGTTGAATTGATTTAATAATTAATTGTTATTTAAGATCACGGTCTCTATGGCTCGCTCTTTTTATTACTTGATGACGAAGCCGTTCACTTGTGGATTCGAGCCACCAAACTTGCTCTGTTTGCTCCCCCTGAGCAAATGCTTCCTCTTTGCTAGGTTCAGACTCAACTTGTCTGATCTTGGCAATGGTCTTCACCAGCTTCCTCTTCTTGCTGGGATGAGCAGGAACATCTACTAATTCCTCAGCTTCACTCGTCTTCCTCTTGGGTGTGGGTCTCCTCAGCCTAAACCTCAAGTGCTCAAATGTCTCAGCAAAATCTTCAAACACTGAAGGTTGCGGATCTGGAATTTGGTCTTGTCTGGCCACCTTTCCAAACGATTTGAATAGTCTCTCAGAAATGGGGACTTCTGACTCATCAGTGGAAACCACTGGTTCTTTTTCTTTCTGCTCAACAATAGGCTTCTTATTCTTCTGCTTCTTCTTATCATCTGCCTCCTCATCAGCAAGACGGATTCCCTTGATGTCCATCATAGGAAGTATATTTCTATCTATGGGCAGTGACATGTCCACAAAGTGAACATCACTGGGAACAAATAGCTGGTTCTTGAAGACCCTTGTCAGCAACATCCCATAAGGATAGGTCTGCATGTTGGTTCTCTTGATCAGAGTCTCAAGGTACATGTAGATAAGGTCGTTGATGTCAACCTTGATTTTGTGGATCAAGTGGTACAGAGCAAATCTGTCCATCTTGGTCACATTGCCTCGTGAGCCTTTCCTTGGCATCACGCACTCCACCAGCAATTTGTGCAGGAATCTGCACTTAACCACCATGTTGACAGGTTTAGGGTTCACAGATTTGGGAACACCATAGATGGCAATGTTGACATTGTCAACTACCACTTCATCTTCCCAGTTGGGTGTGAAGCAAGCTCCGATTCTTGGACATTTTGTGACAAGCTCCAGAGAGCTAATGGGGAAGAGAAGGGTTCTATCCCCCATTTCAACCTTAAAGCTTTTGATTCCGTTGAGTCGGTTGGTGACAACCATAGCATTTCTCCAGAACGTTTTAACGAGCTTAGGGTGAACAAGCTCCTTGATGTTGAAGAAAGGAGTCCATTTGGAATACTCCAACTCTTCAGTGACATCCATACCTAGCTTCTTCATCTGTTGAAGATCAACAGTCTTTCCCGAAATGATCTTCTCGATCTCAGTAACTTTGAGATTGTATTTCTCAGCGATTTCTTTTGCACAGAGACGCTTGGATGATGTCATTTTTGAGAGAAAACGGTTCTAGGGTTTCGAGAGAGAAGAGGGTTTCAGAGACGAAAAGACAATGGGATTTTAGAATTTTGAAAACTTAAAGGTTCAACCTTTCTGATCTATTGTCTTTTATAATCATAAAAGTAGGAGAGAGAAAAACGACATTTTTAATTCAAAACGACACGATTTGTATGGGGAACCGCAACGCCCACTTAAGACATAATGAAAACATGGTTTCGAGATATATAAACTACCGTGCACATGATTAGCTTTAGATAAGGGAATGGCATTAATTAATTAATAACCATTTCAACAAAACTGTTGAGTTCTAGCATAGTGACTCAGCAGAGTCAGACATGTAAGCATAGACAGGTGAACATTCAGACATGTCATTCAACAATGCATTGCATGTTTAGATCATCTCTAGGGATGGCAATGGGTAGGGTTTAGGTAGGGTACTATAGTACCCATTCCCCATACCCACGTTTAAAAAAATTACCCGTACCCGGACCTGTACCCTCATGGGTAGAAACCTCAGTACCCTTACCCGTACCCTCTGGGTACCTAAATACCCACACCCACACCCATTACCCGTACTTTAACAAAGAAAAAAAAAATAACAAAATGATCATAACTTAATTTAAAAACCATCCAACAATGTTTCGAATGTATTCATCAAACATTACAAACCAATGTATTATACCAATAAAAATAAGTAAAATATCCAAAACAAGTAAATAACAACAAGCCTCCAAAACAATAAATTTATCAAGTTATAATTCCTGAGCTGATGTTGCTGATGTTCTCCAAAACCTGTTAAATAAAAAACATACATTATATTAGTTATTAGTTGTAGTTATACATTATAAACTTGTAAAGCAATAATTACTAACAAATTGTTAGATTATCTTACCTCATCTTCTGAATCAAAGTCTTGAAAAGACTGCAAACGTTTGTCTTTCATGTGTAAATATTGCTTTGGTCCAGTTATACCAATAGAAACTAGAACAAAAAACAAAATTAATGGTTAGACTAAACTCAAATTTCATTAAACAAATATATTAATGCAACATTTATTACCTTCCTTGTCATGCTTTATCCAGCTTTGTGCACACATAAACGCCTCCAAAGTATTCTCATGAAACCTAGAATGATGAGGAGTCAACAATCTATCGCCTGTGCTAAAAGCAGAATCAGAAGCAACAGAAGAAATTGGGATGGCCAAAATATCCTTAGAAATCCTTTGCAATGTTGGAAACTTGATCCCATTTGTTTTCCACCATCCAAGTATATCAAATGTAGCACTCCTAGGCAATACCTTCTCTTCCAAGTATTGATCCAACTCAGACTTTGATTGTATGTCAATGGTTTCATTGACAAAGGAGTCATAACCACTAAGAAAATTGTTACAAGCAAAAATATCCAAATTTGAATCCTTGTCATTTAACTTTTCAGTTGAACTTTCAACAATCCCATTAGTCTTAGCTTGATAATATTCAAACAACGAAAAGCATAATTTCTTGATTTTGTTAATTTCAATTGAAGATGCATATCCATAAAGCAATAGAAAGAAGAACTCCAACAACTTCAATTTATATCTTGGATTCAAAACAACGACAATTCCCATAATTCCATGAATAACAGACCAATATTTCTCAAACTTGTCATTCACTTTTGAAGCCATATTTCCGGAGGGTTGTGTCCAGATTGCCATCCTAATTATCTCTAATAAATAAAAAACCTTTCTTCTGCTAAGGGTTTAGTGAAAATATCAGCCCATTGATTTTAAGTTTTAACAAACTTAATATCAAAGATGCCTTTCTGAACATAATCCCTAATAAAATGATGTTTGATTTCAATATGCTTAGCCTTAGAATGTTGAATTAGATTTTTAGTTAAGCATATAGCACTGGAATTATCACACCACACATATATGTTATGCTCATAAATAGAGTAATCCTCAAGTTGATGTTTTACCCATAAGAGTTGAGAGCATCAACTAGCAGCAGAGATGTATTCTGCTTCAGCATTAGATAGTGCAATAGTTGTCTGCCTCTTGCTTGATCATGAGGCTAAATTTGCTCCAATGAAGTGACATCCTCCACTAGTGCTTTTTCTTTCTATTCTATCTCCAGTAAAATCAGCATCACAATATCCCACGAATCTGTATTCTTTTGATCTTAAATACAGCAAACCAAGATTAGTAGTTCCTAGCAAATATCTAAATATTCTTTTAACAGCCTTGAGATGAGATTCTCTAGGATCAGATTGGAATCTAGCACACATACAGACACTAAATTGAATGTCAGGTCTGCTTGAAGTTAAGTACAGTAGAGAGTCAATCATACCTCTGTAGACAGTTTGGTCTACCTTTTTACCTTCATCATCTTTGCTTAGTTTTGCATTGGGTTGCATATGGGTTTTCACTAGCTTTGCATTTTCCATTTTGTATTTCTTGAGTATCTCCTTGGTATACTTTTGTTGATGGATGTAAATTCCATCACTTGTCTACTTGATTTGTAATCTTAGGAAGAACTTCAATTCTCCCATCATGCTCATCTCAAATTCAGCTTGCATTAGATTTGAAAATTCCTTGCACCGCTTTTCATTAGTTGCTCCAAAAATAATATCATCAACATATATTTGAACTATAATAAAGTTCTATTTAGAGCATTTCTTGAACGGAGTAGTGTCAACTTGTCCTCTAGTAAAACCATTATGCATGAGAAAAGAACTAAGCCTATCATACCATGCTCTAGGTGCTTGTTTCAAACCATATAATGCCTTTTTAAGTTTGAAAACGTGATTTGGTTTGTCAGTTTCCTCAAAACCAGGGTGTTGTTTAACATACACTTCTTCTTCAATTATACCATTTAGAAAAGCACTTTTTACATCCATTTGAAACAAGGTGATTTGGTGTTGTGCAGCATATGACATTAAAATGCGTATGGCTTCTATTCTAGCTACAGGTGCAAAGGTTTCAGTATAATCAATACCTTATTGTTGGTTATAGCCTTGAGCTACTAAGCTTGCCTTATTTATGACAACTTTACCATCTTCATCCAATTTGTTTCTGAACACCCATCTTGTTCCAATAACAGACTTGTTTTAAGGCTTAGAGACAAGAGTCTAGACATCATTTCTGGTGAACTGGTTAAGTTCTTCTTACATAGCAAGAATCCAGCTTTCATCCTCAAGAGCTTCTTAAATATGTTTTGGCTCCAATTCTAATATAAAAGCCGCATTGCTTGATTCTCTTAGTGTGGATCTAGTTCTTACTCCTTCAATTCTCCCACAGGTTCTGTCTTGGTCAGATTGGGTTGTTGAATTTTTGTATTGTTTATATCAAGACCTGCGAGATCGTCTTCTAGATCTGATAGTTCTTTATCAGTCTTTAGTCCATCTTTGAATTTAACATGAACAGATTCTTCAATAATGCAAGTTCTTGAATTGTAAACTCTAAAGGCCTTAGACATTTCAGAATATCCTACGAAAACACCTTTTTCTACCTTAGAATCAAATTTTCCAAGATTATCTCTGGTATACAGAATAAAACATTCATATCCAAAAGCATGAAAATAAGATATGTTGGGGCTTTTTATTTTCCACAATTCATAAGAAGTCTTCTTTAGAAAATGCCTAATAAGTATTCTGTTTTGTACATAACAAGCAGTGTTTACAGCTTCTGCCCAGAAGTACTTAGGGAGATTATTTTCATTGAGCATAGATCTAGCCATCTCTTGCAGAGATCTGTTCTTTCTCTCAACCACTCCATTTTGCTGTGGAGTTCTAGGTGCAGAGAAATTGTGAGAGATCCCATTCTCCTCACAGAACTGTCTAAACTGCTCATTTTCAAATTCTCCCCCATGATCACTTCTAAGGGTAGAAATACAAAAACCCTGCTCATTTTGTACTCTTTTGCAGAATACTGAGAAAGCATTAAAGGACTCATCCTTGTGGGTTAAGAAGAGTACCCATGTGTATCTAGAATAGTCATCAACTATGACAAATCCATATTTTCTTCCAGCCAGACTGGCAACACTAACTGGTCCAAACAAATCCATGTTTAACAACTGAAGAGGTCTAGAGGTTGATACTTGGTTTTTAGATTTGAAACTTGATTTTATCTGTTTACCTCTCTAACATGCATCACACAAGACATCTTTCTTAAAACTAATATCAGGCAATCCTGTAACAAGGTTATTCCTTTTTAATTTAGAAATTAGTTTCATACTAGCATGTGTTAAGCTAAATTGGCAAGTGCACCAAATCTCTTTGTAGTATAAAAATATCGCCCTCAGGGATTGAACTGTTAACTACTAACGTGCCAATTCAATTTCGTTTGAGCGACCAAATGGTTTGAAATTGGTTTTCACCAATAAGTAATAACAACAACTTGATGAGTGTGAGGATCGATTTCCCTGCCTGTTGATGAGTGTGATTTCACCTCATATTTCCTTGACATATTGCATGCATTTTCATGTAGTTTAGGCATTTTTAATTTGATTTTTGTTAGTTTTTACCTTGGAACGGGTAAGGCAGTTTTGTGGTGTTTGTGTGCAGGAATTGAGGATTAAAATGCTCATGATCATTTATGTTGGAGCTTGCATGAAGACGGAGCTTGAAAAGTAAGAAAAATGAGCCAAACAAAGCCCATCACGGCCTAGCCGTGACAGCCTTCACGGCTATGATCGAGCAAGGCTGAAAAGAAAAGTGCACAAAAGTCAGGACCTGTCACGACCAGGCCATGATGGACATCACGACCGTGACAGGCCATCAATGCCAAGTTTTCCAAGACAGAATCTGTCACGGCCTGGCCGTGACAGCCATCACGGCCGTGACGCACAATATCTAGAAATTCAATTGCAACTTTGATATGATTTTGTAACAACTTTAATCCCAAGTTAACCTACTCTATAAATAGGACTTAGAGGCTCGAAAATAGGATCACGGGGGACTGCTACCTTAGGCAAAACTTAGGATTTCTCTTCTTCTGAATTTCTTCTTCTCTCTTAGGTTTTCTTTTTATGCTTTTGTTAATCAAGCTTGCTATGAATATGCCAATGCGTGAGTAGTCTTTTTATTTCTAGGAATTGGGGCTATGCCCAAGATTTGTTGTGTTATGAATTGACTTTTTACTTCTTGTTAATTTCAATTTTGCTTTCGATTTGATTCCTATTGCATGAATTACTTGTGAATCTGGTGCGCACTTATTTGCATGTCATAGATACTCTAAGGAGAAAACTAGCGGTGAACTTAGGTATTGGATCTATAGGGATTGAACTTATGACTTAAATCACGAGAGTTAGAAGCGGTCCTTCGAGGGTTCACGAATTGTCACAAAGCTTAAAGGGTTCAATTTAAATTCAATTACCACGAGAGTAGGGGTTGGTTTAATTGGGCACGGTTCTTGTATCTCGAGAAGGAACATTAACTTATTTAGGATAAATTCGCCTTCAAAACAGTTTCGATAATTAACCCTTTCTTTCTATATTACTAATTCAATTCCTTGAGTATTAGATAATTAGCAGAAGCATTAAGAAATATTTCCACTCAAAAAAGTTAATTTGGTTGTGTTCTTATTCCCAAGTAACACGCGCAAATCGTTTATTCACAAACAGCGACTATGAACTCGAATTTCCCAATTGCAAATTCATACAATAGATAAACATGAAAACAGTGAATAAACTCTTGAAATTAAAAAAACCAGAATAAGTCATTATCCAGAATGAAAACAAGTTATCTAGGCAGTTCCATCTACCTCTAACAAAAGGAAATTAGCTAGACATAATGAAAACAGAACAAACAGAAGAAAAGGAAGATGAAGATGAGAAAGGCATCATGAGTCTCTACTTGACAACTTCAACTCTCTATGATTTGTTCCTTTTCTCTCCTCCACACTGTGTAGTTCTCTCTGTGTAAGAATATCTCCCCAAAACTGTCTCCTACTCCAGTGCGGCTTGTAACAGCCTGATTTTCATTATACTGTTTAATCAATTAAAATATAAGTAATTATATTTTAATATGAAAGTAGAAAGCATTTTGTTTTAATAAAATAAAATCATATTCCTAATCCATCTTATCATATGAAGTCACAGTAAAATTTTCGGTTGAAAATTCAGACGAAAGTCGGTCTGCGTTTTCACTGCCAGTATAAGTTTACTGAGCAGAAAACCTAATTTTGACCCATGAACGAGACGGTTAGTGTTTTTATCATGTTTCCTTCAACTTTGGTTATTTTGAAAACTTTCATTCAAAAATAAAATAAATAAAATATTTTTATTCGGGTGAAACCTTCAGAAAATACGATCGGATGTGCAACCGGTTATGTATTTAAGCAGTTAAAGGAACCCTAAAGGATGAGAGAATGCTTGATGGGATGCCTAATTAAATGCTTATGACACACTTTAAAGTGATCATGATTACTTTTTCAAATTATAATCTATTTTATTCCAAAAACCCATTAAACCTTCCTTAAATGATCCAAACAATGCCCTAAACCAAAACTTCCTCTCCGAGCCTTGCTCCCTCTCCTCTAGGCCATGCACCCCTCCCAATTCCTCTATAAATACCACTCTTCATCCTCACTTCATCACTTTCCTTCCTTCTACTCCATTAAAACTCTTAAGCTTTCATATTTTTCTTAACTTGAAGCTTCCAAAGCTCTAGTTTTTCTTCTTCTTTTCACTAAGTGTTCTTCACCAAAGTTGTTCCTCTTGCTTAGGGTAATAATCTCATGTATTATTTTCTTTAAAAACTTCATCTTTTTCTAAAGTTTCTTCTTTATGTCATATTTGAGCTTTTATCTTCAAAAATCTCTCAAAAATGGTAGAAAACTCCTTTTTAGTTGAAACCAATTTCTATGGTCTTGTATTTACTTGTAGTTTAACATACTAAGAGGTTGTATAAATCAAAAATCTCCATCCTCTATTTCTTGAGGAGGCCGAATCTACTTATGATGGCCTAGGGAGTGTTTTGTTTCAACTTCTTTTACATGATCATGTGTTAGTTTTTTAAGTGTTCCTTGATCATTGAATCCATAAATCTTGGAAGGTTTTGATAGCTTGTTTTCCCATGATGGCCAAAACTATGTATTAGTGGCCTAGGATACTATGTTTCAACTTATCCAAGTGTGATCATGAACTTAGAACCCTAATACATTGTGATGCATTACTTTATTCTTGCTTCATTTATTTATTGGGCTTTCTTTATGGCTTTCCTTACTTGTGCTTATTTATTTTTATGTCATTATGTTTCTGTTCATGTCATTTACTTCCATGTTCTTTATATTCATGTCTTTTATTTTATGTCATTTATAGTTATGCCATTTACTTTATGTCATTTACATTATGCCATTTACTTTTATGTCATTTATGTTTATGTCATTTATGATTCATTTACTTATGTCATTATGCTTTAATTACTTATAGGCTTATGTTGTTCTTACTTTATGTGCTTATGAGCTTTGTTATTTAAAGTCCTATGTTGCTTCCAAGACGATCATAGACTTGAGCTCCATAAGTTATTGGATGCTAAAAGGTCTAAGAGATTGGAAAATTTAAAGATTTCTATCATGAAAACCCAAGGATGGCTGAATCTTAAAGGTTATGGACCTAGGGTGTTTCGTTTTTCATTTTCCAAAGTGATCATGGTTTTGAGCTCCTTACTATTAATGGATGCTAAACCAAAGAGATTGGAAAGTTTAAATGTTCCTAGCCTATTTTATTGGTCAAGGCCGAATCTCCATCAAGTGTAACTTGGTGGGATTTTTGTTCAACTTTGTTTAAAGTAATCTTGTTATAAACTCCTAGCACTTAAGGATCATAAATCCCTAAGTTGCATGTGTTTTGGAAACTTCTAGCACTTAAGGATCATAAATCCAAGAGTCGCATAAATTTCGGAAACCCCTAATCATAGTTTATTGTATGAACCGAACCTATACCTTGTGGTTAGTGTTCTTTGATTGAGCTTTAACTCATGATTTCATGTTTTGTAACCTTAGACTTCCATCTCGGAGGAAACGAGGACGGTCGTGGTATACCTCTTCGAGCATCTAATCTCCTTACCTTCACAGAAGGTGGAGTTAATACTTTGTGGTGTGACGACGAGGAGCTTCGAGTTCGGGAGTTCGGTGATAACCCAGGTGGGGGAAAGAATCAACCTATCGTCGGAATCGATAAGTAGTAGATTATGTAGTAATTATGTAGGGCGACCTAAACCTTACTAGAAGTCGAATAATCGACAAGACCAGAATCGCTTTAAATTGCTTTTATAAAACATCCATGGTGATTCGGGGATTGTAGGTTGATTGATATTAGGTTGATGTTTATACTGTTGATGGTTGATTTGAGTTTTATTACCTTTATTGAACTGATTTAGTGCTATGTTGATGTTTTGAAATATCATTGATTGACTTGATGTTATGCATGATCTGTGTGGTATTTACTTTATGCTTAGTGGATTAAGCGAAGATATATATGTGGTCTAAGAGATGAGTTGTTTTGGGCGTGAGGATCATGATGATTTTTAGAGGTGCCTAACCTACATGAAATATGTTAAAGAGGTGTTGTGACATAGAGCATGTGTTTAGGTCTTGATGAGAGGTTAAGGCACTAGGTTATGACCATAGGAGTCTGTGAGGTTCATAAGTTGTGTTGTTTCTATAACCGTATGTGGGACACATACAAGACCCGAAGTCCTTGTGGGACCGTCCAAAGGGTAAACTTAACTTGTGCAGCTACGAGTGTCATTGCTTTGCATGAGCACCTCTGGGAGTGGACGAGGTGTGCACCAGGATCATCGTGCAGCTGTAGTGTCATGCTTTGCGTGAGCGTTCTTACCATGGTGAAGGTGTGCACCGGGATAATCGTGCAGCTATAGTGTCATTGCTTTGCATGAGCACCGACGGTCCGGGGTGTGCATCGGGTTTAATATGCAGCTATAGTGTCATTGCTTTGCATGAGCATTCTCACCATGACCAAGGATGTGCACCGGGAATGGGACGTGTCGCTTGGACGACTGACCGATAACCATAACTATGATAGGGAAACCATAGCCATTTTCAGTATCAAGTTTTAGTTGCAGGAGTGAGGGTAGGATGGATATAAGAATTTTATGGAAGATGGATGACTTGACTGATGTTGTGTCTGTGATAATTACTGTATAGTTTACTATGACTCTTTTCTGCTTTTGATGATAGAACTGTTTCTTATCCCCTGTATATTTCTGTATGTTATATTTTGTCTCCTGGTGGAACCATACGAGAAGACCCTGTGGATGAACGTAACCAGAAGGAGTTGGATGGAACTCCCTACGAACCAGATGCCGGAGGACGAGCTATGACCCATGGTGATTAGGGTCTAGTTAGTTATGGCCAGTGCGTCTGTGTCATGAAGCTTTATCTTTCCGTTTATGTTTTGTATAACTATGCACCAGTTCGGGATCCTATTGATGGGATGCCCTGAAACAGTGTTTTGATAACTCTGATGCTTTAAGTATGTTTAATATATTTATATTTTCATATTCTGTTCTATATGAATCTATTTGCTTAAGAAATTAAGTTTCAATTTTTACGTAATTTTCACGTTAAGCGTGCGATTAAGTAATTAAATAATGAGGTTTTAAACTAAATGACATAAAGGGACACAACAGGGTGTCTCACGGCTAGTTTTGTTCCAGGGAGCGCCCTCCTCCAATTTATATACGCTGCTGCCATTTATTTTCCAAGTTTCCGTTACTTTTCTTTAAAGTTGTTTCCCTTCTCATTATTTCTTTTTATTCCAGCCT
Organism: Sophora flavescens; assembly: GCA_030762895.1. NCBI lineage: Eukaryota > Viridiplantae > Streptophyta > Magnoliopsida > Fabales > Fabaceae > Sophora > Sophora flavescens. The sequence goes on along the minus strand of CM061067.1, from coordinate 159,347,781 downwards.
ACAACCACCTAAGTTTCCCGCAAGGCAGCCTCCTCTCACCTTCTAATTCTCATTCCAGTGGGCCTCCTTTTGTTGACTTTTTCTTTTTTTATTTCCAATTCCATTCACTTTCTAACTTTTGCAACTTCTTTCACGTTGAGGAGCATTGGATGGCTTTCTTCTATTCTAATCTCATTTGAACATAGCCCAGACAAGCACGTGGGCTTTCAATTGCCTTAACCTTTTCTTTAAATTGGAATTAGCTAGCCCAAATCCAAATTTAATGTAAAGCTCCTTGTTGCTCTTTCTTCAATTCACTTGATTTAACATCATATCATTATTTCCTAAAAATGTAAACAAGTAAAAATATTATTAGATTAACTCTAAAAATATAAAATTAAACTAAAATATGTAAAACACTATTAAAGACACAATTAGCTAAACTTAGGGACAAAACTCAATCAATTAACACAATTTGGAGCAAAAATCCATTTAATAAGCACACAAAAATCACATAATCTAGAAGATTATCACACCCCCAAACCTAATACTTTGCTTGTCCCCAAGCAAAAGTAACTCAACTAACACACAAAATACTAAGGACAACAGACCAAGCAAACATCGACTCAAGGGACACCCTAACTTAACAATAACAAAGCAATACACCACCCAACCATGTAAGAAATCCTAAAACAAAAGACACCTTATAACAAGTTCACATCCAAGAAAATTCCAAAGAAGAAATCATAACAATGGTGCTCCAATATTTCCACACTTGAGAAATAAAAGAACATGGCTAATTCAATTAAGGAAGAACTATTGGACACCCAACTACTCACAGGAAGTGCAATTTCACTCAATCACTCAAATTTATGTGGGTAATAATTGCAAGTGTATCACTCAAATTCACACATCAAAACCATACAACTTCATGTTTGATTTTCATCTCAATCATTCATCCACAATTCACAACATGTATAAATCAAAGGGACTTTATTTAGGATGTAATGTGGCCAGGGTAAATGGGTAGGATAAGAAAGGATAAACAAGCTAGCACCAAAGGAAATAGGAGAGCAACAATTATTTTAAAGAACCATGCTTTGCATACAACCCTTTTCCCACTTTTTTTTTTTTTTTTGACTTCCTTCACCTTCTTTTTTTCAAAGCACCACTTTATTTTTTCAAGTATTTTCATTCCTTTTTTCATATTCCTTCTTTTTGCATTTCTTTTTTTTCTTCTTCTTTTTTTTTATAACCACCCTTCTTTTCACCAACATATAAGCTCAAAATATTCTCCCCCACACTTATGTCAAACCCACACAAATAATTCAATGCTCTCCTATCCACTAAGGTTTGGGTAGAAACATTGTTTTTCAAGTTAAGGCTCATGGGTAAAAACAAACAAAGATTTACATATAAAGCTCAAATGGGCTAAGCAAAGGGAAAAATTCAAGGTTGGTTATTTGGTCAAAGTGGCTACATGAAAAAAAAAGCCCAAATTATTTATCTAACATGCATGTGAATCATGAACTTTAAACAAGAACCAAGCAAACTCAAGAGCATGAATTTCAATGGTGCACTCACAAGAAAGAATTTGACAATTATAGGCCCAAATGACTCACAATGGTAAAGTTAAGCAATCCAATTAATTCTCACCAAAATTTTATTGCCATGAACTTTAATCAACAAGGTTTAACACAATGCACCAAAGTTAAGAAATCCAGTCAAGAACAAACTCAAATGACAAACTAAACCACAAGTGTCATCTTCACATCAAAGGAAAACAAACATGGTAGGTGCACAATACAATGAAAATGCCAAGAATGGGGTTCCACCCAAGCATGCTTATTATTTTTTTCTTTTTCAAAGAGGGGTAATGACCTTAACTTGCAAACACTAAAAAACACTCAAAAATAAAACAGCACACAAACAGAAAAAAATAAAAAGAAAATAAAAGAAAAGAAAATAAAACTCCCCTATCTTGCACTTCCAAAATTTGGTCCAAACTTGAGGTCACCATCATTAGTGCCTCCTATCCTTCCTTTTTGTCATGAGATACCATAAAGCACAACTTAATATATATCTCAAAACAGAGAAAACATTAGCACAAGATAGACAAGTCATAAAAGAAAAAACAACTAAATATATATCTGAATCACTTTTTTTTTCTAAATTTTCAACTTTTTTTCATAAACTAACAACTTAACAAAACTAAAAACAAAAAAAAATTGTATTTGCCTTTTTAAAAAAAAACTAAAATAAAACAATTAACAAAGAAATGAAAAACTAAACTACCACTTGGGATGTCTCCCAATAAAAATTCATGTTATAGGACTTAGTGAGATTGCTCACCCTCCTTAGAAGGCGAGTGAAGGGTAATGTTAACCTTGTTCCTGTTCAAATCACCCCCAAAGTACAATTTCAACCTTTGGTCATTTACCTTAAAACTTCTTCCAGAATTTGGCTCTACAATTTCAATTGCACCATAGGGACCCACTTCCATAACAACAAAAGGAGCTGACCATCTAGACTTTAACTTTCCATGGAAAAGTCTTAGTCTAGAATTATACAATAACACTTGTTGTCCTGGTTCAAATTCTTTCACAATTATTTTTTTATCATGCCATCTTTTGGTTCTTTCTATGTAAATTTTAGAACTCTCATGGCCTGCAACCTAAACTCTTCCAGCTCATCTAACTGTAACAACCTTTTCTCACCCGCAACTTTCAAGTTAAAATTTAGCAGCTTCACTGCCCAATAAGCTTTATGTTCCAACTCAACTGGAAGATGGCTTGATTTGCCATACACTAACTGATATGGGGACATTCCAATTGGATTTTTGAAAGCTGTCCTATAGGCCCAAAGCACATCATCCAATTTTCTAGCCCAATCTTTTCTTGAGGAACCAACCACCTTTTCTAGGATCCTCTTCAGCTCTCTATTTGAAATTTCAACCTGTCCACTAGTTTGTGGATGGTAGGGGGTAACTATCCTATGTTTCACACCATATTTATTCAGCAATGATTCAAATTGTTTATTACAAAAGTGTGACCCCCCATCACTTATCACAACTTTAGGCACCCCAAACCTTGTAAAAATGTGTTTCTTAAGGAAAGAAACCACAGGCATCATTGGTTGGTAATGCCACAGCCTCTACCCACTTGGAGACATAGTCTACAGCAACCAAAATATATTTATTTGAGAAAGACGATGGGAATGGTCCCATAAAGTCAATCCCCCAAACATAAAAAAATTCAACCTCCAAGATGGATTTTAGAGGCATTTCATCCCTCTTATAAATGTTCCTTACTCTTTGACATCTATCACATTTTTCAACAAAATTGTGGGCATCTTTAAACAAAGTAGGCCAGTAAAAGCCACATTGCAAGACCTTAGCGGCAGTTCTTTTGCCACTATAATGCCCACCATATTCAAACCCATGAAAGTACCATAAAATTTTTTCAAATTAGTCATCAGGGACACTTCTCCTAATGATCCCATTAGCACATCTTTTAAACAACAACAGTTCATCCCACTCATAAAATTTAGCATCATGAAAAAACTTTTCTTTTGCTCCCAACTTAAATCAAGAGGGACAATACCTGCAACCTTATAATTTGTAAAATCAGCAAATCAAGGGAAAAAATTTACCATCATCAATTTTTCATCAGGAAACTCCTCCGAAATGGAAGGAATGTCCTTGTCCCCCTCAATTTGGACAAGTCTAGAGAGGTGATCTGCCACAACATTTTGCTTTCCTTGCTTGTCTCTTATCTCCAAATCAAATTCTTGGAGAAGCAATATCCACCTAATCAATCGTGGCTTAGCATCCTGCTTAGCAAACAAATACCAAGGCATAGTGATCAGTGTAAACAATGACTTTAGACCCAACAAGGTAGGATCTAAATTTGTCAGAAGCAAACACAATAGCAAGTAACTCTTTTTCAGTTGTGGCAAAACTTTTCTGAGCATCATTCAATACACGACTTGCATAATAAATCACATGCAGAATTTTATTTTTTCTTTGTCCTAACACTGCGCCTACAGCATAGTCACTCGCATCACACATAATTTCAAAAGGTAAACTCCAATCAGGAGCAACCATCACAGGTGCAGAAATTATTTTTTCTTTTATTTTATTAAAAGCATCCAGACATGCATCATCAAACACAAAATTTGCCTCTTTTTCGAAAAGGTTTGTCAAGGGCTTAGCAATTTTAGAAAAATCTTCTATAAAACGTCTATAAAAACCAGCATGCCCAAGAAAACTTCTTATCCCTTTCATATTAACTGGTGGTGGTAACTTCTCAACTACATCCACCTTTGCTCTATCCACCTCAATTCCTTTTGTAGAAATTTGATGACCAATAACTATACCTTCTCTTATCATAAAATGACATTTTTCCCAGTTAAGAACAAGGTTAGTTTCTTGGCATCTTTTTAAAACCAAAACAAGGTTGGATAGGTAAATATCAAATGACAATCCAAACACATAAAAATCATCCATAAAAATTTCTATGCATTTTTCAATTAAATCAGAAAATATTGAGAACATGCACCTTTGAAATGTGGCAGGTGCATTACACAACCCGAAAGGCATACACTTATAGGCAAAAACCCCAAATGGACAAGTAAAGGCAATATTTTCTTGATCTTCCGGGGCTACTGAAATTTGATTGTAACCCGAGTACCCATCCAGAAAGCAATAGTACTCGTGCCCCGCCAACCACTCTATCATCCGGTCAATGAACTGAAGCGGAAAATGATCTTTCCTTGTAGCTTGATTAAGCTTCCGGTAGTCAATACACATCCTCCAACCAGTGACTTGCCTTGTAGGAATCAACTCATTGTATTCATTCATCACCACAGTCATACCACCTTTCTTGGGAACCACCTGAATCGGGCTCCCCCACTCACTGTCAGAAATGGGATAAATTATACCTGCATCAAGCAACTTTATCACTTCTTTCCTCACCACTTCCTTCATAGTGGGATTGAGCCTCCTTTGATGTTCAACCACTGGTTTAAAGTCCTCCTCCATAAATATTTTATGCATGCAGAATGTAGGACTGATCCCCTTCAAATCACTGATGTTCCAACCAATGGCTGACTTGTGATCCCTTAATACTCTGATTAATTTGTCTTCCTCACTTTCTGACAACTCCACATTCACAAAAACTGTATTATTCTTTTTCTCATCCAGAAAAGCATATTTCAGATTGAAGGCAATGGTTTCAGCTCCCTGGGTGGCTCCTCTTTCACTACCTCTTCCTCTTTTTCCAATTCTTGTAATTTTTTATTTGAAGAAGAAGTGGTAGATTCCAAAGCTTCCAACTGATAGATACATTCCACCACCTCAGAATTGACTTCCTCATGCACCTCTTTAATTTCTTTGCCTTTCATAAAAGTTGCTTCCAAGGGACTTTCTGTAGCACTTTTTTCAAATTCCTCTAGGACCAAGGAATCCAAAAATTCAACCCGGAAACAACAATCAGAATCTTGAGCATGCTTCACTGCATCTTTGATTGAGAAAACCACTTTTTCATCTTCTACTCTCAAAATCAGTTCACCTTTCTGTACATCAATTAGAGCATGACCTGTAGCCAAAAATATCCTACCAAGAATAAGAGGAACTTTGACATCCTCTTCCATATCCAGCACTACAAAATCTGCAGGGAAGATGAATTTATCAATTTTAACAAGCAAATCTTCCACGACACCGTAAGGATATTTTACTAAACGATCTGCCAACTGAAGAGACATCATAGTAGGCTTCACTGTACCAATTCCTAGCCTTTTAAAAATTAACAAAGGTATCAAATTGATGCTTGCTCCCAAATCGCAAAGAGCCCTGCCAACCTCCATATTACCAATCTCACAAGGAATGGTGAAGCTTCCTGGATCCTTCAACTTAAGAGGTAATTTTTGTTGAATAATAGCACCACACTCCTTTGTCAGAATAACAGTTTCCTCTTCATTGGCCTTCCTCTTCTTGGACAACAAATCCTTCATGAACTTAGCATAACTTGACATTTGTTCTAATGCCTCAGCAAATGGAATAATAATCTGCAGCTTTTTGAACACCTCCAAGAACCTGGAAAATTGCGTGCTTCATTCTTCTTCTTCAACCTTTTGAGGATAAGGAATTTTAGGAACAAAGGGCAGAGGCTGTGTTGGCTTGCCAACTTGTGAATTTTCAGATTTTTCAGCTTCTTCTTTCTTCTCTTCAACCACTACTTCTTCCTCCTCTTGTTTCTCATCATGAACAACTTTTTCAGCTTCCTTTTCTTTAGAAGACTCCTCTTGGTCAACATTGTTCAGAACCTTGCCACTCCTTAAATGAATTGCTTTGCATTGCTCTTTTGGATTAGGAACAGTATCACCTGACAAAGTACCTGAAGCTCTTTCAGACAACTGTTGAGAAATCTGCCCAATTTGCACTTCCAAATTCCGGATAGATGTCTCTTGATTCTTGAAGTTGGCCCTTGTCTCAGTCATGAAATTTTAAGATTGATCCACAAAATTAGAAGTATTAACAGACAATTTCTCCAAAGCGCTCTCCAAAGATGACATTCTGTTTTGAGGTTGTAAGTGTTTGAATAGGGGTTAATTTGTTGCCCCAATGCATTCACTTGCTCTTCGAGTTGATTTGTACCTCAATCACCATTATGATGCTCTCCACCACAAAAATTACATACCAAGGGAGGTGTGCTCAGTGCATTAACTTGGCCATTCCCCAACAAAGTAGCAAGTTGTTGAGAAATCACCTTGTTAACTTGTTGCTCAATTAGATTACTATCCACAACATTTACCCGCAAGACTTTTCTGTTTTGCCTATCATGTTGCAATTTAGCACTGCTGACTGCCATGGTCTCTAGTATTTCCAAAGCCTCTTCTAGACTCTTAAAATCAAAAGCTCCTCCACATGCAGCATCCATTATCTGTTTTGCATTCGGATCCAGTCCATTATAGAAGGTTTGAGCTAACAATCAATTGGGCAAAGAATGATGAGGACATTTTTTGAGTAGCTCCTTGAACCTCTCCCAAGTATCATACAAAGTTTCCGACTCTAGCTGCACAAATGAGGTAATTTCACTTCTCAACTTGGCTGACCTCGATGCTGGAAAATATTTTTGCACAAACTTGGACTCCAAATCATCCCATGTTGAGATGTTGCCCTGTTGATGTGACTGAAGCCAACTTCTAGCTTTATCCTTCAATGAGAAAGGAAAAAGCCTCAATCTAATAGCATCATCTGAAGCTCCATTGAACTTCACTGTATCACATATCTGCAAGGAATTCTCCGGATGATGATTGAGATCCTCTTGAGCTCCTCCACCAAACTGGTTCTGGTGCATCAAATTAACAAGTGCAGGTTTGATTTCAAAGTTGTTAGCCTGCACAGCAGTTCTCATAATAGAACCCCCGGGCACCTTCAGTATTGGGCTTGGAATAATCCCTCAATGTCCGCCTAGCAGGTTGCTCGGTCATGACCATTTCAACTTCAACTACCTGTTGTTGTAAGAGTGCTTGTTCCCTTTCTTGTTGCTTGCGAAGTTTGGCTGCCTTCCTGTTACTCTTAGCAGTCTTTTCAATTTCAGGATCAAACAACAAAGAATTCTTGTCAATAGTACATCGCATACACAACTCAAAAGAAAATCAGTGCACACTGATAATATAAAATAAAATTACAGTAATTATAATAACAGAAAATAAAATGCACAAATCGAGATTTCCTTGGCATAACTAATATTAACAGAAATCAATCCCCGGCAACGGCGCCAAAAAGTTGTTAAGCAAAATTGGCAAGTGCACCAAATCGCTTTGTAGTATAAAAATATCGTCCTTAGTGATTGAACTGTTAACTACTAACGTGCCAACTCAATTTCATTTGAGCGACCGAATGGTTTGAAATTGATTTTCACCAATAAGTAATAACAACAACTTAACAAAGAACAAAAAATATTTTTGGTATTTTTCAAGTGAGAAAATAAAACACAGAAAATTGATTATTATTTTTTTAACAATCAAGAAGAAATTGTTAGAGGATCGATTTCCCTGCCTGTCCTACTTGTTCAATCCTATAAATTAACTTGAACAGTTTATCCAATTTCAAGAAACTGAGTTTTGTAATTTATCTCCTAATTCCTTATGTGAATAAACCTTTCTGTCTAGATTACTAATTCAATTCCTTGAGTATTAGATAATTAGCAGAAGCATTAAGAAAGATATCCACTCAAAAAAGTTAATTTGGTTGTGTTCTTATTCCTAAGTAACACGCGCAAATCGTTTATTCACAAACAGCGACTATGAACTCGAATTTCCCAATTGCAAATTCATACAGTAGATAAACATGAAAACAGTGAATAAACTCTTGAAATTAAACAAACCAGAACAAGTCATTATCCAGAATGAAAACAAGTTATCTTGGCAGTTCCATCTACCTCTAACAAAAGGAAATTAACTAGACATAATGAAAACAGAAGAAACAGAAGAAAAATAAGATGAAGATGAGAAAGGCATCATGAGTCTCTACTTGACAACTTCAACTCTCTGTGATTTGTTCCTTTTCTCTCCTCCACACTGTGTAGTTCTCTCTGTGTAAGAATATCTCCCCAAAACTGTCTCCTACTCCAGTGCGGCTAGTTTTGTTCCAGGGAGCCCTCCTCCAATTTCTATACGCTGCTGCCATTTATTTTCCAAGTTTCCGTTCCTTTTCTTTAAAGTTGTTTCCCCTCTCATTATTTCTTTTTATTCCATCCTTCAGCCTCCTAAGTTTCCCGCAAGGCAGCCTCCTCTCACCTTCTAATTCTCATTCCAGTGGGCCTCCTTTTGTTGACGTTTCTTTTTTTATTTCCAATTACATTCACTTTCTAACTTTTGCAACTTCTTTCACGTTGAGGAGCATTGGATGGCTTTCTTCTATTCTAATCTCATTTGAACATAGCCCAGACAAGCATGTGGGCTTTCAATTACCTTAACATCTTTAAATTGGAATTAGCTAGCCCAAATCCAAATTTAGTGTAAAGCTCCTTGTTGCTCTTTCTTCAATTCACTTGATTTAACATCATATCATTATTTCCTAAAAATGTAAACAAGTAAAAATATTATTAGATTAACTCTAAAAATATAAAATTAAACTAAAATATGTAAAACGCTATTAAGGACACAATTAGCTAAACTTAGGGACAAAACTCAATCAATTAACACAATTGGGAGCAAAAATCCAATTAATAAGCACATAAAAACCACATAATCTAGAAGATTATCACACCCCCAAACCTAAGACTTTGCTTATCCCCAAGCAAAAGTAACTCAACTAACACACAAAACACTAAGGACAACAGACCAAGCAAACATCGACTCAATGGACACCCTAACTTAACAATAACAAAGCAATGCACCACTATTGAAAAACAGCTTCAACAAATCTCTATTAATTTCAAAAGTAAGTGTTTACAGGAGGAAGCTTTGCTCTTTATATAGAGGCAAAGGAGAGAAAATAGCAACAGAATTCTGTTGAGAAATCAGAAAACAGAAAGAATGAAAAACTGGGCACAAAAGACAGAAAAACCCCTAAGATGCTTATCTATACAAAGGCTAGAACAACTACAGTGATCAATAATATTGATCTACAAAAAAACTAATACAAACTAATATGATAAGCATCCAATTAGAGTCCTATCTTAATACTCCCCCTCAAGGAGCAGTGTGGGGACCTTGAACACCAACCTTGGACAGCAACTCTTGAAATTGCTTTGCTCCTAGAGCCTTAGTAAACATATCTGTTTCCTGTTGCCTTGTGTGCATGTATTCTATTTTGATAACTCCATTTTGTATGTGTTGTCTGATGAAGTGACAATCCACTTCAATGTGCTTTGTTCTTTCATGGTAGACAGGGTTGGCAGCCAGATGCATGGCTGCTTGATTATCATAGAAGAGTTTTGTAGCTGATTTGCAAGGAACCTGTAAAGTTCTGAGAAGCCCTTGAAGCCATATGATCTCACTAGCAGCATGAGCCATTGCCCTGTACTCTGCCTCACTGGATGACCGAGATACAGTTGTTTGCTGATTGGTCTTCCATGAAACAGGGGCTGAACCCAATTTCATTAGGTAGCCAGTTATAGATTTTCTAGTCAGAGGGCAGGAAGCCCAGTCAGAATCACAGTATGCTTTCAGCTCTAGATCATTGTTCTTTGGCAGCAAAATTCCTTTGTCTGGAGTCTGTTTCAAATACCTAAGAACCCTCAGTGCAGCATTCCAATGTCCTTGCCTCGGGGCCTGCATAAACTGACTTAAAACATGCACAGAATATGTCAGATCTGGTCTTGTAATTGTTAAGTAAATCAACCTACCAATCAGCCTTCTATACTGTGAAACATTTGAATAAAAATCACTTTGGTCTAGAGCTAACTTGTGGTTCTGTTCTAAAGGAAAACAGGCAGGCTTGCAAGCCAGCATACCACACTCAGTGAGGATATCTAATGTGTATTTTCTTTGGCACAAAAACAGCCCTTCCTCACTCTTAGCTAATTCAATTCCAAGGAAATATTTAAGTCCTCCTAGATCTTTCATATGGAAGCAAGCACTCAGATGTTTCTTAAAAGCATTGCAGGAATCATTATCATTACTAGTTATGATCAAGTCATCAACATAAACTAACACAACTATAAAGCTAGTGCCTTGTGTGTAAGTGAACAGACTATGATCTAATTGAGATTCAATGAAACCATAAGAAGTAAGAGATTTAGAGAGTTTAGAGTACCAATTTCTTGAGGCTTGTTTAAGGCCATATAGGGACTTTTTCAATTTACAAACCAAACCTTCTTCAGAAGCTTGATAGCCTTGTGGTAGATCCATATAAACTTCCTCATCTAGATCCCCATGCAAGAAAGCATTACTCACATCCATTTGATGAAGTTGCCACCCCTTTGCCACAGCTATGGTTAAGACACACCTAATGGTTGTCATCTTTGCCACAGGGGCAAAGGTCTCATTATAATCCTCTCCCTCTATTTGTGTGTAGCCCTTTGCAACTAACCTAGCCTTATACTTCTCTATTTCTCCAGTGGACTTGTACTTGATTTTAAAGACCCACTTACAACCTACTGTTTTCTTACCCTTAGGGAGCTTGATTAGTTCCCATGTCTCATTTTCTTCCAGAGCCTTAATCTCTAATTCCATTGCATCCCTCCATTCCTTTTTCTGGCTTGCTTGAGCATATGATCTAGGTTCTTGAAGTGTGATAGCAGCTAGGTATGCAAGATACCCTTTGGAGTAATGTGAATTGTCCAAAAAATCAGAAATGGGGGAGATTACTCCCTGTTTTGTTGAACCAGTCATGTTGGAGGCTTCCTTAGAGGCTGTGTGAACATAGTAATCCTTCAAATATGCTGGTGGCTGTCTGGTCCTAGGTTGTGCAGGGATAGGATCCTGATGCAGAATATCATGCTCCCCCTCACTGTGAACTTCAGTTTCTGGTTCAGCAGGTATGTATGCGGTATCTACCTCATGTTCAGACTCATCTTCCCTTGACTGGTTAGATTTATTACTGTTTTGTGGTTCCTCTTCATCATAAAAGTGTGATACTTGTTCATGACTGCCACTGCAGTGATTCTCAGTACTGGTTCCTGTACTAGTCATAAAAGGAAAAACATTTTCATAGAAAACAATATCTCTAGAGACCATGAAATCCTTGGTTTTTAGGTTATAAACCTTCCAACCCTTTTGACCAATGGGATATCCAACAAAAATGCATTGTTCGGCTCTTGCATCAAACTTATCCCTATTCTTGGATGCATTTCTAACATAACACAGGCAGCCCAAAGTTCTCATGTGCTCATAAGAAGGAGTTTTGTTAAACAACATCTCATAGGGAGTTTTTCCTTTATTAGCAACAGTAGGAGTTCTATTTATGATATATGTGGCTGCAAGCACACATTCTCCCCAAAATTTCAAGGGGAGATTCCCTTGAAACCTTAGAGCCCTGTCCACATTGAGGATATGCCATTGAGGATATGCCTATGCTTCCTCTCAACCCTTCCATTTTGCTGGGGTGTGGCTATACAAGAAGTCTCATGAGAGATTCCTTCTTCTTCAAAGAATCTCCTCATAACATAATTCACAAATTCTGTTCCATTATCACTCCTAACACATTTGATTTTCTTATTAAACCGAGTCTTTACCATATTATGGAAATTCATAATAATCTTACTTGTTTCAGTTTTCTCCTTCATCAAGAAAGCCCAAGTTCCCCTAGAATAATCATCCACAATAGTTAAGAAGTAACAAGAACCATTATGGGAAGGAGTATGGTACTTTCCCCATAGATCACAATGAATAAGATCAAAGGCCTCACTAGCTTTATTATTATTTTGACTAAAACTCAATCTACACTGTTTAGATCTATGACAAATGTCACAACAATCTATTTTGCTAAAATTGAAAGTATTGTTAAGAAAAGGAAAAATACACTGCAGTGCCTTATTGGAAGGATGCCCCATCCTCTTATGCCAAAGATTGGTAAGATCCTTTCCAACTGCCAGTGAAGAGCCATCCACCATTCCTTTGATCAAGTATACTCCATCTTGAAGCTCACCCAGTCCAATCAACTTCATTGAGTCCTGGTCCTGGATTTCACAACAATTCATATTATAATTAACTTTGCATTTTAGGTCATGTGTCAATTTATGTATAGAAACAAGATTGCGATTAAAACTAGGAACATAAAGGACATCATGCAATATTATATCTCTATTTAGATGGTAAGTTCCCATCTTATCTACAAAAACAGTATCACCAGTAGGCACAATTATTCTAAAAGGTTTCTTTATCTCCCTCACTTCCTCTAGGAGAGTGAAGATGTGGGTCATGTGGTGTGAAGCACCACTGTCTAGAACCCAATTCAACCCTTTAACTGTGCCTACATTACCCGCCATATCATCATGGTTCATAAGGGTGCCATGAAGGGCATGTCCTTTAGCTTTCTCTCCTTCTGCACAGGCTTGATGAACAACATTATTCTGCCCAGAATTTCTGTTTGCATTTCTCCGTGACCTCTTGAAATCCCAATTAGGTGGGTATCCCACAATTTCAAAGCATTTTGCCTTGATATGCCCTGTCTTGCCGCAATGATCACATTTCGGCCTTGATCCATCTCTGAATCTCTGCTTGTTGTTGTTTGAGTAGAAGGCCGAGGCGGATTCAGTCTTGATGTTCCTTTCCCTTTCTGCTTGGAATCTTGATTCCTCTCTCAGTATGTGATTAAAGGTCATGCGTAGAGAGGGCAAGGGATCAGAATTGAGAATTGTAGCCTTGATATGAGCATACTGATCACTATCAATGCTCCCAAGAAAAAGGTGGACTCGGTTCTCCTCCTCTCTTTGGGTTAGGGCCTTCGATGCTCCACAAGTGCACTCCGGCAAGGGTTGGAGCTCGCTGAGTTCATCAAGATACCCCTTGAATTGGGTATAGAAATCTTTGATACTCATTCCTGATTCTTGTTGAATCAAGCACAGAGTGCGCCATAGTTGGTGAACCCTGGGTGCATTTCTTTGCGCGAATCTTTCCTCAAGATCATCCCATATTTCTTTCGCAGTGGTCGCATGTGAAATGCTAGCATGGAGTTTGGGGTCGACCGAATTCAAGATCCAGGCCAACACCATAGAATCCGCCTTGTCCCAGCTCCCAAAATCCGCAGGATTTGAATCTGGCCTTGTAATTGATCCATTGATGAACCCTAGCTTGGTTTTAGCACGCAAGGCTGCCTTCATCGATCTTGCCCAGGTTCTGTAATTGTCGCCATTGAGGACTGAAGCAACCAAAGGGATTCCTGGATTATCAGAAGCATTCAGCAAGAAAGCTGGGTTAGGTGGATTCTCATTCATGACACCTTTTCCACTATCAGAGGCATGATCTTCCTTCTCTGATTTCTTGAACTCATCCCCAGAATCATCCCGCTGTGATGCCATATTGAAAAGCAGCTTCAACAAATCTCTATTAATTTCAAAAGTAAGTGTTTACAGGAGGAAGCTTTGCTCTTTATATAGAGGCAAAGGAAAGAAAATAGCAACAGAATTCTGTTGAGAAAGCAGAAAACAGAAAGAATGAAAAACTGGGCACAAAAGACAGAAAAACCCCTAAGATGCTTATCTATACAAAGGCTAGAACAACTACAGTGATCAATAATATTGATCTACAAAAAAACTAATACAAACTAATATGATAAGCATCCAATTAGAGTCCTATCTTAATAACCACCCAACCATGTAAGAAATCCTAAAACAAAAGAATCACCTTATAACAAGTTCACATCCAAGAATATTCCAAAGAAGAAATCATAGCAATGGTGCTCCAATATTTCCACACTTGAGAAATTAAAGAACATGGCTAATTCAATTAAGGAAGAACTATTGGACACCCAACTACTCACAAGAAGTGCAATTTCACTCAATCACTCAAACTTATGTGGGTAATAATTGCAAGTGTATCACTCAAATTCACACATCAAAACCATGCAACTTCAAGTTTGATTTTCCTCTCAACCATTCATCCACAATTCTCAACATGCATAAATCAAAGGGACTTTATTTAGTATGTAATGTGGCCAAAGGAAATAGGAGAGCAACAATTATTTTGAAGAAATATGCTTTGCATACAACCCTTTTTCCACCTCTTTCTTTTTGACTTCCTTCACCTTCTTTTCTTTCAAAGCACCACTTTATTTTTTCAAGTATTTCATACCATTTTTCATATTCTTTCTATTTGCATTTCGTTTTTTTTTCTTTTTCTTTTTTTTTTGATAACCACCCCTTCTTTTAACCAACATATAAGCACAAAATATTCTCCCCCACACTTATGTCAAACCCACACAAATAATTCAATGCTCTCCTATCCACTAAGGTTTGGGTAGAAACATTGTTTTTCAAGTTAAGGCTCTTGGGTAAAAACAAACAAAGAGTTACATATAAAGCTCAAATGGGCTAAGCAAAGGGAAAAATTCAAGGTTGGTTATTTGGTCAAAGTGGCTACATGAAAAAAAAAACCCAAATCATTTTTATAACATGCATGTGAATCATGAACTTTAAACAAGAACCAAGCAAACTCAAGAGCATGAATTTCAATGGATCAATGACACGTCTTAAGTTTATTTTTGTCTGTAGTGTGAAGAAAGGAACAGCGCCTAACATCAATGGGAGAGAAGAACGGATAACATTAGCGGTTGGCCTCAAATTTCGTCACAAAATGCAAGGCAAGACAACGAAAACAACATGAAAAATATCATCGAGAAGGCATATAAAGAATTCTTACTATTTTTGCAGCCAGAGCTATTCCTTCTGCATCTCTCTTTGCTTACAATGATTATTAGTGTAAGCTACAATATACCTCAATTGGCAACAATGCACTTCTAAGTTCAACAGAGCCAAGCAATATAAGCTATAGGTTGTTTAATATAGCTTTAGTTAGAGTATTAAATTATACATTTTCATTATTTATTTAAATTCAGTAAATCTATTTGAAGGCATCAGCTACTTCAATTCATAAATGGTTTTTCAAGACTATACTACAATCAAAATTTTCGGATTTATTGAAGATGATTTTGCAAATAGAAATAGTTTTTGCATGAGCACTCAACTAAGAACGGATTCAATACAACATTTCATAAAAGAGACAAATATGATCTAGGGCGAGTCGCGAGTGAAAGAGAATGAGGGTAAAGTTATATAACCTTCAACGATGTGATGATACAACCTTCAGCGGCCAACACAATGAGGATTTTGCTAAGGTTTAGAGAGAAGCCTCTGGTAAGGTTCATCAAGTTGCAAAAAATGCAATAATGAGCATATTGTAATTTTGTGATTTTTATTAAAGTATATCGTCCAGCTAATTTTTAAGGGAAAACTTTCCAACAAGTCAGTGTGACAAGTAATATGAATTGGCTTAAAAAAATGTCTTTTAAAAGCTTTGTAAAAGTCAAAAGATGTTTAAAAAAATATATACAGACACCACATTTAAACAACAAAAAGCCCTTAATAGAGTAAAGAGTGGATAAGCTTCAAGAAGCTCTACGCCTCTACTAGATTGTATTGAAACAAAGCCTCGATAAAAGACAAGAAAATTTTAATGATAGGATGTTCAAGATAAAAGTTTCCTAAATAAAGACAGCATACAAGCCTTTTTATGATTTTCAACAGGTCATGTGCAATCAACATGAGATGCCATATCGAACAGAATAAAACAGACACTCATTTCTAGTATTCCATTGTCTGTAATGAAATTTTGCAATAAATGAAATTAATAGAGTAAAATAAATCTAGTTGTGTTTTCTCTACATTAGATCAACCCAACAATAGAATATGCAATAATAGAGAATCAATTGCCATTTTGGAAAAACATCTTTTAGCCTATAATAAATATAAAATCAAAACAACTTCATATGATCCATACATGTCAACCCAACCATTAGCATTAACCCATAGATAATCTTTCAAAAAAAACTGAAACTAAGGCACCACCAAAAGTAATAATGCAATCTACTTATGTATCCATACTTCAAATGACAAGAGTTTAAAACAATATACATGATTTAAAATAAATAAATTCAGATAAGCAACCTGTCATAGAATAACTTAATTGTAACAAGGCGAAATCAAGCTTTCAACATAATCAATGATACCGTCCCAATAATTTATGAATTTGGGAAGTCCAATTTTTTCTACTCTATTATCTCTCCAATGATTCATAATTGCTTGCCTAGCAGCAATTGCCATTATCAGGACATCACCATTGTCAGACATGCATAACAAAGGAAAAGGAAGACCCAAGCAATCAATTTGAAGATCCTGGAAACTGACTCTCACCCATGGAGTCCAAGACTCTTCAACTCCAAACTCCTTCATTTGCCATATCACAAAATCGGTTCTCTTGCATTCATGAGAAAAATATAGGCAATTCATCAAAACTCCAATAGTTGGCTCAACACAGGGGGCTTCATCAAGACGAGGCAGCAACAATTTGGTGTATGTCTCCATCCCCAGATCAAACGAAAAAACTACCATATGAGCCATTGTAATAGTATCCCATTCAAAGGCATCCGAATTGACGTTGCAACACGCAGTTAAGAGTGCCATTAAAGTATACTCCATCATTATGCCTTGGAAAACACCGAGGAAATAATGTAACAACAGGAAAACTATGAATGTTTCTCCAACAGTTGTCACTAAAGCTGCAAATTTTCACTTGGATTTTGTGTGACTCATCCTTAGCTTCACAATTAACACTGAATGCTAACACCTTGTAAGTGTCACTTAAATTGTCATAACCAAATGCAAACCTATAAAAATTATTGGTAGTGAACGGTAAACAAGCCAATTTGTTGGATATTAACTTTGTAGCTGGGTTCCATAAATAAAAGCAATAATCCACAAACCTTTCTCCTTTAAAATAACCAAGTAAACAGACCAAGCCATTGTAGGAACCAATGTTGTATGATATACACCATTTATCATGATCAATGGTGTATGATCGGATCCCAATTATAGAATTCACAGAACGGGGAATAGCACAATGGATATATTCCAAACTGAGAGAATGCATTGACCGATGTAAGAAGAATTTGGCCTTTCTAGCAGTAGTAGTTGATCTATGTAGGTGCAATTTCACAAAATTGGGATCTGAGATTACAGATTTCCACAACTTACACACGCACTTGAATTTCAGCAGAGATTTCACAAGTAGCCATGACAAAATCTCCAAGGTGAGTTCGTCAGGGAAAAATGGAAGTGTCGGCGTGTTGAGGGGACGCGATGGCGATGGCGACTGAGCTGGACGGGTTTCCATGAGAGTGACGTTGTGGGACAAAAAAGGCTGTTCCTATGTTGAAATTAAAGGCAAACATGGAACCAACAAAATTAAGAAACCCTATTCTGCGGTTATTTAATAACAATGTCTATCCATTATTGGGTTTGTACCGGCACGGCCCATGAAGCCTTTGCTCTAGCTGACTCCACGTTGGACATTTTGTAATCGACCCATCGGCCTGACTCAATAATGTGGGGGGTGTGGAGACTTCATGTACTTAGGGCCCGTTTGATGGTCAGGATAAGAAATCCATGATATGGTAAGCTATCATATCCTGATAGGAACTATTGTTTGGTGAGCCAGCAGGATACGATAAATCAATCATGTCACCTATCATATCATGTCCACCTAGTTAAAATTTCATTCTGAGGGGAGGGCTGAGTTAGAACTCAATAGAATAAGATATGGTGATTTAAAGTATAATAAAATATTTTTATATTTTATATGTAAAATAGTTAAAGTATAATGAAAAATAATTTAAAGTATAATAAAATATAACATGATTACCAAAAAAATGTATAATAAAATATAAAATATTTAAAATAATAAAATATAACATGGTAACCAACAAATGGTATAATAAAATATTTTATATTATTTTAAAAAACTGAAAAATATAAAAAATTATTCTAATAATTTAACTATATGCAAGGTAAAAACTAAAATGAAGATTAAATTAAAAAATAATAATTCAAGTTAAACAATATTTTAAAATTTTTAAAAATTAGATGTAATTTTATGACAAAGATAATTTTGTCTTTTTATATAATTTTAAAAAATTAAATAATAAAAAAAACTAAGATCTAATAAAATATGAAAACATTTAGAATAAGAACAGATTTTAAAATTCATACTAAATTTATAATGTTATCCAATTGGTTATCATTGAATATCAAACGTCGGATATGATAACAACTTATCTTATCCATATTCTATTTGCCCTTATCCTATCATATCCTATCATATCCTGATCATCAAACGAGTCTTAATGATTTTTTTTTTTTAAAAGGAGGGCCTAAGCCCAAAGAAAAAACAAAGCAAACCAGAAACTAATTATCCATGGCTGCTACGCTTCTTGGGAAAAAAGCACAAGTAAAATCGTTGAAAAGCAGGGGAAGTAACTCCTCGAGGGCTACTCCAAAATAAGAATATCAAAGGAAGGCAAGGAAAATGTGAGGTTTGTGAGCCAATCAGCGCAGTTGTTTCCCTCCCACAAGGTGTGAAGAAAGATGACGTTCCACTCTCTCAGAGCTAGACGCATGATGCGAATGAGCAGCATGGAGGTCGAGTCTTAACGCTTATCTTAGCAAAATTGGGGGAAAACCAAAAAGAAAGAAAGAAATTATTCTTGAGATTTCTTTAATGTTCCATAGTAGTAGTAGTTGAGGAGCGGTACTCTTCTCCTTTTTTACTGTCCTGGACGGTTTTCCGTAATTTAGAATAGGTTAAAGTAATATTTTGGTCCTACACCTTGATACAAATTCTTGATTTGGTCCCTATACATATTAAAATGGTCCCTATACATACAAAAAATCTCCATTTGATCCTTATACGTTATCCGTTTGGTTCCTATACGAGCAAAAAATTATCAAATCAGTCCATAAAATTTTGTACGGCAGGGATCAAATGAAGACTTTATGTAGGATCATTTTAATAATTTTTTATATATATAGACTAAATCGAAAATTCGTATCACATATAGGGATCAAAATATTACTTTAACCTTTACTTTAGAATAAAATAACGCTGCTTGTCATCTGGTCTCCATCCGGTTATTGTGCCAACATTATCAATGATTATGGATTACCTCATCAGGCATGAATCAGTACAGATCACCCGTACAAAAAATTTATTTGTTGTGGTTAACATATTTCCTTAAATATATATAAATAACTATAACTATATTGAAATTTACTCAACAATGATCAATATTTATTTGTTTCTATCCATCAACATCATTGTGCATAACAAATTAATTTTGCGGATCTCTTTTTTTCCTTCCTCCGATGGAATATTTGGCTGCTAATCAATATTTACAAACAACTGTTGTATATTATTGTTATTTCAAAAATTTAAGTTAAAATATGATTAAAAAATATCTTAAAATATTATTTAGCATTATTATTTCCTTTAATGCTCTTTTATTTCCTTTGAATGAATTGATTCATGTTATTCTTTTAGAATGAAATTATCAACGCGTGGTTTTCAAATTAAGATTGATTGAATACAATTTATTAGTTCAACGGAAATATCTTTCATTTGAATATGTATTTTATTTTATTTTGATTAAAAACAAGGTTTAATTATTGAGTTAATCACTGAACTATTTAAGAATTCTTAATTAGGTCCATAAACTAAATTTGTTTAATTAGGTCCCTAAACTTATATAAAATTTTCAATTGGGTCCCCAAACTAAAAGTTTTTTAAGTAGGTCCCTGAACTTATATAAAATTTTCAGTTAAGTCCCTGAAGAAAAAATGTGAATATATAAAATAAAAATTAATAAAATGATTGTAACATCCCAATTTTTCACATATACGTTTAATTACTTTATTGAAATAATTAATTATCTAGATGTTTATTTTTGTTTATTTTTATGCGGTTTAGTTTGAGTAATTTTATTTACTCATTTAAAATATTTTGAGTGCGTTAGCACTGCGTAACTGCAATGTATACACACTACATGACAATAATATTACGCTATTGTCACTAATATTATTTGTTTAGAAAAATATTTTAAATAATATGATTCAAAGGAAGTTATTTTCAGATGTTACTTTATTTAATTTTAGATTTGAAAATAAATTGGTTTAGTGTTGACTGGAGATTAATTTTGGATCACGGATTTTCTTGGTTGATAAATTTAATCATCAATCTTTACTCTAATTTGAATTTTGAAAATATATATTTGTCATTCATTATTTTTAAATCCAAGGGTCAATATTATTTCCTTTTTTCTAAACTCAATCTCAAACACTCTATTTTATTTTGTATCTACACTAATTAAAAGAAAAAGGAAAATAAAACAAAGAAAAGTCTCTCTCTCTCTGGCTCATTTTTTTCCCACGACACCCATACCCCTCCTTTCTTCTTCCTTTCTTTTCTTTCTTTTCTTTCTTTTCTTCATTCTCCCTCAGCTTCATTTTTCTCCACCCTCTCCCTTGCTCTTAGCTGCACGCCACCACCCCTTGGACGTCCGTCGCCGTCCAGTCGTGCTCCGCCTGGGAGGTCACCGTCTGGTTGCGCCTGGTAGCGGAGAAGACGATGCCTGTTCTGCTCCATTTCGCTGCTCCTGTTCACGTCGCGCCTCCGCCACGGGTTAGCCTTCCGACGCTGTCCAAGGCTGTTCGACAGCCGTCCGACCATCGCTCCTGGTAGGGAGCCGCATGTAGGGTCGTTTGATTTCTTCCTGAACGGTTGTAGCAGCGCAGCGAAACTGCTCCTTTGTCTCTCGGTCGTCCACCGTCATCACCACCTTGGGCCGCCGTCACAGTACCTCTTCCCTTCTCCTGGGGTCAGTGAAACCTCATCTTTTGCTCAGATTCAAAAATCCCCAAATTTATTTTGAAACCCTAACCCTTTAATTTCATATTATGAATTTGAAATTTAACCTAGTTTTAGGTAATTGGGACTATGAATTAGTGCTTCCCTAAATTTATTTCATTGTTCTTTGATTAGAATGAGTTTTGCCCAAATTGCTCTATGAACCCTAAAGCCCCAATATGACTTTATTTGAAATTAGTTATGCAATTGTAAAATTAATTATGTCTTTATGCAATTGAGACTGTTAATTAATGAATTCTAAGCTTAATTTCATGTTCCTAGGATCAAAGCTCGTTTTCCTCAATTTTGATGATGAATCCTAATTTTCCCAAATCTGCATTTTATTGAAATTGGTTCTATTTTGAAAAATTAAGTAATTAAATCACTTTAGAGTGAGTAGTTGATAGTGAGTACCTGATTGTCCAAATTGCCTGGTTGTTGAAAATGCTTGGACTCCCTCTTTGGGATGTTAAAGTGGTTGTGTTTGCGTGGGGAAGCAGGTTTTACATGTTTCGGGAGTTGACAAGAGCTGTTTAGAGGAAACTGGAACGTCACAGCTTCGCTCTGAGGGAAGCGGATTGTTGAAAAACCAAGTAAATGATCATCTCTTGTCTACAAGAGGTAGGGGGGGGGGGGGGGGGGTGAACCACATCACACCATATTGGTGGATGTGAAGATGGCTTTATTTATCTGGTTGTTGGAAAATCATAAGTTAAGGATTTTCCACTTTGTTTAATTAGTCCCTTATGAGGACATGATTGTAGTGGTTAATTGTTGTTTGATCTATGTTTATTGGTATGATTGCTTGGTTGGAAAATGATTTCTCGCATTTTGAAAACCATCACTTTGATCATTGGATCAAAGTGAGGATTTAATAATTGGTTATTGCAAATAACTTGATTATTGTGATTATTCGAAATAACTTGATTATTATGATTATTTGATATAACATGATATGTTGATGCGCATGAATAATTGTGAGATTATTTGGTGAAGCCTAACCTTCACTTTGGTTGTGATTGACTTTTGGCCAAATGTGAATGGAAATGGGAGTTTAACTCCAATCCTTGAAACTTAAGCGACATTAACATCCTTAAGTGAGAAAATGAATATTGAAATTCATGAGGAAAGAGAATAAGTTTTTAACTACGTTTTGAAACATTGATTTTGTCTAAGAGATTTATAAATGATTTGAGAATTGTATTTGATTTTACTCTACATTTGAAAATATCCAAGTGATGTCTTAAAGACCAAGAAAAAGAATGTCATTATCCAAACTTGTGTTGCAGTATTTAAAATTGTTGTGAGTTGCCTAAGTCGTTCAAAAATGACATTGAATTTATTATTGTTCATAAAGAAGCAAAATGTGGTTTTAAAAGTTTTAAGAAAACGAGTTTCTAAAGTTTGGAAGTGTAAAATGGACTAAAAGTAAGTAATCCGACAAATCTTATTTCTTATGAGTTTGGAACTGTTTAACCATTTAACTAAGTGTCCTAAATCCCTACATGAGTTTTAGAACATTTGAGTTAAAAAAACTGTTGAAAAATGAATTACGCGATTTACGAGTTTAGCGACATTTGGTCAAGTCATAGAGTTTTTGAGCAAAACGTAATGTAAAGTTTTAAATTGGTATTTTCATGTCTTAACATGGGTATTGGAATTTAAGAGAGTGAAAGATTTGAGAATAATGGCATGCTTTTGAAAACACGTGGTTTAGGTCCTAAATTCAGTAAAAATGGACAAAATCGCCTTTTATGGATTTCGAGTGTTTTTGAGAAACTATTTTAAGGAATTTGATACTATTATATCCTTATTTGAATTTATTTTCAAATGGTTTGGTTTTAGCCAAGGAATGTTGATTTTGAATCAAAAGGGTTTTAGTCGTCATGACTAGTATTTCAAGTTAAATAGAAAACCTAAGTCGAGGATGGCTTAGTGAAAACAAAGACTTAATGATTATGACTCATGGTGGAGCAAGACCATATGTCATAAAGTAAGGACGATTCACTCATCCTTACATCCATAATACTTAATGACAAAGAGTATTTTGAGGTTGCTTGCTCGACAAGTAATCCTATTCGAGAATGGACTTAAAGAGGCAAAATTGAGTAGGTGATGAATGACCAACCTTCATAATGTACTGAAGCATTGAAACATGGATAGTCCAACGAGGGGTGATTCCCAAGAGGTTGGTACTGTCTGCTTTGCCTCTAGAATGGCTTTTGGTTTCCGTAAGGAACCACAAAATTTATCCGGTGGATAAATATGAACGAAATGACTTTTGGTCTCCGTAAGGAACCTCGAAATTTATCCGGTGGATAAATATGAATGCACATGCCATTAACGACATTATTGCCTAAACACATAGTTGATACTATGCTCTGTAAGACCTTTGTGCCTAGGAAGTTGAGCCGACGTGCTAGTGACGATCTTAAATGGTCTTGGGGGTGTTCGGGGTAGGAGGGTCACAAATGGTCAGTTGGTGATTCTTCTTGGTCATGGCGTTCCATGTAATACACTGACATCAACGACTAGATGCTAGCTGGTCACAATTATCGAGAGTGTTTCACAATCAATTATAGTACCACTATGTGGCTGTTACTATCGAACGCACAAGATGCCTAATATTGGCAGTTGTGAAACATGTGCTCTAATCACTACTTCTGAATGTTCTCTTAGCTCCGGAGTTAGGGTCAAATCTTCCTTGAGGTCGTGTAGGTATGGGACTATGCAGTTTCAAATCAGTTACCTCTGTTCTCGTGTCTCTGTGAGCTAACAGTGTCAGACATGTCTTGATGAGATCATGTTTATGAAGTTATTGTACACCTTTGGTTATAGGTGTATGTGATTATTGCTTGAATATATATATTGAATTGTTTGATTGAGATATATCTATATGTCTACATGGATATGAATGTATGCTATGTGGTGTCGTGCTATTTTCATATCTGCCATATGCTGTAATGTTTGGGAATCTCACCTCTTATTTTATATTGCCTAAGTTGGCTGCCTATGTGCATTCTGCGTTCTTCAGAGAAGACTGAGATGTTAAGATGTTGCCCGACTGATTGATCGTAGTGGATGTGGTTCGAACATGCTGACGATATATTGAAGTCCCTAGTGAACGTCTTCAGCTTTTAGATGGTTCAAGTTGATGGTCTTTGTGTTTTTCTGTCATGCCTGACCTTTCTTCTCTTGAGACAGGCATGATTGTCGTTGGTATGTAGGCTATGACTTTTCTCTTGGTTAGGGAAATGGCTTAGTCTGAGAGCTACTTTTGTAATAGCTCTAGTGATGTCTTTTGTGACGACATCAATAGTGGACTAAAATAGGGTTTCCGCTAGATCTCGTCAGCTGGGTTTGTTCTTCTCACGATGTACGAGAGATGATGGTCTTTTATATTTTGTTTTGGCTAGCTTGGGATGTCTGGGAGTTAATGTTACTGTTTATGGAGCTGCGACTCCAAGTACCTTGTATTTTAGGAGCTGCGTTTCCATAGCTTTATGTTGGGTCTCTGTATCTTTATGTTTTCAGTTTTTGAGTCGGGTTGGGTTTTGTGTAAATCATTTTCGAACTTACAACCTTAATCATGATTAGTAGATGTTTTAATGCACTGTTATTTTCTAAGTAACCCTAGACTGTATTATGTAAATATTTGATGAGGTTGAATGTTTTATTGCTTACCTTGAGAAAAAGAAAAAGATTTGATATTATAAAATGTTTTATCAGGTATTATGACCTCATCCAAACCCCGTTTTTCAAATGGGACATTTCGAAATGTTTTCTTTCAAACATTGAAAATTCTTACCTTGATCTATTCCATTGATCTTCAAAGAAAAAAAATTACCCCATTTTATTGCAGAGAATTTAATTAAACTATCTTTCGGCCTTAAAATGTCACAAAATGTAGCGCCCGAGAAGGGTGTTACAATGATAGATAATGAAATTTAAAAATATAATATTGTTAATAATAAAATGACAAATGATGAATATGAGAGAAAAAACTCACTATTTAAAATAATAATAAAAATAAAACTAAGTGAGAAAAACTATTGTTTACCATAATAATTAAATAAAAATAAATAAATTTGGGAGACAAAATTTAGTTCTTGAAATGATAATAAAAAAATAATGAAATATGAAATTGTGTTAGAAAATCCATGTTTTATAAAAGAAATATTAAGATATTAAGCTGAGTCAAATATTTAATATTTGAAATAACATTAAAATAATAACAATAAACATAGCAAGAAAAAATGTTATTTAAGAAATATCAAAATAATTTAAGAAAAATCTCAATTAAAATATAAAATAACATAATAAATAATTAAATAAATTAAATAACTCAAAATAAAATTGACAACCAAACTAAGATGTGATATTTACTTAACTAGAATCTTTTTTTTATTCATTATTTCAACCAATAACCTTTTTGTTAATTGAGGCTTTTTTTTAATTTTTTTATTTGAGGTTTATCAGTTTAATCTCTTAATATTTTTTTATAAAACATGGATTTTTTTAGCACAATTTCGTATTTCATTATTTTATTTTTATCATTTCAAGAACTAAACTTTGTTTCTCAAATTTATCTATTTTATTTAATTATTATGCCGAACAATAATTTTTCTCACTAATTTTATTTTTTATTTTATTATTATTATTATTATTTTAAATAGTGAGTTTTTCTCTCATTTTCATCTTTTGTCGTTTTATTATGTCAAACAATTTTTTTCTAAATTTTATCACCTATCATTTTATTACTTTTTATTTTATATAGTCAGTTTTTTGCTTTAGGGATTCAATTGAAAATTTTATTTTAGTTCAGGGACCCAATTAGAAACTTTAATTATGTAGCTAGCAGAGGTCTTCACCTTCATTGCCGCTTGGCCTTAGGTCGACAGGCGTCCATGTCCGAAGACGCATGAACGTGAGCTTTAGTTCATGTGTATTTCTCTCTCGGTCATTTTGCACTTGCCACCAAACAAAAAGAATAACCCTTCAATCAGGTTGCCGGTAATTAGTTTGCCATCTATAACCGGTTAGCATAACTCTTATCTCGTCCGTTCATTAAATAATATATGGGTCATTTGTCATGGAGTATTGAAACTCTAAGTTTGTCATGGAGCATTGAAGACAAAGCCACTTGAACTATCATGACGTAACGGGCGAGTCTTCGATCCTCACTGCTGCTAATTGTGGATCCATCCTCCCTCCTTTTTGACCGGATGCAGCCTGTTTCCGGTAATTGCAACTATTTTTTTTTTTTTAAAACTCCCGTTTTGTTTGTTGCCAAAAAGGCAAAAAATGGCCTTGCTCCTCTGTTCGGTAGCCACTGCGGAAGGTTGTGGTTTTGTTTTCTCCTTCAACAACCATCGTTCTTCCTCTTCCACTTGCGGGTTGCCGCCCCTTCCTTGTCCTCCTTGCTTCGTCTTCCCCTTTCCGCTTGCGGGTTATGGTGGGGGAAGGTGAAGGGTTGAATCGCAGGAAGTGGCGGTGATGGAGGATGGAGGGAAGGGGAGGGACATGGGATGTGACGGTGGTGGTTGAAGGCGGCGGCGGTTGTTGTTGCGGAGGGTTATAGTTTTAAGGAACAAGGCGGGGTGTCGTCGGAGACGGAGATGGGTTCTCCGACGGCGAAATTGCAGAGGGTGGAATCAGTTAGACGGAAGGTGTGGCAAAATTGCTTCCTTCATGAGGCGACGACGCTCCTTGCAAGAACATAACAAGAACTGAGCTCCCATCGTTATCACTCTCGCTGGCATTCCCTTTGTTGGTTCAACCGTGGAAATCGAGCATTCCTCCGACACCATCACCCTCACGGCCTCACCGCAAAATGAATAACCCTGTTTCGTTTTCCTTCCCAATCCCTCAACCTAGAACTCAACACCTTCAAGCAATTCTCAAGCACTTCAACAAAGTTGTAAACTTTAATCTGTAAAAAGGTTGATTTCCGTTACTGGGAAATTTCTTTCCCAAGTTGAAATCCGTCTTCAGTTCTAGTTTTGTTAAATGTCTTGTGTGATGTTGTGTTTTGCTAAATGTTTTGTCATGCCAATCGTGGGGAAAAAAAAAGTTTTGTCATACTGATTGTTTGCCCGTTGATGGTGGCAGTACTGACTAGAAATTCCTTTCTTTGAACGGAGAAGAGAATGAGAAAGTAAGGGAAGAGAAATGGCAGAGAACTGAGAAGTGTCCATTACCTGCCTTTTCGGTTGCCCAAAATTATCTCAACCGTCCGTTTTTTAAATCATTAAATCAATGGCTCATAACAATGAAGGACGGATACTCAACATGTGAGAGCGAGGATTGAAGACAATGCCTGACGTAACTTATGTTTGTTGGATGCAGCTCTATTCGGTTACAGTATTGGTTTGTTTTTTTTTTTCTTCTTTTGATATACGGTTACAGTATTGTTTTCAATCCACTAAAACTGTGCTTATTAATATTTTTTTAAAAATAACATTATTGAAGATTAGTATTTTTTTTAATACTCATAATATACACACAGATGATGTCTGAATTATATCTACATATGATACCTTGCCTCGAAAAAAAAAATCTACATATGATACCTTTATTTAAGCTTGACATTAGACTGTAAAAGAACAACATGGTGTCATTGAGTGTCTTATTTTCAATTTTTCAGATTTAAAAGTTTACACATGAAAAGTTTGGTATGGAGAAAATTTTGGTCAACCATGAGGCACCAATTCAAATGCAACATTTTGATTTGTGAATGCTAAATATTAATTCCCAGGCTCAACTTTTCCTTCATGATTTTAAAGTGATTGTTTAGACTGTATGATAGTTCACGTTTTATCAATTGGTGGAGAAGCATGTGATAAAAAATCATAGATAATTGGGACTCAATCTAGGATGATCGAATTGGTGCAATAAAGCGTCCATGTGAACATATGTATTGCAAGTTGGTTACTGGACTCTTTGTAGCAAAGATTTTAAAAATACATATATAAAATTAAAATAGCATATCATCACATGATTGGAAACAAATATTTAGGCAGAGGCGCGAGAGCTAAAAACACACTACTTGCAAGCTTTGATTTTCTAGTTATTTATTATAAGTAATCACTGGAAAACTTCCACTTACTGACGACAAATAAATTCCAAGGTCATTAATCTTTATTTATATATGACAAATAGAGGGAAAGCAACAATGATATTTCCCATATCTGATCAATTATGAAGAGGGTTTGGCCCAGTTGGGACTCGCCGGTGAGAAACCGCATGAATGTGCTTGAACTTATCCTTCCTTGAGTTCAAAGAGGCGAGAATGGCAGAGTAACTTTGTATAAACATGGAAGAAAACTTTCTTCCTGACCTTGCAGTAGTATGGCTGAGTAAATGGAACCTTGCATTCCTGACAGCAGAACAATGAGAAGCAAAAAGATGTTTAAAAAAAATGTATCCAAACACCACATTTAAACAATAAAAGCCCTTAATTGAGCAGATAAGCTTCGAAACCTGTACTGGATTGTATTGAAACAAAGCTTCAATAAAAGACAAGAAAATTTCAATAATGAGATGTTCAAGATAAAAAGTTTCCATTAGCATACAAGCCTTTTTATGATCTTCAACAGGACAAATGCAATCAAAATGAGTTGATATATCGAACAGAATAAAACAGACACACTCATTTCTAGTATTCCATATCTGTAATGAATTTTTGCGGTAAATGAAATTTATAGGGGAAAAAAAAATCTAGTTGTGTTTTCTCTACATTAGATCAACCCAATAATAGAATATACAATAAAGAATCGATTACCATTTTGGAAAATCATCTTTTAGCCTACAATAAATATAAAATCAAAACAACTTCATATGATCCATACTTGTCAACCCAACCATTAGCACTAACCCAAAGATAATCTTTCAAAAAAAAAAAAACACTGAAACTAAGGCACCACCAAAAATATTAATGCAGTCTACTTATTTATCCCTACTTCAAATAGCAAGAGTTTAAAACAATATACATGATTTAAAATAAATAAAATTAGATAAGCAACCTGCCATAGAAGAACTTAATTGCAACAAGGCGAAATCAAGCTTTCAACATAATCGATGATACCGTCCCAATAATTTATGCATTTGGGAAGTTCAATTTTTTCTACTTTATTATCTCTCCAATAATACGTAATTGCTTGCCTAGCAGCAGTTGCCATTATCAGGACATCACCATTGTCAGACATGCATAACAAAGGAAAAGGAAGACCCAAGCAATCAATTTAAAGATCCTGGAAACTGACTCTCACCCATGGAGTCCAAGACTCTTCAACTCCAAAGTATACTCCATCATTATGCCTTGGAAAACACCGAGGAAATAAGGTAACAACAGGAAAACTATGAATGTTTCTCCAACAATTGTCACTAAAGCTGCAAATTTTCACTTGGATTTTCTGTGACTCATCCTTAGCTTCACAATTAACACTGAATGCTAACACCTTGTAAGTGTCACTTAAATTGTCATAACCAAATGCAAACCTATAAAAATTATTGGTAGTGAACGGTAAACAAGCCAATTTGTTGGATATTAACTTTGTAGCCGGGTTCCATAAATAAAAAGCAATAATCCACAAACCTTTCTCCTTTAAAATAACCAAGCAAATGTACCAAGCCATTGTAGGAACCAATGTTGTATGATATACACCATTTATCATGATCAATGGTGTATGATCGGATCCCAACTATAGAATTCACAGAACGGGGAATACCACAATGGATATATTCCAAATTGAGAGAATGTATTAACTGATGTAAGAAGAATTTGGCATTTCTGGCGGTAGTAGTTGATCTATGTAGGTGGAATTTCACAAAATTGGGATCTGAGATTACAGATTTCCACAACTTACACATGCACCTGAACTTCAACAGAGATTTCGCAGGTAGCCATGACAAAATCTCCAAGGTGAGTTCGTCAGGGAAAAATGGAAATGTCGGCGTGTTGAGGGGACGCGACGGTGATGGCGACTGAGCTGGACGGGTTTCCATGAGAGCGACGATGTGGGACAAAAAAGGCAGTTCCTATGTTGAAATGAAAAGGCAAACATGGGAACAACAAAATTAAGAAACCCTATTCTGCGGTTATTTAATAACAATGTCTATCCATTATTGGGTTTGTACCGGCGTGGCCCATGAAGTCTTTGCTCTAGAAGATTCCACGTTGGGCATTTTGTAATCGACCTGACTCAATAATGTGGGGGTGTCGAGACTTCATGTACTTAGGGCCCGTTTGATGGTCATGATAAGAGAGCCATGATATGGTAAGCAATCATATCCTCGACTTGAACTATTGTTTGGTGAGCCAAAGAAATATGATAAATCAATCATGTCACCTATCATATCCTATCCACCGAGTTAAAATTTCATCCTGAGGGGAAGGCTGAGTTAGAACTCAACAGGATAGGATATGGTGATTTAAAGTATAATAAAATATTTTAATATTTTATATATAAAATAATTAAAGTATAATGAAAAATAATTTAAAGTATAATAAAATATAACATGATTACCAAAAAAATGTATAATAAAAAAATAGAATATTTAAAATAATAAAATATAACATGGTTCCTAACAAATGGTATAATAAAATATTTTATATTATTTTAAAAAACTAAAAAATATAAAAATTATTATAATAATTTAACTATATGTAAAGTAAAAACTAAAATGAATATTAAATTTTAAAAATAATAATTCAAGTTAAAC
The DNA here is from genome assembly GCA_030762895.1 of Sophora flavescens. Classification (NCBI taxonomy): domain Eukaryota; kingdom Viridiplantae; phylum Streptophyta; class Magnoliopsida; order Fabales; family Fabaceae; genus Sophora; species Sophora flavescens. Next base: position 159,316,677 of record CM061067.1, on the reverse strand, counting down.
AATATTTTAAAAATTTAAAAAATTAGATGTAATTTTATCACAAAGATAATTTTGTCTTCTTATATAATTTTAAAAAATTAAATAATAAAAAAAACTAAAATCTAATAAAATATGAAAACATTTAGAATAAGAACAGACATTAAAATTCATACTAAAATTATAATGTTATCCAATTGGTTATCATTGAATACCAAACGTCGGATAGGATAACTGTAATATCGTGACTTCCACAAGGATACTAGTAACTAATAATATATAAACCTGGTTATAGCATCAGGAATAATAGTTAAACATAGGAAATTTTAAAAATAAGTGAAACAATTTGTACAAGATATTTTTGTAGAGTTGAACATATAATTGGAATTAATTTAATACAAATAACCATTTAACCCCTAATCAAAAATTCAATTTCATGCAAACATTGACTCCTAGTAAGACTCCAACTTTGATCCGGCTATGAAAACTAACGTATCTTGGGACACTATTGGGTGACTGCCAAGCAATCTCTCGAACTTGCTTATCAGTTTCCAATATGTACCTGTTATCTGAAACAAAGAGGAGTCTAGTGAGAAATGAATCTCAATGAGTTCCTGGTTCAAGCAAAGCATATTAGTAAACAATATATTGTGTTTAATTGTCCTCGTTGAATTACACATACTTAATTATATGCACACATATCAAATTAACCTCACGTGGTGGTAAAGTTTCTCATAGCCAACTTACCTCTCCATTTTGCCAGGTGTGCACTCCGTGGACTAAAGCAAGCTAAAGTAGGACTACTCAAACTTTATACCACTACGGAATTATTCTCTTATAACTCACCCTTTCATCACTAGCTCTTTCTACTGGGTCCTTACTTGGATTGAGTTATTTATTGAATGTGAATCTAAGCATAGGCATTTTAAATAGAAAAACCTTTACTAGGTACCTCAAGTGTGAGCGGAAATAAGGCACGCATAGTTTAAACTGGTTGATATGGCAGTCAGAGCTCTATGACAATAATTAGGCGTCCCTTAATTGTTATTACCATATCCTGACCTCCAAAAATGAAGGGCTTACAAAAACATCTCACCCACAAAATATTGTGGCCTTAAAGAATGGCTAGAATATTTTTGAAACCTTAGGTTTCACTAAACATAGACCATTTTAAGTTTTTAATATCATGCTATGATTCATTTTCTTGTACTCTTCCCAAATGGAAGTCAAATGCATTAAATATTCATCAATCATACCAAGATGATAACTTCATTAAACATTGCACAAAAAAGCAAAGAGTGAAGACATAGCACAAATGGAAATGTCACACCTTCGTATTGCAATTCATACCAACCAAATCACCATGCAACAACCGCTAAGGTATATCATACAGCCACAAAGAGTACCATACCAATTGTACATATACATATTATTCATGGTTGGATAGAATTAAAACACATAGGAATATATTCCACACAAATCAAGTAGCCATATGCTCACAGTTATGTAAACAGAATTTGCAGCAACTTGGAACTGGGTTTTCTCCACAAAAACTTCATCAAAATTAGAACTTCCAGAGCCTAAATTGTAACAAGGTAAGTCTATTTTCTAATGGCACAAGAATGGTTTCAATCCAGCAACTGTACAGGGGGTTATGGCCATAACACTACAACAACATATCAACAAATTCTCTGTTCTTGGCAGCAACTTGCAAGCCTGTTTTCTCCTTCAATACTTAACGAAATTTAGTCATTCTAGTGTCTATTTCGTATAAAATTCTGTATAGTTTCCAAAGGTTCAAGAATCATTTCAAAATGATCTCTATAGAACAAGTTATAGACAAATTACTGACAGGATGTCAATACGGGTTTGAAGGTTAATTTATCCCCCCTTATCACTTCCACCCAAAACAGTCCCCTATCCTTGCATGCAATCAAAATAATCAATGGTTGCACACATCTTGCAACATCAAAATAAGCATGCAACATAAGAAATAAAGAACTTAGTAAATAGTTGTGATTTATGGTCACCCAATGTTACAAACAACAAGAACTCACATATCAATTTATAGCTTAAAAACTAATGACCTAAAGCAAAATTTCAGCAGTTTTCAGTTAACTTCTATGATTTTATTAAAATGCCAAACGAGGTCAGATTTGAACAAACAACCCCTCTATGAAAAGCTAAACAAGTATAGTTTATGAATAAAATTTTAGTCTTGGAGAATAGCCTTCCAAAAATTACAGTTTTGATAGGAAATCCTCTGCACTCAGAAAACAGGACAGCTGCAATACCTTAACTTGTAACAGGTTTTTCTCCATCAATACTCAATGAAAAACAGAAAAATCAGTGTCTAAAGTGTAGTATTTCGAATCTACTTTCTAACAAAATCAGAATCATAAACAAAAGAGTTCTACATAAACAGTTATAAGCAAAACACTGAACCTATGTCTATACGGGTTTTCAGGACAGCAACTATAACATTTCCTTGTAAGCAATATAACAAACATCTGTCAAGCAAGATCCTTTAACATATCTATTCTCATATATTGGCATATCAACACCATCCCAAAATCAAAACCAATTTACTATACACATGCAAATAGAAAATCAACTAATTAGAGCACGTATGAACAACTCCTAAGCTTGGATTTATGGTTACCAAGCACTAAAACCAAGGGAACTCACCTGACTGAAGCTAGAAAATGAAGACTTGGTGATTTCCTCTATCTCTCTTGATCTTAGAGAAGTTCTCCCAATTATCAATCTATCAATTTCTTCACTTGCTTCCTAGTCCTTGGAATGGTGAGAACAGTAGCTTCTTACCTCCTTAATTAGCTCACTTTTGTAGCTAGAAAAGGAAGAACTTTCATCTAAACATAAATCCTTCCAAGACCCATTTTGAAGGTGAAGAAGGGAGGTTTGCATGCTCAGATTTTGGTTTGGTTTAAGAGGAGTGTGGTGGTATTTTATGCTAGGAACTGAAATGAGGAGCAGAATGATGTAGATTGGTGGTGGTTTGTGGTGGTTTTGGTGGAATGGAGGTGATGGTGGTGGTGAGGCTTCTTTGAGAGAAGAAGAAGAAGAGTTTATAGACTGAATAAGTGAGTATGGGAGAGGGGAATTCGTGGTTTAAGTAAAAGGAGAGGGGGGGTGTACAGTAAAATAGGGGGTGCGACTAGAAATTTAAGAAAATCGGCTTTTTAATGAAATGTGTTATATTAAAATTTGGTAATTTCATCAATAAATTTTACCCTTTATAAACCCCCCAAAATAATTATATTTTCTCACTAGAATATTTATTAGTCAAAGATAAAAATTATTTGATACTAAATTATAAAATATTTCATTTTATAAATATCAATTACAATTAATCATCGCTGTATAAAAATCAAATAAGATTTTTATCGGGTCAGCCTAAAAATAATACAGAGAGGCTTAACAATTCATATTCATACATTTGCATACTCATGAGATGTAAGAAATTAAAGCACACCAGTGATCACAATCATAATGAAATGACTAAAATACCCTTGGGAAAGGATATTACATTACTCTCCCCCTTAAAAAAAAAAATTTGTCCTCAAAATTTAGACAACTCAAATACCCATACAAGAATCTAAACACTTAAACATCGAATGATAATGCCAATCTCATAAATCACATTAAATATCGGTTGTTGTCTAGCAACCTTCCCATATCATGACAATTAAAAGCATGCAAGTGAGAAATAAGACACAAAACAACTTCAATTTGGATCACATAGGTATATATATACATTTAAAGCATACAATAAAGCAAATTTGTCCTATGGTACAAGTAAGATTGTTGATGCTTAAGAGTTTCATTTAGGTTCCTAGATGGCTTCCTACAAGATACTTCGTCTAGTAGCTACTAAGCTTCTGCTGCGTGCTCTGATCAATAAGGTTTTGTTTGTAAGCTTGAATCCATATTGATGAACTGGTGGTAGAAGGTTCGAGACATCTATACATTAGTTCTAGAGTTTAGCCCCTGAGGACTCTTATTGAAATCTTAAAATTATGGATCTCACTCTAGAAGTGAAATATAGGTCCCGTTGACCCGATAAGGAAAGCTTTTGGTACTTTTAATAAAATACCAAACAAAGTTGGTTTTGAGTAAATGACCACTCTTTGGAAAGCATAGGTTGTCTAGTTTATGAATAAAATATTTTATTTCACGAAATAGTCCTTCAATTAGTATAGTTCACAGATGAAGAGACTGATGTACGTAAACAAGACAATGATTGTCCCTCAACTAGAGATGCATTTTAAAATATCAATACTCAGTGAAATCCAATGAAATTTGGGTTCAAATTGAAAAAGAACAAGTCTAGTTTTCATACATATATTTGGTTTTCCAGAATATAATTTGTACACAAGGATATAACTGAAAGAAGATACAAGGTCAAGCCAAAAGCATGGTTTTGACAATCAGAAAACTGTAACTTTGGAAATTAATTCAGTGGGTTATATTCAACCAAATCATGCAAATGATATGTTTAAATGGAAGCCCCGAAAGTCTAGTTTTTAAAACTATGCCCAGATTTTAGAAATTGGATTTGTACATAAGGTTTTGATTGAAAGAAGATACAGAGATCAAAACAGGACAACAAACTGTTTTCAAATTTATAACACCTTTTAAAATATTTATACCCAGTCAAATTCCATGAAATTTGTGCACAAACTGAAGCAAAATGATTCTAGCTTCCAACAAATAAGAATCATTTAAAAATAAGTTCCATGAAAAAAGTTATGAACAAAATACTGGACCTATATCTATACAGGTCTTGAGGACAACACCTCACCCTCTTGAACTTCAACATTATTTTAAATCTACTCATCCAACAACTATCCAGTACTCAAACACATCAGACCATACTTGAATCACATCCAACAAGTAAGAAATTAAAGAAACCAAGTTCAGCTTTTTCACAAGTTTCCTCAAATACACATTCAATACTTCACATAATCAATATGCATATTCATTACACTCATTTCAAGCATGGCAAACATAGTTATTCCAGCAAGCAAAGTAACTTTCCTCTTATTAGTCACCATGTAAACAGAATCACACAGCTAAATACTAATCAAACACATGCATAAAATTTACCACATACAAAATTATCAGGATAAGGTATGATTTCGACCACTAAACAAACAAGGCAATTTCAAACACATTGACCAGTTAGTACATATTAATCAAAAAGCATTAAACTAGTAGTATATAAAATTAGAACCATACTCATCTCAACAAACTCAATTACCTCTATTAATTTCTTTGGGAAATTGGTCAAAGAAAATAATATATATCATTTATCTTTACAAACATAATCGTTCTTGCACAAGCAAAATTTGTTCAAAAATATTTGGCTTACAAGAAATCTTGTTTTGAAATCAATCTTTTGGAAACAATTCTAGGAGTTGTCATCATTCACCATTCCCCAAACAAATACCTGAGGCGGCCTACCCCATTAATTTGTATCAGGAATTTAGAAAACTAACAACTTCACATAACACTTAAACTGACACCCTAAGCCGGATCACTCTAGACTCAACTCACAGTCCGATGGGATCGAACTGCTCTGATACCATAATGTAATATCGTGACTTCCACAAGGATACTAGTAACTAATAATATATAAACCTGGTTAATAGCATCAGGAATAATAGTTAAACATAGGAAATTTTAAAAATAAGTGAAACAATTTGTACAAGATATTTTTGTAGAGTTGAACATATAATTGGAATTAATTTAATAGAAATAACCATTTAACCCCTAATCAAAAATTCAATTTCATGCAAACATTGACTCCTAGTAAGACTCCAACTTTGATCCGGCTATGAAAACTAACGTATCTTGGGACACTATTGGGTGACTGTCAAGCAATCTCTCGAACTTGCTTATCAGTTTCCAATATGTACCTGTTATCTAAAACAAAGAGGAGTCTAGTGAGAAATGAATCTCAATGAGTTCCTGGTTCAAGCAAAGCATATTAGTAAACAATATATTGTGTTTAATTGTCCTCGTTGAATTACACATACTTAATTATATGCACACATATCAAATTAATCTCACATGGTGGTAAAGTTTCTCATAGCCAACTTACCTCTCCATTTTGCCAGGTGTGCACTCCGTGGACTAAAGCAGGCTAAAGTAGGACTACTCAAACTTTATACCACTATGGAATTATTCTCTTATAAATCACCCTTTCATCACCAACTCTTTCTACTGGGTCCTTACTTGGATTGAGTTATTTATTGAATGTGAATCTAAGCATAGGCATTTTAAGTATAAAAACCTTTACTAGGTACCTCAAGTGTGAGCGGAAATAAGGCACGCATAGTTTAAACTGGTTGATATGGTAGTCAGAGCTCTATGACAACAATTAGGCGTCCCTTAATTGTTATTACCATATCCTGGCCTCCAAAAATGAAGGGCTTACAAAAACATCTCACCCACAAAATATTGTGGCCTTAAAGAATGGCTAGAATAGTTTTGAAACCTTAGGTTTCACTAAACATAGACCATTTTAAGTTTTTAATGCCATGCTATGATTCATTTTCTTGTACTCTTCCCAAATTGAAGTCAAATGCATTAAATATTCATCAATCATACCAAGATGATAACTTCATTAAACATTGCACAAAAAAGCAAAGAGTGAAGACATAGCACAAATGGAAATGTCACACCTTCGTATTGCAATTCATACCAACCAAATCACCATGCAACAACCGCTAAGGTAGATCATACAGCCACAAAGAGCATCATACCAATTGCAGATATACATATTATTCATGGTTGGATAGAATTAAAACACATAGGAATATATTCCACACAAATCAAGTAGCCATATGCTCACAGTTATGTAAACAGAATTTGCAGCAACTTGGAACTGGGTTTTCTCCACAAAAACTTCATCAAAATTAGAACTTCCAGAGCCTAAATTGTAACAAGGTAAGTCTATTTTCTAATGGCACAAGAATGGTTTCAATCCAGCAACTGTACAGGGGGTTATGGCCATAACACTACAGCAACATAAAAACAAATTCTATGTTCTTGGCAGCAACTTGCAAGCCTGTTTTCTCCTTCAATACTTAACGAAATTTAGTCATTCTAGTGTCTATTTCGTATAAAATTTTGTATAGTTTCCAAAGGTTCAAGAATCATTTCAAAACGATCTCTATAGAACAAGTTATAGACAAATTACTGACAGGATGTCAATACGGGTTTGAAGGTTAATTTATCCCCCTTATCACTTCCACCCAAAACAGTCCCCTATCCTTGCATGCAATCAAAATAATCAATGGTTCCACACATCTTGCAACATCAAAATAAGCATGCAACATAAGAAATAAAGCACTTAGTAAATAGTTGTGATTTATGGTCACCCAATGTTACAAACAACAAAAACTCACATATCAATTTATAGCTTAAAAACTAATGACCTAAAGCAAAATTTCAGCAGTTTTCAGTTAACTTCTATGATTTTATTAAAATGCCAAACGAGGTCAGATTTGGACAAACAACCCCTCTATGAAAATCTAAACAAGTATAGTTTATGAATAAAATTTTAGTCTTGGAGAATAGCCTTCCAAAAATTACAGTTTTGATAGGAAATCCTCTGCACTCAGAAAACAGGACAGCTGCAATACCTTAACTTGTAACAGGTTTTTCTCCATCAATAATCAATGAAAAACAGAAAAATCAGTGTCTAAAGTGTAGTATTTCGAGTCTAATTTCTAACAAAATCAGAATCAAAAACAAAAGAGTTCTACAGAAACAGTTATAAGCAAAACACTGAACCTATGTCTATACGGGTTTTAAGGACAGCAACTATAACATTTCCTTGTAAGCAATATAACAAACATCTGTCAAGCAAGATCCTTTAACATATCTATTCTTATATATTGGCATATCAACACCATCACAAAATCAAAACCAATTTACTATACACATGCAAATAGAAAATCAACTAATTAGAGCACGTATGAACAACTCCTAAGCTTGGATTTATGGTTAGAAAATGAAGACTTGGTGATTTCCTCTATCTCTCTTGATCTTAGAGAAGTTCTCCCAATTATCAATCTATCAATTTCTTCACTTGCTTCCTAGTCCTTGGAATGGTGAGAACAGTAGCTTCTTTCCTCCTTAATTAGCTCACTTTTGTAGCTAGAAAAGGAAGAACTTTCATCTAAACATAAATCCTTCCAAGACCCATTTTGAAGGTGAAGAAGGGAGGTTTGCATGCTCAGATTTTGGTTTGGTTTAAGAGGAGTGTGGTGGTATTTTATGCTAGGAACTGAAGTGAGGAGGAGAATGATGTAGATTGGTGGTGGTTTGTGGTGGTTTTGGTGGAATGGAGGTGATGGTGGTGGTGAGGCTTCTTTGAGAGAAGAAGAAGAAGAGTTTCTAGACTGAATAAGTGAGTATGGGAGAGTTGAATTCGTGGTTTAAGTAAAAGGAGAGGGAGTGTGTACAGTAAAATAGGGGGTGCGACTAGAAATTTAATAAAATCAGCTTTTTAATGAAATGTGTTATATTAAAATTTGGTAGTTTCATCAATAAATTTTACCCTTTATAAACCCCCCAAAATAATTATATTTTCTCACTAGAATATTTATTAGTCAAAGATAAAAATTATTTGATACTAAATTATAAAATATTTCATTTTATAAATATCAATTACAATTAATGATCGCTGTATAAAAATCAAATAAGATTTTTATCGGGTCAATTCATTAAAAATAATACAAAGAGGCTTAACAATTCATATTCATACATTTGCATACTCATGAGATGTAAGAAATTAAAGCACACCAGTGATCACAATCATAATGAAATGACTAAAATACCCTTGGGAAATGATATTACAATAACAACTTATGTTATTCATATTTTGTCTGCCATTATCCTATCCTATCATGGCCACCAAACGAGCCTTAATGATTCTTTTTTTTTTTTTGGTTTAAAAAGATGGCCTAAGCCGAAAGAAAAAACAAAGCAAACCAGAAACTAACTATCCATGGCTGCTATGCTTCTTGGGAAAGAAGCACCAGTAAAATCTTTGAAAAATAGGGGAAGTAACTCCCCGGGGGCTGCTCCAAAATAAGAATATCAAATATCAAAGGAAGGCAAGGAAAAGATGAGGTTTGCTAGCCAATCAACAGAGTTGTTTCCCTCCCACAAGGTGTGAAGAAAGATGACATTCCACTCTCTTTAAGCTAGATGCATGATGCGAATGAGCAGCATGGAGGTCGAGCCTTAATTGAAATAGACAACTATAAACACGAGAAGGGGGGGTTGGATTATGTTTATTAGAATTTAAACAAAGTTGAAAACTTTTCGCATACAGAAGCTTGGTTCAGACGAGTGGAAAGATACTGGACAGACAGGTGACTTGTCTGATGAAATTTTAACAGTGACTTAGGCAAACACACCACTTGATAAACAGATAAGAAAACTAAAGCAACTTGTTTAAAAGGAAAGAGAGATTGACACAGTTATTTATCCTGGTTCATTCTTCAAAGCAAAGAGCTACGTCTAGTCCTTGGCAGCACCAAGTTTTATCCACTATAACTGATCAGGTTACAGACTCCAAGTATTGTTTGCTCACCTAGCCTCTTCAGGCTCCAAGACAAGTATTCTTTGCACACCTAGCCTCTTCAGGATCACTCAGATTTGTTTGAGAAATTTGGTTTGTAATAAATACAACTTCATACAGACAGATCTTTCACTAACACTTAGAGAGTGGTTTAAATGTAAAGCTTAGGAAAGTCTGATAATAACTTCAAATGATTGAAGAATACATAACGAAATAATGAAGATATTAATGCGCGGAGTAATGGCTCTTTTAATGCTATATGTATTCTCTGTGTCTTCATCTTCAATGACTTATGTATTTATAGTCTTCAAGCATTTAAGATCCGTTAGAGACATTCCTTCAGATGTTGGCTTCAAGGAGAACTTCATTAAATTCAAAAGAGTCGTTTTGGGCAACCATTAATACAATAGGAACGTTGGTTGTACTCTAACTTGAAGGATCATGGCTTTATGCATCGTGAATCAGCCATATCAGAGTTGTGCAGAGAGCTTTTTGTACTTTGCTGAGTACAATTCCCTTTTTGTGAAAGGACCAGAGATACTAGGGAATAAAGCACGTTGGAAGCATTCTTTAACCGTTCTTTGGTTCTGATATCCTAGGTTGCTTGTGAGAGAAACTTCTGACTTTTCTTGATAAGCATGAGACTAAGTAGGAGAGAAGGCTTCGAGTCTCTTTCTGATGAGACAGCTCACAAAAGCTTGTTAGGTCCTTGGTTCTTCAACGAGTAATCTCAGACGAGTGTAGGAACTCGTGGAGAGACAGGCTGAAAACGTATCTTGAAAGAAGTCAATAATCCTAGTCAGCAGACAGGTTGATTTTCGTTTATCTAGACAGGTAGTCATGTATATGAGCACACAGATGATTCTTACTGTTTTAATCTGCACACTAGATAGACAGGTTAGCAACCAATATGAAGGTTAATTAAATCATTAACCAATGTTTAGTTCTCATCAAAACTTATGGAAATACACATCAGACATTTAGAGACTTAACAATCTCCCCCTTTTTTATGATGACAAACATTGAGATGATTTAATGAACCTCAGAAAATATCAACAAAGAAAATAGCATATATCAGACAGGTTGAAATTTTCTTAAGCGGATAGGTTATGCTAATGCTTGATCAGACATTAAGATTAATCATATAATCCGGTTAACTTAGTCACACATAAATTTGACTTGTTTTACTTTGAAATTATCAGAACAATCTTACTTGCGATTTATCAGAGCAATTATCAGAACATACTTTGATCAACATACTGTGCTCATACCAGAACATACTTTGTCCATATACTACTTTCTCATTAAGATCATATCACATTCATTCTCCCCCTATTGTCAACAGGAAAAAAGAAGTAATCATAAAAAAGTAAAGAGATAAGGAAAGTAAGAAGTATATTTTATTCATCATGAGCTTTGATAAGTACAGGCGCGTTCTACAAAGAAAGAAACAAAACTACCTAAATTGACTAAGTAACAAATATAAGGAAGCAACCATTTGCTCTAAGAGTATCCTAGCTCGGCTTTCTTCATCCAGCTGTCTTCTTAAGTCCTATACTTGTCCTTGAAGCAGATGAAAGTCTTGTAAGGCCACTATCTGAGAAGTGGAGGCTTCTGTAGACAGGCTTGAGGAAGAGACAAGCAGAGAAGAGTGCCAGGGTAAGGCTAAAACTGGGGGTGCCTTAGGTAGAGATAGGGGAGAGGTGATGGAAGGGAAGAAGAGTTTATGGAGTGTTTGAAGGGCATAGAAAGGAAGAAAGACAAATTTGAAGATGAGACTGATTCTGACAAAGTCAATATCAGGTGAAGGAAACGCACAGGAAAGTCTCTCAGACAGAGACAGTCTGGTGATGGTTATTTGGATAGGTGGGGGAAGAGGTGTTTGAGCTGATACAGATGGAGGGACAGGTAATAATAAATCAATATGACAAAAGAAGGAATTTGATCCACTAATTAACATAAAGAAATATCTAGACCTACAAGGTAGCATTACAACAAAAGTAGGATAGTGAGTTCCAGCTAATGTTCTAATGAAGCCAACAATAGGTGGGTAGAAGAAGAGTTCTCTACAGGGGTTAAGAATATGAGGTGGAGGAGAAGGAATGATAAAGACATGTGAGATACTAGCAAGCAAAAGAGATTGCAGATCAGACACAAAGAGTCTCGATGATATGCCAGTTTGTTCTTTGGCAGCAGAGTGCCTGTGAACAACTGTGTACTGACAGTCGTCAAGTACAACAGTGAAAGAAGATTTTTGAGTTTGAAAGGAGTTGACGGGTGAAGAAAGAGGAGATGCAACAGAGAGAGGTTAAGCAAAAGGGCAGATGGAGAAGAGACAGATGGGGTGATGATAACTTGATGTAAGGGGGAAGAGAATGAAGGAGATGTCTGCTCGTCAGATATCTTCAACTTCTTGTGAGAAGGAGACACTTGGTCATCCTCGGGTACAACTGTCTGAGCTCCTCCAGACAGGTCTTCTGCAGTGTTAGCTTCTGCAAGCACTTCAGTCTTTGTAGGTACTGGGTAACCAGATCTTTTCTTTTTGGGAATAATTCTCAAAATAAAAGTCTTCTTTGGTTCTTCCAGAACTTTGATGAGTGTGATTTCACCTCATATTTCCTTGACATTTTGCATGCATTTTCATATAGTTTAGGCATATTTAATTTGATTTTTGTTAGTTTTTACCTTGGAACGGGTAAGGTGGTTTTGTGGTGTTTGTGTGCAGGAATTGAAGATTAAAATGCTCAGGATAAGTTATGTTGGAGCTTGCATGAAGATTGAGCTTGAAAATCAAGAAAAATGAGCCAAACAGAGCCCGTCACGGACAGGTCGTGATAGGCATCACGACCATGATCGGGTAGGGCAGAAAGGAAAGAAGGTTAAACTCAGAACCGGTCACGGCCGTGATATGCCAACTGAACCAGACCCTCATAGGCAGAACTGATCACGGCTAGGTTGTGATGGTGGTCACGGCCGTGACAGACCAAGCAGTGAAGCCATCTCCCAGTCAAAACCTATCACGGCTTGGCCATGACAGGCATCACGGTCGTGACGCGCAAAATCTGGAAATTTAATTACTGATTTGATATGATTTTGTAACAACCTTGAATTCAAGTTACCCTACATTATAAATAGGACTCTAAGGCTCGAAAATAAAGACCTCCCGACTGCTACCCATAGGCAAAAATTAGGATTTCTCTTCTTCTCAATTTCTTCTCTTCTGTTAGTTTTTTTTATGCTTTTGTTAATTAAGATTGCTATGAACATGGCAATGCTTGAGTAGTCATTTCATTTCTAGGAATTGGGGCTATGCCCAAGATTCATTTATAGTGATGAATTGACGTTTTGTTTCTTGTTAAATTCAATTTTGCTTTCGATTTGATTCCTATTGCTTGAATTACTTGTAAATTCGTGGCCACTTATTTGCTTGTCGTAGATACTCTAAGGATGAACTTAGCAGTGAACTTAGGTATCGGATCTATAGGAATCAAACTTAGGACTTAAATCATGAGAGTTAGAAGCGGTCCTTCGAGGGTCCACTGAATTGTCACAAAGCTTAAAGGGTTCGATTTAAATTCAATTACCACGAGAGTAGGGGTTGGTTTAATTGGGAACGGTTCTTGTATCCCGAGAGGGAACATTAACTTATTTAGGATAAATTCACCTTCAAAGCAAATTTTGATTATTAACAAGAGGGGTAGTCAATTTAGTAGCATGAGCAGTATTAAGTTGGTACCCCAATTCCTAGAAATCTCTTTTGATATTGAAAAAAATCCCAGATTTGATTTGATTACGATTTTATTTGATTGCGTTTGAAATACTTTTTTTGTTAGTTAATCTTATTTCAAAAACCAAATCCTTTCCAAATCTTTATCCAGTTTAGTTAAATTGGTTTAATAATTAATTGTTATTTAAGATCACGGTCTCTGTGGTTCGATCTTTTTATTACTTGACGATGAAGTCGTTCACTTGCGGATTCGAGCCATCAAGTTTTTGGCGCCATTGCCGGGGACTGTGCTTTGTTGAATTTCAATTTAATTTTTAAATTGATTTTTCTAGACATTTTTTTTATTTATTTTTTTTTTCTTAGAGTATCTATCACTCTCTCGGAGGTATTTTTCTCTTTTATGCAAAGATCCCAAAGTCTTGGAAATCTTATTGAAGTTGACCCCGAGATCGAAAGGACCTTTCATAGACGTAGGAGACTATAAAGACAAAGAGAGAGAGGTTGATTCCCATTCCACTCATGGAGAATCTACCGGATACCAAACCACTGAAGGACTACGCAGCCCTAAATGCTAGGGGTTTGCGACTGGGATTGCTTGGCCAGAAATTGAGGCGGAGAACTACACTATACCACCTCAGTTAATTGGCATGATTAGGCAACATCAATTTGGGGGATTACCCTCGGAGGACCCGACTGATCATGTGGACACATTCTTGGAGTTCACTGATGCAATAAGAATTCAATGTGCCCCGATTGATGCTATTCGTTTGAGGTTATTCCCCTCCTCTCTGACTGGAAAGGCAAGAGCTTGGTTGAAACAAGTGTCCGCCAATACTTTGTCAACTTGGGACCAACTGGAGCAGGCATTCTTGGAGAAATTCTTCCCTCCATCCAAGACTGCTTACCTACGAACTCAGATCACTGGCTGATGAGTGTGATTACACCTCATATTTGTATATCATTTTGCATGCATTTTCATATAGTTTAGTTATACTTAATTTGATTTTTAGATAGTTTTTACCTTGGAGTGGGTAAGGTGGTTTCGTGGTGTTGTTTTGAAGAAATTGAGGATAAAATGCTCAAGATTGACCATGATGGAGCTTGGATGAAGATAGAGCTTGAAAAGTGAAGAAAAGGAGCCAAACAGAGCCCATCACGGCCTAGACATGATGACCATCACGGCCATGATCAAGCAGAGCTGGAAAGGAAGAAAGGCAAAAGTCAGAAGCTGTCACAGCCTAGTCGTGATGACCATCACGGCCGTGACATGTCAGCTGAACCAGGCCCTCACAAGCAGAACTGGTCACGGCCTAGCCATGATGAGCATCACGGTCGTGACAACTAGACCCTTACAGGCAGAACTGATCACGGCCGTGACAGATGAAAATTTGAAAGCATGCCCATGGCAGAGCCCGTCACGGCCTGGCCGTGATGGCCATCACGATCGTGACATGCAATTTTTTCCTGATCTATAAATAAGACCTTTGGGCAGAACAGAAAGGGGACGTTTTTACACCAGAATTTTACCATAATTCTCTGAGCTAGAGGCTGCTGTGGCTGCTGTGGAAAGCCTCCATGGAGTCCCTTCTCTCCTTCATCTCTATTTCTTTTGTTTTGGCTTTCTCTTTCTTTATGAGTAGCTAAATCCCTTTTTGTTGGGATTGGATGTAGCTAAATTGAATATCATGTAATTGCTTTGATTTATCAATCTGTGTTTATGCCTCTCTATTAGTGTTTAATTCCTACGCTTAATGCTTGTTGTGGTCTGATCATCCATGATTTGATTTTCAGATTTGATTTGCAATGGGGACGTTCTTATCAATTCTTGATCTGGAATTAATCACCTAGTAAACCTTGCATCTAGGAATGGGGTTTGGTTTATTAGTAATTGGGTAATCCCTAATCTCAATGCAAATTCACTAATTAGGCCACCTAAGGAATTATGGTCTATTAGGGGATTTAGGCTCTTGTCATCTGAGGAATCAGGGCTTGAGTAATCTCGTGGGTTGATTTTAATACTTGAAGCATAAACTGGATTGGTAGTCTTGGTATTGCATGAGGCTAAGGTTTAGTGAAATCTGATCCCAACATCTTTATCATATTTGAAAATCATCTTTTGTTGCATTCCAAGTGTTTGAGAAAATTACAAAAAGAGTTTATTCCTTTTCTTTTGTTTGTTTTGAGCTTGGTAGTTTATATTGAGCTCCCTTCCATCCAAAGATTCGCTTAGATAGTAGCTGAATTAGTACGTGCTAGTACTTGTCTCAGTCCTCGTGGGAACGATATCGGTCTCACCACCGTATTACTTGTACGACTGGGTATACTTTCCTAGATTCGCACTCAACAAGTTTTTGACGCCGTTGCCGGGGACTGTGTTTCCATATTAGCATACCCATTTCGATTACTAATTTAAGCACAATTTTACTTTTTCTGTTTTATGCTCTGTTTCTCTTTGCTGTCATATTGTGCTAACATTCTTGGTTGCTAGACTTTTGTGCATGCGAGGAACTATCCCAGCTGACCAGCTTCTCTACGATCCTGAAATAGAGAAAACAGCTAGGAAGAATCGGATTCATGAAAGACAAAGGTAAGTATTTAGCACGACAAGAAAGAGCACAAGAGACTTCCACTGCACAAGTTCAGCAAGAACCACTTGAGATGGCAGGCAATAGTGAAGGTGCTCCACGGAGGACACTTGGTGATTATGCCAATACAAATGTCAACCGGCATGTCACTAGCATAGTGAGGCCTCCAGTGAGTTGCAACAATTTTGAAATCAAGTCGGCATTCTTGAATATGGTTGCACAAAATCAATTTGTTTGGAGAAAGAGGATCCTAATAATCATGTCTCCAACTTCCTGGTGTTATGTGATACGATGAAGATAAATGGTGCTTCCGATGATGCAATTCGCCTAAGGTTATTCCCTTTCTCCCTAAGAGATAGAACCAAGTCTTGGCTCCAATCTCAACCAAGGGGGAGCATCACTACATGGGATGACTTAGAGGCAAAATTTCTTTCAAGGTTCTTTCCCGCCTCAAGATTTGTGAAGACACGGGGTGAGATCACAAGCTTTGCTCAACAAGAGGGTGAGACTCTTCATGACACCTAGGAAAGGTTCAAAGATTTGCTCCGAAGATGTCCAAATCATGGGTTTGATGATCTTATCCAAATGCAAACATTTTGCAATGGATTTAGGCCGTCAACCAGGTATATGTTGGATGCCTCAGCTGGAGGTTCCATGAACACAAAGACACCGGAGGAAGCATTGATTTTGATAGAAGCTATGGCATCTAATGACTATTTGATGCATCATGATCGGGGTCCCACATCAAGAAGGGGAGTGTTGGAGTTAGACTCACAAACTGCACTTTTGGCTCAGAATAAGCTCATGACACAACAACTTGAGTCCATTACCAAGCAACTAGCTCAACTCCCACAACAACTCCAAGGGACAACCATGCCACCTCAGCAGGTAATGAGATGTGATTTTTGTGGAGGAGATCATGATAATGTAAAGTGTGAGGCCACACCTAGTTCCCATGAGGAAGCTAATTGTATGGGGAACTATGGGCGGCAAGGTAACAACCAATACTCCAACAATTACAACCAAGGGGGGAGGAATCAAACAAGTTTTGGTTGGAAACAAGATGCCGGACCAGCAAGCAAGCCTCTTCCCACACAACCGCCTCAAGACCGGACTTCTATCTTGGAGAACACCCTCAATCAATTCATGCAAATGTCCATGTCAAACCAGAAAAGCACCGATGCTTCCATAAAGAACTTGGAGGTTCAAGTTGGACAAATTGCAAAGCACCTAGCGGAACAATCCAGCAGCAGTTTTTCAGGTAATACTCAAACAAATCCTAAAGAGCATTGTAAGGCTATTGTTTTGAGGAGTGGTAAAAGTCTTGAGAAAGAGAGTGGTGAGCCTTTGTTGAAAAATGAGAAAGTAGCTGAAAAACAGAGTTGAGTGCTGAGAAAAAAGAGGAAAAAGGCAAAGAGGTTGTAATAGAGGAAGAAGAGAAAGAAAGTGAAAAAGACAAGAGAGAAAAGCTAGTGGATGAAAATTCAATTCTGAGGAGGAGTAAAAGTTAGATTTTGAAAGATGGTGACAAGCCTCAAGAGATCCCTTCTTATGTAAAGTTGCCATATCCTCATTTGAGCAAGAAGAAGGAGAAGGAAGAGCAATTTGCCAAATTTCTTGACATCTTCAAGAGGTTATGAATCAACATACCTTTTGCTGAAGCACATGAGCAAATGCCAACCTATGCAAAGTTCATGAAGGAATTGCTTACGAAGAAAAGAAGGTTTAAAGAAGGTGAGATTGCTGTCTTGACTAGAGAATCTAGTGCGATACTTCAAAGGAAGCTGCCTCCAAAGCTTAAAGATCCTGGTAGTGTTGCTATTGGGAAGGCCTTGTGTGACTTGGGGGTGAGCATCAACTTGATGCCGCTTTCAATCTTGAACAAGCTTAGAGGTGGTGAGGTGAAACCAACAAGGATGGCATTGCAACTAGCCGGTAGATCAATCAAGCGTCCTTATGGTATTTTGGAAGATGTCTTGGTTAAAGTGGATAAGTTTTTCTTCCCAGTGGATTTTGTGATATTAGACATGGAGGAGGATGTAGAAGTTCCACTTATATTGGGGAGACCTTTTCTAGCAACTGGTCGTGCTTTAATAGATGTACAAAAAGGCCAGCTTCGACTCATAGTGCAAGACGAAGAGGTTACTTTCAATGTATTTGAAGCTATGCATCGCCCGAGTTATGAAGAGAACCGTTTCCACATGGACATTGTGGATGTAGTGGCTAAAGAAGTCTTGGCACATTAGCATCCATCCTCTACTCTTGAGAAGGTAATTATGAACTCTATTGAAAATCTTGATGAGAAAGAGGAGAAGGAAATAGAGGAGTGTTTGTGTGATTTGGAATCTCAACCAAAGCAACTTGCTGTCAATACTAAGAAAGAAGAGCTCAAAAAGGATGAAGTCCAAGAAAAGCTCAAGTTAGAGCTTAAACCTCTACCTCCCCACTTGAAATATGTGTTTCTTGGTGAGAATGATGAAGACCCTGTCATAGTGAGCAATGTATTCTCCAAATTGGAAGAGGAGAAACTTGTAAGGGTGCTTAGAGAACATAAAACAACCATTGGATGGTCAATCTCATATTTGAAAGGTATTATCCCTGCATTTTGTATGCACAAGATCATGATGGAGGCTGAATTTAAACCGGTGGTCCAACCGCAAAGGAGGCTCAATCCTACAATGAAAGAAGTGGTAAGGAAGGAGGTGCTGAAACTCCTTGAAGCCAGAATGATCTATCCAATTTTCGATAGTGCTTGGGTGAGTCCGGTACAAGTGGTTCCCAAGAAAGGTGGCATGACCGTCGTGAACAACGAGAAGAATGAGTTGATCCCAACTAGAACGGTCACCGGGTGGCGAATATGTATAGATTACCGGAAGCTAAATCAAGCTACTAGGAATGATCACTTCCCACTTCCATTCATGGACCAAATGTTGGAGAGGTTGGCCGGGCAAGCTTACTATTGTTTCTTGGATGGTTATTCGGGTTATAACCAAATTGCGGTTAACCCGGAAGACCAAGAGAAAACTGCCTTCACATGTCCTTTTGGAGTTTTTGCCTATCGGGAGATGCCTTTCGGTCTTTGTAATGCGCCTGCGACATTTCAAAGGTGCATGCTTTCCATTTTCTCTGATATGGTAGAAAAATACATTGAAGTTTTTATGGATGATTTTTCTGTTTTCGGTTCCTCTTATGATAATTGTTTGTCTAATTTTGCTGCTGTGTTAAAGAGGTGCATGGACACCAATTTAGTCTTAAATTGGGATAAGTGTCATTTTATGGTGCAGGAGGGCATTGTGCTTGGGCACAAGATTTCAGCTAAGGAGATCGAAGTGGATAAATCCAAGATTGATGTAATTGAGAAACTACCTCCACCAGTGAATGTCAATGGTGTGAGGAGTTTTCTTGGGCATGCAGGCTTTTACCGGCGGTTCATCAAAGACGTCTCAAAGATAGCCAAGCCGTTGTGTGGCCTTTTGAACAAGGACACTCCATTTGTGGTTGATACTGCTTGTCTTACTTCTTTTCAGATTTTGAAAGATAAGTTGATCACTGCTCCCATTCTTGTTGCACCCAACTGGGAGTCACCATTTGAATTAATGTGTGATGCCAGTGACTACGCAGCTGGGGCAGTTTTGGGATAGCGAAAGGAAAACTTTTTCCATGCCATTCACTATGCTAGCAAGGTTCTCAATGAGAACCAAATAAATTATGCAACAACTGAAAAAGAGTTGCTAGCCATAGTGTTTGCATTGGAAAAATTTCGTTCCTACTTGATTGGGTCACAAGTCACTATTTTTACTGATCATGCTGCAATTTGATAGTGTGATTTTACATGATGTTTGTTGTACACTTTTACATGCATTTTTCATCTAGTTTAGGTATTCTTAGTTTGATTTTTATTAGATTTTCCATTGGAACGGGTGAAGCGGTTTCTGTGTGTTGTTTTGCAGAAATTGAAGGAAAACTGTGCATATTTGGCTATTATGAAGCTTGGATGAATTTGGAGCTTGAAAAGAGAAGAAAGTGAGCCAAGCGAGACTCAAGATTCGCCCCGCGAAACCGGATTCGCCTCGCGACCCCGAAAGTCGACTTCCGAAACTACAAGTCTTTCTGATTCGCCTAGCGAACCTTGTCTCGCCTCGCGAGTCTGGAAACCAGAAGCCATCACGCCCAGCCCCTGATGCTCCTCACGGGCATATTGGAGAAGAAATTTATGGCCTCGCGTCGCGAGTAGTGGCTTGCCTCGCGAGAGTTCAGGAATGTGAAACAGCAGATTTTTAATATTCGCCACGCGAGAGTACATTCGCCTCGCGAGATAGCGCAGAACAGATTAGTATAAGTTGCTATTTTAGAGCAGAATGGGAGTTGGACAGTTTTGGAGGCAGACTTGGAGGCTGCGGCCAGAAGAGGGTTGAAGCCCTGAAGGGGATGTTTTCCTTGCTCTGGGACTGAAAGAAGATTGGAGGATGCTTCTATGGAGTTTGCTTCATCCCTTCTCTCTTTCTCTTTGTATTCTCTGTTTATGAGTAGTTAAATCCCTGTTGTTGGGATTAGATGTAGCCAAACTAATTGATTATGTATTTATCTTGACTGATTATTCTATGTTCATGTCTTCATATTAGTGATTAATTTTCTGTGCTTAATGCTTGTTGTGGCTAGCACCCCCATGACTCGATTTGTGTTTTAGTATGTAATGGAGACGTTCATATTAGAACCGGAATTGAATTTAATCACCTAGTAACCCTTACATCTAGAGATGGAGTTTGGTTTGCTAGTAATCGCGTAATCCCTAATCCTAATGCAATTTCATTAATCCAGGCCACCTAAGAGATTAGGGTCTATTAGTGGAATTAGGCTCTTGTCATCCGAGAGATCGGGACTTGAGTAGTTTAGTGGATTGATTTTAATATCTGAAGCATGAATGGGAGGTATCTAGTCCTGATATTGCATGAGATAGAGGTTTGGTGAAGTCTGGTCCCAACATATCATTTCTGCACTCCAAGTGTTCGATAAAAAGACAAAAAGATTTTAATTCTTTTCTTTTGTTTATTTTGAATTCTCTTGATTTCTCTGTTTAGTCTAGATAGTTGCTGAGTTTGTGAATTGGTAGTTGACATCCAATCCTCGTGGATACGATAAACCGGTCTTACCACCGTATTACTTGCACGACTGGGTATACTTGCCCAGAATCGTCCAACAAGTTTTTGGCACCGTTGCCGGGGATTGGTTTTGCCAATATCATTAGTAACAGAGGAGGCAACTAGTTTAGACATTTTTATTATTTTTATTTTCTGTATATATTTGATCTTTTTGTTTGAGTTTTGTTTTTGCAAGGTGGATGCAGTTCATGGAAAATTTTTATTATCCACCTGATGAGGAAGCCTCAAGTCGCGTTTTGGAAGACAACTGGTGTTTGGGAGACGTCATGGATTTGATGGACCATGTTACTCCCGCACAAGTTGATTATATGACGGGAAGGCTAATATACAACTTCTCCGAGGAGGATTGGGAAACCTTTTGTTCCTATTTGCCACCTCCACCACCATGTATGATTCCCATAGAGCCACAAGAATCAGCATTTGAGAAAAATCTGGTTGTGGGAATGGATCACAATGAAGATGAAGAGGTGGTGGTAGATGAACCACAAGAAGAGGGATTACCTTTCGCGCATCCTTGGAGAGAAACAAGTGAGAAGACAGGGCATTTGGAGAGCACCACCATGCTTGCTGAATTTTCTGCATTAAACAAATATGTCGGCTTGCATGCGTGTGTGGACATTGGTAAACTAACCCCTTCCACTTGTCTTTCAAACTTCCTGGTGAAAATGCCATTTGACCTGCTAGGAAGTAAGTGCAATGTTATAGTTGAAGAGGTCAATGGTGCTTTTACACACTGGCTGGGTAGAGTTGAAGATAAAGTCATACTACTGCTACAATCTCCACTCCAAGTTCCATTTGATCCGGGAGGAGGATCCTAGAACGTCAAGCTAGTGACGTTAAAGAAGCGCTTATTGGGAGGCAACCCAACTTTTCTTAACCATTCTCATTAGTTAGTTTTTGTTTTTGATTTTCAACCTCTTGAATAATTTGAGAAGCTCAAGAGGAAAATAATAAATTGTCAATTGCCAAGTGTTTGCAGGGTAATAAGGAAGGAAGGGAGAGCAAGAAGACAAGGAGAAGAGAAAAAGGGGCAGAGAAAAAGCAAAGTCAGCACCAGCTACCGCCTCGGTAAGCCGTTCCAATCATTTTATTTTATTTTATTTTTCTTCCCTCTCTCCATCTTGATTGTTTACATTGGGGACAATGTAAATTTTTAAGCTTGGGGTAGGGGTATTTTGCATTTTTATGTTGCATGTTGCATTCATATAGTTTTGCATGATAGTTTGTAGGGTCACACAATTAGCTTGCCCTTGCCTGAATTTTGCATCCAATTGTGAGAACTAAGTGCCAATAATTTGAGATAGTGAATTGTTGAACCCAATTTGTTATTCTTGTGATATGGCTGCAAATGAAAATGTTTGAGATAATCTTGGATAGTTGATAATTAGCATTTGGTTCTGAGGATTTGTGTTTTTCATTGAATTCTGAACTAAAATGTGAGATTTTGAGCCATAAAGGGGTACTCACTAAATCTACCCCAATTCTTTGTGTTAGAGTGGTTATTCCTCTTGGTTTGCTTTCTCTAGAACTTGACTTACAACCATTTTGAAGCTTAAAAATTTTTGGAAACATTTTTGAAAATGATTGAGGCAATAGGTATTTTTCTGGCCTTCTGAGCTTTGAATGATGAAATGCTACCCCTTAGTTGCCCAATTTTGAGCCTGAATGAATAAAATGCTTTTCTTGGTACCCTGAAATGTTTTGATAAATATGTTTGATAGGGACCTTCTAAAGTATTACAAAAGGGTAAAAAGGTAGTTGAAAAAAAAAGTTTGGGAAAAGAATCAGAAAAAAAAATAATTCTCTTGAGTTGAAAAAAATCTCTCCTTCTCCAAATAAAAGAAAAAGAAAATAAAAAAAAAAGAAAAATAAATAGAGAAGGGGATGAAAAAAAAAGAAAAATGAGAAATAAAAAGAAAAAGAAAGAAAAGAAAGGTGGAAAAAATAAATTGAAAACCCAAGAAGGTATTTTCGAAGGTCATGTTTGCAATGCTTGATGTTTATGTAGCCTTTTGAAATGTCCTTTTCTTGTTATCCCCACCTAACGATTAAATCCCATGGCCATGTTACAACCAAAGAAAAGACCTCTTGATTCTAATTTGTTTTCATTAATAAAGTAGAGATTTGGTTGATAGTCAAGCCTATGGTAGGATTCATTCCTTGAGGAAAATTGAGTGAAATGCCTTATTCTCCTAAACACTTGAGTGGTGAGGAAGAGAGCCAAGCAAATGAACAAGCTTGGGGTGAGCTTCAGGTGAGAAAGAGTGCCCAAATCAGTGAGAACATGAGTTTAAGGAACATAAGCCTCTAATTGGACTTGAATTGATTGTCTCTTGCTGAATTGTTTGAATTGCCTATTGCTTGGATTATTTGCTCGGGTTCTTAGTTCACTATCCATGTTCTGTTTATTCTACTGACCTTAGTGATTGCTTGAGGACAAGCAATTGAATAAGCTTGGGGTCATTTGATAGTGTGATTTTACATGATGTTTGATGTACACTTTTGCATGCATTTTTCATCTAGTTTAGGTATTCTTAGTTTGATTTTTATTAGATTTTCCATTGGAACGGGTGAAGCGGTTTCTGTGTGTTGTTTTGCAGAAATTGAAGGAAAACTGTGCATATTTGGCTATTATGAAGCTTGGATGAATTTGGAGCTTGAAAAGAGAAGAAAGTGAGCCAAGCAGAATTCTGAAGATTCGCCCCGCGAAACTGGATTCGCCTCGCGACCCTGAAAGCTGACTGTTCCAGAAACTACAAGTCTTTCTGGTTCGCCTCGCGAACCTTGTCTCGCCTCGTGAGTCTGGAAACCAGAAGCCATCACGCCCAGCCCCTGATGCTCCTCACGGGCATATTGGAGAAGAAATTTATGGCCTCGCGTCGCGAGTAGTGGCTCGCCTCGCGAGAGTTCAGGAATGTGAAACAGCAGATTTTTAATATTCGCCACGCGAGAGTACATTCGCCTCGCGAGATAGCGCAGAACAGATTAGTATAAGTTGCTGTTTTAGAGCATAATGGGAGTTGGACAGTTTTGGAGGCAGACTTGGAGGCTGCGGCCAGAAGAGGGTTGAAGCCCTGAAGGGGATGTTTTCCTTGCTCTGGGACTGAAAGAAGATTGGAGGATGCTTCTATGGAGTTTGCTTCATCCCTTATCTCTTTCTCTTTGTATTCTCTGTTTATGAGTAGTTAAATCCCTGTTGTTGGGATTAGATGTAGCCAAACTTATTGATTATGTATTTATCTTGACTGATTATTCTATGTTCATGTCTTCATATTAGTGATTAATTTTCTGTGCTTAATGCTTGTTGTGGCTAGCACCCCCATGACTCGATTTGTGTTTTAGTATGTAATGGAGACGTTCATATTAGAACCGGAATTGAATTTAATCACCTAGTAACCCTTACATCTAGAGATGGAGTTTGGTTTGCTAGTAATCGCGTAATCCCTAATCATAATGCAATTTCATTAATCTAGGCCACCTAAGAGATTAGGGTCTATTAGTGGAATTAGGCTCTTGTCATCCGAGAGATCGGGACTTGAGTAGTTTAGTGGATTGATTTTAATATCTGAAGCATGAATGGGAGGTATCTAGTCCTGATATTGCATGAGATAGAGGTTTGGTGAAGTCTGGTCCCAACATATCATTTCTGCACTCTAAGTGTTCGATAAAAAGACAAAAAGATTTTAATTCTTTTCTTTTGTTTATTTTGAATTCTCTTGATTTCTCTGTTTAGTCTAGATAGTTGCTGAGTTTGTGAATTGGTAGTTGACATCCAATCCTCGTGGATACGATAAACCGGTCTTACCACCGTATTACTTGCACGACTGGGTATACTTGCCCAGATTCGTCTAACACAATTAAATATTTGTTGACTAAGTTAGATTCAAAACCAAGACTCATAAGATGGATTCTATTGTTGCAGGAATTTGACTTAGTCATTAAGGACAAAAAGGGCAGCAAAAATGTGGTGGCTGACCACTTATCTCGGTTAGTGAATAAAGAGGTGGCTGCAAAAGAAAAGGAAATTCGGGATGAGTTCCCGAATGAGGCCTTATTTCTAGTGCATTAAAGACCATGGTTTGCCGACATGGCAAACTTCAAGGCAGCCAACATTGTTCCAGAGCACCTCACTTAGCAACAAAGGAAAAAATTCTTCCGGGATGCCAACCATTTCATGTGGGATGACCCATTTTTGTTCAAGGTTGGACCGGATGGCTTATCGGGGAGGTGTGTTAGTCAAGAGAAAGTAAGGAGTATTTTTTGGCATTGCCATAACTCTCCATATGGTGGACATTACAATGGGGATATGACAGTTGCAAAGATCCTCCAATCTGGGCTCTTTTGGCCCTCAATATTCAAGGACTCTTACAATCATGTGAAGAGTTGTGACAAGTACCAAAGGACCGGGAACATATCTAAAAGAGATGAGATGCCACTACAAAACATATTGGAGATTGAAGTATTTGACTGTTGGGGCATAGATTTTATGGGTCCACTACCACCTTCATTCTCCAATCAATATATCTTGGTGGCGGTGGACTATGTTTCTAAATGGGTGGAGGCCATTGCAACACCGAAGAATGATGCCCAAACAGTGATTAAGTTCGTTAAGAAGAACATTTTTGCCCGGTTCGGTGTCCCAAGGGTCCTTATAAGTGATGGGGGATCTCACTTCTGCAACTCACAACTGAAAAATGTGTTCACCAAGTATGATGTGAGATAAGGTGGCATCTCCATATCATCCGCAAACAAATGGGCAAGCGGAGGTCTCTAACCGGGAGATTAAGCAGATTCTGGAAAAAATTGTGGCCACTTCAAGAAAAGATTGGGCAAAGAAGCTTGACGATGCCTTGTGGGCTTCCCGGACTGCATTAAAAACTTCTGTGGGGTTATCTCCATTTCAGATGGTCTATGGGAAGGCATGTCATCTACCCGTAGAGTTGGAGCATCGAGCCTTTTGGGCATTGAAGTTCTTGAATTTTGATGCCACTTTGGCGGGTGAGAAAAGAGTCAATCAGCTGCATGAATTAGAGGAGATGCGCCTTAATGCATATGAGAATGCAGCTATCTACAAGCAGCGAGTCAAGACCTATCATGACAAGAAGATCGTGATGAAAGAATTTCAGTCGGGACAACAAGTCTTATTATTCAATTCCCGGCTAAGATTGTTTCCGGGCAAGTTGAAGTCTAAGTGGTCGGGACGGTTCATTGTCAAAGAAGTCTCATCTCATGGAGCTATAGAAGTGGAGGATCCTACTTCAAAAAGGACCTTCAAAGTAAATGGCCAAAGGCTCAAGGCCTACTTGGGTGGTGACATCGAGAGATTGACCACAGCTGTGCACCTTCGTGAACCTTGAGATCACCGACCCGTCAAGCTAGTGACGTTAAAGAAGCGCTTATTGGGAGGCAACCCAAGCTCTCTTTCCCTTTTTCGTTTGTTTTTGAATTTAACTCTTGAATAATTTGAGAATATCAAGAGGAAAAATACCATAAATTAATAGATTTGTTAAGTGTTTTCAGGGTAAAGAGGAAGGAGAAGCAAAAAGGGCAAGGACAAGCAAAGTCAAGCAACCATCACGCCCGTGTCGTGACACCGGTCACTACTGTGATGAGATAACCATGAGGATCAGAAAGTATCACGGCCCAGCCACGATACCCATCACGGGCGTGATGAGAGATCCCTGAAGGTCAGAATGCATCACGGCCTAACCGTGATGATGGTCACGACCGTGATAGGCCAACACCCATGGATCAGAATTGATCACGGCCTGCCCGTGATGGAGGTCACGGTCGTGACACATTTTTCAGCCTCTCTTTGTCTAGTCTTGTGAGCCAGCACCCGCTACCACCTCGGTGAGTTGTTCCATTTTTCTCCTCTCTCTGACTTGATTATTTACATTGGGGACAATGTAAGTTTTTAAGCTTGGGGTAGGGGTATTTTTGCAAATTTTAAAATTTTTGCATTTTTCATGTTGCATTCATATAGGAATAGTTTTGCATGATCACATGATTCGATTACCCCCTTGCTTAGATTATGCATCCAATTGTGAGAACTTAGTGCCAAATAAATTGAGATAGTGAATTGTTGAACCCAATTTGTATTCTTGTGATAAGGCTACAAATAAAAATTCTTGAGATGATCTTTGATAGTTGATAATTAGCATGTGGTTCTGTAAATTTGTGTTTCTCATTGATTTTTGAACTACTAAATGTGAGAATTTTGAGCCAAAAAGGGGTACTCACCAAATCTACCCCATTCTTTGTGATAGAGTGTTATTCCTCTTGGATTGTATTTCTCTAGAACTTGACTGGAAACCGTTTTGAAGCTTAAAAATTTTTTGAAAACATTTTTGAAAATTATTGAGGCGCTAGGTATTTTTCCGGCCTTCTGAGCTTTGATTGACTAAACGCTACCCCTTAGTTGCCCAATTTTGAGCCTGAAAGAAAATACTTTTCTTGGTACCTTGAAATATTTTGAGGAATGATGCTTGGTAGGTGACCTTCTAAAGTATTGCACAAAAGGGTAAAAAGGTAGTTGAAAAAGTATGGGATGAGAAAATCAGAAAAATATTTCTCTTGAGCTGAAAATCTCCCCTTCTCCAAATAAAAGAAAAATGAAAGAAAAAATATATATATAGATAGAGAAGGGGATGACAAAAGAAAATGAGAAATAAAATAAAAATAAAGAAAGAAAGGTGGAAAATGAATCAAAACCCAAAAAGGTATTTTAGAAGGTGTCATGATTTGCAATGCTTGATGTTTTGTTAGCCTTCTTGAAATTTCCTTTTCTTGATTTCCCCACCTAACGATTAATCCCATGGCCCAGTTACAACTAAAGTAAAAGACCTCTTGATTCTTATTTGTTTTCATTAATAAAGTAGAGATTTGGTTGATAGTCAAGCTTATGGTAGAATTCATTCCTTGAGGAAATTGAGTGAATTGTCATATATCCTAAAACACTTGAGTGAGGTGAGAAAGAGTTCCCGAATCAGTGAGAATATGAGTCTGGGAAACCTAAGCTTCTAATTGGACTTGAAATTGATCATCTCTTGGTGAATTATTTGAAAATGCCTGTTACTTGGTTTAATTACTCGGGTTCTTGGTTCACTATCCATGCTCTGATTATCTATATCTTTTGTCCTTAGTATTTGCTTGAGGACAAGCAAAAGTCTTAAGCTTGGGGTGATTTGATGAGTGTGATTACACCTCATATTTGTATATCATTTTGCATGCATTTTCATATAGTTTAGGCATACTTAATTTGATTTTTAGATAGTTTTTACCTTGGAGCGGGTAAGGTGGTTTCGTGGTGTTGTTTTGCAGAAATTGAGGATAAAATGCTCAAGATTGACCATGATAGAGCTTGGACGAAGATAGAGCTTGAAAAGTGAAGAAAAGGAGCCAAACAGAGCCCATCACGGCCTAGCCGTGATGACCATCACGGCCATGATCAATAAGAGCTAGAAAGGAAGAAAGGTAAAAGTCAGAAGCTATCACGGCCTAGTCGTGATGACCATCACGGCCTAGTCGTGATGACCATCACGTCCGTGACATGTCAGCTGAACCAGACCCTCACAGGCAGAACTGGTCACGGTCTAGCCGTGATGAGCATCACGGCCGTGACAACCAGACCCTCACAGGCAGAACTGATCACGGCCTAGCCGTGATGAGCATCACGGCCGTGACAGATGAAAATTTAAAAGCGTGCCCATGGCAGAGCCCGTCACGGCCGTGACGCGTAATTTTTCCCCGATCTATAAATAAGACCTTTGGGCAGAATAGAAGGGGGACGTTTTTACACCAGAATTTTACCCTAATTCTCTGAGCTAGAGGCTGCTGTGGAAAGCCTCCATTGAGTCCTTTCTCTCCTTCATCTCTATTTCTTTTGTTTTGGCTTTCTCTTTCTCTATGAGTAGCTAAATCCCTTTTTGTTGGGATTGGATGTAGCTAAACTGAATATCATGTAATTGCTTTAATTTATCAATCTGTGTTTATGCCTATCTATTAGTGTTTAATTCCTACGCTTAATGCTTGTTGTGGTCTGATCATCCATGATTTGATTTTAAGATTTGATTTGCAATGGGGACGTTCTTATCAATTCTTGATCTGGAATTAATCACCTAGTAAACCTTGCATCTAGGAATGGGGTTTGGTTTAATAGTAATCGAGTAATCCCTAATCTTAATGCAAATTCACTAATTAGGCCACCTAAGGAATTAGGGTCTATTAGGGGATTTAGGCTCTTGTCATCTGAGGAATCAGGGCTTGAGTAATCTCGTGGGTTGATTTTAATACTTGAAGCATCAACTGGATTGGTAGTCTTGGTATTGCATGAGGCTAAGGTTTAGTGAAATCTGATCCCAACATCTTTATCATATTTTCTAATCATATTTTGCTACATTCCAAGTGTTTGAGAAAATTACAAAAAGAGTTTATTCCTTTTCTTTTGTTTGTTTTGAGCTTGGTAGTTTATATTGAGCTCCCTTCCATCCAAAGATTCTCTTAGATAGTAGCTGAATTGGTACGTGCTAGTACTTGTCTCAGTCCTCGTGGGAACGATATCAGTCTCACCACCGTATTACTTGTACGACTAGGTATACTTGCCTAGATTCTCACTCAACATCAGCTTCTTCCAAAAGGACGGAGAATGCTTATCTGAAGCTTGGGATCATTACAAAGGATTGCTAGAGTCTTGCCCACATCATGGGCTCAAAAGGTGGTTGTTAGTGCATACCTTCTACAACGGATTGGATTACTCTTCGAAGGTGTCACTCGACTCCGCAGCTGGTGGAGCCTTTATGAATAGACCACAAACCGAAGCGTTCAATATTATTGAAAACGTAGCCACCAACTATCACCAATGGGGTTCGGAAAGAGGTAATAACCCGAAAAATCTTTCGGGGGGTAAGTTTGAAATGAATAGTAATGATTTAATTATGTCTAAATTTGACTTATGAAATAAACGCTTTGATAAGCTTGAAAAGGCTAATGTGAGTTCAATAGGTGCTACTAATGTTGTTTGTGAGATTTGTGGAATGCAGGGACAAGACATAATGGAGTGCCCGCATGGTATTGCTCCTGGATCCGGTGCTTCGGGGGAACAAGTGAACTCTTATCACAATTTCTATGACACGAACCCGAAGTTGCCAAATTATGCTCCCCCAAATTTTGTTAGTTTTTACCTTGGAACGGGTAAGGCGGTTTTGTGGTGTTTGTGCGCAGGAATTGCAGATTAAAATGCTCAGGATCAGTTATGTTGGAGCTTGCATGAACACGGAGCTTGAAAAACAAGAAAAATGAGCCAAACAGAGCCCGTCATGGACAGGCCGTGATAGGCATCATGGCCATGATCGAGTATGGCTGGAAAAAAAAAGGTTAAACTCAGAACTGGTCACGACCGTGACATGCCAACTGAACCAGACCCTCACAGGCAGAACTGATCACGGCTAGGCCTTGATGGTGGTCACGATCGTGATAAACCAAGCAGTGAAGTCATCTCCCAGTCAGAACCTATCACGGCCTGGCCGTGATAGGCATAGGCATCACGACCGTGACATGCAAAATCTGGAAATTTAATTGCTGATTTGATATGATTTTGTAACAACCTTGAATTCAAGTTACCCTACATTATAAATAGGACTCTAAGGCTCGAAAATAAGGACCTCTCAACTGCTACCCATAGGCAAAAATTAGGATTTCTCTTCTTCTCAATTTCTTTTCTTCTCTTCATTTTTTTATGATTTTGTTAATTAAGATTGCTATGAACATGGCAATGTTTGAGTAGTCGTTTTATTTCTAGGAATTGGGGCTATGCCCAATATTCGTTTATGGTGATGAATTGACGTTTTGTTTCTTGTTAATTTCAATTTTGCTTTCGATTTGATTCATATTGCTTGAATTACTTGCAAATTCGGTGGCCACTTATTTGCTTGTCGTAAATACTCTAAGGACGAACTTAGCGGTGAACTTAGGTATCGAATCTATAGGAATCAAACTTAGGACTTAAATCACGAGAGTTAGAAGCGGTCCTTCGAGGGTCCACTGAATTGTCACAAAGATTAACGGGTTCGATTTAAATTCAATTACCACGAGAGTAAGGGTTGGTCTAATTGGGCACGGTTCTTGTATCCCGAGAGGGAACATTAACTTATTTAGGATAAATTCACATTCGAAGCAAATTTTGATTATTAACAATAGGGGTAGTCAATTTAGTAGCATGAACAGTCTTATTGGTAACCCAATTCCTGGAAATCTCTTCTGATATTGAAAAAATCCCAGATTTGATTTGATTGTGATTTTATTTGATTGTGTTTTAAATACTTGATTTGTTAGTTAATCTTATTTCAAAAACCAAATCTTTTCCAAATCTTTATCCAATTTAGTTAAATTGATTTAATAATTAATTGTTATTTAAGATCACGGTCTCTATGGTTCGATCTTTTTATTACTTGATGATGAAGCCGTTCACTTGCGGATTCGAGCCATCAAACTTGCTCTGTCTGCTCCCCCTGAGCAAATGCTTCCTCTTAGGTTCAGACTCAACTTGTATGACCTTGGCAAAGGTCTTCACCAGCTTCCTCTTCTTGCTGGGATGAGCAAGAACATCTACTAATTCCTCAGCTTCACTCGTCTTCCTCTTGGGTGAGGGTCTCCTCTGCCTGAACCTCAAGTGCTCAACTGTCTCAACAGAATCTTCAGACACTGAAGGTTGCAGCTCTGGAATTTGGTCTTGTCTGGTCACCTTTCCAGACGATTTGAATAGTCTATCAGAAATGGGGACTTCTGACTCATCAGTGGAAACCACTGGTTCTTTTTCTTTCTGCTCAACAGCAGGCTTCTTATTCTTCTGCTTCTTCTTATCATCTGCCTCCTCACCAGCAAGACGGATTCCCTTGATGTGCATCATAGGCAGTATCTTTCTGTCTATGGGCAGTGACATGTCCACAAAGTGAACATCACTGGGAACAAATAGCTTGTTCCTGAAGACCCTTGTCAGCAACATCCCAGAAGGATAGGTCTGCATATTGGTTCTCTTGATCAGAGTCTCAAGGTACATGTAGATAAGGTCGTTGATGTCAACCTTGATTTTTTGGATCAAGTGGTACAGAGCAAATCTGTCCATCTTGGTCACACTGCCTCGTGAGCCTTTCCTTGGCATCACGCACTCCACCAGCAATTTGTGCAGGAATCTGCACTTAACCACCATGTTGACAGGTTTAGGGTTCACAGATTTGGGAACACCATAGATGGCAATGTTGACATTGTCAACTCCCACTTCATCTTCCCAGTTGGGTGTGAAGCAAGCTCCGATTCTTGGACATTTTGTGACAAGCTCCAGAGAGCTATTGGGGAAGAGAAGGGTTCTATCACCCATTTCAGGCTTAAAGCTTTTGATTCCGTTGAGTCATTTGGTGACAACCACAGCATGTCACCAGAACGTTTGAAAGAGCTTAGGGTGAACAAGCTCCTTGATGTCGAAGAAAGGAGTCCATTTGGAATACTCCAACTCTTCAGTAACATCCATACCTAGCTTCTTCATCTGTTGAAGATCAACAGTCTTTCCCTGAATGATCTTCTCAATCTCAGTAACTTTGAGATTGTATTTCTCAGCGATTTCTTTTGCACAGAGACACTTGGATGATGTCATTTTTTAGAGAAAACGGTTCTAGGGTTTTGAGACAGAATAGGGTTTCAGAGACGAAAAGACAAAGGGATTTTGGAATTTTGACAACGTAAAGGTTCAACCTTTCTGATCTATTGTCTTTTATAGTCATAAAAGTATGAGATAGAAAAATGACATTTTTAATTCAAAACAGCACGATTTGTATGGGGAACCGCAACGCCCACTTAAGACATAATGAAAACATGGTTTCGAGATGTATAAACTATCGTGCACATGATT
Organism: Sophora flavescens; assembly: GCA_030762895.1. NCBI lineage: Eukaryota > Viridiplantae > Streptophyta > Magnoliopsida > Fabales > Fabaceae > Sophora > Sophora flavescens. Next base: position 159,283,706 of record CM061067.1, on the reverse strand, counting down.
AGCTTTAGATAAGGGAATGGCATTAATTAATTAATAACCATTTCAACAAAACTGTTGAGTTCTAGCATAGTGACTCAGCAGAGTCAGACGGGTAAGCATAGACAGGTGAACATTCAGACATGTCATTCAACAATACATTGCATGTCATTCAACAATACATTGCATGTTTAGATTATCTCTAGGGACAGCAATGGGTAGGGTACTATAGTACCCGTCCCCATACCCGCGTTTAAAAAAATTGCTCATACCCGTACCCTCATGGGTAGCAACCTCAGTACCCTTACCCGTACCCTCTGGGTACCTAAATACCCACACCCGCACCCATTACCCGTACTTTAACAAAGAAAAAAAATAACAAAATGTCATAACTTAATTTAAAAACCATCCAACAATGTTTCGAATGTATTCACCAAACATTACAAACCAACGTATTATACCAAATAAAAAGATGTAAAATATCCAAAACAAGTAAATAACAACAAGCCTCCAAAACAATAAATTTATCAAGCTGTAATTCCTGAGCTGATGTTGCTGATGTTCTCCAAAATCTGTTAAGTAAAAAACATACATTATATTAGTTATTAGTTGTAGTTATACATTATAAACTTGTAAAGCAATAATTACTAACAAATTGTTAGATTTTCTTACCTCATCTTCTGAATCAAAGTCTTGAAAAGACTGCAAACGTTTGTCTTTCATATGTAAATATTGCTTTGGTTCAGTTATACCAATTGAAACTAGAATAAAAAAACAAAATTAATGGTTAGAATAAACTCTAATTTCATTAAACAAAGATATTAATGCAACATTTAATTACCTTCCTTGTCATGCTTTATCCAGCTTTGTGCACACATAAACACCTCCAAAGTATTCTCATGACACCTAGAGCGATGAGGAGTCAACAATCTACCTCCTACGCTAAAAGCAGATTCAGAAGCAACAGAAGAAATTGGGATGGCCAAAATATCCTTAGCAATCTTTTGCAATGTTGGAAACTTGATCCCATTTGTTTTCCACCATCCAAGTATATCAAATGTAGCACTCCTAGGCAATACCTTCTCTTCCAAGTATTGATCCAACTCAGACTTTGATTATATGTCAATGGTTTCATTGACAAAGGAGTCATAACCACTAAGAAAATTGTTACAAGCAAGAATATCCAAATTTGAATCCTTGTCATTTAACTTTTCAGTTGAACTTTCAACAATCCCATTAGTCTTAGCTTGATAATCTGCAAACAACGAAAAGTATAATTTCTTGATTTTGTTAATTTCAATTGAAGATGCATATCCATAAAGCAATGGAAAGAAGAACTCCAACAACTTCAATTTATATCTTGGATTCAAAACAATGACAATTCCCATAATGCCATGAATAACAGACCAATATTTCTCAAACTTGTCATTCACTTTAGAAGCCATATTTCTGGCGGGTTAGGTCCGGATTGCCATCCCTAATTATCTCTAATAAATAAAAACCTTTCTTCTACTAAGGGTTTAGTGAAAATATCAGCCCATTGATTTTCAGTTTTAACAAACTTAATATTAAAGATGCCTTTCTGAACATAATCCCTAATAAAATGATGTTTGATTTCAATATGCTTAGCCTTAGAATGATGAATTAGATTTTTAGTTAAGCATATAGCACTGGAATATCACACCACACAGATATGTTATGCTCATAAATAGAGTAATCCTCAAGTTGATGTTTTACCCATAAGAGTTGAGAGCAGCAACTAGCAGCAGAGGTGTATTCTGCTTCAGCAATAGACAATGCAATAGTTGTCTGCCTCTTGCTTGACCATGAGACTAAATTTGCTCCAATGAAGTGACATCCTCCACTAGTGCTTTTTCTTTCTATTCTGTCTCCAGCAAAATCAACATCACAATATCCCACGAATCTGTATTCTTTTGATCTTAAATACAGCAAACCAAGATTAGTAGTTCCTAGAAAATATCTAAATATTCTTTTAACAGCCTTAAGATGAGATTCTCTAGGATCAGATTGGAATCTAGCACACATACAGACACTAAATTGAATGTCAGGTCTGCTTGAAGTTAAGTACAGTAGAGAGTCAATCATACCTCTGTAGACAGTTTGGTCTACCTTTTTACCTTCATCATCTTTGCTTAGTTTTGCATTGGGTTGCATAAGGGTTTTCACTAGCTTTGCATTTTCTATTTTGTATTTCTTGAGTATCTCCTTGGTATACTTTTGTTGATGGATGTAAATTCCATCACTTGTTTGCTTGATTTGTAATCTTAGGAAGAACTTCAATTCTCCTATCATGCTCATCTCAAATTCAGCTTGCATTAGATTTGAAAATTCCTTGCACAGCTTTTCATTAGTTGCTCCAAAAATAATATCATCAACATATATTTGAACAATAATAAAGTTCTCTTTAGGGCATTTCTTGAACAGAGTAGTGTCTACTTGTCCTCTAGTAAAACCATTATGCATGAGAAAAGAACTAAGCCTATCATACCATGCTCTAGGTGCTTGTTTCAAACCATATAATGCCTTTTTAAGTTTGAAAACATGATTTGGTTTATCAGTTTCCTCAAAACCAAGGTGTTGTTTAACATATACTTCTTCTTCAATTATACCATTTAGAAAAGCACTTTTTACATCCATTTGAAACAGGGTGATTTGGTGTTGTGCAGCATATGACATTAAAATATGTATGGCTTCTATTCTAGCTACAGGTGCAAAGGTTTCAGTATAATCAATACCTTCTTGTTGGTTATAGCCTTGAGCTACTAAACTTTCCTTATTTCTGACAACTTTACCATCTTCATCCAATTTGTTTTTGAAGACCCATCTTGTTCCAATAACAGACTTGTTTTAAGGCTTAGAGACAAGAGTCCAGACATCATTTCTGGTGAATTGGTTAAGTTCTTCTTGCATAGCAAGAATCTTGCTTTCATCCTCAAGAGCTTCTTCAATGCGTTTTGACTCCAATTCTGATATAAAAGCCACATTGCTTGATTCTCTTAGTATGGATCTAGTTCTTACTCCTTCAATTCTCCCACAGGTTATGTCTTGGTCAGATCGGGTTGTTGAATTTCTGGATTGTTTATATCCAGACCTACGAGATCATCTTCTAGATCTGATAGTTCTTTATCAGTCTTTAGTCCATCATTGAATTTAACATGAACAGATTCTTCAATAATGCAAGTTCTTGAATTGTAAACTCTAAAGGCCTTAGACATTTCAGAATATCCTACGAAAATACCTTTATCTACCTTAGAATCAATTTTTCCAAGATTATCTCTGGTATACAAAATAAAACATTCATATCCAAAAGCATGAAAATAAGATATGTTGGGGCTTTTTCTTTTCCACAATTCATAAGGAGTCTTCTTTAGAAAAGGACTAATAAGTATTGTTTTGTACATAACAAGCAGGGTTTACAACTTCTGCCCAGAAGTACTTAGGGAGATTATTTTCATTGAGCCTAGATCTAGCCATCTCTTGCAGAGATCTGTTCTTTCTCTCAACCACTCCATTTTTCTGTCGAGTTCTAGGTGCAGAGAATTTGTGACAGATCCCATTCTCCTCACAGAACTGTCTAAGCTGCTCATTTTCAAATTCTCCCCCACGATCACTTCTAAGGGTAGAAATACAGAAACCCTGCTCATTTTGTACTCTTCTGTAGAATACTGATAAAGCATTAAAGGACTCATCCTTGTGGGTTAAGAAGAGTACCCATATGTATCTAGAATAGTCATCAACTATGACAAATCCATATTTTCTTCCAGCCAGGCTGGCAACACTAACTGGTCCAAACAAATCCATGTGTAACAACTGAAGAGGTCAAGAGGTTGATACTTGGTTTTTAGATTTGAGACTTGATTTTATCTGTTTACCTCTCTGACATGCATCACACAAGACATCTTTCTTAAAACTAATATCAGGCAATCCTATCACAAGGTTATTCCTTTTTAATTTAGAAATTAGTTTCATACTAGCATGTGTTAAGCAAAATTGGCAAGTGCACCATATCGCTTTGTAGTATTAAAATATCGTCCTCAGGGATTGAACTGTTAACTACTAACATGCCAATTCAATTTCGTTTGAGCGACCGAATGGTTTGAAATTGGTTTTCACCAATAAGTAATAACAACAACTTAACAAAGAACAGAAAATATTTTTGGTATTTTTCAAGTGAGAAAATAAAACTCAGAAAATTGGTTATTTTAACAATCAAGAAGAAATTGTTAGAGGATCAATTTCCCTGCCTGTTGATGAGTGTAATTTCACCTCATATTTCCTTGACATATTAAATGCATTTTCATGTAGTTTAGGCATTTTTAATTTTATTTTTGTTAATTTTTACCATGGAACGGGTAAGGCGGTTTTGTGGTGTTTGTGTGTAGGAATTGAGGATTAAAATGCTCAGGATCATTTATGTTGGAGCTTGCATGAAGATGGAGCTTGAAAAGTAAGAAAAATGAGCCAAACAGAGCCCATCACGGCCTAGGCGTGACAGCTATCACGGCCATGATCGAGCAAGGCTGAAAAGAAAAGTGCACAAAAGTCAGAACATATCACGACCAGGCCGTGATGGCCATCACGGCCATGACAGGCCATCAATGCCAAGTTTTCCAAGACAGAATCTGTCACGGCCTAGTCGTGACAGCCATCACGGCCGTGACGCGCAATATCTGGAAATTTAATTACATATTTGATCTGATTCTGTAACAACTTTAATCCCAAGTTAACCTACTCTATAAATAGGACTTAGAGGCTCGAAAATAGGATCACGGGGGATGCTACCTTAGGCAAAAATTAGGATTTCTCTTCTTCTCAATTTCTTCTTCTCTCTTAGGTTTTCTTTTTATGCTTTTGTTAGTCAAGCTTGCTATGAATATGGCAATGCTTGAGTAGTCTTTTTATTTCTAGGAATTGGGGCTATGCCCAAGATTTGTTTTGTGTTATGAATTGACTTTTTACTTCATGTTAATTTCAATTTTGATTTTGATTTGATTCCTATTGCATGAATTACTTGTGAATCTGGTGCGCACTTATTTGCATGTCATAGATACTCTAAGGAGGAACGTAGCGGTGAACTTAGGTATTGGATCTATAGGGATTGAACTTATGACTTAAATCACGAGAGTTATAAGCGGTCCTTTGAGGGTTCACGAATTGTCACAAAGCTTAAAGGGTTCAATTTAAATTCAATTACCACGAGAATAGGGGTTGGTTTAATTGGGCACGGTTCTTGTATCTCGAGAGGGAACATTAACTTATTTAGGATAAATTCGCCTTCAAAGCAGTTTCGATAATTAACAAGAGGGGTAGTCAATTTAGTAACATGATAAGTCTTGTTGGTAACCCAATTCCTGGGAATCTTTTTTGATATTGAAAAATCTCAGATTTAATTTACTTTCCTATTTTGTTCTTGATTGCATTTTAGATATTTGATTTGTTAGTTAATCTTTAAAAAAACCAAATCTTTTCCAAATATTTTTTTTCTAGTCCAGTTTAATTGATTTAATAATTGATAGTTATTTAAGATCACGGTCCCTGTGGATTCGATCTTTTTATTACTTGACGACGAATCCGTTCACTTGCGGATTCGAGCACCATCACCTGTCCAACTTATTCAATCATGGAAATTAACTTGAACAGTTTATCCAATTTCAAGAAACTGAGTTTTGTAATTTATCCCCTAATTCCTTAGGTGAATAACCCTTTCTATCTATATTACTAATTCAATTCCTTGAGTATTAGATAATTAGCAGAAGCATTAAGAAAGATTTCTACTCAAAAAAGTTAATTTGGTTGTGTTCTTATTCCTAACTAACACGCGCAAATCGTTTATTCACAAACAGCGACTATGAACTCGAATTTCCCAATTGCAAATTCATACAATAGATAAACATGAAAACAGTGAATAAAATCTTGAAATTAAACAAACCAGAACAAGTCATTATCCAGAATGAAAAAAAGTTATCTAGGCAGTTCCATCTACCTCTAACAAAAGGAAATTAGCTAGACATAATGAAAACAGAACAAACAGAAGAAAAGGAAGATAAAGATGAGAAAGGCATCATGAGTCTATACTTGAAAGCTTCAACTCTCTATGATTTGTTCCTTTTCTCTCCTCCACACTGTGCAGTTCTCTCTGTGTAAGAATATCTCCCCAAAACTGTCTCCTACTCCAGCGCGGCTAGTTTTGTTCCTGGGAGCCCTCCTCCAATTTCTATACGCTGCTGCCATTTATTTTCCAAGTTTCCGTTACTTTTCTTTAAAGTTGTTTCCGCTCTCATTATTTCTTTTTATTCTAGCCTTCAGCCACCTAAGTTTCCCAGCCTCCTCTCACCTTCTAATTCTCATTCCAATGGGCCTCCTTTTGTTGACTTTTTCTTTTTTTATTTCCAATTCCATTCACTTTCTAACTTTTGCAACTTCTTTCACGTTGAGGAGCATTGGATGGCTTTCTTCTATTCTAATCTCATTTGAACATAGCCCAAACAAGCATGTGGGATTTCAATTGCCTTAACCTCTTCTTTAAATTGGAATTAGCTAGCCCAAATCCAAATTTAGTGTAAAGCTCGTTGTTGCTCTTTCTTCAATTCACTTGATTTAACATCATATCATTATTTCCTAAAAATGTAAACAAGTAAAAATAATATTAGATTAACTCTAAAAATATAAAATTAAACTAAAATATGTAAAACACTATTAAAGACATAATTAGCTAAACTTAGGGACAAAACTCAATCAATTAACACAATTGGGAGCAAAAATCCATTCAATAAGCACACAAAAATCACACAATCTAGAAGATTATCACACCCCCAAACCTAACACTTTGCTTGTCCCCAAGCAAAAGTAACTCAACTAACACACAAAACACTAAGGACAACAGACCAAGCAAACATCGACTCAAGGGACACCCTAACTTAACAATAACAAAGCAATGCACCACCCAACCATGTAAGAAATCGTAAAACAAAAGAATCACCTTATAACAAGTTCACATCCAAGAAAATTCCAAAGAAGAAATCATAACAATGGTGCTCCAATATTTCCACACTTGAGAAATAAAAAAACATGGCTAATTCAATTAAGGAAGAACTATTGGACACCCAACTACTCACAGGAAGTGCAATTTCACTCAATCACTCAAATTTATATGGGTAATAATTGCAAGTGTGTCACTCAAATTCACACATCAAAACCATGCAACTTCAAGTTTGATTTTCATCTCAATCATTCATCCACAATTCACAACATGCATAAAACAAAGGGACTTTATTTAGGATGTAATGTGGCCAAGGTAAATGGGAAGGATAAGAAAGGATAAGCAAGCTAGCACCAAAGGAAATAGGAGAGCAACAATTATTTTAAAGAACCATGCTTTGCATACAACCCTTTTCCCACCTCTACACTTCCTTCACCTCCTTTTTTTTCAAAGCACCACTTTATTTTTTCAAGTATCTCATACCATTTTTCATATTCCTTCTTTTTGCATTTCTTTTTTTTTCTTTTTTTTATAATCACCCCTTCTTTTCACCAACATATAAGCACAAAATATTCTCCCCCACACTTATGTCAAACCCACACAAATAATTCAATGCTCTCCTATCCACTAAGGATTGGGTAGAAACATTGTTTTTCAAGTTAAGGCTCATGGGTAGAAGCAAACAAAGATTTACATATAAAGCTCAAATGGGCTAAGAAAAGGGAAAAATTCAAGGTTGGTTATTTGGTCAAAGTGGCTACATGGAAAAAAAAACCCAAATTATTTATATAACATGCATGTGAATCATGAACTTTAAACAAGAATCAAGCAAACTCAAGAGCATGAATTTCAATGGTGCACTCACAAGAAAGAATTTGACAATTATAGGCCCAAATGACTCACAATGGTAAAGTTAAGCAATCCAATTAATTCTCACCAAAATTTTATAGCCATGAACTTTAGTCAACAAGGTTTAACACAATGCACCAAGGTTAAGAAATCCAGTCAAGAACAAACTCAAATGACAAAATAAACCACAAGTGTCATCTTCACATCAAAGGAAAACAAACATGGTGGGTGCACAATACAATGAAAATGCCAAGAATGGGGTTCCACACGAGCATACTTATTATTTTTTTCTTTTTCAAAGAGGGGTAATGACCTTAACTTGCAAACACTAAAAAAAACACTCAAAAATAAAACAGCACACAAACAAAAACAAAAAAAAACAAAATAAAGCAAAAGAAAGCAAAACTCCCCTATCTTGCGCTTCCAAAATTTGGTCCAAACTTGAGGTCACCATCATTAGTGCCTCCTATCCTTCCTTTTTGTCATGAGATACCATGATGCACAACTTAATATATATCTTAAAACAGAAAAAACATTAGCACAAGATAGGCAAGTCATAAAAGAAAAGGCAACTAAATATATATCTGAATCATTTTTTTTCTAAATTTTCAAAAAAAATTTTCAGAAACTAACAAGTTAACAAAACTAAAAACAAAAAAAAAATGTATTTGTCTTTTAAAAAAAACTAAAATAAAAAAACTAACAAAGAAATGAAAAACTAAACTACCACTTGGGATGTCTCCCAAGAAAAATTCATGTTATAGGACTTAGTGAGATTGCTCACCCTCCTTAGAAGGCGAGTGAAGGGTAATGTTAATCCTGTTCCTGTTCAAATCACCCCCAAAGTACAATTTCAACCTTTGGTCATTTACCTTAAAACTTCTTCCAGAATTTGGCTCTGCAATCTCAATTGCACCATAGGGACTCACTTCCTTAACAACAAAAGGACCTGACCATCTAGACTTTAACTTCCCATGGAAAAGTCTTAATCTAGAATTATACAATAACACTTGTTGTCCTGGTTCAAATTCTTTCACAATTATTTTTTTATCATGCCATCTTTTGGTTCTTTCTATGTAAATTTTAGAACTCTCATAGGCTTGTAACCTAAACTCTTCCTGCTCAGCTAACTGTAACAACCTTTTCTCACCCACAGCTTTCAAGTTAAAATTAAGCAGCTTCACTGCCCAATAAGCTTTATGTTCCAACTCAACTGGAAGATGGCATGATTTGCCATACACTAACTGATATGGGGACATTCCAATTGGATTTTTGAAAGCTGTCCTATAGGCCCAAAGCACATCATCCAATTTTCTAGCCCAATCTTTTCATGAGGAACCTACCACTTTTTCTAGGATCCTCTTCAGCTCTCTATTTGAAATTTCAACCTGTCCACTAGTTTGCGGCTGGTAGGGGGTAGCTATCCTATGTTTCACACCATATTTATTCAGCAATGATTCAAATTGTTTATTACAAAAGTGTGACCCCCCATCACTTATCACAACTTTAGGCACCCCAAACCTTGTAAAAATGTGTTTCTTAAGGAAAGAAACCACAACTTTGGCATCATTGGTTGGTAATGCCACAGCCTCTACCCACTTGGAGACATAGTCTACAGCAACCAAAATATATTTATTTGAGAAAGACGATGGGAATGGTCCCATAAAGTCAATCCCCCAAACATAAAAAAATTCAACCTCCAAGATGGATTTTAGAGGCATCTCATTCCTCTTATAAATGTTCCTTACTCTTTGACATCTATCACATTTTTCAACAAAATTGTGGGCATCTTTAAACAAAGTAGGCCAGTAAAAGCCACATTGCAAGACCTTAGCGGCAGTTCTTTTGCCACTATAATGCCCACCATATTCAGACCCATGAAAGTGCCACAAAGTTTTTTCAAATTAGTCATCAGGGACACTTCTCCTAATGATCCCATCAGCACACCTTTTAAACAACAACGGTTCATCCCACTCATAAAATTTAGCATCATGAAAAAACTTTTTCTTTTGCTCCCAACTTAAATCAAGAGGGACAATACCTGCAGCCTTATAATTTGTAAAATCAGCAAATCAAGGGAAAGAATTTACCATCATCAATTTTTCATCAGGAAACTCCTCCGAAATGGAAGGAATGTCCTTGTCCCCCTCAATTTGGACAAGTCTAGAGAGGTGATCTGCCACAACATTTTGCTTTCCTTGCTTGTCTCTTATCTCCAAATCAAATTCTTGGAGAAGCAATATCCACCTAATCAATCGTGGCTTAGCATCCTGCTTAGCAAACAAATACCTCAAGGCAGAGTGATCAGTGTAAACAATGACTTTAGACCCAACAAGGTAGGATCTAAATTTTTCAAAAGCAAACACAATAGCAAGTAACTCTTTTTCAGTTGTGGGAAAATTTTTCTGAGCATCATTCAACACACGACTTGCAAATAAGTCACATACATAATTTTATTTTTTCTTTGTCCCAACACTGTGCCTACAGCATAGTCACTCGCATCACACATAATTTCAAAAGGTAAAGTCCAATCAGGAGCAACCATCACAAGTGCAGAAATTAGTTTTTCTTTTATTTTATTAAAATCATCCAGACATGCATCATTAAACACAAAATTCACCTCTTTTTTGAAAAGGTTTGTCAAGGGCTTAGCAATTTTAGAAAAATCTTCTATAAAATGCCTATAAATACCAGCATGCCCAAGAAAACTTCTTATCACTTTCACATTAACTAGTGGTGGTAACTTCTCAACTGCCTCCACCTTTGCTCTATCCACCTCAATTCCTTTTGCATAAATTTGATGACCAAGAACTATACCTTCTCTTACCATAAAATGACATTTTTCCTAATTAAGAACAACGTTAGTTTCTTGGCATCTTTTTAAAATCAAAACAAGGTTGGATAGGTAAATATCAAATGACAATCCAAACACAGAAAAATCATCCATAAAAATTTCTATGCATTTTTCAATTAAATCAGAAAAGATTGAGATCATGCACCTTTGAAATGTGGCGAATGCATTACACAACCCGAAAGGCATACGCCTATAAGCAAAAACCCCAAATGGACAAGTAAAGGCTGTATTTTTTTGATCTTCCGGGGCTACTGCAATTTGATTGTAACCCGAGTACCCATCTAGAAAGCAATAGCACTCGTGCCCTGCCAACCTCTCTATCATCTGGTCAATGAACGGAAGCGGAAAATGATCTTTCCTTGTATCTTGATTAAGCTTCCGGTTGTCAATACACATCCTCCAACCAGTGACTTGCCTTGTAGGAATCAACTCATTGTATTCATTCATCACCACAGTCATACCACCTTTCTTGGGAACCACCTGAACCGGGCTCCCCCACTCACTGTCAGAAATGGGATAAATTATACGTGCATCAAGCAACTTTATCACGTATTTCCTCACCACTTCCTTCATAGTGGGATTGAGCCTCCTTTCATGTTGAACCACTGGTTTAAAGTCCTCCTCCATAAATATTTTATGCATGCAGAATGTAGGATTGATCCCCTTCAAATCACTGATGTTCCAACCAATGGCTGACTTGTGATCCCTTAATACTCTGAGTAATTTGTCTTCCTCACTTTCTGACAACTCCACATTCACAATAACTGTATTATTCTTTTTCTCATCCAGAAAAGTATATTTCAAATTTGAAGGCAATGGTTTCAGCTCCCTGGGTGGCTCCTCTTTCACTACCTATTCCTCCTTTTCCAATTCTTGTAATTTTTTATTTGAAGAAGAAGAGGTAGATTCCAAAGCTTCTAACTGATAGATACATTCCACCACCTCAGAATTGACTTCCTCATGCACCTCCTTAATTTCTTTGCCTTAAATAAAAGTTGCTTCCAAGGGACTTTCTGCAGCACTTTTTTCAAATTCCTCTAGGACCAAGGAATCCAAAAATTCAACCCGGAAACAACAATCAGTATCTTAAGCATGCTTCACTGCATCTTTGATTGAGAAAACCATTTTTTAATCTTCTACTCTCAAAATCAGTTCACCTTTCTGTACATCAATTAGAGCACGACCTGTAGCCAAAAATGGCCTACCAAGAATAAGAGGAACTTTGACATCCTCTTCCATATCCAGCACTACAAAATCTGCAGGGAAGATGAATTTATCAATTTTAACAAGCAAATCTTCCACGACACCATAAGGATATTTTACTAAACGATCTGCCAACTGAAGAGACATCATAGTAGGCTTCACTGTACCAATTCCTAGCCTTTCAAAAATTGACAAAGACATCAAATTGATGCTTGCTCCCAAATCACAAAGAGCCCTGCCAAATTCCTGATAAGCCTCTGGCTTATCTAGTTTTATAACTAGATAGACTGTGGTTTTTGTGCAAATTATTCGAGTTCAATCTCGTTTTCGCCCAAATTTGCCTTGTTTTGTTCCTAAGTAGACTTTGGCTCGTTCTAGGCATTTTTAGTAGTTTTTAGTCTATTTTGAATAGAATTATGCTTTTTGTTTCTTTTTATTGTTTCAGGTTAGAAGTGAAGCTCCGAGAGTCAAGGAAAGTCAAGAAACAGTGGAAATTTCCATTCTGGAGATACTCGCCTCGCGAAAGGATGCTCGCCTCGCGAACCTGAAGACCAGCTGAAGCAGCAACAGTCATACATTCTGTCTCGTCTCGCGAGTCACCTGCTCGCCTCGCAAACCTAAAGGCCTGACTGTGCCAGAGAAGTAATCCTTTCTGGATCGCCTCGCCAATCACAGTTCGCCTCGCGATCATTCAAACTAAGGATGGAGCCAAAACTGAAATTCGCCCCGCGAAAGTATGCTCGCCTCGCGAGAGTCCAAGTTGAATGCGCGTCAATTTTAATGCTCGCCTCGCGAGAGTCTGTCCGCCTCGTGAGCGAGCACAGAATTAGAACTCCATATATTGCTGTTTCAGATCAGAAGGCAGGGAGGAATCCTAGTTTCAGCCACTGTTTTATATCAGTTTGTTACGAGTTCTTGTTACTCTGGAGCTGCGTCTCCCTTTTTATTTTCTTAGTTTACGATGGTGATTATGTCGGATTGTTTGTGTGTCGTCACGGGCATGAGGAACTAATCCCCTCGTCTAGGGAATCAATGAAGCCACCCATGGCGGCATAGTGTTCATGTGATGTATGTTTTTCTCCCCTTTCTCAATTGATGTTTTCCAATTCTGATTTGATTGCGTTGATCATATGCATGCGTGATTAACTAGTTAAACGTGTTGAGGCTGATCGGCGATTCGCGTTTTAGAACTTGAATTGGGATCACTAATCGAATATTGCACGAGAGTGAGTAGGAGATTAATGCAACCTTATAGGGAACAAGAATTAACAGAGTTTGATGATTAGGATTATGAGACCTAGTAAGTAATTAATCCAATCTTCGAATACGTCATATTGAGCACGATAGTGGATATAGGAGAATTTGGGGGTCCCGGTTGACATTGTAATTGAACTTAGGGAGGAATTCATCATCACTTGGGTACTATGCATGATTGGGTAGGTGGATTTGAGACCCTAGATATTTTAATATCAGATTTTAATACCTTAGCTTTATTTGAATTGTTATTTGAATTGCGATCTCAATCTCTCTCTCTCAACCACTTTCCTTGCTTGACCAAACTTATCGGATTTCCCGCGGACTAGTTGAATTGGTAGCCCAATCCCTGAGTTCGACCTCGGTAACTCCTTACCGTGTTTATTTTATTACTTGCGACGACCCGGTACACTTGCCGGTGACTCATCAAGTTTTTGGCGCCGTTGCCGGGGATTGGCACAACCAATTTTCCTAATTTTTAGGGAATTTGATTGATTGGTTAAGTTGATTTTATTTTTATTTTTATTTTATTTATTTATTATTTCTCTCTACTTCTTTGATTCCACTTGGTCTTGCCATGTTTTTGTATGCGAGGTACCCTTTCACAAGAGGACCTGTTATTTGATTCGGAGATCACCAAGACCGAGAAGCGCTTAAGGAAGGAAGTCAGAGAAAGAAAAAGGCTTGAAGCGAGTGATCTTGAGAGAATGGAAGAAGAAAATCCTCCCCCTCCTCCTCTTTACAAGCCTCTCTTCGAGTATAGTCTACCCAACTTGGGTGATTGTGATTCTTCCATCGTGAGAGGCAACCTCAATACAGACTCCTTCGGAGTGGAAGGATGTGTCACAGCCTATATCCGTGAGAATCAGTTTGATGGGAGTGGCAGACAAGACCCTCACAGACACATCACCCACTTCCTTGAAGCTTGTGACTTGCAGAGGACAAGAGGTGTTTCTCAGGATGAGTTTCGCTTGCGGCTATTCCCTCTCTCTCTCTTAGGGATGTCGCTCGCGATTGGTTTGACAGCTTGGATAGGAACAAAGATCGAGAACTTGGGAGCAAATGGCACAAAAGTTCCTAACTAAGTATTTTCCCCCTCAGAAAGCGGCACAAGCAAGAGTAGCCGTTACATCTTTCAGACAGACAGAGGATGAAACTTTTAATGAAGCTTGGGAGAGGTACAATGTGCTCTTGAGAAGATGTCCTTTAGCTTTCTTTGACCCGGTCTCCAAGGTTCAACATTTCTTTAACCGGTTAAGGGGACGCTATCAGATGAATTGTGATGCCGCAGCTGGCGGCTCTTTCTCCTATTTATCGGCTGAGGATGGATGGGCATTATTGGAGAAGATGTCATATAATGATTACAACAGTGGAAGGGAAACCTCAAGTGGAATTAGTTCTACGACAATGGAAGCCATTCTTGAGCAAAACAGATTGTTGAAGATGCAGAATGAGGCTTTGTCTGGGAACAAGAAGGTTAATGCGATACACGAGGGAATGCCTCCGGGATGTGAAAATTGTAATGGAGATCATGACACTCGGAGCTGCCCGTTCAACTTCTCTCAGGAACATGTGGACTCATGCCACAATTTCTATGACAGTGTGCCCCAGAATAACTATCAGAGGAATGGAGCAGGAATGACTACGATCGGGAATCGAGAATAGGGGGTATATGAGGAGAGACCATCCGGGCTTCGCTTGGAGTAATGCTAGTGGTGGTCTAACCGGGCAACAACAACAACCTCAATAGGGTCTGAGGCCAAACATTGGAATCCATCAGCACAATACTCAGCAGGCTCTTCCATAATCAGGTGCAAATAACAGACAGTGGAAGGCAGCCTTGGGAGTTGGCTTTTGAGAAGATGAGCGCGACAGTTGAGAAGATAAATGCGGCAATGGAAAAGATGGTAATCAACACAGAGAAGGTGAATACGACAGTTGACAAGTTGGCAACGCATACAGGGGCGACAATTCACAATCTAGAGATGCAGATAGCTCAGCCCGCAAAGCAACTAAATGAACGTCCCCCAGGCACTTTCCCAGGTGATACCGAGAACAACCCTAAGAACCATTGCAATGCCATAACAATTAGGAGCGGTAAGGTGTTGGGATCCAACAGGGGTGCAACTAGTTCTCAGGAAGACAAGGCCCCGGAACAACCACATGTTGAGGAAGGGCAACCTAAGGAAGAGCAGTTGGCAAGAGACAAGGCACCAGAGCAAGGGGGAAGGCTGAAGCTTGTGGATGAAGAGTTCCGAAAGAAGAAGTGGGTTGAACCCCAAGACCTCCCGCCCTACATGACGGTACCGTATCCTGAAAGATTGAAGAAGCCTCATCAGGATAAGCAGTTCAACAAATTCCTTAACGTCTTCCGCAAACTTCAAATTAACATTCCATTTGTGGAAGCCTTGGAACAAATGCCATCTTATGCCCAGTTTATGAAGGAGCTTCTCTCCAAGAAGCGGAGAATAGTGGATGAGGAAACAGTTGCTTTGACCGAGGAGTGTAGTGCCATTCTTCAAAGAAAACTACCTCCAAAGTTGAAGGATCCCGGTTCTTTTTCGATACCATGCACCATTGGGGGGATGACTCTAGGGAAGGCATTATGTGATCTAGGGGCAAGCATCAACTTGATGCCCCTCTCTATGATGAAGAGGTTGGGGATCAAAGAATTCAAGGATACACGGATGTCGCTCCAACTAGCCGATCGCTCTATAAAATATCCTTATGGAGTGGTCGAAGACTTGTTAGTGAAGGTGGACAAGCTCATATTTCCGGTGGACTTTGTAGTGCTTGATATGGACGAAGACGCCGAGATCCCTCTCATATTGGGTAGGCCCTTCTTGGTCATTGGGGGTGCCTTGATAGATGTGCGACAAGGGAAACTCACTCTAAGGGTGCAAGATGATGAGGTAGTCTTCAATGTCTTTGAAGCAATGAAGCACCCTGTTGAGAGGTCGGATGTGTACCGAGTGGATGTGGTGGAATCAATTGTTAAGGCAAAGGCAACTAGAGAAGCCCATGGTTCTTCACTTGCACAAGTGTTGGTAAAATCCCATGATGATGATAGTGAGGAAAAAGACCAGTTGGGGGATGAGGTCTATCTTGAGTGGTTAAGAGACATGGAAGCCTTACCGAGTCTCCCAAGGGATGAATGTGCAAAGGAAGAGCTTAACAACAAGGCCATGGAAAAATATGATAAAGCACCGAAGTTGAAAGGTGGCACAACCGTGGTGGTCAATGAAAACAATGAGTTGATCCCAAAAAGGACCATCATGGAGTGGAGAGCATGTGCCGATTATAGAGGGCTTTTGGATTTAAATGAGTTGTCCGGGATCCGCAAGGAAGCAATCCACAAAAAGTGGACTAAGGAAAGGCAGGACAAACACATCTTACCTAGGGAGCTTGAGCTCGGGCAAGCGGTACTTCTTGACAATTCAAGGTTGAAACTCTTTCCGGGAAAGCTAAGATCGAGGTGGTCGGGACCATTCAAAGTCCTCCAAGTTTGTCCACACGGAACAGTAGAGTTAGAAGGGACCTCTGGTAACTTCAAAGTGAATGGGCAAGGGATAAGGCATTACCATGGGGAATCAGTCCCAAATTGCAAGCAGTTTCTTCCTCCGGATTAACCCTAAGGGGCGACTTGAGTCAGGCTCGGGACGTTAAACAAGCGCTACTTGGGAGGCAACCCAAGCTAGGAATCCTTTATTTTTAGTCTCTGTCATTTTCATGTATATATTTTTAAAAAAGAAAAAGAAAAAGAGAGAGCTTGATTCGCCACGCGAATCCACTGTGGTCGCGCGAGACAGAAGCCCTGAATCTCAGAGGCTTGCTCATGCTTCTGTATCGCGTCTCGAGGTATACCTTCGCCTCGCGATTCTGGGCATCATCATCTTTGGAATTCCAGATTCGCCTCGCGAGATACTACCCACCTCGCTATTCTGGAAAGTGTGAAAACAATTTTTCCAGATTCGCCTCGCGAGTTATCTCTCGCCTCGCGAATATGCAATTGAACTTTTGATTTGCAGGACTTCTTCCAGGATGCTGTGCAAACAGAAGGGAGCCCGTGAGACCAATTGGATGAGGATGCAACCATAAAACTTGATCAGGGAGCACCCTCTCCTTTCCTCACTTTTGTTTTTGTTTTGTTTTCGTTTGTCGCTCTTGAATAATTTGAGAAGATCAAGAGTGTTGTGTATGAATATGTGTCGGCAAGCTTGTTGGATTTTAGTTAAATTGAGCATAGATTGATTGCATGAATTATTTTGACCATCGATGATTTCCCCCTAGATTCTGATAATAGAAAAGTTGATCCCCATGTGAAAAATTTAAAACTGAACTTTGAGAATTTTATTGTGATTACTTGATTTATGATAAGTTTGGGGTGAGGGGTGAACACACTAGGAATTGTATCTCGGTCAAACAATTTGCAAAATGTCCAGGTGAGGATTTGAGCCTCCAACTTTGTTTTTGATTGTGTGAATCACGTTTAAGTTGCACTTTCCCGAATTTGCTTGAATCTCTTCATGGTTTGCATGTTTATGTGTTGCATCAAATGATTTAGGCAAATTTCTTTGAATAACTACTTGGCCTAAAAAGAACCATCCCTAATGCATGTTCCCTAGTTAGCCACATTGAGCCTAATTAGCCTATTGTTTCTTGATGACCCTATATTATAAGCCATAAACCTGAAAAACCATGTTAACCCAATCTTAGGATTAGGAGAGCATGGAAGCGTAGCAAGAAAAGGTTTTGAGAAACTAAGTTTGGGGTGGCTACAAGGTGATATGTCATTTTGGGTTGAGAAAAAGAAAAATAAAGGTTGAAACCCAAGGCAATGAAAAAAAAAAGAAAGAAAGAAAGAAAAAAAATATTGCCGAGGGGCAAAACAGAAAAAAAAAATAGCAAGGAAAATGTTGTAGTCACCCGAGGCAAAAAGAAAAATGGAAAAAGGAATTGAGAGGAAATTCAATGTGTTAAATGATCATGCTCTCTTAGTTCCTAGGGACTTAAGCCTAGTATCCTTGAATATCCTACCCTCAGCCAGGCCCCATTACAACCTTTATAAGACCATCTGAGGTTGCATGCATGTTTTCATGGGAACCATTTTTGAGATGAAAATCAAATTCATGGGAAGTGCTCTTGGAATGTGAAGTTGAGTGAAAAGTTGATAACCTAGACACAATTGAGCGAATGAGTGAAATTTTACATACCCTTGTGAGGAAGGCAATTGTTTGAAATTGGTGATCTTCCTTTTGTGTGTGACTCTGATCCTCAACTTAGTTTAATGATTGCATGAATGATGAAGTTCTCAATTGTTTAAAGTAAATGAATGTGGGGATTACATTGATGCAAGGGGGAAATCATTGAAGGAAAAACTGTTTTGTTAAGATTGCATAAAATTTGTGCGAAATCGATTGAATCTCTTAAGCTTGCCAAGTCTTGAGTCCTTTTTGAGTTTTAGCTTGCTTGGGGACAAGCAAGGTTTAAGTTTGGGGTGTTTTGATAAGCCTTTGGCTTATCTAGTTTTATAACTAGATAGACTGTGGTTTTTGTGCAAATTATTCGAGTTCAATCTCGTTTTCGCCCAAATTTGCCTTGTTTTGTTCCTAAGTAGACTTTGACTCGTTCTAGGCATTTTTAGTAGTTTTTAGTCTATTTTGAATAGAATTATGCTTTTTGTTTCTTTTTATTGTTTCAGGTTAGAACTGAAGCTCCGAGAGTCAAGGAAAGTCAAGAAATAATGGAAATTTCCATTCTGGAGATACTCGCCTCGCGAAAGGATGCTCGCCTCGCGAACCTGAAGACCAGCTGAAGCAGCAATAGTCATACATTCTGTCTCACCTCACGAGTCACCTGCTTGCCTCGCGAACCTGAAGGCCTGACTGTTCCAGAGAAGAAATCCTTTCTGGATCGCCTCGCCAATCACAGTTCGCCTCGCGATCATTCAAACTAAGGATGGAGCCAAAACTGAAATTCGCCCCGCGAAAGTATGCTCGCCTCGTGAGAGTCCAAGTTGAATGCGCGCCAATTTTAATGCTCGCCTCGCGAGAGTCTATCCGCCTCACGAGCGAGCGCAGAATCAGAACTCTATATATTGCTGTTTCAGATCAGAAGGCAGGGAGGAATCCTAGTTTCAGCCACTATTTTAGATCAGTTTGTTACGAGTTCTTGTTACTCTGGAGCTGCGTCTCCCTTTTATTTTCTTAGTTTACGATGGTGATTATGTCGGATTGTTTGTGTGTCGTCACGGGCATGAGGAACTAATCCCCTCGTCTAGGGAATCAATGAAGCCACCCATGGCGGCATAGTGTTCATGTGATGTATGTTTTTCTCCCCTTTCTCAATTGATATTTTCCAATTCTGATTTGATTGCGTTGATCATATGCATGCGTGATTAACTAGTTAAACGTGTTGAGGCTGATCGGCGATTCGCGTTTTAGAACTTGAATTGGGATCACTAATCGAATATTGCACAAGAGTGAGTAGGAGATTAGTGCAACCTTATAGGGAACAAGAATTAACAGAGTTTGATGATTAGGATTATGAGACCTAGTAAGTAATTAATCCAATCTTCGAATACGTCCTATTGAGCACGACAGTGGATATAGGAGAATTTGGGGGTCCCGGTTGACATTGTAATTGAACTTAGGGAGGAATTCATCATCACTTGGGTACTATGCATGATTGGGTAGGTGGATTTGAGACCCTAGATATTTTAATATCAGATTTTAATACCTTAGCTTTATTTGAATTGTTATTTGAATTGCGATCTCAATCTCTCTCTCAACCACTTTCCTCGCTTGACCAAACTTATCGGATTTCCCGCGGACTAGTTGAATTGGTAGCCCAATCCCTGAGTTCGACCTCGGTAACTCCTTACCGTGTTTATTTTACTACTTGCGACGACCCGGTACACTTGCCGGTGACTCATCACCTCCATATTACCAATCTCACAAGGAATGGTGAAGCTTCCTGGATCCTTCAACTTAAGAGGTAATTTTTGTTGAATAATAGCACTACACTCCTCTGTCAGAATAACAGTTTCCTCTTCATTGGCCTTCCTCTTCTTGGACAACAAATCCTTCATGAACTTAGCATAACTTGACATTTGTTCTAATGCCTCGGCAAATGAAATAATAATCTGCAGCTTTTTGAACACCTCCAAGAACCATGAAAATTGCTTGTCTTCATTCTTCTTCTTCAACCTTTGAGGATAAGGAATTTTAGGAACAAAGGGCAGTAGCTGTGTTGGCTTGTCAACTTGTGAATTTTCAGATTTTTCGGTTTCTTCTTTCTTCTCTTCAACCACTACTTCTTCCTCCTCTTGTTTCTCATCATGAACAACTTTTTCAGCATCATTTTCTTTAGAAGACTCCTCTTGGTCAACATTGTTCAGAACCTTGCCACTCCTTAAATGAATTGCTTTGCATTGCTCTTTTGGATTAGGAACAGTATCACCTGGCAAAGTACCTGAAGCTCTTTCAGATAACTGTTTAGAAATCTGCCTAATTTGCACTTCCAAATTCCAGATAGACGCCTCTTGATTCTTGAAGTTGGCCCTTGTCTCAGTCATGAAATTTTAAGATTGCTCCACAAAATTAGAAGTATTAACAGACAATTTCTCCAAAGCGCTCTACAAAGATGACATTATGTTTTGAGGTTGTAAGTGTTTGAATAGGGGTTAATTTGTTGCCCCAATGCATTCACTTACTCTTCGAGTTGATTTGTACCACAATCACCATTACGATGCTCTCCACCACAAAAATCACTTACCAAGGGAGGTGTGCTCAGTGCATTAACTTGGCCATTCCCCAACAAAGTAGCAAGTTGTTGAGAAATCACCTTGTTAACTTGTTGCTCAATTATATTACTATCCATAACATTTACCCGTAAGACTTTTCTGTTTTGCCTATCATGTTGCGTATTAGCACTGCTGACTGCCATGGTCTCTAGTATTTCCAAAGCCTCTTCTGGACTCTTCAAATCAAAAGCTCCTCCACATGCAGTATCCATCATCTGTCTTGCATTCGGATCCAGTCCATTATAGAAGGTTTGAGCTAACAACCAATTGGGCAAAGAATGATGAGGACATTTTTTGAGTAGCTCCTTGAACCTCTCCCAAGCATCATACAAAGTTTCCGACTCTAGCTGCACAAATGAGATAATTTCACTTCTCAACTTGGCTGACCTCGATGCTGGAAAATATTTTTGCACAAACTTGGACTCCAAATCATCCCATGTTGAGATACTGCCCTGTTGATGTGACTGAAGGCAACTTCTAGCTTTATCCTTCAATGAGAAAGGAAAAAGCCTCAATCTAATAGTGTCATCTGAAGCTCCATTGAACTTCACTGTATCACATATTTGCAAGGAATTCTCCGGATGATGATTGAGATCCTATTGAGCTCCTCCACCAAACTGGTTCTGGTGCATCAAATTAACAAGTGCAGGTTTGATTTCAAAGTTGTTAGCCTGTACAGCAGGTCTCACAATAGAACCCCCGGGCACCTTCAATATTGGGCTTGGAATAATCCCTCAATGTCCGCCTAGCAGGTTGCTCGGCCATGACCGTTTCAACTTCAACCACCTATTGTTGTAAGAGTGCTTGTTCCCTTTCTTGTTGCTTGCGAAGCTTGTCTGCCTTCCTGTTACTCTTAGCAGTCTTTTCAATTTTAGGATCAAACAACAAAGAATTCTTGTCAACAGTACCTCGTATACACAACTTAAAAGAAAATCAGTGCACACTGATAATATAAAATAAAATTACAGTAATTATAATAACAGAAAATAAAATGCTCAAATCAAGATTTCCTTGGCACAACTAATATTAACAGAAATCAATCCCCGACAACGGTGCCAAAAAGTTGTTAAGCAAAATTGGCAAGTGCACCAAATCGCTTTGTAGTATAAAAATATCGTCCTCAGTGAATGAACTGTTAACTACTAACATGCTAACTCAATTTCGTTTGAGCGACCGAATGGTTTGAAATTGGTTTTCACCAATAAGTAATAACAACAACTTAACAAAGAACAGAAAATATTTTTGGTATTTTTCAAGTGAGAAAATAAAACACCGAAAATTGGTTTTTTTTTAAAAAAAATCAAGAAGAAATTGTTAGAGGATCGATTTCCCGGTCTGTCATACTTATTCAATCGTGTTAATTAACTTGAACAGTTTATCCAATTTCAAGAAACTGAGTTTTGTAATTTATCTCCTAATTCCTTAGGTGAATAAACCTTCCTGTCTAGATTACTAATTCAATTCCTTGAGTATTAGATAATTAGCAGAAGCATTAAGAAATATTTCCACTCAAAAATGTTAATTTGGTTGTGTTCTTATTCCTAAGTAACACACGCAAATCGTTTATTCACAAACAGCGACTATGAACTCGAATTTCCCAATTGCAAATTCATACAGTAGATAAACATGAAAACAGTGAATAAACTCTTGAAATTAAACAAACCAGAACAAGTCATTATCCAGAATGAAAACAAATTATCTTGGCAGTTCCATCTACCTCTAACAAAAGGAAATTAGCTAGACAAAATAAAAATAGAACAAACAGAAGAAAAAGAAGATGAAGATGAGAAAGGCATCATGAGTCTCTACTTGACAGCTTCAACTCTCTATGATTTGTTCCTTTTCTCAACTCCACACTGTGTAGTTCTCTCTGTGTAAGAATATCTCCCCAAAACTGTCTCCTACTCCAGGGCGGCTAGTTTTGTTCCAGGGAGCCCTCCTCCAATTTCTATACGCTGCTGCCATTCATTTTCCAAGTTTGTTACTTTTCTTTAAAATTATTTCCCCTCTCATTATTTCTTTTTATTCCAGTCTTCAGCCTCCTAAGTTTCCCGCAAGGCGGCCTCTTCTCACCTTCTAATTCTCATTCCAGTGGGCCTCCTTTTGTTGACTTTTCTTTTTTTATTTCCAATTCCATTCACTTTCTAACTTTTACAACTTCTTTCACGTTGAGGAGCATTGGATGGCTTTCTTCTATTCTAATCTCATTTGAACATAGCCCAGACAAGCATGTGGGCTTTCAATTGCCTTAACCTCTTCTTTAAATTGGAATTAGCTAGCCCAAATCCAAATTTAGTGTAAAGCTCCTTGTTGCTCTTTCTTCAATTCACTTGATTTAACATCATATCATTATTTCCTAAAAATGTAAACAAGTAAAAATATTATTAGATTAACTCTAAAAATATATAATTAAACTAAAATATGTAAAACACTATTAAGGACACAATTAGCTAAACTTAGGGACAAAACTCAATCAATTAACACGATTGGGAGCAAAAATCCATTTTATAAGCACACAAAAATCACATAATCTAAAAGATTATCACACCCCCAAACCTAAGACTTTGCTTGTCCCCAAGCAAAAGTAACTAAACTAACACACAAAACACTAAGGACAACAGACCAAGCAAACATCGACTCAATGGACACCCTAACTTAACAATAACAAAGCAATGCACCACCCAACCATGTAAGAAATCGTAAAACAAAAGAATCACCTTATAACAAGTTCACATCCAAGAAAATTCCAAAGAAGAAATCATAACAATGGTGCTCCAATATTTCCACACTTGAGAAATTAAAGAACATGACTAATTCAATTAAGGAAGAACTATTGGACACCCAACTACTCACAGGAAGTGTAATTTCACTCAATCACTCATACTTATGTGGGTAATAATTGCAAGTGAATCACTCAAATTCACACATCAAAACCATGCAACTTCAAGTTTGACTTTCATCTCAATCATTCATCCACAATTCACAACATGAATAAATCAAATGGACTTTATTTAGGATGTAATGTGGCCAAGGTAAATGGGAAGGATAAGAAAGGATAAATAAGCTAGCACCAAAGGAAATAGGAGAGCAAAAATTATTTTGAAAAACCATGCTTTGCATACAAACCTTTTCCCACCTCTTTCTTTTTGACTTCCTTCACCTTCTTTTTTTTCAAAGCACTACTTTATTTTTTCAAGTATTTCATACCATTTTTGGTATTCTTTCTATTTACATTTCGTTTTTTTTCTTCTTCTTTTTTTTTTTTTTTGATAACCACCCTTTCTTTTAACCAAAATATAAGCACAAAATATTCTCCCCCACACTTATGTCAAACCCATGTTGAGACGATTTCGGCAAGTATACCGAGTCGTACAAGTAATAAAGAGGTAAGAGGGATATCGTTCCCACGAGGACTGAGACTAGTACTAGCACGTAACAAATCAACTACTATCTAAGCAGATATTTGGATGGAAGGGAGCTCAATATTAAATACCAAGCCCAACAAGAGTTAAAATAAACAAAATAAAAGGAACAAGTTCTTTTTGGATTTTTATCAAACACTTGAAATGCAAAAGGGGGATTCTTCAAATATGTTGAAAGATGTTGGGATTAAACTTCACTAAACCTCTGCCTCATGCAATACTAAGACCACCAATCCAATTTATGCTTCAAATATTAAAATCAACCCACAAGATTACTCAAGTCCTAATTCCTTAGATGACAAGAGCCTAAATCCCCCAATTAGACCCTAATTCCTTAGGTGACCTAATCAATGAATTTGCATTAAGAGTAGGGATTACAAGATTACTAATAAACCAAAATCCATTCCTAGATGCAAGGTTTACTAGGTGATTAATTCCAGATCAAGAATTGATAAGAACTTCCCAATTGCAAATCAAATCTCAGAACAATTCATGGGTGATCAAACCACAAAAAGCATTAAGCATAGGAATCAAACACTAATAGAGAAGCATAAACATAGATTAACAAATCAAGGCAAATACATGAGATTCGGTTTAGCTACATCCAATCCCAACAAAAAGGGAATTTAGCTACTCATAGTCATAGAGAAAGCCAAAATCAAAATAATACAAACAGAGGAGAGAAGAAACTCCATGGAAGCTTTCCACAGCCGTCACAGTCGCTCCTGGTTCAGAGAATTTTAGGGTAAAAGTCCTGTCCCGTCCTCCCCCATTGTTTTCGTGCAGCCCCTTATTTATAGATTCAAATAATGCGCGTCACGGCCGTGACAGGCCGTGACGGGTTCTGCCATGGGCACGCTTTCAAATTTTGGTTTGTCACGGCCGTGACACTCATCACGGCTAGGCCGTGATCAATTATGCCTGTTGAGGGTCTGGTTCAGCTGACATGTCACGGCCGTGATGGGCATCACGGCTAGGCCGTGACCATCTCTGACTTTTGCCTTCTTTCTTTTCAGCTCTGCTTGATCATGGCCGTGATGGTCATCACGGCTAGGCCTGGATGCTCATCACGGCTAGGCCGTGATGGGCTCTGTTTGGGTCATTTTCTTCACTTTTGAAGCTCTATCTTCATCCAAGCTCCATCATGGTTGATCTTGAGCATTTAATCCTTAATTTCTTCAAAACAACACCACAAAACCGCCTTACCCGTTCCAAGGTAAAAACTAACAAAAATCAAATTAAAATTGCCTAAACTATATGAAAATGCATGCAAAATGTAAATGAAATATGAGGTGTAATCACACTCATCTAATCACCCAAAGCTTAAGACTTTGCTTGTCCTCAAGCAATCACCAAGGCCACAAGATATAAATAATCAGAGCATGGATAGTGAACCAAGAAACCGAGTAACTAATCCAAGTAACAGGCATTTTCAAATAATTCACCAAGAGACAAACAATTTCAAGTCCAATTAGAGGCTTAGGTTTCCTAGACTCATATTCTCACTGATTTGGGCACTATTTCTCACCTCACTCAAGGGTTTAAGGATATATGATAATTCGCTCAATTTCCTCAAGGAATGAATACTACCATAAGCTTGACTATTAACCAAATCTCTACTTTATTAATGAAAACACGTAAGAATCAAGAGGTCTTTTACTTTGGTTGTAACGGGGCCATGGGATTAATCGTTAGGTGGGGAAATCAAGAAAAGGAATTTTCAAGAAGGCTAAACAAAATATCAAGCATTGCAAAGTATGACACCTTCTAAAATACCCTTTTTGGGTTTTGATTCATATTTCCACCTTTCTTTCTTTCTTTTTATTTTATTTCTCACTTCCTTTTGTCATCCCCTTCTTTATTTTTATTTTTTTGTTTTTTTTTATTTGGAGAAGGGGAGATTTTCAATTCAAGAGAAATATTTTTCTAACTTTCTCATCCCATACTTTTTCAAACTACCTTTTTACCCTTTTGTGCAATACTTTAGAAGGCCTCCTACCAAGCATCATTCATCAAAATATTTCAGGGTACCAAGAAAAGTATTTTATTCTTGTAGGCTCAAAATCAGGCAACTAAGGGGTAGCATTTAATCAATCAAAGCTCAGAAGGCCGGAAAAATACCTAGTGCCTCAATCATTTTCAAAAATGTTTTCAAAAATTTTTAAGCTTCAAAACGGTTTCAAGTCAAGTTCTAGAGAATACAATCCAAGAGGAATAAAACACTCTATCACAAAGAATGGGGTAGATTTAGTGAGTACCCCTTTTTGGCTCAAAAATCTCACGTTTAGTAGTTCAAAAATCAATGAGAAACACAAATCTACTTAACCACATGCTAATTATCAACTATCAAAGATCATCTCAAGCATTTTTTTTCGTAGCCTTATCACAAGAATAAAAAAGTTGGGTTCAAAAATTCACTATCTCAATTTATTTGGCACTAAGTTCTCAACATTTGGATGCATAATCTAAGCAAGAGGCAATCTAATCATGTGATCATGCAAAACTATGCCTATATGAATGCAACATGAAAAATGCAAAAATTCAAAAATTTGCAAAAATACCCCTACCCCAAGCTTAAAAACTTACATTGTCCCCAATTTAAATAATCAAGTCGGAGAGAGGAGAAAAATGGAACAACTCACCGACGTGGTAGCGGGTGCTGGCTCACATGCCTAGACAAAGAGATGCTGGAAAATATGTCACAGTCGTGATGCTCATCACAGGCAGGCCGTGATCAATTCTGGTCCATAGGAGCTGGCCTGTCACGGTCGTGACCTCTATCACGGCTAGGCCGTGATGCATTCTGATCTTCAGGGTCCTCTCATCACGCCCGTGATGGATATCACTGCTGGGGCGTGATCCTTTCTGATCCTCACTGGTTAGCTCATCACGGCCGTGACCTCTGTCACGGCCTAGGCGTGATGGCTGCTGACTTTGTTTGTCCTTGCCCTTTTTGCTCTTCTGCTTCATAACCTGGAGATACTTGGCAAATCTATTAATTTATGATCTTTTTCCTCTTGATCTTATCAAATTATTCAAGAGTTAAATTCAAAAACAAATGGAAAAGGAAAAGAAAAGTTGGGTTGCCTCCCAGTAAGCGCTTCTTTAATGTCACTAGCTTGACGGGCCGGTGATCTCAAGGATCACGCAGGCGCACAGCTGTGGTCAATCTCTCGATGTCACCACCCAAGTAGGCCTTGAGCCTTTGGCCATTGACTTTGAAGGTCCTTTTTGAAGTAGGATCCTCCACTTCTATAGCTCCATGAGATGAGACTTCTTTGACAATGAATGGTCCCGACCACTTAGACTTCAACTTGCCTGGAAACAATCTCAGTCGGGAATTGAATAATAAAACTTGTTGTCCTGGCTGAAATGCTTTCATCACTATCTTCTTGTCATGATAAGTCTTGACTCGCTGCTTGTAAATAGCTGCATTCTCATATGCATTAAGGCGCATCTCCTCTAATTCATGCAGCTGATGGACTCTTTTCTCACCCGCCAAAGTGGCATCAAAATTAAATAACTTCAATGCCCAAAAGGCTCGATGCTCCAACTCTACGGGTAGATGACATGACTTCCCATAGACGATCTGAAACGGAGATAACCCCAACGAAGTTTTTAATGCAGTCCGGTGAGCCCACAAGGCATCGTCAAGCTTCTTTGCCGAATCTTTTCTTGAAGTGGCCACAATTTTTTCCAGAATTCGCTTAATCTCCCGGTTGGAGACCTCCGCTTGCCCATTTGTTTTCGGATGATATGGAGAAGCCACCTTATGCCTCACATCATACTTGGTCAACACATTTTTCAGTTGTGAGTTGCAGAAGAGAGATCCCCATCACTTATAAGGACTCTTGGGACACCGAACCGGGCAAAAATGTTCTTTTTGATGAACTTAATCACTGTTTGGTCATCATTCTTTGGTGTTGCAACGGCCTCCACCCATTTAGAAACATAGTCCACCGCCACCAAGATATATTGATTGGAGAATGAAGGTGGAAGTGGACCCATAAAATCTATGACCTAACAATCAAATACTTCAACCTCCAATATGTTTTGAAGTGGCATCTCATCCCTTTTAGATATGTTATGGGTCCTTTGGCACTTGTCACAACTCTTCACATGATTGTAAGAGTCCTTGAAGATTGAGGGCCAAAAGAGCCCAGATTGGAGGACCTTTGCAACTGTCCTCTCCCCATTGTAATGTCCACCATATGGAGAGTTATGGCAATGCCACAAAATACTCTTCGCTTCCTCTTGACTAACACACCTCCTCCATAAGCCATTCGGTTGAAGCTTGAACAAAAATGGGTCATCCCACATGAAATGGTTGGCATCCCGGAAGAATTTTTTCTTTTGTTGCCAAGTGAGGTGCTCTGGAACAATGTTGGTTGCCTTGAAATTTGCCATGTCGGCAAACCATGGTCTTTCATGCACTAGAAATAAAGCCTCATCCGGGAACTCATCCCGAATGTCCTTTTATTTTGCAGTAACCTCTTCATTCACTAACTGAGATAAGTGGTCAGCCACCATAGTTTCGCTGCCCTTTTTGTCCTTAACGACTAAGTCAAATTCCTGCAACAATAAAATCCACCTTATGAGTCTTGGTTTTGAATCTCACTTAGTCAACAAATATTTAATTGCAGCATGATCAGTAAAAATAGTGACTTGGGACCCAATCAAGTAGGAACAAAATTTTTCCAATGCAAACACTATGGCTAGAAACTCTTTTTCAGTTGTTGCATAATTTATTTGGTTCTCATTGAGAACCTTGCTAGCTTAGTGAATGGCATGGAAAAACTTTTCCCTTCGCTGTCCCAAAACTGCCCCAACTGCGTAGTCACTGGCATCACACATTAATTCAAATGGTGACTCCCAGTTGGGTGCAACAAGAATGGGAGCGGTGATCAACTTTTCTTTCAAAATCTAAAAAGAAGTAAGACAAGCAGTATCAAACACAAATGGTGTGTCCTTGTTCAAAAGGCTACACAACGGCTTGGCTATCTTTGAGAAGTCTTTGATGAACCGCCGGTAAAAGCCTGCATGACCAAGAAAACTCCTCACACCCTTGACATTCACTGGTGGAGGTAGTTTCTCAATTACATCAATCTTGGATCTATCCACTTCGATCCCCTTAGCTGAAATCTTGTGCCCAAGAACAATGCCCTCCTGCACCATAAAATGACACTTCTCCCAATTTAAGACTAAATTGGTGTCCATGCACCTCTTTAAGACAGCAGCAAGGTTAGACAAGAAATTATCATAAGAGGAACCGAAAACAGAAAAACCATCCATAAAAACTTCAATGTATTTTTCTACCATATCAGAGAAAATGGAAAGCATGCACCTTTGAAATGTTGCATGCGCATTACAAAGACCGAAAGGCATCTTCCGATAGGCAAAAACTCCAAAAGGACATGTGAAGGCAGTTTTCTCTTGGTCTTCCGGGTTAACCGCAATTTGGTTATAACCCGAATAACCATCCAAGAAACAATAATAAGCTTGCCCGGCCAACCTCTCCAACATTTGGTCCATAAATGGAAGTGGGAAGTGATCTTTCCTAGTAGCTTGATTTAGCTTCTGGTAATCTATACACATTCGCCAACCGGTGACCGCTCTAGTTGGGATTAACTCATTCTTCTCACTTCTCACAACGGTCACGCCACCTTTCTTGGGAACCACTTATACCGGACTCACCCAAGCACTATCGAAAATCGAATAGATCATTCCAGCTTCAAGGAGTTTCAGCACCTCCTTCCTTACCACTTCTTTCATTGTAGGATTGAGCCTCCTTTGCGGTTGGACCACCGGTTTAAATTCAGCTTCCATCATAATCTTGTGCATACAAAATGTAGGGCTAATACCTTTCAAATCTAAGATGGATCATCCAATAGCTGTTTTATGCTCTCTAAGCACCCTTACAAGTTTCTCCACTTCTAATTTGGACAATACATTGCTCACTATGACAGGATTTTCATCATTCTCACCAAGAAACACATATTTCAAGTGGGGAGGTAGAGGTTTAAGCTCTAACTTGAGCTTCTCTTGGGCTGCATCCTTTTTGAGCTCTTCTTTCTTAGTATTGACAGCAAGTTGATTGGGTTGAACTTCCAAATCACACAAACACTCCTCTATTTCCTTCTCCTCTCTCTCATCAAGATTTTCAATAGAATTCATCATTATCTTCTCAAGAGTAGAGGAGTGGTGCTGATGTGCAAAGACTTCTTTAGCCACTACATCAACAATGTCCGTGCGGAAACAATTCTCTTCATCACTCGGGCGATGCATAGCTTCAAATACATTGAAAATAACCTCTTCATCTTGCACTCTGAGTCGAAGTTGGCCTTTTTGTACATCTATCAAAGCACGACCAGTTTCTAGAAAAGGTCTCCCTAATATAAGTGGAACTTCTGCATCCTCCTCTATGTCTAATATCACAAAATCCGCTGGGAAGATAAACTTATCCACTTTAACCAAAACATCTTCCAATATACCAAGAGGACACTTGATTGATCTATCGGCTAATTACAATGCCATCCTTGTTGGTTTCACTTCACCACCTCCAAGCTTGTTCAAGATTGAAAGCGGCATCAAATTGATACTCGCCCCCAAGTCACACAAGGCCTTCCCAATAGCAACACTCCCAATTGTGCAAGGGATTGTAAAACTACCAGGATCTTTAAGCTTTGGAGGTATCTTCCTCTGAAGTATCGCACTACATTCTTCCGTCAAGGCAACAATCTCACCATCTTTAAACCTCCTTTTCTTCGTGAGTAACTCCTTCATGAACTTTGCATAAGTTGGCATTTGCTCTAGTGCTTCAGCGAAGGGTATGTTGATTTGTAACCTCTTAAATATGTCAAGAAATTTGGTAAATTGCTCTTCCTTCTTCTTGCTTAAGTGAGGATATGGCAAATTTACATAAGAAGGGATCTCTTGAGGCTTGTCTCCATCTTTCAAAATCTGACTTTTACTCTTCCTCAAAATTGAATCTTCATCCACTAACTTTTCTCTCTTGTCTTTTTCTCTATCTTTTTCTTCTTCCTCTATTACAACCTATTTGCCTTTTCCCTCATTTTCGGTCTTTTTTCAGCACTCAACTCAGTTTTTTCAGCAACTCTCTCATTTTTCCACAAAGTCTCACTGAACACTTTCTCAGGACTTTTACCACTCCTCAAAACAACAGCCTTACAATGCTCTTTAGGATTTATTTGAGTATTACCTGAAAAACTGCCACTAGATTGTTCCGCTAGGTGCTTTGCAATTTGTCCAACTTGAACCTCCAAGTTCTTTATGGAAGCATCGGTGTTTTTTTGGTTTGACATGGACATTTGTATGAATTGATTGAGGGTGTTCTCCAAGATAGAGGTCCGGTCTTGAGGCGGTTGTGTGGGATGAGGCTTACTTGCTTGTCCGGCATCTTGTTTCCAACCAAAACTTGGTTTATTCCTCCACCCTTGGTTGTAATTGTTAGGATATTGGTTGTTACCTTGCCGCCCATAGTTCCCCATATAATTAGCTTCCTCATGGGAACTAGGTGTGGCCTCACAATTTCCATTCATGATCTCCACCACAAAAATCACATATCATTACCTGTTGAGGTGGCATGGTTGTCCCTTTTATGGTTTGGAGTTGTTGTGGGAGTTGAGCTAGTTGCTTGATAATGGACTCAAGTTGTTGTGTCATAAGCTTATTTTGAGCCAAAAGTGCAGTTTGTGAGTCTAACTCCAACACTCTCCTTCTTGATGTGGTACCTCGGTCATGATGCATCAGATAGTCATTAGATGCCATAGCTTCTATCAAAGTCAATGCTTCCTCCGATGTCTTTGTGTTCATGGAACCTCCAGCTGAGGCATCCAACATAAGCTTGGTTGACGGCCTCAATCCATTGCAAAATGTTTGCATTTGGACAAGATCATTAAACCCATGATTTGGACATCTTCGGACAAGTCTTTGAACCTTTCCTATGTGTCATGAAGAGTCTCACCTTCTTGTTGAGCAAAGCTTGTGATATCACCCCGTGTCTTCACAAATCTTGAGGCGGGAAAGAACCTTGCAAGAAATTTAGGCTCTAAGGTATCCCATGTAGTGATGCTCCCCCTTGGTTGAGATTGAATCCAAGCCTTGGCTCTATCTCTTAGAGAGAAAGGAAACAACCTTAGGCGAATTGCATCCTCGGTAGCACCATTTATCTTCACCGTATCACATAACTTAATGAAGTTGGAGACATGATTATTAGGATCCTCCTTCTCCATCCCAGCAAATTGATTTTGTTGCATCATGTTCAAGAGAGCCGGTTTGATCTCAAAATTGTTGGAATTCACTGGAGGCCTCACTATGTTAGTGACATGCCGATTGACATTTGTATTGGCATAATCCCCAAGTGTCCTCAGTGGAACACCCTCACCATTGCCTGCCATCTCAAGTGGTTCTTGATGAACTTGTTGTTGAGAATTTGCGTATAAAACAAAATAACGCAGCGGAAAAAATTCCCATCGAAGGATCCTTGCGAATGGTCATGATTCATGGTTAGAAGATTTACCTCTTGAAGAGATGACAATTGATTGAAATCGTCTATCACGAACACCGCACGAACGATGTCTCTAAGGTATCCACACGAGCAGATTCCGTGAACGTCCAACGTCACAAACCCGAAGCATCTGTCTCATAGTGCTAGCTTCGAAAACCGAGACCTGCTGCTCACTGTCACTCTCTATGTGCGGCTAGGGTAAAAACCGTGTAGGCACAATATCTTAAGTGGTCTACTTATAGTAGCACCTCCTTAAGTGAGTTAGTGAGCAGCGTTTGACCTAAGCCCCATGTACTATACGGTAGGCCCAATAGAAAAGTCCAACTCTCCTTTTAATGCTTCTTTTAATCCGCTCTTATGTGTGTGACCCTATAGGTTCCCAAAACGTTAGTAGTAATATTAAATCTCATTTAATATTACAAACAGTGAGCGGTATCTAGCAATACATCACTGCTACCTAAGTAGTGAGAAAGTCAGTGATTTGACAAAACCTTTCTGTGACAAATATTCATGTGCATTATTATCCCTTTGTCCATATATCTATATTGAACACAAGACATAGAATGTGTCACCCTTGTATGGTTCAATATCATGTTCCCTGATACCCGAGTGGACTTAACAACAAATGAGGTCAATATCTCATATTGACTCATTTCCGCACGGTCATGCATTTTACAGTCTCACTCTATCAGGGGGCCCACAGATATTACTCCTATTATGTAGGAGGGACAAATTCTATCTAGGTCAATCACATCCCTCTGCATGGCTCGTGGTATGCCCAATGACCGTCTTTATAATCATCCTATTACAGATGATGTTTGACGATATTAAAGCACACGACTCCTCATGTAGGGATCGTAGCGATTTCAGGTCGAAGGATTGCATACATCATTGTCACTATGAGAACTACTTATGACCCTCACATAACGCTCCATGTAGTGTTCTCATGGTGGGTCAATCCAGTACATCATTACTCTAATGTGTACCTATGTGGCGACTCGATATCTCATATCCATGACCCGTGAGATATGGTCATCAGTCTGCACACATAATAGTCTCAATTGTATTATTATTGTCCTTATCAATTGTATTCATTGTTCAATAGTGTCTCACGATCAAGTCATATACTTGATATTCTATTAAACTGAAATTTCTATTCTAAGGACTTTATTATGTTTAAACAAGTAACACAATAAACTGGAATGCCTCATATCATATATATATATAATAACAAGATACAAATGTACGTCTAAGAAATACACTGGTCTCTAGGGCTTACACCAACACTTGTAAAGTGGAGGTCTCTTGTTCTCTTTCTTGTTGTGCTAATAACTTCCGCTGTCTTGCTTGACTCCGATTCTTCCTAGCCGCTTTTTCTATTTCAGGATCATAGAGAAGTTGGTCAGCCGGGATAGTACCTCGCATGCACAAAAGCCTAGAGACCAAGAATGTTAGCACTAAATGATAGCAAAGAGAAACAGATAATAAAACATAAAAAATAAAATTGTGCTTAAATTAGTAATCGAAATGGGTATGCTAATATTGAAACACAGTTCCCGGCAACGGCGCCAAAAACTTGTTGAGACGATTTCGGCAAGTATACCGAGTCGTACAAGTAATAAAGAGGTAAGAGGAATATCATTCTCACGAGGACTGAGACAAGTACTAGCACGTAACAAACCAACTACTATCTAAGCGGATATTTGGATGGAAGGGAGCTCAATATTAAATACCAAACCCAACAAGAGTTAAAATAAACAAAATAAAAGGAACAAGTTCTTTTTGGATTTTTATCAAACACTTGGAATGCAAAAAGGGGATTCTTCAAATATGATGAAAAATGTTGGGATTAAACTTCACTAAACCTCTGCCTCATGCAATACTAAGACCACCAATCCAATTTATGCTTCAAATATTAAAATCAACCCACAAGATTACTCAAGTCATAATTCCTTAGATGACAAGAGCCTAAATCCCCCAATTAGACCCTAATTCCTTAGGTGGCCTAATCAACGAATTTGCATTAAGAGTAGGGATTACAAGATTACTAATAAACCAAAATCCATTCCTAGATGCAAGGTTTACTAGGTGATTAATTCCAGATCAAGAATTGATAAGAACTTCACAATTGCAAATCAAATCTCAGAACAATTCATGGGTGATCAAACCACAAAAAGCATTAAGCATAGGAATCAAACACTAATAGAGAAGCATAAACATAGATTAACAAATCAAGGCAAATACATGAGATCCAGTTTAGCTACACCTAATCCCAACAAAAAGGGAATTTAGCTACTCATAGTCATAGAAAAAGCCAAAATCAAAACAATAAAAACAGAGGAGAGAAGAAACTCCATGGAAGCTTTCCACAGCCGTCACAGCCGTTCCTGGTTCAGAGAGTTTTAGGGTAAAAGTCATGTCCCGTCCTCCCCCATTGTTTTCGTGTATCCCCTTATTTATAGATTCAAATAATGCGCGTCACGGTCGTGATGGCCATCACGGCCAGGCCGTGACGGGTTCTGCCATGGGCGCGCTTTCAAATTTTGGTTTGTCACAGCCGTGACACTCATCACGGCTAGGCCGTGATCAGTTCTGCCTGTTGAGGGTCTGGTTCAGCTGACATGTCACGGCCGTGATGGGCATCACGGCTAGGCCGTGACCAGCTCTGACTTTTGCCTTCTTTCTTTTCAGCTCTGCTTGATCATGGCCGTGATGGTCATCACGGCTAGGCCGTGATGGTCATCATGGCTAGGCCGTGATGGGCTCTGTTTGGCTCATTTTCTTCACTTTTCAAGCTCTATCTTCATCCAAGCTCCATCATGGTTGATCTTGAGCATTTAATCCTTAATTTCTGCAAAACAACACCACAAAACCGCCTTACCCGTTCCAAGGTAAAAACTAACAAAAATCAAATTAAAATTGCCTAAACTATACGAAAATGCATGCAAAATGAAAATGAAATATGAGGTGTAATCACACTCATCAACCCACACAAATAATTCAATGCTCTCCTATCCACTAAGGTTTGGGTAGAAACATTGTTTTTCAAGTTAAGGCTCATGGGTAAAAAAAACAAAGATTTACATATAAAGCTCAAATGGCCTAAGCAAAGGGAAAAATTCAAGGTGGGTTATTTGGTCAAAGTGGCTACACGAAAAAAAAACTCAAATCATTTTTATAACATGCATGTGAATCATGAACTTTAAACAAGAACCAAGCAAACTCAAGAGCATGAATTTCAATGGATTAATGACACGTCTTGAGTTTATTTTTGTCTGTAGTGTGAAGCAAGGAACAGCGCCTAACATCATTGGGAGAGAAGAATGGATAACATTAGCGGTTGGCCTCAAATTTCGTCACAAAATGCAAGGCAAGACAACGGGAACAACATGAAAAATATCATCGAGAAGGCATATAAAGAATTCTTACTGTTTTTGCAGCCAGAGCTAATCCTTCTGCATCTCTCTTTGCTTACAATGATTATTAGTGTAAGCTACAATATACCTCAATTGGCAACAATGCACTTCTAAGTTCAACAGAGCCAAGCAATATAAGCTATAGGTTGTTTAATATAGCTTTAGTTAGAGTATTAAATTATACATTTTCATTATTTATTTAAATTCAGTAAATCTATTTGAAGGTATCAGCTACTTCAATTCATAAATGGTTTTTCAAGACTATACTACAATCAAAATTTTCAGATTTATTGAAGATGATTTTTCAAATAGAAATAGTTTTTACATGAGCACTCAACTAAGAACGGATTCAATGCAACATTTCATAAAAGAGACAAATCTGATCTAGGGCGAGTCGCGAGTGAAAGAGAACGAGGGTAAAGTTATATAACCTTCAACGATGTGAAGATGCGACCTTCAGCGGCCAACACAATGAGGATCTTGCTAAGGTTTAGAGAGAAGCCTCTGTTAAGGTTCATCAAGTTGCAAAAAATGCAATAATGAGCATATTGTAATTTTGTGATTTTTACGAAAGTATATCGTCCAGTTAATTTTTAAGGGAAAACTTTCCAACAAGTCAGTGTGACAAGTTATATGAATTGGCTTTAAAAAATGTCTTTTAAAAGCTTTGTAAAAGTCAAAAGATGTTTTAAAAAATGTATACAGACACCACATTTAAACAACAAAAAGCCCTTAATAGAGTTAAGAGCGGATAAGCTTCAAGAAGCTCTACGCCACTACTGGATTGTATTGAAACAAAGCCTCGATAAAAGACAACAAAATTTTTTAATAATGAGATGTTCAAGATAAAAGTTTCCTAAATAAAGACAGCATACAAGCCTTTTTATGATTTTCAATAGGTCATGTGCAATCAACATGAGATGCCATATCGAATAGAATAAAACAGACACTCATTTATAGTATTCCATTATCTGTAATGAAATTTTACAATAAATGAAAATAATAGAGTAAAATAAATCTAGTTGTGTTTTCTCCACATTAGATCAACCCAACAATAGAATATGCAATAGAGAATTAATTGCCATTTTGGAAAATCATCTTTTAGCCTATAATAAATATAAAATCAAAACAACTTCATATGATCCATACATGTCAACCCAACCATTAGCACTAACCCATAGATAATCTTTCAAAAAAAAAAACTGAAACTAAGGCACCACCAAAAATATTAATGCAATCTACTTATCTATCCATACTTCAAATGACAAGAGTTTAAAACAATATACATGATTTAAAATAAATAAATTCAGATAAGCAACCTATCATAGAAGAACTTAATTGTAACAAGGTGAAATCAAGCTTTCAACATAATCGATGATACCGTCCCAATAATTTATGCATTTGGGAAGTCCAATTTTTTTCTACTCTATTATCTCCAATGATACATAATTGCTTGCCTAGCAGCAGTTGCCATTATCAGGACATCACCATTGTCAGACATGCATAACAAAGGAAAAGGAAGACCCAAGCAATCAATTTGAAGATTCTGGAAACCGACTCTCACCCATGGAGTCCAAGACTCTTCAACTCCAAACTCCTTCATTTGCCATATCACAAAATCGGTTCTCTTGCATTCATGAGAAAAATATAGGCAATTCATCAAAACTTCAATAGTTGGCTCAACACAAGGGGCTTCATCAAGATGAGGCAGCAACAATTTGGTGTATGTCTCCATCCCCAGATCAAATGAAACAACTACCAGATGAGCCATTGTAATAGTATCCCATTCAAAGGCATCTGAATTGACGTTGCAACACGCTAACCAGTTAAGAGTGCCATTAAAGTATACTCCATCATTATGCCTTGGAAAACACTGAGGAAATAAGGTAACAACAGGAAAACTATGAATGTTTCTCCAACAATTGTCACTAAAGCTGCAAATTTTCACTTGGATTTGGTGACTCATCCTTAGCTTCACAATTAACACTGAATGCTAACACCTTGTAAGTGTCACTTAAATTGTCATAACCAAATGCAAACCTATAAAAATTATTGGTAGTGAACGGTAAACAAGCCAATTTGTTGGATATTAACTTTGTAGCTGGGTTCCATAAATAAAAGCAATAATCCACAAACCTTTCTCCTTTAAAATAACCAAGCAAAGAGACCAAGCCATTATAGGAACTAATGTTGTATGATATACACCATTTATCATGATCAATAGTGTATGATCGGATCCCAACTATAGAATTCACAGAACGGGGAATAGCACAATGGATATATTCCAAACTGAGAGAATGTATTGACCGATGTAAGAAGAATTTGGCCTTTCTAGCAGTAGTAGTTGATCTATGTAGGTGCAATTTCACAAAATTGGGATCTGAGATTACAGATTTCCACAACTTACACATGCACCTGAACTTTAGCAGAGATTTCACAGGTAGCCATGACAAAATCTCCAAGGTGAGTTCGTCAGGGAAAAATGGAAGTGTCGGCATGTTGAGGGGACGCGACGGCGATGGCGACTGAGCTGGATGGGTTTCCATGAGAGCGACGTTGTGGGACAAAAAAGGCAGTTCCTATGTTGAAATGAAAAGGCAAACATGGGAACAACAAAATTAAGAAACCCTATTTTGCGGTTATTTAATAACAATGTCTATCCATTATTGGGTTTGTACCGGCGCGGCCCATGAAGCCTTTGCTCTAGCAGATTCCAAGTTGGGCATTTTGTAATCGACCCATCGGTCTGTCTCAATAATGTGGGGGGTGTCGAGACTTCATATACTTAGGGCCCGTTTGATGGTCAGGATAAGAGAGCCATGATATGGTAAGCTATCATATCCTGACTGGAACTATTGTTTGGTGAGCCAGCAGGATATGATAAATCAATCATGTCACCTATCATATCTTGTCCACCTAGTTAAAAGTTCATCCTGAGGGGAGGACTGAGTTAGAACTCAACAGGATAAGATATGGTGATTTACAGTATAATAAAATATTTTTATATTTTATATATAAAATATTTAAAATAATAAAATATAACATGCTTACCAACAAATGGTATAATAAAATATAAAATATTTAAAATAATAAAATATAACATGCTTACCAACAAATGGTATAATAAAATATTTTATATTATATTAAAAAAACTGAAAAATATAAAAATTTATTCTAATAATTTAACTACATGTAAAGTAAAAACTAAAATGAATATTAAATTTAAAAAATAATAATTCAAGTTAAACAATATTTTAAAAATTAGATATAATTTTATCACAAAGATAATTTTGTCTTTTTATATAATTTTAAAAAATTAAATAATAAAAAAAACTAAAATCTAATAAAATATAAAAACATTTAGAATAAGAACAGATTTTAAAATTCATACTAAATTTATAATGATATCCAATTGGTTATCATTGAATACCAAACGTCGAATAGGATAACAACTTATCTTATTCATATTCTATATACCCCTATCATATTCTGATCATCAATCGAGTCTTAATAATTTTTTTTTGTTTAAAAAAGGGCCTAAGCCCAAAGAAAAACAAAGCAAACCAGAAACTAACTATTCATGGCTGCTACGCTTCTTGGGAAAGAAGCACCAGTAAAATCGTTGAAAAGCAGGGTAAGTAACTCCTCGGGGGCTGCTCCAAAATAAGAATATCAAAGGAAGGCAAGGAAAAGCTGAGGTTTGCGAGCCAACCAGCGCAGTTGTTT
Source organism: Sophora flavescens (assembly GCA_030762895.1). Classification (NCBI taxonomy): domain Eukaryota; kingdom Viridiplantae; phylum Streptophyta; class Magnoliopsida; order Fabales; family Fabaceae; genus Sophora; species Sophora flavescens. The sequence continues at coordinate 159,243,675 of CM061067.1, read as the reverse complement.
CCCTCCCACAAGGTGTGAAGAAAGATGACATTCCACTCTCTCTGAGCTAGATGCATGATGCGAATGAGCAGCATGGAGGTCGAGCCTTAATGCTTATCTTAGCAAAATTGGGGAAAACCAAAAAGAAAGAAACAAATTATTCTGAGGTTGTTTCTTCTCTCCAGATGGTTTTTTACTCTCTTTTTTTATTGTTTTTTAATGCTTCCAAATGTCATTGCAGTGACCACTTATGGCGCATGAAAAGTCAAAAGTGTGGTACTTGAACTATCATGACGTAACTTATGTTTGTTGGATGCTGCTCTATTCGGTTACAGTATAGTTTTTTTTTTTTGGGATATATGGTTACAGTATTGTTTTCAATCCATTATAACCGTACTTATTAATATTTTTAAAAAATAACATTAGTGAAGATTAGTATGTTTTTAATACTCATAATATACACACAGATGATGTCTGAATTATATCTACATATGATACCTTGCCTCAAAAAAAAAAAAATCCTACATATGATACCTTTATTTAAGCTTGACATTAGTATGTAAAAGAACAACATGGTGTCATTGAGTGTCTTATTTTCAATTTTTCAGAAACATCTTTTTTAAGGAGAAGAACTTGTTTGTGTAGGAGATGCAGTTGCTCAATTCTATGCTTGATATTCTGAAAAATTGCAACATTGTACAGGAAACACATGATAGTTGGTGCTGGCTAGGTATCACAGGTTCTCCATATACTGTTAAAACAACTTATTGTCACCTTACTTGCGAAACTGCACAGAATGGTAGCAAGCTATATAAATTCTTATGGGATAAGGCTATTCCTTTGAAGGTGGGTGCGTTTTGTTGGAGATCTATTTTGGATAGAGTTCCAACATATTCAAATCTTAGCATTAGAAGCGTTCAGTTTGATGGTGGGAGCCAATTTTGCTGTTTTTGTAAGAATGATGTTGAATCTGTCACTCACCTTTTTAGCCCTTGTAATTTCTCATATTTTGTTTGGATGAGTGTGTACAATTGAATTGGATTGGATACTACATTGATAGGAAACCTGGGGGATCTCTTATTGCAACATTCAGGTTTAATCACAGGAATGCATTCAAAGAAATGTTGGTGGATGGCGTGGTTTGCTATTATTTGGTCATTATGGCTTCATCGAAATGATATAATTTCAGTCAAGGGAGCTTAGATTTTGAGAAGGTCATTCAATTGATCAAATTGAGGGTGTGGTCATGGAATAGAAGCCTAGTCAAGAAAGGTGGTTTTTCATACTCAGATTATCAATCCTTTAATTTGCTTGAGGTCCTGCTCTTCGCTGTAGCGTATGCTGCACTTTGTTCCAACACAGTCAAGGGAGCTTAGTTTTATCATCTTTTGTTGGATATGTTAGTAATCACATATCCATTTTAAAACTCTGTATCCTGAGGTTGTTCTTATGTGCAGGGGGTTAACTCTATGTACCTTGTGTTTGGTGTGATTACTAGTTCTATCTTTTATACTAATATAAACGGGTTCGAATACCCCTTGTACTCATAACAACATACTTCTTGCTTATAAAAAAAAAAGTTTACACATGAAAAGTTTGGTATGGAGAAAATTTTGGTCAACCATGAGGCACCTATTCAAATGCAACATTTTGATTTGTGAATGCTAAATATTAATTCCCAGGCTCAACTTTTCCTTCATGATTTTAAAGTGATTGTTTAGACTATGATAGTTCACGTTTTATCAATTGGTGTAGAAGCATGTGATAAAAAAATCATAGATAATTGGGACTCAATCTAGGATGATCGAATTGGTGGAATAAAGCGTCCATATGAACATATGTATTGCAAGTTGGTTACTGGACTCTTTGTAGCAAAGATTTTAAAAATACATATATAAAATTAAAATAGCATATCATCACATGATTGGAAACAAATATTTAGGCAGAGGTGCAAGAGCTAAAAACACACTACTTGCAAGCTTTGATTTTCTAGTTATTTATTATAAGTAATCACTGGAAAACTTCCACTTACTGACGACAAATAAATTCCAAGGTCACTAATCTTTATTTATATATGACAAATAGAGGGAAAGCAACAATGATATTTCCCATATCTGATCAATTATGAAGAGGGTTTGGCCCAGTTGGGACTCGCTGGTGAGAAACTGCATGAATTTGCTTGAACTTATCCTTCCTTGGGTTCAAAGAGGAGAGAATAGCAGAGTAACTTTGTATAAACATGGAAGAAAATTTTCTTCCTGACCTTGCAGTAGTATGGCTGAGTAAACGGAACCTTGCATTCCTAACAGCACAACAATCAGAAGCAGAAAGATGTTTTAAAAAAATGTATCCAAACACCACATTTAAACAATAAAAGCCCTTAATTGAGCAGATAAGTTTCTGAGACCTCTACTGGATTGTATTGAAACAAAGCTTCAATAAAAGACAAGCAAATTTCAATAATGAGATGTTCAAGATAAAAAGTTTCCATTATAAAGATAGCATACAAGCCTTTTATGATCTTCAACAGGTCAAATGCAATCAAAATGAGTTGACATATCGAACAGACTAAAACAGACACTCTCATTTCTAGTATTCCATATCAGTAATGAATTTTTGCGGTAAATGATATTTATAGAGCAAAAAAAATCTAGTTGTGTTTTCTCTACATTAGATCAACCCAATAATAAAATATACAATAAAGAATCAATTACCATTTTGGAAAATCATCTTTTAGCCTACAATAAATATAAAATCAAAACAACTTCATATGATCCATACATGTCAACCCAACCATTAGCACTAACCCAAAGATAATCTTTCAAAAAAAAAAAACAGTGAAACTAAGGCACCACCAAAAATATTAATGCAGTCTACTTATTTATCCCTACTTCAAATATGGCAAGAGTTTAAAACAATATACATGATTTAAAATAAATAAAATCAGATAAGCAACCTGCCACAGAAGAACTTAATTGCAACAAGGCGAAATCAAGCTTTCAACATAATCGATGATACCGTCCCAATAATTTATGCATTTGGGAAGTCCAATTTTTTCTACTCTATTATCTCTCCAATGATACATAATTGCTTGCCTAGCAGCAGTTGCCATTATCAGGACATCACCATTGTCAGACATGCATAACAAAGGAAAAGGAAGACCCAAGCAATCCATTTGAAGATCCTGGAAACTGACTCTCACCCATGGAGTCCAAGACTCTTCAACTCCAAACTCCTTCATTTGCCATATCACAAAATCGGTTCTCTTGCATTCATGAGAAAAATATAGGCAATTCATCAAAACTCCAATAGTTGGCTCAACACAAGGGGCTTCATCAAGATGAGGCAGCAAAAATTTTGTGTATGTCTCCATCCCCAGATCAAACGAAACAATTACCAGATGAGCCATAGTAATAGTATCATCCCATTCAAAGGCATCTGAATTACCGTTGCAACATGCTAACCAGTTAAGAGTGCCATTGAAGTATACCCCATCATTATGACTTGGAAAACACCAAGGCAATAAGGTAACAAGAGGAAAATTAGGAATGTTTCTCCAACAATTGTCACTCAAGCTGCAAATTTTCACCGGGATTTTCTGAGACTCCTTCTTAGCTTCACAATTAACAATGGGTGCTAATATCTTGTAAGTGTCACTTAATTTATCATAACCAAATGCAAACCTATAAAATTCATTGGCAGTGACAGGTAAACAAGCCAATTTTTTGGATGTTAACTTTGTAGCTGGGTTCCATAAATAAAAGCAATATTCCACAGACGAATTTCCTTTAAAATAACCAAGCAAACAGACCAAGCCATTGCAGGAACCAATGCTGTATGATATATACCAATTATCATGATCAATGGTGTATGATGGGATCTCCACTAAAGAATTCACAGGACAGGGAGCAACACGATGGATATATTCCAAACTGAGAGAATGGTTTGAACGATGTAAGAAGAATTTGGCCTTTCTAGCAGTAGCAGTAGCAGTTGATCTATGAAGGTGCAATTTCACGAAATTGGGATCTGAGATCACAGATTTCCATGACTTACACACGCACCTGAACTTCAGAAGAGATTTCACCGGTAGCCATGACAAAATCTCCACGGTGAGTTCGTCAGGTAGGGATGGAAGTGCCGGCGAGTTGCGCTGACGCGACGGCGACGGCGACGTCGACGGTGACTGAGCTTGACGGATTTCCATGAGAGCCGCACCGTGGGACAAAACAGGCAGTTCCTAGGTTAAAACGAAAAAGCAAACGTGGGAACAACGAAACCTTATTCCCTATTCAATGTCGATCCAATATTGGGTTACTGCCTTTGCGGCCCATGAGTCTCTGCTCTAACAGTTCTCTGGCAGATTGCACGTTGGGCTTTTTGCATTCGACCCATCGGCCTGACCCAATAATGTAGGGTGTCGACACTGACGTGAAATACCTCTTGACTTTATGTACTTAATGTTTATCTTAGCAAAATGGAGGAAAACCAAAAAGAAAGAAAGAAAGAAATTATTCTAAGGTTGTTTCTTCTCTCGATATAGTTTTTTATTTTGTTTTATTGTTTTTAATGCTTCCAAATGTCATTGCACTGACCACTTATGGCGCATGAAAAGTCAAAAGTGTGGTAATTGATCTATCATGGCGCAGCATAGGGCCTGTTTGTTTTATTTTTGATTTCCTGTTTCATATTTTGTTTTTAAAAATATTTATAAATTTATTATCTTATTTTCATTCAGTTTCCTGTTTTTAGAAATTTATACAGAAAATATTGAATTTTTTTTTTTATTATTATTTCCTGTATAAGTTTTTGAAAATAGGAAACAAAATGAAAATAAGGTGGCTGTTTTATAATTATTTCTGAAAACAATAAATGAAAACAGGAAACCGGAAACAAAGCAAACAGACGTTACGTTTTCAATCCACTAAAAGTCTAAAACCATACTTATTAATTTTTTTTTTGGACAAAATACTTATTAATTTTTTTAAAAAATAACATTGTTGAAGATTATTACTCATAATATACACATAGATGGTGTCGCAGTTATTTCTACATATGATACCTTTATTTAAGTTTGACATGAGTATATAAGAAAACATGGTGTCATTCAGTGTTATATTTTTAATAGAATTTAATTTGTATGTACTGTCAGTATAAAAACTTTTATACTAACAATCAATCAGAAATCATTTTATAATAGTATATCAATTTTCGATTGGTTGACAATGTAAAGAAACTTTACGCTGTTACTATATATCAATTAAATACTTTTCAATATTCAAAAACATTTTTTTTGATGAAAAGTTTGATATGAAGAAAATTTTGGTCAACGATGAGGCACCTATTCAAATGCAAGATTGTGATTTCTGAATGCTAAATACTAACTCCCCAGCTCGTCTTTTCCTTCATGATTTTAAAATGGTTGTTTTTATTAATTGATGGAGAAGCATGTGATAAAATCATTGATAATTGGAACTCAAACTAGGACGAATTTGTGGAATAAAGCGTCCATGAGAACATATGTATGCAAGTTAGTTACTGGACTCTAGGAAGCAATGATTTTAAAAATAAATATATAAAATTAACATAGCATATCATCACATGGTAGGAAACAAATATTTAGACAGAGGCAAGAGCCAGAAACACACTACTTGCAAGCTTTGATTTTCAAGCTATTTATTATCAGTAATCACTGGAGAACTTCCACTTACTAAAGAGAAATAAATTCCAAGGTCACTAACTCTTTATATATATGACAAACAGAGGGAAAGAACAATGATATTTCCCATATCTGATCAATTATGAAGAGGGTTTGGTCCAGTTGGGACTCGCCGGTGAGAAACTGCATGAATTTGCTTGAACTTATCCTTCCTTGAGTTCAAAGAGGAGAGAATAGCAGAGTAACTTTGTATAAACATGGAAGAAAACTTTCTTTCTGACCTTGCAGTAGTATGGCTGAGTAAACGAGAAGTTGAACCTTGCATTCCTGACAGCAGAACAATGAGAAGCAGAAAGATGGTTAAGGATTTTGGATCTCTCATAATTTTGATGGAGCTATAAATGAGAGAGGAAATGTAATATGCTTCTAAGAAAGGCTTGTCGAGTCTATAGTAAAAGAAACCACTTTAGAAACTATAGTGAGAAAGATTAAGCAAATTTAAAATATGAATATGCTTGGATGATTTATGGTGAGCACATTCTGTGACTCACGTATGTCAAATGTCAAAAGTTGACTTTGAAGAAAGTGACAAGTGGCGGCCTAACAGACTAAGTTATCAACTGATGGGCATGCTAAGTTGTTATTTCTTTTATGTGATGATTTGTTTGAAAATAGACGTCAACTGATCTCATAAACTAGTTTTTAAACTTCAACTGTATCTATTATCAAAATAATTAATGGACCCTGCACCCCCATGCTAAATTCATGTAAGCTAATGGACCTATGGTTAAAATTTGATATTTCAGTGTTGCTCTTTGTAACGAATGTTATACAAATTCCATCATTCAATAGGAAAAGAAAAAGATAGATATATGTTTACAATGATGCCAATAATTCCACATTTTAATATAATTTATGTACTTTGATAAATCTAATACCTCTAAGACTTCATCAAAAAAAAAATATAATACCTCCAAGAGAAGTCAGCTAGAATGCAGGCTGTGCTTCTTTAAATAAACAAGAAAGTGAGATTAATGTAAATCAAGAAAAAACGAATTCAAATTTGTTGACAAGGTTTGCTACTTATCGCATAATTTATGCCATTGACTAAAGCTAATCTACATGCAATTTGCTTTTCCGAATCAAACACTATAAAAAGTAATTTACTTGAGAAGGGGAAGCATGTACTCGCAGACAAGCATATAAAAAGTGATGGTGAAAGTTTTTTGAAGTTAGGATAACTTGATTGAAGAAGAGAGACAGAGAATACACTGTATAGTGTAGAGATTGTAAACAAGACTCACAAAAATTGAAGAGGATAATTGAGAAGACAAGGGTGATGGGTCCATTAGGTAGAACAGATAGATTTTTAAAGCATTTCGGTTGCATATGAGTTGTACTGTAGGAATTCAGAACTCTGTCTCCCTGAGTTTAGTATACATCAGGGCTACTGAAACCAAAGAAATCTTACTAGATATGAGAACTTTTGGCATAGTCTTGAACAGAATCTGCATGTCAGATTTTCTTCGGCACTAGCGCTGGCTTCTTCAAGGGAATTTCTTTTGATCCTCTCAATTCATGATAAAGAACAGCGAAAGTGTAGACTCCCTGAATATAAACACAGATTAGATCACAGATGCTTAATAGTTTGAGATTCAGAATTGTCTAATATAAACACATGCTGGGAGTACGAATTTTGACAGCATAGAAATCAACCCCTTTGCAAAGACTGATATAAAAGATATAGGGTAATTCTCATATACAAGTTAGCAGTGGTTAGATCTCTAATGCCACACACATATTCACCTCAGGTTTTCAATACAATGGTCCTTGCTCTACAAATTTCTTTAGCAACTGAAGGGTGATCCTTTGTAGGCCAAAAAAAATAAAGAAAACTGAGGGACTATCCTATTTTACGATTACAAATGTCTCACGTAATAGCATGATCTTTAACCACGATAATTTTGATCTCATTCAGCTATTGGACTTGATCAAGGTTAGATCATGGAATTGGTTTAAGTTTAGAGGTAAAGGCAATGATCTGCAGGGTCACAAAATATGATATACTCTTTTACATAATTACTCAGCTTGCTCGGGTCCTAGCCAAGGTGTGAAGGATATTGAAATTTGGGATATTGGTCATGGATTTGTGCTAAGTTAAGGACTATGCAGATGTCCCTTTTTTGGTTTCTGTTTGTTGGTGTTATAGCTGGGTATAGGTGAGTGTAATACTAATACAGGTTCAATCTTTCTCTAGCAGTATTATATTTACATTTCACATGTTGCTTTCGATTACATTATTGTATATGGATTAGAGTACTTTTTCTACTCTCTCAGTATACTTTTGCTTATAAAAAATAAAATTGTATCAAATGAAACCGAATTTCTACAAAGTATTTTTCATATCATATCCTGGAATTTCCTTTTCATTTAGTGCTTGTTTGATGGTCAGTATAGAATATGAGCGGATAGGATAAGAGAGCGGGATAGGAGTAGGATATGATATGAGCATGATAAGTTGTTATCCTATCCGATGTTTGGTGTCCACCAGATAACCAAATGGACAACATTATAATTTAAGTATGAATTTAAAATTTTTTGTTTTTATTCTAAATGTTTTCATCTTTTATTAGATTTTAGGTTTTTTTATAATTTTTATTATTTAAAATTATATAAAAAGACAAAATTATGCTTGTGATAAAATTACATATAAATTTTTTATTTTTTTAAATATTGTCTAACTAAAATTAATTTTTTATATTTTTAAATATTCATTTTGTATTTTTACTTTACATATAGTTAAATTATTAGAATAATTTTTTATATTTTACAGTTTTTTAAAATAATATAAAATAACAAAAATAGCATTGTTATAAAATAAAAATAAATTTTAAAATGAATTATTAATATTTTTATTATTTTAATTTTTTTATATTTTATTAGACATTTTTTTGATAACCATGTTTAATTTTGTTATACTTTACATTATTATTTTATTATACTTTAATTAATTTATATATTATATATTTTTATATTTTATTATACTTTAAATCACCATATCCTACTTGTTACCAAGAAAAAAAAAATCATATTATCCTATCCTGTTGAGTTCTAACCCAGCCCTCCCATCGATAGAATTTTATCTAGATGGACAGGATATGATAAGTAACAGAATTGACTTATCATATCCTGCTAGCTCACCAAACAACAGCTTCAGACAGGATATGATAATTTATCATATCTTATCTCTTTTATCCTGACCATCAAACGAACCCTCATGGATTTGTGATAACACTATTAGCACTAAATAAGAATACACATATCAAAAGAATAAAAAAGAAATGCATGGACACGAAATTTGTTAAGTTTTTTCTTATAGAGTTTAGGTAGATTTAACTTTCACCGGCTTGTTTGGCCGTATGTACGGTTCCTCTTGACAAACAAGAATGCAGCAGAAAATTTCATTCTCCCCTCAAGTTTTATGTAGCTAACAGTTAGAGCATAGTGAATGATCACAGGCAATAAGAAAGTAACATCATACCGTCCACTATCAAGTATCAAATAAATCACATCAATTACTTGCCTTAAAAAGGATTATCAAAAAACTTATCCTTCATTTATTCTAGCGACAGAGCAATGCATTATTCATCAAGAATTACATAACTACTAAGCCCAATATATGATCCCAAATGTCACTGGTCTGTTGCAGTTCAGTAATATACATATTATGGAAATACAAAAAGGAAGATATAACTAACAATTCGATGATTCATTATTTATCAGTCTGAATATTCAAGCAAAGCCCCAGTGCTAAAGGGATGGTCTAAACTAACAATGAAAACTTGTTTGACATTTGCTCAGTCTTCTCAGCAACTACTATAAGTTTATTTTCCCCCCATCATTTGAAAAGGAAGGGTATTTATGAAAGACAATCCAACCATTACTCTTTATCTGCACCAACATTTGAAGGAGTTTCATCACTTTTAACAGCAATGGCATCTTCAGTAGGCTTAGCAGCATCAACATCACGGGGAATGGCGTCTGATGGTTCACCGGTGGATTCTCCTTCAGTTACTGGAACTGTTTTTTTGATAGTTCCAACCTTAACATACTTGCTCATGAACTTGTATTCCCAGTCCTGTAAGGCCTCAAGTTCAAATGGGCCAAGACCAGAAATGTCCCCAGTCAGATCTTTCTCTTCAAAAGACATCTTTGCTAAAGCTCTGCTAGCATCCTTGCCCGCAAATAGAGCATAAGGTCCACCAGGCCCATAAAACATCCTGCAAAACACATTTACAAGTGATATAAATAAAAGTAGTTAAACACGGGGAAAAAAACATCGGGGAATGTATACATGATTCATTCTTGCTGTGTTGTCAAGCAAAACCATGCATCACTTTAGTTTCTTTGATATTCGCATGTAAAAGTATATTCTTTCTTGAAGGAGGCCAAGGTTCATGCTCCATATTGTGTCGAGTTTCAGCATACTGAAGGCCTTAAAGTTTTAAGTTAGAACTCTAGCTGAACTAAAGTAGCTAGAAAAGACCAAGTATGTTCTTAAAAAAAACAAATGAGACTTCTTATGTAATCAAAATTTAACGAAACACCACAGGGACAAATCATGCACATCTCATTAGGGAATTAAATTATTAAAGGGTCTAAAATTGTTAGTCTCATAGGAAGTGAAAAGCAGTTATGTTGCAACTGATGATACCCAAAATAAAATTTGACTGTTTCTACAAACAGTAAGTAAATCATGAGCAGGGATTCGTAAGATGCTCTCGTTTTCCGTCCAGTCATATCCATCCAATACTTAAGATCAGAGACTTACGTGCTACATAAATTATACATATAATGCATAAAATTGCATGAGAAACCTAGTTTATCGGACAACTTAATTTTGGATAACAAATGGGATGCTCCAAGTCCACAACTTGACAAGTCAAATTTTTCCAATAGAACTAATTTACAAATGACTTCAAAGCATTATTTCCAGGCGAAATTAAAGATGCACACAAATCCAATATGTACAGACACTTGAGAGAAAACCACATTTACATTTTTACAAAGAAAGATACTGTGTCGACTTTGAGATTCATCAAAAGATTCCAAACCATAACTAAAATCGTTGGAAAATGCACACAAACGCACAGGGACAAAAAAGGAGTGAAGCAAGGTAAACAGCAAGACTTTCAGCCAAGGAAATGCTACTTATGACTAAGGGTCAACTTGGTTGAGTAGGCACAACAGAAAGCGAGAATGCAAAACTACTTGACAAAAAAAATCAGTGGTATGAGAAGAAGAAAAATAAAATGAACTCATTTTCACCCTTAGCCACAACTCTAGTTGAAAATCATTTCCACCTTCCCAGGAATGTGATTGAGAAGATGGAAATTGGAAAATCGAGAGCTGAAAATTGATAATAAAGTGTTTCAACACAAGATAACTTTAGAGACATCGCTTGTATTCAACCCTTCAATTCCCACCTCCATCCTCTACTCAAACCACGGATTCATTCCACAATTCGAAAAGTATATTATCCTCTTTATCGTATGCCACATGAGCAATAAAAGAACTATATCAAGGAGCTACAAGAAGAAAACAAAGGAAGAAAACTGAACTTTACATATATAAAAGAAACTCAAAATATATATATATAAAAAAATCAAAGTGAATCATCATCTCCACAAAAGGGCAGCAAAAAAATCACAAAAACCTACAGAGGAACACACAGATAAAGTTTACCAAAGACAATAGCTTTTAACAAAAGCAGCCTCGAAAAATTCAAACTTGGGCACGAACTTGGATTCTTCACAGAAAATAAAAAATACCCAAAATCCAAAACAACCTTTGACCACTGAAAATGAAACACAGAACCCAGAAAGAACCACACACAGCACAAAGGTGGAGTAAAAATACCTGCTTTGTGAAACATCATAGATCTGACCCTTGATGGCCATGAGCAAGGGCTTCTCAAGATCGGAGCCGTCGTAGGCTTTAAGCTGCTCCTCCGTGATCTCTCCCAGCTGAACCGGCGGACGCAGAGGCGGCATCTGCTCTTCCTCGAAGTCTCTGTCGCTGTGGCGGTGGTGGTCAGAGGAGGACCCAAATAGACCCGAAACGAAGTAGTAAACGGCGAAAAATAGCGCCAGCACCGTGAAGAAGGTGGCCGGAGCTAAGCCTGTGTAAGCCACGATGGCTTCCTTGACCGTCTCCCACAGTTGCAAGGCCATGGCTTCTCTGAACTGTGTTGGACAGAGATTGAGAGTGAAGACTGAAGATAATCAATGAAAAGTGAAAACGTGAAGATGAGGATTTTATTTATTTATTTATTTATAATAATAATCAACTGAGAGTCTTCAGGGTTTGGTAGACTTCTGGTTCTTCTACCAATCTGCCGTATCTGTATCTAACTCACTTCGCTACCCACCCTCACTTATTAATCGCGGTGAATTGAGCAATTAATTAATGACAATTTATCTGTTACCATGGAAAATAAAGAGTTTCAGTCCAAAAAAAAAGGGAAAAGAAAGAGTTTTGGACTTTTGAATTTTGATCCCTTCTTATATACTAGCTCCGGATCACAATAAAAAAGGTTTTATTATTAAGTTATTCCTTGAATTATACAAGAATTTTTAATCAGGTCTTTGAATTGATATAAAATTTTCAATTGGATCTCTAAAATAAAATGGTAATTATATATAAAATAAAAAATAATAAGATGATAGATGATGAATTTTAGAAAACAAAATATTGTACAATAAATTTAAGATACAAAACTTAGTTCTTGAAATGATAATAATAAAATATAAAATTGTGTTAAAAATCCATGTATTATAACAAAATATTAAGAGATTAAATTGATAAATCTCAATTAAAAATATATAAATAAAATAAAATAAATCCCAATTAACAACAAAGTTATTGTTTAAAATAATAAATAAAACAAAGAATCTGGTTAGGTAAATTTCACATCTTAGTTTGATGGTAAATTTTATTTCGAGTTATTTATTTTATTTTATAATTTATTATGTTATTTTATATTTCAATTTAGGTTTTTCTTAAATTATTTTAATATTTCTTAAATAATATTTTTGTTTCCTATGTCTATTGTTATTATTTTAATATTGTTTCAAATATTAAATATTTGATTTAGTTTAATATCTTAATATTTTGTTATAGAACATGAATTTTATAACACAATTTCATATTTCATTATTTTTTTATTATCATTCCAAGAACTATATTCTGTCGATCAAATTTATTTATTTTTATTTAATTATTATCCTAAACAATAGTTTTTCTCGCTTACTTTTATTTTTTATTGTTATTATTTTAAATAGCAGGTTTTTTCTCTCATATTTATCTTTTGTCATTTTATTATTATGCCGAACAATATTATTTTTAAATTTCATCATCTATCATTTTATTTTTATCTTATTTTTTTTTATATATTCATGTTTTTACTTTAGGGGCCTAATTGAAAATTTTATATAAGTTCATGGACCTAATTAGAAATTGTTAGTTTAGGGACTTAATTAAAAATTCCCAAATAATTCAGGAATTAACTCAATAATTAAACCTATAAAAAACAAAACCCTAAAGCACACCGTCAAAGGAAATGTTTTGAAATGAGTTAATTGTAATTAATACTCATATAAATTTCCAAAAATAACCCTTTTAATTTTAATGAACCGACTCACTTATATGAAAAATTGATATATCTCATAAATACAAATTCTATTATAAATAAGGGTGATATTGGAAATTAGCATTTAATATGTGCAAAAATTGATGCATGTTTCTTAAACTTTGGACCAAAAATAAGGACCTATTTGTTTCTTATATTGTGAACCGAATGTAGGATTTTTTTTCCATGATACCGCGAAGACTAATTGTTTGGCATCCCACATTGGATAATGATATGACCTGAAGAGTGCTTATAAGTAAGGGGCAACCCTCAACCTACAAGCTAACTTTTGTTGTTGATTTAGTCCCAAACCCAAATTATAAGATGGTATCAGAGCCTCTCCAGATGTCCAGTCCTGGACGCGAGGGGTGCTGAAGTGTCCTTATAAGTAAGGAGCAACCCTCACCATTTAAGGGTTGACCTCTCCCAATCAGGTTTTTCTCTATATACAACAGAAAGAGATTGAACTCTTGATCACTTACTTAAGGTGGTCAAGCTCATTACCATTTGGATCAACCACATATTGGTGATCCCCTTCTTATATGGATCAATAGTTAAATTATCATTGTTTTAATTTTTTCTTCTTTCCTTTTTTTTTTAGTTTCCTCGTGTATGTATAAAACCGAATCCATTCCGCTCTGAATTTTCAAAAGGATCATCTCTTTTTTTATTTCTATTATATTATTATAGAGAGATAAAAAAGAAAATTTTAGTGGCTTCTATACATAAAAATAAATTTAATTTTGTATTTCTCTCTCTAATATAATAATAATAATAATAAAGAGAATAAAAAGAAAGAATTAAAATGCGAAATCGATGACAGCAAAATCTTCATAACTATTTGGACCAAAAAATGTTCATAAAATCTTCAATCATCAAAAGTCAGACAATGTCAATATTTTAGAAACCGAACCAGAAAAGTATTAAATTAGGGTAAAAGTAAAAAAAAAAAAAAAGATTCGACCCATATCAATTCACAATTCAAAGTGGTTCATGACCGGTTGAATTTGATTCAACCATTTTTTAGACGGATGAATCATATCATGATTTAAAAGAGAGTGTACCGAACTGATTGGTTTCTGAATGAACCGATTAAATCGGTCCCGTCATATTTTTAACATTGGACACTGTAGCCCAACACCATATGTGCTAGTAACTTTTATATAACAAAATCATCTTAGAGGAGAGAAAAGTGATACATAAATGTGTGGATCATATATAAAAATAAGATTATGATGTTTATAGTTGTTGTACAAATATCGTAACTTTTTTTTATAAACCTCTATTTTCCCTATCCATTTCTTCCATTACTTTACCATGAATCTATGATTATCGTGATTAGACTCCACCCAATATTATATTATCATGATTATTCCCTATCTTTTTTTTTTTTTACAAAATCATGATTATACCTTAAAACTATAATAAAGGAGAGAGAAAATAAAAGAGGGAAATAAAGAGGATCTCCGTTCATAAACTTGATATGTGTCATAGGGAGAGATGTGCTTCCCCATAAAACTCGTTTCTCTGTCTAAAATCCAACCTTGTCTTAGATAACGCATTCTCACTCCCTCCGATTCTTTATCTTTGTCCTTAACCTTGTCACACCATTGCAATTTGCAATTTCACAGAAGGTGACAAACCAATTAAACTCACCTAAAAGCAACACTTCATCCTTCTTCTCTAATGGCTGTGAGCCCCTCATCTCACCATGATTTTGTCTCTTCCTTCTGTATAATTCACCCTTTATTTTTTCTGATAACTTTGTTATGTTATGATTTTATTTGTCTTATTTATGAATAATTATTTCTTGGATTTTGCAGAAACAAATTAAACCAAAGAAAACCATGCACATATGATAGACCTGTGACCTCTCTCAATCTGTTTGGGGACCCAAGGTATCAACGCTTTCTCTCTTTTATCAACGCTTTCTCTCTTTTCTCATTTTCACATTTTGTCTTGATCTATTATGTTCACATGAAGAAGCCCCGCCTAAATGAATGTACTCAATGCATAAAAAACGTTTTTCGTTCCTTCACATCATAAACTTGAACGTTTCATTTCCTTTCTTGCTCTTCCTGCGCAAAGTTCGCAACTTTCCCCGGAAAATTAACACCTCTAGAAAATAAACTAAAATTATCTGTACATTTTTCTTTATGAACTTCTCCATTGCAGATTCTAACAAAAAAAGGGACTTTTTTTGTTAATAAATCTATTTGTTTTGTTTTCAATTTCTTATTTTAGTTAATAATTTTATATATATAAAATAATTTTTCTCTATTTTTAATTCCATTTTTATTAATAATTATATAAATATCACATTGTTTTTATTTGTGTTTTAATATTTTCATATATTTATGGATGAAATAGCAAAAACAACGTGATTTGCCAGTTTTTTTTTACCAATCTTTGAAAATAAAAATAAAAAATAATTTGACAACTTTATAATTATTAACGAAGATAAGAAATGAAAACCTGAAACACAAAACTATTAGCGAACCAACCCTTGAATATCCTCTTTTGTACTTCAGGGCAAAGTAACTTTTAAAGTTTCTACCCTAAAAATAAATAATAATAAAAAATTCTCTACACAGGATAACCTGTCAGTGACAATGCCTATAACCTTTTATCTATTTTTCCGGAGTAAATGGCCTGGTTACTGAAATTGTGAAGTAGTATCAATTTGATCATTAAAATTATCGAAATTTTAAAAGCGTTCCTGAATGATAAGTTAGTATCAATTTGGTTTCTTATTTTGCTCACTTAATATCGATTAAGTCCCTGACACTGTAAATTTAATATCAACTTAGTCCATATGATTTTTAACGGAGGGACTAAGTTGATCACCGTTTTACAATTTTAGGGACTGATTTGAAATTTCGATAATTTTAGGGACTGATTTGAAATTTCGATAATTTCAAGGACCGGATTGATAATACTTCACAATTTCAGGGACAAAATTAGATGTTTACTCATTTTTCCGCTTTCATGTTATAATTTTGTTGGGAAAATTCAAGTTCTAACAATTTTTATTATTGAAAATTTTGTGTGAAAAAAATGGGAAGGTCACCATAGAGTAACAATTTATAATCAAATGTCAAGTTTGGACAGCAGTCGAGAGAGACTAGCTGGGCTGACCCTTGACAACATCTTAGCCAACCAGAAGAGATCATCTGACACACCACCAAGACAACCCAAGAGTCGAACCCTCCTAGACATCATCAAAGAAGACGAGAGCAACAAAAAGGATCGCAGGTAATTAAAAATCATGGTAATGGATCGGATATTTCACTCAGTTAAATTTAACATTGTCGAATGATTCTGAATAAGGTTGAGTTTTTTAAAGATCATTGAAATTTTACTTAGGTATCCACATGATTTAGTTAACTTGTTTCTTTTCTTCTTCCTTTCATTGTTGTAATATTTGTTTAGAACTTGCTTCTCAATTGAGTGTATTTTTTTTTTTTTTCGTTGGGGGTGGGGGGGGGGGTTTTTGCATTTTACTATCATAAAGTTTAGATCATATTCAACTTAGTCTAAGAGGTGTATTTTGATTCCTGTCGTTTCTAAGCCTTTGCAAACAATACTAAAGCTGTATTTTTTATACTTAACTACCAAACTCACAAAAAAGTAGGATCCGAATTTCCTGTAGTAACTATTTCACGCATTTGCCGTATTTATACAATCTATCACAATTAGATTTGTTTCTATCATATTTCTAACTTTTGATTTATTTTGTAAAACAAAATATAAGTGGAGAGAGATAGAGATCTACTACTACAGGAAATCTACGTCCCCAAAAGTAACAATTTTTGGGGCAGTAGAGAGGGCTAAAGACCCAAAGAAAAGAAAAAAACAAAGACTCGGGATAATGCTCATTGACACAAAACTATCAATGAAATCACCAAACAATATTGATTTTTGTACAACCAAAGTTAGACATCCTACCGGGACACCGTATGGGGAGGGTGTTGGGAAACTTTGAAATACCTTTGAGGATGAGTAAAATAATAATAAGTGTAAAAAAGTATAAATATATGGTGTTGAGTATTGATTTTGGGTGTACCACATCATCAAATAGCAAGGAGTATAACTCTCAAAGAGTCTGCAATATAGTATATAGTAGGGGTGTTCGCGGATTGGATTGGATCGATTTTCAGTTAAAAAGTCATCCGATCCAATGATGAAAATACCATGCGATTTGGATTGGATCGGTTTACTTCCTTTAAAAAATCTGATCCAATCAAATCCAATCAAATGTGTTTTGGATTGGATAATTCGATTTTTGTCATACTTTATTTTTTTCTTATGTTAAGTGTCATTTCTACTTATTTAATAGTGGATAAAAGATAATTTTCATTTAAGGAAGTTAGTTTAAGGTGTTCAATACTTATTTTAACCTCTCTCTATACTAGAACAGTAATCTTTATGAAAGTCAGTAACTATTTGTTTCATATTAACCGTTATTTGATTTGATGAAGAGTGATGACAATTTTAGAGAATTCTTGACAAAATATTGAGAGTTTGAGAAAAATAATTATTGATATTTTCAACATTTTCTTTTATATTAAATATTCTATTATGTTAATTCTATATATCTACTCTTACTTATCATATTTTTTTCATTGAATCAGCTACAAATAAATTGTAGCTAATTATTTTTCAAATTACTTAATTGATTTCCTATTTTAATGTTTACTCAATCAACTATATATATGATATGCATCAAAACTTTTAGCAAAATATAACTTCAAGACATTAACATTTATTTTAAATAATCACATATATGTCATTTCAACAAAAATATTAAAGAGAATGAGGGTCATAAAAGTATGAAAAACAATATTTAAGTATGAGAAATATTATAATTCCACAAATAATAGTATATGTCTATAGTAGATCGGCTTGGATTGGATTGGATTTAACTATGGGATCCAAAATCCGATCCAATCAAGTCAAAAAAACGGTTTTTTTGGTTTTCGGTTTTTTCGGTTTTCGATTTTTCGATTCGGTTTTGACGGTTTGGATCGGTTGATGAATACCCCTAATATATAGATCGTATGTGTGCTAGAAGGGACTAATGTTGTTGCTAAAGTCATATTATTTTTTGAAACAGCTCGGACGAAACTATGGCGCCAAAATATTGATTGAGTCTGGGAATCACTTTTCACCCCAAGGGTGTGTCATCCAAACATTTTTTTAATGATTGGTGATTAGTCTATAGTGTAAGAGAAACTTTAATAGCACATCACAATTAAATTTTAATGTTATTAACACTTTAAAGTTTAAATTGCTACTAATCAATTATTATTTGTTTTTATTTTTTTAAAATTACTAGCGTATTAATGGATAATTAGGAGGGACAAGACAATAACTACATCAATCTTTATGTTATTAGTCATCTTTATGAAAGTTGAGATTATTGTTAACTAACATTTTTAATTCCAGTAAAAAAAACATTTTTAATTAATACCTTTCAAACAAAAAATACATTTTTAATTAATAATAATTCACTCTTTGTGAAGATCGTGGAAAGCTTTCAAGGACAAGCTTAGGCTGAAGCGGGCAGGGTCTGCTTGGACATCATCAATTCATATTCCAACTTCCGATATCCCTATTCTTACCCAACCAAACAGCAGAAACAACTACTACTCTCAACTTGCTCGTCGCAACTCAGTCCGATTCCAAACTCACTCCAACTCGGACATGTCAACTCACTACGACTCTCATCAAGTCGAAGACATCGACCCTAACGACGACTCTGTTTCTCCGACGCCGGCACCGCTTGCCAGACCGCAGTTCTCTCGTCGGAACTCCACCCGTTACGGACCCCCGATCGACGCCGGCGATATCTCCGACAATTACGCCGCCGGCGGAGGAGGAGGAAATCTCCGGCCACAGCTTTCACGGAGGAACTCCACCACCGTTCCGTCGCAGTCGGAGCCTTACCGGCGGGGGCGCGTGGTGACTTTCCGGGACAGCTTCGAGGACGACGATTCCCACGACGGCGTGAACCCCAGCACAGTGAGGACATTGTCGGCGAGGGAGGCGGTGGCGGCGCAGGAGGCAGCTGAGGCTGCGGCGGCGGAGGCAGCGGCGGGGAGGCAGATGACGATGTCGCTGATGGATTTGCTGGAAGAAACTGATAGGGAGATGGGGCTTGAAGGATCAAGGTATATACTGAGTGATGATGAAGAAGAGGAAGAAGAGGAAGAAGTAGAAGAAGATGGTGAAGACAGAGAAGGTGCTATGGAACATAGTTGTTGTGTTTGCATGGTGAAGCATAAGAGTGCTGCTTTCACACCTTGTGGCCACACTTTCTGCAGGATGTGTTCAAGGGAGCTTATGGTCAATAGGGGAAATTGCCCCCTATGCAACAATTTCATTTTGGAGATTCTTGAAATTTTCTGATCTTCTTATTAAGTTCTGGTTCTCTTTTTTGGTTTTTTCAATGTTATTGTTGTTATTATTTGTTTATTCCTCTTTTGTGAGTTGGAGTTTTGAGGTGTGAATAAGAGTGAGGATGATGATGATGTTACTGTTTATTTCCATGAACAGATATGAAATTTTTCATAAGGTTGTTTATGTGCTCACATGTTGATTGTTCTGTGGTGTATTCCAATTGTGATTGTGTAATTTGTGTTGCACCGGTGACAACGGTAAAAGCATAAAGCTTTTCTCATGAGGTTTTTACAAGCACACTACCGTTGCTCTCTCACCCTTGCCAAGAAATTTGACAATTTTATTTTTCCATAAATTAGAGAAACATATTCATCACTCATAGCGCTTAAGGCAACTCAACTAATTGAAATTGTGATTCCAATAAAACCATGAACAAGAAGAACTTTTTAAGTTCTATGATCATACATTCATACTCTTCTTTTCCATGAATAGAGCTCCAAATTTTCAAGTTATTTATGAGAATGGGAAAGACAAATCTTTCAACTGTAAAAAGTTCACAACCACTCCACCATTGCCCTCTGAGCCTCATCCTTACAAAAAAATTGATGATTTTTTCTTAAATTAGAAAAGCATATTTCATCACTCTTAGAGCTCCAGGTAGTTCAAATATCCAATAAAACAAATTCATGAACAAGAAGAACTTCTCAAAATCAAATGTTCAAAAATTATAGTACTTGTTTATAGTTAGCTTTTAATAAATACATGTAAGCACAAGGAATAGAGGTTCGAGGCTTACATTAAGGATACTGAACATTTTTCGTTACCATTTTGATCATAATCTTTCATTAATTTCATTCAAAATTATGCATGTAGATGGCTGATAAATCAGAGATTTTATTGTAATATTAGGCACTACTACAAGGTAGCATAAAACATCTTAACAAAAGATAGATTGCATGCCTACTCATCCAATCAATTTCAGATTATATAAGCTACAGACTCATATGACCTCGAGATGATCTATCTAAATAAAATGAAAAAGTTGCAACTGAAATTATTTAAGATCCAGGAATGAGTCTGCTTGAATTTGATATATCCTCAAGTGAAATAAAAACTTACAACTACGAGTGTTATTTAATATTAACAATACAGCATTCTGGTTTCATGCAGTCATGCTCATAAGCATTAATTCATAGCATCACAGCCTAACATGATATACCAATCGTAAATTGGTTCCACAAAAGGATCAGGAGTACTTAATGGACCAGGCTCGTCCGCAAAATTGATTATTTGCCATTTTCTCTCTATTATCCTCATCCCCAACTGTAATATATACAGGACAACAAGGATCTAAATTATAATTATAAACCCTATTCGACCTTTCATAAGCATGAACCTGCCGATCAATTTAAGTACCAAACAGATAAGTAAAGGCCTAAGGTTAGCTAGAGGATATCATCAAATTCATGGTTGTTCGAAATCATAGCATCGCTGCATGTAATTTTGAGACTAAGAATAGCCCAAAACTGATCTCCCTCCATACATGAACTAAAAGCTGTCTATCAAATTTCCATAATAGGAAGCAATTGTCTTCAAAATGAAGCCATTACATTTGGAACAGAAAATAGAACTTATTCCTTTGTACAGTTACAAGTTTTGACTTGCTCCATCCAAAGAGCACAATGACATTCATTTGTAATTATTCAACCAAGTTTATTTGAATCTACAATTAAGATAGCAGAATGACTAAACAACGGCAATCGTCAGGCAACAACTTGATCATTTTTTTCTGCTTAAAGGGCGAGAGACCTGACCTCATCTGCTTTCCAAAGCCCTTCCTCATACTTGTACCACCTAACCAGCCCTTCATCAGCTCTTGTTCGCTGGCACATGATGCATGAGTCTTCCATGCACGTGACAAATTCACGTAATCGAGAAGCTTTCTGACGAATAGACTGATCAATTTCTGTAATAATTCTTTTATGCTGAGGAGGTGGCAGGGCTTCAACCAGAATGCAATGTGATATGTTAAGCACTTCTAAATGTTGAAGGCTGTCGAGGATGAGAATGAGAACATCTATATGCAACGTTGAACATCGAAGGCTCAAGACTTTTAAGTTTGGAAGAAACGCAGCAAGAGACGAAGCAAAGAAGATGTCACATGGCCCCATAATCTTGAGCTCACTGAAGTTCTTGCAATGAGTTGATATTTCCTCTAAAATATATGGTGGATTCGCTATACTAGGCATTGTCATGGACTCTAGCTCTTTCCAGCCACGAATGGCCTTGCACATTCCCGTTTTCTTAATTCTGTTCCAAGCTGGCATAACGAGCCGTTTGAGCTTTGGGCACCTGCAACAAGGGAAAAGATAGATTAGTCAATCAGACAAACCACATTTTGCATAAGTTGTAACAACTTACAACACCCCACCCCCACCCCTACCCCACCCCACCCCACCCCAACCCAAATCCTCTTCTCAAAATGGAAATTCAAAACCTCACAAAAATCTAATCCTAAAGCTATACTCCAATATCAAGCATTATTACAATTGAAGTATCAAAAGAGAAAGATATTCAACACATGATATTGCTCAAGAAGGTTACAAGTATTCATTTCGTAAATACAACCCTGGAGCATATTGACTTACATGGTTCGTACTAATTTCATATGTTATATATATATATATATATATATATATATATATATATGTATATATGGATTTTGAAATTTGAATTTACCTTTCAGCCGTGTATGTCAACTGTTCATCACTCACGTACAAGTTGAAATGGAAGATCAATGTCACGATACTCTGTCTGCTCAAACTCAAGGAAATCTTCAATAAACGGGTTAATATTCTATCAGATCGTCCATCAACATAAACAAATGGTTCTAATGGAATCTTGATGAAATTAGATTTTAACATTGACAAATCAAGTGTCTTCCAAAGTAGCGGATCACAGCACACCGAACGCCATGCACTACAAACATGAGCAATGCCAGAAGTTAACTCAAAGATGTCAAACAACTGAAAAATCTTCGCCAAAATATCTTCGTCCAGATCCTCCCATCTCCTTATGTTAGAATCGCCGTCTTCCATTATGTCAATTTTCCAAAATTCTTACTGAATTTCAATGCAGAGACAAACCTATAGAAACCAAATTAAAAAGCAATAACAAATATAAACCATTCAATGAAAACTATATAGCAATACATGAAAAGGAAATTAAACATTATGAAATAAACAAAAGAGTAAAAGCAATAACCAGCATCACCAGATTGCCACATCTTGGACCAAAGAAGTAAATGGTCAATTAAACCTAAGAACTTTTATTTCAATATTTTTTTAAAAAAAAGAAAATAAGCTTCAGTCATTGGTCTTAAGTGTTTTATCTTTAGTTTATGACACATATTCTTGGGTTTTCATCCTTTCATGCTCTAAGCCGTTCACTCTTCCAGGCAATATCATCTCAAGTCTTCTTCTCTAGCATTTCTATATTTTTCAAAAATAAAATATGGTGAAATGTACTGAGTTTTTTTAAAAAAATAAAAATAAAGATTATCAGAAATTTCAGGCCATAAAAATCAGTGTAAGTTTCATTTATAAAGAATCCCATTGAGGCACTGGATCTTCACTTGCAAAAATGAAAATTTCAGCTCACAAATTTATTATACACATTATTCTTAAGAATCGTTCTTTTCAAATTTACACGTCCAACTTCATCAATTCATATCATAAGTTTTGATGAAGACAGCTTCTTTCTTTGTTATTCGAAAAATTAATGGGAGAAACACAATTCCCATAGAGTTAGTATATGGAGACAGCCGTTTTCATTTGATAAAATGACAGTATTAACTATCATAATAAGTTCTAAATGACAGTACTAACTATCATCATAAGTTCTAATTAATGTGCAGAGAGGCCAGTAGTCTTCTACCTTCCCAATCCCCCAGGGGGAAAAAGAAATAAGCAATTTTATACTCATCTTATATCAA
This sequence comes from Sophora flavescens, assembly GCA_030762895.1. Taxonomy (NCBI): domain Eukaryota; kingdom Viridiplantae; phylum Streptophyta; class Magnoliopsida; order Fabales; family Fabaceae; genus Sophora; species Sophora flavescens. The sequence continues at coordinate 159,219,951 of CM061067.1, read as the reverse complement.
GAACCACAATGGATGTAACTATGGCCTATGGTTATTGAACTCAATAATTTCTGCCTGAGCTTAAAAATTAGATCAGATAAATCACTAACACAGCATCTCCAGAAAGCAACTCGATAGGTCCAGACCGGACACTGGCCGGTTGTGACCGGTTTTCCCGGTTTTCAACCGGGTTACCGGTTCTTGTAAGTCCGGTTCCAGGGGTTAACCGAACCGGCTTGGTGTCCGGTTCACGGTTGGACCGGTCGGACCGGCCGGTCCGGTTTTAACTACCTTGGTTCTAAGGGTAATTCATACTATTTGTATGAAACAATGTTAAGTTCACTTTTTTCTTCACTTTTCCTTGCCCATTTCTATGATTTCTGTTCAACGCATTTTTTATTATTGACTCTCATACTTCATGTTGGAAAGCCGCCTTATTTGAAGTCTGCCCCTAGCCGCCTAAATTGAAGCAACTTTGAGCTGCCTTCATTGCAGTCTCCAGCACCTTCAATGTGCTGGGTGTGAAGTGGCCGTGTTTAGTCCCTCATCGCCTAGAAATATGGCTTATGTAATGTTTATAATGCCTGGACAGTCCTCATCTTACAAGCCTACCTGATTGAATCTTCATATAGATCTTTGATTAAAAAATATAGTCATAATAATCATTGTCATCATTCATCTACGTGTCAGGATTGCAGGGGACAAAAATTTAAGCAGCAGAAAACTTAAAGAAATGAAAGTAACAAAAGAGAGAAAAACCACTGAGAAGACATAGACAAAGAGAGTTGTTCAATTTCATGTGTAAAGTTCATTGAAAATCAAGAATCAAGAAATTGAAGAATTTCAATTTCATGTGAAAAGACCAGTAAAGTTGATTGAAAATCAAGAAATTGAAGAATGAACTACACGCACAAAAAATCAAGAATTGATCGTTGAAAATGAAAATTGGATGTCAAATGAGTGGGAAATGAAAAATTAATCCAAATGAACAAAACATTGGCACTCATTCAATCAAAATCCCTGATCCAATTACTCATGCTTCACTCGTTCACTAATGCCAGCCAACAATCAGCAACTTAGTGATTTCCTCATTTCCATGATCCTTTCCTACACACAAAACCTCAAAGAATAAAATTGTAATCCTCTCGCATCAGATCTCGAAAGTGCCAAATCCCGAACCAAAAAAAATCAAGAATTGGCACTCACAAGTGAATCACCAGCACCTTTCCGATCAACCAAAATCAAGAAACCCAGAAAACAAAAAGCAAAGAAAACAACATTTGGAAGCTTAAAAAATTCAGGGTCGATCATTTTAGATGGAGATCTAATCACCCTTGACTCCAATTTTCCACCTTTATTTTCACACATGAAGGAACCCAGATACACAAGTACACACAGGCATGTATGTGGTTAGTGTAGATAGTTCTGTATGCTACTGTACAGAAAGAGAGAGAGGGAAGAGAGAGAGAAAGAAAGGACAAACATACCTTGAGAATACACGAGTAGCATGAAGAGCATGTTGTTGTTGAATGTTTAGTAGCTGAGTTGAGGATGAACAAAACAAGTACAAGCAAGCAAGGGTTTTGAGGTGGGTGTCCACAGAGCACAGTTTGGTTCTTTTCTTTTTATATATTAATTTATTTATTTATTTATTAAAAAAACATGGATGTGGATGCGGATTAGAAGGGGAGCTTTGAATTTACAAAAAGAGGCTTAGGCGTTAGTTCTGATTCATTCATTCGTGATTTGGGAAATGAAACCGTTCGGGGTTTGAAGTTGACTTGACTGCTCACTTAACGTAACGGCAGCCTTAGATAGGATACACATGTCAGTCATTCTAGGATTTCTTGTCTCCCTACTTCCCTATTATCTATGCGCCCACCCTCACAATTTTAGGTAGAGTAACAAAAATGTTATTTCGACACTGAGATATAAACAATAAACAATATGGTTAATGGATATAAATTATGGTTAATGATGTCTATATGTATGAATATTTAGGTGATTAATGTGATTGGATTTGTAGTTAATGATGAATAAAGTTTAATTAATATTGTCAGAAATTCAGTTACTAAAATACCATTGTTGTTAGAAAGTAGAAACAGTGACGGATCTTAAGAGATCTCATGTTTGATTATGCGGTGCATTTGTGCCTGATATGATTCTAGAAAAAGCATCCAAGTCTAGCTTATGTGGTAGAATGTAATTTTTTTATTATTATTACAAAGGAGAATTAACAGATTAAGAAATAGAAATTAAGGATGAGTATCCTTAAAGAAAAGGATCTCGAGTGTCCTTTTTGAGCAATTAAATTAGCACATTTATTTGTTGTTTTGGAAATATGGTACACGTTCACACTCCAATCCTACTTACGCAAGAAGGAGAGGATTTCGCCAAAGAGGAACTGAATGGAAGGGTTGGAAGCAAATCCCTTATGAATTAGGTCCACAGCTACTTTAGAGTCCATCTCAACTATGGCTATTGAATAGGCATGGGTTTTTGCTAGCTTTAAACCCACACACTCTGTGATTCATTCCATAGTGCATTGCTTGATGAGATCTTGTAGAAAAAACCTTGTATGAAGTCTCCATTATCATTTCTAAACAAACATCCACATGTCGAACCATGAGCCCCATGAGCACCATCAACATTTAATTTCATCCATCCTAATGGGGGGTTTTGTCCAAGCTCCAGCCGAAGAAGATATATGCCGGTCCCTTGATTTCAGTGGCTTTATCGAAGTGTTTTGTATGAAACACGCTTGATTGCATATTAGATACCATAAGTTTTCCCCTAAATTAGAAGAATTTGAGAAAACCATGGAGTTCCTATCTCTCCATAATGCCCAAACAACAATCCCAAAAATCAGGTTCCATTTTCAATAAGTTTGTCCAATATTACCCGAATCCAGGTTCCGGTAGAACGTGATTTTCAGCCATATTGTCGCGGTTCTAAACATATTTAAAAACTTTTAGGGGAGCCACTTGACACTATTTAGAATTAGACACTTCAAATTTATAAATATATAAAGTGAGTCAACATTTATTATGTAAAATCCTAGCTAGTGTTTGTTCATCTTGCAATGTTACATTTGTAAACATGAGAGATTGAGAAATTTGAAGTATATGTGTAGAGGAGAAAAAACATATTTATAGTGAGTCCTAATAGTGTTGAGTTTGAAATAATATTCATTTTGATGGAATTGTTCGACTGTTTGAATGTTTTTTAAATAAATAAGGCCTAATAATATTATTCCACAAAATAAAATATATGATAGTATATGTGCGTAATTTATTTTAAGGTGTCATACATTATTTTTTTTATATATAAGGAAATTAAGAAAAAAAATTGGGTAAGAAGATGTGCCACTGGTTAGAAAAGTATTGTCAGTCATTCATTAATGGAATTTTTTTAAGGGTAAAGGCTCATTTTGGTCCCTGACAAAAAGATACGGTGCCCATTTTATTCACTGACAAAAAAAAACTAGTCCGTTAGTCCCTGACAATTACTAACGTGAGACAAGTTAGTCCTTATACGTTGACTTTCGTTACCCAACCTCCATTACTTTGATGACATGGTCGTTAACTTGTCCCAGTTGTCCGTTATCTTTGCTTAGATGGATTTTTTTAAAAAAATTCTTCAATTTTTTAATGTTACAATAGGGACAAAATGTGGTCGTTTGGTCATAGTGAAGAGAGAAATCGACTTCTTCTTCTTCATTGTCTTAGCAACTGAGACCCAAACAAGAACCCTAATTTTATAACTTGTGATTTCACTCCAATCTGATGCGTAACAAACCTATTATTTCCCCCATGAATCTGTGCAACAACCCACAATAATATCCCAAAATATTGATTTCACCTCTTTTCACTTCTTTCTTAGAATCAAGATATGAGTTGTGCTTCCAATCCCATGTCCAAGGGTGAGCATAGCTGGAGTGCTTCTTCAAGCTTCTTTCAGTGCAGGTAGCAGTCCCTGCATACAGTGGCATGTTTCAGACAACAATAAATTAAATTGGCACAAAATAGTCCCTGACAATTAATATAGGAGGACATATTAGTCCCTGGCAATTACTATCGGGAGACATATTAGTCATTGTGTATTGTCCAGAACCAAACCATATGCAGCAAATTGCATAAAAGTGCAGAAAAGAGCAACAAAGTCCATCAATAAAGTAACCAGAAATAAAGTGCAACAAAATGACTTCAATTATATGTTATACACAATGAAGTACAATCATGTCATTTAAAGTAATCCAGAATCAACAAATAGTAAAGTGAAGTTTATTGTACCTTTTGTTGGTCAAATACAAAGTTCCATCCAGTGCTAACATGGTCTCCTAATTTAACTCACATTTATTGTAAACAATCGCAAATCGCAAAGAACCCCCCAGATTTCGAGACGAAAATGAAAATGGAGAAAGGGATTGGGTTAGGGCTCGAGTGTTTAGTGCCACAAAATGGGTTTTTTGGGTGTTCAGCGAGTGTTTCTTCGTATGACAGGGGAGGGAAATTTTGGGTTTAAGTTGAGGGAAAAAAACGACAGCGTTTTGTCTCTATTGTAACATTAAAAAATTGAGAAAAAAAATTTAAATCCACCTAGGCAAAGTAGGGATTAACTTGTCCCATATTAGTAATTGTCAGGGACAAACAAGCTAGTTTTTTTTGTTTTGTTAGGGACTAAAATGAGTACCACATATTTTGTCAGGGAACAAAATAGACCTTTTTCCCTTTTTAAAAAAAATAAAATTAGATATATTATGTTCTCACCAAGGGCCAATGTCAACTTTCGATCAGATATGGATTAAAAGTATGGGTTTATTTTATTTTATTTTTTTGGACAGGATGGGTTTAATTTATTTTAGTGACTAGGATATCTATGTTTTATTTTTATCTTTTTTGTTTGTTTTGAAGAGGTCTTATTTTTATCTTTAACAAGTTGATTATGGGATTAATTTATTTATTTTGAATATCGGTTAATAAATGTCAGTGTAAAATGTTTTACTCTGACATGTGTACTTTTATTTTAATAATTAAGAGAGATAAATAAAAATAATGTTAATTTGTGAAGATATCATTGGATATCTGTATAAAAATCCTTTACACAAACGGTGCATAAAAATTAAAATCATTTTTAAAATACTTGTTGGGGGTAGAGGTGCTTGACTACTTGAGGTTCTATATTCGTCTAAACAACGACATTATATGTACATCGATTTAGATTAAATCAATTGAATTGGTGTTTGATTAAAAAAATTAAGTCTAAATATTGTTAGTTAAAAATGACTTAGTCTATTATTATAAAAAAAATGACTTAGTCTATTAAAAACAAAAATAAGAAATAAAATATCAGAGTTACTAACTTTCAATGACGTTTTGGTCAAAAACAAAAACTTACAATGACGTTTGATTAGATGAAATGAAAGAAACATCTAATTACTTTTTAAAAATATAAATTTAATGATAGATAAATTTACCATATCATATTACTTTTTAAAACCAATTATCCGTTTTCGAAAATTCAATCCAAAAAATTCAAACTTGTTTGGTTTACATCCCTCAATAGGAGGATTTTAATTTTTTGTTTGAGAACCTCACCTTCTGAAAGTTATTTTGAATCTTGATTAATTTGAGTTGAGTCGAGAAGATTCACAATTTTTTTTTATTCACGATACTTAAACTCAATATACAGTGTTTAAGGAAAATTAAGTTTCTTATCGGTCGAACAAACAAATATTCTTAGGGAGTTGTTAATTTTAATTTACACAAAAGTTGTTCTAAACATGTCCAAAATGTAGGACACAAAACTTATTTTCGTTTTTTGTCAAAAAAAAATATATATTTTCATTTGACGTCATTTTTAAATTAACATCCAAGCATGTGTTATTATATTTTAAGACACAAAAAAAAGTCGACTTTTGCTTGATTGGTTTTATTTGAATAAAAAGCTGTATTCTTTCCTTGCTTCTTTAGATTGGGCAAGCAACATGCAAGCCACGTCTTGGGAGTGTTTTGATTCTTTGTACATTCAAATAAATTTAAATTTTGAATTATTTTTTTCTATATGCAGGGGAGGAGAACCCACCTTTTTTTTTTTGTCAAAGAGAACCCACCTTAAGCTTTGTTCAAGAAAAAAAAAATAGTGAGTTCAAGCAAGTAGAGGTGAACGTGGGATGGGTTATTCTTGTTCCTTACCCGGTCATAAATTTTGATGGAGTCAATTCTTTGAACCCGAAATAGGACGGGACCCGGTTGACCCGAAATTAAATAAATCCTTTGTAAACTAATTTTTTTGTGAGTGAGAAAAAATATTATCATACCTCACAATTCATAGTTCACAATAAAACAATTTATTCTCTAAATATATTGTTTTCAATGGTCTATCTTCCAACCTCACATGTACCTTATTATATTATATTCATAGTTCACAATAAAGCGATCTATAAGATATAAAAACAATCAAAAAACGAAAGAGAAACAATGAAACTAAAAAACTGTTGCAATGAAGCTAAAAATAAATAACATTGGAACATTGAAGGGGTTACAATGTAATGAAACAATGAGTAAGTGATTGGTTAAAAACAAAATAATCTTTCCTTTCCCCTTAAGTTTCTCATACACTTAGATGGGAGAGTAGAAGTAAAAGAAGGGTTTAGATTTCTTTAGTTCTTTCTTAGGGACCATGTGTTAAACATAAGCTGTGAGGGATAAAGGTAGAAGAAGATTTTTATTATATTGGGACGGGTTGGGTAACCCAAAGGACAACCCGGACCAGTCCCTAACCCGGTTTTGGGTCACCCGACCCAACCCAAATACTACGGGTTGGAACGGGTTTTAGAGTCGGGTCGGGTTTTGCTCACCCCTAAAGCAAGTAAAGATAATATATTCATTTATTTACTTTAAGTTTAAAGGCAAGGCAAAGACCTATTCTCTCTCTAACTTCAAACTATCTCCCTTCTCTCTACACACAGTCGCGTGCCACCACTAGATGGGGTAGTTTTGGGCCATTTTTGGCATGGAATCACCCTTTTACTTCGTTTTTTCTATGCTTTTATCTAATAAGTGATTTTTCCACATAGATCTGGTTTTTTCCTGTGTTTTGTGTTTTTCGTCTTTTGTGCACGGCAGTATTGTTGTACGTCGTCTTGGTGAGGTGTTGGTTGGTTTCCCGTCTTGGTGCGGTGTTCGTTTGGTTCAGATTGGCAGATCTGCTTCGATCCATCACAGATTTGATCAAGAATTGGGCGTCAATGTTACAGATCCGCAGATTCATCCTTTTCGGTTTTTAAGGATGTTGGATTTATGTTGTTTTCGATGTATTTTACACATTTGAATGAATGAATACATTTTTAGTATAAAAAAAAAGTTTAAAGGCAAATCCATTGAAATACAAAAGTTTTTATCATTTAAGTTAGGTAATATCTTCAAATTTTAAATTATTTAATTATGAGATTTTTTTTTCCTTGCCATGTTCCTATGCTAACCGAATTTTAGTAATCATAGTTTCTTATACCATGTATTTGAAAAATGACACAATATAACATTTATTAATTTTGTGATAACTTACACTGATTAGTATTAACAATTTACTTTGTATCACTTTAGTCACTTAATATACAAAATATGTTCTCTTTGGTCATTAACATTTACTTTGTATCGCTTTATTTGCTCAAGGTTTATTTATTTTTCATTGAGTAAATCCTCAATTTAGTTCCTAAAATTGTAAAATCGTATCAACTTCATCACTGTCATTAACAAAATTTCAAAAACGTCATTGAAGTTGTCAAATCTATATCTATATTAAAATACAATTATTTCGTCATTCTAAGGAAAGTTTGGACAGGTGTCGTGACCACATTAAATCCTACAATAATTCTACAATAAGCATCTCTCAACTCTTTCCATAAACAGAATTAGTGTTAATGATATTTAAAATTCAAAATTTCTCATTATTCCAATGCATTGTGAATGGAAATACAATGTTCCAATGCAATGAATGTACCGAAAAAAGAGGCTCTCCATTCAAGCACCATACCCACCTTTTCATCTATTTTATTTTCCATTCACAACTCATTCCGAGCATTCGCTCCCCGTTCTATCTATTTCAAACCTTTTCTCTTCCCTTTCTCCTACCTTCCATCTTTTGTTTTTCTATTCTCCTTTCTCCCTATCATTTATCCGCCAACCAGCCCTCATTTCTTCTATCTTTCCCATGTTGCAGATTTGGCTTGGTCAACCGCAGTCTCTATCTTCTCCAAGTAATCACTTCACCCATCCACCAACTGGTCACCAGAGAACCTACCCAAGTTCATGCTGCAAGGTCCATCTTCTCGCCACCGTCGCAAGCCTTCTCATTCATCTTTTTCTTTTCTTTTTTTATTTTTTTTCGTTGCTTTTTTTTAGTGTTATTTTATATTGCTTAGTGTTTTTTTAGTGTTATTTTATGGTTGTTTTATATTGCTTATTGTCAATGTGTTTTGCATCAACTGAACTGTCATGGTTGAGATATTTAAGATTCTAGGGTGAGAGGGTTCAAGAGGTAACAATATTAGTTTTCTGAGTTTTCACTCATGTCTTTTATGGAAAATAAGAGAATAATAATTTCAAAATTCAACCTCCTTTCAAAGTTCAACATACTTTACCCTGATTTTTTCAATCAATAAAATCACTCACCCACCACCTCCCAACCTCGGTTCTTCCAAAAGTAAGGCTACCATTTCTCCTCTCCCTCCTTAAAACCATGTCAACTGGTCCTTCTCTTTCACTTAACTGTAGTTGTTGCCAGCATATTCTTTTGGCTACACAGACACGGCCTTTCCAATCGTGTCCTAGCCATTCCCGCCGATTTATTATTCTGTTCTTCGGGAATGTATGTACAGTGGAGGTTATATTTCTTTTTGTCTTTTTTTTAACCGTTTGTTTTGTAGTTAAGAAGACTGATGCTGAAAACAAGATAAACAGGACTTCCGCAATCAATTAGTTCTATGATATCTCCATACAGTTTCTTGATAGGAAGACGTAAGAACTTTTTTTTCAATTTGATTTTTACTCATTACAGTCATGCAAACACAAATATAATTGAAAATTCTTTTATATATTTCTATTGATATTGATTGGTTCTATTACTATCTTGATTTCATAACTTTAGAGGTAAGCCTACTATTGGGAAGACAATGCCATGCATGAGGGACTTTGAGGTGGGTGGGGCTTGATATCTCTTGATTTTATTACTAAAATCTTGATATTACATATAGAAAAAAAAAAGATGAATTACTTCATAATTTTTGTTTACTTCTTCATCGAACTTTCTGATTAGTGATTTACAGGGGAAAGAACCAGATCTTATGGTGGGGTCTAAGGTAAAATGTTTACTAATAGATTATCCTTTTTATTTTATGCCATGTTATATATTCTCACGTAATCAATTCTAGAATTTTATCCTTAATCATGAATTAATTGCATTTTATGATTGTTTGGCAGGTTAGCAGCAGTAGCTGCAGCCCTATAAACCAGCAAGACGAACATAACACACAGAGAGGGAACGAAACAAAAAATAGAAGTAAAACTGATACAGGGTTGCACAAGGACAAAAAAGGTAGTGTAGCAAAAGGCTTGATTTAAGAGAGAAAAGTGGATGAAATAATTAAATAAATTTTTAAAACAGAACAAAAAAAATTGATAGATAAATATATTTTATAAAACTAAAAATGGTCATAGGAAAAGAAGACAAGTAAATCAATTATATTTTTAGTATAATTGGAAAGCGATCACAGTTACAAAAACTATTATTATAATTGTTAAAATCTGGGTAACAATTTTATTAAGTGAGTCAATAATTTAGCATTTGTATCTTTCCAATACTTATTCAACCTTTTCAAAGCCCAACAATTAAAAAGACATTAAAAGCACATTGAGAATAGTTTAAAAGTGGTTAACAACTCTTTGTTTTTTAATTTTTTTTATTATATTTTTTACTTATTATATTTGAATGATCATCATCATTTATTACAAATATATCATATTTTAAATGGTTATTGTCTTTCTGGTAATATGTGCCTCAAAATAATAAATATTTCCCTTTCCATAGTGAACTCATTGTGTTTTAAAACCCTTATCTAAAATATTTAAATTCAAATTTTTTTAGATACCATGCATAGCGATTTGCTACAATAAATTTAATTCATCTCTCTCTCATATCTGTCAACCGTTTGATATTGTTATTCAATGTTTATCCTTCTTTTAATTTAATCGATTCTTTCTTACTTGGAAAAAACAGATAATTAATTTCAACCTCCCATTTTTTTATTCCCAAATTACAAAGAATTCTTAAAATTTATGTGAAAGATAAAAGGGGGTCAATGAAGAAAATATGATAGGTAGGGGGGGACCAAATGTCCCATTCTAAAGAAAGTTTGGACAGATATCACGATGTCATGAAATGGCTTCCTCTATAAGCCTATAAATCCTTTCCATATCTAGAAACTAGAAACAAAAATATTTTAAATTGATATAAAAAATGAAAAAAGGAAATAATAATACATTTTATTGTTATCTGCTGAAAATAAATGATGTTTGTATCTTTCCAATACTTAGTCAACATTTTCACAGCACAACGATTAAAAAGACATTAAAAGCACCTTGAGAGTTGTTTAAAAATTGATAACAAGTATTTGTTTTTGAATTTTTTTACTTATTTAATTTGAATCATCATGATCATTTATTACAAATATATCAAATTTTAAATGGTTATTGTTTTTCCAGTAATCTGTGCCTCGAAATAATAAAAATTTCCCTTCCCACAGTGAATCAACTTATTGTGTTTTAAAACCCTTATTTAAAATATTTAAATTCAATTTTTTTTAGATATCATGCATTGTCAATTGCTACAATAAATTTCATCATCTCTCTCATATCTGCCAACCATTTGATATTGTTATTCAATGCTTATCCTTCTTTTAATTTAATTGATTCTTTCTTACTTGGAAAAAACAGAGAATTAATTTCAACCTCCCATTTTTTTATTCTCAAATTACAAAAAAATCTTAAAAGAAAATATGATGGGGGGACCAAATGTCTCATTCTAAGGAAGTTTGGATAGGCATGTCATGAAATAGATTCCTCTATAAGCCTCTAAATCCTTTCCATATCTAGAAACTAAAAATAAGTAACATTTTAAATTGTTATAAAATAAGGAAAAATTATAAAAAAAAGGAAATAATGATACATTTTATTGTTATCTTCTGAAAATAAATGATGTGTATCTTTCCAATACTTATTCAACATTTTCAAAGCCCAACAACTAAAAATACATTAAAATCACCTTGAGAATTGTTTAAAAGTGGATAACAACTCTTTGTTTTTGAATTTTTTTATTATATTTTTTACTTACTTAATTTGAATCGTCATTATCATTGATTACAAACATATCAGATTTTAAATGGTTATTGTTTTTCTCGTAATATGTACCTCGAAATAATAAACATTTCCCTTTCATAGTGAACCAGCTCATTGCGTTTTAAAACCCTTATTTAAAATATTAAAATTCATTTTTTTTAGATATCATGCATTGTGAATTGCTACAATAAATTTAATTTATCACTCTTGTTCGATAAAATGCCCCTGTGATAAAACTAGAGAACACAGCCTAAGACAGAATGCAGTATACACAGAAATTGAAATCAATTCAAGAACATAAAAATTGATGATAAAGGAAAGAACACACCCAAGATTTGATAACGGAGTTCGGCCAAATCAATGCCTACGTCTCCGGGACTAAGCACAAGCTTAATCCAGTCTATTCAAGAGCCAATTCAATTACAAAATGGAAGAAGATCTTGCTTTCTCTCTTCCTCTTGCTCACTGATCCCTTAGCCCCAATTACACCCAAGTTCTCCTAGTAAAACTAGCCTATTCTCACCTGACACTTTTTAACTTTTGTAGCTAAGACTTGATCATCATCTTAGCATGGCAGGGGGAATGCTTTATATATATAGCAATACATAAGGGAAGGGATTAACCGAACTAACAGAATATTATGCGAATGTGAAATATACAGAATCACATTCTTGCATAATAACCAACTCATATATGCCATATAATCAACAATCTCCACCTTGGCATATCTCTACATTGACTCTTAACAAGGCTAGAATTAAGAAGTGCTATCCTTGCCCAACCTTGATCAGCAGTCTCCAATCTTCAACAAGTTCAGGCAATGCCTAAACTTGTTCAAAGAAACAACCTTTGTGATGAAATTTGCAGGATTTTCAGCCGTATGAACCTTGTTGATTTGGACTGCTCCCTTAGAGATAACATCTCTAATCCAATACATAATTATGTCAATGTGCTTTGTCCTTTCATGGAAGGTGTGATTCTTACAGAGGTGAATAGCACTCTGATTATCACACAGCACATGGATATTATCTTGAGCAATTCCTAACTCATTCACCAAGCCTTTCACCCACAGGGCTTCTTTAACATGACTTGTTACTCTTATGTATTCAGCTTCTGTTGTTGATAAAGCAACAATGTGTTGGAGTGTTGCTTTCCAACTTATTGTGTTTCCAAACAAAGTGAATACATATCCAGTTAGTGATCTCCTTTTGTCTCTATCACCAGCAAAATCCGAGTCCACATAACCTGTAGCTCCACCTTGCTTCATCTACATCTTCTCCATATACTAAACCAATGTTCTTGGAACCTTTTAAGTATCTAAGAATGTGCTTAATCTTCGACCGATGTGTTTTCCCGGATTTCCCATGTATCTGCTCACTAAACTCGACTTGCATAGGATATATCCGGCGAGTGCACACCATGGCATACATCAAGCTGCCTACAACACTTGCATAGGGCACATTCTTCATTTCTCCGATTTCTGTTACTGTTTTAGGACAGTCTTACAGGAAAGCTTGAAATGAGCTGCAATTGGAATGTTGACAGATGTGCAATCTGTCATGTTGAACCTGTTCAATATTTTCTCCAAGTAACCTTTCTGGGAAATGGTGAGGATTCCAGTTTCCTTGTTTCTTGTAATATCCATTCCAAGCATCTTTGTGGCATTCCCCAAATCTTTCATTTCAAATTCTGCTTTCAGTAACCCTTTGAGCTTTTCAATTTCTGTCATGCTTCTACATGCTATCAACATATCATCAACATGTAATAGAAGATAGATATATTCACATGGCTTCAATTGTTTATAATAAACACAGCTATCAAAGTTACTTCTATAAAATTCAAGTTTTAACATAAAACAGTCAAACCTTTTATACCATTGACGTGGGGATTGTTTTAATCCATACAGAGACTTGTGTAGTAAGCATACCATATGTTCTTTCCCCTTTGCTTCAAAACCTTTTGGCTGTTTCATGAATATCTTCTCCTCAAGCTCACCATGCAAGAATGCTGTTTTGACATCCATTTGTTCAAGATGGAGATCAAATTGTGCTACTATGGCTAGCAACACCCTTATGGTGCAATGTTTCACCACAGGGGAGAAGATTTCATTGAAATCTATGCCTTCTCTCTGAAAGAAACCCTTTGCAACCAATCTAGCTTTGAATCTAGGATGTTCAATTCCAGGGATTCCTTCTTTCCTTTTGAATATCCATTTGCAGCCAACCAACTTAGCTTCTGCTGGTTTTTCCACCAAACTCCAGGTTTGATTTTTCAAAAGTGATTCCATCTCCTCTGTCATAGATTGAAACCATTTATCATGATGCTTTGCATTCATTGCTTCTTTGTATGATCTAGGCTCTTCATCATCCACAAAATATGATGCATTTAGTGCATAAGCAGTCATATCAGCATAGCCAAACCTATCAGGAGGTTTGATTGTCCTCCTCTCTCTGTCCCTGACCAGTACATAGTCATTCAGGCTATTGGTTTCTGAATTTCTATCATGCTGTTCATTTGTGTCCTGTACTGAAGTTCCAACAGTCTGTTGGGCTTGGTCCATTTCTGTATCATCATCAAACTCCACCTTAAGTCTGGATTCCTCTTGGTGTTCAGCTGTATCCTTGCATTTGAATTCAAGCTTTGATCTGTTCATGTCAATTTCATGGAAGGTGACATCTCTGCTGATTATGCATTTTCTCTTGTCATGGCACCAGATCCTATAGCCTTTAACTCCATCAGGGTATCCCATGAACAAGCCTTTCTTGGCTCTTGACTCAAGTTTGCCTTCATTTACATGATAGAAGGTAGGACACCCAAAAATTCTGAGATTCTTGTAATCTGCTGGACTACCATTCCATAATTCTTGTGGAGTCTTGAACTCAATTGCTGCAGAGGGACTTCTGTTGATGAGATAATAGGCTGTGTGGGCTGCTTCTCCCCAAAATTGCTTGGACAACCCTGCATTAGAAAGCATACACCTAACCCTTTCTAACAAAGTCCTATTTAGCCTTTCTGCTAAACCATTTTGCTGAGGGATATGCCTTACAGTGTTGTTTCTATAGATTCCATGGTCTTTACAGAAGTCATTGAATTTTTCCCCACAGTACTCTAGGCCATTATCTGTTCTTAAAGCCTTTATTTTCCTTTCACATTGTTTTTCAACTCTGGTTTTCCAATGTACAAAGGTTTTAAAAGCTTCATCTTTGCTTTTTAACAAGTATATCCAAACTTTTCCGCTATAGTCATCAATGAAAGTGATGAAATACCTATTACCTCCATGAGATGGAGTTCTTGATGGCCCCCATAGGTCAGAATGTATGTAGTCCAGCTTGTCCTTGGTTTTGTGAGTTGCAGTGTTGAACTTTACTCTTGTTTGCTTGCCAAGCACACAATGCTCACAGAATTCAAAGCCTTCTATCTTGTCACCACACAACAGCCCTTGCTTCTGTAATTCTTGGAGACCTCTCTCACTGATACGGGCAAGTCTTTGATGCCACAAGCTTCCCTTGCTTATATTGTTTTCAACAGCCACAGAGGAAGTGCCAATTATGGTTTCTCCTTTGAGAATATACAAGCCATTCTTCCTGTATCCCTTCATTATCACCCGAGAGCCCTTTATTACCTTCAGTAAAGAGTCCTCAGCTTTGAAGCCAAAACCAATTTCTTCCAAAGTCCCAAGGGAGATCAAGTTTCGTTTTAGATCAGGTACATGCCTCACATTTGTCAACAGCTTCTCGGTTCTATCATTGAGTTTGAGCTTGATGGATCCAATGCCAAAAACTTTGCATGTGGCATTGTTTCCCATTATCACTTGACCTAAATCAATCTGTTTGTAATCGATGAACCACTGCTTGTTGGGACACATGTGAAAAGAACAACCATAATCCATTACCCATTCTGATTGTGTTTGGCAGGTTGCAGCAACTAGCACATCTGCACTTTCATACCCATCTGAAGCCACTGATGCATCTCCTTTATCTTCCTTTGAATGCTTCTTCTTGGCTCCTCTTTCTGGACAATTCTTCTTGAAGTGACCCTCTTTATGACAAATGAAGCACTTCCATTTTCCTTTGGATTTGGATCTTGCCCGATTCTTTCCTTTCCCTTCTTTCTTGTCAGGTCTGCCTCTTGCTGTTAGGTTTTCCCCAGTGTCACTCTCCTTGTAATCAGCTCTCTTGGACAACTCTTTTGAGATTAGAGCTGCCTGCACCTCCTCAAGGGACAAGGTTTCTCTCCCATAGACAAGAGTATCAGCAAGATGTTCATATGAACTATTCAGAGATCGAATCAAGAGTAGGGCTTGGTCTTCATCATCTATTTTTACATCAATGTTCTCG
The DNA here is from genome assembly GCA_030762895.1 of Sophora flavescens. Classification (NCBI taxonomy): domain Eukaryota; kingdom Viridiplantae; phylum Streptophyta; class Magnoliopsida; order Fabales; family Fabaceae; genus Sophora; species Sophora flavescens. The sequence continues at coordinate 159,204,242 of CM061067.1, read as the reverse complement.
AGGTCAAGAATCAACCTATTGAACTCATCCATATGATCTTCAATGGATGTGCCGAACTGCATCTTGATGTTGTAGAGCCTTTGTTTCAAATACAATCGATTTGCCAATGACTTGGTCATGTAGAGATTTTCGAGCTTCAACCACAGAGCAACAGCGGATTTTTCTTTGGATGCCTCTCGAAGGACTTTATCCCCAAACACACAAGATGATGGCACTGTGTGCCTTGGTCAGAAGATCCTTTTTTTATTTCTCAGACATCGTGTTTGGCAGCCTTCTCTCCCCTTCCAGAGCATCTTCCAGTCCCTGATGTACAAGCATAGCTCGCATCTTTAACCTCCATAGAGCGAAATCATTCTTTCCATTGAATTTGTCAATGTCGAATTTCGACATCTTGCCCAGGACCTTGCAGTGAAGCTCCTGATACCAGTTGTTCGATAAAATGCCCCTGTGATAAAACCAGAAAACCAGAAAACACAGCCTAAGACAGAATGCAGTATACACAGAAATTGAAATCAATTCAAGAACATACAGATTGATGATAAAGGAAAGAACACACCCAAGATTTGATAACGGAGTTCGGCCAAATCAATGCCTACGTCTCCGGGACTAAGCACAAGCTTAATCCAGTCTATTCAAGAGCCAATTCAATTACAAAATGGAAGAAGATCTTCCTTTCTCTCTTCCTCTTGCTCACTGATCCTTTAGCCCCGATTACACCCAAGTTCTCCTAGTAAAACTAGCCTATTCTCACTTGACACTTTTTAACTTTTGTAGCTAAGACTTGATCATCATCTTAGCATGGCAGGGGGAATGCTTTATATATATAGCAATACATAAGGGAAGGGATTGACCGAATATTATGCAGTAACAGAAATAACAGAATCTGTTACTGCATAATAACCAACTCAGATATGCCATATAATCAACAACTCTCTCTCTCATATTTGCCAACCGTTTGATATTACTATTCAATACTTATCATTCTTTTAATTTTATGGACTCTTTCTTACTTGGAAAAAACAGAGAAATAATTTCAACCTCCTATTTTTTTATTCTCAAATTATAAAGAATTCTTAAAATTTATGTGGATGATAGGGGGCAATGAAGAAAATATGATAGATAAAGGGCGGTGGGGACCAAATGTATAAAAAAAATATGAAGAAAATTTTTCTCTATGATTTTCAAGCTCATTGACAAAATTTATGTGTTTTATGAAATTATTCATATCTCCTATTAAACGATGTACAAAATTCTCATACTCCAATTTAACTTGCGGCATATATTTTATCTTTTGCAATAGCCTAATCCCTGCGCAGTGCACAGGCAATAACTCTAGTGTTAATCAATTTAGTCCCTCCGTCGATAATCGCATGAACTAAATTGAATTTAAGTTAGCAATGTCAGGGATATAATTGATTCTAAGTCAGTAAAATGAAGGACTAAATTGATACTAATTTATCATTCAGGAATGTTTTTGAATTTTGTTAATTTCATAGCTGAAATTGATACTATTTTACAATTTCATGGATCAAATCGGAAATTTACTCATTTTTTATTATTTTGGGTACATGTTGCTTAAGTTTTAAAATACGCTCATTTTGACTACACAGACATAAGGGCACCCTTAAAAATACTCCCATACACCCAAAAAAAAAAAAAGGTCACGTGATTATCAGGCTTAGGTGATGACTAGCATGAAGTATCTTACCAAATGGTACATAAATAAAGCATTAATTTAAGTCCTTGGATATATTAATAATTTATTAAATGATTCAGATTTGATGATCCAAAAAAAATATTAACCAAAAAAGAAAAGAAAATGTTCCCTTTGCCCATTATCTCTCCCACCTTACCCTCCGCTCTCAGCCTCCACCCAGTTCAGAGTATCGACCGACCCAACCCATTTCAGCATGAACTAAGCCAAACCCACGTGCACTAACCACCAAAGAACTCATCTTTAGTGCCCTCTCATGTTACTTTTTTTGAATCAAATAATTTTCCATTAACAAGCTGGCCTTTGCAACAAAAAATATCAGACCGATTTTACACGAGCACAATCATTTTGACAACACACTATATGATGGGAGATGCCCCAACCTTGACAAGAGATTCTGCAAAACTGGATAACTAGCTTGAACTGCGCTTTTATCAACAAAAATAAAACACTAATTTTAACTGTGCCTTTAATTATTTGGGATTACTTCAAGCTCCACCCATTAAACCTCGATGTTTGAAACCAGCAATCCCGACATGGTGGGGGTGGTCGCGTGGTGGCCGGATCTGGTGGGGGTGGTCGCGTGGTGGTCGGATGTTTAGGGATAACAATTTGGATCCTACCCTATCGCAAAAAATAGCCACAATGGATATGGTAATTACCCGCTCTATGAGGATTTACCCACAGACAGGGGAGGAGTGGATCCAGACATGGGTACTCTAGTGCCCACCCCGCACCCGTATATATATATTTATATATTTATTTATATTAGTATATTTTTTATCCTTATACGTGATACTGATTTTCAATTTGGCCCCTATACGTAAAAAGTTATCAATTTGGTCCCTATTCGTGACACTGATTTTCAATTTGGTCCTCACCACTAATTGGTCCCTATATAAGAGGGACCAAATTACAAATTATCATCAAATATATGGACCAAATTGAAAATAATTGTCACATGTAGGGACCGATTTCAATTTTTTTTGTTGAATTGGTCCGTACATGTGACAATAATTTGCAATTTGATCCTCTTATATAGGGACCAATTAACGGTGAGGACCAAATTGAAAATCAATGTCACGTATAGGAACCGAATTGATAACTTTTTACATATATGGACCAAATTAAAAATCAGTATCACATATAAAGACCAAAAAGATTACTTTAGCCTTATATTTATACCCAACCTCGCTTCTTCAACATTCCAAAACTTCAAGGAGGCTGCACCATTGGACTCATTTTTTAATCACAAATCAACAATTCATGATAGAACATAACTTTTTCGATATACATTTCAGTGTACATCACCAATTCACCTCACATCATGCATGAGTGATTGAGTGGCAACATTAGAGTAGTTTTATTTTAATTTTAGTGGGAACAGCTGCAATAAGTTACCAAGCAAGAAATAAGACACTAAATTTCAACAACATGCCTGATTTGCAAAATAAGCATTGCCTGACCGGCTAAGAAAGTTGCCGAATGAAGAACCTAATTGGTGATGATATTGATAGCTAACCTCCCAGTTAATTACATATCAATTTTTAAACATAAAATTAATGTAAAATTAATATGAAAGTTTTAAACCTAAGGCTCATTAGTGTTTTTTCCTTTCTGGACTTACATGTTCGTTAATTTATTGTTTTGGATATTTATTGTGATATTTACTCGTTTTGAATGTTTTAGATATTTTTATTTAGTTTAATACTTTAGTTTGTAATGTGTCATGACTAGATTTGAAAGATCTTTGGATAATTTTTAATTTAGTTATAATGTTTTTTATGTTCTTTATTGTTTTTTCTTAGTTAAAATACGGGTAACGGGTGCGAGTCAGGGTACTTAGGTACCCAGAGGATACGGGTAAGGATGCTAAAGTTGTTACCCGTGCGGGTATGGGTCCGGGTACGGGTACGAGTAAATTTAAAATTTTTTAAACCCGGGTATGGGGACGGGTACTATAGTACCCTACCCATTGCCATCCCCGGATCTGCTCCTCTCTCTGATGTCTCGGCGGAGGTGGGGTCGAGCAGTGGCGGAGGAGGCGGGTCGAGCAGTATCCGGATCTGGTGGAGGTGGACGTGCGGTGGTGGAGTGGTCGGTGGGGGTGGACTCGCGGTGGTGGAGATTAGGAAGGATGTGTTGAAGATAATGATAGAAATGAGTTTTTACATGAGCACTTAATGGTACATGGATGAGTCACTTGATCAAATGTTTCACCCTAGTCAGCACCGACTGCACCGTCGGTTTATCACACGCAACTTTTAACACCTTAAACAAGTCTTTGAAATAAGCACCATATACAAGTTTGAGAAACCATGCTCTCTTTTTTTAGAAACCTAGCATTTTTTTTTAGAAACCAAGCTGGTGTTTCAAAAACAGAGAAATCAATAAATTTAACTCAAATCTTTCTTCTTCTTTTTTTTTGACCAAAGGAAACTCATAGTATTTCATTCATAATAACATCAGAAATACAAGATGGTAATAAATCAAAGATATGGGGACTAGGCCAAGATGTAGCCACCCTAGCTAGAGAGTGAGTAACTACATTTGTTTGTCTCCTAACAAACTTAACCACAAAGTTTGGATTTAAAGCTAACACTGGCCTACACTTTTGAATAATCTCACCAAATTTGGAAACAGTCGAATGTGGAGAGTTGATAGCGTTGACAACCATTTGAGCATCTAGTTCGAAGATCACTTTATCATAATGCATGGAAGCTAACCAGTTTAGAGCATAAAGCAAGCCTAATGCTTCTCCTTCCTTAACCTCTAGTGTGAAAGGCATCCAATGAGTGGCTGCAGAGATACACACACCATCCTCATTACAAAGGCAGAAGCCTAGGGCAGTTGCGACCATATCTTGAGGAAATGCTGCGTCTATATTGCACTTGACCACTACAAGGAGGGGTTTCATCCAACTGGTGAGAGGGGACTGATGCGGGGAGGAGATTGGTAAGCCTTTAAGACTATTAGCCATGTTCCCCTCTTCCCAAACTGACCTAGCCATCATCGAAACCTGCTGCACATATTCAGTTTTGTTGTCCACACTTTTGCATTTCTGCAGCTCCATAAACTCAACATGATCATCACCATATTGACTAGCGCTGGTTTTGGGATGTTAGCACTAATATCAAAAAATAGCTCCCTGCAACTCTCATTTCGCTCTATCCGATGATCAATAACTTCCCAAAGGTGCTCATGCTCCCAAACCTCTTTGCTTTTCACACAACCGAAGAAAAGGTGGTGAGAACTCTCAAAGCTACTATCACATAAGGCACAAATAGGACTGCACTGCACCCCTTTCTCCCCAAGTCGAACTCTAGTTGGCAGGCAGTTACGGCAAACTCTCCAAATAAAGTTCCTTACCTTGGGTGGGACATCTAAACTCCAAATCAGCTTCCAGTTTCCAGCAACCTCTGCAACAGCTGATGGAAATATCGTCTCACGGCAAATACGATATCCAGTTTTCACAGAGTAGATACCATCATTGCTAGGATCACAAACAATTATGTCTTCCATCAGCGGGACTCTCAAAATAGCATCTTCATCACATTGGTTAAAAATCATACGGATGAGGGGCTCATTCCAAGCACGACATCCAGGAAGGAAAAGTTGTTTAACATTTAAGTTCTCCAACCCTGCAATCGGAGTAGTAGTAACACGCTTGGAAGGAGTTCCTCTAACCCAAGGACTTTGCCAAACTGGTATATTTTCGCCACCACCAATCTTCCACCTATAATCCTCATGTAAAACCACCCTAGACTCCACAAGGCTACGCCAAACGTGGCTGGGATTGTGACCCAACTTTGCATGAAAAAAAGAGCATGTTAGGAAAATATTTTGCTTTGAGTAACTTTGAAAACAAAGTTTGAGTTACTTACCAACTTCCATGCCTGTTTGCCTAGCATAGTAAGATTAAAGGAATGAAGGTGTCTGAAACCCAAGCCTCCCCGAGCCTTGCTACAAGACAACCGATCCCAAGAAAGCCATCTAATACCAGTAGCATTCTGACCACCCGAACCCCACCAATAAGAGTTCATCATACGCTCGATCTCATCACATAAGGAAATGGGCAGGAGATAGGTACTCATAACATAGGAGGGGATAGCTTGAAGAACAACTTTTATAAGGACCTCCTCACCAGCTTTAGACAAAGACCTACGATTCCAAGATGAAATACGCTTCCACACCCTTTCCTTCACATAAGACTCAAATCTTAAAACTTGTCCAATGGGTTGAATTTTAGATGATAGTCATGTTATCATTTTTCCTCCAAGTTAACGAATCATTATATTGGGTGATCAAAGCGAGGTTAATTTAAAATTTTAGGTGATTAAATTGATAAAAAGTAAATATTAATGGACATAATGAGCTTATTTCATAATTTTGAGTGACAAAGTTATACAGTAAAAAATGTAAGCGGGCAATATGTTCTTTCTCTCTAAATCTTTCATTACTGTCTTGAAAATTAAGCATTATTTTATGACAGAAAATCTAAAAAGAGGGTTGTAGCTGATTCATTTTGGAAACTGCTGTTTAACCTGATTCTGTCCACGAGAATTATTTTATGACCAAGAAAAGAAAGTTTTCATGGAGAATTAATGTTTTTAATATTTGAAAAAATGAAATACTTGGTTTTCTAATAAAAACTTGTTTTTTTTAATTCTTTAATGAGTGATCTAAGGACACTTGTTAACATGACCCGAAAGAAACAAGTCCAACTTCTTCTACAGTTCTTTGTTGCCTTTTAATTTCTCAAAACAGCATGAGGGACCGAGAGAATGAGACATAAAAAGGGAGATGGATATGGGAAATTTAACAATTGACAAGTTAATGGGTTGTTCTAGAATATAACTTCTTAACTAATGAAGTGACGACAAGCTAGAACAGACCAACATGCAGATATGTCCACCCCTTTAAGTACCCGAGTCCATTTGGTGCAAGGAAGGAATAGGATTTATATCTTCCTCTCTCGGCTGTGATAAGAACTGGGAAGTGTAGCTATATTAAACGTTGGTGTCATATAATAAGACTGAAATTGGGAACCAAGATTGCCTGGATCACAGGGAAACTGTGTGGTTGAATTGTCTGATGAGAACAAACTTTTACCTGAAAAGTTACCTGAAAAATGATGCAAATTGCTAGAATAACTGAAATCAGGAGAGTTCAAGGCGTTTCCTGGAGAAGTAAATACTAGAGACTTCTTGGGATCACCATGCTCTGAGTTGATAGTAGATGGAAACATTGTTGTGCCACTGCTGTCATGAAATGATGATTGATGTTCTAGCAGCATGAAATGTAATGGACCAGACCGATCTGTTTGGCTCGAGATATTTGGGGATAGAGCAGCAAGTCCCGGTTTCTGTGGAATAAGGCTCAGGCTTGGAGATTCATTTTTCGGCTGTAGTTCGGCTATACTCACTCTCAAAAATTTCCATCAATTTTGAAACCATTTAAATGTGCTACAGCTACAGCTGCATCCTTGGAATCTATGAATGTGACAAAGCCAAAACCTCTACTGATTCCAGTGGTTCGATCCTTGACAACTTTTGCTTCAGTGATCTTACCGAATGGGGAAAACAGCTCAGTCAATCTATTTTCATCGATTGATTGCGACAGATAGCCAACATAAAGATGTTTGTCATTGATTTCTTTCCCAGGTCTTGTTTGTGCATTCTGCATTGAAGTGAGACTAAATCCAGAACCATTTACAGAGTCACTCTGTGGGAACAAAGCAGTCACAGGATATGCTGGTGTTGAAAGGCTGTTGCTACAACATGCATCAAATGAATCTAATTTGAAAGTTGATTGAAGATTAGGGCATGCATAATGTCTATGTCCCTGATCACCACACACACTGCACATGTTTTCATCTCTAAGTGTTCCTTTCAGCACAGCTAGCTCCTTTAATTGTGCCAGCTTGTGCTCATTTCTTCCTTCTTCAATTGGGATTAGCAGTTTCTCAACCATGCCAACTGCAGCATCCAGTGATTTTTGGTTGTTTGCTTCTATATAAACATGTAAATCCTCCTCAGGGTCAGAACTGCTAGGTGTTTTCAAGGAGTCCTTACCTCTAAAAAGAATCTTAGCTCCAGTTTCTTTTTCCATCCTCCATATGAGTGTTTCCACGAGGGCCAAGTCCAACAAAATTGTAATCTGGATACTCTTTCACTGGTATGTAAAGTTTTTTGACGAGTTTTGGGGGACTTGAAATCAGAAGGGCGATTAAAAGTTGGGTTTAATTTGATGAACATAGATATGATATTTTGACGTTTATGGACAAGTTTCTGACGAATTCTTACTTCCCTTGTATTTGTTCTGATGCCAAGGTTATTATAAATTGGTTCGATCGGGATAAGGAGATCTTTCCTCCTCAGGCCTATCATCAAAAGGAGGCCTTAGCAATTTTGTGTTAATCTCCAAGAGCTCAGCTTTCAGTCTCTGAATTTTCGGATCCTTGTCAGCTCCAATAACAAAATCGTCTGTGGAGTCAGGAAGTTGAAGTGGGCCCAACATTTTGTCATCACTAGACCACCTGGTTTTCCTCCTTTTGGAATGTTGTTCATCTTCTTTTACCCCATCTCCATCAGGCTGTGATTCCCATCTGCTGCGCCTTCGTTTTCCAGAACTTCCCGCACCTTCTTTAGAAGCAAATTTATCAATAGGTGCCTGCTCCAGACGAGAAGGTTCTAACTATAACTTTTGGCTTCCCAATCCCTCAAGATTGCACTTCTTTTGTGACTGATGTAATGATGCCTGAGATAATACTGGAACTTCATTACCTGATACTTCCTCCCATTTGCTATCGATTTCTGGATCCTCTTCAGGATCTTCCTCTAGTTCCATACCTGATTCCTCCTCTGGGGTCTTCCTCTGGGAGGTCTTCAAATTGATCTCGAGTCATTGATGAGTATCAGTCAGAAACTGTAGTATTATTTCTGGAAAGTAGAAAAGAAAGAGGCTACAATGGATGCTAGACTATTCGAGAGGTCTAGAGCTCTCCCAGGGTTCCAAGTCCAATTCCAGCCTACCTCTATTCTCCCCCCTCTCATGCATATAAACCTCACTCACTCAAAGACAAAATTCCCATGCACACACCCTCACCTCACCACTGCATCGGCTACAGGCGATTAGTTACACAATCTCTCTCTTCTATATTTGATCAGGTGCATCTCATGTGCATCATCCTCACCTACACTATAGCAACAGTGGGCTTAGAAATATTGGGCCTTGAGTCTAGGTCCCTATCAATACTCCCCTCCTCAAGATTCACCTTGTCCTCAAGGTGAAGCTATAAGAAGCAGCCAGCATAAAGTCTTCCTCCAGGATCCCACTGCTGGAAATACAAGGACCAACTTATGTAGGAACTTTCACCAGGGTCCCATTGCTTGAAGCATTCTGGCCAAGTTTCTGAATCCTTGGTAGCTCCTTCTGCACTGCTATTTCCAGCAGCTCCCGAACCATCCCCCTCACTCGTATGTTCCCTTCTAGCAATAATTGTTTCCATCTACTCCTCCTTTAATAGAACTTGGTAGATTTTATCAACCAAGATGTTTGCAGTTTTGTCTAAATCATTAACATCACCACCTTGACAAATAAACACAATACATGGCGCATAATACTGTTGGAAGGAGGAACACTCATCTAAATACAATTAAGTTCTGGTGATTGGATTAATGATAGGCACTACAAGAAAATCAGCTTTTAGCGTAGGCCAAAAGCCCACGCTACAAGGCAAAAGCCGACGCTAACGGCCACTTTAGCGTCGGCTTTGCGTCGGTGTCGTGGTCGACGCTAAAAGCCTCGACGCAACGTTTAGCCTCGCAAATGATGGCCGACGCTAAAATTAGCGTCGGCTTTTAAGTGGCAGCAAAGACAATAGGGAATGACCGACGCTAAACTTAGCGTCGGCTTAAGCCGACGCTTTGTTAGAGCAGTTTAGCGTCGGCCCTGGCCTTCGCTAAAATTAGCGTCGGCCTAAGCCCACGCTATTTCAGATCATTTTAGCGTCGGCTTGGCCTTCGCTAAAATTAGCGTCGGCCCAGCCTTCACTAATTTACTTTGTTATAGCGTAGGCTTTAGCGTCGGCCAAGCCTACGCAAATAATGTTTTTTTAAATTTTTTTATTAAGTACCTCTTCCACCAACTTTGTTTTCCAGTCGACTATTGTCCGGTAGATCAATGGGGTGGCTCTCAAGTGTGCACGGGTCAAAGCGATCCTCGTACATTGACACAATCGTGTCCATGTTGTGGCACAACCACTGGTTCAAAGCCACCTGATTCAGGGGTATCACTGAAAGTCTCAGTGAAATCTCATCCAAATTTAAAATAAATAGTAAAAAATGTTTAAAAAGTGTACATCTGCAAAAGGAATATTTTTTTCATTATCTTCCACATTACAGCCAAACTTTCTCCTCACATAGCATGACACTTTCCATTTGACTCCCCCATTTCTCGATGGTCCAAAAAAGAACCTGAAACTCTCTCAATTTGCCTAGCACTGAATTCCTAATGACAGACAGTTAACAAAGCCCTAATTCTAAAAAACTTAGGGGCAGTCTGCCAATTCAACACAAAATAGGACAAGCTGAAACATTAACGCCACCAATAATATATTGATGACAACCAGCATGATTGACATTATGGTAAAAGGAACAGAATGTTAGAAGAATATTTACTGATGATGCAGCAAACACGAGGAAGGCCAAAGGTGCATTCAAATAACATTCAGTTTGCCTTCAAAGAGTTTTAATTAATAAGTGAAGAACCAACGAAACAGAAATGGAGAAGAATGAATCTTTATTGAATGCGAATGCAGAAAAAGAACAAGAATATGAGAGAAACTCTCCTCCAAGGGTTTCCCTTTTTCACACTAAGCCTTTGCTTAGTTCTACAAACTAACAAAATCTGAATGCCCTCTCCCTTACTCTCTTCCCCTATTTATATAGTTGAACCTTCTAACTAACTAACTACCTATTACAATTCTCCTTATATGCTAATTGGCCTGGGCCCTAACAGAAGCACAGAGCAACAACAACCAAAGCCTTTTCCCCCACTAGATCATGTGCTCTCACGTTAACTTTTAAAGGTTGTTATAATCTATATAAATATGGTCCACACACTTAGTGCATAACATGTTATAAAACCCAGGCTACAAATTAGTGATTTCCAAGGTGTCGTTATGCTTGGTAAGATGACTAAAAAATTGTTCATGTATAAGTAACCATGACTGAATGAGAAAATGCAAATTGTCAATATACCTTGCCTCTTCCTACAGCAATGGAATATTTGGGAAATAAAAGTAAAGGGAAGATAAATAGAGAATGGGGACAGTTCCAGCACAACTGTTTTTAGAAAAAGATTTCTGCTATAGTTCCTGACCACATTGTGCAAAGGGAATGGAAAATGTTATTGAAAGTGAATAATTACAATTTATAGAAAAAAGAATTACTTTGACAAACCACAATTAAAACTTTTTACTAAAGAAAATCAGCCACAACTTGGAAGACCGGAAGGGAAATGATCAGTATGGGTAAACAAAGAAAGAACAATAATATCTAACCATAAGCTTGAAATTTGAAAAATACACTTTTTGAGTACCTCATTTCGTAACTTTTGGAGTTCCCTAGTGGACAAAGCACAGAATGACATGTCCAAGCTATTTGTTTTACTTGACACATCACTATCAACAGAAATAAACTCCAGATATATGCTTGCAACCCCATCTGCTAGAGCTATCACTAAATCTTCCAATATGGACATCCGTGCAAAGCAAATAAACAGGAATCATAGCAAGAATCCTCCCGATATAAGATGGATGATCGTGTGGGTCTTAAAACAAAAGACTATAAAAAAAAAAAAAAAGAAGATAAATTTTAAAAGTTATGGTGGATCAAAAGAAAAAATTATGACATGGTCTTGGTCTCATAAAATATGCTAAAAACAAAGAGGAAGGTTAACAACTCCAATATGGACATTCATAATTAATACAAAACAGGTTTTCCTTTGTAGGCAAGGCACAATCTATAAGCCAAGGCTTTCAGAAATCATGCAGTGGCTTATACACCAGATATCCCACTGGACAAACAACATTCTTTTCCTCTTTTTTCACCTTGAAACATTTTTTTTGCAGTACGTACACCTTGTAACATTTTTCACAATAAGGAAAGAGAACATGAAACTAAAATCTTTCTTTCCTTTGCTTATGCTTCAGTGAAAAAATATACAAAAGATAAAACAAATGATAATATCAAAGGATTAGGAAGCCCTTATGAGTCATGACATGACAACAGGACAGGTTTGCTTGCAAGAAAACTACCCTACAAGTTCTGTGCCAATTGGCAACTCACCTAAGCTACCATTCATGTTATTTGGAAGAAAAGCATTGACCGAATAGAAAAGCATTGAGTAAAGAAAAAAAATAGAAAATGATGAAGAGTTCACCTGAGAGAACCAACAGATCTGGATATGCTTGAGGGATTATTAACCTGGAAAACAAATACAAATTGATAATAGTATTTAAAAATTGTAAAAAGAGCTTATACCTACTTAATCGCATTGGCATGCATTTTTTTAGTTCAGTAATAAACTACATAGGGAAAAAGATTTAGGAATAACATGTAAAGAGAATCAAACTTTACAATTGATTTTTTATTTCATGAAAAGCAGTTAATGCCCATGATTGTAATTAAATTCAAAATTCCCAATCCATCCATATACTATAAAAAAGCAAGTAATGTATTAAAGAGTTGTTAGGATATCACCGAAAATAGTTCATTGCAGTCTTTAAGGTTTTTTCAAATAAATTTTGTAAAGAATAAATGTATCTCCCACTTTAGACTTGTTCACACTCTTGAACACTTTTGCTAAAAAAAAGTATGGTAACTGAAATATATTTAGCTAGTAAACACATTTCAAGCATTTATTAAAACAAATCCAATGCTCATCCTAAGTAGTCAAAAACCTAGATTATACAACCATGACAAAATATATGCATATATATTGAAAGGAGAAAATAAAGACAATGCCTGCCTCTTCCTCAACTTGCTGAAAAGCAGCCCAAAGCAACCTTAACTTTGGACCCTCAGCAACTGCATTTAAACTCAAGGGTCGACTGGCATTTTGAGCTATTCACTGGATATTGGGAAAGAGCATGTCAATCTCATTGATGAGAAGATTGAAAAACTGATCTATAGCGGACAGCTTGATGCTAAAGAGCTAGATAGGTGTTTACCAGGCAGCTCTAATTACTCTTAATGTTGAAGAAACAAACATACAAACTTGCGCTTTTCAATAACCAAGTACCAAGATGCATATGATATGTAAAAACATGCATTTGCAAGACTCACTGAAGAAATAGGTAAACTTGTAATTGCTTCTTTTATTTTTTCGGTAGATTGTGTGTCAATGGCTGGACTTGCGTGAGAAGGTTTAAAATATGATAAGGTGGTTGGTCAATCTGCCGATCTCTTTACTCTCCGTGTCCGAGATCTCTATTTCTGTAAGATATGGATATTATTACTACTCACCATCTCAAATAAAGAAAAATATCTGTTTCCCTACGAGGCTAATAAACGAAGCAAGCCACAACTCAAAGAAAGATTAGCAACAAAATCTCACTAGATGGGCCATATGTTCTTCTAACACAACAGCTATGCACAACATTATATATTATGTTTGTAACAGTTTGAACAAAGCCAGGAATTCATGTATCCCCAAATTTATGCATTTAATTAGAAGAAACTAAGATTTATCCTAATAGGATAAATTTATGCATTCCCAAATTTATGCATAACCTTTTCCAACTTCAATCATTTAATTAGAAGAAACTAAGATTTATCCTATTCTTACCACAATATATGTGACCTTGTGCATCATATTATATGAAGACCATCTAGTGTACGAAATATGATATATAGGAATAGGAATAAACGAAAATCAATTGAAACGGACCTGATCATGAAAGGTAAAGCACAAGCACGAGCACAAACAGAGGAAAGGTAAGGTAAAGCTCAGAGCAAAATTAAACCAATCCCATTTCCACCATATAAGTGAACATATGTATCCATCACATTGTCAAACTCAACAAATTTGAAACATGAAAAATGAACAATCCCTCACAAAATAAGCATTCAAATAAGAAACAACCCAAAGTTTCAAAATACCAAGAGGGTTAGAGCCCTTACCTCATTTTGCACAAACCCTAAGTCTTAGAGAAAGAATCTCCTCATTAGCTCTCCTTCCTCGTGTTTCCATCAGGGCTCCAAAGCTCCCTCTACTCTCCCTTTCACTCTCACTTTTTTTCTCATTTTTTGTTTACGTTAAGGCAAAAATGGAGGAAAGGGAAAGAGACCCGAGGAGATGTATCAACAGAGAGGGAAAGCAAGGGGCTTGACAGTGATGCGGCAGCGGCAAGGGTGGGCGTCGTGACGGTGACGGGGCGCGACGGAGCTGGGTGACGGCGGCACGGGTGAGTGGACGACGTTCGTGCGGGGCTGGGCGGAGGCGGCTTTCACAGATCTGCGGTTGGCCGTGCGTGGAGGTGCTGCAGCGAACGGAGGAAAACGAAGGCTGGCGGTTCAAGGTGGAGTCCGCGATTGAGATTACGGAGGTGCGGTGGTTTTGTCGTGGCTGGGTGGGACTGTGCGGAGGACCGGTTCTGAGCGGTGCGGCGGGATTGTGTGGCTGCGATGATGGTGGCTGAGTGAACAGTGATGAAGAGAACGAAACTGATGCGAGGGATGAAGAGATAGGTCGCGTGGTGATCTTCTCCACTTCGAGCGGCGGCCAGGATGCGTTACCGCGGCGGAGCACGACAGAAACGGTCCCGCGATGGCGAAAAGAGGAGAACGGTGGCATTGAGGGACGACGAAACAAGACTGGAACAATGGGACCAGAGAACCAGAGAAGAAATTCGCGGCGAAGGAGAGAGGGGAACGATGGTGGCGAAACAGACACGGGCGATGGCGGTGAGATGGAGGAGAGAGAAAAATGATTTAGGGATTTGAAGAAGAAAAAAAGATAGGAGATGGGAGAGTGAAAGTATGCGGGGGAAAAAAAGAGCCAGGAAGATGGAGGTGTTACAGAGAGAAATAGAGAAAGAGATAAAGGAAATATAGCGTCGGCTTGGCCCACGCAAAATGTCTTAAAATAGCGTCGGCCTGGCCCACGCAAAATTGAATCCAAAGTAAAAAAAAAAAAAAAATCGGGTAACAGTATTGCGTCCATTTTGCGTCAACTTGGCCGACGCTATAGCGTCGGAGTCGTGGCCTACGCTAATAGTTCGACGCTAAATCGTGACTTTCTTGTAGTGAGGGATGACAGCAGTCCCGCCGGAATTGCAGCTATTTGAAACATGATTCTTTTGATGATGCTGACTGAAGGCATAAGAAGCATGGTAACAGCTAGAATTTGGGTTGTAACAACTTCCACCGGGTTGAATTGCTGAACAATCTACCCTACCATAGCCACAAGCATAGTCCAATGTAACTTGCAAATCAGTGTTGGAATCAATTGGGCTGGCAATACACATTAGGGAATTCACTGCGGTTGGAGGGGTACTACCCTTTTGGGTGGTAGAAATTGGGGCTGCATTCACTTCATGTCCTAGTACATTCACATGTCCAAGTGCTTCCTTCTCTATTCTACTTGAACCTCCAGGGAACCCATTGGTATTTCTCCATACCTCGTCAATTTGGCCACTGTCATAATCCCAAGATGGGTGGGAAAGCTCCCCCACGTGTTTGAACTTGGGCACAACCAATTTGAAAATTGGATCATAGACGCTTGAAGGAGGGAGTAAGTTTCCTTTGTCGCATATAAAACAGAACCTCGTCTCAGGAAGTTCAATCCCAGTACCTGGTTCGAAGTCCCCTTCCTTTGTTTCCTTGCAATTCTTCCCTCTATCATAAACAAAATTAAGCCAACCATGGAATGTGGAGGCCCAGATTAAGTCCTCAATTTTTGTAACAGTGGTGGTTTGCTCCTTATCTTCCTCTAAGGCCCATTTATGTTTTTCACTAAGTTGGCCCATTATCTCCTTTTTTATCACTTGCTGAGACCCACTATTGTGTTTCAGGTGAGAACTTGGTCTTACTTCAGCACAAATTCTATTAAAGGAACACTTTTGGGCCTGGCCCATTAGGGAAAAACATTGACCATTTCTTCGAAATTCCCTTTTTGCCCTTTCCCTCTCCTGTTTTTCCTTGCCCCGTTCATCTCAGCCGCTAGAGACAGTGGAAGATCGACCCTGCCGTGTGACGACCCAACCTCCGCCATTGATGCGTTCTGAGCCGACGGCGGTAAGCGAAGGGTCGGCGGCGTCCCCATCTCCCTGGGCACGTCCCGATCCGGCAGTTCCGGTGGCGGTAAGTAAAAGGTCGGCGGCGTCCAACCCTTCTCCACGTGAACGTCCCAATCCGGAGGTTCCAGTGGTTCCGGTGGCGGTGAAGGCTCGCCATTGTCCATCCCCTTCACCACACTACCTCGGCCTCGACCCTCAGAGCGTTCATCGTCGCTTCTGCTGCGGCCACCATCTATTCCCTGAAAACCATCATTACCGACCCACTTTTCCGGCAACTCAAGTTCTTCCTCCCATGCATAGCGGTGATTCACTATCTCGGTGATTGTCCCCGACCTTGGTCCGTAACTTGTTATCTGTGTGGGTAACAACTCCACCTTCGCCACCGCTTTAATGTCTGGAACCTCCACTCTCGCAAATTCAAGCACCTTCATTGTCTGATCAATGTTGATTTCTATCTCTGGTTGTGGATCACTGCGGCTTGATTCGCCCCCACTGTTCTGGTACACGATCTCTCGGCCCTCATCCTTGCTCTTCCTTTTTGGCTCCTCTGGTTCAAAGTCATCATCCCCATCCAGTATCGATAGAACATTCCTGTACTCCGGCTTAAAGCGCTAGAGTAGTGCGACCATGAACTTTATCCAGCTCGCCCGTGGTTGGCTTCGATCCCACTCGTGCCACCATTTGAGAGCACCACCTCTTAGTGCCGTCACCGCCTTCTTCAACTTCTCCTTCTCTGGTGTTCCCCTCTCCTGGAAGTGCTTCTCAAGGCTAATCACCCACCCATAGGCGTCTTCTTCTCCGTCGAATACTGGAATTTCGAGCTTCCTTCCTTCAAAATCGTAAGACGGAGGGCGACTCCTTTCCCGAGTTCGTCGACGTCGAGGCTGTTCTCGGTGCCTTCGGTCTCCTTCTCGCAAGGGCTGCCTAATCTCATTCAGATGCAACTGGTTTTCAGTTCTCCAGCCCTGACGGTTAAGATCCAAATTCTCGACTCTAGATCCCATTGCTTTGCGCGTACTGACCATCCAAGCTCCCGGGACCGAGAGCTTTGATACCATTGATGAGTATCAGTCAGAAACTGTAGTATTATTTCTGGAAAGTAGAAAAGAAAGAGGCTACAATGGATGCTAGAATATTCGAGAGGTCTAGAGCTCTCCCAGGGTTCCAAGTGCAATTCCAGCCTACCCCTATTCTCCCCCCTCTCATGCATATAAACCTCACTCACTCAGCACAAAATTCCCATGCACACACCCTCACCTCACACTCATTGCCCGGCTAGGCAGTTAGTTACACAATCTCTCTCTTCTATATTTGATCGGGTGCATCCCATGTGCATCATCCTCACCTACACTATAGCAACAGTGGGCTTAGAAATATTGGGCCTTGAGTCTAGGTCCCTATCAGTCATTAACACTGTCCGAAGGATTCTGAAGATTGTATTTCTCTTCATTATCTGATACTTTTCTCCATTTCTCATCTATTTTTGGATCCTCTTCAGGATCTTCCTGTAGTTCCTCACTCAAATCCTCCTCCGGGTCTTCTTCTGGGAGGTCTTCAAATTGATCTCTCGAGTCATTAACACTGTCTGAAGGATTCTGAAGATTGTATTTCTCTTTTTTAACTGATGCTTTTCTCCATTTCTCATCTATTTCTAGATCCTCTTCAGGATCTTCCTCTAGTTCCTCACTCAAATCCTCTTCTGGGTCCTCCTCTAGGTCTTCTTCCGAGAGGTCTTCAAATTGATCTCTCGAGTCATCAACTCTGTCTGAAGGATTCTGAAGAATGTATTTCTTCAATTTCTCCACACTTGATTTCATTTGTATTATTTAAGTTGTTGCTGAACTTCTTTGAAACACTGGAATGTGATACTTTAAACTTTGACATTATGCTTTGATCACTTCTTCACATATTGCAGGTAGAAATAAACCTCAGGTTGGTCTCACTGCAATGTCAAAGTTCTAAAAGCACGTCACCCAAAAAAAAAAAATATTAAAATAATAAATAAATAATGCAACCCAAATGTTAAATATCAAACATTGTGAATCTACTACCGCTGTGCAGCCAATCTTGGGAAACATATCAAACATTGTGTATCTTACCATAGTATATTAGTTTAAAATAAGAACTTAAAATGTTCATTACCAGTTAAAAAGGAAAAAACCTTAAGGGCTCGTTTGGTGGTCAGGATAGGATAGAGGTGGATATGATAAGAGAACAGGATAGGAGTAGGATAGGATATGAGCAGGATAAGCTGTTATAGTGTTATCATATCCGACGTTTGGTGTCCACCAGATAACCAACCGGACAGCATTATAATTTAAGTATGAATTTTAAATTTTTCGTTTTTATTCTAAATGTTTTCATCTTTTATTAGATTTTAGTTTTTTTATAATTTCCATTATTTAAAATTATATAAAAAGACAAAATTATCATTGTGATAAAATTACATATAATTTTTAATTTTTTTTAAATATTGTCTAAATAAAATTAATTTTTTATATTTTTAAATATTCATTTTTTGTTTTTACTTTACATATAGTTAAATTATTAGAATATTTTTTATATTTTACAGTTTTTTAAAATAATATAAAATAACAAAATTAGTATTGTTATAAAATAAAAATAAATTTTAAAATGAATTATTAATATTTTATTATTTTAAATATTTTATATTTTATTATACATTTTTTTGGTAACCATGTTAAATTTTATTATAGTTTAAATTATTATTTTATTATACTTTAATTATTTTATGTATTATATATTTTTATATTTTTATATTCTTATCCTATCATGTTAAGTGCTAACACAGTCCTACCCTCAGGATAGAATTTTAACTAGATGGACAGGATAGGATAAGTGACAGGATTGTCTTATCCTATCCTGCTGGCTCACCGAACAACAGTTTGAAACAGCATATGATAGTTTATCCTATCCTGTCTCTCTTATCCTGACCATCGAACGGGCCATAAAATTTCATTTTGATTGAAACAAGTCGTGTTGTGTGGTTGTGGAGGGTGAATAAGGAGGCAGCAGGATCACCTTTGAAATGGCTGTAAGATTACAATATACATAGAAGCTATATATTTCAATTTTATACGAACAAGTATAGCAACAGAGAAATATCAAAGTTCTACTACCATACTGCAGCAAAAGGCACTTCGACAGAAGGCCAGAATTTTCAAAGCTTCAAACAAACCTAACTCAACTAAAAAATACTTTATTAAAAAATTGAGAGTCTTAGCTAAACATAAACTTTTCCTTTATTGAATCAGAAACAGAGGAACTTATAGGAATCTCAATTTCACATTTTCCATGTAATCAAGCTGCAACAGTAATCAAAGCTCTTCATGATAAGAGAGTTTTCAAGGATGATTTTTGATTAAAACCCATAATCAATAAATGGGATTGTGACCCTAAATTGAATGATTTGACTGCTTAATAATTCAAATGCATGTGATATGATTAATGTTCCCGGGACAAAGATGAAGCGTGGTACCTTTCTTCTTCTTCAGAATTCAGACTTTTTCATTCTCGGAGTATTTGTGTAAGCGGCACGAAGAGTCACATTGTGTAAAACCCATCACAAATTATCAGCTCGATCACCTGCCATTGGTACCCAGTGGGTACACCGTACAACCCACTCATTAAATCGCGCCCCATTATTATTTTTAATTAAACTATGGAGTAAATAGTCAAAATGGTCCTCAAACTGTGAGGTCGTGTCAAGTTGGTCCCTCAAATTAACGAAATTTCAAAAAGGTCTCTGAAACTGTCAAACGTTGATCAAGTTAGTCCATTCGTTAGTCATGGTTCGTTGACATCATTAACAGCGTTTATGTGGCACGTTAAGTGCCCATGTGGCCTCCACCTTGCATGACAGTTGTACCACAGTTTTGGGGAGCAATCTCATACTTAATTTTAGAGACTAAAATGATACTTTGTATTTTAACACTTCACCTTCTTCGTTTCATTTCCATCCCTCATTTTTACCTTTTCATCTTCCCGCCCTAACCTCCCCTCCGCCACACCCTTCCTTCTGCAACCGTTCGCCGGAGGCCATAACCCGTCGCCAGAACCGCACCGGAACTCGCTTCCACTCAAAACTCAGGTGTGTATTTTGTTTACCCATTTTGTTTTGGGTTATCGGGTCATGGGTTTTTATTGTTCATCTTCTTCTTCATACAGTGCATGTGGTAGGGGTTGGGTAGGGTTTCATCTAAGCCTCTATTACATTAGTTTTGTACTTAGGGATTTGCCCTAGTTATCGTTTTACCCATTGTTGCGCATTCTTCATCATCAATGTGGGTGGCTTTAGGGTTTGTTGCGATGCTCTGTTTTTTTGTTTTGTAATAGAGTATATGAAACGTTTTTTAATTTATGCATCTTTGTTAATGTGCAGAATGAGTACTATGATCACTGTTATCGTGCACCATGGAGGCATATTGTTGAGGAATGAGAGAGGAATTCTGGAGTATGTGGGTGGTGAGATGGATGTGTGGGAAGAATTGGACTCAGACACACTCAATGCTTTTGATTTGTTTAGCATTGTGAAGGTGTGTAAGGGTTATGATAAGGTTGAAAAATTGTTGTGGTTGAAGCCAAACAGGGACCTGGATATTGGGTTGAGGGAACTAACCTCTGACAGTAGCTTCATAATGATGGTTAAGGCTGCCCTTCTTAATGAGAATGAGATTGAGATGTATCACGAGTATGCCCCCGAGCCCCTTCAGGCATGGGTGCCTCACCAGGAAGCTGTGAATGCTGCTAACATGGATGTTGATGAGGATCTCATGAGTCCATATGAGGACAGCCATTCTACTGCTGATGAAAGTGCAGAGGACAGTCATTACAAGCCTCCTCCGATTGAAATTAGTTCACATGATTATGAGGAAGTGGTGTTAAGCAAGATTAAAGGGAAGAAGGCTAAGGGAAATAAGGTTGGTGGGACTTCATCCAAGGGTAAGAAGGCTAAGGGTAAGAAGGTTGTTGGGATTTCATCCAAGGGTAAGAAGGCTAGTGGGAGTGATGGAAAGGGTAAGAAGAAGGTTTCAAGTAAGAGTAGGCAGAGGTCACCTAGTCCTTCAAATGGTGACAGAAGTGATGATAATGATGGTGGGGCTGAGTTTTATACAGGGCATGAAGACTTCTTTAATTATGGGAAGTTAGGTGGTGGAAGCAATCAAGTGCAGCAAGAAGTTGTGAGTGATGGAAGCTACAAGTTTGAGGAAATGAAGGATCCTATTAGTACAGACGAGGAGAATAATGGAACAACTGGTTTGCCTAACTTCCCTCAGTTTAATGACAGAGCAAAGTTTGGTAATGTCAGTTTGGTATTAGGAATGGAGTTTACAAATTTATCATCTTTCAAGGCAGCTGTGAAGGATTACCAATTTTTCATTCAACCAACACAGTCCGAACAATTTTGGATGCCCACTGATTATGACAAGCCGGTTCCACCTAAGCTCAAGAGAAGTGCTGGGAGACCAAAGAAACAGAGAAGGAATGATGGAAATGAGGAACCCGTGTGTGGTCATAAGCTGAAGAGGTCATATCCTAACTTCAGTTGCTCAAGATGTGGCATTGAGGACCATAACAGTAAGGGATGCATGAACATTGGAGTGCAGAGGGTAAGCTGGCTTTTGCAGGGACTGAGTTGATTTCATATATAAAAGTTCAAGGACTTTTTTGATTTTAAGTTGCATATTTTGGGGACTAAATTGACACTATGTTATCGATTTCTATTTCTGCAGGCAAGGAGATATGGTATAAGAGGACCTCTTATACCACAAGTGCCAAAGGAACCCCCAGTTAGAGGCCCACCAGTAACAGCTCCACCAGCACCAGCCCCTCTTGCACCACCACCAGCTCCACTTCCACTTCCACTTCCACCACTTCCAATTCCAGCTCCACGGCCTATCATGGTCGAACTTCCAGCACCACCAACTGGATCAAGGGGAGGACAACCACAGTTCATGTCTTTCATTCCAACTCCAAGGCTGCCACAGATGCGTGCAAGAAAGTCGCAAACCCTAATGGAGTTTTGGGATTGAATGTTACCAATGGTAAGGGACATCCATAGAAGACCCTCCCTGGGTTTCTCGGAGTCCTAGAGATTCGTAACACAGCTCTCCTCTCACAATTGCAAAACAAAGGTAAGGGGTTGTTGATTTCTGCCCCATCAACCCTAGAGTTACTCGACCAAGAGGGAGTTGTGGGTTTCTTGGTTTGTCTTGAGTATGGTAACGATGAACCACCACCCATCGGCATCCCTTTTGTGTAGTTGCAGTTGGAGAGAGCAAGAGAGAGAGACAGAAACAAACGAAGGACAGAGAGTGAGAGAGACGAACCAGAGACGTTGGGGAAGAAGAAGATGAACGTTAGGGTTTTTGGAAAAAAAATTGAGTGTCAATTTGATCCTTGTATCAATTTGGTCCCTCAAATATGCGTGTATAGTGCCCATCTTATGTGGCAGGATGAGTTAGCAGCCAAATGGGCACTTAACGTGCCACATAAGTGTCGTTAACTGGCGTCAACGAACCCCGACTAACCGAGGACTAACTTGATCAACGTTTGACAGTTTCAGGGACCTTTTTGAAATTTCGTTAATTTGAGGGACCAACTTAACACGACTTCACAGTTTCAGAGACCATTTTGGCTATTTACTCTAACTTATGTTACTTTCTTTCTTTTTATTTTTTGATATTTGTTGCTTCTTTATTCTTTTTGGTAACAAACAAAACCCCTTTATTTTTTGTTGTTGCTTCAACAATAGAAAAATAACAATATATAATTTAGTATATCATTTTAGAATAATTAAACACTGATATCACAAAAGTAACATTTTATATGTTTCAAAATTCTCTATACTATTAAAATTATACTATCATATCATAATATAATATGCAGCATTATTCTTCAGAATATCACCACTTTTTAAAACGATAATTGCCCACTGATTACCTTCATGCTCATTTCTTGTTAGGCAAAATCAACTTTGGTTGTTTTTGGTTTTTATGCTTAGAATGGTATTACTCTAACTACCAACCGGAAGATACTATCGTGTATTCAATTAAGCAATTATAAAATCATCATAATTACCGGAGCTTTTGGCCCAAATTAGGACATCCATGTACACGATACTAAAATATAAAAATGTTATTTGCACACCCAAACAAATTCAGATGTTGTCAAAGTTCAAATAACATTACTCCAGTAAATGAGATCAATTCCCAAGCATAACCAAAATTACAGAGAATATACACGAACCTGCTGGGAATGAGGTAAATAAGTGAAAAGTGGAAAAATCTCCCCTTACTTTAAACTTTTTCTAAAAATAGAAGTGAAAACTGGAAGGCCTAGCTAAAATGAAATGCAAAATTTGTTTGCAAGATATTATCTACAACACTGGAGGAGACCTTCTGAACACCTGCTTCTGCATGTTTATGGTACATGCCATCTCACTTATACAAATTGCCTTGATCTGTTAAAGCACAAGACAAATCAATTAGAGTTGTGATAAAAATTTACAGTAACTCCTCTCCTATCATTAACCACAGACAAATCAGTTAGTCGATCACAGGAAACACAATTAATAATAAAGTATCCTCCACAACTTTGGTACACCCTCATTTGCAGCTTATTATATATAAATTCTTGTGGTAAACATAAAGGTAGATAACATCTGGTGGCAAGAATAAAATGAGTAAAAGGTCTTGTTTTTTCTTTAAAAATTCGGTCAACAAATGAGTAAAAGGTCTAAACTGATAATATAGTCAATCAACATGCAAACCCTCCTCCTTTTCTTAGAGGGAAAAGTACTAATGATATATTCATAAGATGAAGGAAGCTAATGAGTAATTAAAAATGAAACACAAACATAATTTAAAATACCAGTTCTGCTTAAAAAATATTGGAAGAAATAAAAGGAAAAGTGGTACTTCACCCGCAATTAATTTCTTTGCAATGCTTCTAGCGTGCTCCAGAAGCTGAAAGCTTTTTGCATGGTCATCATCACCTAGTGTTGCAGCTTTTAATATTGAATAGAATTCCTTGAAAGCACTACCAAATTCTTCATGTGAACAATTATGTGTTTGAGACATAAGCTGATGGGGTTCTTGCTCTTGATCAGTGACCAGCGCTTCCAACAGTAGCTCCTTTCCTGATCTACTATGTATTCTACTGTTTACTAGTGCTTCTAATTTGGAAGCCATGACAATGGCTCGATCAATGCAATGTGAAGGTAGCTGAAAAACATGATGTTTCCAATTATGTTAAGTAAGATTCAATATATTAGCAAATTGAACAATATAATGATTAGAGACCTCAGTGGACAAACCCAGATGGCAAGCAATCCCCAAATTACCTAGCCCTATTATTTGTTTGCAATGAACAAACTAGCTCCACATGGGGGAGATTTACATGTGTGTCACATATTTCTCACCAACTCAAACAAAACCACACATTGCTCAAGCAGCAGTGCGAAGTAACATATAATTCCATGAATTTACCTGTGCAAGCTGGGCCACCTTAAATCCAAAACTCCTCTCTGAAACACCAGGTACAACCTTGTATAGATAAGTGACATCTTCACGATCCAAGTTGGAGACTTTACTTGTATCATCGTGTGAGGTCAGATGTGACACGTGGTATGCTCCCACAGAGCCTGGAAATTCAGTTCTGAGATTGGCAATCTTTGGATAGTGAGTGACAAAGAGGACCATGCTTCTTTTTGCTTCAGAAGATAATGCAACGTCGCATAAGCAATGGCCATACCATCATGTGTACTTGTACCTCTCCCAAGCTCATCAATGATAACCAGTGAGCGTCCAGTGCAGTTATGGAGTATATGTGAAGTCTCGCTTAGTTCTTCCAGGAAGGTGCTTCTCCCTTGCTGAATGCTGTCAGAAGCACCCATCCGTGTGTAGATCCCATCCAGGACATGCAGTTTTGCTGATGATGCTGGTACAAAGGAACCAACCTAGAGAGATCAGAGCATGTTTAAATAAAGCAACAGCCGTAAGGGACACAGTTGTCAAGGAAAAGCAGTAGGTTAAATATTTTGGAGCTGGAAATAGTTCAACAACTTAGGTTGATAATAATAGAAAATAATTTGAAAGAAAGGATAATTTCCCTTTGTTATTTACAAAATAAAGTATATGCTCTAGTACACAACCTCAAAAGTCAATAGGTAGGAATATAAACTAGAAATTGAAATTTTCTTCGATAATTGCAATACAATTGACAAGAGAAAATAAACATGGAGAACATCGTTGACATATACCTCAATTACATTTATATGACAAGACATCCAAGACCTTCATTAAAATATATCAAACAGGCATACAAATGATGCATTATTGACAGCAAGAAATATAGCAGACACCATTTTTATTCTACCTGAGCCATTATAGCAATCAGAGCCACCTGGCGAACATAGCAACTTTTACCCCCCATATTGGGTCCAGTAACAATCTGACAGTACTCTCTGTCTGCATGCATGTTTGTATCATTTGGGACAAAATTGACTTGTAATGTAGTCTCCAAAACCTGGAGAGAAATGACTTGCAATGATGAGCCTCAAGTTACCAATCAACAATGGGGAACTTGAATTAACTATGAGTCGAAGTCAAAAGTACTGCAAACCGAATGAGGATAGAGTATTCTGGTATCGAATATATAATACAAAATAAAGGGTTATGTGAACACCAGATAAAGTCACAATTGAAGTCATTTCAACTACCAAACATAATTCTTTTGATCCCTCCAAGAAATCTTGAAAGAGTATGAGTGTATGACAACCAATTTGCAGTAAATAAATACACATGATAATATGTAATAAATACACAGAAACATCACGACAGGCATGAGTTTGCAACTCAAATAGATTTAAGCAAACAATAATGTGAATTTCGTATAAATTTATAAACCATTAAATTCATACCGGATGTCGACCAGAACATATTTGTATCTGAACAGGCTCATTATCATCTACAAACACTGGACGAACATACCCCTGCCACAAAAAATTGAGAATTATACTACAAAATACTCTAACAAATATTTGAAGGCACTTAAAAAACTTCTTCAAGAACAAACCTTATTTCTTGAAAGAATGGCGAGTGAATGCAGACAATCTAAAGCAGCTAGTGCTTGAACAGCAGCTTGGAACTCAGCATAGTGTTTACTGTATTCCCTCAGAAAGCTATCCCAAGCAGCTCTGCAGGCAACAGTAAGCTCCTCTTTTGCTAATGATAACTTGTCCAATGCTGTCACTACTTCAGGAGGGTGATACCGAATTGTTTTCTTTGTGCTATTTACCTTAACCCAGTTTGATGGCACCTTTACATCAGTAGATAACTGCAGCCAAAATAAATTGAATAGCAATTAAAACTAATTGACAACCAAGTATTTATTCCATGGAAACATATATCTTAAATTCGGGCTTTGGGCCTAACTCAACCCCACAAAACCGGCTTGTAAGGTGAGGACTGCCCAAGCCTTATAAGCACTACTTAGGCCATATCTCTAGTCGATGTGGGACTCTCAACAATATAATAGTTCTGAAATCAATTGTAAAATCAGAGTTCCTGACTAATAAATAACAAGGAACAGGAAATTG
The DNA here is from genome assembly GCA_030762895.1 of Sophora flavescens. Lineage (NCBI taxonomy): Eukaryota > Viridiplantae > Streptophyta > Magnoliopsida > Fabales > Fabaceae > Sophora > Sophora flavescens. The sequence continues at coordinate 159,177,602 of CM061067.1, read as the reverse complement.
GAATTAGTTTTTAAATGAAAAGAAAAATAAAATTGAGACGTTTAGTAACATCAACTTAAAAAAATGGAAACAGTGGAAATAACCAAGAACTAAATGAATATTGGCAACAGGAAATAAAATCTTTCCATCCATTATTATCCTTTTCTTTGAGTGGTGGAGATGGGGCAAGGGAAAGAGAACTATGACCACATTTTTCCCCCTTTAAACCACTCCTTCAGTCTATCAATTTGAAAAACAAATTTGGAGCATATATCACATATAACATTAATACAATATGAGTAAACATGCCAGATCAATTTGAAAAATCAAATGCCAATAAGGCAGCAAGCAAAAAGTGAGTAACCAATTAATAAGAACTGGAATACCAAATGATATTTGTTAACCACACTTCCGGCACTGCAAAGTTTAATACATTAAGGATTTTCCAATTTTCAATTAAACTACCTCTATCAAATGAGTTGTTCCAGAAACACTCGTGAATTCCAAACTTCGCATTCCAAGCCGTTTGCGATACAAGGCAATCAATGAATCTAATTGTTCCACTGCCATCTGAAAAGCCTTCCGAGCTCTATTCACCTATTCATAGTAATAAAGATGTCAACAAGGTTCAGGATTAAAGTACAAAGTATAAATGAAGCCCAAAAAGAAGTGTTGGAAATCCGCCTTAATTGCGGTCTGCCCCTAGTCGCCTTAATTGCGGCAACTTTGTGCTGCCTTCATTGCAGCTACCAGCACCTTCATTGTGCTGTGTATGAAGAGTGTGTTTAGTCCCACATCGCCTAGAGATATGGCCTAAGTAGTGCTTATAAAGCTTGGACAATCCTCACCTTACAAGCTAGCTTTTGGGGTTGAGTTAGGCCCAAACCCAAATTTTAAGATGGTATCAGAGCCTATCCTAGATCCGTTGTTGGGTTGCCCACATCATCCACGCTCCAGGCCCATTGGGCCTGGGCGTGAGGGAGGGGGTGTGTTGGAAATCCGTCTTAATTGCGGTTTGCCCCTATTCGCCTTAATTGCGGCAACTTTGTGCTGCCTTCATTGCAGCCACCAGCACCTTCATTGTGCTGGGTATGAGGGGTGTGTTTAGTCCCACATCGCTTAGAGATATGGCCTAAGTAGTGCTTATAAAGCTTGGGCAATCTTCACCTTACAAGTTAGCTTTTGGGGTTGAGTTAGGCCCAAACCCAAATTTTAAGAAGAAGCAAATTCTAAAACGTAATTCTTCAACAAAGACAAACCTCTGGAAATTGTCCCTCGGATGCAATGATCAAATTTGTTAGATCGCCTTGATCAGCAGAGTCTTTGTTTAAAGATGACAACATTTTTGCAGCATTGCTAATAACACTGGCAGAGGAAGCAGTCAAAATTAACTTTTTCAACAGATTAGACCACAATGTATTATTGTCATCCCTTGCTATGTTAAGTTGCTGAAGCTGTTTTCCAGCAGACAAAATAGCTTGAGTAACTGCAAAAAACTGTAAAAAGACAACTTCATTCATTGTTCAAGAAATCAATAGCAGATTTCAGGTCGATTAAGAATTTCTGGGACAATTTATAACCATAAAATATAATACTAATACCCAAATGCCTATAGCTATTCAGGAATAGGAATATGAACATTCTCAATTATTGCCTTACACAGCATTGAAACTCTATATAGTTCTCAGCAGTAAGAAAATTTTCACAAAAAAATAATAACTTCATTACAAATGTTCACTTTCTTAACCCCAAAAACTTCACACATCCTCCTATATAGATTTCTTCAATGGCTATACTCCTTAGATAAACAATCTACGGCAAATAGGTACACTCCTACATATTCCTTATATCTATGCAAAGATTAAAGAAATGCTAATATATTATGTATTCAGGCCCCATCCATGTGACACTTCTGTTACAATTTCAAGCACACTTTCTTGTACTGTTCGAATGGGTTTTGAATCATGTTTTTATGCTTAGCAGCTCCCATTCAAACCATATGTACTGTAGAACCATATGTCAACACCACTAATAAATTCTTAGCATGCTTATTTTTCTTAAATTGAACTGTTGAAAACATTCTTTTAAATTATTCGACAATGAAAAAGTGTACACGATTATATATACATGTAGCTATGGGCCGAGGGTTGATTGGGCTTGACTAGAATAAAAGAACAAAGTAAACTATTCTACTACATCCTACAATATACATTAACATGAACATTAACCAAATGCTCACGCCAGAAGGTTGAAATCTTGCTATGCCCAAGCATAAAGTCTTGCCATTAAGTAATCAACAGAACAGAATATGTTCAGTTCTTTTTCTATCTCCCTCTCTCACATATAGTGCAAATGTGAAAATAAATACAAGACGAAGACAAATGATTAAATCATAATATATATAGTGAAATGCATAAACGGGCCAAAAAGAAACCATTTATCACCTCAGATGGAGTAGCAGTGCGATGAAAAATTCTTGTAATCCCACGCTGTATATCAGGTACCCTACCCAGCATTGTCAAAACCGATGAAAGTATGTAACCTAACTCAGGTTGCACAACAGTTACATCAGGATCTTCCTCATCATATACAAGATTTTTCGTACCATTACAAGATCCCATGGACTCTGCAATTTCAGATACAGCATGAAGACGAGCAGCGATCGAGCTTTGATCACACAATGGGTGAGAAACCTGTATCATGCAGAAGAAAAATTAAAGAAAGGACTTTCTTGGCCAATAAAGAAAAGACAATCAATAATTCAACATTCTATGGTGGTATATCAAGAATGGAAGCATCCCATACCCAATGCCTAAGAAGCCTGGAACCAAATATAGTAAGAGTGTGATTCATTGTTCGCAGCAAGGAACCATTCTCAGATCCATCATTGTTATTATTTAAAACCTGAAAACATGTAAACATTCATTAGCAGCAAGAATATTAAAGGGAATTCTAAACTAGTATGAGGAAAAAACCAAACAGGTCTAGCTTCTACAAGAACAAAAGTAGAAAAAAATTTAGTCAAAAGTTGTAAAAGAATAGCATAGAACCATCCACGATCTTGTGACCTCTTGTAAAAGAATACAGCTATATATGCTGTGGCCAGCAAGAAGCCAGGATACTTCAAGAAATAATATTTGGACCAGAGAAAGAAAGTTTTGGTTTGATTGGATGTGATTAATAGTGCCAATTCATCCATGTATCACAGCAGCCCCAAAAAGGAAATGGTAGAAAAGTGTATGTTAACAGAATTAGTAACTGGTGGACCGTAGTGGCTTGAGATGGTGAAGCCACACTGATTAGTTTTTATTGAATATGTAAGTATATTCAAGTTACAGTGACCACCTTTGGGATGACCTTGGACAAAATTCTTTGCAGTTTAACTTGATTGCATAATAATTGTGTGAACCATTACCATCCAACATATATTAGATCAATTTATAATTGTCACGCTTATTGAAACATCCAGCATGCGTGTATAAATATACTTCAATCGTTATGAACACTCTCAAGAAAAGAACAGTACAGTTTATAATTACCTCCAGTTGTTGAAGTGTATTGGCTGAGAGGGTCATTTCCATATTGCTTGAGAAGGGCCTTAAAGAAGCTCCTGAACACAAAATTCTTTCAAAACCAAACTCCTTTAAATGGCGAATAGTTAAGGCCAAAGCTTGGACAGCCAAATCTGGCATGTTCATAATTTCCTTTTAATCAAAAGGATAGAGATAGAAACAAAGAAGGTTATCAATAGAAAGTGCAACAATAATAATCGAATATTTACAATCTGCAAAGTAAAACAATCTGCAAAGTAAAATAAATTTGCAGCCATTTGATTTTATATGGAAGGAAAAAAAAAGACTTAAATAAAAAAGAGAAGCATATGAGTTTTTCCAATTGATTGTAATCATCATAAATTACAATCTGCTATGATAACAAGTTCCAATGACATGGTCAATAATCACAAGACAAATGTTGACTAACAGAACAATGCATACCCAAACAAACAAGAAATTCTGATTTTAAGACTTTGCAAAGCTTGTTATAAAAATAACAATTTTTATAAATATCAGTCTTTGGTACCTTAACTACCAACTGCTGACTTCTGTGCTCAGACAAATCATTGCTTTGCATTGGACCTGATGGACTGCCTATATCCATGTTCTCATATAAGGTCATAACTTCAGCAAGAGCACCTCCATTAGTGAAGCAATCTTGTGAGGCACGCTCCACACGAACATTTGAGGCAGGTCCAGCAAAAGCCAGTAATAACTAATAATAGAATACCCAATCACGTCAGTGAACTTAAGGTGGCCGAGAACTGTTATTGATTGACTCGAATTTTTCTATGGGGACTATTATTAATATATCACTGAGTGATTATGACTTATCAGATAACTTCTCCTTGTTAGGATTAAATAATTTAACATGGCATAAACTTTTTTTTATCTAAAAATATAAATGGTGAATATAGGAGTCTGCATTACTTCATACCAACCAAAAATGGAAATAGCCATGCATTAAATTGTGTTCATGATGTGTTCAAATCAAAATTCCCTCCATTGCATTCAAATGAGAATCTAAACCAGATAGTCACACAAAAAGTCTGAATTAGGATAAGGGATTTGTATCACCATCTCCCAAGTTAACAGTTGAAACTTAAATTTTGATAATCGATAAATCTAATGCTTTCAATACTTTCCCTTTATAACAAACATCCTTGGCTAGGATATTGGCTTATTCCATCAACTAAAAAGCATGAAATATATTATTAAAAATATAAATGAATTCTGTAGTAAAATTAATACACACGCACGCAAATTCAGTTATCTGAATAATTCCAAGTTTAAAGATTCTCAGCCAAGAAGTGCTGTTCACAAACAGTATAATTCAACACCATCCTATAAATTGACACCTTTACAAAACAAGCCCTGAAGCCAGGCCATGAAAGAAGTTACCTAGTAACCGGAACTTCAAATTCAATCTTTACATCATCAATTGCAATATCAAGTATCAACATTCCATCAGTGAAAATCAAGTCAAATAAAGTACAGCAACTACAGACGCAAATTCTATTTTTAACATAATGAAGCAATAATGCAATCCTTCATAAGAATCGTTTCATTTCTTCTGAGACACTTAATAACACTCTTGCAGATAGAAGCTACCTTCTCTGTTTGTTTGGAAAGAGGGTCCCCAAGAAGCAATTCAGCAGGTGACAAGCTCAAAATCACAGCCTCAACCCCACTCCTCAAAAAGTTATCATTAAACTCTCCATAAACCACATCCCCTGTTGATATTTCCACAGCAACAAACCCAATCCTCACATCAAAACCACTTTCCACCCCACAATTTGTTTTTTTCTCTCCCAAAATGCTCTTCTCCACAACACACATCAAGTAATTACTCTCCGCCCCACACCCCTCTTCCCCTCCCCCCAAATCCTGAGCCGCCTCCAGTGTGGCTTTCGTGTACAATGCCGATAACCCTCGACAAAATGGGCCTAACCGGTTCAAACCGTGGGCCTTAATGGCCGCAGTCTCGGTCTGCTTAACCACACCAACCTTGTAGCCAGCGTTCACAAGCCTCCTCACATGGACATTTAATCGAAAAGTTGGTATGCTAGCGGTTAAGAAATGATGATCCATGTGTGCATAGATACCCAAAACCCTAGCAGCGTTTTCGGCATCTTGGCTAAAGAAACGGTACTTGTAACCAACTTCAACCATCAAGAGAACGTCAGGGTACTTACGTTTGAGCTCCACCACTTGTTGCTCTAACGGAGTGTACTTTAGTGGTTTTGAAGGGGAATAATGGGTTTCTGGGTTCGGAGCAGAAGGGTCAGTGGAAGGTTCTAGAAGCTTCTGGAGGAAGCGCTGGTGGAGGGAGGGGTTGGATTGAGGTGGAGGGGGTAGAGGGTTGAGAGTGTGAGGAGAGAGTTTGGGGAGTTTGGGTGGCTTGGGAGGGGAAGTTAGTTGAGAGGTTTGGAGGCGTTTGGATGGAGAGAAAGTGACGGTGGCGGAGATTTTTTTGGGAGTTGGAGGGTTGGGGTTGGGGAAAGAAGAATCGGTGGTTGGTGAAGGGCTTTTGGGTTTGGGCGCGAAGAAGCGGGAAATGACTTGTTGCTTTTGCTTTCCCATGTTTGTGGTGGCGCCGCCGTAACGGCGGTGGTGGGTTTGGGGAGTTTCGTACAGAGGGAGAGGGTTCGTCGTTTTGGCGCGCTTCGGGAAGATGTTGGAAGAGGCCTCCTCGTTCAGTCCTTCACGGATTCACTGTGCTCCAGCACTGTTAAGATAGTTTAATTGAATACTCCCTCCGTTTTTTTTCTTTCTTTCCTATTTTTAGTTTTTTTTTTCCCAAAATAATAAGTGTTTTATAAACTTAAGGTATAATTAATTAATTTTTTTTCATGTATACCCTTATATAAAATTAAATTGATTTATCTTAAAAATACATAAAAACTTCCATACTTAAATTCGGTCATAAATAATATATATTCTAAAACAAAAATAACATATATAAATAATTAGGTACATAAATGACCAATAAAATATAGACTTTATAGCCGGATAGTTTTAGCACTGTTAAGTGTCAAGATGGTTTGAGCACCCCAGATAAGTTATGAAATAAATTTTTAGGTAAATGGGGTAGTTTATAAAAATAATTTTTAGGGTTTAGTTTTTAGTTTTTTTTAATTTACTTTAATAAACTTATCAGAAAATCTTATGAAAATAAGATATCATAATTTTTTTGAATTTCCAGTAAAAAAAATTGAAGTTTTTTAAATAATCTCTTGATTAAATGGCTTATCATGTTATCCAGACACGTTGGTTCTAGAAATCATCAGAGAGAGTATTCTAGTTCCTCCTTTTTTTGAACAGATTCTAGTTCCTCCTTGATTTTATATATATAAAATAAAAAAAATAAAAGTAATCATTTTTGGAAAATTTCATTCAATTTGATTTTCAATACTAGTCTACGTCAGTTATAGTTAACGAAGAAAGTAGAAACATGTCAGTTATACTTAACATGTAGTTTTATGTCGTTCCTCTCTTCATTTTTCAAGTATCCTATCTTGTTTCATTGATGAAAAAAATATTTAAATATGATGTTAAAGACTCATTTAGTAGTCAGGATAAAAGAGATATGATATGATAAGCTATCATATCATGTTTGAAACTTTTGTTTGGTAAACCAATAGGATATGATAAACCAACCTTGTCACCTATCATATCATGTTCATCTATTTAAAATTCTATCATGGGGAGGACTATGTTAGAACTTAACAGGATGGGATAAAGTGATTTAAAGTATAATAAAATATAAAAATGTTTTATATATAAAATAATTAAAGTATAATAAAATAATAATTTAAAGTATAATAAAATATAACATGATTAAAAAAAGATATAATAAAATATAATTATTTAAAATAATAAAAATATTAATAATTAATTTTAAAAAACATTTTTATTTTGTCACAAGGATAATTTTGTTATTTTAAATTATTCTGAAAGACTGAAAAATATAAAAATAATTATTCTAATAATTTAACAATATGTAAAGTAAAAACTAAAAAGAATATTTAAAATTTTAAGAATATTTTTTGGAGATCAGGTTAAACAGTATTTTAAAAAATTTAAAAATTATATGTAATTTTATTACAAGGATAATTTTTTGACAATTAGTTTTTAAAAATTTAAATTCTAAAAAAAAATCTAGTAAAATATGAAAACATTTAGAATAAAATCAAAAAAAATAAAATTCATACTAAAATTATAATGTTATCCAATTGATTATCTGGTGGACACCAAACGTCGGATAAGATAACAGTTTATCTTGCTTATATACTATCTTACTCATATTCTTCTCTCTTATCCTATCCACCTATATCCTATGATCTATCCCGACCAACAAACAAGTCATAAATGTATATGGAATTCTATTGAGAAGGCTCCAAGTTGATATTTGCTCACAACATGAATACAAACACGCCTAATTATTAGTTACTTTATCACTCTCTTCTTTCTTTTTGATTTATTTTTAAGACCATTGTTTAAGAATTAAAAAATAAATTAACAACATGAATGATAAAATAAAATTATATTCAATTAAACTAATTGGTACTAAAATGCTTAAAGTAGTATTCCTTTTTTTTTTTCGCTTAATGCCACTAAAAGTTAAGAAAAGGAAAATTACAAAATCGAAATAACACAGGGTGTTGAAGCTTCACTCAGATTACCTAATTCAACTCTAGTTAGATCCATAAGAGGACTATCTAAGAAATGAACACCTATTTGCTTATGTGGACCCCAGTTTTGCAAGTCAATCCGTACAAACATTTCCTTTCTGATACATGTGCTGAAAAAATAAACTACCAGTTTCTCTTCACCTGCTCTTTGGTTCGAGCAAAGAATTTGCTACACCTTATCTTAAGAAAATCTTTTGTAATGACAGAAATAATCGCGATATTATCTGTTGGAACCAAAGTGATTTTGAATTTAATAATATCTAAGTTTTGTTACTAATAAAAGGATTAAATTTGCTTGACAAAGTATTAGTTGAGATCTAACTAATGCTTTCAGTTATGCAAGAACACTTTTATAAGTAAAATAAACTTGGGATAAGTTTCAATTGAAAAATACGCGTGCACCCCTGTAGACGAGCTGCTCAAGTACTGTGGTAAAGTTACCTTGTTGTTTAATTAAGTAGACTGGCTTTCTTTAGTAGAGGAGGCTATAAATGAATACCTAAATTACTTGTTAGGAACGGCAAGTCCAAATACTTGAAAATAAGCACATCCATCTTGTCACGTCAGCAGACGGAAGTAATTAGTTGAAGAAAATGAACTAAAACACAAAGTAATTTAGTAGACGAGCTCTAAATGCCACGTCACTAGACAGAGATCTTTATAACTCATTAAGGAATAACAGGTCTGAAGACTTTATAGATAAAATGATTTGTCACATCGTCAGACGAGCTAATAAAATTATTGAATAGACTTGGACTCTCGTATGAATGAGTAGACGGAGTTTCCTTTTAGACGAACTCCATCTTAGAATGAATTAAATGCAATCCGAATCTCTTATATTTATTTCAAATGATTGATATTTATTTCAAAAGAATATTTGTTCTTCATATTTGTTTTATCTGCTTTAATATTTCATCTTGTTGTGAAGAAATATAGTTTGTACAATAAGATCTGTACCATGACAACTTTATGTCTGAAAATGTTGAATTATACACATAGAAGAAACAACAAGTACTCAAGCTGCAATACATAGAGGAGTGAACCTCCAAATTCATGCTACCTTGATAACCAATAGTACTATTTAGCATTGCTACAGTCAAGCTATCAGTCACAACGGATATCATGCATTTAATGTTATCTCTAAACGAAATTATTCAAAGTAACCATTGAAGAATTACAAGAGAAGAAGAAGGTCACTATAAATTGAAGACCTCAGACACTGAAGACACAATTCTTGCTTGCACAATCTTACTAGCTGAACTTTTGCCATTTGATTATCATTTATTCCATTATTCTTTCAAGAGCAAGAGTCTCTATTCATTAGTTTGAATATTGTTGTAATATTCAACTGATCTTAAAGTGTCATATTCTCACACTTAGTGAGTTAAGAAGATCAACTTTTAAATCTTTGTTAGAGTTAGAGCCTGAAGAGGCTTGGTAAGAAAAGAATACTTGTAGTCTGAAGAGGTGTTGTGTGACGTCCCTCGTTACATTAGTAACCCAAATTAAGTTTTCAATAAAAACCTTTTAAGACATTATATTAAATAGGTGAGTCATAAATTTTTTCACAATATATTTAAGTCTGAAAGTATCCCGTATATTCAAAATAAAGCCTCATAAAAATTAATTAATAAAATCTACATAATTCTTTTACAACAGTTTTTGTCTCAAAACACGGGCGTCTAATAAACCCAAAAGAAATAAACAAATAAAAATAAACTTAAGCTAATATCTTCGAGACTTTCTCAAGACGCTGCATCATCTATCTCAACACCTGTAAACTCTGAAAGACAACACCACTAATGAGATTTATAATTCCAGTGAGTAAACACAGTTCTAAAAGGTTTTCGAAAAGATGTTACTTTCAGCCGACGCGGTAACCGAAAAAACAACCATAGTACCCGCTAATTTTCCGCAATAATGTTCATTGTAAAAATACATTTAATTACAACAATCATATAGCGACAACATAATCAAATATCATATATTAATTAAACAAATTAATCACACATCACACAATAACACAATCCTCAAGTGACTCGAAAACCCCACTTTGTGTTGGTTTCTTACCCAATTCGGTGACTCGAGAACCTCATTAAATTGGTTCCTTGCCCCTTGTCTGCGGTGACTCGAGAATCTCGTTCTATAATTGATTCCTTGCCCCCATGGTGACTTGGGAATCCCATTTTAGAATTGACTCCTTACCCCTATGGTGATCCGAGAACCTCGAAATTAAATTGGTTCCTTGCCTCTCATTAATGGTGACCCGAGAGCCTCGTTCTATCTTATTTTTCGATATCCCATTAAATGGCGATGTTACAAGTCAATGCCCCATTCTTAGGCGGCATATCAACAAATTCCACACGTCACGCATATACTCATCCATCCATATTCCGAAGCATAAAATTATCAATCACAATTGACAAACTTTTCAAAGCATATAACCACTACAATTCCATATCATCATATAATCAACTCATAAATATCAATTGAACATGATCATAAACACAAGGAATAACATACATCAACAAGCATATCAATCAACCAATACAAATACCAAGAATATGTTTCATATCAAATAGTCAATTTAATCAATTTTATTTTGAAGACAAAACCCCAAATAATTACTCTTAATTTCATAATCAAATCCTTTAAAATTATATACCATGAAAGTTTAAGAAAAAAAATGTTTACTTACTTCTCATAGACCTTCAACAAGCTCTAAAAATTATGTACGTCAAACGCTTGTGCTTCACTATAAATCTTTCTACGTTTTACCAATCCTTTTAGATCTGTATGACTCCCTGTTTGATACTGAAATGGCTGACTGGTACTTTTTCTTTTCCTCGTCATTGCTGCGGCGTCGTGCATATGCTCGTTTTCTTAAAAGTGAAAACCTATCTTCCAAATAGAATTCCTCCTAATAGTAACTTTTAGTGTGGGCCGAAAATCCATTTTATCAAATAGATCTCCTAAGCCTGTAACATGACTAACCCATCACCATATGTGTTATTGTTTGTGTTCATTTATTTATTTATTTATTTTTATCTTCTTTTTATTTTATTTTATTTTATTATTATTTCATTCCTCAAATGAATTCCAAAAGGAATTCTTCACGTACAGCACCTAGACATTTCGCTAAGACCAAATTACTCAGTGTAGCCTATGTGATATTCACGTAGGTTCTTTTTATAATAATTTTAAAAAAAAAACATTTTTATATTATAAAGAAAACCATGATAATAAATCTTATACTACCTTTTTTAAAATCTTATAATAGCTTAATCTTTTATAAAAAGACTATATTAAAATTTTAGGATGTTACATGTTGAATACTTGTTTGTAATATATTTAGAGAAATAGTGGAAAAATCATTCAAGTCGAAGGGACTGGACGTAGCTCTTGGTTGGAAATGAAATCTCTTACGTGAATTTTCTATCCCTAAACTCTTCAGTTTTATTTTCTTATACTAACTGCGGGTTTTGATATTGCTTTTGTTAAAGTCTTTTAAAAAGGATCTTTGTCTTTGTGTGTGCTTCTGTTTCATATCTCTTTGAGTGTAAAAATTGTTTTAAAGGTTGTTTTCAAAAATTATTAACAAACACAATTCAACCCCCCTTCTTGTCTTTGCCTGTGTCAGCTTCAGTTGGTATCAGAGCTCAGCCTCGAAAGGGTTGAGCATCTAACAAGTGCCGAGGGAGTACAATCCAACAACCATGGATGCAGAAGGACAAGCTATCAACATACCTCCTCTCTTTGATGGTTCTGATTATGACTATTGGAAGAAGATGATGATGGCCTTTTTGGATGCACAAAGTCTAGACATCTGGGAGCTCATAGAAACTGGTTACAATGAACCCAGAAATGAAAATGGAGCTGCTATTGCTAGAGCAGACTGGACAGCAGATCAAAAGGCAAAGCATCAACTGAATCTTAAAGCTAAGCAATATTTGATGTGTGCCATCACCAGATCCGAACACGACAAAGTTCACAGCAGCAGTACTGCTAAAGAAATCTGGGATACTCTTGCCCTAGCTCATGAGGGTTCCTCACAAGTTAAGGAATCCAATATTAGCATGTTGGTTCGTCAGTATGAGCTGTTCAAGATGGGTGAACATGAAACAATAGACCAAATGTTTGGAAGATTCCAAACCATCACCAACAGTCTCAGATCTCTTGGAAAAATCTATGAAAATAGAGATCATGTCAGAAAAATTCTAAGAACTGCTATTCAGGAAGCAAAAAACCTGAATACACTCTCTCTGGAAGAGCTTATTGGATCTCTCAAGGTTCATGAACTTGAACTCGATGAAGAAGAAAACTCCATGAAAGGAAAATCTATTACCCTAAAGGCAAAGAAAGCAAGTTCATCAAAAGTTCTCAAAGCTGCTGAATCACCTGATGAGTCTGAATCTTCTGATGAAGAATTAGGTGAGAATGAATTATCATTTATCTCCAGAAAGATTCAACATATGTGGAGAAAGAAATGTGGTTTCAGAAGGAAGCAACTCAATAAAAAAGTTTTTCAAGGAGAAGTCAGACTCCAAGGAAAAAGGTCAACCATTGTGCTTTGAATGCAAGAAACCTGGTCATTTTAAAGCAGACTGCCTTGAGCTTGAGGACAAAAAGAAATTCTTCAAAAAGAAGCGAAGGTTAATGGCCACATGGGAGGATCTTGATCTATCTTCTTCGGATGAAGAAAATGAAGCGGAGGAAGAGGCAAATATTTGTCTTATGGCAGACACTGCATCAGAAAGTGAATACACTGATGCTGAGGTAATTGACTCTGACTCGTCCACTCTTCAAAATACTTTTGATGAATTGTTGCATGAGTCATCCATATTATCACAAGAATATAAGAATCTCAAAAATAAATTCTCTAAACTATCTAAAGAATATGATAGGGTCTGCACTGAGAAACAAAACCTTAGAAATGAAAACGATACACTAAAATCAATGAATTTCCGTCTAGCTGACAAAATAGTATGTGAACCTGATGTTTCTTGTGAAGTTGCAAAACTGAAACAAGATGTAACATATCTAACTGACTCTCTGTCAAAGCTTGTGGGAGGCTCAAATAAGCTTAACCTCATTTTAAGGTACTCGATGTCACCTTATGATAAATCTGGTCTTGGTTATGACAAAGAGAAGCAAGACGCATCTCACAAAAAATCAAAACCACTTAAACATCATAGAGCTTCAAAATCTCCAAATAAACATACCAAAGCTAAGTCTAGCTCGTCTAACACCTTTTGTAAAGTATGTGGAAAAATGGGCACATTGTAACGCCCTTCGTTACTTTAGTAGCCCAAATTAATTTTCTATAAAAACCTTTGTAATATTTAAATTAAATAATCGAGTCATAATATTTTTCACAATAAAAAAAATTAGTGTGAAAGGTTTTCATATATTTAAAATAATTAAATAAAGTAATAGTGTTAAATAAACCATTATATCCAAATAAAATAAAGTCTCATAAATATTAATTACTGAAAACCACGTAGCTCTTTACAATTGTTTTTGCCTCAAAGCACGGACGTCTAATAAACCCAAAAGTAATAAATAAATAAAAATAAACTTGAGCTAATATCTTCAAGACTTTCTCAAGACGCTGCATCATCTATCTCATCACATGTATACTCTGAAAGACAACACCACTAATGAGATTTATAATCTCAATAAGTAAACACAGTTCTAAAAGGTTTTCGAAAAGATGTTGCTTTCAGCCGGCACGGTAACCGGAAAAACAACCATGGCACCCGCTAATTTTCCAAAATAATGGTCATTAAAAAAAACATTTAATTACAACAATCATATAACGACAACATAATCAAATATCATATATTAATTAAACAAAGTAATCACACATCACACAATAACACAATCCTCAAGTGGCTCGGAAACCCCACTCTGTGTTGGTTTCCTGCCCAGTTCGGTGACTCGAGAACCTCATTAAATTGGTTCCTTGCCCCTTGTCTGCCGTGACTCGGGAACCTCGTTCTAGAATTGATTCCTTGCCCCCATGGTGACTCGGGAATCCCATTTTAGAATTGACCCCTTGCCCCTATGGTGACCCGATAACCTCGTAATTAAATTGGTTCCTTGCCTCCCATTAACGGTGACCCGAGAGCCTCGTTCATAAAATGGATTCCTTGCCCCATATCTTATTTTTCGACATCCCATTAAATGGCAATGTTACAAGCCAATGCCCCATTCTTAGGCGACATATCAACAAATCCCACACATCATGCATATACTCATTCATCCATATTCCGAAGCATAAAATCATCAATCACAATTGACAAACTTTTTAAAGCATACAAGCACTACAATTCCATATCATCGTATAAACAACTCATAAATATCAAAATAACCTCAATACATAACATCATGTCACATGCTTTATTATTCATCAAGTTCATATCAAAATAATACTAAGGCATCACATATCACAAAAAGCATATCAAACAATAATATCACTCAACATGTGAATATTCACTCTCATAATAATTAATAACCAATAAAACAACAAATTTATTTTGAAGACAAAACCCTAAATAATCACTCTTAATTTCATAATCAAACACCCTTTAAAATTACATACCATGGAAGTTTAAGAAAATGAGTGTTTACTTACTTCTCGTAGGCCTCCAAAAGCTCTAAAAATATCTAAGACAAATGCTAATGTTTCACCAAGAATCTTTGTTCTCCTCACTGACGTCCTTTGATCTGTGTTGTTCCACACTTTGCAGTGCAAAACAACACCCCCACAATAACCTCTCTCTACATATTTTTTTTTCTTGCGGCACTGAACCCTTCCGTTATCTGAAGCAGGGTAACATATTCTTTTTAAAAGAATTCCCCTCTCTTTAAAGACCGTGATGTTTTTTTTTTGTTAATGGGCTTTTCAAGTTTTTTATTTAATTATAATTATTTAACGTTTACCCTGATGTGAAGCATTCTTCACGTTAACACACACACACACACACACATATATATATATATTACTAGTTTTTATTTTATATTTCGTTTTTATTTATTGTATGACAATAAATCCCTTTTTTTTTAATAACTTTATATATTCTTTTTATGAATTATTTTATTTTATTTTATTTTATTTTTAAATCCGGTTTTTTTTAATTCTTTTAGTTACTAAACAATTTTAATAAATTAATCATTTTCTACATTAAACCTCCTAATAGCTTAATCTCTTATTAAAAAGACTATTTCGAAATTTTAGGATGTTACATTTCTTCCCTCCTTCAAGAAATTTGGTCCCCGAAATTTCGACATCTAAACACGCATAGAGAAAATTAAAAAAATAATAAAAATTAAATAAACCACCAACTAGAAAATAAATTGATTTACATATGAATTATGATCATCAAAATAATTTTTCAGCATGACAAACAATATCAGGTAAGTTCAATCATAATCAATAATTAATCAAAATCAGCAACATAGAATAAGTCTTATGCACCATAGAACAATCTAAACAGTAAGTGGAGGCCAAGAACACACACACAAAAAAAAATCAAGCACCAGACAACACCAAAATTTCTCACGCACAACAAATTTAATAATTTTGTTGTCTCTAACAAAACTCATACCCTTGCCTGTTAGTCACTATAAATCTGTACAACACCAATCAAATATTGGGTTGGTCAGGCCCAACATCTAAAAGAATAACATGCAGTTTTTATAACTCTAACAGCAATCCTATGCGTCCATGTTTTGATTTTAGAAAAAGCCCCACTATCATAGTCCAAATTAGGATTGAACTGCTCTGATACCATAAATGTAACGCCCTTCATTACTTTAGTAGCCCAAATTAATTTTCTATAAAAACCTTTGTAATATTTAAATTAAATAATCGAGTCATAAGATTTTTCACAATAAAAGAAATTAGTGTAAAAGGTTCTCATATATTTAAAATAATTAAATAAAGTAATAGTGTTAAATAAACCATTATATCCAAATAAAATAAAGTCTCATAAATATTAATTACTGAAAACCACGTAGCTCTTTACAATTGTTTTTGCCTCAAAGCACGGACGTCTAATAAACCCAAAAGTAATAAATAAATAAAAATAAACTTGAGCTAATATCTTAAAGACTTTCTCAAGACGCTGCATCATCTATCTCATCACCTGTATACTCTGAAAGACAACACCACTAATGAGATTTATAATCCCAATAAGTAAACACATTTCTAAAAGGTTTTCGAAAAGATGTTGCTTTCAGCCGGCACGGTAACCGGAAAAACAACCATGGTACCCGCTAATTTTCCAAAATAATGTTCATTAAAAAAAATACATTTAATTACAACAATCATATAACGACAACATAATCAAATATCATATATTAATTAAACAAAGTAATCACACATCACACAATAACATAATCCTCGAGTGGCTCGGAAACCCCACTCTGTGTTGGTTTCTTGCCCAGTTCGGTGACTCGAGAACCTCATTAAATTGGTTCTTTGCCCCTTGTCTGCGGTGACTCGGGAACCTCGTTCTAAAATTGATTCCTTGCCACCCTCTTTATGGTGACCCGAGAACCTCGTTCTAGAATTGATTCCTTGCCTCCATGGTGACTCGGGAATCCCATTTTAGAATTGACCCCTTGCCCCTATGGTGACCCGAGAACCTCATAATTAAATTGGTTCCTTGCCTCCCATTAACGGTGACCCGAGAGCCTCGTTCATAAAATGGATTCCTTGCCCCAAATCTTATTTTTCGACATCCCATTAAATGACAATGTTACAAGCCAATGCCCCATTCTTAGGCGGCATATCAATAAATCCCACACATCATGCATATACTCATTCATCCATATTCCGAAGCATAAAACCATCAATCACAATTGACAAACTTTTTAAAGCATATAAGCACTACAATTCCATATCATCATATAAACAACTCATAAATATCAAAATAACCTCAATACATAACATCATGTCACATGCTTTATTATTCATCAAGTTCATATCAAAATAATACTAAGGCATCACATATCACAAAAAACATATCAAACAATAATATCACTCAACTTGTGAATATTCATTCTCATAATAATTAATAACCAATAAAACAACAAATTTATTTTGAAGACAAAACCCTAAATAATCACTCTTAATTTCATAATCAAACACCCTTTAAAATTACATACCATGGAAGTTTAAGAAAATGAGTGTTTACTTACTTCTCGTAGGCCTCCAAAAGCTCTAAAAATATCTAAGACAAATGCTAATGTTTCACCAAGAATCTTTGTTCTCCTCACTGACGTCCTTTGATCTGTGTTGTTCCACACTTTGCAGTGCAAAACAACACCCCCACAATAACCCCTCTCTGCATATTTTTTTTTCTTGCGGCACTGAACCCTTCCTTTATCTGAAGTAGGGTAACAGATTCTTTTTAAAAGAATTCCCCTCTCTTTAAAGAAAACCCTGACGTGATATATTTTTTTTGTTAATGGGCTTTTCAAGTTTTTTATTTAATTATAATTATTTAACGTTTACCCTGACGTGAAGCATTCTTCACGTTAACATACATACATACATACATACATACATACATACATACATACATACATATATATATATATATATTACTAGTTTTTATTTTATATTTCGTTTTTATTTATTGTATGACAATAAATCCCTTTTTTTATATAACTTTATATATTCTTTTTATGGATTATTTTATTTTATTTTATTTTTAAATCCGGTTTTTTTTACTCTTTTAGTTACTAAAGAATTTTAATAAATTAATCATTTTCTACACTAAACCTCCTAATAGCTTAATCTCTTATTAAAAAGTCTATTTCGAAATTTTAGGATGTTACACACATTACATCTAGATGCATACACAATAAATATGCTAAGCATACTCTACTAGTTACAACTAACAAGAAAGGACCCAAGTCCGTTTGGGGTACCTAAAGATAAGATAATACCTGTTGCAAATTTGCTTAACAACAAGAAGAAAACAAATTTCTTGGTACTTGGACAGTGGCTGCTCACGACACATGACGAGAGAAAAGTCTATGTTCCAAAACCTTAAACCCAAAGATGGTGGTTGGGTCACATTTGGAGGAAATCAGAAAGGGAAAATCATTGGTATAGGTAAAATTGGTAAACATCATTTTCCCTCAATTGATAATGTTCTTTTAGTGAATGACTTGAAGCACAATCCACTGAGCATAAGTCAATTATGTGACAGTGGATGTGAAGTGTCTTTTGATATGGATATGTGTACAATCAAGAAAGATGATGAATCACTTTTATTCACTGCAAAAAGGCAAAACAATCTCTACAAGATTGACTTAGAGGACCTCTCAAATCAAAGTGTCTCGTGTCTAGTGTCCATTGAAGATGAGCGATGGATTTGGCACAAAAGGCTAGGTCATGCAAGCTTGAAATTAATTTCAAAGCTAAACAAGCATAACCTTGTGAGAAGACTACCAAACCTTAAGTTCAAATCTGATGCTCTCTGTGATGTATGTCAAAAGGGAAAACAAGTCAAATGTTCTTTTGAATCTAAGAACGTTGTTAGTACCAATAGACCACTAGAGTTGCTAATAAGACTCCTTATGAACTGTGGAAGGGAAGAAAACCCAACATATCTTATTTTCACCCTTTTGGCTGTAAATGCTTTATACTGAATACTAAAGATCAACTTGGTAAGTTTGATGCTAAAACAGATAGTGGAATTCTATTATGATATTCTGAAACATTTAAAGGCTTTGGAGTTTATAATTCTAGAACTTTGATAGTAGAAGAAAGTATTCATGTCAAGTTTGATGACAAACAGTCTGATAAGAAATTATTAGAGCTAGATAAAGCTTTTGCAGATCTTGATCCAAGCACTCCAGGAGACTCACCTGAGATAAAAGTTGATGATCAAGAAGATGACCCCACTCAACAACCAGAAACTTCCACTTCTCAACATGATACAGTTCAAAAATCTTGGTACTTCAATAATTATCATCCACAAGATCAGATCATTGGAAACCCCGATGACAAGCTAAGAACCAGATCAACCTTCATAGAACAAGACAATTCTGCACTAGTCTCTGAGTTGAAACCAAAGACAGTAGACGAGGCTCTGCTCGACAATGGTTGGATTCTAGCTATGCAAGAAGAACTCAATCAGTTTGAAAGAAGTGATGTTTGGACTATGGTTCCACTGCCCAAAGACAAATCAGTAATTGGAACAAAATGGGTTTAAAGAAACAAACTTGATGAAAATGGTAAGGTAATAAAAAACAAAGCAAGACTTGTTGCTCAAGGTTTCTCTCAAGAAGAAGGTATAGATTATACTGAAACCTTTGCACATGTTGCTAGATTAGAAGCTATTAGAATCTTACTTTCGTTTGTTGCACATCATAGTATTACGCTTTTTCAAATGGATGTTAAGAGTGTTTTCTAAATGGTTTTATTAATGAAGAAGTCTATGTTATGCAACCTCCGGGTTTTGAGTGTGAAACTCATCCTGAGCATGTATATAAGCTCAAGAAAGCTTTGTACGGTCTTAAGCAAGCTCCTAGAGCTTTGTATGATAGACTAAGTTCATTTCTTATGGAAAATGGATTCAACAGAGGAAATGTTGATACAACCTTATTTAGAAAATCGATTAAGTCTAATTTCATAGTTGTACAGATATATGTTGATGATATTATTTTTGGTAGCACTAATGAATCTCTGTGCAAAGAATTCTCTAAGTTAATGCAGAAAGAGTTTGAAATGAGCATGATGGGGGAACTCAAATTCTTCCTTGGACTTCAAGTAAAACAAACCATGGACGAGGTGCTCATCCACCGAACCAAGTATACAAAAGAACTTCTGAAGAAGTTTAAGATGGATGACTGTAAACAAATGAACACTCCTATGCACCTCATTTCCATACTGAACAAAGATGATAAAGAGAAAAAGGTAGACCAAAAGGTATACAGAGGTATGATAGGATCTCTCCTATATCTGACTGTGTCTAGGCCTGATATAATGTTCAATGTCCGCTTATGTGCTCGTTTTCAATCTGATCCTAGAGAGTCTCATCTCTCAGCAGTTAAGAGAATATTTAGATATTTAAAATGTACTACTAATATGGGCTTGTGCTTTAAGAAAAATGATGATTACAGATTAGTTGGTTTTTGTGATGCTGACTATGCTGGAGATAGAATTGAAAGAAAAAGCACTAGTGGAGGATGTCACTTCATTGGAGCTAATCTTGTCTCATGGTTAAGCAAATGACAAAGTACCATTACTTTATCAACTGCTGAAGTTGAGTATATATCAGCTGCAAGTTGCTGCTCTCAACTTCTCTGGATCAAACATCAATTGGAGGACTACAATGTATTTGTAAATAGTATTTATCTTATGTGTGATAATACTGCTGCAATAAATCTGTCCAAGAACCCAATTTTGCATTCTAGAGCTAAGCACATAGATTAAACATCATTTTATTAGGGATTATGTACAAAAAGGTGTGATTGACATTCAATTTGTAGATACTGACCATCAATGGACAAACATCTTTACTAAACCTCTTGCTGAGGACAAATATATCTTTATTAGGAAGCATCTTAATATGATATGTATGGATTAGTGTAGGCGTCCAGCCTAGAAAAATTATTTTGCTAATTCTGCGTCTGTTACCTATGCTCGTCCAATACATATTTAAAGTTGTGCGTCTATTGCATAACGTATTGCATGCGTCCACTGTTATGGATGATCGCGTCCATTGTATAAGTTTCAGACGACTTCACATTTGCCTATTATTATAGTTATTCGATTTGTGTGTTAATAAATGCATTTATTTTGTCACAAGACAATTTTATCCTTTATTTTCTTTGTTGAGTTAGTGCTTCCATCAATCCCATCAAGACATTTTTATGGTCCCAAATTGCCAACACTATTTTATCATAATGACATGTCATATCAAAAGTTTTTTTAAAAAAACCTTATTTTGCAAAGTTACGCCAATGTGGTTTTTGGTTTCGAAACGATACCTTATTTTATAAAATTTATACCGATATGGTCCCTTTTTTTTTTTAAATGGCCATCTTTTATTTATTTATTTCCCAAAATAGTCCATTATTTTTCAAAATTTTAATTAATCTGATCCTATTTGTGGTACAATTTAAATAGAAAGATGCATATTAAAATTTAAAATAAAGATAAAAGACAAAAATATAACAAAAAATAAAAAAGGGCTAAATGAAAACTTAAAATAAAAGATAAGAGATTAAAAAAAAAAAAAATTTAGCCTAGAATTTTATTGTTGGAAAAAACCTCATCTCAATGGAATTTTTAGTTTAGGATCGACCGATCTGCAAATCCCTAATTAGAGGGGAGGCGGTTAGCGGGGAAGACGTTGGAGACTGAGAGAGGGAGAGATGATAAAAACCGTAGAACAGTGATAGTAATAGATAGATAGGGCATAGGAACTTCAAAAATCTTAAAGTGAGTATCGTATCGGATCCAGAGAAGATCAGTAGAAATGGTTTCGCCCTCTTGTCAGGTGGTGAACACATACCCGCTGTCCAGCTACACCTTCGGCACTAAGGAGCCCAAGATGGAAAAGGACACCTCTGTCGCTGATCGTCTCGCTCGCATGAAAGTCAAGTTCAGTTTCTCTTTCTCTCTCTCTTTCTTTTCTACCCTTCTTATTCAATAATATATTAAACCCTAGAATTAGATCCCCCCTTTGCTCCAATTCATTATATACACCAAACACTTCTCAAATGTCATTCTCCTCTTCCTTTCTAAATTTCAGCTATATGAAAGAAGGAATGAGGACCAGCGTCGAAGGAATTTTACTGGTATGCCTCACTCCAACCAGTTCGTATGTTATATTTATTTAGAAGTAATGTTGTTCTACTATTCATTGTTGAATATCTGTTATATAAATTTATCGTTTTATAGAAAATTATTTCTATTAATTTGAAGAAAGCTACTAGCATATCAAGTTTTGGGGTTTGTGTAGTTAACAAGTTTTTATTAACTCTTCACGCGGTAGATAAGGTACAATGCTGGTGTTTTGATCTTTACTTTCTAGATTGTCGGATGATGCCAAAACAAACTAGTGTTGGTTGAGATTTAGGTTATGCTTGTGAATTGGGTCAATGGATGTCAATAGCTTGTTGAACTTATAAGAATAGTGTGCCAATGTTCAGTTGCATTGTCTGTGATACTTGTTCCATTTTATCTAAACTATGTTGCATTATTGTCCGGTTCATCTACAAAATTTACATTGTAGTGCATCTTGAGTCAATCTCGTAAGGTTAACTCTTAAACTGTACGATAAGGTAAATTGATAATTTGGCATATACTTATATATTCCAGTTTGTAGAATTGCATGTAATTCCGACATACCCCAAGGGTAGTTTCTGAAACTTATTCTATTATTCATCTTCCAATAAAAAAATTATCTTACGGGCAGTGTTGTTAAATTGCCGCCTTGCATGGCAGATTCCGTGCCAGCCGCCATAGGCTACAACACCTATTATATTTGCCATGTTTCCGCCGTAGGCTGCAACGCCATATTTATATGGTGGATTTTTTGGCTGGCCACCAGAATCTGTCATCTATCATTGATAACACTGCTTATGGGGCATGGGGAGTGACCATTAGTTGTTGTTTGGGTTATAGCATATTTGTTTCCATGTTGAAACTTGATAGAAGCACGTTGAGAGGACAAAATCTACTCAGAATTACTTCTGTTAAAAGCACGTCAGACATAAATGACGTTCCAAACATACACTTAGTAATGAAGAGTTGATAAGTGTCCAATCTTGGGCATCTATATTTAGTCTGGGCAGTGGTAACACTACATGCATCCGACCCTCCCAAACCTCACATTGGTGGGAGCGTTATGTATTGGGCTCCCCGTTTCGAGAGGGTGAGCCTTGATGCAATAATAAGGTTTTACCTTTTGACCTGGTGGTCACAAGTTCCATTTGTGGAAACAGACTCTCCTACAAGGGCAAGGCTCTTCACAACTGACCTTTCCCAGACCCCACAATGATAGGAGCCTCATGTTCTATACTACCTATTTTTATTATTACTTGTTCCTACAGTGTGTTCAGTTCACTTTCTTTCTATTGTGGTAAATGTGGTACTATCCTGTTGCTATGTTCTCATCTACAGCATTTGTAGAAAAATACTCTGTTAGACCCCCTATTAATAAGGTCTACGTGAGAAGGAGGCCGAAACAGCCCAAGCTTATTGGGCCAGCCACAGACTAGACTAGTTGGTTATTCCCATTGTAACAAATCAGGAAGATATAAATAAGGAGTAGAGGGGGAGAATCAGTTAGGAATTTAGTTGGAATTGGAATTAGGAGGGAGAGGCCAAGCTCTTGAATCTTGGAGGGAAGTCTCTGTATTTTCCTTTCTACTTTTCTCATTCTCTTGTAGTTACCTTCTCCGATTTGGGAGCATTTCCCCAGAGAATTACATCCATACTACAGTGAAATCCATTCAAATCCCTAATTGTTGAATCAGTTCTAACAACTGGTATCAAAGCTCTCAGATCTTGGGAGAAGATTCATGGTGTCGACGAGAGGAATGGAAACCAGACTTGAGTTTCTCGAGCACGGGTACGAGGCATTCATGGCGACGCGCGAAGAATTGTAGGAACTGAGAAGAGTCGTAGATGAAGAACGACTCGAGAGAATCGAAACGAGAAGGCAACTCGGAGAACTTAGACGGGGATGAAGTCGGGGGGGGGAGAGGGTTGAATTTGGGGAAGTCTGTATTTTCCTTTCTACTTTTCTCATTCTCTTGTAGTTACCTTCTCCGATTTGGGAGCATTTCCCAGAATTACATCCATACTACGGTGAAATCCATTCAAATCCCTAATTGTTGAATCGTTCTAACAATGGTATCAAAGCTCTCGGATCTTGGGAGAAGATTCATGGTGTCGGCGAGAGGAATGGAAACCGGACTTGAGTTTCTGGCAGAGAGGCATTCATGGCGACGCGAAGAATTGTAGGAACTGAGAAGAGTCGTAGATGAAGAACGACTCGAGAGAATCGAAACGAGAAGGCAACTCGGAGAACTTCTCGAGACGGTGCGCGGACTGACAAGTCGCAGCGCTAGGAATGGAAACGGAGGAGGATCCGCCGGCGAATCTCAGATCCGAGATGAACGATGGAGGAAATTGGAGGTGCCGGTGTTCGACGGCGGCGACGCGTACGGTTGGGCGAACCGTGTGGAGCGTTACTTCGAGTTGAAGGGGCTAAGTGATGAAGAGAAGCTTCAAGCGGTGATGGTGGCTATGGTAGGTAAGGCTCTGACGTGGTATCAGTGGTGGGAATATTGTGCTCATAACCCTATCTGGCAGGAGTTTCGTTCCGATGTGATTCGAAGGTTTCAGCCATCCATGATCCATAGTCCTTTTGAACTTTTATTGAGCCTTAAACAAACCGGGACAGTCGAAGAGTATAGGGAACAATTCGAGCTGTATGCGGGACCGCTTATGAGAGAAGCTCAACCAGAGTACTTAAAGGGGATCTTTCTTAATGGACTCAAGGAGGTGATTAGAGCTGAATTAAAGCTACACAAAGCGGACACCATAGCTGAGTTGATGGATTTTACCCAGAGTATTGATGAGAAAAACTTGCTACTTAATAAAGGGAGTCAGGCGGTGCAAAGGAGTGGGGCTACTGCAAGGAGTGCAAGCAGTACGCGTCTGATCACATGGGAACCAGGGAACAAAAACCAAGCTCAGTCAGTATCAATGACTGGGAGTTCAGGGAATGACTCTAATAATCTGAAATCTACAGGATCTTTTAAGGGAAGGAATTTCCGAAGACTGAGTGATGTAGAACTCCAAGAGAGATCTAGAAGAGGCCTTTGTTTCAGGTGTGATGAGAAATGGGGCCCAAGCTACATCTGTGCTAACAAACAACTACAAATTCTGATCCTGGACGAAGATGAAGATGCTAATAAAACAGAGGAGACAGAGGAGGAATTGGAGATGAAACAGTTACAGTTATCCCTGTATAGTATTATTGGGTTGACCTTAAAAAAATAAATCAAGATTTTGGGCACCTTAGCTGGTAGACAGGTGGTAATTTTGGTGGATTGTGGAGCCTCTCACAACTTCATCTCTGCCACCACAGTAAGAGACTGTGATTTACAGGTATCTCCAACCCCTCAATACTCCGTAGAAGTAGGGGATGGAAGAAAAATTATGTGTAAAGGCGTATGTTCACAATTAACGCTTCTAATACAAGGGTTAGAGATCCAGCAGGACTTTTTTGTTTTCGAATTGGGGGGAGTTGATGTAGTGCCGGGTATGGAATGGTTATCTAGCCTTGGTGAGATCCGGGCTAACTTCAAGGAACTTTCACTTAAGATTCCCACTAAGGAAGGTGTGAAGTTGTTGAAGGGAGAGCCTGCACTAACCAGAACTAAGGCTTCTTTTAAATCAATCCTCAAGGCCATAGCTGATCAAGAGGAGGGTTTCTTATTAGAATATCACAGTATGCAAGCTGAGGCAGAACAGGGGCACTCTATTCCTCAGTGGTTAGTTTGTTATTGATGATTATGCTGAGGTATTTCAGGAACCGCAGGGGTTACCACCGTCGAGACGCCAAGACCATGCCATAGTCCTGAAGGAAGGGTCTAATATCCCCAACCTCAGGCCTTATAGATACCCCCACTATCAGAAAAATGAGATTGAGAAGTTGGTAGATGATATGCTCAGTTCAGGAATCATTAGGTCGAGTGTGAGTCCTTACTCGAGCCCGGTCATTTTGGTTAAGAAGAAGGATGGGGGATGGCGTTTCTGTGTTGATTACCGAGCCCTTAACAAAATCACCATTCCAGACAAGTTCCCTATACCGATTATTGATGAGTTGTTGGACGAACTGGGAGGAGCAGTGGTATTTTCTAAATTGGATCTTCGATCTGGATATCACCAGATTCGAATGAGAGAAGAAGATATTCCAAAAACGGCATTCCGGACCCATGAGGGGCACTATGAGTTTGTTGTCATGCCCTTCGGCTTGACTAATGCCCCATCAACCTTCCAATCTCTTATGAATGAGATGCTGAAACCATATTTGAGGAAATTCACTCTTGTATTCTTTGGTGATATCTTAGTGTACAGCAAGACTGAAAATGATCACAAGAGACACTTGCAGGCCGTGCTAGCTCTTCTCAAGGAACACCAATTGTTTGCAAATAAAAAGAAATGCCACTTTGGACAACAACAGCTGGAATATCTAGGCCACATTATTTCAGCTAAGGGTGTAGCTGCAGACCCTAAGAAGCTGGCTGTAATGTTAGATTGGCCAGTTCCCAAGGACCTTAAAGCACTTAGAGGTTTTTTGGGTCTTACTGGGTATTACAGAAGGTTTGTTAGAGACTATGGTAAGCTTGCTAGACCATTGACTCAGTTGTTAAAGAAAGATAATTTTCTTTGGTCTGTGGAAGCTCAAGGTGCATTTGATAAATTGAAGGCCTTGATGGCTGACTTACCAATTCTGACAGTTCCTGATTTTTCTAAGGTTTTCACCATTGAGACAGATGCATCGAATAAGGGTCTTGGAGCAGTTCTGCTCCAAGAGGGCAGGCCTGTGGCTTTTCTTAGCCAGGCTCTATCAGAGAGAGCTCAAGCCAGATCTGTATACGAACGTGAGTTAATGGCCATTGTGATGGCGGTGCAGAAATGGAGGCATTACCTATTGGGCAGGCATTTTGTCATTGTTACTGATCAGAAGAGCTTAAAGTTCCTCACAGATCAACGAGTTTTGGGTGAGGAGCAATTCAAGTGGACATCCAAGTTGATGGGCCTTGATTTCGAGATTCAGTATAGGCCTGGGTCAGAGAATAATGCAGCAGATGCCCTTTCCAGGAAAATGAATTTTGCTGCCTTATCTACTGTCCAGTTTTCAGAATTGGAAGAATGGGAAGAGGAAGTCCAGCAAGATCCTAAACTGCAGAGAATTATACAAGACTTAATCCAAGACTCACAATCTCATCTTGGCTATTCTTTTCAGAGCAGAAAACTATTCTATAAAGGAAAGCTAGTGTTGCCAAAATCTTCTTCTAAAATTCATATCTTACTAAAAGAATTCCATAGCTCAGCAGTAGGGGGACACTCAGGATTTTTTAGATCCTATAAGCGCATTGCTGGACTGGTTTATTGGGAGGGAATGAAACGGGATATTCAGCAGTTCGTGGCTTCCTGTGAAATATGTCAGCGGAACAAATATCAGACATTGTCACCAGCAGGTTTACTCCAACCTCTACCTATTCCCACTCAAGTTTGGGCTGATGTGTCCATGGATTTTATTGAAGGACTCCCTAAAGTGCAAGGGAAGGATGTTATTCTGGTGGTGGTAGATCGGCTCACAAAATATGCTCATTTTATCCCTCTTAGCCATCCATTTACTGCCAAGGATGTGGCAGAAGTCTTTATTGCTGAAGTGGTGAAGTTACATGGATTTCCCTCTACCATTGTGTCCGATAGAGACAAAATTTTCCTCAGTCATTTCTGGACGGAGCTATTTCGGTCAGCTGGTACTAAACTCAAATTCAGCTCTGCGTATCATCCTCAAACTGATGGGCAGACTGAAGTTGTGAATCGTTGTTTGGAAACCTATTTGCGCTGCCTTACAGGTACTAAACCGAAACAGTGGCGTCGTTGGTTGAGCTGGGCAGAATTCTGGTTCAACACCAACTATAACAGCTCAACCAAATTGACCCCTTTCAAAGCCCTTTATGGCAGGGAGCCTCCCCACCTCCTTAAAGGTACCACCATCCCATCTTCAGTTGAAGAAGTGAACAGCATGACTGAGGCTCGTGACCAATTGTTGCATGATCTAAAAGCCAATTTGCTTAAGGCTCAGGCTCATATGAAACATTATGCGAATCAGTCTCGTAGGCCAGTCACTCTAGCAGTGGGAGATTGGGTTTATTTGAAGCTGCAGCCCTATCGTTTGAAATCTCTTGCAAAGAAGAGGAATGAGAAGCTGAGTCCTCGCTATTATGGTCCCTATCAAATCAGCAAACAGATTGGTCCGGTTGCATTTCAGTTGTCACTCCCTGCTGATTGCAAAATCCACCCTGTTTTTCATGCATCATTGTTGAAGAAGGCTCTTTCTCCTTCGGTCACACCTCAACCTCTTCCAAAAATGCTCTCTGAAGAGCTGGAACTTCAGGTTTTTCCAGCTGCAGTCCAAGCCATCCGAAACACCACTTCTGGTGCAGCTGAGGTTCTGATACAGTGGCAGGGTCTTCCTGATTTTGAGGCTA
Source organism: Sophora flavescens (assembly GCA_030762895.1). Classification (NCBI taxonomy): domain Eukaryota; kingdom Viridiplantae; phylum Streptophyta; class Magnoliopsida; order Fabales; family Fabaceae; genus Sophora; species Sophora flavescens. The sequence continues at coordinate 159,149,101 of CM061067.1, read as the reverse complement.
CTTGGGAGCCTTATGAAACGATTGCAACTCAGTTTCCCTCTTTTCACCTTGAGGACAAGGTGGATCTTTTGGGGGGGAGTATTGTTAGACCCCCTATTAATAAGGTCTACGTGAGAAGGAGGCCGAAACAGCCCAAGCTTATTGGGCCAGCCACAGACTAGACTAGTTGGTTATTCCCATTGTAGCAAATCAGAAAGATATAAATAAGGAGTAGAGGGGGAGAATCAGTTAGGAATTTAGTTGGAATTGGAATTAGGAGGGAGAGGCCAAGCTCTTGAATCTTGGAGGGAAGTCTCTGTATTTTCCTTTCTACTTTTCTCATTCTCTTGTAGTTACCTTCTCTGATTTGGGAGCATTTCCCCAGAGAATTACATCCATACTACAGTGAAATCCATTCAAATCCCTAATTGTTGAACCAGTTCAAACATACTCTCATTAATTTATTTAATACAATTGCCCTGGAGATTACGGTTATTTATTCTCTTGTCTCAGCCTATGCTTTACTTTTGCAGGTACAAGAACACAATCATCCTCATATACTTCTTCTGCAAATTGGAAACACATTCTGCAAACTCCCAGGTGGTCGTCTCAAACCTGGGGAGAACGGTAAGATCTTACTCTGAATATGATTTAGTCTGAAAATAACAGCTTATGATTATCCTAATGTACTGTTTTTTCATTCATGTGTTGTTTAACGTTGTTTACAGAAACTGAGGGCTTGAAGAGAAAGTTGACCAGCAAGCTTGGTGCTAATTCGCCAGCTCTTGTGCCTGATTGGCAGGTATTGTTGCTGGGTAACAACACTATGGTATCACTTACTCTAATTGGTAATGGTTCGTGTGCCCTTAGGTGATGTACATGAAGTATGATTCACTAAGTTATCATGTAACTAAGTTGTCTATACTTCATGTCACATCACTCGGGGGTATGGTTACCCCTTAGGGCCTAGGGGTATCGTAGAATCCTCCATTGTTACTTGCTCTTTAGATGTATGGACTCAGAAGAGACTTGTTAAATTTGGAAGTCCATAATTATCCGCATATTTGCTATTGCTCATTTGCACTTACCCTCGGAATCTTGCAGATAGGTGAGTGTGTGGCAATCTGGTGGAGGCCAAATTTTGAAACCATAATGTATCCATACTGCCCTCCTCATATAACAAAACCCAAGGTAAGTTGCATAGACAATATCATTGAATATCTTTCCTGGTTCTCTTGATCCATGCTTACAATATCATTGAATATCTTGTATGTAGGAGTGCAAAAAGCTTTTCCTTGTTCACTTATCGGAGAGGGAATACTTTGCAGTGCCCAAAAATCTAAAATTGCTTGCTGTTCCATTGTTTGAACTCTATGACAATGTTCAGGTATGGTGATTAAGTATGATCCTTTTCTATTACTGGATTGTAAAACAACTTCTTTATGATGTGAAGTAAATGCTGGTTTATCATTTAATTGTAATGCAACGTCTCCATTAACTGAAACTGATACAAGGGCCTATGAATTTGATGTAGGAATTATAATTTTTCTTGCGATTGATTGTAGTATTATTTTTTAATATTATTTGCCCAAGTATAAGGTTGTCAATCAAGATATGCTCATAGTTGTATGGTGTGCCTCATGACATTTGTGTGTCACTTGGTTGCAGAGATACGGGCCTGTTATATCCACCATTCCTCAGCAGCTTTCCAGATTCCAGTTTAAAATGATCACTAATTGAACGTAAATTGAAAGCTTCCATGCTGATAAAGTACTACTCCTATCTGTTATTTTAAGAACTAGGACTGAGGTAATTCGTTTTACCATTATCATTGCATAGACTGGCTTGAGAACTGAATTTTGTAGTGAGTTTCTGAATAGGGTAGTTACTTCATGGCATGGTTTGTCTGTGTTAATTCATTGGACTATGGGTTGATGTATTGCGATTATCAACCCAAGATGGGAATTAGCTCGTTGAGTTTCTGAATAGAGTAGTTACTTCATGGCATGGTTTGTCTGTGTTAATTCATTGGACTATGGGTTGATGTATTGCGATTATCAACCCAAGATGGGAATTAACTCGTAGGATAAAGCTAAATTCCTAGTGTAAATCGATGTTGTCAAATAGTTTTTTGATCTCATGTCTGTTGCTTATGCCAATCTTGGAATGGACGAGTAAAGATATTGGCATTGGGTTTTCTTTGTAAGTTTTTCACAGGATTAATGATGAAAGGAATGGAGTGGCAAAAATTATACATTTGAAGTTACAACATAATAACCATCATGTGACAAAATGTGTAAAAAAAATTAAAGAAAAAAAAAAACGAAATGAGAATTTTACAATATCTTTTTTCTTAGATTGAATGGAAAGAGTTATAGCTTTCTACATCTCAAAGTTGCTGCTCGTGCACGCCTAGTTAAGCACCACCGCCTGTTTAAACAATAGAAGCACATTTTCATTTTCATTACCCAAAGTCCAAAAGACTTACTTTAGGAGGTGGATCCTCTATATATAGTTCTAAAATCAGGATGTGCTATTAGGTCTCTTAAGAGTTGATATTTTATGAATTATTTGTTTTCCTGCAACACTTTATCTTGCTGGATCCTTGTCCTCATCTTTAACGAGCTTGAAAAAAAACTCTAATTGCATTTGTTTTGGTCATCACATATTGTTAGTATCTTGAGGGATGTTTGCAGTATGTCAGTGAATGAGAGCGAGGAAGGGCACATGGCTTTTGCATTAGATTATGGTTTCCGTGAGCCCATGCCTCATCGATCCAGTTAATACTTTGTGTATACCAAACCCATAATTGACTCGAGAGTTGATAATTTAAAAAACTCTAATTGCAACACATAAATGTTCAACGGCCAATTGTATATGCGAGTTTGGCATATAAAATTCACTCAATGAATAAAAATACAAAGTCTTTGTGGATATCATGATAACTATTGTGTTCATAGAGAGGTGTTGACATTAATTCCAACAATCCATATGCTCGAGACTTGAGGGGGTGTAGACTTTGATTTAAGTAGTTCCCTCACATAACTTAATGGCCATGCTCATTGACAAAAGTTTTGGTTTGAAGTTATATACATCATGGTACATGTCATTCCTGAATAAGAAACATTTAATGGACAAGAGAATCCCAGACCAACAAATTTCTGTAGCAGGGACGGCTATTAGGGTTATTCCTTTTGTGTGCTTTTTCGATATTCTCTTCACGTTATTTGAAATCTTAAGAATGTCCTTAATTAAATTTTTTCTGGTGTCATTTTGAGATATATTAATTCTAAAATTGGTCTGTTTTTGGTCATTGACCAAGTATTCACAGTTTCACCATAGTTATTTTCTCCAAGGTTTGAATTTTTAATCCTCTTGAGATTGCAGCTTGTTTAACACCGTATTCAACCTTAAAAAATGTTGTCTTTTTAGACAATTTTAAACAAGCACTCTGGCAAAAAATGTGCTGTCATTTATAAATCCTTTCGTCGAAAACTTCGGCCTCACACCATTTGTAGTGATTAATCGTGAACACAAGTGTGAGAGCAAAAAATATATATTGATTTTTTTTTTCATTTGATAGGTACATAGGGGATTTGTTTGTGAGAAATTTGGGAAGTTCTTCCCTCCCTCTCCCATGTTCCAATCTAGCGAATCATAATTGGAAATATTTTACATGGTTAAAATGAAGATAGCGACTGGGCTTGTGGTCTATCATCTATGATGACATTTATTTTATTGTCTAGTTATATTTGAAATAGTAACTGTTTATTTTTATAAAAATTATCAACACATATTAGGGTGTATTACTTACAAAACAATTACTTTAAAGGAATTGGATCCTTTCCATCACCTTTTTCTCCATCCCCTCTCCACCCTCTATATTTCTCTCCTCTTTAATGTCTTATTTTTCATCATTATGCCTCCCCTCATATCTTTGTTTTTGGTGCTGCACAACAGGACAGGTAGGAGACATTCCAATTTCATTAAATATAATTTCTGAATTATAATTATAAACCTTTTGGATTTTAATTGGTATGCATTGTTACTGTAAATATTTTTTTATACTATCAATTAATTATAAATTGTCACATCTTTAAAAATATTTGACTTTTATCATAAATAACTATTTTAATAATCACACATTAGATAATTTATGATTGATTAATTGTGCAATTTTTTTTGCGCCGGTGATGTATTAAAATTAAACTCAACTTGTTTCATACTTGCATCACATCAAAATCAATTTTTTTTTTTTAAAAAGGAATCAGATAGCATTAGATTTCAAATTTGGAGCGTGGTCACACTTATTAATTATAATTTTACCGGGAAAATGATTTTTTTTTGACTAAAAAAGATATTCATTCATTCAAATTGGTAAAATACATTGAAAACAACACAAATTCAACATCGCTAAAACTGAAAAGGATGAATTTGGGAACAAACTCATAGCACCCAGGTTAATAGCATAACACAGCAAAATGCCTACAAATGTGACAAAATCAAAGTGACTGGAATACCTATGCCTCCAGATCTGTAAAGTTGATGCCCAAGTCTTGATTGAATCTGTAATGGATCGAACCTGATCTATCCATCTGAACCAAACGAACACCGTAACAAGACGGGAAATCAAACGACGTCGCAACAAGACGACGAACAAAACACCGTCGTAAGCAAACGACGAAAACATGGAAAAACACGAAAGAAAAACCAGATTTATGTGGAAAAATCACTTATTTAGATAAAAGGAGAGAAAAAACGATGTAGATGGGTGATTACAGGTCAATAAATGGCCCAAAATCATCCCATTCGATGGATGATGAAAAAGGAAAAGAGGAGTAGATTAAAGGTTGAGACACAGAAAAAGTTACATAAGAAAATAAAAAGTTGGGGAAAATGATAATTTAATTAAAAAAAAAGTTTGAATAGCAGTAAGTAGTAACTACTTTTATTATATATCAAAAACCTTAATGTACACTGTTGTCGCATCACATTTTTGGTTTTAGTGAGATTTTATTACCAGCAAGCACATACTCCTATTTGAATTTAGATTAGAACAATATTTTTTGTTTTGTTTTTGGTAGAATTTTAAACAATGTCTTTTTACTTTTTTGCAAAATAACTGGCAATATTTAATGTTACAAGTTACAACACATAGCACTCTTCAATTGGCTAGCTGGTTCTTTTTCAAGTTTTCGAGTTGTCACAATAAATTTTTATATTTTATTTTAATATATTATTAGTTTTTTTTATAAGCTTTAATATATTATTAGTATAAAATTTTCTATATTATTAATCATACATTAATTTTTATATATGGTTTTTTTGTACATATAATTATTATGACAATAAAATATTTTTAATGACACGATATTACATAATTAATTATCTGTGTAACTTTTTTTACACTAATGGTCCATTAAAATTAATTTTTAGCACCAAAAAAACTAATTTTTATGGGTGAAGTTTTGATGTCATTTGATATGTCGTATTCCCCAATTATGAGTTAACAATGACATAAAACATAGATAATCAAATTAACAATGTCATGAAGAATACATGTAGTATGCTAGGTTGGTTCAAAAAAAAAAAAAAAAACATGTAGTATGCTAGGGGAGCATAAAAATATATAGTAATGCTTCTCTTATGTGTAACACCGAGTTTGACTTGCAAATTCTTTAGGAATAGCATTGTCATGTTTAAAAGAAGAGTTATGGAAATATTTTTTTATGTATTTTCAATTATGAAATATAATATTTTAATTGTTTGTGCCACCTAAGTACCTTCCCTTCATCTACAACTATACTATCCGATCATCCTATCATATATTTTTTTTTGGTAAACTCTCGTATCCCCGATCGGGAGTCAGAGACTAATTCATCGAGGTAGGAAAATCCATTTAAGGGGTTGACCTCTCCTAACAAATGCTCTTTCATACGCATGAGCCAATAATCGAACCCCTGACTGCATACTTAAGAGATCCAATTATCTACCAACTGTACCACACCATGTTGGTGATCATCCTATCATATCTTCCTCTCGTGTTTTTTTTTTCTAATGTTATAAAAGAGAAAAAAATTCAAAATTAAATAAATAAACCATACAGAAATGTGATGACTCCTACTATAATTATTTTCATCCTTTTCTCTCTCATAATATAAAAGAAAGTATAAAAAATATATGAAAAGATCCAAATCCATTATTATCATTGCTAGTATTTTAATCACCATTATTACTATCACCCTTATCGGCATAATTAGTATATGAGAAATGCTATCGACACACTTTCTAACACATATTTTCCAACACATTCCATCATATTGGTTGAAATTCATGTGGGTCCTACAAAATTCAAGTGGGACCCGCATGAATTAATGAGACCAAACATGAATTTCAACCAATAGGAGGAGGGATGTTGAAAAATATGTGTTAGAGAGTGTGTTGCTAGTACTCATTGTCTATGAGAGATGCTAGCAACACACTCTCTAACACACATTTTCCAACACACCCCCTCATATTGGTCGAAACATGAATTTCAACCAATAAAAGGGAGTGTGTTAAAAAATATGTGTTAGAAATTGTGTTGCTGGCACTCCTCTTACTCTACTCGTCATTGTGGCTGCTATTAGAACATCCATAGCGTCTATTGGTTAAAATTGAACATGGCTACATTTTTTAATAAAAAAAATGGTCTAAAACAATTATTGGAAATTTGTAATGTGAACTGGACAATTTGATAAAATATTCGTGAGATGTTTTGAGAAATATTTTGCTGAATATTTCAAGCAAATCAAAACATTCTTAGCAACAATTTCAAAAATCATATACGGCATTATTAAGATAATTTGGCAAGACTGGTCCATATATATATATATATATATATATATATATATATATAGGCAAGCTGAATGCCCCTCAAGCCTCAAGGTACTGTAATATGAATAACTAAAAGTTAATAAATTTAATTTTGATACATCATTAATATAACAGAAGTGTTATTTGAACATCCCATTTGGGACACTTCTAGTGACACCTAAATATTTGGTTAATCACGTATAAATATTTGGTTAATTCAGTTTATTATATAATTAATGGGTCATCTGAAGCTTATTTTCCATTTTCATGTAAATATTTGATTAATCACATACAAAATATCTGGTTAATTCAGTTCTTCATATAGTTAATGGGTCATCATAAAGCTTACAATCATTTTCCACAAGCATGTAAATATTTGGTTAATCACGTGCAAATATTTGGTTAATGGTTCAGGATGACCCATTAACCATATAATGAACTGAATTAATCAAATATTTGCACGTGATTGACCAAATATTTAGGTGTCGCTGGAGGTGTCCCAAATGGGATATTCAAAAAACTTTTCTCTTAATGTAAAATGTTTTAAACCATCATCAACCAACTATATATTATTATATGCATGATTTAAAAAGAATCAAGTATTTTTATTGATCTAATAATACATTATTGATTAATGGTGTAAAAATAATATAATATTAACTAATCCAAATTTAAAATGTTGCCCATAGGTTTTTTAGGGTACGTGGGCCAACTTCAGCCCTATGATTTTATTTTTTTTCAAAATTAGGGTGATTTAGAATATAAAAAAAAACTTTTATGCTAATATTTTGTTTTTTTTTCCCAAGGATATAATTACAATTTATTTTACTTCAATCACACACGAGTGCGCACACCAGGTTGGTCAGAAGTTCGAATCCTTACTCTTGTGTATGGAGAAAACCTGGTTAGAATGGGAGAACCCATCCTGTGTGCCCAACAGGTTCCCCGATGGAGATTAGTCACTGCTAACGGTAGTGGATACTTCGTACCTATGTCATGGTTACCAAAAAAAAAACCTTTGATTAATCCAACATGTCATTAATTACAATTTTGGACATCATTTATGTTCGTAGTTGTGACATTTTATTATGTTGGGGGAAGATAAAAGACTAATACACTTAGCGTAAAAGTGAAAGAGAGATAGATAGCAAATATGGCTGAGTGCTCTGCTAGGGTTTTAATGGAGCCGTCGGAGAAAGAAGAAGATTGACTGCACAAAAGCAGAAAGAAAGGCAAACGAAGAGCAGTGGGGATCCTGCATGAGGACGTGGAGATGAATGATGAGAGTCAGGCAGACGTAAATGTGAAGTCATATAAAGAAAAACTCCTCAACCCTAACGGGGTGTTTATCAACAAACCGGTTTCAATCAAGGAGAAAGAAAAAGATCATGATAATTGGTTCAAGGAAGGAATCAAAGTTATGCCAAATGTGGCTAAGGAGGATAAGGAAAGATATCCGGAAGTTCAGATTTCGGATGAAGAATACATGGAATGGTGCAAACCATGAAAAGGAGCCTTGGTGGTTAAGGTTCTTGGTAGAAGAATCAGTTTCAAAATCCTAGAGAACAAGATTCAGTGAGAATGGGCTAAGAAGGGGAGGGTTAAAATAAATGATATGCCTCGTGGTTACTATATGGTCCAATTCACTGATGAGAGTGGTTATAACCATGCCTTGTTCGAAGGTCCGTGGAGAGTGGCAGACCACTACATGCTAGTTCAGCGATGGAGACTAGGTTTTGTGCAGAACGCAGAAATTGAACGTCACGTTACTGTGTGGGTTTGAATTCCAAAGTTACCTATGGAGTTATTCAATGATCAATTTCTTTGGCGTGCTGGAAATAAGCTAGGTGGTATGCTGAAGATTGACAAGGTCACATCTATCCAATCTCGTGACTAGTTCGCAAGAATTTGCGTTGAACTAGATCTAGCCAAGCCTCTACTTCCCAAGATCATTGCTAGAGGAATAGTCCTTAATATTGAATATGAAGGCTTGCACATGATATGTTTCAAATGTGGCAAATAGGGCCACAAGGAGAGTGGTTGCAGTGAGTCTAATGGAGGAAATGAGAAGGTTGGTAAGGTCAATGATGATGGCAAGAAGTCGCAAGAGGAGAGTGTACCAGAGATGGCTGCGCCTCAACCTTAGCCCATGCAGGATAGGGCTAACGTCAACATGGGTATGAATAATCAAATGGTTGATCGGAGTGGTGAAAAGATTACAAACGGAATACTAGGGTTTGAGTATGGCCCATGGATGATTGCTCAAAACAGAAATAGAAACAAAAATAAAGGCAAAGCCAAGAATCAAGGGAAGAATAGCGATAAGGCTGATGATCAGATTAAGAAAGAAGATCAAGCCGAGAAAAGTGGTAATAAAGGTAGAGGATCTCGTTTTGATATTCTTGAGAAGGCTAGCGAGGATTTGCAGGAGAAAAGTTCGAAGGCAGTTCCGAAGGTGATATTCACAAGGGCCCCACAAGAGGTTAGCAAAGCAGGAACTTCTTCGATAAAGATTCGAAATACAACTGGGGGTAAAAACTCTCAAAGAATCCAAAAGGTTAAAAATAATAAGTCATTACCACGTGTAAGTAAGCCAAACAAAACTCATGATTCTCATGCACCTATTTCACGTGGTAAGGATAAAGAAAAGATAAAGGAGCCCGTTGTGGTGAAACCGATCAAGAACCTGAAACAAATGGCGAGGAAACATGCGGCTGTGCAAGAAATGTTAGATGTGATGTGTATTCTTGAAAAGAAAGAAGGATGGCTTATTCTTGAAAACACCATTGGAACTTCTCAAAAAGGAAATAATGTGTGGGATGTCTCTCCTATGGACCTAGAGACCATTAACCAGAGAATTATTCAATCCCAAAGCTCTTTTGTTCCTGAAACTGTGGATTTGTCTAAGCAGCAGCGAGTAGTGAATGCTACAAGTAAGGGAGCTTAGTGTAGTTCTTCTAGTCATGCTATGGAGATTGGTGATGGGAAGGACCATGTCCATGAAGAACCAAGACCTGTTGAGGTTGCCACTCCCGAATTATCGCTATGAATATGTTAGGGTGGAACTGCAGTGGTGCTGCAGGTAGAGGTTTTGTCAACCTCATTCGTGATATTAAAGCTGAATATAAGGTGTCTTTGATGTTCTTATTGGAGACACATGTGAGTGGGACACGCGCTGAGAATATAGTCAGAAGGTTTGGCTTTGACAGATGACATATTCAGGATGCTCAAGGGCATTCAGGTGGCATTTGGATCCTATGGGATTCTCATGATTGGAAAGTTGAGGTGTTGTAGAGTGAGGCTCAATTTGTGCACATGAAGGTTGCGTGGAAAAATGCTATCCCTTGGCTCCTTACGGTTGTTTATGGAAGTTCCCATTACCAACAATGTGGCAGGCTATGGGATTTCTTGAAGGATACAGCAGTTTCTATGCCTAACCCCTAGGTGGTCCTTAGTGACTTCAACGCGTTACTGCATAATCATGAAATAAATAGAGCTCCCACAGGCTCCTCTATTAGGAGCATGGTAACATTTAAAGATGTGGTGGTGGATTGTGACTTGATAGATGCAGGTTTCCAAGGGTATCCATATACTCGGTATAATGGTAATATTGAGCAAAGATTAGATAGGATGCTTATAAACATCCACTGGAGGTTGCGATTTCCGGAAGGGACAGTTTATCACCTCCCTACTTTTAAATCAGATCACAGACCAGTGCTTGTCCAGTTTAGCCAGGAAAGAGGGATCAATAGAATTAGAAGACCTTTTAGATTTCTTGCCGCATGGCTAACTCACGAGGATTTTGGTAGATTCATGAGATACAACTGGAAAAATAACATTCCATTGAACCAACAAATGATCCAATTTAAGAAAGAGTTGGAACAATGGAACAAAGAAGTGTTTGGGAATATTTTTAGAAAGAAAAAGCAGCTTCTTCGCCAGTTGGATAGTATTAATAACCAAATGGTGCTTGGTTATAGTCCTATATTGGAAGCTAGACAGCAGGAGGCTTGGAAGAAATATGAGGAAGTCTTGGGGCATGAAGAGATTCTATGGTTCCAAAAGTCCAAATCAAAATGGTTGGCCTTTAGAGATAGAAATTCTAAATATTTTCATGGCATCACAGCAGTGAGAAGAAATAAAAATAAGGTTGAAGCAATCCAAAACGATGAAGGCACTTGGATAGCTAACAAGGAGGAGTTAGAAGATTATGTGACTAGTTACTACAAAAAGCTCTTCATTGATGATAGTCAAAATGAAGAGTTTTGCCTTAAAAATTCCTTTCCTAGAGTGGAGGAGGATAAGTTAGTAGCCCTTGGAAGCACGATTACCTGTGAGGAGATTTTTAGGGCTATTCGTTGTATGGGTGGTTTCAAAGCCCCGGGGCCCGACGATTTCCAACCCATCTTTTACAAATCTCAATGGGTTGTTGTGGATAGGGATTTTTGTCATCTTATTATGGATATCTTTGAAAACCCATCTAGGGTAGGGGATATTAATGACACTTTAATTATCTTGATCCCTAAGGTTGAGCCGGTTACAAAGTTAAAAGACTTTCGCCCAATAAGTCTTTGTAATGTTTCTTACAAGACAGTAACGAAGATCATAGCTTTGAGACTAAGAGGAAATATTGAGAAGTTAGTTAGCCCTTGCCGGTGCAACTTCATTCCTAATCGTCAGAGCAGTGATAACATTGTTATAGCACAGGAAGTCTTTCACTTCATGAGAAGTAAGAAAGGGAAGAAAGGTTGGATGGCCATTAAGGTTGATATTGAAAAAGCCTATGATAGGCTTAAGTGGAATTTTGTTCGTGATACTTTGGAAGACATTGGGTACCCTAACAATTTTTTGGAACTCATTTGGAGATGCATATCCTTAGCCAGTATGCGTTTGTTGTGGAATGGGGAAGCCTTGGAGCCGTTTGTACCAATGTGTGGGATTAGACAAGGAGACCCTATCTCTCCTTACATCTTTGTTCTGTGCATTGAAAGACTTTTTCATCTTATTACTATTGCTGTGGAGAATAAGTTTTGGAAGCCTATTAAGTTGAGCAAGGATGGCCCCTTGTTGTCTCATCTTGCTTTTGCAGATGACCTTATGCTTTTTGCCGAAGCTAGTGTTGATCAGGTAGAAGTAATCCAAACCGTCATGGACCCTTTTTTGTCAAATGTAACGTCCTTCGTTACATTAGTAATCCAAATTAATTTTCTATAAAAACCATTAAAATATTTAAATTAAATAGTCGAGTCATAAAATTTTTCTCAATAAAATCAAGTCTGAAAGCGTCTCGTATATTCAAAATAAATAAGTAAAGTATTATTGCTAAATAAACCATTATATCCAAATAAAATAAAGTCTCATAAATATACATTAATAAAAACCACAACTCTTTTACAATTGTTTTTGTCTCAAAACACGGGTGCCTAATAAACCCAAAAGAAATAAATAAATAAACCATAACTAATATCTTCAAGACTCTCTCAAAACGCTGCATCATCTATCCATCACCTGTAAGCTTTGAAAGACAACACCACTAATGAGATTTTTAATCCCAGTAAGTAAACACAGTTTTTAAAAGGTTTTCGAAAAGATATTGCTTTCAGCCGGCGTGGCAACCAGAAAAACAACCATGGTAATTCGCCATTTTCAAAATAATATAATTTCAAAGTATCTTAAATAATAACGTAAATAAACCACAACACAAATAATATTAACAACAAAACAAACACATCAATGCAATGACATCTCATTGCCTTTTCTTTGTAGGAGTCCATTTGCCATTGCCTCGCATTAGGCCACTCTGCCATTATTACGAGTTAGGCCTTTTGCCATCTCTACGAAGGAAGTATTCACAACTTTGCAATGTCCAACATTGCCTTCTCCATGTAGGACGTCCTTTTGTCATCGCCTCGCATTAGGCCAATATGATATCGCTACGAGTTAGTCCCTTTGGCATCTCTATGAAGGAAGTATCCACAATCTTGCAATGTCCAACATTGCCTTCTCTATGTAGGAGGCCATTTGCCATCACCTCTCATTAGGCCAGTATGCCATCACTACAAGTTAGGCCCCTTGCCATCTCTACGAAGGAGGTATCTATACCCTTGCAATAATCATCATTGCCTTCTCCTTGAGGGAGGCCCTTTGCCATTGCCTCGCATTAGGCCAATCTGTCATCGCTACGAGTTAGGCCCTTTGCCGTCTCCTCGAATGAGGTATCTCAAAAGATTATCTCTCCCCAAGGGAGATAGTCGCGCTGTCGTGCACGCGCCAAAAAGCGAGCGATTTGTAAAAATGTAGTTTAGGGAGCGACAACTCGGATATCGTCTCACAAGGACTCTTGGGGTGTTGTTAACATAAAAAGTCAGATTTGGGGGGTTTTGAGAATGAAAACTAAATAAAGGAAAACAGAACAGCAAAACAATGCAATAAAAACAGAGCAGTTTAAAAGATTATCAAATAAGCTAAAGACGATTAATCTACTGTTCTCAATTTCCCAACCATCATCGGTTCATGTAAATTCCAAGCCTTAAGCAGATTCTAATCCCCTTTCGGTTGTAGCAACAATTAACAAGCGAAATCACCACTACGAGATATATGTTCCTATTCCCGAATTAAGCAAACGGGGTTAAGCCCTTCGTGAACTAAGCGAACACGAATTGAACACACGCGAATTAAGCAAACGCGATTAAATATAGGAACATAACATCACCGAAATAAATCAACACAACACTATACACTCCTGAATTAAGCAAACAGAAATATATAGCATAGCATTGAAAAGGGAAAAGCATACAAAACAGGAATTACAAAACCTCAAGTGTAGTGGAAATCGATTACAGTAGACTAATCAAGGAGACTAGTTCTCCATTACAAAAGAAACACAAAATGCTAAACCTACTGTTGCAGCCGCAACTGTGTAAAGAAAAGAAAAGAAAAGAAGATGATAAAAACTGAGTGTTCTGTCCTTAAACAGACTTAAATACAACTTCTGGATTTCGCGGGCTCGCAAGGCGAGCACACCTTCGCGAGGCGAATAATACGAACAGTCTTCAGTGGTTGGCTCTCTCGCGAGGCGAGCTTATCATTCACGAGGCGAGACTCTTCAAATTCCAAACTGTCACAGCCGTGACCTTCAACACGGGTAAGCCGTGATGGTCTCTGGTCTTCCTTCTCGCGAGGCGAGACATGATTCGCGGGGCGACACAGAAAGGGTTGCAATTTCTGGAACAGTCTGCCTTCAGGCTCGCGGGGCGAATGCACTCTCGCGGGGCGAAGAATCCAAAACTGCTTCACTTTATTACCTGAAAACAAGAAATAACATAAGTGCTTTATTTGACTCTAAATCAACTAAATTAACCTAAAAATACTCTAGAGACTCAAAATGCTGCTTAAAGACAATCAAGTCTAATTTGGGCGAAAACGATATATAATTAGCACAAAACCCTGGTCATACTAGCCATAAAACTAGATGAGCCAGCGACTTATCAAAATACCCCAAACTTAAACTTTGCTTGTCCCCAAGCAAGCTAAAACTCAAAAAGGACTCAACTTGGCAAGCTTAAGGATTCAATCAACTTTGCACAAATTTCAAGCAATTCTAACAAAATAGTTTTTCCTCAATGATTTCCCCCTTTCAAACAAAGCAATCCCCACATTCATTTACTCTAAACATTTGAGAATTTCATCATTCAAACAATCATTAATCTAAGAAAGGGATCCAAGTTACACACAAAAGAGAGATCACCAAATTCAAACAATCGCCTTCCTCACAAGGGAATTTAGTGTTTCGCTCATTCGCTCAGTTTTTGTCAGGCTAACAACATTTCACTCAATTCACCTTGCAGAAGCACTTCCCATAAATTTGATTTTCATCTCCAAATGATTCCCACAGCAAACATGCATGCAACATCAAAAGGTCTTTCAAGGTTGTAATGGGGCCCGGCTAAGGGTAGGATATACAAAGGAATTAGGCTTAAGTCCATAGGAACTTAGAGAGCAAGAAACATTTTTATGCATTGAACTTCCACTCAAATTCCTTTTTCCATTTTTCTTTATGCTTTGGGTGACTACAGCCTTCTCCTTCAAATAGCCTTTTTGACATTCTTGAACTTTTTAATTCTTTTTTTTTTCTCTTTTTTTTTTCATTCATTTTTTTTTCAACCTTTGGCTCCAACCTTTTTATTATATATATTTTTTATTTTTTTCTCACTCCAGAATGACATGTCATATCCTTGTAGCCACCCCAAACTTGGTTTCTTGCAAACCTTCTCTTGCTAAGCTTCCATGCTCTCCTAATCCTATGACCGGGTTAACATGGTTTTTCCAGATTTTAGGCTCATAACATCAGGTCATCAAGAATTAACAGGCTAATCAGGCTCAATGGGGCTAACTAGGAAACATGCATTAGGGATGGTTATTTTAGGCCAAGTGGTTATTTACAAAGAAAATCTGCCTAAATCATCTGATGCAAACACATAAACATGCAAACCAAGAAGAAATTCAAGCAAATTCGGGAAAGTGCAGCTCAAAAGTGATTCTCACAATTAAAAACATGTTGGAGGCTCAAATCCTCACCTGGACATTTTTGCAAATTGTTTGACCGAGATTCTATCCCTAGTGTGTGCTTCCCATCACCCCAAACTTATCATAAATCATGCCATCACAACAAAATATCTCAAAGTTCAGTTTTTAATTTTACATATGGGGATCAAATTTCAAAAACAAAAATTTTCAACCTAGGGGGAATCATCAATAGTCAACACATGACATGCAATCAATCTATGCAAATTCAACCAAATACCATTCAGCTTGCTGACACAAGACTCAACACAACTCTTGAGCTTCTCAAATTATTCAAGAGCTGAAGAAAAGAAAACAAAAACAAAGCAAGGCAAAGCAATTAAAAAGGGTAAAGTTCAGAGAAAACTCATGGGGGCGGTTCCACCGGGATCCCACTGTCTGTGATACAGTGGCCACGGGATACCCAAAGTGCAATTTGATCCTCCCGGATCCCATGGCATGCAGCATAAGGCCCACGTGATAGACAAGGGACGGAAGCTTGTTCCATGGTTCCCTAACTTGCAGCCTTGATATGGGAGTGAGTGCTTGACAATCATGGTGACTCCGCCAAGTGCGGCGGACTTATCACTCCCTCTTGGGTTAAGGTTGACCTCTTTCTCAATAAAGTCCTCCCAATAAAATCGGGGTTCAACCACTTGGACTGGCCATGGTGGAAAATCCAGAGGCTTGAACTCCGGCACTGGTGGTTCCACAGTGGGAGGTGGCAAATAAGTAGCTGGGGTCTCCGGTGCTGCTTCAACTTCTGCATGTTCTTCATTCACTGCATTACCAGATTCATCACCTGTTAAACCTGCAGAATTCTCAGCACACACCACAAAAAGGTTAGTTTTAGTACAGTCAGTAGATATGGTACAATAAACTGAATCAGTAAAGGTCTGAATGTCTGGAAATTCATCACACAGTTCATCCACCCCATTACTTTCGACACATGCATCTAATTCCAAAGGTTCTTCATTATCCTCAAGCTTATTGCCTTGATTGTAAGGATGGACTGCATAAGCTTGAGGCAAATCAGTAACCGACCCTTCTTTCAGAATGGGGCATGCATCAAACAGGTGCTCAGGAGAGCCGCACATGCCACAAAACCTTGCCTGCTGAACCTTATCCATTACCAATTGCTTCACCAAAGAAGTGAGCCTATCAATTTTTTTCTCCAGGGCCTGGTTGGAAGAAGAGCTATGGACCTCATTCACACCAATCATGTCAAAACCATTGCTAAACTCATAACTTCCAGCAAAATTAGGATAATTTATGCATGGTGGTGGCCTATCAAAGTTAGGATAATATATGCATGGTGGTGGCTTATAATCAACATTAGGCATATCACCAAACAGGAAATTATCCATAGCAGTACTAAGATTCATAACCAGACAAATTCAGCAAAATGTTTTTTTTTTTAAATTTAATTTTCTGTTAATAACAACAAGAGTCCCCGGCAACGGCGCCAATTTTTGGTCGCGCTGTCGCGCACGTGCCAAAAAGCTAGCGGTTTGTAAAAATGTAGTTTAGGGAGCGACAACTCGGATATCGTCTCACAAGGACTCTTGGGGTGTTGTTAACAGAAAAAGTCAGATTTGGGGGGTTTTGAGATCGAAAACTAAATAAAGGAAAACAGAACAGCAAAACAATGCAATAAAAACAGAGCAGTTTAAAAGATTATCAAATAAGCTAAAGACGATTAATCTACTGTTCTCAATTTCCCAACCATCATCGGTTCATGTAAATTCCAAGCCCTAAGCAGATTCTAATCCCCTTTCGGTTGTAGCAACAATTAACAAGCGAAATCGCCACTACGAGATATATGTTCCTATTCCCGAATTAAGCAAACGGGGTTAAGCCCTTCGTGAACTAAGCGAACACGAATTGAACACACGCGAATTAAGAAAGCGCGATTAAATATAGGAACATAACATCACCGAAATAAATCAACACAATACTATACACTCCTGAATTAAGCAAACAGAAATATATAGCATAGCATTGAAAAGGGAAAAGCATACAAAACAGGAATTACAAAACCTCAAGTGTAGTGGAAATCGATTACAGTAGACTAATCAAGGAGACTAGTTCTCCATTACAAAAGAAACACAAAATGCTAAACCTACTGTTGCAGCCGCAACTGTGTAAAGAAAAGAAAAGAAAAGAAGATGATAAAAACTGACTGTTCTGTCCTAAAACAGACTTAAATACAGCTTCTGGATTCCGCGGGCTCGTGAGGCGAGCACACCTTCGCGAGGAGAATAATACGAACAGTCTTCAGTGGTTGGCTCTCTCGTGAGGCGAGCTCATCATTCGCGAGGCGAGACTCTTCAAATTCCAAACTGTCACAGCCGTGACCTTCAACACGGGTAAGCCGTGATGGTCTCTGGTCTTCCTTCTCGCGAGGCGAGACATGATTCGCGGGGCGACACAGAAAGGGTTGCAATTTCTGGAACAGTCTGCCTTCAGGTTCGCGGGGCGAATGCACTCTCGCGGGGCGAAGAATCCAAAACTGCTTCACTTTATTACCTGAAAACAAGAAATAGCATAAGTGCTTTATTTGACTCTAAATCAACTAAATTAACCTAAAAATACTCTAGAGACTCAAAATGCTGCTTAAAGACAATCAAGTCTAATTTGGGCGAAAATGATATATAATTAGCACAAAACCCTGGTCATAATAGCCATAAAACTAGATGAACCAGCGGCTTATCAGGAGATAACCAAACACGCATATTTCCAAACGGTCATTCCAAAATAATCTCAATACATAAAATCATGTCACATGCATTAATACTCATCAAGTTCATATCAAAACAACAAACACTAAGGCATCACATATCTCAAAACATCATATCAAACAATTATAATCATATCACTCAATATGTAGATATTCAATCTCATAGTAATCAATCACCAATAAATTATCAATTTCATTTTAAATACAAAACTCCAAATCATTACCCTTTGAATTCATACTCAAACTCTTTAAAATCTATACCATGGAAGTTTAAAAATAAGGGTGTTTACTTGCTTCTCGTAGACCTCCCAAAATTCAAAAAATTGCCTAAGACGAATGTTAGTGTTTCACCAAAATTTTCTTCTATGTTTACTGATGTTGTTGGATCGCTAACACAATTACGGCTCTCCCTCTCTCCTTCGTTCACGGTGCTCTGAAGAGTGCAGCCCTTATTCCCTTTTTGAAAACAAAACCTACGCCCCTTTTATTCACATGTCATATCCAATTGCAACTAAATAAAAGGGCTGATTATATATATATATATATATTTAACTATATATATTTTTTATATTAACTTTGTAATCTTTTAATTATTAATCAACTCTAATAAATTAATCTTTTTTTTTTTTACACTAAACTTCCTAATAGCTTAATCTTTTATTAAAAATACTATATTAAAATTTTAGGATGGTACATCAAAGCTCTAGGGAGAAGGTCAATGTTGATATTACTAGAACATACTTTTCCCAAAATGTAAGTTGGCAAGTTAAAGAGTCTCCAACCAGTCCTTTCAGTTTTTGTTAGATAAGGTGAATCAGAGGCTTAGCAAATGAAAGGCAAATATGTAACATCCCAAATTTCTAATATAATCCTTTTTAATAAAAGAACAACATATTATGAGGTTTAGTATAGAATTTGGTAGTAAATGAATTTATTGCAGTTGTTAGTGATTAAAAATAATAATAATACAAAATTGGATATATATATATATATATATATATATATAATGTTAATAATAAAGGGGTTCCTAAAATTGCAAAACACAAATTTGGCACATTTAGACAAATTGCAACTCACCTTGCATCTCCAAGAATTCGTTTGAATTCCTAGTATATATGAATAAAGAAGGAAATGTGGGCCATGGGTAGAATTGGAATGGAGAATTGGTTTTGACTCTTATATTAAAAGCTGGAAACCCTATTTTTCTATCATAAACACCGCCGAACAGTAAAAGAAAGAGGGGAGCGTGGATTTCAAAGAGGCTAGCAAGAAAAGATCGGGAGTTTTGAGTGAAACACTTGAATTCGTTTTAGGTACTAATTGAAAGTCTACAAAAGGTGAGTAAAAATATCTTTATTCACTCTTCCATGGTACAATTAATTTTAGGGTTCCTGGTTCTTGATTTAAGGTACTTAAAAATATTTTGGGGTTTATATGAATTGACATCATAAATATGTTTTTCTTTAATTGTATATATAAAAAAAATAGTTTTGTATGAAATTGTCGTGTTGTATGCCTGTAAGTTCCTTTCTTTAATTGTTGATGGCAAAAACGTTAGCCAGCGCTAATTCTCATTGAACTGAGCGTGAAGTTCTACTTCACTGGGCATGGCCAATTCTTATTTGATATTGGAAATAAATCTTTTTGGGTTCCTGGGTCATGCTCCACTCAAGTTTTAGTTAATTGGACAATAATCATACTTTTTTTTATTAATTATAGTATGGGTCATTTCCAATTTTAATTATTATTAAAGAATATGTTTAATTGGTAAGGATTGTGTTGTTGTGACATGCTCTTTTATATTATATATGATGTTATAGTGTTGTCTTGTCATGATATTATAGTGTTGAGACTGATGTATGAGGTTATATGTCATGTCATGGGGTCATGATATATGCCCAAAATATGTTTTTGAGATATTATTTGGGATTGTTGAGGTACCCTCTTCTAGGAAGAGGGAGACAAATACTTCCTCATTAGAGGGGATGACAGATACCTCCTCGTTAGAGGGGATGATAGATACCTCCTCGTTAGAGGGGAAGACAGATACCTCCTCGTTAGAGGGGAAGACAGATACCTCCTCGTTAGAGGAGAAGAAAAATACCTCCTCGTTAGAGGGGAAGACAGATACCTCCTTCTGGGAAGGGGAATGACAGATACCTCCTCGTTAGAGGGGAAGACGGATACATCCTGAAGACCCATTATAGATACCCCTTCTAAGAAGGGGAAGACATTTGGATGCCATTGCATTTGTCATGAGCTCATAGACTTAAATTTTTGGTAATTAAATAAAAGAGACTTGGATACCCATTGAGATTGATTGGACACGGGAGATGTCCTTTGAATGATTTTACTTATATTATGTGGATTGAACTATTTCTTTTGATGGCGTTACGTTTTATACATGAGTTTCATAAGGTTAATATTTATTCTTTAATTTATGAAGACATTTTTGAGTTATATCATTTTGAAAATTAGCAGGTACCATGGTTGATTTTCCAGTTGCCGCGCCGACTGAGAACAACACTATTTGCGAACCTTTTCATTAAATGATTTTTATTCACTGGGATTATATCTCATTAAAAGTGTTGTTTTCAGAGCACGAGTATGACGTCACTGAAACTGAAGAGGCGTGAAGACTAAGTGGATTCTATTAGTCATTTTTAGTTTGGTCAGTATTTTCTTAAATGCGGAGTCGTATGTGGACAGACACGTTTATTTATTTATCGTTGGGTTTATTATTAGACGCCCGGTTTTGAGGCTTTTGGTTTTATTTGGATGTGTGGAGTTTTATTATATTATTACTTTGGATACTTTATTACTATTTTAATTAATATAAGGTATATTCAGACTCAATTAATCTGTGAAATTTTTATGACTTGTATATTTTAATTAAATGTTTTGAAGGATTTTCATTGAAATTAATTTGGTTTACTAATGTAACGAAGGACGTTGCATTTTTGGTATCAGAGCAGTTCGATTCTAAATCGGACTGTGGTAGTGGGGCTTTTTTAAAAACAAAACTTGGGCGCATAGGATGGTTGTTAGAGTTATAATTCTGCATTCTATTCTTTTGGATATTGGACTTGATCAACCCACTGTTTGATTGGTGGTATGCAGATTATGGCAGCGAACAGGCGAGGGAGAAATGATGCACTTGCAACGACTTTGGCTCGAATGACCAGAGTTATGCAGGAGCAGACGGAGACTCTCCGTCAGATGAGGGGTAACGGGGACGTGCTTAACGTGGTACCGGTTGCAGCACCAGATCCAGAGTACAAGGATCTGTCAGAGTTCAGGAACAATAATCCGCCAGCTTTTCGAGGGGCCATCGATCCTATTGAGGCAGAGGAATGGTTGCTGAAATTAGAGAAAATATTCCGGGTCATGAAGTGCGCCGATGCTCGGAAGGTGGATTTTGCCACCTATATGCTAGAGTCGGATGCAGAGCACTGGTGGAACTGTGCTAGGGGCGGATTGCTTGCTTTGGACGCCCCTATCACGTGGGACATATTCAAGGAGGTATTTCTGGAGAAGTACTTTCCGCACAATGTCTGGATACAGAAGGAGATGGAGTTTCTACAGCTTCGTCAGGGGAGTATGACAGTGACGGAATATGTGGCCAAGTTCGAGAGGCTTGCAAGGTTCTCTACTCAGGTGAGGGATAATCCTGATGGTCAGTGGAAAGCAATTAAGTTTGAGCAAGGTTTGAAGCCAGAGCTGCAGAGCCTTATTGGGCTCCTGGAGATTCGAGACTACCCCACTTTAGTAAACAAGTGTAGGGTGGTGGAGCGGAATATGCAAGTTGTGTTGGCTGAGAAACCGAAGGAGAAGAGCTTTAGTGACAACAGGAGTTTTCAGGGCAGAGATGGGAAATTTTTGAAGCATTTGCGACCCGTCTCCACCATCAGCAAAGGGGAGCAAGTGCATGGAGCTCAGAGGGACAAGGTCACCGGGTGCCATAAGTGCGATTTTGTTCATGGGGATCGCTCGTGTCCCGCAGTCCAGACTACTTGCTACAAGTGTGGCAAGACAGGTCACTTTGCCAAAACTTGCTGAAATGGAGGGCAATCCCAACCAAGGCCACAGAACCAAGGGAGGGTCTTTACACTCCAAGGAGAGAAAGTGAAGGAGTCAGATGGTCTGAGCCAAGGTATGGGTTTTATTAAAGAGATGAGAGTCGTTGCATTGTTTGATTCAGGAGCAACTCACTTTTTTATATCTCATGTATGTGTGAAAAATATAGATTTCCATGTTTCCAAATTACCATTTGATTTGCGTGTTTCTACTCTCGTGGAGGGTAAACTTGTTACCTCCATTGCCTGTTTGAATTGCTCCTTAGTTTATCAATACTTGACTTTTTCTGTTGACCTTATATGCTTGCCTATGTCTGGATTGGATGTCATTCTTGGTATGTATTATTTGTCTTCAAATCATGTTGTTATAAATTGTTCTGATAAAACTATCTCCGTTACTAAATAGCCAATGTATAATGAATCTTCCCTATCCAATTCTTTTGCATATGTTGTTTCTTGTCATAAGTGCTTAGCTGAGGGATCTCAAGGATGCATACTATTATTCTCTGCTAAGATAGAGGCTGAGAGTGATGTGAGGCCATACTTGTGGTGTGAGTTCTAGGATTTTTTTCCTAAGGGTGTCTTTAGCTTACCTCCGAATAGGGAAGTTGAGTTTAGCATAGATCTAGTTCAAAGAGTGGACCAAAGTCTGTAGCGCCTTATAGGATGACACCTCTAGAGTGGAGTGAGCTTAAGAAATAGTTAGAGGAGTTTAGGGATATGAATGTAAATGTATCTCTTAGTGCTCTAAGTTTGAAATTGAATAGGTTGGAAATTTGCAGTGACCTTAGGGAAGCGATTAGGCGAGAGCAGCTTTTGGACCAGGAATTACAATCTCTTTCGGGGCAAGAGAATCAAGTGTTGTATACTGATAGTTAGTGTTGTTTAAGGATGAGAATGTTGTTCCTAAGAAAAGGAGCCTTAGAGAGAAGGTTTTAGAGGAAGCGCATAAGGGAAAGTTAACCATACATCCAGGAATATCTAAGATGTATCAAGACCTAAAGAAGATGTATTGAAGGTCATGAAGAGAGAGAGAGAGAGATGGGGCCATCTTTATAGTCAAGTGTCTAGTATGTCAAAAAGTTAAATAAAACATCAGAGACCTTAAGCTTTGCTGCAGCCTTTAGAAAATTCCTCAATGGAAGTGAGAAAGGATCTCTATGGATTGTGTGATAGGGTTACCTAGGACTTGTTTGGGTTTAGATGTCATGCGGATAATTGTGGATAGGTTGACAACATCATCCAAATCTTTTCAGCACAGACATATATACTCAGTGTTGCAGTACCTTTAATCTATTGTTTTGGTAAGACATGTTAATTTCGGGGACGAAATTCTTTAAGGAGGGGAGAAAATGTAACATCCCAAATTTCTAATATAATCCTTTTTAATAAAAGAACAACTTATTATGAGGTCTAGTATAGAATTTGGTAGTAAATGAATTTATTGCAGTTGTTAGTGATTAAAAATAATAATAATACAAAATTGGATATATATATATATATACATATATATAATGTTAATAATAAAGGGGTTCCTAAAATTACAAAACACAAATTTGGCGCATTTAGCCAAATTGCAACTCACCTTGCATCTCCCACAATTCGTTTGAATTCCTAGTATATATGAATAAAGAAGGAAATGTGGGCCATGGGTAGAATTGGAATGGAGAATGGGTTTTGACTCTTATATTAAAAGCTGGAAAACCCTATTTTTCTATCATAAACACCGCCGAACAGTAAAAGAAAGAGGGGAGCGTGGATTTCAAAGAGGCTAGCAAGAAGAGATCAGGAGTTTTGAGTGAAACACTTGAATTCGTTTTAGGTACTAATTGAAAGTCTACAAAAGGTGAGTAAAAACATCTTTATTCACTCTTCCATGGTACAATTAATTTTAGGGTTCCTGGTTCTTGATTTAAGGTTTTTAAAAATATTTTCGGGTTTATATGAATTGACATAATAAATATGTTTTTCTTTAATTGTATATAAAAAAAATAGTTTTGTATGAAATTGTCGTGTTGTGTGCCTGTAAGTTCCTTTCTTTAATTGTTGATGGCAAAAACGTTAGCCAGCACTAATTCTCATTGAACTGAGCGTGAAGTTCTACTTCACTGGGCATGGCAAATTCTTATTTGATATTGGAAATAAATCTTTTTGGGTTCCTGGGTCATGCTCCACTCAAGTTTTAGTTAATTGGACAATAATCATATTTTTTTTTATTAATTATAGTATGGGTCATTTCCAATTTTAATTATTATTAAATATGTTTAATTGGTAAGGATTGTGTTGTTGTGACATGCTCTTTTATATTATATATGATGTTATAGTGTTGTCTTGTCATGATATTATAGCGTTGAGACTGATGTATGAGGTCATATGTCATGTTATGGGGTCATGATATATGCCCAAAATATGTTTTTGAGATATTATTTGGGATTGTTAAGGTACCCTCTTCTGGGAAGAGGGAGACAGATACCTCCTCGTTAGAGGGGATGACAGATACCTCCTCGTTAGAGGGAAGACATATACCTCCTCGTTGGAGGGGAAGACAGATACCTCCTCGTTAGAGGGGAAGACAGATACCTCCTCGTTAGAGGGGAAGACAGATACCTCCTTCTGGGAAGGGAATGACAGATACCTCCTCGTTAGAGGGGAAGACGGATACATCCTGAAGACCCATTATAGATACCCCTTCTGAGAAGGGAAAGACATTTGGACGCCATTGCATTTGTCATGAGCTCATAGACTTAAATTTTTGGTAATTAAATAAAAGAGACTTGGATACCCATTGAGATTGATTGGACACGAGAGATGTCCTTTGAATGATTTTACTTATATTATGAGGATCGAACTATTTCTTTTGATGGTGTTACGTTTTATACATGTGTTTCATAAGGTTAATATTTATTCTTTAATTTATGAAGACATTTTTGAGTTATATCATTTTGAAAATTAGCGGGTACCATGGTTGATTTTCCGGTTGCCGCGCCGGCTGAGAACAACACTATTTACGAACCTTTTCGTTAAATGATTTTTATTCACTGGGATTATATCTCATTAAAAGTGTTGTTTTCAGAGCACGAGTACGACGTCACTGAAACTGAAGAGGTGTGAAGACTAAGTGGATTCTATTAGTCATTTTAAGTTTGGCCAATATTTTCTTAAATGCGGAGTCGTATGTGGAAAGACGCGTTTATTTATTTATCGTTGGGTTTATTTGTAGACTCCCGATTTTGAGGCTTTTGGTTTTATTTGGATGTGTGGATTTTTATTATATTATTATTTTGGATACTTTATTACTATTTTAATTAATATAAGGTATATTCAGACTCAATTAATCTGCGAAATTTTTATGACTTGTATATTTTAATTAAATGTTTTGAAGGATTTTCATTGAAATTAATTTGGTTTACTAATGTAATGAAGGACGTTACAAAATATGTTGTTCATGACCGAAAGAGTAACATTAGCTAAGTCGTTTCTTCAGGCTTTACCTAGATATGTCATGCAATCAGTGGCCCTCCCAACTCGTATTTGTGATGAAATTGATCGTAAGTGTAGAAAGTTTGTGTGGGGAGAGGATGATCAACACAAAAATACACACTGTTCCTTGGAGAGAATTATGTGAGCGGTAGGATAGGGGTGGTCTTGGGTTCAGATCAACAAGATCCATGAACAATGCTTTCTTTATGAAAGCTGGGTGAAGGCTAACTAGGCGCAGGAACTCCCTATGGGCATCGATTATTTGGTCCAAATATAAATGTGGTGAGCAAACCAAGCCTCTGATTGATAAAAGTAAGCAAGGGTCTAATTTTTGGAGGATGAGTGGAACTGGTCCAATCTTCGTGAATATATGGAGGTGGAAAGGTCCGGAATGTATTAGGTTGCATATGTGGAAGGTGGCTAAAAATGATTTGCTTACCAATGAGATGAGGTACAAAAGAGGTCTATCAAGTAATAATCTATGTCCTTTATGAGAAAATGCAACTGAGGATACACTGCATGTCATGCGGAATTGCCCTAGTGCTGTCTGTAACACCCCGTTTTTACTGTTTTTATTGTTTTCACGGTTTTTACCGTTTTGTTGTTTTTGCTGTTTTTAGTGTTTTTCAATTATCGGTAGAATTTTAATTGTTAGTAATTTTTATATTGGATCTATAAAATGATTTTTAATAAAATAAAATCATAGTTATACTCTACCTTATGGTAGAAGCTTATGGTAAAAATTTGGGTTTAAAACTCAGATGAAACCTAGTCTGCGTTTTCATTGACAGTAAGATTTTAATAGTCAGAAAACTTAATTTTGACCCGTGAACGAAACCGTTTAGGCTTATATTTTATTTCCAACCATAGTGGTTATTTTGAAAATTTTCAAAATAAATAGGTTATTATGTGTTATTCGGGCGAATACTCGACGATCGGGGATCGACGGAATCGAGAACGGAGGTGCAGAGACAAAACCCAACCCCGGACGTATAGGAACAATGACTCATTTGTGTTGACTCAAGGGGGTGAGTCATAGGGGTTAGTCGTCATGCATTAAATGCATGTAATGATGACTTTTAAGTGAAAAGTCCAAAATACCCTTAATCCTTCATTTTAACTGCAAGTTTGCCATGACACCAAATTACTCCTCGGACCCTTTTATCCCTAGGAAGCTCACGGCCACACCTTCATAAGACACACTTGGCATTTAATTTTTCTCATTTGGTTCATTTTCTTCAATTTTCTCACCAAAAACTCTTAAGTCTTACACTTGGTTTACAAAGGAAGTATAAGTTATTGTTGGTTTCTTCAAATTATAAATGTAGATCGTTGTGATTCATGATCATATCTTCCTTTCCTGTCACAACTTTTCTTCAAATCTCAAGTTTTTACAAATTTCAAATTCCTAGATCTAGAACTTCAAAAATCTCTAGAAAATCATAGAAAAATCCTTTTAATGTGATTCCAATTTCTATGATCTTCATATGACTTCTATTTTCATTATCCATAAGCTTGAAAAATTTGGAGATTTCGAGCTATTTTTTTTAGAGTTGACCGAACCATGCTCAAAAAGGGTTTCGTAGTTTTTCTTCATTTTTAACTTGTTGTTTTGTTGATGATTCATGGCTAGGTTTTAGTGTTTCAAACCTTGAGTTCTAGGTGAACATTATCCTCTTGTTTAAAGTGATCAACAAAGGTATGGGGGAGATTACCATAATCCTACGTTAGGGTAGGCATGTTGATGGTTTACTTAGTGTTATTTAGTGTAATGGTCTTATAAATTATAAGTGTATAATTTTTGTAATTTATTGATTTATATGTGTGTGATCCTCTTGGAGGGATTGATTGATGTTTGTGTTTGTGGTAGAATTACTATTGATGTTGAATATGATTATATGATGCATGACTACATGAGAAAATTATATAAATCATCACTTTTTTTGGCCATTCGGCCTTGGCTGTTTAAAAGGGTTCCATGATGTGTTAAATTGTTTGAATAATTTTTATGAGAATTAAATGAATATATAAGAATATAGAAATTGGTTTGGATTGATTTGGATGTGTATATTGAAAGTTATGGATTTATGAGTCCTTAGGGACTAAATTGCAATTTCTGAGAATTTTAGTGACTGCACAGAAATTCGTGTTCTTGAATGTTAATATTGTAGTCCTTGATGGGACAAAACCATAGAAATTGGTTTGGTGTTAATTGGATTAATACATAAAAAGTTATAAGCTTTTTAGTGAAAAATGACCTTTTCGCAATTATTGAAAAATATTTGAGGCAGAAAAGTGATTTCTGGAAAATTTGAAGGCAACTGAAAATTATTTCTAAAGAAGTTGTTTTGGTGTGATTTAGAGTTATAAATAAAAAGTTATAAGCTTTTAAGTGAAAAAGGACTATTTTGTAATTAATGAAAGTTTAGGGACTAAAATACAATTTTCGAAAATAAATGTAATTGGAAATTTAGAAACTGTTTTTCATGCTGATAAAACTATTCTAAAACTCCAAAATGAGTTTTGGACCATTAGAGTATAAAATTGTTGAAAAAGGATTTACACGATTTACAAAATTAACGACGTTCAGTCAAACATTATGAATTTTGTATAAATGATGTAAAATCAGTGTTGCAACTTTTTCATATGAGTAATATAACTTAGGAGAATAAGACGTTTGAGGTGAAGAACCATATCTTTAAAAGTTTGGCTTTTTAAGCCTAAATTAAGTAAAAAGTGGCAAAACCGTTGTTTAACGTTTTAAAGATTTTTGAGGAAATATTTTGGAGAAATTGATACCTAAGTATCTTTCAGGGATATTACTCTTGAAAATGGATTGGATTTTATCTAAAGGTTTTGGTTCTAAGCCAAAAGGATTTTTGTCTTTCAAGACGAGATTTTACTGTAAAATGTAAAAACCTAAGTCAAGAATGACTTAGTGAAAATACGAACGTAATAATTTATGACGTGGGGTGGAACACGACCTTATGTCATAAAGTGTGGATAATTTATTATCCATATCCCATAAAATTTAATGGACTCGGAATGATTTGTTTTATTGAAAGCCAAAGAAACAGGCTCAACTAGAAAAGTACAGAGGAATAAATAATTGGACCTATGTTCCAATCTCATAATGTGCTAGGTTTCGTAATCAAGTATTCTAAGAAAACTTTGCACAAAGATGAAAGGTTACTTGAGAACTTTAGCTTGATAATTAAGTACCGGTGATTCGGACTTAAGGACATCTAGCATCTGTTACAGTACGTTGAAAGGATTCTGATGGAATCAAACAACGTCATCCGATGGATAGACGAGAAGAATGCATTTCCGGCAAAGTTTG
Source organism: Sophora flavescens (assembly GCA_030762895.1). Taxonomy (NCBI): domain Eukaryota; kingdom Viridiplantae; phylum Streptophyta; class Magnoliopsida; order Fabales; family Fabaceae; genus Sophora; species Sophora flavescens. The sequence continues at coordinate 159,120,069 of CM061067.1, read as the reverse complement.
CCTAAACACATAGTGAAACTATGTTCTGTAATGCTGTTGTGCCTAAGAGATCGAGCTAACACTTTAATGCGGGTGCAAATTTCGTAGTGACGATCTATTGATGCTTGGGGGTGTCGGGGTATGAAATACTCATATAGGCCCAGTTGGTTGCTCTTCTGTGGTATGGTGATCTTGCAATACACCGACATACTCTACTAGACACTATGTATTTTCTGGTGGTGTAGGATGTTCCCGAAAAAGCCAATGTGCACGTTGATGACTGGACGCATTCTATTGCCCAAGGCTGGTGTAGTCCGGAACAATCCTTCGAACCACTCTCTCCGACTGTTTGTTAAAACCATGGTATAGGGGATTAGAGGTCATTCCTCGAGTCTTAGATGTCTCTTATCTACGAAAAACAATGCCTTGTGATTATGTTGTTGTGAAACATTATTATTTATGTTGTGATGGATGATATGACTGTTTATTGATATTTGTGCGTACATGTGTGTCATACCACTGCATATCTGCGTTAAGTGTAAGATGAACGGAAATCTCACCTCATTTTTGTATTTTACGGTTTTTTTTTTCTATCTTGCGTTGGACGAAGATGATGACAACACTGTTTCGCCATCACATCCTGCTGGAGTTTGAGCGTACTTGGAGACATGGACACCGTCTCGAGGGCTTTAGTATAATGGATTTTTCTCAGTATTTTATGTCTGGCCAGTCTCGTGTCTATGTTATATTTTGTGGAGCTATGTCTCTAAAGATATGATTATTATAAACATATTTCAGTCTGTTGTTATTTACCGACATTGGTATTTCCGCCTTCTTTCTGAATATGTATGACTGATGATACGTGGAACTTGGTTTGTATAATATTGATGCATAAGTTGATGTTATATGTTAAAGACTATGTATGGTATTATTGTGAAAGAGAAAAGAAAAAAATAAACTCGTATTTTTGGCAAAATAATTATTTTCCGTTTTACTCGGTCTTATAAAAAAAATGTCACAGACAATGTAGCGCCCGAGAAGGGTGTTACATTATTTGGTATCAGAGCTGGCTGAGTCCGTTTGGGTTTGTGGTTTAGGTCTGTCTTTGTTTGTGCTGTCTGTTCTCTGTGTGTTTTTGATATTATTTCTGGAAGAAATGATATTTTTGGGGTGAGTTTATTGTAATCTACATGACTAATTGATTTTGGTTTTGCAGGATTATAATGTCTCGTGGCGGAGGAACTACGGCTATGAATGCAGCTGTGACAGCAATGTCACAAATGACTGCCGCGTTTGTTCGACGCGAGGAAAGGGGAGCTGAAAGCAGAGGACTGGATGAATTCTTGCGTAGAAATCCGACGGAATTCAAGGGAGAGTTTAAGCCTGAGAAAGTTGAACCGTGGATTCAATCTTTGGAGAAGATTTTTGCTGCGATGAGGTGTACTGATAACGACAAGGTTACTTATGCTGCCTACATGCTGGTGGGCGATGCTGAGAATTGGTGGAGAGGAGCTCGCCAAGTTCCTGAGCATGATCAACAATATGTGATTGGGAAGCTTTTCGTAGGATGTTTCTAGAGAAGTACTTTCTGACAAGTGCCAGAGATGCTAAAGAAATGGAATTTCTACAGTTGAGCCTGTCAAAGTTTTCTGCGTATCTGAGTGACAATCCACATGAAGGGTGGAAGTGTCGCAGATTCGAAGGAGGATTGCGATGTGAATTGAAAGAAGTAGTAGTTCCAATGGAAATATCTGTATTTCCGAGGCTGATAGACAAGTGTAGACAGATGGAGGATTTGAAGGCGAGCCGTGATGCTAATCAACAGAGTTATGGACCATCTAGGTTCAATAGGGGAAACTACAAGAATAACAATCGATTCCAGAGGAAGCCATGCAATAGGCCACAAGGTCAGCAGCAGTTCCAACAATGATCTTTTGGTGGATGCAGTGGAGGTGCTGGTTCATCTAGGAATGTTCCACATAAATGCATGAAGTGTGGCATGGGTCACACAACCAAAGACTGCAAGATTACGGGAATCATTTGTTTTAAGTGTGGACAGCCTGGACATGTTGCTAGAAACTGTGGACGATCTAATACGGAACCTTCGGTCAACAATGTGCGAGCTGCAAGGCCTAGAACTGGAGGAAGAGTTTATACAATGAGTGGTACTGAGGCCTTTCATAATGATGATATGATTCAGGGACAGTGTGTCATAGGAGGTAAATCTTTAACTGTACTGTTTGATTCAGGTGCGACGTATTCGTTCATTGCATATGACTGTGCTAAATTGTTAGGATTACCTGTCTTCTTTACCTTTTGACTTGATTATATCTACTCCTACTGCTAAACCTGTTTTGACTACTACATCTTGTTTGAATTGTGTTATCTTTGTAGAAGATAGGAATTTTTTGGTTAATTTAATCTGTTTGACTCTTTCGCAAATAGATGTGATACTAGGAATGGATTGGTTATGTTCTAACCATATCCTGTTAGACTGTGCCAATAAATCCTTACTTTTTCCTTAGGATGAGATTTCTGGATTTTTGTCTGCTAACCGAGTAAAAGCTTTTTTGAGAGAGGGAGCTCAAGGATACGTGTTACTGTTTTCCTTAGACGTCAAGAGTGAGATTGACTTACAGTCCATACCTGTTGTCAATGAGTTTCTTGAAGTTTTTCCTGAAGATGTACCTGGACTACCGCCTATTCGAGACATTGAGTTTGCGATTGATCTGGTACTGGGCTCTGGACCGATATCCATGGCACCATACCGTATGTCGCCATCAGAGCTAGAAGACTTGAAGAATCAAATAGTGGAACTGATGAGGAAAGAATTCATAAGACCTAGTGTATCACCCTGGGAAGCTCCAGTTTTGCTTGGGAAGAAGAAGGATGGAACTTCTCGCTTATGTGTAGACTTTCGTCAGTTAAACAAAGTGACGATTAAGAACAAATATCCACTACCGAGGATTGATGATTTGATGGATCAGTTGCGTGGAGCAGCAGTTTTCTCAAAGATAGATTTACGATCTGGTTACCATCAGATTCGTGTGAAGGCGGAGGATATCCCGAAGACAGCGTTTCGAATACGCTATGAGCATTATGAGTATCTTGTGATGCCGTTCGGAGTGACGAATGCACCTGCTATATTCATGGATTACATGAACATGATTTTTCGTCCTTATCTAGATTAGTTTATCGTTGTCTTTATAGACGACATCCTAATCTATTCTCCTAATCTAGAGAAACATGTTGAACATTGATGCGTGCAGAACACACTTAGGACAAGTGCACCCTGTCGCAGTAGTAATAAAGGAATTTGAGTTCCAGATATCGTACCCACAAGGATTAATTAATAATTACCAGACGAGAAAATTCTTATGCTATTTAGACAAATCAAATTGGTGAAATTATGAATTTTAGAAAGGAACAACAAAGACAAGAGTTCGCAAGCAAGAACACAAATATACAGAAAGGAGGATTCAATTATGAGAAAGTCTAGGGTCAAGGTTTCATTTGCACTTTTAATTCCCAATTTTTAATTCTTTATGATTTTTGAATTAAGCAACATATATCAATCCCTCAACGAATTCTATTAATACGTTTGGTCATTCACTATTAATAATCTTTTCCCCGAATTAATTTCCTATTTGGTCATGTAAGAAATTCAAATCCTGAGAAAGCATAAAGCACGAAGAGGTTGATTAATCTAATTGATTAACCTGATTGAAAGATTAGGATTAAAGTTTGATCATGCAATAATCCTAACATCAATTATTCTATATGTCTGTCAATTAATTGCGGTACGGCCGCCGATCAATCAATCAACTCAAATTTCCATCACTCAACTGATTAAGGACAAAGAGATCACTCTAAACTTCTTCTAGGAAGATGCGTTACCATAGGCTTGATTGTCAATCTCGTCTCCACTTTCTTATTCACATGCACAACATGAATCAAAAGGACTTGCAATGGTTGTATCGGGGCTACGGGGGAACAATAAAAGGTAGGATAAAAAGGATGAAGATAATTAGGATAAGTCACAACATAGTAAAATCAGGTTGAAAAGAAAACAAGTGAAACTCAATGCACAAGCACATAATAATCTTTCACTTCCAACCTTATTTCCATTATACTTCACCAAAAATCTTCCTTTTATCATATATTTTTTTTTATTTGAATCCATATGGATTGATTTTTTCTTTCTTTTTTCTTTTTGTTTTTTTTCTTTTTGTCTTTTTTTTTTCGCTTTCTGCTTTTCTACCCATCAACACACAAATAATCTTCAATGACCTTTTATCAACCCATTTACATGCTTCACCCAATGTCAAGAATAATCAAAATAATCAAATACATTCAACCTGAAATTCTCAAAAACGGGTAAGCAAGGAAATTTCATATCAAGCGCAAATGGGGCAACTAAGGGAATAATTTTGTCAACGCAACTCAGGAGGTCAAGAAAAATAAATCCTAATTGCCTTAATCACCTTCAAGCATGCATGTGAATTATTAAAGTCTCAACAAGATATCAAAGCAAGTTCTAGAATACATACCTAGAGAAGTATCACTCCCAAAAGAAAATTGGATTCAAAATGAAAATCCAATCAATTTGGCTCAAAACTCACTTTCTGGGATTAAGTTGAGAAGAAAAGCAAATGCAAGCAAACAGGCTAATTTTCAACTAGGATCACATCATGTCATATCAAACTGGAAAAAGATCGCTTTGCAAAACAATCTCTCATAAGCAATGAGGTGTCCTTCGAAAAATATCTCTATCTGCCTAACATTAATTCGAAAAATTCAAAGTCACATCTTGCCTAATTATTCACAATACTCAAGTGTAGTTCTTCACATTTTCAAAAATAAATGGGCAACGCCCATACGAAGTAACAAGTCTCGATCAATAGGCTCCATGGGGATTGCATGTATGACATCCGGGTGCAAGGCAGCAAGGTTACGAGCCAGATGTGTAATGTAGGAACCCATGGTAAAATATCGTTGTTGGTACCTACCCTTGGGCTTCTCCTGTTTCCTCAGATGCTGCAAGAATAAGTATCCCAGGTTGCAGCGGTTGCCATGCACTAAGCACCATAGAAAGAACAAGTCGATCTCAGTCACAACGGCCGTGCTCTGAGAACGACCATTAATGCCATGAGATATGAATCGATGCAACCATCGGAGCACGGGGTCACGAAGCATAGAGGCCTTACTCTGACTAGGATTATATGGCTGTCCTGGCCGGCTAATCTCTGTCCAAAAGATGGCATCAAAGAAATCAAGCGGAGGAGAAAATAGGGCCCCCTGGTAGGCTGGGGTCTGCATAGAAGCAGTTGTCTCAAAGTCCATGTGAATATTAAACTCAGTCAACGACATGCAAAAGTTGCGCCGATTAAGACGAAATCCAATGGTAGCAGGCTCCTAAGGGCTTTGCACCGAGCAATCAAAGTTCAATGTCACCCAAAATTCGAGAGTGGGCTCTCGATAAGCATCACAGTGAATGGCAGCTAGATGCTCCCATCCGCCACTACATAAATAACCCTCAATCTGCCTACGGACACCAAAGTCATCAATGGTCTGAGCATCGAGACATTTGGCTGGGACAAGCTGGAACTTCTGAAGTATTTCAAATCGCTCCTGATGCACAGAAGATTCCAATACCAGCGTGTGGGCGACAGAGACATTGGGAGCAGTAACTCGAGAAGTACTGGCCCTATCAGTAAGGCGCTGACGCTTAGGCGACATAGTTCCTGAAAATGCAAAATTACTATATCAGTCCAAAGAACCAAGCAATAATGCATAAGTTAATCCCCATCATACCTAAGAGCATAACAAAATAAAATACAAGAGCACCAAAACCACATAATCATCAGGATAATTCAAAGTTCACAGACATGCATTCAGCAGTAATCCAGCATTAATATGTGTAAAATGTCAAGTAAGTAACACCTACACTAGTCTCAGAATACCAAAGGAAACATAATGAAAATAATAGCACTGCAGGTCTGCAACCCCAAAAATCCCCAAATAAAGATACTATGGAGGTTTGATAGCTGATTCATATGTGTAAGTTAGCACAGTCACAACAGTAATCAAGCAAGTTCAAACCCAGTTCAGCATAACATGTAACAGCCATAACAATCCAAAAAAAATTCCTAAATTGAGATTTGTAAACCAAATCAAGAACATCTGGCAATGGTAACAAGCAATCCCACCCCACCTCCAAATCACAAATCATGTTCAACATTCAGTAAATGAAAGAGGGAGTGAATGCCAGAAAAAGAGTAATCTAGAGGAGCATACCTGGTAGAGGGGATGAATACAGTATAACACAAACAACCTTGACCCCAATGGTGCCCCAAACCCCAAATCAAGAAACTCAATGAGAAATTGAGCAGCGTATAGCAGCAGTAGAGACGGACGCGCGGCGGAGCATGGATGCATGGAGGAGAATTGCGTGCAACAGGGATGACGAAAGGAGCCGCTGCGTCGTGGTGGTCTGAGCGAACAGAGAAGAAGACAGAACTGGAACGAGGTAGTGACGTGCTGGTCGAAATACAACAGCGGCCCATGGCGGTGATGGCCAAATGGAGGTGCGCGCGGTGGTGGCTTTTGCGGACGGACTGAGCACAACGCACGACGGAGATGAAATGAGCAAGGAACTGCTGCGGTGGTAGCTTTTGGGCAGACAGACGAAAGAGAGATGGGGAGATAAGGTAGAGAAGGGTAAACAAGAAAAATAGGGTTTTTTTTTTGCTTTTACTTTAGTTATTTAAATATATATATATATATATATATATATATATATATTGAATTTTCTTCTTTATTAAAAAAAATATGAAAACGTATCATTTAGCGTTAAAGGGAATGAAACACAGCTGTGTCTCATTGAGAGGCCAGCGCATACGAAATTTAGACACATGTGTGTCTCATGATTGGGTCCGTAAGCGAAAATGAGACACAGGTGTGTCTTCAGTAGACACAACTGTGTCTCCCTTTAATTATTATTATTATTATTATTATTATTATTATTTAAATAAAAACTAAGAGGAATAAACACAAATTAAGAAAAGAAAATCCTCCCCACCTACACTTAAGTCCTAAGATAACAAAATAAAATAAAATAAAATAAAATAAAAAGGATAAAAAGGTTTAGAAACACAGGTTGCCTCCTGTGTAGCGTTTGTTTAACGTCTTGAGTCTGACGGTCAGCATAGATGCAATCAATCTTGAAGGCGGGTAACATATTTCATATGAAGAACATCCTCCTCATAATGTTTAGCACGTTGTCCATTGATCTTGAAAGTGCTACCATCATCCTTAGAAACCTCGAGCACACCAGATGGAAAAACTTGTGTCACGGTTTAAGGTCCATACCAAGGTGAGCGCAATTTTCTTGGAAAAAGATGCAAACGTGAGTTATAAATTTAAACTTTTTCACCAATATGAAACTCACACTGCTGAATGCGCTTATCATGCCATTTTTTTTGTTCGCTCCTTATACAACTTGGCATTTTCGTAAGCTTCAAGACTGATCAGCCTCTGGCTAGTCTAGTTTTATAACTAGAAAAACCTTGGCTTTGTGCTAATTTTATATCATTTTTGCCCAAATTAGACTTGATTGTCTTTAAGCAGCATTTTGAGTTTGTAAAGTATTTTTAGGTTAATTTGGTTGATTTAGAGTTAAATAAAGCACTTATGCTATTTTCTGTTTTCAGGTTAATAAAAAGAAATAAATCTGGAGCTTTCGCCCCGCGAGAAGGCATTCGCCTCGCGAACCTGAAGGTGACTGTGCCAGAAAATTTGCAATCCTTTCTGTGTCGCCCCGCGAATAGATTACTCGCCTCGCGAGACTGAAGACCAGAAGCCATGACTTTTCCATTCCTCGCCACGCGAGACGTACTTCGCCTCGCGAGAATACCAAACGCTGCAAGATTCGCCTCGCGAGACAGTGTTCGCCTCGCGAGTCCGCAGAATCCAGAATGTGTTTATAAGCCTGTTTGAAGGCAGAATTGAGGAGTTAGTTAGAGTTTTTAGTAGTGGTAGTTTATCTTCTTTTCTTAGATATGTTTTGTTTTCCTTTTGTAATGGAGAGCTAGTCTCCTAGGATTAATCTACTGCGATTGGTTTCCATTACCACACTTGAGATTCTGTAATTCCTAGTTTAATTGCTTTTCCCTTTTGATACCATATTATACATTTCTGTTTGTTATTTCAGGAGTGCATAGTGTTGTGTTGATTCATTTCGGTGATGTTATGTTCCTATACTTAATCGCGTTTGTTATTTTGCGTGTGTTCATTCATGTTCGTTTAGTTCATGAGGGCTTAACCCCGTTTGTTATTTCGAGAATAGGAACATATATCCGTGGTAGCGATTTCGTTGTAAATTGTTGCTACAACCGGGAGGGGATTAGAATCTGCTTAGGGCTTGGAATTGCATGAACCGATGATAGTTGGGAAATCGAGAACAGTAGGTTAATCGCTTTAGTTTAATTGTCAATCTCTTAAACTGCTCTGTTTATTGCTCTGTTTTCTGTTTATTTCTTTGTTTAGTTTCAAACCCAAACCCCCCAAAATCTAAATTTTTTTTGTTAACAACAACACCCAAGAGTCCTTGAGAGACGATATCCGAGTTGTCGCTCCCTATCTACATTATTTTACAAACCGCTCGCTTTTTGGCGCGTGGCGACAACGCGACCAAAAATTGGCGCCGTTACCGGGGACTCCTGTTGTTATTAGCAGAAAATTACATTAAAAAAAAAAAACTTTTGCTTTGCTGAATTAGTTTTGTCTGCTTTGTCTGGTTGTTTGATTGCCATGGATAATTACATGTATGAGTATTTGCCTAATGTTTATTATGAACCACCACCTTGCATGTATTATCCTGATTTTAGTGAACCCCCACCATGCATAAATTATCCTAATTTTGTTGGAGGTTATGAGTTTAGCAGTGGTTTTGACATGATTGGAGTGAATGAAGAGCAACCTTTTTCTCATAGCCAACATGGAGGAGAACGCAGCAGCTTGGATGAGATAGCTTCTTTGTTGCATCAAATGGCAGTAAGCCAGCATTATCAGCCTGACCCTACACTACACCAGCTCAGTCTGGAAGAATTGGTGCAACGGACAGCAGAGAACAATCAACGGATGGCAGAACAAAATCTTGAATTCCAACAGAAGTTAGCCATTCAAATTGATCACATTGTCTCCACCTCGGCTACACTGCAAACTCCACATTCCCTTGAAGAACATACGGAGTCACAAACAGTTGTTCTTGACAATGCTCCCTCTGGGGATGATTTTGATAATACTTCTGTTGATGAACCGTGTGTTGAATCTCCAGATATTCACTCTTCCCCTGATTCTATCTATTATACTACATGTGCTGATTGTACTGACACTGCTTTGTGTATAACATGTTTTGAAAGTTCATTCTTTTCAGGAAACATAGAAAATGAGGATCAGGAGGATCAGGAGGACATCTGCTTCACCATGCTTGAGGGTGATGAAGAACCTTTGGAAGTGGATGATTCAATTAACTCATATGCATGTGTTGAGAGTGATGGGATGGATGAGCTGTGTGCTGAATTTCCAGACATTCAGACTTTTTCTGATTCAGTTTATTGTACCATATGTACTGACTCTACTAACACTAACCTTTGTGTGGTGTGTGCTGAGATTTCTGCAGGTTTAGCAGGTGACGGAATTGATAGCACAGTGAATGAAGAACGTGCAGAAGTTGAAGCAGCACTGGAGACCCCAGCCACATATTTACCACCTCCCACTGTGGAACAACCGGTGATGGAGTTCAAGCCTCTGGATTTTGCACTGTGGCCAGTCCAAGAGGATGAGCCCCGATTCTATTGGGAGGACTTTATTGACAAGGTTGACAAAGAGGTCAACTGTGACCTGAGAGGGAGTGAGAAGTCCGCTGCACTTGGCGGAGTTACCATGATTATCAGGCGCCCGCTCTCATACTTATGCTGTAGGCCATGGGATCCGGGAGGATCATACTGCAATTTGAGTATCCCGTTGCCACTGTATCACAGGCAGTGGGATCCTGGTGGAACCACCTCAATGAGTTTTCTCTAAACCCTTTCCTTTTTAATTTTCCTTGCTTTATTTCTGTTTTGTTTTTAATAAAGCTCCTGAATAATTTGAGAAGCTCAGGAGTTGTGTTGAGTCTTATATTGGAAAGTTTGATGGATTTGATTAATTTTTGCATAGATTGATTGCATGTTATGTGTTGACTGTTTCCCCCCTAGGATTTGAAATTTTTGAAAATTTGATCCCCTGTGATTGAAAACTGAACTTTGAGATTTTGTTATGATGGCATGATTTATGATAAGTTTGGGGTGATAGGAAGCACACACTAGGGATAGAATCTCTGTCAAACAATTTGCAAAAAAATTGTCCAGGTGAGGTTTTGAGCCTCCAACATGTTTTTAACTGTGTGAATCACTTTCAAGTTGCACTTTCCTGAATTTGCTTGAATCTCTTTATGGTTTGCATGTTTATGTGTCTACTTCAAATGATTTAGGCATTTTCTTTGTAAATAACTACTTAGCATAAAATAACCAATTCCTAATGCATGTTCCCTAGTTAGCCCCTTTGAGCCTAATTAGCCTGTTAATTCTTGATAACCTAATGTTATGAGCCTAAAATCTGAAAAACCCATGTTAACCCGATCTTAGGATTAGGAGAGCATGGAATCTTAGCAAGAGAATGGTTGCAAGAAACTAAGTTTGGGGTGGCTACAAGGTGTAATGTGTTGGTTGAGATTGAAAAAATAATAATAATAATAAAAAGGTTGGAGCCAAAGGCCAAAAAGAAAAAAATAGAAAAATAAAAGAAAAGAAGAAAGAAAAAAAAAAGAAGAGAAAAAGAAAAAAAAAAGGAAAAAAAAAAAGAAAAGTGTAAAAAATGATAAAAAAAAAAGTATTAGAAGAAAAGGCTGTAGTCACCCAAGGCAAAAAAAAAAAAAAAGGAACTTGAGTGAAATTCAAAGTGTAAAATGTTCATGCTCTCTTAGTTCCTAGGGTCTTCAGCCTAGTACCTTTGTATATCCTACCCTTAGCCAGGCCCCATTATAACCCATAAAAGACCTTTTGATGTTGCATGCATGTTTTCTGTGGGAATCATTTGGAGATGAAAATCAAATTCATGGGAAGTGTTCTTAAAAGTGAAACTGAGTGAAATGTTGTTAGCCTAGACAAAAACTGAGCGATTGAGTGAAACACTAAACTCCCTTGTGAGGAAGGCAGTTGTTTGAATTTGGTGATCTCCCTCTTGTGTGTAACTTGGATCCCTTGCTTAGATTAATGATTGTTTGAATGATGAAATTCTCAATTGTTTAGAATGAATGATTGTGGGGATTGCTTTGCTTGAAAGGGGGGACATTGAAGAAAACTGTTTTGATGAAACTGCTTGAAATTTGTGCAAAGTTGATTGAAAACCTTAAGCTTGCCATGTCTTAAGTCTTTTTGAGTTTTTGAGTTTTAGTTTGCTTGGGGACAAGCAAAGTTTAAGTTTGGGGTATTTTGATCAGCCTCTGGCTAGTCTAGTTTTATAACTAGAAAAACCTTGGCTTTGTGCTAATTTTATATCATTTTCGCCCAAATTAGACTTGATTGTCTTTAAGCAGCATTTTGAGTCTGTAAAGTATTTTTAGGTTAATTTGGTTGATTTAGAGTTAAATAAAGCACTTATGCTATTTTCTGTTTTCAGGTTAATAAAAAGAAATAAATCTGGAGCTTTCGCCCCGCGAGAAGGCATTCGCCTCGCGAACCTGAAGGTGACTGTGCCAGAAAATTTGCAATCCTTTCTGTGTCGCCCCGCGAATAGATTACTCGCCTCGCGAGACTGAAGACCAGAAGCCATGACTTTTCCATTCCTCGCCACGCGAGACATACTTCACCTTGCGAGAATACCAAACGCTGCAAGATTCGCCTCGCGAGTCCGCGGAATCCAGAATGTGTTTATAAGCCTGTTTGAAGGCAGAACTGAGGAGTTAGTTAGAGTTTTTAGTAGTAGTAGTTTATCTTCTTTTCTTAGATATGTTTTGTTTTCCTTTTGTAATGGAGAGCTAGTCTCCTAGGATTAATCTACTGCGATTGGTTTCCATTACCACACTTGAGATTCTGTAATTCCTAGTTTAATTGCTTTTCCCTTTTGATACCATATTATACATTTCTGTTTGTTATTTCAGGAGTGCATAGTGTTGTGTTGATTCATTTCGGTGATGTTATGTTCCTATACTTAATCGCGTTTGTTATTTCGCGTGTGTTCATTCATGTTCGTTTAGTTCATGAGGGCTTAACCCCGTTTGTTATTTCGGGAATAGGAACATATATCCGTGGTAGCGATTTCGTTGTAAATTGTTGCTACAACCGGGAGGGGATTAGAATCTGCTTAGGGATTGGAATTGCATGAACCGATGATAGTTTGGAAATCGAGAACAGTAGGTTAATCGCTTTAGTTTAATTGTCAATCTCTTAAACTGCTCTGTTTATTGCTCTGTTTTCTGTTTATTTCTTTGTTTAGTTTCAAACCCAAACCCCCCAAAATCTAACTTTTTTCTGTTAACAACAACACCCAAGAGTCCTTGAGAGACGATATCCGAGTTGTCGCCCCCTATCTACATTATTTTACAAACCGCTCGCTTTTTGGCGCGTGGCGACAGCGCGACCAAAGACAAAGCTCATCCAATTCATTAAGTTGGAGCAACCGCTCTTCACCTGTAAGTTGTGCATCAAAATTAAGAAATTTTAGTGCCCAATATGCTTTATGCTCTAACTCAACAGGTAAATGACAAGCCTTACCAAGGACAAGACGGTAAGGGGACATACCAATAGGAGTTTTAAATGCAGTCCTGTATGCCCATAATGCATCATCGAATTTTAAAGACCAATCTTTTCTGGATGCACTAACAGTTTTTTCCAAAATCCTCTTCAATTCCCTATTAGAAATTTCCACTTGACCACTTGTCTGGGGTGATAGGGAGTGGCTATTTTATGGGTGACACCATATTTGCTCAAAATATTTTCAAATTGTTTATTGAAAAAATGGGTGCCACTATCACTTATGATTGCTCTAGGCGTGCCAAATCGTGTAAAAATATATTTTTTTCAAAAATTTAACCACAACCCGATCATCATTAGTGGGTAAGGCCACTGCTTCCACCTATTTAGAAACATAATCCACAGCAACAAGAATATATTCATTTAAAAAAGATTTAGGAAAAGGTCCCATGAAATCAATTCCTCAAACATCAAAAATGTCACACACCACAATATTATTCAAGGGCATCTCTTGTCGCCTAGAAATATTACCACTACACTGGCAACTATCACAAGCATTCACAAATTCAAGTGCATCTTTAAAGATGGTAGGCCAATAAAAACCACATTGCAAAACTTTATATGCAGTTCTATTAGGGCCAAAGTGACCACCAGTCTCCCTAGAATGACAATGTTCAAGAATAAAAGGTATCTCGTCGGCAAGCACACAACGTCTAATCATTTTATCCCCACGTACTTTAAACAAATAAGATTCATCCCACATATAGTGTTTAGCATCAAAAAAAAGTTTCTTCTTATGTTGATACGAGAAGTGCGTAGGGACAACCTTACCAGCGAGATAATTAACAATGTCTGCATACCATGGAGCAGTGGAAATAGCCAAGAGACGCTCATCAGGAAACACTTCCTTGATCTCCCCATCATTTGAAGGTTGCATCACACTCTGGTCAAGACGTGACAGGTGATCTGCCACAAGATTCTCTGTACCCTTTTTATCTCTAATTTCCAAATCAAATTCTTAGAGCAAAAGAATCCATCTAATCAACCGAGGCTTCTCATCCCATTTTTCAAGTAAATGCTTAATAGCAGAATGGTCAGTATAGACAACAACCTTTGAAAGGACAAGATAATGATGAAATTTGTCAAAAGCAAATACTACTGCTAGCAACTCTTTTTCCGTGGTAGTGTAATTCTTTTGAGCATCATCTAGAGTGCGGCTAGCATAGTATATAGTATGAAATGCCTTATCTTTCCTTTGACACAGAACTGCCCCCACAGCAATATCACTGGCATCACACATTAACTCAAAAGGAAGAGTCCAATCAGGGGCTACAACAACAGGGGCACTAACTAATTTTTCTTTCAATAAATTAAATGCCTTTAAGCACAAATCAGAAAAATCAAAAGTGGCATCTTTAACCAAAATGTCTGTCATGGGCTTAGCAATTTTAGAAAAATCCTTAACAAATCTCCTGTAAAAATCTGCATGTCCCAAAAAACTGCGCACTGCCTTCACAGAATTCGGTGGAGGTAATTTTACAATCACCTCTACCTTGGCAGGGTCTAGCTCAATACCTTTGGTGGATACCTTGTGCCCCAAAATAATACACTCTTGCACCATGAATTGACAATTTTCCCAATTTAGGACCAAATTAGTGTCCCTGCACCTTTTCAACACCAGATTTAAATTATGCAAACAATTATCAAATGAGGAACCAAAGACAGAAAAATCATCCATGAAAATTTCGATGCATTCCTCAATTAAATCAGAAAAAATTGCCATCATGCATCTTTGGAAAGTGGCAGGGGCGTTGCATAAACCAAATGGCATCCTTTTATATGCAAAAGTACCATATGGGCAAGTAAAAGTTGTTTTCTCTTGATCTTGTAAAGCCACTGGTATTTGCATATAACCGGAGTACCCATCTAAACAAAAATAATATTCATGCCCTGCTAATTTTTCAAGCATCTGGTCAACAAAAGGTAAAGGAAAATGATCTTTTTTAGTGGCTTCATTTAATTTTCTATAATCAATGCACATGCGCCACCCCGTTGTTTTCCTTATCGCTATGAGTTCATTATTATCATTTTCCATGACAGTGGTACCTCCCTTTTTAGGAACACATTGAACAGGACTTACCCATTTACTGTCAGAAATAGGATAGATAATATATGCATCAAGAAGTTTGATCACTTCCTTTTTAACCACCTCATTCATGTTCGAGTTGAGGCGGCGCTGAGGTAGTGCTCGAGGCTCATAATCATCCTCCACATAAATCCTATGAGTGAAAATGGCGGGACTAATACCCTTAATGTCATGAATTGTCCACCCAAAAGCGTCCATGTTATCCCTCAAAACTCTCATGAGTTGTTCCTCCATGGTACCTGTCAAAGCAGCAGAAATAATCACTGGCAAAGAAGAAGGAGGTTTCAAAAATGCATATTTAAGATTTGAGGGGAGAGGTTTTAGTTCAAGATCGGGGGCTTCTTCAATCGAAGGCTTGGGCTTTGGAGCATTGCCCTTTTCCAACTCCTCAAACCGGTGATCTCTCCATTTTCCTTGCAATTGATGAGCTCCAAGATATAACAAAATCTCTTCATCTTCATTGCCCACCAATATATCATGATCCTCTATAATAAGAATTTTCTCCAAAGCATCCTCTATCCTTAGATCCTGAAAATTGCTAGAAACAACCACATCAGTGACATCAACATCCTGAATAAAATTAAAGGAAGCAAAAGAAGAAGGTTTTTTAATAGAATTAAAGACTTTAAAAACAACTTCTTCATCACCAAAACGTAAAGTCAACTTCCCTTGTTGGACATCAATTATCGTCTTCCCTGTTGCTAAGAAAGGTCTTCCCAAAATAATTAGGACCTCCTCATCTTCTTCCATGTCCAAAACAACAAAGTCTGCAGGGAAAACAAATTTGTCGACTTTAACCAAAACATCTTCCACAATACCACGTGGGTGAGTAATGGATCTGTCTGCTAACTGCAAGGAGATGTTAGTGGGCTGAGGTTCCTGCATGCCAAGTTTTCTAAAGACATAGAAAGGCATTAGATTTATACTGGCACCCAAATCACATGATGCTTTTTCAAAATAAGAATTACCAATGGAACAAGGAATAGTAAAACTCCCTGGATCTTTCAATTTAGGTGGTAATTTGTTAAGAAGAATAGCAGAGCATTCCTCATTCAACCTCACCAACTCAAAGCCCTCTAATTTCCTTTTATTAGAAATTATTTCTTTAAATTTTTTTTTGCATATTTGGGCATTTGAGATATAGCTTCAATAAATTGAATATTTATATTCAATTTTCTAAAAATTTCCATAAATCTAGCAAATTGCTTATCATGATGTTCATCTTTTAACCTTTGAGGGAAAGGGATGTTTACCTTTTTTGGCTCATGATCAACCTTACCTTTTTCACCCTCTTCAGAAGTGCTCCCTTCAATAAGAGCTTTCTTTTCTTTTGCAACCACTTGTTCTTCCTTTTGAGGTGCTGCACTTAACCCTTTGCCACTCCTAAGGGTGATAGCTTTAGCTTGCTCCTTTGGATTAGGTTCAGTTTGAGTGGGTAGTGTACCTTGCACCCTTTGAGACATTAATGTTGCAAGAGCAGACATCTGATTTTCCAATGTTTAAATTCTACCATCAGTCTTCTCTATGAACTTCATCATTGTGTCTTCAAGACTCGACTTTCTATCTTCTTGTCTAGGACCTTTATTTTGAAAATGTGGTGGTCTATAGACATTCTGATTTTGGCCCTGATTCTTATTTTGGTTCTTCTGTTGACCTCCTTAAGAGAAGTTGGGATGGTTCCTCCAACCGGGATTATAAGTAGAACTAAATGGATCATTCTGATTCCGGTTGGAATTGCAAACATACTTAGCCTCCTCAGCTGGTTGGGCAAAAGGATTACCCACTTGGCAGTCTATGCTCTCATGTCCTACCATTCCACAATGATCACAAGGAACAGGAGATGCAGGTAAGGATTGTGTCTGTGCTTCCATCAACGTCTCCAATTTCTTAGTGATAGCTTCCAATTTAAGCTCCAGAGCTACACTTGATTCCACTTGATAAACTCCAGCTGGCCTCTTGACTACATGTCTATCACCTGATGGCCACTGATAATTATTGGCAGCCATCTCTTCAATCAAAGCATACGCCTCTTCAAGAGTTTTCTTACAGATACTTCCTCCACATGCAGCATCAATACTGGATCTATTCTGAGAAGAAAGTCCATTATAAAACATTTGAATCTGTTGCCACACCGGAAAACCATGATGTGGGCATCTCCTAATCAAATTTGAAAGCGCTCCCAAGCTTCATACAAGGACTCATGCTCATATTGTGCAAAGTTCGTAATATCAGCTCTAAACTTGGCAGACTTCGAAGGAGGAAAATATTTAGCCAAGAACTTGCGAGTCAATTGATCCCAAGTAGTGATTGAACCTCCCGGAAAACAAGACAACCATAAAATGGCTCTGCCTGTCAAAGAGAATGGAAACAACCTCAACCTGATAGCATCCGTGGAAACACCATTGAACTTGACAGTCTCTGTGATCCTCAAAAATTTCTTCAAGTGAGCATTGGGGTCTTCAGAAGGTGACCCCCCAAATTGCACAGAAGCCTGAATCATGGAGATCAAAGCTGGCTTGATCTCAAAATTATTGGCCTCCACAGCCGAATTAGCAATGCTATCGGTTAATTCAGCAGTGGGTGTGAAATAACCTCCTAATGTCCTTTGCTCAGCCATGTTTATCCTTTCTCTAGCTTGCTTTCGATTTCTCCGTGCGATTCTTTCTATTTCAGGATTATACTGCAAGTCATGAGATTGAGAACGCGTTAGCATACAAGAATCAAAGGAAGAAAAATAATAGTTTTTTTTTTCAAATGGCGTCTAAATTAACTAGAATCTCCTTTATCTGATATTACTAAATAAATCCTCGACAACGGTGCCAAAAACTTGATGCGTGCAGAACACACTTAGGACAAGTGCACCCTGTCGCAGTAGTAATAAAGGAATTTGAGTTCCAGATATCGTACCCACAAGGATTAATTAATAATTACCAGACAAGAGAAATTCTTATGTTATTTAGACAAATCAAATTGGTGAAATTATGAATTTTAGAAAGGAACAACAAAGACAAGAGTTCGCAAGAAAGAACACAAACATACAGAAAGGAGGATTCAATTATGAGAAAGTATAGGGTCAAGGTTTCACTTGCACTTTTAATTCCCAATTCCTAATTCTTTATGATTTTTGAATTAACCAATATATATCAATCCCTCAACGAATTCTATTAATATGTTTGGTCATTTACTATTAATAATCTTTTTCCCGAATTAATTTCCTATTCGGTCATGTAAGAAATTCAAATCTTGAGAAATCCTAAAGCACGAAGAGGTTGATTAATCTAATTGATTAACCTAATTGAAAGATTAGGATTAAAGTTTGATCATACAATAATCCTAACATCGATTATTCTATATTCTGTCAATTAATTGCGGTACGGCCGCCGATCAATCAATCAACTCAAACATACCAAGAGTGATCAAAACTTAACATGAATTAAAGCAATAGAATAATCTATATGAAAGCAAAATCATGAAATCATATTAAATGTTTCAAGTAGCAATATCCACCATAACCCTAGTAATGGTATTTAACGATCCATAGAATAAAAGAGAACCAAATCCAAATAAAGGTACATGAAGAAACAAGGAAAAAGAACCCCTTTTATAGTAGTGATCTCCACTCTGATTCTTCAAGCACCTTGCCTTGAATTGCTCCAAAGGTTTGGAAGAACTCTCACAATAGCTAAAACCCCCAAGAAAAGTATTTTAGCCGTCGCCAACCATCGAAAGATACCTAAAAGAGGTTTCTGAAAACTATTTAAAACTTAACAAAGGGTAAAACTGGTATTTTCTTTAACAGACAGAATAGACACAGCTGTGATTATTAGGGGACACAGCTGTGTCTTTCGGCAAAAGCATGCTTCAGGGACTAGACACAACTGTGTCTATTAGGAGACACAGTTGTGTCTCTCGAAAGAATAGCGCATGCGATGATTAGACACAGCTGTTTCTATATAGAGACACAGCTGTGTCAAACTCTGGGGAGAGAAAATCCACTTTTTGGAGACACAACTGTGTCTATCAGGACACACAGCTGTGTCTCATGCCCCAACTCTTAATTCACCCAGTTTTTAAGCTCCAAAATTACAATTTTTCCTCCAATTATGCTCCAACTTAGTCCACTCTTAATAATCTGCAAAAGTAATCACAATTTATGAGAATCCATCCCTTTAATAGCCAAAAATCAATGAATAATTGCAATGAGGACATGGTTTTAAGCTATATAGAATCATGTTATCAAACATCTCAGTATGGTTCTCCAAATCTTAAAAGAGAAAAAGTTATACGCGAAACCCGAAAAGTGCGAATTTTGGTTAGATGAAGTTCAATTTTTAGGACACGTTATCTCGAATGAAGGTATCGCAGTGGATCCGTTAAAAGTTGAAGCTGTTCTAAAATGGGAGAGACCAAAGACGATAACAGAAATTCATAATTTCGTAGGTTTAGCTGGATAATATAGGAGATTCATCGAGGGATTCTCCAAAATAGTAGCACCTCTTACCCAACTAACGCGGAAAGACCAAGCGTTTGCGTGGACTGAAGCGTGCGAGGAAAGTTTCCAAGAGTTGAAGATAAGGTTGACTACTTCATCTGTGTTATTGTTACCTGATCCTAAGGAACCTTTTGAGGTATACTGTGATGCTTCGCATCAAGGGTTAGGTTGTGTGCTAATGCAAAACCGGTAAGTGGTAGCTTATGCTTCAAGACAATTGAAAATTCATGAGGGGAACTACCCAACGCATGACTTGGAGCTAGCGGTTGTGGTTTTTGCACTGAAAATCTGGAGGCATTATTTGTATGGAGCAACGTTCAACATTTTCAGTGATCACAAAAGCTTGAAGTACTTGTTTGCTCTAAAGGAGCTCAACATGCGACAACGACATTGGTTGGAATTTCTGAAGGATTACGATTTCCAACTACAGTATCACCCTGGGAAAGCAAATGTAGTAGCGAATGCCTTGAGTAGAAAATCAATGCATGCGTCTGCAATGATGGTCAAAGAGCAAGAGTTGTTAGAGCAATTCCGAGATATGCAGTTGACAATTGAAATGTCACCAGGAAAGCTTTGCTTAGGTATGATTACTGTTTCCAGTGAATTGATGGAACGGATACGAGAAAAACAAGAAAGTGATCAGTACCTACAAGAAGAAAGGGAATTAGTGCGACAAGGAGCAGTATCGGAATTCAAAGAGGGAACTGATGGAATCCTAAGATTCGGAGAAAGGATTTGTATACCGGAAGATTCCGAGCTCATAAATTTGATTTTGGAGGAAGCTCACAAGAGTAAACTAAGTTTACATCCAGGAGCAACAAAGATGTATCAAGATCTCAAGCAGTTGTATTGGTGGTACGGGATGAAGAGAGACGTAATGGAATATGTCGCTTCCTGTCTAGTTTGTCAAAAAGCTAAGACGGAACTTCAAAGACCATCGGGAATGCTACAACCTTTGAACATTCCAGAATGGAAATGGGATAGTATCGCGATGGATTTTATAACAAGTTTTCCAAAGACCCGAAAAGGACATGATGCGATATGGGTAATAGTTGATCGACTAACCAAGTCGGCTCACTTTTTGCCTATCAACATAAAGTATTCAATGGAGAAATTGACTCAGTTATATATCGGGGATATTGTCAGATTACATGGTGTACCTTCGAGTATTATTTCGGATCAAGATCCGAGGTTTACGTCGAGATTCCGGCAAAGTTTACAAGAATCACTCGGAACAAAACTCAGATTGAGTTCTGCATATCATCCACAGACGGATGGACAATCGAAGAGGACAATCCAATCACTTGAAGACTTACTGAGAGCTTGTGTATTGGAGCATACTGGAAGTTGGGATGAATTTCTACCGTTGATAGAATTCACCTACAACAATAGTTTCCACTCGAGCATAGGAATGACACCCTATGAAGCTTTATATGGTCGACGATGTAGAACACCTTTGTGTTGGTACCAAGATGGAGAAAGTTTGGTGTTGGGACCAGACATCGTGCAACAGACAACAAAAAAGGTGAAAATGATTCAGGAGAAAATGCGGACAACTCAGAGTCGACAGAAGAGTTATGCGGATAAGAGACGACGACCTCTGGAGTTTGAGGAAGGCGATTGATGCGTTGTTTTTAAGATATAAAAAGGCAAGTGCACCTCGTCGCAATCAAGTAATACTGTGGTGAGACCGGTTATCGTATCCACAGGGATTGGTTGTCAATTACCAATTCGCAAGCTTAACAACTATCTAGACTAAAATAAAGTATGAGAGATTAAACAGAAAATAAAGAAACAAAATATTTTTGCCTTTTTAGAATTTTGTCAAACACTTGGTATGCAAACAGGGATGTGGCTAGAATTGTCAGGGTTAGACTACACTGATCCTCCCTCAGCTGCAATGAAATGGCTTCTAACACAAGTCCTAATTCAATTATGTCAATCAAGCCTTTTCTAAAATACTCAAGCCTAATGTCTTAGGTGCATTGAGCCTAAAACCCCAAATCAAACCCTAATGTCTTAGGTGGATTAATTTGTGATTTTGCATTAAGTCAAGACTTATAAGATTGCAAGCATTCAACACCTATGTCTAGATTCTTGAACAACTTGGCATATGATTCATGAGCATGCCTTAACACCAACCTTCCAGTCATCTATCAAGGCAACATATCATTCCTATGGGTAGCTAATCCAAGGAAAGCTTTAAGAACAGAATCACATACTCATAAGGAAATAGAGACTTGCATTAAACACCAAATCAAATGCAACAAGTTCAGAAAAGTTTCATCTAACCCCAACAATGGGGATTTAACTACTCATGATAAAAGGAAATACAAAACAGAATGAGAAAAGGGATGGAGAACACTCATAGACAAGCTTCCTCCATCTTCTCCCCATCCAAGAGCAGAGAAAACGCCCCCCTTTTTGGGTAGAAACCCTCTCCAGCCGCCAGCCTCAGCCTGCCTCCAAGTGCAGATCCACAATTCTGTTCAGTGCAGGTTTATTTATAGGTTCGTCGCCCGTCATGGCCGTGATGTCCATCACGGCCAGGCCGTGATGCTTTCTGTTTCTGGAACATTTGGCATTTTAGGTCTCTCGCGTGGCGAGACATTGCTCGCGTCGCGAGCCTCCATTCCATGGCCGTGATCTCCATCACGGCCAAGCCGTGATGGTCTCTGACTTGTGATGGTTTTGGGTCACGGCCGTGATGTACATCACGGCTAGGCCGTGACAGACTCTGTTTTCAGCTTTTCTGCCTTTTCAGTTTTACCCGATCATGGCCGTGACGGGCATCACGGCTAGGCCGTGATGGGCTCTGTTTAGCTCATTTTCTTCCCTTTTAAGGCTCTAATTCATCCAATCTTCATTATAACCAAATATGCACATTTTTTTCTCCAATTTCTGCAAAACAACACACATAAACCACCTCATCCGTTCCAAAGGAAAAACTATACAAAATCAACACTAAATATGCCTAAACTATATGCAAATGCATGCAGAAATGTACATGAAAAATGAGGTAAAATCACACTCATCAGCGATTATGTGTTTTTGAGAGTCACGCCTACGACTGGGGTTGACAGGGTAATTAAATCCAGGAAACTTACTCCTAAATTCATTGGACCATATCAAATTCTTCGTCGAGTAGGTCCTGTAGCATACCAAATTGTTTTACCGCCTTTTCTTTCAAATCTTCATAGTGTTTTTCATATGTCTCAATTGCGAAAATATATTCCTGATCCTAGTCATGTCATAGTACCTGATACAGTACAATTGAAAGATAACTTAACCTATGAGGCATTACCTGTGAGGATCGAGGATAAAAGAGTGAAACAACTAAGAGGGAAGACAATTTCATTGGTTAAAGTGATCTGGAACGCAACGACAGGAGATGCTACATGGGAATTGGAGGACAAGATAAAGGAACAATATCCGCATTTGTTTTACGGTAACTTTAATTTCGCGGATGAAATTCTTTTTAGAGGGGTAGTATTGTAACACCCCGTTTTTACTGTTTTTACTGTTTTTACTGTTTTTACTGTTTTTACCGTTTTGTTGTTTTTGCTGTTTTTACTGTTTTCAATTATCGGTAGAATTTTAATTGTTCATAATTTTTATATTGGATCTAGAAAATGATTTTTAATAAAATAAAATCATATTTATACTCTACCTTATGGTAGAAGCTTATGGTAAAAATTTGGGTTTAAAACTCAGACGAAACCCGGTCTGCGTTTTCACTGACAGTAAGATTTTACTGGTCAGAAAACTTAATTTTGACCCGTGAACGAAACCGTTTAGGTTTATATTTTATTTCCAACCATAGTGGTTATTTTGAAAATTTTCAAAATAAATAGGTTATTATGAGTTATTCGGACGAATACTTGACGATCAAGGATCGACGGAATCGAGAACGGAGGTGCAGAGACAAAATCCGACCCCGGGCGGATAGGAACAATGACTCATTTGTGATGACTCAAGGGGGTGAGTCATAGGGGTTAGTCACCATGCATTAAATGCATGTAATGATGACTTTTAAGTGAAAAGTCCAAAATACACTTAATCCTTCATTTTAACTACAAGTTTGCCATGACACCAAATTACTCCTTGGACCCTTTTCTCCCTAGGAAGCTCACGGCCACACCTTCATAAGACACACTTGGCATTTCATTTTTCTCATTTGGTTCATGTTCTTCATTTTTCTCACCAAAAACTCTTAAGTCTTACACTTGATTTACAAAGGAAGTATAAGTTGTTGTTGGTTTCTTCAAATTCCAAAGGTAGATCCTTGTGATTCATGATCATATCTTCCTTTCCTTTCACAACTTTTCTTCAAATCTCAAGTTTTTACAAATTTCAAATTCCTAGATCTAGAACTTCAAAAATCTCTAGAAAATCATAGAAAAATCCTTTTAATGTGATTCCAATTTCTATGATCTTCATATGAATTCTATTTTCATTATCCAAAGCTTGAAAAATTTGGAGATTTCGAGCTATTTTTTTTAGAGTTGGCCGAACCATGCTCAAAATGGGTTTGGTAGTTTTTCCTCATTTTTAACTTGTTGTTTTGTTGTTTTGTTGATGATTCATGGCTAGGTTTTGGTGTTTCAAACCTTGAGTTCTAGGTGAACATCATCCTCTTGTTTCAAGTGATCAACAAAGGTATGGGGGAGATTACCATCATCCTACCTTAGGGTAGACATGTTGATGGTTTACTTAGTGTTATTTAGTGTAAATGGTCTTATAAATTATAAGTATATAACTTGTGTAATTTATTGATTTATATGTGTGTGATCCTCTTGGAGGGATTGATTAATGTTTGTGTTTGTGGTAGAATTACTATTGATGTTGAATATGATTATATGATGCATGACTACATGAGAAAATTATATAAATCACTTTTTTTGGCCATTCGACCTTGGCTGTTTAAAATGGTTTCATGATGTGTTAAATTGTTTGAATAATTTTTATGAGAATTAAATGAATATATAAGAATATAGAAATTGGTTTGGATTGATTTGGATGTGTATATTGAAAGTTATGGATTTATGAGTCCTTAGGGACTAAATTGCAATTTACGAGAATTTCAGTGACTGCACTGAAATTTGTGTTCTTGAATTTTAATATTGTAGTCCTTGATGAGACAAAACCATAGAAATTGGTTTGGTGTTAATTGGATTAATACATAAAAAGTTATAAGCTTTTTTAGTGAAAAATGACCTTTTCGCAATTATTGAAAAATATTTGGGGCAGAAAAGTGATTTCTGGAAAATTTGAGGGCAAGTGAAAATTGTTTCTAAAGAAGTTGGTTTGGTGTGATTTGGAGTTATAAATAAAAAGTTATAAGGTTTTAATTAAGTGAAAAATGACTAATTTGTAATTAATGAAAGTTTAGGGACTAAAATGCAATTTTCGAAAATAAATGTAATTGGACGGTTAGAAACTGTTTTTCATGCTAATAAAACTGTTCTAAAACTCCAAAATGAGTTTTGGACCATTAGAGTGTAAAATCGTTGAAAAATGATTTACACGATTTACAAAATTAACGACGTTCGGTCAAACTTTAGGAATTTTGTATAAATGATGTAAAATCAGTGTTGCAACTTTTTCACATGAGTAATATAACTTAGGAGAATAAGACGTTTGAGGTGAAGAACCATATCTTTAAAAGTTTGACTTTTTAAGCCTAAATTAAGTAAAAAGCGGCAAAACCGTTGTTTAACGTTTTAAAGATTTTTGAGGAAATGTTTTGGAGAAATTGATACCTAAGTATCTTTGAAGGATATTACTCTTGAAAATGGATTGGATTTTATCTAAAGGTTTTGGTTCTAAGTCAAAAGGATTTTTGTCTTTCAAGACGAGATTTTATTGTAAAATGTAAAAACCTAAGTCAAGAATGACTTAGTGAAAATACAAACGTAATAATTTATGACGTGGGGTGGAACACGACCTTATGTCATAAAGTATGGATAATTTATTATCCATATCCCATAAAATTTAATGGACTCAGAATGATTTGTTTTATTGAAAGCCAAAGAAACAGGCTCAACTAGAAAAGTACAGAGGAATAAATAATTGGACCTATGTTCCAATCTCATAATGTGTTAGGTTTCGTAATCAAGTATTCTAAGAAAACTTTGCACAAAGATGAAAGGTTACTTGAGAACTTTAGCTTGATAATTAAGTACCGGTGATTCGGACTTAAGGACATCTAGCATCTGTTACAGTACGTTGAAAGGATTCTGATGGAATCAAACTATGTCATCCGATGGATAGACGAGAAGAACGCATTTCCGGCAAAGTTTGCCTAAACACATAGTGAAACTATGTACTGTAATACTGTTGTGCCTAGGAGATCGAGCTAACACTTTAATGCGGGTGCAAATTTCGTAGTGACGATCTATTGTTGCTTGGGGGTGTCGGGGTATGAAATACTCATATAGGCCCAGTTGGTTGCTCTTCTGTGGTATGGTGATCTTGCAATACACCGACAAACTCTACTAGACACTATATATTTTCTGGTAGTGTAGGATGTTCCCGAAAAAGCCAATGTGCACGTTGATGACTCTGGACGCATTCTATTGCCCAAGGCTGGCGTAGTCCGGAACAATCCTCTGAACCACTCTCTCCGACTGTTTGTTAAAACCATGGTATAGGGGATCAGAGGTCATTCCTCGAGTCTTAGATGTCTCTTATCTAGGAAAAGCGGTGCCTTGTGATTATGTTGTTGTGAAACATTATTATTTCTGTTGTGATGGATGATAAGACTGTTTATTGATATTTGTGAGTACCTGTGTGTCGTACTACTGCATGTCTGCGTTAAGTATAAGATGAATGGAAATCTCACCTCATTTTTGTATTTTCTGGTTTGTTGTTTTCTATCTTGCGTTGGACGAAGATGACAACAACACTGTTTCTCCATCACATCCTGCTGGAGTTTGAGCGTACTTGGAGACATGGACAGCGTCTCGAAGGCTTTAGTATAATGGATTTTTCTCAGTATTTTGTGTCTGACCAATCTCGTGTCTATGTTATATTTTCTGAAGCTATGTCTCTAAAGATATGATTATTATAAACATATTTCAGATTGTTGTTATTTACTGGCGTTGGTATTTCCGCCTTCTTTCTGAATATGTATGACTGATGATACGTGGAACTTGGTTTGTATAATATTGATGCATAAGTTGATCTTATATGTTAAAGACTATGTATGGTATTATTGCAAAAGAGAAAAGAAAAAAATAAACTCGTATTTTTGGCAAAATAATTATTTTTTGTTTTACTCGGTCTTATAAAAAAAAGTGTCTCAAACAATGCAGCGCCCGAGAAGGGTGTTATAGTGTCGTTGTGTGGAACCTGGTTTCTAGGGGCAGTTTGCACCGAAGCTTTTTCTTTGATGATCTGCAGGATTGGTTGATAGATAACATCTCGTCCACATCAATGAAGAATGGCATTCAATGGTCAGTTATTTTTGGGGCTACTCTAGTCTCCTTGTGGCAGCAGCGTAATGAAGTTATTTTTAAGCAAGTTCATACTGCTCACTCGAATCTGGCCTTCAAAATCCTTAGATTGGCGCATGATGTTGTGAGAAGCGTCACCGTAGAAGAGTCTCTAGGTAGTAGTCATAATAGAGCCTCCAGCAATCTTTTCATCGCATGGAAGCACCCTCCAGATGGAGTCTTCAAACTAAATTGTGACGGAGCAAGGGAGGAAAACGGTAAAGCTGCTTGTGGTGGTGTGGTTAGAGACCATAATGGCGAAGTTATTCTTTCTTTTACCAAAGACTTGGGGAGTTGCTCTGTTGTGCATGCAGAATTATGGGCTATTTTGATTGGTATTGGTATAGCTTGGAATAGAGGCTTTAAAGCCCTTCAGATGGAGTCTGATTCCCAGGTGGTCATATCCCTCCTAACTTCAGGTTGTGATCAGTCCCATCCTTGTGCTTGTTTGGTTAACAATATTCGGGATTATGCTAGGCGTGGAGGAAGCTACTCTTGGACGCATTTTCTTCGTGAAGCCAACCAGGCTGCCGATGCTTTGGCTAAGCATGGATTATCGCTTAATGGGCAGAGTAGAATTTTTGATAGTGTTCCTGATTTTCTGTCTTTGATTATTTTGGGAGATGTTGCTTCTAGCTTCTTTCCTCGTGGATTTTAGTTGATTTGTTGTTGGGACCTAATCCCTTTTTTTTCCAACAAAAAAAAAATTTGTTTAAAGAAAATGGAGTTATACTTGTGTGTAGGAGCTGTTATGTATGATCCCTTTTGTTGGTAAGATCAAAATCTCTTATCTCAAGAACCAAAGTTTTTCAAGTTTCAACCATCAACAAAACGAGGAAAAGAAAACCATTGCGAGATTTCTTTTGCCCTACCATATAATAGTCGGCATATTCATCCTTTCCGCAAGTTTAGGCAGAATAAGATAATGATTATTCTATATAAACTCTCTAGTCTAGAGCACAGCTAGTTTCAAGTTTTGTTATATGTAAAAACGTCCCTTTGAGGTTTGAGCTTTTGGCACGCCATCAATTTTGTTGGGTAATTTAGTTACAAGTCTTTAAAAAGATTTTTTTTTTGTTTGACTCAAGTCTTTAAAAGATCAGCACTGTATAGTTTTAGACTTATTTCATGTCCTTCGGATATTAGTCTATTTGAAGGGCAATTAGAGAAGACTTTACGTTTTTTCGTTCACATAATATCATTATTATTTATTATTTTTTGACAAAATGAATAATTCTTTGATACTTAGAGGAGGCCAACCTTCAACCATGCGTCACATTTTTTTATCCCTCTGTACTGTATACCATATAGTTTTTCTTCAACCAATTTTATTTTAATGCGAGTATAATCAGGCAAAGTTATTTTAGTGTGGTACATTAGATTAATATATAAAACTAAACTATTGTTTACTTTGTATAATGAAATACCTGTACTACATTGTCCAATTCTGAACAATAATTGCGATTCCATTTTGATCTTAGCAAGACAATTGATTCAATAATCTCAAATTAGGAATAATGTAATATAAACATACTTTGCACGCGCTTGGGAATTTCTTCAGCAAATCTTGTCTCACTCGGATTCCTGTGTTCCTTGTGATAAACTAACTGGGGTGGATCATTTTCTTAGTCAATGGCTTGTTTGATTTTGATAAATGCCTTATTGAAGGGACACTACCAACTTAAAGATATACACGGGGACTTGTGAGATTCCATTTAAAATTTTAGCATCAAATATGATCATCATTCTTAGCTTGTATAATTCTCTGGAATAAGATAGGCATACATGTACCAACAACCTTAATTATTACCTAATGATTACTATTATTTTTATCACATTCTGAGTTTTTTTTTTCCTGGTTAGAATCATTCTTATGATTTAAGATTTATGAGTCACCATTCCGGCCCTTATTACATGGTTATTCCTATCTCTGTAAAATCAAAGTTTAAAAAAGTAGAATGGTTATTGAGTTTTTTTTTTAATGAACAAAAAATTAAGCTTCTGCTGTACAAAAGCAAAAATTAATGCTTATATTATCTGTTATGAATTAATGCAACAGAAGTTGATCCACAATCTTGGTCATCGGAAATAATCCTATTTTTTTTTACTGACTTACAGATATCTAAATGGCTAATGTGATTTCAAAAGTTACAATCTACTCTCTTATTAGAAATTAGTACTGATTTGAGTTTTCTGTCATTTATATCCAATATTACTAATTTAAAATATTGTTACCGTTTTAGAGAGCAAAAGTTTTTACCTGGCCAATATTTTCTGTCAACATGCTGTAGTAGATGGTATCTATTCATTGTACAAGGATTCCTTTTACCAAGTATTGATGAAAGTGTAATTACTTTAGTAAGGACAACTTTTCTCCTATAGCAACTTCAGTAGCACAGGCTTGCAGTCACAGATTCTTCAAGCTTACCTGATTGGATGTTGCTGTCATTTATTTCATCAACTGCACACATCCAGCCCGAGGCTAGTTTCTTAACCGCATTAAGTTTGTAACAAACTTGATGTCTATGTCAAAAAACTAGAGGAGTTTGATGAGTTTTCTTTATGTTAGTTTTTTAGTCTTTGTTTTTTAAATTGATTTATGTAGTTCATGGACTTCAAAAGGCTATTACCAAACTCTGATATGATTAAAATCAAAAGGAGAATACTCATTGATAAAAAAAATAATTGGTACTAGACAAATGATGAGTTGAATAAGCCTTAGTGATTAGGTGTACCGGCTCAAGGAATAGTCTTCTCCATGGCTTCATTCCCATTATTACCTCATTATCATCCTATGAAGCACGGACCCCTTTTCGAAGGTGCCGTATCATGTGTCGGACATGTCTCGGACACCGACACTTCACAGACACGCCTCCGACACGTGCCGGACACCCCTCTGTGATGTCTCAATTAAAAATTAATTTTTTTCGGCTCGGACACCTCTCAGACACTTCTCGGGCACGGCTTGGACACTTCTCAGATACTCCTATCATAAAAAAAATATATTTTTTTTTTAAAGTTCAACTTATAATTTTGAGATCATGGGTCACAAACCTAAATATTTTTTAAACAAATATTTACTAAAAAGGTCATGGGTCACCAACCCCAAATTAGATCTTTTACTTTTTGAGACATAAAAAAAAAATGATACCTCTTAGCATTTTTTGTGAGGCTCATTACCATAGGACCTAACTAGTTGTTTTATAAAACATGATTCATTTTCTTATCTTGATATTATTTTTGTAAAAATTGCATTGTGAAATGACCCCTTAGTCTTAGTATTGTTTGTGAGGGTCATTATGAAAATTGTAAAGCTTAACAATATATATATATATATATATATATATATATATATATATATAATATATATATATATGTTATATATATACGGTGTCTCGATATTAACCGCTTCCCTGTGTCGGTGTCATGTCGTGGTGTCCGTGTCAGAGTCCGTGCTTCATAGTTATCATTCAATCTACCTGGCTGTAGAATAAAATGAAGTTCTATCAGTTAGATTAATTAATTTATGTTGTAGGTTAAGACTAAAGACTCCTTTCATATCTTCAACATAGCCATTAACATAAATTAAGACTTCGATATTAGGTAAGGAAAAAAAGCGACTCGAGATAATAAAGACACCATCTAGTATTTTATCATATGGTCATGAATATGATTTGTTTTTGGTAGTATCTGTCATAAAATTGTTCAAAATAGGCCATTTGATTATAGAAAACAAAAATCATCAAGTGTACTTGAAAACAAATCATGTAAATTTTGAACATGTGATGTAATTTACTAACTTTGAGGTGAAGAGAAATATAAACAATGTTCCTTTAGGTTCCAACGTTTTCCAAACTGCACCCTTTCAGCAAGGTAGAACATGATTTCAACCCATTGGGCAGGACAGAATTTTTTTTTTAATGGAAATTTCTTGGTTTATACTTTATACATTTATTTTTTATATTTCAACTCTTTTATGTGAATAGGTTATGGGAAAATGTACAAGCACGACTATTTCTTGCTTTATATATATCCGTTTGCTTGTGCACTGTCTTGCATACCAAATATTCTTGCATTTCCCTCTCTCTGTGACTGTGCTCTATAGTCTTTCATATATCTATTATAGAGAATCCAAGCTTACCAATAAAGTAAATTTCTATCTGACAAAGCAAAATGGGGTGCCAGCCACTAGAAAAGGCAAAACCAAGACACAAGAAGGGCTTATGGTCACCTGAAGAAGACAATAAGCTCAGAAACTACATTCTTAAGCATGGTCATGGTTGCTGGAGCTCTGTCCCCATTAAGTCAGGTTGGTTTCTTTTGTTCTTTTTCTCTTTTTGTGATCCTTTGGTTTCTTATACTGTCAATTGTCATATTATTAAATGTAGACATCCTTGGTTTTCTTGAAGAAATTTTCTCTTCTTTTGATATGAAAAATGTGCCTAAAAATTATTTGAATTAATTCTGATAATTTTGTCCAATCAATTGTATATAAGAAAAAGTGATGTAGTTTTAACCAATATAATACTTCTATTGACTTTATCTACACAAACCCCTCACAACCTCTAATGCAAGTCATTAGATAACACTTTGGATATATGGTAATTTTAGAGCCTATAAGAGGCTGGTGAAGATAAAATCTATGCAAGTATCATTATTCTTATTATTAAAAGTTCAGAATCTTTATGTAAAAGACAACCAAAGTATTTTGACAATTTTGGTTTGCAATTTTTTACATCTTTTGGCTGACAAGATAGGCATTTTGAGTAACAGAAGGCATTTCAGAAAATAATCAAATGTTGAAATGAAAAAGACATGCATGTGCAATTGTTGTTATGTTTACCTGATGCTGAAGGAGTACAATTACATAAATATACAGGCTTGCAAAGGAAT
Organism: Sophora flavescens; assembly: GCA_030762895.1. Classification (NCBI taxonomy): domain Eukaryota; kingdom Viridiplantae; phylum Streptophyta; class Magnoliopsida; order Fabales; family Fabaceae; genus Sophora; species Sophora flavescens. The sequence continues at coordinate 159,088,269 of CM061067.1, read as the reverse complement.
GGAAAGAGCTGCAGACTAAGGTGGATTAATTATTTAAGGCCAGGATTAAAGAGAGGGATGTTCAGCAAACAGGAGGAGGAGACAATCCTGACCCTTCACAACATGTTGGGCAACAAGTAAGCAAAAAGAGTAAATTTAGTTTCACCTTTTCAATGTTTAATAACTTCAATTTCATCTGCAAGTTTGAAGTGAAAGAAGTAAATTTTCAATTGTTAGTCAAGGAGCAGCTGTCATCCTTGAATTAGTGCAAATGGTAAAAGGAAAGGGGAAAAACAATGATGTATTTTAATGTTAAAAGTCTTAAGTTAGAGGATGTAATTGGATTGGGGGTTATTTCCTATTTAGCACTATTTTATACAAGCAACTGGGTCCTATTTAAACTACAAATAAAAGGAAAACCTGATAGGTCAGTCAAACCAATAATTGGCTTGGATGGCAGGCCCCGTTTTTAAGGAGGGATGAACATTGAAAGAAAAAACTATTCCTTACTTCTTTATATTATCTAAATTAGAACTAGTCCAATATTATTTGTTCATTTTGTAGAGTTTTCCTTCACATATTCCAGTTATTATGAAACATTTTACATTCTAATATACTATTCACAAAGAAAAAATAAGTTTTTTTATTAATGGTTTTTAATATAAACTTGATAATAGTAATCTATAACTCCCTTCCCGAAATTTAAAACATAAAGTCTAGTAAACACTACTTCTGTCATTTCTTTTTCTTCCAATCAAAGCCTAACAGTGACCAAGTGATAATCACAGGTAAGTAGCATTTTCTGGCAACCCTTATTGCAGTGTAAATTCTTTCCTATATATATTTATATTTTTCTTTTAAGTAAGATTGCTGAGAGCAACATAAATCATATTGGCCAGGTGGTCTCAGATTGCACAGCATTTACCAGGAAGGACTGACAATGAGATAAAAAATTTCTGGCATTCATATTTGAAAAAGAGAGTGGCCAAAGCTAAGGAAATGGAATCTCATAAGCAAATTCAGCATGCTAGCTCAAGCTCAGATACCATTGACTCTTCATCCTCTCTCCAAAAACTTGCAACTCAAGCCCCACAGAATTATAATTCAACCAAAGAGGCAAATCAAAGCTCCTTACCAAAACTGTTATTTGCCGAGTGGCTTTCACCTGATCAGGTACCTGTTGGGAACTCTGCAAATTCATATGACTCTTTGGCCTTCAGAAATGGATTTGATCAAAGTTCAACTTTTCAAGAAGCTGCAATACATTATTTGTCAGAAGAAACTTTTAGTGGAGAGTATCATAATAGTCTAACCAACAGTTCAGCCACTGAAATTTTCAATTCGCAGCTAAAGTTTGGAAATCAAATGGTGGCAAATGAATTCATCCATTGTATACCTGGGGTTGATTTAAGTAGCAATTTCAGCCTAATCAATGATGCAATGTACGTATGAGAGCTAAGTTTACAAGGCAGCTCAGAAAGGAAGCATAATTTCAAATTATGCATACAAAAAAAACTTCAGCAGTATAAAATTATACTTCCACTGCAAATTGTATGTATTATACTCCTACCCAATTCAAATGAAATCAATAGGATATCAGACATGTGTGATTAATAGTTATTCTTCCATAGTTGCTTTTGCATACATATATGTAATTTCGTTACAAATTAAGAAGCTGATTTTTGCTGTAAATCTAAAACATTTCTGCATTTGTTTATATGCTATCTGAGAAAAAATGTGCAGAGATTTGGTTGTGACAGCTTTAATGATCAAGCCTCAATTATGTAGCCAAATAAGTTTAAAAAGCATTACCCTTTAGTAATGATTCGGATATGATTAATTCTGATGCTTTGTGGTTGCTGCTAATTCAACTCCAACTGAGTGTATGCTCTATATTAAAAATGCAAATTTATTAGCTTGCAGAACAGTCAATAATGCTTCTCAATTAACATGGGCATGTATATGATTGTGAAATATCAAGCTGTCAACATAGACAGAACTGATGATTGCAAAATAGGAAGAGTTCATAAGTGTTAACAATGTGAAGTTAGCATCTTGCCAATCAGCTGCAACCAGAAATCACTGTCTTGTGTTTTTTTTTATAAGCACAGCAAAGGTATATATATATAAGAAGTACCAGTGGTACTTGATAATTTACAAGCATGATCTTAACCTTCCAAAAGTTACAAACAACCGAAAGCTTCAACATAAACAGACTCCAGAAAATAAAACTAGTCTAAAAAACCTTTCTCATGAAAACAATTCTAGCAACCAAACCTGCCACATCTATATAGCAGCATATTCCCACTTTAAGCCCTCACCAAAAAAACAAATTGCAGTATTTGCCATAACAGATCACTGTCTTGTGTAAGAGGACAATAAGAAGAGAGTGAAGGATAAAAATAGGAATATCTTTTCATTTCTTATTACTGTGTTGGATCAATCACTTATGGCCCTGCCTTAAATATCAAACTTCTGAACTCAGTTCAATTCACTTGGATCTTGCCAAAGTGGGATACTGGAAAACACTATATCAAACTGATAATAAACTTCCTCTCTCCCTTTTCCTCCTCCTCCCCTCCACTCTCTCACACCATTTTATCACCCATTTTCCATTCGGGATGGGAGTTTTTTTTTTTTTGGGAAGTTTTCTCTTATATCGAGGGAATGCAATGGAACAAAATAATCACAGCATTGTTTAAATATTTTATAATCGAATGGAGTGAGATGAAGTGAATAATAAATTGGTTTTATCATTATTCCATCTCATACCCCCTAAATTGAGGGGAATAAAAATACAGGTATTAGATGAAAATGAAATGGAATGTAATCCATTCTTCCATTCCCTTCCATCCTATTTTTAACAACACAAACAATAGAATCTAATATCATTCCATTCCACCAATTTTCATCAATCCAAACATAATCTATGTGACTGAACGTAACAAACCAGGATATGAATGCTATACAGGTTTCCCTTAGTAAAGATTCATGCTCAATTTACTCTGAATAAATTGAAGGATTCACATTTCTAATAGTAAACCAAATACATTTATACATGCGCATGCTTCATAAATAGTTCATGAACACATTGATACATCCCCATATTTCATAAATAATTCATTTTAAAATGAAAGATATCACTATCAAAGTAGAGAGCAGAAGCACAACGACAAATCAGAGTTTCTCTTCTTTGATTTTTCTTTCTCTTTCATTGTTTTCCCAGATTAGGTGCTGAAAGGGATGGCAATGGGCCACTACTTCTCTTCATTTTTTTCTAACACAAAAATTGTATCATATATTAAACTAGTGGACCATAACATGTCTTTAAGTCCTTCCAATATTAATGTTTTATGATATAAAACCATCATCTTTAATCTTGATCCGAAGAATTGTCACCAGCTTGAAATAATAAAGTCATCTGAGAGGACTAAGGTAGCCCATAGAAGAGCCATCGAAGTAATGACAATGATCATAATTGGTGTCCATTTCAATGCAATCACCTGTGCTCCAAAAGAATAAAAACACACAATTAAATCATCATATTTTCTGTGCTTTCTTTCCTAGGAAAAATGGGGGAAACAAAATTAAGGGTGCTCAAGTTTAGCCTATTTTTCAGCCTGCAGCGTTAGTTTCTATATACCATACCTCAAGGCGTGGGGAACACCATATTGAGGATGCAGGTTGAGGAGCAACTTGTAACCTTTCCATTGTTTCTGTCATTACAAATATTGCCATATGACCAACAAATTTGCATAACTTGTTTTTCACTTTGTTCATGCTTCTTAGTGTAAATAATCAGAAGCAACAATATGAACAGTTGAGGAAGGGAAAAAATATTTTACCTGAATTTCTCCTCCTTTCAAAAATGCTAAACATGTCTTCAGTAACTATATCTAAATCTTGTTTCCGGTTAGCATTAAGTTTTGATAAGTTGGCCTGAGTTCTTGTATCAATGTATTGTCTTGTAAAGTTTGCAATTATACCACCTTCCAAAGAAATTGTGTTTTTGTTTTAAGAGGTAATGTTGGCAACAAAAAAAGAGGACCTTCATTTCCTTAGTTACTAAAGTGTAACATTTAAATGCTAGACAATGATATTCGTGTAGCAGACTAATGGATCATGGAAATTACCAAATTTGACAAAGCTGTATGGCCTTGTGATTTTGCCTATGAGGGTTTTATCAAACTTCTCAAACTCCTTTTGTATATCTTGTAAGTAATGGAAAGCCAGTTTTCTTGGGTACGTGGAGTCACACAAAACAATGAAAACAACTCCACTCTCGACCAAGCAGCTTGTGATACCAAAAAGTTTAGTTATAATCAAATTTGTTGCATTGCAATATAAGAAATCAGAAAAACAATAGAGGGCAAGTTTTATTTATTTAATTAAACTATATGGTATTATGGTCTATGTGAAATGTCAATAGACTCAATACAAACTAAACTCTTCATATATTTCTTAAAAGATAATCAAGTTAACCTGTGATAAAGGACAAGGAATTGAAGAATATGAAGCATAACAGAAAATAGCAAGCATGACAACAACTTCAGCAATAAGCCAATAGCCGAATTTGAATTAAATTAAAAGAAAATAAAAATACATATATATATATATATGAAAAAGGAAGGATACTTGAAGCAGTAATGATCAATGCGAATGGTCATCTTGGATGCTGTCAAAGCTCCTGTTGAAATTTGCTGTAGTATGAACTCTGCTTGTTGCCTGTAATATGAAAGATAGCCATTCTCTTCATTCATATATATTAGTCCTTGTGCTAGAGGCAATCCATCCCTTGCCCTTCCAACTATTGTTACCTTAACCATTTCCTATGAATGACTCCAATGATGAGATACATGGATTTTTATTAGGCCTTTTTATTATAGATCATCTATGTGAATTGAAGAAACGAGTCAAATAATTAACTTGGAAAAGAAGTTATTCCTAGTGTGTGCAAAAGGAACCATTATGAGTGGAGAAAAGATAAAGGGGTGGCAAAAGTTATAAAGTAACCCCTTCAACATAAAAAAGAAGAATATTCATTTCCCTTCTTCAGCACCTTTATGTTATTTTTTTAATTGTCATCAACCTCGGGGACAGCTATCTATGGGCTATGGAGTATGGACAAACTGAATTGTTCAGGGAATTATTTTTACTTTTTAGTTAAATATAAGTCTTTGAGAATTATTTCTACTAAATGTTATACAAATTAGTCCCGGAAAAATTTGGAAAACTCATTTTTGGTGCCTAAAAATATATATTAATTATTTAGTCCCTCAAATTTAGAAATACGGGACACAGTATTCCTTTCTTCCACTCTCAACATCCATTTACTTGCCTATGTGTCCCGACAGTCACGTTAACCATCATATCTGACTCGTTGGTGGTTCTGTGTGACCTATAACAAATTTCCATTGTGAAAAAATGAACAAAAGTGGAAAAAGCATGCAGAATCTTAAAATCCTTATACCCGAAAATTGTGCATGTTTTTTCAATTTTTATTCGTTTTTCATTACGAAAATTTGTCATATGCTATATAGGATCACTAACGAGTTAGACATGATGTTTAACGAAACATATTAGCAAGTAAACTGATATTGAAAATGAGCCGTACTTATAAATTTGAGGGACTAAATTATTAAATTTTTTTTTTTCATAAACAAAAATGAGTCCTCTAAATTTTTCAAATTTGGGTGTCTATTCAAAAATTAAAATCTCATTTGATTTGTTCATTAAAATATGTTGCTATAGAATAATAGTAAATTCTATATCTTTATCATTTATATACCTCACAGTTACGTGTACTGCCTAAGTAACTGTGATGCGTGTTTTTTTTTATGATATCTGTGATGCATGTTTTTTTTACCAAAAGTTTAGATTAGGGGAAAATACGTCTTTTTGTAATGTCAGAAAATATCAATTTCAATGAGGATTTATAGTGTAATTTATATATTACATACCAATAAAAGAGATTTAAAAATCGAACCCAAGTCACAGTTATTATGAGCGAAATATTTGACTAAACATATCAATCCCTGATGACATCTCTGTGATGCATGCTGTACCATTTGATGATAATTTATTGTCACTCACATATATCCAGATAAAGCATGATACTAGTAATAATGCATGCGAAAATGTGAATACACAACATTCATGCAATAAATGCTATGAATATGTTTATTTAATGGTTCTGTTTTAGAGTTTAAGAACATGAAACTTTATTTTATTTTTTTTACTAAAAAAAATATTCATTCATTTGAATTGATAAAATACATCAAAAACAACATAAATTTAAGTATTCAACATCGCTAAAAACCAAAAAGGATGAATCTACGAACAAACTCATAGCACCCAGGTTAATAGCATAACACGGAAAAATGTCTACAAATGTGACAAAATCAAAGTGACCGGAATACCGGATCTGTAACGTTGACGCCCAAGTCTTGATTGAATCTGTAATGGATCGAAGCTGATCTGTCAATCTGAACCAAACAAACACCACAACAAGATGGAAAACCAAACGACGCCGTAACAAGATGACGAACAAAACACCGCTGCACACAGACGAGGAAAACACGGAAAAACACGAAAGAAAAACCAAATCTATATGAAAAAACCACTTATTTAGATAAAAGGAGATAAAAAATTATGTAGAGGATGATTCCAGACCAAAAATGCTCCAAAACCAACCTCTTCACGGTGGAAGCCTCCAGATTTGATTCTGCCTTCTGTCAAACGTGATTTTAGTAAAAATTATATGTTTGATGTCAGATAACATTGATTTTACCTCCAGAAGCAATTATGACTAGAAGCTACAAAAAGTAGCTTTTGAGTTGAGTTGAAAAATTTACACTAAGTTTTACATCAAACTTGCTTTCAAAATAAAAACATCCAAACATAAATCATTTCACTTCAAACTCAATTCTAACCAAATCAGTTTTACAAAATTAATTACATTCAAAATCACTTATATCAAACGCTCATCCAAACACACACTGAGTGTTTTCCAATAGAATTGATTTTGCCTCTAGAATGGATTTTAACTTGAAGCTAGAATCTGGAGCAAATGTGATTTTTAGTCACAAATTTATGTTCAACTCACTTTTACATGAATGTATCCAAACATAAATCACTTTACTTCAAACTCAAATCTATTAAAGTATACGTTTGGATAAGCGTTTGATAAATACAATTTTGAATAAAAATGATTTTGTTACAATTGAGTTTGAAGTGAAGTAATATGTTTGGATTTTTTTATTTTGAAAGCAAATTTTATGTAAAACTTGGTATAAATTTTTCAATTCAACGCAAAAGCTACTTTGTGTAGCTTCCAGTCGAAATCAATTTTGAAGACAAGATCAATTCTGTGTGACAGTAATCAAACACACCTCATTTCTACTAAACTCACGTTTGACATGAGGCAAAATCAATTATGGAGCTTTTCACCATGGAACCAAATACACACGAAATCAATTCTACAAAATCAATTCCATCTAAAATCACGTTTGTCAAATGTACATCCAAACATATTAAATACATTTAATCAAAAAATATTTTTGTTAACGAGTGTTCTAAGGCTATTGATTAAGAATTTCAATAAGAGTAAGTTTCCATTAAAAAAACTAAGGATAATGCTAACTTAAGACACCGATTAATAAATCAAATATAGATAGTTTTTCTTGGAAACTGTTATATTTCACTCATTAAAAATTCAAAACTTAAGTTTTTTTATATATTGATTCTTTAATCAGTGTCCTTACGACACTAGTTAGTAAAACCCAAAAATTAAAGATAACATTTATCAAAATATTGAATATATCACTTTGAATTAAATTTTATTGATATTATTAATTATTAATCAATATCAATATTCCTTCGTATCTCTATTATAAGCAAAAAAAATCCTAAACTTTTTTATCCAATATAAAAACAAATTTTAATTACTTATAACCAATTTAATGATGTTATTCCTAAAATACCCTTTATTTAATACAAATTTTGTTTTTCAATGATTCCTTTTATTACCAACAATACAAGCTTAATAAATAAGATGAAGAATAATTTAGATAACAAACTTAATTTTTTAAATAAAATTAACAATATTAAATATGACTAATTACCCATTTTAATATATGTATTTATTTACTTTAAGGGCTCGCTTGGTGGTCAGGATGGGATAGGGGTGGATCGGATAAAAGAGCAGGATATGAGTAGGATGAGATATGAGCAGGATAGGCTGTTATCCTATCCGACGTTTGATGTCCACCAGATAACCAACTGGATAACATTATAATTTTAGTATGAATTTTAAAATTTACGTTTTTATTCTAAATGTTTTCATATTTTATTAGATTTTAATTTTTTTAATTTTCATTTTTTAAATTATATAAAAAGATAAAATTATCCTTATGATAAAATTGCATATAACTTTTTAAATTTTTAAAATATTGTTTAACTTAAATTAATTTTTTTGTAATTTTAAATAGTCATTTTTTAGTCTTGTCAAAAAAAATACTCATTTTTAATTTTTACTTTACATATAGGTAAATTATTAGAATAATATTTTATATTTTTCAATTTTTTTTAAAATAATATAAAATAACAAAATTAGCCTTATGACAAAATAAAAATAATTTTTAAAAATAATTAAAAATATTTTTATTATTTATATTTTATTATACTTTTTTTGTAATCATGTTATATTTTATTATACTTTAATTATTTTATATATAAAATACTTTATATTTTATTATACATTAAATCACTATATCATATTCTGTTGAGTTTTAACACAATCATCCTCTCGGCTTTCAGGATAGAATTTTAACTGAATAAACAATATATGATAAGTGATATAATTGATTTATCCTATCATTCTAAAACTATATGATAAATTATCATATCCTATCTACCACTAAACTAGCCCTAAGATCGGAGTAGTATACTTTAAGACAATAGCTATCGCTCTCCTTTATAAAATACTAGTGTCTAATGTTAGAGCTGAATTGAAGCCACGTTGAAGAGGGTTTGACTCCAGGGATGAGGAAGTTCAGATGATAAATGCACCTCGTCAACAACGTCCGCGCCTTAACCAATAAACATTCATTAGATAAGGTTGTTCCATGGGGATTTCCTTTCATCAGTGTCTTGTCTTTTCTGCATTCTGTCCACCGCTCCAAGGTTTTCACACTAGTCACGGTTCGGATGGCAATATGTCAATATATCATGACGTAAACATAAAAATGAAGTGGCCCCTTATTTTATTTCCTTCAATGCCCTCGTTTTCTGAATCCCAAAAAGTCTTCATCACCCTTTTATGTGTGTGTGTGGGGCTTCTCTGCAAGTCCTACTTTCCAGCTTCCACCATTTGCTTCTCTGAAAATTCTGTCATTTTCTTCTTTCTTGACATTCTTGGCTTCTGTTGTTTTTATGTTGCCATTAAGAGGCATGTACTCGATAACAAAATTAATTGGTGCACATATTCATGACTTGGTAAACGTTAACAACTAACAAGTGATCTAAGTCGAGGGTTAAAAAAGTAAAAATAATAATAATTTTTTGATTTTATTAACTAGTGCTATAAGATAGTTGATTAAAGAATCTATTAAAAAAAACTTTATATTCAAAAAATTAAATAAAACATGCATATTAAGATAATTAGTTAATCTTATTAAATATTGTAAAAAATTAGGTTTGTTACCTAAATTCCTTTCATTTAAAATTTCAATCTTCATTAAATGAGTCATTGGAATTTATAATAAATGAAATATATTTTAGAAATAGTATTATTAAATGAGTCGTTAGAAAATAAATTTTGTTTATATATTGGATAAAAAACTTTGGAATTTTTTTATTATAATATAAATAGGAGGGAATGTACTATTTCTTATATCAATTTTTCTTTTTCCTAATTTCATAATCAATATCCTAAAAACATTTATTAATATTGGCATGATATTTTTCTTGAAAACATAATGTATTGAAAAGTTATAGAGTTAAGTTTTCAACGAAAAATTATTATTGTTTTATTACGTCCTAAAGCAAAAACCTTTTTTTTAAAAGGAAAAAAGCAAAAACCTTGAAACTCATATCTCTCATTATTGAAATATCTTCATAATAATGTATATAAAATGGGGAAATTATATTCACTTTTATTAAATTTGACTTAATTATAATTTTTTAATTACTGTTTTTTTTTTCCTTTAATCGGATATCTCTTCATATATAACTATATGATTGGATAAAGTATTCCCCAAGATCACGCACGTTAGAAAAATGGAATGAAGTGAAATTTTAGAAAATGAAAATATATTTAAAAAAAATAAATAAAATAAAAGTAGTTGTATTCTCTTCGGACTCAATTATAAGCAAAGTTAATTATCTTTAATTATCTTGAGAGTGTGTAATATTTTTGAAAAAGTAAAAGAAGAATTGGTTGGATTAAATAATTGTCTTAAATTTTGAAACACTAACATTAAATAGAGTTAAATTAATTGACTTTTGCTTATATTTGAGTCCATAAATATATATATTTTTTTGCTTATATTTAAATTCATACAAGTAATTGTAATAAGAGGATAAAAATATGAAATATAAATTAGGTATGATTAAAATAAATTAATTTTTTATTATACATTAGGATTCAATCATAAAAAAATAAAATATATCTATATAAATCTTTTGCTTAAAAGCTATGGGGGGTTTATTATTTCAATTAGACAAATAGTTATAATAAGAGAATAAAAATATTCAAAAAATATTCATAAATTGTGATTCAAATAACTAATAACTTAAATCTTTTAATTATATGTCAGGATTCAAATCTTAATAATAAAAATAAAATTATATCTATAGATAAAAAAATCACTCCTTAATTAATACTTTACATTGCTCAGGGCTTATTCCTACATCTATCTATCTGGGGATAGACTGTTCCTTCTTGGACCCAAAAGAAAAAATGTTGGGAAGATAAGTGATGTGTATAATAAGCGTACATTTATTATTCTCAATAAATGCGACTCTGGTCATCTAAGCCGCCCAATTGTCCTGTACACTTGCATTTATAGTCAAATCCCTCAGTATCACCCAGCCACTTGATTTATGCCTGTCCTTGGTTTCCTCCTGCAACACTCTTCTTCCCCCTCACTGATCTCTCACATGCATTTCACACGGACGCACCTGAACTCTTCTTATCTATCACTTGTACAAGATTATTAATTAATTATTAAAACCATTACACATAAAATAAACCATATTGTTATTGTATTGTAGTGTAAGTAACTATACGTTTGTGGGATGGTAATGAAGCTGTGAAGATGGGCAAAGCACCCTGTTGTGAGAAACATGGTGTGAGGAGAGGGGCTTGGACTCCTGAAGAAGACGAAGCCTTAGTTGAGTACATCAAGAAGCATGGTCATGGTAGTTGGCGTACACTCCCCAAGCACGCAGGTGCAAACAAATTCCTATCTTTTCTGCTCATGCTTTTCCTGTACGGTACTCTATGTTTTTTTTCTTTCTTTATTGGAGCTTTTGGAAAACTTTTGAAGCTAGGTAAGTATAGGGCGTATGATAAAAGTAAAGTTCTGTACTTTTGTTATCTTACAACTGCATTTCCATTTTTCTTCTTCATGGTTTTAGATATTAGTTAATTGAATACACGGACGCACCTTTTTTTTTCCCATTGTTTTTATCCATTTTTTTTTTGTAAAGAAAATTTCAGCTCAGTATACCTGCTCCATCTTGGTAAAGGTTTTTTTTTATTTTATTTTATTGGCAAAGCATGTATTGATGAGAGTACACAGGTATTACAACACATATACAATTAAAGAAAAAGGTAGATAATCCCCATGTAAATCTCATCCCTATTACACAAAAGCTAATATAAGATTTACATTAGCTTTACCCCCACTAATATGCCATCAATATAATAACCAAAATGCAGAATAATGTAATAACCAATCCCCACATTACCATCGACCCATCAGTATGGACATCCTGCAAAATCCTTTGTCCTCTGTTACATGAGCAGCTCAATCCTGTTGCATTGTCCATTTTCAGATCAAATTATATTGTCTAGAATTCTTTTCCTCAGCAAAGTTGATAATCAGTGACAGGGTTGACCAAGTTTGTAGCCTCTACTTGTTAATCTCATGCATTCCAAGGGCATACGCACCAATTACAAAAAGAGAATCCCCCCTCCCCCCCTATTTTTTATCTTAATCCAATGCCAAGACCTTATTTTTAGGAGGTCAACTACATTAAGGACATCAGTAAATAGTACTAAATCAAGTACCATCCACACCCTTTTTAATTTTTTTCCTCTCACCATTCCATAATGATTAGTGAAGTTCAGTTTAGCATCAAAATGTAGAGCTTATAGATCTTAGTAGGATTCGAATCCCTGTGTCAACTTTTGTAATTGTGTCCAATTGAAGTTTATTTAATTAATGTATGTTTAACCGTATGTCTGAACTGGATGTTGAACCTTATGGGAAAGATTAAATAAACAATTTTACTATTATGTTAAAAGACTCCAAATTGTTCTCCAAACTAGAAACTTGTATAACTATTGGTAAACTTTCTTATAATCAAAATTTGCCTCCAATAAGGTCTCCTGCGTTGTGGAAAAAGTTGTCGGCTTCGGTGGATAAACTATCTTCGCCCGGACATCAAGCGTGGTCCATTTACTATTGAAGAAGAAAATACTATCATTCAACTTCACGGCATGCTTGGGAACAGGTAGTGCATTGCTCCATTTCCTGAATTTCTTGAATATGCATACATCCATATACACTCCCCTCTTGGTCCCTGAAGACCAATTTTACTCATGAGCTGCAAAGCAAGCACGTTGCATGCTTAACCTTCAACCTTGCTAGTGCTAAAATTCATGTTGTTAGATGATTAAGGTAAAGGAGAAATGTAATTTCTTCCAATAGATGATGTCACTCTTCATGTCCTTTGTTTCACCCAATGATACTTGTATACTAATACCTTGAGGAAAAGGAGTTGTTGTGATTTTCACAGCTTAACCAAAGATCCTCATAATCCCTTGCTTGTACTTCAATATTTGCCTGCATTGATTTGTACTTGTGATATTACATTTACTTTGTATGTAACCAGTAACCATGCATTCTTTTAGGTGGGCTGCCATCGCATCCCAACTACCGGGAAGAACTGACAATGAGATTAAGAACTATTGGAATACCCATCTAAAGAAGCGCCTCTTTCGGTCAGATCATTCCCAAAGTGCAAATCAGCCGTATTTAAGTCCTGATCGAAGGATTGTCGGGTCTGAATCTCCTTCTACGCGTCACATGGTACAATGGGAAAGTGCCAGAGTTGAGGCAGAGGCAAGGTTGTCAATGGAGTCCTCATTGCATAATTCATGGTCAACAAGTAAAACATACCCTGATTGCTTTCTTCAACTTTGGAATTCTGAGGTTGGACACTCATTCCGCATGATTAAGGGAAAGGAAGGAGTAGTGTTCTCGCAAGCATCATCATCATCAAAATTGGAGTCATGTTCAGATGTATCATTGCAGGTGCAAAACACTGGAAATAGTACCTTTGCTAACATGACTCAAGAAGAAGCAAGTAGCTACAAACCAAAGCTTGAAGATGACACGGCTGGGTTAGAGTCAGGCAACTATGAATTTCTTGATACTTCTGATTCTGCATTCTTGCACCTGCTAGATGTGCCTGATGGTGATATAGGATTGTTGGGACACACTGACACTTTCCTGAGTTCCCTTCATGGTAGATATGATTAAGATAGTCTTCTCCATATTTCCTCAGGGAAAGGCAATACTTTTATGACATCATTATTTTTGTAAATGCACTCACCATAGAGCCGGTGCCCTCATTTCCAACCGTGGGTGTTCATGTTTGCTAGTTGCTTGTTGGTTTAGAAGGGGAAATGGAATATAGAGAAATAGTTGCTAGAATTCTAGTTACCTTAATGAATTCAGAGTTAATGATATTGTTCATGTGCATTAACAGCTGATGCTTTTGTGTATATACTGGCCCTCTGCTCTTGATGTGTTCTTTGATTGGCAAAAGTACAGGGCTTAATATGTCAAACGGGTAAGGTTAAACAGTTGACATGCCAATAGCTAACAAGAAACACAGCTTGGACTTCAGATCATCAAAAAGGATCAACTTTATGCTGTGTTGATATATATTGAAGAGAATTGAAGGGACATATAGAAGTGTTTAATTTTGATCCACTTGAGTCAAGAGTTTTATACTATTTGAACAATTTGTCGAGACATTATGAGACATTACAGTTTTATTTTCCAACTGCTGGTTGTTGTTAAACTCAGTTATTAATGTGGTAATACATCAAGTATTCGATCAATATTATATGCCCTGAAAATTTGTTTGTTTGGGTGATGAAAATATACCCGGGTTGTTGGGGGGAATACCATATCCTCTACTACACAAACAAGCATATAAATGCACATCACACACTAGATTTAACATGGCTTAGCTCAATATATCTATCTATATTCATATATGAGAAGAATCAAGTCTATTATCAAAACAAGTCTGCATACAGGTTTATAAAACAATTTCTGTCAATCCCTCTTTGCATCTTTGAGACTGAAATGGTTAGTGGCTTAATGCACAAGAAAGTAAAAACTCGTAATTACCCAAATTGAATAATTCAATTTCTTTGTACACAAAGTATTATTAATATTTTTTTGTACACAAAGTAATTGGTATATACAGACCAACATATCAATATGAACACATGATAAATGAACATGGATAAAATCACAAAAAAGAAGAAAAAAACAACCACCAAATCACACATCCACCAACATTTGAACTCTCAAAGAAAAGAATTACATAATAATAATATAAAATTTTTGTTATCTGTAATGCTCGTGGATTGTAGTACTAGAAAAAACCAAAGGGTTTCTTTGGAGCTTTTCCGGTTGCCCTGTACTTTGCAGCTGTCTCCTCTGCCTTCAGGAAATCTTCCCCCTTTTTAGCCTCAACAGCTGCCCTCTTTTCTTCAGCTTCCTTGTGTATTTTAGCTATTTTGTTCTTTAATTTCTCCTCATATTCTGCCTTTTTCTTCTCCAGTTGTTCCTATTCAGTATTCACATACAAAGAGAAAAATCAGATTTTCTCCTCCATTCTGCCACATTCTCAGTGTCGGTCCTATCCTATCTTTGGGGTGAAAATTGGCAAAACAAAATTATTGTATTGCCTTTTTTGGTCAAGGATGGAATCCGGGGTATTCATAGCCGATACCCGTAGGAATAATCCCCGAGTATGTAGAGTACCAATTAAGGAGGCAACTCTCCTCTACTTACACTCAGCTCTATTCCTATCACCAGGATTTGAACCATGGACATATGATCAAAGGGACCGAACTACTAGGGACCACACCTTGTGCGTTACTGTATTGCCTTTTGATAGTTTTGCTCATTTTTGCTTCATTTCAATAATATTTTCATGTGACAAACAAAATATTGGCTTGCAACAGAAAACTCATTGAACACTCATCTATAACAAAAAAAAAAAACAAAATATATGGGCACAAACTTCTTAATAGTTACTACTGAAATAAATTCTTACTTCAATCTTTCTCAATTCAGCCTCCGTAACAGCTTTCTTACTGTTCTCCCATGCTGGAATGGATGAAAGCTTTTTGACTGCTCTGCTCAACAATTTCATTTTAAATTAGTAATAAAAAATTGTTAAATAACATCAATAACCCAACTTCATGATAAAATAATGTTATAGTAACATGCTAATTTTGTTTGATTAACCTCCAGTTGTGGTTACTCAATGAAACCTTGTAATGATTAGATTTGATTGTAATGAATCCACATAAAATATGAAATAAGCATTAAGCATAGATACTTGAGCAGGTGATGCAAGATCTTACTTGTTCTCTGCTTTTGACTTTTCACTTTCTTCCCATGCATTGATTAGTGACAGCCTCTTCTCTGCTGCAACTCTTGCAAGCACCGTATCTGAAGATGAATGAAATGACATATTATGTAATGTCAGCATATGAAGTGAAGTGCAAAAACGAAAATGGCAATTGACATACCTCGGTTGACAGATCCCTTGGATGGTTTCTCTCCAGCAGCTTCATGAGTCTCTGGCAATGACCAAATTAACAACAATAAAAATCAATATAACGTATATATTTAAGGTCATAACTATATGATGATTAAATAGGAAGTATAATATTGTATTCCAGAAATAAAAAAAGGGAAAGTATATTGTGGTGGACTAAAGAGACCACAAATAGGACACTGATATTGCATATTTACATGGTGTTGAAGGAAAATAAATTTTTTTATGATCAGATTTGTAAAGAAACAAAGGGAAAATAAGAAGAGGAAAGTTTAAGCAATATTGTAGGTGCGTGTAAACCAAAAGTAAAGTATGCAGTATGCACCAAACAACAAAACAAGACATAACAAAACAAAAGACCATTTCACTTCATCGCTTGCTCAAAGTTAACTTGTCATGCAAGGTGACTGAAGGTGACTTGTTAACAAATGTCAGATGTGATCAAGTAAAAATATATCAACATTACCTATCTTAAAACCATCAAAAGTGTCATAGTATATGAATAATAAGACCAAACCAAGGCGTTTCTTCCTTTGAATTTGCACATATTTTGGCCCGGAATATGCAAAATTAGATATTTACTAGTTTGCTTGATTGCCTGAATCTTAATTAGCTTGGCTTGCAGTTGGATTGTTATAGTTCAAGAAAAACATACAGAGCATGAGAGCAATTTGAATATATACTTTGTTTAAAAGAGGAAAAAAAAGGAAAAAACTATTCTCTGAAATTAAAATTGATTTACAAAGATTGTTTACAATTGTTCAGAAAACAGAGCAAATATTACTACCAGAAGACACTGAATAGCATATATGAGACGTTAAATATTAAAATAGCCATTAAAACTGAAGAAAATTTTAAAAAATAAGTCTTAACTGTTTCCCTTATATTAAAATCACCATGTAACTCAACAAGAAATTCAAAACTGGTTAGTGGTTACCTTAATTGATTGAAAAACTAAAAAGGATAAAAAGTTGGATAAAGGATTCAACATAAGCACAGAACTCTCTCTTTCAAACAATTTCCTCACCAACCAAACAGATATAATACCACCCTTTTGGAAGCACATAATGATAAGAGAAGGGTTAGAAGTAGTGGCATACTCTCAGGTATGGCAAGAGCTTTGGACTTGTTATCTGGAGATGCAGATTTATCCTCAGCCACATCCTTTGAAGCCTCATGAAGAACATGTTCAGGTGCAGAAGCAGGAGGAGGAGTACTCTCAGTTGGAGATGGAGCTGGTGATGGTGATTCAGACTCTACCTTTTTGGGCTGTTCTTCTGTCATATTTCCAACACTGAGAATTTAGAATTCTCTGCACAAGGTGATGGAAAAAGTTGTAACAATATGATAAAGATATATATAGGGGAGAGAGAAAGATGAAGATAGAGGGACAAGGTTGGTTGGGATATTATGGTTGGAGGAAGGTGATTGTTAACTCAAACTCCAAAAGCTTAGCTGGGTTGGTGTGGTAGGTACATGTGGCTTCTTATGAATAGAGACAGAGGAAGAAGTGAAACTGATGAAGATGAAACTTGAAAGCACTATCAACGAAAACTTTCAGCAAAGTGTTGATGCTGATACATAAGTTCAGCTATGTATGTATAGATAAAGACATAATCAAATGAGAAAAATGTCATGCTACATAACATAGCCTTTAGTTTACTACTTGCCTCAATTTTGGAATGAGTTATGATCCTGATGTGAATTATGAAGAATTATCAACCTCGTGCAAAAAAAAAAAATTTTTTTGAGGGAATTATTTAATTTTCTTAAAGATTATAAATATCCAACAATGTACATTAAAAGATATTTGGAAACTTAAAAGAAATGATCAAGTGATTATAAATGTTCCTTCCGAAATTGAGAGATCTCCGCAATAATAAAGTTTGAGAGTATAAAAATGTATTTGTGGAGAGAATAAAAATAAATAAATGAAAAGATATGTTCAGATATTTTTACTTGAAAGTAATTTAAGAAACATATTTAAGTGTAGGCAAATGAATTTTCACACGTTTTGATTTTATCATTGTTGATAATATTGTATGATTAAATAGTAAAGATGTCGAATAAATTTTGCAGTCTGTTAAGTTAAGACAACAGAAACTTCCTTCGCTTGCCTTAAATGCTTTTATACAAGCTTACTCAAACAAAACTTAATTGATGCATATAAAATAAAATAAAAATTTATATGCACATCACCATGTCTCTCATGTTTTGCATTAAAGATTAAGTGACCAAATAATAATATAAATATAAGTAAATGAAATAAGATTCTTGTAATGAGATGGTAAAATTTATATAAATACAAAATAATTTATGAGTGTAATTGATATGAACCATCTATGTAAAGTTTTTTGCACTGACAATTAATCACAAATTATTCTATGAGTGATATTTAAGGTAGTTATGATAAAAATCAAACTTTTTAAAGATATGACAATTTATGATTGATTGACAGTGTAAAAGATCTTTAAATTGAAGGTGTATACCAATTAAATCCATAATATTTTTTACTGGAAATCCATAATTTATTATTATTTTTAATCAAAATCCCTAATTTAAATAACATTATTTTTAACAATTGACATATTTATATTTTATATTTATATCAAATAGCTTTTGTTTTCAAATTTCAATAATTGCCTTTCATAATAAGAGATTAACTTTAGAATTTAATTGGCATATATCGTCATTCTAACAAAGATTTTATACTGCCAACCATTCATAATCTTTAAAAATATTTGAATCTCATCATAATCACATTAAAAGTCATACATATGATTATTTGTGATTGATTAATAATGTAAAAAACTTTAACTAACATTGTGCCATAATAAAAACTCTTAATTTTAATGTATCATCAATGTAAAGCTTTTAATATCACATGTGTAATTATAAAATGATTATTTCAAGAGTAAAATATTCTTCTTCTTTTTTCCTTTGATATGGTGGGAGGGGGGACCTAAGCAACAATGCGAGGAATGCAACAACCTAGAGCATCCTATTGTAAAATCAAAGCAAGATAGGGCATAACCCTATCAAAAACCGTCCAAACAAAAGAACCAAAATGACCCTTATTGGCGAGATAGTCCGCACAATGATTAGCCACACGAAACACATGCCAAACAGAGGCTCTCCAATCGGGCATGCGAAGAAGATCGTCCATGAGGAGGGGTTGAAGAAATTTATTATGACAACCACCCAGCTGGATCATGTTCACCACCATTTGAGAGCCCATCTCAAAGCTGACAGGACTGAAAGAAAGCTCCCTAGCAAGTTTTTTCCCTGAACGAAGAGCCTAAAGTTCAGCCCAAACCGTGTTGAAAGAGCCAAGGTTGCAATGAAAACCTTTAATAAGCTTCCCTGAACAATCCTTGATAAGATCACCACAAGTTGTCATCCCAATGCTTCTCTTATAGGAACCGTCAAATATAAGTTTTCTAACAAATGTGTTTAAGGAACTAGAAACATAAATTTTTATTACAAAATAAATTTTAATATATTCAATATATAATTATGTATTATTTTAAAATAAATTTTTTTATTCTGTTATTAATAAATATCATTTGAGTGAGAAAAAACTTAATTCCCATTACCACAGTTGGAGTCTTATGAATGAAAAAATAATAATAATTAAGAGAGTTTTGCTCCCATAATAAATTTTCTGAGCTGACTTGGATTAATTGGAACCTAGGATCTCAAGAAAAGAATCTTGTGATTTCCACAATCCATATTGTTTTTTCTCTTATTTATTTGTTGAGGTTATTAGGGTCTCCACATCTGTTCTGTTTGCACCAAGTTTTTCTTTAATATATAACTTGTGTCTTCAGCTTTTTTCTCCTTGTTTAAAAAAAAAAAGGTTTTGTGTACATAAATTCTATTTGGCAAAAATAGATGATAAACTAATTTTTAGTGAAAAAATTATAGTTGATAGTTGAGAAGGTAAATGATTAAATTTGAAATGTTTGGTAAAATTAATTATTAGATTAGCTTATAAATATAAAACGACTTAAAAAGGACATGCTTATATGATTACAATTTATTTAAATTTCAATTAAATCTTTATAATTAGAATATTATTATTTTAATTTAATTTTAATTCTTTAACATTTTTTTAAATAATATAAATGAAAAGATATGTTTATATGATTTTAATATAATTTTTTTGTAAGGTAGGAGTTGTGTAAAGTAGGAATTCCAATAAAATAATAAGGGAAAAAATAAGATAAAAGTTGGTGAGCTATAATGTATATGCTATAAGCTAAGTAAAAGAGCTTACGAAAGAAAATTGTAAGTTTATGAGATAAGTTTATTTACCAAATATATTATTTTGGTCAAAAAAGCTTATAAACTAGTATATTGGACTTGTCAAACAAAACCATAGTGCCTATTGGACATAACCAATCAAATTCTCAATAGTTATTAAAATAATAACTTAAAAAGATAACAAAGTTCTTACTAAAGTTATTCTAAAATTTTGAGGTTGTGCCCCGAAACATCTTCCTGAATAAGATTTGTTCTAAAAAAAATTAAGGTTATTGTACTGTTTAAGGAATCCAATAAAAATATTTTTTTATTAAAAAACTAAGAAAAAAAACTTTTCAAAATATTGACTATATCACTTCTCAAAATGAAAATTTTCGTTTTTATTTATTTAATAACCATTACCTCAATTCTCCACATCAGCATCTGTCAATTAATTTCATTTTTGAATTGTGGGAATGACATTAAATTAATCCTTAATACTCCATCCGAATTCAATTATAAACAAAATTAACTAATTTCATGCTTATTAAAGAAGTTAGTTAATTTAGTTTAATTATCTTAATTTATATAAAAAATTAGTTATAATTACTAACCTATCATTTAATTGTCTCGGAAGCGTGCAATGCTCTTGGAAAAGTAAAAGGACATTAAATAGAATTGAGTTGGTCAGATTTCACTTATATATGAATCCATGAAATATAGATATTTTTTTGCTTATAATTAAATCGCGAGAGAGTATAATTTGAAGTTCTAAACACTTTGCACTTTGAATTAAGATCCCCATGAGTTAGTTAATGGTAGACACAAGTCTTGATTTCATCCCCGTAGACCCAATCTACAAAAAAAAAGAGATGGCAAAATGTAGCAATGGATCTAGACATAGACATGTCCTACAAGATAGCCTAAATTTCCAATCTTCTGTCACACATGAATCTCAATTGCTGACCAAGGACTACTGAGTTGACAATTAAATTATACTGATGTAAACCGATGACTAATTTGATGTTTTTAGGGATAATACAGATGATGAATTAGAATCTGTGGCCAGATGTACAAACAGACATTATTTCCTTCTTCCCACTCCTAATACCAAACAAATAGCAAACATGAGATTAATCCATAAAAATATGAAGTGGAAAGAAATCTATATGGGTGCGTAGCCATCTTCTGGTGGGGGAGCATCAGATATAGCAGATAATACAACAAAGGCACCAAATAAGATTGTGGTAACAGCAGTGAAGTTGACAAGTAAAGCCTCAGAACCATATTTTGCCAATCCTGAGTTCTCCAGGAAAGTGAGCTTCTCTAAAAACCCAAGAGAAGCAGTGCCAATAGCCAAGACATACACAAACAGCCCAAATAGAACATGCCAAGGAACTGAGGCACGTCTAATGGCTGAAGTCCCACCAGGGTAGAAAAATATCACAAACCCATATATCCACTGCAAGTGAGGTAACCAATTCAATGTTAGACAAAGTTAGAGGACATGTTAGTGATAAATCTGATAATTAACAGTATGGATAGGACCAAACTAAGTACAAATTTTCAATTCATTGCACCATTAAGTATCTGGCTGGTGCTTAAATTGTAAGCCCAAGTTCTCATATTCCACGAAGGGAGATGTTAACCAGTGCCCTAAGCATTGGTCAATGAATTAAAGATAGAAATCTTTTATTGGAAATGATATATTCAACACATTTAAATTTGAAAACCTGTGATTTCCAATAAAAAACTTCTATACATGGATTCCTAAACCAATGTCCTCAGAGCACTGATTAGTAACACTGGCAAAATGAAACCACAAACTTAACCAACAACCATTCTCTTATTCACAAAGAAGTAGAAGAAGACTCTAATGCACCTGCAAATATAGTAGTCATTGAAATTTAGAGTCCTATCCAATGGTTTACCTGAATGCCATAAAGGACAATAACCCCAATTCCAAGCCATGAGTGCAAACTGTACAAATTGGCAATCCCACTTTCATTATGAAACTTGAAGGCAGCATAAATTCCAATTATTCCAAGTATTAATGCGATGGCGTGGAGAACAAGGTGTATCAATTTCTTCACTTCCTTCTTCAAAGGAAGAGACTTGTAACTTATAATAGCTGCAATTATTTTTAAGTTCACGAGTGAGAAAAATGAAGAAATAATTAGTAGGTTATCAAAATCAAATGGCACTGGTTCATAATGCAGTAGCTTGTGAATGTATTTTGATTACCTTCACCACCAATAACTATTAAGCCAATTAGTATAAGAACAGGGTGGATCTGTATAAAGAAAGAGATACGTAAGATATAGGGAACTTTACCAAAGTGATAGTACAATTCAATTATAAAGTATAAACACTTTATAATATATATATAGAATGATGAGTCACTACTTATCAGAGCTATCAAGAATGACTCATGACGCATGAGATCGGTTCATGACTTCCGAAGGATCCCGTCTCTGAATATCAGGATTTTTTAATTACAAACTAGTTGATTAAAATAAGCATATTAATTTTTCAAAAGAAAGCCAACATGTGCAAATAGCTTGGTCAATTGCTTGTAGATGTGAGAAACTGCAGCATTGAAGACGCGCATTATATGGAAATGGAATGGGAAAAAATAATTCAAAGACTTATATAGTAGAAAATAGTAAAAACAACACAATATTATTTATAAATCTTTAAAAACATAAACAGAGTAAAGATAAAGATAATATGATATTTTTATAATTGTTAATAAAAACAAAAAATGAAATCAAGAACACAAACTATCCGGGCTCAAGGTTTTCACTGTCATACGTTACGAATTACGAGAATTCAAAACAACACAAAATGGAAAAGGCCAAGAACAAGTAGAAAAGTCTCAAGGGTAGTGGCGTAGTGCTTGAGTTAGCAGTTAGCACCACGTTTTGTTTGGTGTGGGATGGAACCCAGGGTATCCTAGGAATAATCTTCAAGAAGGTAGAGGATCAGTTAGGGGACAACTCCTCTACAACAATACATAAATGCAACTTTATTCCCATCATCATCAGAATTTGAACTCTAAACATATGATTAAAGGACCCGGACTACTCGCCACTTGACGAAAACGTGGAAGTTCATTTCATTTCTCACCCAAGTCCAAAACAGGTAAGCATGGAGTATTAATCAAGTGGGTTAGAAAATTTGGACCATATCAAATTAATTAGTATTAAATTAAAAAAGGGTAGGTAGTGAATAGGTGCAATAATTATTCATAAAATATATTAAAAAACAATAAATAATAATCAAATCTTCTGAGGACTACAATGGAGAATCAAGATAAACACTAGCTAAACGCACCTCCCATGATCTCCAACAATCTATGAACACTAATAAGAAGAATATAACTACCCATTTACCCTGCATAATTCAGTCAAAAAAAAAAACCAAAAATAGAAATTTAAACTTAAACACTGACCCCGAAACATGTAGGTTGAGATTAGTAACCCCCACGGCTAATAACTCTGAAGCTATAAGTCGTTTTATGAGTTGTTGGTAGGCAAAACTGCATGTCGTTTTCTTAAGAAAGCAAGGTTGTAAGTTAAGTCCATTCCATATATAGACCCAATTCTGAGAAACATGGAAATATGGAATGGAACACAATTGGTTCTGAATCAATGTTTTCAAATATAGAAAAGACATATTAACGAGAAAATTAGGCAAAAACAGTTAAAAACAGAAAAATAATAATAAAGCAGTGAAATGAAGAGAGGGGAAAGAAAGAATAAATACATTGAAAATGAGGGACTTGTTGGAAGACTCCCAAGCCAAGCCACCCCTAAAGTGTAAGTTCCAGACCAATACTAAGATGATCGCAACGGCACCCAGAAAGTGAACCACGAAGGTGAAGGGAAGAGCAGCTACCATCTTCGGTCTTCGCTCGCTCCTATCCGCGTCTTGTTGCGTTTTATTATTATATGTAAATATGCGGGATATATATGCAATGATGCAGATGCAGATGCAGATGCAGATGCGATAGTTTCAGTTGGTCCAAATAAGGGTTTTTTCTTTATTTATTTTATCGTGACTCATTTTTAAAAATTATATATCAAAATAATTTTATTTTAAAATAATTTATCAAAATAATCTATTTTTGAATAATTTTTTTTTTAAACGGGTGCAATCGACTTGTTGACGTGTTATGTGACAGGTCATGATTGGTTCGAAAATTGACAACAACAAAAAAAATTGGGGAAAAAAAAACAACAACGTCACATGCGCACTTTTATGGAGTGGGACCAGTTTGACTGGAGCCATTGACCTGCCATGTGACAGCTCCTGATTGGCCGTCAGTTTTTTTTGATTTTTTTTTTAAAAAAAAGGTTTTTCTGGTTAAAATTTTTTTAAAAAAATAAAATTATATTATTAATTAATTAATATAATTCTATTAATAAATTTTATCATTATATAATTATACTAATTAATAATACTAATAATATGATTAATATTTAATTAATACCAATTACATTTTATCATTATATAATTATAAGAATTAATAATAATATAATAATTTTAAAATACAATTATACCAATTAAAAGTTTTTTGGGTAAAAAAATTAAAATAAAGAAAATAAAATTAGATTATTAATTAATTAATATAATACTATTAATAAATTTTAACATTATATAATTATGCTAATTAATAATACTAATAATATAATTAATAATTAATTAATACATATTAAATTTTGTCATTATATAATTATACTAATTTAAAATAAAACTATACCAATTAAAAGGTTTTTAGGTTAAAAAAAATTAAAATAAAGAAAATAAAATTAGGTTATAAATTAATTAATATAATACTATTAATACATTTTATCATTATATAATTATGCTAATAATATAATTAATAATTAATTAATACAAATTAAATTTTATCATTATATAATTATACTAATTAATAATATTATACTAATTTTAAAATACAATTATACCAATTAAAAGGTTTTCTGGTTAAAAAAATTAAAATAAATAATAAAAAATTAGATTATTAAATAATCAATATAATTCTATTAATACATAACTATCATTATATAATTATACAAATTAATAATACTAGTAATATAATTAATAATTAATTAATACCAATTAAATATTATCATTATATAATTATTCTAATTAATAATAATATACTAATTTTATAATAAAATTATACCAATTAAAATATTTAATTGGTATTAATTAATTATTAATTATATTATTAGTATTATTAATTTAGTATAATTATATAATGAAAAATTTTAATAATAGAATTATATTAACTAATTAATAATCTAATTTCTTTTCTTTATTTAAAATTTTTTAAACAGAAAACCTTTTAATTGATATAATTGTATTTTAAAATTAGTATATTATTATTAATTAGTATAATTATATAATGAGAAAATTTAATTGGTATTAATTAATTATATTATTAGTATTATTAATTATTATAATTATATAACGATAAAATTTATTAATAGTATTATATTAATTAATAAATAATCTAATTTTTTTTATTTTTTTTACGCCAAAAACATAATTGGTATAATTTTATTTAAAATTAGTATATTATTATTAGTTATTATAATTATATAATGATAAAATTTAATTGGTATTAATTAATAATTAATTATATTATTAGTATTATTAATTAGTATAATTATATAATGATAAAATTTATTAGTATTATTATATTAATTAATTAATAATCTAATTTTCTTTTCTTTATTTTAATTTTTTTATCCCAAAAACCTTTTAATTGGTATAATTGTATTTTAAAATTAGTATATTATTATTAATTAGTATAATTATATAATGATAAATTTTATTTGATATTAGTTAATTATTAATTATATTTTTGTATTATTAGTTAGTATAATTATATAATGATAAAATTTATCAATAGAATTATATTAATTAATTAATAATCTAATTTTTTATTTTAACCAGAAAAACCTTTTTTTAATAAAAATTTCAAAAAAACTGTCGGACCTGCCACATGGCAGCTCAATGGCGCCAGTCAAACTGGCACCACTCCACCAGAATACGCCACGTGGTGCTGATTTTTTTTTTTGCCAATTTTTTTTTTTCAAATTTGTCGAACCAATCATAACCTGCCACGTGGCTGGTCAACAAGTCAATGACTGGCGCCACTAAAAAAATAAAATTTTTATTCAAAAGTAGGTTAGTTTTGTAAATTTTTTAAAATGAGGTTATTTGGGTATATAATTTCTAAAAATGAGTCACTTCGAAAAAAAAAGCCCCAAATAAGAGGGAGGGACTTTCTTACTGTATGTTTGATTTATATGTTTCGGGTTTTTATTTCCTAAATTTAAGGATAATTATAATACAAATTATTTTAAAATAATTATATTATTTTTATTTTATTTCATGTTATCAAATATTTCTACATAAAAATAGATTATTTTACTGTATGTTTAATGCTTTGATGCTTTCTTAACATCTATCTGTATAAACATGGTTATTTTAAATTGAATTACACATATTTTAGCAATTTTTCAAGCAAAAAGAGTATATATTTTTTCTGGAAAAAATAATTCACGGATATTCACGAAACCCGTTGGATACCCGCCCGAAGGATACCCGCGTGGGTAGCAAGCGGGGACGGGTATGGATTTTACCCGACGGATATGGGGGCGGGGGGAGTACTACCCGTACCCGCCCCGCCCCGTTGCCATCTCTAAAGGTGATGTTTGATATCCAGAATATTTTATCCTCATACAAACTATATTCATGGGAATCATATTTTTAGGAATCTTTCTTTTCCATTTTAGCACCTGGGAATAGAATTTTCCCAAGTTTCTAACTATCATTCACTAATTTTATTTTTAGAATAATATTTTAAAACATGTATCAAACACGATAAACTTTTATTCTCGTATCAATATTTTCGAAAATATTTTTATAATACTTGTATCAAATGCCACCTAAGACAAACCTGAGCATAAAAAAACAGCAAACCTCAACTTCTTTGTATTTTTTTAAGGGTGAGAATATTGATATTCATAGTTGCTTATCAAGTTTCCATATTAACCAATTAACGTTTTAGTTTTCTTTTTTCAAAAAAATATGTATGATTAATGAGAATTTTTGTTTTGTTTAAATATGTATGATTAATAAGAAGTATCCCCAATGGCTTAGGAAGTTTCACATGTTGAGCTTATGGTAGGGTCGGTCCAAGGATAAGGCAAGACAAACCCTTATTTTAGGCCCTCAGCCCACCCCACTCAATCCCTTATATAGCCCATTATCAAGAATTGTTTGATACCTAGCAAAAATTATACATGTGAGCCCCCTCGCGGTTCCTATGATTTGCTATTTTGAGACCTCACCTAACTTTAGGTACACCTTGACTTGTATCGGCTTTGGCTTGTGGGAAAGAACTCGGTTCAAATTCCGTATAACACATCCTTCAAAAGTGTCGAAGAACTTTAACTGTAACTAAGCATCCGAGTGGAAATTAGTTTCATAATGTGTCCAAAAGGTATAAGTTTGTAGGAATACTCCGTGGACCCATAGAGGAACCAAAGGTCCTAGTTACGAACTTACGATGAATTTCCAAAAAAAAAATTATACAAAATATAAAATATTTTTAACAAATACCAATTTAATTAAGTTAGCAGATTATGCCAAAAAAGTATTAACAAATAATATTGAATTAAATAAATACACATTTTTAAACAAACAAATAGTGTAAGATAAAAGATATATTAATACATTTCCTACCTATAATCGATTTCCAAACTTAAACTTTAAAACACATACAATATTTTTTAAAGTATCTAATTATATACCGTCAAAAAAAAGTATCTAATTATATTAATGCACTTTTTAATTGAAAAATTGACCCTTGCTATTCCATTTTAAGGTGTCCAGCGGCGTCGTCTCTTCATTGTGTGTGTGTGTGTTTTTTTTTTTAATGGAACTCGATATCCCTATAATTGATAGTCGTATGATTAATTTCTTGAAGATATAAAATATCAATTAAGGGATAATTACTTTATCCATTTAAATGCACTTTTATTCTCATACCAGAATTCGAATCCTAAACATATAATTAAAGGACTGAAGTTACTAATCACTTGGATCACATATTATGGTCAATTTATTGTCTTTTATTGGTGTTGTTTTTGTCGCTGTGCCATCGGCTGAATTTGAATGAACTTGGACACTTATTAGGCGATAGTTAACATTTAACAAAGTGCAGCTGAAGTAAGCAATGACGTTCCCTCTCTCTTCCTCAGCAAAAGTTGTAATCTCCTTTCATCCTTACACGAGTGAAATTCTTTGAAATTAGTCTCTACGATTGTTTTTAATTTGATTCTCGTTATTTATTAGTTTTATAATGTTATTGGTTGAAAGAGTTTAATTGTTATATACTGTATTAGTTAAGGAGTAAAACCCGACCATCGAGTTTGGATATCCGATCCAATAAAGGTGGGAAAGATAATATATTGATATTATCTTTAATGATCCTGATATTATCTCAAATAACCTTATCCGGCTAGAAGAGATAAAATCCCTCAAATTAAAGAAATCATATCTCAAATAAGATTTAAGAGATGAAAGGAGATAAATCCAGATCTCTTAAAGATATGAGGATCCTATTATAAAAGGAGGAGAACCCAAAAGAGAGAGTCACTTTCACTAACCCAGGTGAATCTCCCTTAAGCGTATTAGAGAAACTAGCTCGACCAAGAGGCTATTGAAGAGTCCTTGCTCGCTAGTATTCATCGGATATAAGATTAGAGGATTGAGATCACTGTATGACCAATGGTTGAACCAAGAACTACGTTTGGCTTTGATTCCCATTGGGATACGTATGACCGGAATACAATATTCTGTCAAGCCATAATCTAAAACAACCCCGGTGTTCACTCTTGGTTAGACGTTCTACGGCGAGATTCCGGCAAGTCGGATCTCGGCAAGAACATTTGGCGCCCACCGTGGGGCCGAGGAAAAACTTTCCCCGGTTCCATAAGAAAGCTTAATGGTGACTACACGGAATGGACCGAGGGGAGGGGCGAACAACACGAACCATGTAGATCACGAGGCTTCGAACACGAGCCAGAACCATGACAATCCCCTGCCCCCGCCCATCAATGAAGATAACCCTTAGCTGGAAGAGGTTATGGCACAGTTAAGGCAGCTGCGTGAGGAGAACGAGGAGATACGTGCTCAGAATCAAAGGCTGTTAAGAGCTCAGAAAAGAGAAATATCAGTGATGCCTTCCGAGGAAGAGCAATCCTCACCCGAGGGTAGCCAAAAGGATCCATCGTACGTACCTTCTCATAATGATACGAGCCGACCGTCCAAGACCAAACCTCGCCCAGAGGGTTCAGGAGTTAAATCTCGTGTAGCAAGGACGGTCCAGAAAGAAAGGGTAACAGACCGATGACTGAGGTTCCCGTTCACGGATGACATCGATGAGGTAATCATGCCTAGACATTTTAAGCCTCTTGACATTGATAAATTCAATGGCACCACTGACCCAACCGAGCACGTAGAATCCTTTATTTCTTCTGTTTACTTGGTGACCGATTCGGAAGCCGTCATGTGCAAAAATTTTCCAACTACTTTGCAAGGCCCTGCCTTAACCTGGCTTACGAATCTTCCACCCCGGTCAATTAATTCATTTGATGTGCTTGTAACTAAGTTCACTGCACAATTCGCAGCAATCCGAAAGCGTAAAGGACTCTCGGTCTCGCTGGTGAATTTTAAACAAGAAAAAAATGAATCACTTAGAGATTATATGACTCGTTTTAGTGCCAAACAAATTTTAATTCCCAATATGAGCTCAGAACTCTATCTACATACCGTCATGGGCGCTTTGAAACCGGGGCCATTTTTTGAGTATTTATCTCGGAAACCGTCGAGAGATTTTGAAGAGTTGCAGGAAAAAGCCACAGGTTTCATGAACTCGGAAGAGATGGTAGAATCCAAAATGAGAGAAAGAGGTTTTGAAGACAAGAGCTCGGTTCCGAGCAAAGAAAGAGATAGGGGGATAATCAACAGAGGGCCCAAAAGACCAATGAAAGGGGGTTCTCGGAGAGGCAACCCAGGTACCGGTCCTATATAGCGCTAAACCGATCTCGGGCAATGATAAGCCTCTGGCTTATCTAGTTTTATGACTAGATGAACTAGGGTTTATGTGCCAATTTATTCGAGTTCACTCTCGTTTTCGCCCAAATTTGCCTTGTTTTGTTCCTAAGTTGGACTTTGACTCGTTTTGCGTCTTTTATGTAGTTTTTAGCTTCTTTTGGATAGAATGACGCTTGTGGTTGCTTGTGTTGTTTTCAGGTCCATAAGTGAAGCTCTAAGAATTAAGGAAAGTCAAGAAATAGTGGAGATTGCTATTCTGGAGATTCTCGCCCCGCGAGAGGAAGCTCGCCCCGCGAGAGTTTGAAGACCCGGGAAGACAGAGACCATCACGGCCTAGCCGTGATTCACATCACGGGGCGTGAAATGAAGGTTCGCGACGCGAGACGTCCTTCGCGTCGCGAGTGTGTGAATTCCAGAAAAGTACCAGAGTCAGAGACCATCACGGCCTAGCCGTGATGTATATCACGGCCGTGACCTAAAAGCCACACAAGTCAGAGACCATCACGGCCTAGCCGTGATGTGTATCACGGCCGTGACCCAAAAATCCACACAAGGCAGAGAACATCACGGCCTGGCGTGATTCACATCACGGGCCGTGAAAGGCGGGCTCGCGTCGCGAGACATCCTTCGCGTCGCGAGTTCGAATTCAGTGTGCGCGCCAGAAATAGAAACCGTCACGGCCTGGCCGTGATGGCCGTCACGGCCTGGCCGTGATGGCCGTCACGGCCGTGACGCGTGGCCTCCTTATAAATAGAGCAGATCAGAACAGAAAAGGAGGACTTTTTGGATCAGAATTTTCAGAGAGATCTTTTGTAATCCTTATTCTGGGGCTGCGTCTCCTTTTCTCTTCTCTTAATTCTTAGTCTTAGGATGATTTCCGATTGTACGTGCGTTGTTGTTACGGACATGAGGAACTAATCCTCTTGTCTAAGGGATCGATGAAGCCACCCATGGCGGCATAGTGTTCATGTAATGTAACTCTCTCTCCTTTAATTCAATTATTGTTTTCCAATTTTGTTTTCATTGTGTCGATTATATGCTAGTGTGATCGACTAGTTAAACGTGTTGAGGCCTAGCGGCGTTTCGCGTTTCAGAACTTGAATTGGGATCATTGGTCGAGTATTGCACGAGAGTGAGTAGGAGATCGGTGCAACCTATAGGGAACAAGAATTAATAGAATTCGAGATTAGGATTATGAGACCTAGTAAGTAATTAATCCAATCGTCGAATACGTCCTAATGAGCACGGAAGTGGATTTAGGAGAATTTAGGGGTCCCGGTTGACATTAAAATTGAACTTAGGGAGGAGAATATCATCACTTGGGTACTTTGCATGATTGGGTAGGTGGATTCGAAACCTTAGATGCTTTTAATTCCAGATTTCATCACCATATCTTTGATTGATTCGATTTGATAATTTGAATTGTGATCTTAGTTTCGTTCCAACCACTATCTCTACTTAACCAACTTATCGGATTTCTCGCGAAATTTGTCGAATTGGTAACCCAATCCTTGTGTTCGACCTCGGTAGACTCTTACCGTGTTTTTATTACTTGCGACGACCCGGTACACTTGCCGACGTAACAACAAGTTTTTGGCGCCGTTGCCGGGGATTGGCACAACCAATTTTCTTAATTTTTAGGAAATTTGATTGATTGGTTAAGTTGATTTTTCATTTTATTTTTCTGTTATTTCTTTGTTATTATTTCCCTACTTCTTTGATTCCACTTGGTCTTGCCGTGTTTTTGTATGCGAGGTACCCTTCTACAAGAGGACTTGCTATTCGATTCAGAGATCACCAGGACCGAGAGGCAATTAAGAAAAGAGGCCAGAGAAAGGAAGAGGTTGGAAGCAATTAAAATAGAGGGCATGGCTGAAGAAAATCCTCCTCCTCCTCCTCCTCCTCGTTACAAGCCTCTCTTTGAGTACGATCTACCAAGCTTGGGAGATTGTGACTCTTCTATTGTGAGGGGCAACCTGAACACAGACTCCTTCAGAGTTGAAGCATGTGTCACATTCCAGCTCCGGGAGAATCAGTTTGATGGGAGTGGCAAACAGGACCCTCATAGACACATCACTCGCTTCCTAGAAGCCTGTGACTTACAGAAGACCAGGGGAGTCTCTCAGGATGAGTTTCGCTTGCGGCTTTTCCCTCTTTCTCTTAGGGATGTCGCTCGCGATTGGGTTGACAGTTTGGATAGGAACAGCATCAGAACTTGGGAGCAAATGGCACAGAAGTTCCTAACCAAATACTTTCCTCCTCAGAAGGCGGCACAAGCAAGAATAGCCGTCACTTCATTCAGGCAGACGGAGGATGAAACTTATAATGAAGCAATGAAGCACCCTGTGGAGAGGTCGGAAGTGTACCGGGTGGATTTTGTGGATGGTATTGTCAAGGAAGAGACCACTAGAGGAGCCCATGGTTCTGCACTTGCACAAGTGTTGGTAAAATCCCATGGTGATGATAGTGAGGAAGAAGACCCCTTGGGGGATGAGGACTATCTTGAATGTTTGAAACATATGGAAGCCTTACCGAGTCTCCCAAGGGATGAATGTGCAAAGGAGAAACTCAACAAGGAAGGCAATGAGGAAGATGGAAAGACACCGGAGCTGAAGCAACTCCCAAATCACTTGAGGTATGCATTCTTGGGGGAGGAGGGACAACATCCGGTGATCATTAGCAATGCCTTGAAAAAGGATGAAGAGGAGAAGCTGTTGAGAGTTCTTAGGGAACACAAATCTGCCATTGGGTGGAAGATTTCGGACCTAAAGGGTATAAGCCCTTCCCTATGCATGCATAAAATCTTGATGGAGGATGGTTATAAGCCGGTGGTTCAACCACGAGAGGCGGCGTAAACCCCATCATGAAAGAAGGCATGTGCGTAAGGAAGTGATTAAGCTTTTAGATGCCGGAATCATCTACCCAATCTCGGATAGCAAGCAATGGGTTAGTCCGATTCATGTGGTCCCAAAGAAGGGTGGAACAACGGTGGTGGTCAATGAAAACAATGAATTGATCCCAACAAGAACCATCACGGGGTGGAGAGTGTGCATCGACTACAGACGATTAAATGAAGCAACAAGGAAGGATCACTTCCCTCTCCCCTTCATAGATCAAATGCTTGAGAGGTTAGCCGGGATATGAGTACTCTTGTTTCTTGGATGGTTACTCCGGCTATAACCAGATTGTGGTGGATCCTCAAGACCAAGAAAAGACGGCTTTCACTTGTCCATATGGAGTCTTTGCCTACAGGGAGGATGCCATTTGGATTGTGCAACGCCCCGCTACTTTCCAAAGGTGCATGCTCTCTATTTTCTCGGGCATGGTGGAGAGATGCATTGAGGTGTTCATGGATGACTTCTCGGTCTTTGGGACCTCCTATGACAACTGTTTGAAGAACTTGACCTTGGTGCTTAAAAGGTGCCAAGAGACTAACCTTGTGCTCAACTGGGAGAAATGCCACTTCATGGTCAAGGAAGGTATAGTCTTAGGGCACAAAGTCTCCCAAAGGGGGATTGAGGTTGATAGGGCGAAGATTGAGTTGATTGAGAAGCTGCCCCCACCAACCAATGTGAAGGGGGTGAGGAGTTTTTTGGGGCATGCCGGGTTCTACCGGAGATTCATCAAAGACTTCTCCAAAATCGCAAGGCCGCTTTGCGACCTTCTTGTAAAGGATGTATCCTTTGATTTTAATGATTCTTGTTTAAATGCCTTCACTGTTTTGAAAAATATGCTTGTCACCGCACCCATAATCACTGCACCTAATTGGAATTTGCCATTTGAAATCATGTGTGATGCTAGTGATTATGCGGTGGGGGCTGTTTTGGGGCAGAGGGTGGAAAAATTAGCTCATGTCATTTATTATGCAAGTAAGGTTTTGAATGAGGCACAAGCTAATTATTCCATCACTGAAAAAGAACTACTTGCTGTGGTGTTTGCTTTGGATAAGTTTAGATCCTACATCGTGGGGTCTAAGATTGTGGTTTTCACTGATCATGCGGCCATAAAACACTTGATGACAAAACAAGAGGCCAAACCTAGATTAATTCGGTGGATTCTACTTTTGCAGGAATTTGATCTCAAGATTAAGGACAGGAAGGGATCTGACAATGGGGTGGCGGACCACTTATCTAGGTTGGTCAATCCCGACACCGAGGAGGAATTGTTAGACATCAAGGAAGAGTTTCCTGATGAAAAGCTGTTTGCACTTATTGAAAATTCCCCTCCTTGGTTCGCGGATATGGCCAACTTCAAGTCTTCAAATGTGGTTCCGCAAGGTTGGACTAATCAACAGAGAAAGAAATTCTTCTCGGATGCAAAATATTATGTGTGGGAGGACCCCTATCTCTTCAAGCAGTGCTCGGATGGGATCCTCAGGAGGTGCATCCCCCATGACCAAATCGGAAACGTGTTGTGGCATTGTCATAGCTCGGATTACGGTGGGCACTATGGGGGAAAGAAGACTGCAGAAAAGATCCTCCAAAGTGGTTTCTTTTGGCCAACGCTCTTCAAGGATGCCTACACCTTTGTTGAAAATCGTGATCGTTGCCAAAGGGTGGCAATATTTCTAAGTGGCATGAACTCCCCTTGAATTGCATGCTCGAAGTAGAGCTCTTTGATGTATGGGGGATAGATTTCATGGGACCATTCCCACCCTCTTTCTCTTACCAATACATTTTGGTGGCTGTGGACTACGTGTCGAAGTGGGTGGAGGCAATCCCAACAACCACAGATGATGCGCGGGTAGTCATGGATTTCTTGAGGCGCAATATCTTCTCGAGGTTTGGGGTCCCAAGAGTGTTGATCGAGTGATGGGGATCCCACTTCTGTAACAATCAAATGCATAAGCTTCTCGAGAAGTATGGGGTCAAGCACGAGTCTCTACTCCCTATCATCCCCAAACAAATGGGCAAGCAGAGGTATCCAACCGTGAGTTGAAGCGCATTCTCGAGAAAACCGTCAACTCCTCACGGAAGGACTGGTCAAGGAAATTGGATGATGCTCTATGGGCTTATAGGACCGCCTTCAAGACTCCAATTGGAAGGTCCCCCTACAATTTGGTGTTCGGAAAGGCATGCCACCTACCGGTGGAGTTGGAGGAGAAATCTTATTGGGCAATTAGGGAGCTCAACTTTGACTTGACAAAGGCTGGTGAGAAGAGGTTGTTAGACTTGAATGAGCTGTCGGAAATCCGCATGCAAGCTTATGAGAACGCAAGAATTTACAAGGAGCGGACGAAGGCATGGCATGACAAGCACATCTTGCCTAGGAGGTTTGAGCCCGGATAGTTGGTGCTTCTGTATAATTCAAGGTTGAGGCTTTTTCCTGGGAAGCTGAAATCAAGGTGGTCGGGACCATACAAGATCCTACAAGTCTTCCCCCATGGGGCCGTGGAATTAGAAGGGACCTCTAGCAACTTCAAGGTGAACGGGCACAGGTTAAAGCATTATCATGGGGAGTCAATCCCAACTGGAAAGCAAGTGTTTCTTCTGAATTAACCCTTAGGGGTGACTTGAGTCAGGCTCGGGACGTTAAAGAAGCGCTACTTGGGAGGCAACCCAAGCTAGGTATTCCTCTCTTCTCCTAACTTTTGTTTTGTTTTTGATTTTTGTTTTGTTTTTGTTTGTCGCTCTTGAATAATTTGAGAAGATCAAGAGTTTTTTGTATGAAATGTCGTGTCGGCAAGTTTTTTTTGGATTTTGATTAATTGGAGCATAGATGGATTGCATGAATTATATTGACCATTGATGAATTCCCCCTAGGTTCTAATAATAGAAAAGTTGATCCCCACTTAAAAATTGAAAATTGAACTTTGAGATTTATTATGATTGCTTGATTTATGACAAGTTTGGGGTGAGGGGGTACACACACTAGGAATCGTATCTCGGTCAAACAGTTTGCAAAATGTCCAGGTGAGGATTTGAGCCTCCAACTCTGTTTTTGAATGTGTGAATCACTGTAAGTTGCACTTTCCCGAATTTGCTTGAATCTCTATATGGTTTGCATGTTTATATGTTGCATCAAATGATTTAGGCAATTTTCTTTGAATTAACTACTTGGCCATAAATTGAACCAACCTTGATGAATGATCCCTAGTTAGCCACATTGAGCCTTGAAGCCTATTGTTCTTCATGACCTTACATTACAAGCCATTAACTCAGAAAAACCATGATTTTCCCCTATCCTAGGATTTAGGAGAGTATGGAATTTTAGCTTTGTAAGTGTTGTTGTGGAACTAAGTTTGGGGTGGCTGCAAGTTCATGAGTCATAGTTGAGAAAAAGAAAAACGAAAGTAAGGGCCGAAGGCTTGAAAGAGAAAAAAGAAAGAAAAAAGAAAAAAAGAAAAAAGAAAAAAATGGGTGATAAAAAGCATTGAATATGTGCCAAAAAGGGCAAAGAAAAATAAATATAAAAAGGAAGAGGTGTGTAGCCACCAACTGCAAAGAAGAGAATAATATGAGAGTGAATTCAATTGTTGTGATATTAGTTTCATGCTCTCATTGATCCTAGGGACTTAGCCTCTATCCTTTGATTATCCTACCCTTAGCCAGGCCCCATTACAACCGTTGAAAGACCTATTGATGTTGCATGCATGTTTTCGTGGGAACTATGTTTGAGATGAAAATCAAATTCATGGGAAGTGCCCTTAGAATGTGAAAGTGAGTGAAGAGTTGATAGCCTAGACAAACTTGAGCGAATGAGTGAAATTTTACATACCCTTGTGAGGAAGGCAATTGTTTGGAATAGGTGATCTTCCTTTGTGTGTATCTTTGAGCCTCAACTTAGAGTAATGATGGCATGTATGATAACTTCTCAATTGTTTAAAGTAGATGAATGTGGGGATTACATTGATGAAAAAGGGGGGGATCAAAGAAGAAAAACTGCTTTGTAAAGTCGCATGAAATTTGTGCGAAATCGATTGAATCCCTTAAGCTTGCCAAGTCTTGAGTCGTTTTTGAGTTTTAAGCTTGCTTGGGGACAAGCAAGGTTTAAGTTTGGGGTATTTTGATAAGCCTCTGGCTTATCTAGTTTTATGACTAGATGAACTAGGGTTTATGTGCCAATTTATTCGAGTTCACTCTCGTTTTCGCCCAAATTTGCCTTGTTTTGTTCCTAAGTTGGACTTTGACTCGTTTTGCGTCTTTTGTGTAGTTTTTAGCTTCTTTTGGATAGAATTACGCTTGTGGTTGCTTGTGTTGTTTTCAGGTCCATAAGTGAAGCTCTAAGAATTAAGGAAAGTCAAGAAATAGTGGAGATTGCTATTCTGGAGATTCTCGCCCCGCGAGAGGAAGCTCGCCCCGCGAGAGTTTGAAGACCCGGGAAGACAGAGACCATCACGGCCTAGCCGTGATTCACATCACGGCCTAGCCGTGATTCACATCACGGGGCGTGAAAGGAAGGTTCGCGACGCGAGACGT
Source organism: Sophora flavescens (assembly GCA_030762895.1). Lineage (NCBI taxonomy): Eukaryota > Viridiplantae > Streptophyta > Magnoliopsida > Fabales > Fabaceae > Sophora > Sophora flavescens. Next base: position 159,050,383 of record CM061067.1, on the reverse strand, counting down.
CCTTCGCGTCGCGAGTGTGTGAATTCCAGAAAAGTACCAGAATCGGAGACCATCACGGCCTAGCCGTGATGTATATCACGGCCGTGACCTAAAAGCCACACAAGTCAGAGACCATCACGGCCTAGCCGTGATGTGTATCACGGCCGTGACCCAAAATCCACACAAGGCAGAGAACATCACGGCCTGGCCGTGATTCACATCACGGCCTGGCCGTGATTCACATCACGGGCCGTGAAAGGCGGGCTCGCGTCGCGAGAGTTCGAATTCCAGAAGTGCGCCAGAAACAGAAACCGTCACGGCCTGGCCGTGATGGCCGTCACGGCCGTGACGCGTGGCCTCCTTATAAATAGAAGCGGATCGAAAAGAAAAAGGAGGACTTTTTGGATCAGAATTTTCAGAGAGATCTTTTGTAATCCTTATTCTGGGGCTGCGTCTCCTTTTCTCTTCTCTTAATTCTTAGTCTTAGGATGATTTCCGATTGTACGTGCGTTGTTGTTACGGACATGAGGAACTAATCCTCTTGTCTAAGGGATCGATGAAGCCACCCATGGCGGCATAGTGTTCATGTAATGTAACTCTCTCTCCTTTAATTCAATTATTGTTTTCCAATTCTGTTTTCATTGTGTCGATTATATGCTAGCGTGATCGACTAGTTAAACGTGTTGAGGCCTAGCGGCGATTCGCGTTTCAGAACTTGAATTGGGATCATCGGTCGAGTATTGCACGAGAGTGAGTAGGAGATCGGTGCAACCTATAGGGAACAAGAATTAATAGAATTCGAGATTAGGATTATGAGACCTAGTAAGTAATTAATCCAATCGTCGAATACGTCCTAATGAGCACGGAAGTGGATTTAGGAGAATTTAGGGGTCCCGGTTGACATTAAAATTGAACTTAGGGAGGAGAATATCATCACTTGGGTACTTTGCATGATTGGGTAGGTGGATTCGAAACCTTAGATGCTTTTAATTCCAGATTTCATCACCATATCTTTGATTGATTCGATTTGATAATTTGAATTGTGATCTTAGTTTCGTTCCACCCACTATCTCTACTTAACCAACTTATCGGATTTCTCGCGAAATTTATCGAATTGGTAACCCAATCCTTGTGTTCGACCTCGGTAGACTCTTACCGTGTTTTTATTACTTGCGACGACCCGGTACACTTGCCGGCGTAACAACAGGCAACCATTCTCCAGGAGGTGTGCAACGCCGAGTTACTCATCTTATCTCGGACGTCTAAAACTCCGGTCAATGCATACAAAAGTAAAGAGTGCAAATGGCATAAAAACTATGGTCACGCCACTGAAGACTGCAAAACAGCCCAGGAAAAAATTGAGGACTTGATACAAACAGGTCGTCTTGACCGGTTCGTTCGTCGAGATGATAATGGAGGCGAACGAGCTGGTCGACGACGAGGGAGACGCAGTTATGACAATCGTAATCGAGATGCAAACCAACAAGGGAATAATCAGAAAGGAGATCAGGTGAACAATCAGAGGGATCCTAATGAAGAAACAGAAGGAGAAGTCAGAGGGGTCATCAATACAATCTCAGGAGGATTTACAGGTGGAGGAACAACGAGTTCAGCTCGTTGGTGTCATGTAAAAGCCATCCAATCTGTAAACACGGTGTCTGGAAAACCTACAAGGACGAGACCTCCCATAACTTTCTCAGATGATGACTTCCAAGGGCTAGATCCAAATCAAGATGACCCAATGGTGATAACGTTCGAATTAGCCAACTTCTCGGTCAAACGAACACTTGTTGATTAGGGAAGCTCGGCTAATATTTTATACCTGGAGACCTTCAAAAAACTTGGAATTCCAGAAAAGCTGATAAAAGATCATGAAGACAAGCTAGTAGGGTTCGTCGGAGAGCAAGTAAAAACTCGAGGTTATATACACCTCTTGACAATGTTTGGAGAGGGAAAACTCTCCCGGACCGTATCAGTCATATATGTGATTGTGGATGCCAACACGTCGTACAACATCCTTATTGGAAGACCGATGTTGAATGAACTCGGAGCGATTGTCTCTACCCCACACCTCACAATGAAGTTCCCAGCCGAGTCTGGAGAGATAGTCGTTGTCCGAGCTGACCAAAGGATGGTCAGGCAATGCTTTGTGGACAGTCTGAAGTTTACCCGAAACCAGAAGATCGCAAAGAATGCCAAAGATGATAAAGCGGAAGTGGTGAGCTTGGTCAGTTCGGTTACCTCAGCGAGCTCGGACAGCATGTTTGAACTAGATCCAAGGATGGAGATGTACGAGTCCAGAGCCAAACCAACAGAGTCTTTAGAGAAGTTCCAACTGGGAGCCCAAGCTGAACAGTGCACCAAGGTGGCAGTCAGCTCGACCCTCGCTCAAACAACAAATTCAAGCGGTTTTAAAAAAGAATGCCGATTTGTTTGCTTGGAAGACATCGGATATGGCTGCCATAGACCCCAATTTTCTGTGCCATAAGCTATCTATATGTCCCGAAGCCAAGCATGTAGCTCAGAGAAAAATAAAACTTGGCGAAGAAAGGCACCAAGCAGTAGCCGTGGAGACTGCCAAACTGGTCAAAGCAAATTTCATCAGAGAGGTGAAATACACTACTTGGCTAGCCAATGTGGTATTAGTTAGAAAGGCCAATGGTAAGTGGAGAATTTGCACTGACTACACCGATCTCAACAAAGCGTGTCCAAAGGATTCTTATCCTCTTCCCAACATTGACAGATTGGTAGGCGGAGCTTCAGGGTACAGAGTTTTGTCCTTCTTGGACGCATATTCAGGTTATAACCAGATAAGGATGTATCCAGCCGATGAAGAAAAAATGGCATTTATGACCGATGGGGCAAAATACTGCTACCGAGTAATGCCTTTCGATTTAAAAAATGCTGGTGCAACATATCAAAAGCTTATGGACAAAGTCTTTGTCAACCAGATCGGAAAGAACCTAGAAGTATATGTTGACGATATGGTGGTAAAGTCCGATGACCTAAAGCAACACTCAGCCGACCTCGAAGAAATTTTTAGCCAACTCAGAAAGTACAACATGAGGTTAAATCCAGAAAAATGCTCCTTTGGTGTTCAAGGAGGAAAGTTCCTAGGATATATGCTAACACATAGAGGAATTGAAGCTAATCCTGATAAGTGCAAAGCTGTCATTGAAATGCGGAGCCCTCGGAATGTGAAAGAAATTCAGAGGTTAGCTGGCCGATTAGCTTCTCTATCCCGCTTTCTCCCAAAATCCGCAGAAAAATCAAGACCCTTCTTCCAGCTTTTGAAAAGACCAAAAGAGTTCACCTGGATCAAGGAGTGTGAGAAAGCCTTTGAAGATCTGAAACTTTTTCTAGCCTCTCCCCCGATAGTAACTCGGTCACAGCTCAGTAAAGATCTATACTTGTATCTGTCTGTCAATGATTATGCAATCAGTGCAGCAATCATCCAGGAAGAAGAAAAACAACAGATGCTGGTGTATTACGTTAGTAGAATTCTGAAAGATGCAAAAACATGGTATCAAGTAATTGAAAAACTACTTAATCATGGCAGCTCGGAGGTTACGACCTTACTTCCAGTCACACCAAGTTATAGTCAAAACGAATCATCTAATAAAGCAGGTGCTCAGGAAACCCAATCTAGCCGGACGAATGATAGCTTGGCCAATAGAATTGTCAGAGTTCAGTTTGCAATATGAGCCGAGGGGACCAATGAAAGCACAATGCCTCTCCGACTTCATTACCGAGTTCTCTTCTAAGCCGAGGTCAGGATCCTTCATCTGGCTTCTATATGTTGATGGTTCATCTAACTTAAAGGGAAACGAAGCTGGAATAATTCTTGAAGGTCCTGATGATCTAATCCTGGAACAATCTTTAAAGTTTGGGTTTACTGGTTCAAACAACCAAGCAGAATATGAAGCCCTTATTGCAGGACTGATGCTAGCTAAAGAGGTTGGAGTCAAAGAATTAAAATGCCGAAGTGACTCACAACTTGTAACAGGACAAGTCTCGGGTGATTATCAAACAAAGGATCCCCAACTAACCAGGTATCTCTGCAAAGTTAATAGTCTAATTTCTGAATTTGATAATTTTACTATTGAGCATATACCTCGGGAGGAAAATTCCAGGGCAGATATGTTGTCTAAGTTGGCTAGCACCAAGAAAGCTGGCCAACTAAGAACTTTCATTCAGGAGAATCTCCTCGAACCGAGCATAAAAAGTGTGGAGGTGATAATGACCGAGCACTATGATCGTGGCTGGATGACACCAATTTGGGAATATTTAGCCTCTGACAAATTGCCCAATGATCCTAAGGAAGCGAGGAGAATTCGTCTAAAATCTTGCCATTACACCATCCGAGATGGAGAGCTATACAAAAGAGGATTCTCCATGCTGTTACTAAAGTGCATAGCAAAGGACCAGTCCGAGTATGTAATGGACGAGATGCATCGAGGAATCTGTGGAATGCATTCAGGTGATCGATCTCTAGCAGCTCGGATCCTGCGAGCGGGGTTTTACTGGCCGACCATGAGATTGGATTGTGCTACCTGGACAAATAGGTGTGAGCCTTGTTAGAAGTTCATCGATGTAGCACGAGCTCCTGGTGAATAGCTCCATTCCATGTTCTCGCCGTGGCCCTTTACTATGTGGGGGATGGATATAGTCGGTCCTTTCCCAGTTGTTAAAGGTCAAGTCAAGTTCTTGCTAGTAGGAGTAGACCACTCATTAAGTGGATTGAAGCAGAACCATTAGCTACCATAACAGCTAAAAAGGTTCAGAGTTTTGTATGGAAAAACATCATATGCAAGCATTGCCTCCCTTATGCAATTGTCACAGATAATGGAAAGCAATTCATCGATAAAGGGCTTAGAGAGTTCTACTCTAACCTCGGAATCAAACATAAAGTGACCTCGGTTGAGCATCCATAAACAAACGGTCAAGCAGAAGCAGACAACAAGGTCATTTTGAACGAGCTCAAGAGAAGGTTAGGCCAATCAAAAGGGGCATGGGTTGAAGAATTACCAAGCATCCTCTGGGCTTACCATTGCTCACCGCAGTCTTCAACTGGTGAAACGCCATTCAAGCAAACTTATGGAACCGATGCAATGATTCCATTTGAGCTCGGCGAACTCTCTCTCAGAAGGCAGCATCATGACCAAAGTAAGAACGAAGAAGAAATCCGAGTTGTGCTTGACATGGTTGAGGAAGTCCGAGATGAGGCAAAAATCAGAGAAGAACTATGCAAGCAGAAAGCAACTTGGAAGTACAACTCGAGGTTGCAGCCAAGGGAATTTGTGCAAGGTGACTTAGTGCTGAGATTGAAAACGATGCGAGAAAAGACTCCAAAGAGGGTAAGCTCGTAGCAAACTGGTCTGGCCCATTCAGAATAGTTGAAAATCTAGGAAATGGTGTTTATAGGCTAGAAGAGTTGTCAGGAAAGGCTGTTCAAAGAACATGGAACACTTCCCACCTTAAGTTTTATTTTAGTTAAAGTTATGTAAGTAGGTGATGTACTCTTTTTCCTACCCCGGTCTTTTTCCCATGAGGTTTTGGCCAGGAAGGCTTTAATGAGGCACACCCAGAAAAATAAATAAATAGAATCGTTTTCAGTTACAATATCGGGCAAGAATACTGTTATATGGTCAAAATTTTATTTATGGAAAACTAAAGACCTAAAAAGGTTGACCGAGCTAAAATCAACCGAGTTGAGTTTGAAATGCCGAACCTAAAGGCAAAAACTAAAGACCTAAAAAAGTTAACCGAGCTAAATTTGACCAAACCAAGGTCGAAATGTCGAGCCTAAAAAGGTAAACAACATCTAAAGGTAGTTAAAAGCCTAAAAAGGTTGATCGAGCTAAAATCGACCGAGTTGAAGTCGAAACGCCGGACCTAAAAAGGTAGTTAAAAGCCTAAAAAGGTTGACCGAGCTAAAATCGACCAAGTTGAAGTTGAAACGCCGAACCTAAAAATGTAAAGTTGAAGACCTAAAAAGGTTGACTGAGCTAAAATCGATCGAGTTGAAGTCGAAAGGCCGAACCTAAATAGGCAAAAACTAAATGCCTAAAAAGGTAATTAAAAACCTATAGAGGTAATCTTAGCTAAATCGAAATGCTAAGCTAAAATGGATGACCAAGCTAAAAGTCGAAATGCCAAAACTAAAAAGGTAAATAAAAACCTAGGGAGGCTTGTCAAGTTAAAAGGCTGAGACCCATGGTGTCAAAAAACCTTAGGAGATCAAGTTTAAAGCGATCCGAGTTCCAAAAGCCAGCCAAGATATCAACATAAATCATACAAAACGCAGTATGAACATAAAAACTTAGAAAATTTTCTAAGTTAAAACGCAACTCGAGATCCAGAAACATATAATGACATTGATTAAAAGGGCAAAGCCCAAGAGTACAAAAGGTTGCAAAATAAAAAGGGTATTGCCCTGGGAACAAGCTTCAAAGAAATTATTTTTGAGTTACTCATGGGCATCCCCATTAGCAACGGTCCCAGCAGAAGTAAAGCCGAGGTCATCCCCACCACCCGGAGGAACAACAAAAGATGGATCAGGTAAAGCTATTTCACCTTCCCCATCTCCTCCCTCCTTGGCAGCTTGCTCCTCAACTTCCTAGCCCGTCTCCTCTTCATCCTCGAGCTCAGACAAAGAAACTAGGATTCCATCTTGATTAAAGTCCTTGTCCACATCAGCAGGGGAGAATTCGGCGTTCGGGTTGAAGCGTTGAAGCTGCTTCACAGCGCGGGAGAAACCATTGACGTGCTCCTTCATGCTTCACTCAGATCAGCTTAAATCTTACGTTTAGCTTCCCTCTCAGCCTCCAAGGACTGTTGCAATTGAGCACAGGAAGCATGGGAGTCTTCATCGGCCTTCTGCAAGCTGATCTTCTCTTCCTTCTCTTTATCCAGATCGGACTGAAGAAAAGCCTTACTTTTCTCAAGCCCCGCCTTTTAAGCCTTCAGTTGGCCAACAGTGTGGGCTTGCTCCTCACACTTAGCCACAGCTTGAGCCAACTCATCCCTCAACCTCAAGGAACGAGCCACATCGGACCTCATTGTATCCATCTTCTTCACATTATTAGAAAGTTCAATGCTCCAGAAGCGAGTGATTGATGCGATCCGGAGGGCATAAGAGGCAGCAGCCTCCATACTTGCGTCAGCCCCCTGCTCCAGTAAAATCCGAGCATCGGAGGGTTTGAGCACTTGGCCATCAACTAGCGGACCAGGATTAAAGTCATCACTCTAGAGAGAGCTAATCCGTGGGCTACAGTGGCCATTGTACCATTTGGTATCTGCGGTTAGATTGGTCGTATGGGGTATCCCCTTAACACGATCTTCAGTATTGGGTTCGTCACGGGTTTCCGGAAAAGGAGAGGAACTCCTCCTCGGAACCCCTGTTAAGTCTCTAAAATGTCTGATGTACATTTCCCTAAGTTTTGATGAGAACTAAACATTGTTTAATGATTTAATTAACCTTCATATTGGTTGCTAACCTGTCTATCTAGTGTGCAAATTAAAACTGTAAGAATCAGCTTTCTGCTCATAAGTGGCTACCTGTCTGAATAAGCGAAAGCCAACCTGTCTGCTGACTAGGATTATTGATTTCTTTCAAGATCCGTCTTCAGCCTGTCTCCCCACAAGTTCTTACACTTGTCTGAGATTACTCGTTGAAGAATCAAGGACCAAACAAGCTTTTGTTGGCTGTCTCTTCAGAAAGAGACTTGAAGCCTTCTCTCCTACTCACTCTTACGCTTATCAAGAAAAGTCGGAAGTTACTCTCTCAATCAACCTCGGTTATCAGAACCAAAGACCAGTTAAAGAATGCTTCCAACATGCTTTATTCCCTAGTACATCTGGTCCTTTCACGAAAAGGGAATTGTACTTAGCAAAGTACAAAAAGCTCCCTACACAACTCTGATATAGCTGTATCTCGATGCATAAAGCCATGATCCTTCATGTTAGAGTACAACCAACGTTCCTATTGCATTAATGGCTGCCCATAACAACTCTATTGCATTTAATGAAGTTTTGCTTGAAGCCAACATCTGAGGGAATGTCTCTAACGGATCTTAAATGCTTGAAGACTATAAATATAGAAGTCATTGAAGATGAAGATATAGAGAATAGATACAGCATTAAATAGCCATTACTCTGCATATTAATATCTTCATTCTTTCATTCTGTATTCTTCAATCATTTGAAGTTATTACGCAGACTTTCCTAAACTTTACATTTAAACCACTCTGAGTGTTAGTGAAGGATCTGTCTGTCTGAAGTTGTATTTATTACAAACCAAATCTCTCAAACAAACCTGATTGAGCCTGAAGAGGCTAAGTGTGCAAAGAATACTTGTCTTGGAGCCTGAAGAGGCTAGGTGTGCAAAGAATACTTGTCTTGGAGCCTGAAGAGGCTAGGTGTGCGAACAACACTTTGAGTCTGTAACCTGATCAGTTATAGTGGATAAAACTTGGTGCTGGCAAGGATTGGATATAGCTCTTTGCTTTGAAGAGTGAACCAGGATAAATACTTGTGTCAATCTCTCTTTCCTTATAAATTCTTTAGTTGCTTTAGTTTTCTTATCCGTTTTTCAAGTGGTGTGTTGTTCCAAGTCACTGTTAAAATTTCATCAGACAGGTCACCCGTCTGTCCTGTATCTTTCCACCCGTCTGAACCAAGCTTCTGTATGCGAAAAGATTTCAACTTTGTTCAAATTCTGATAAACACAATTCAACCCCCTTCTCGTGTTTATAGTTGTCTATTTCAGTTGGTATCAGAGCTCAGCCTCTGGGTTGAGCATCTAACAGTGTAGAGGTAAAAGGTCCTGAAGAATGGACATGACTGTTGGAGCTAGTTCAAGTGGAAGTCACCAGACTGAAGGAGCTTCCCTAACCAGACCTCCTTACTTCAATGGAGAAAACTACAACTATTGGAAAGATAGATTTCAATGGTTCATTCTATCTACAAACTCTTATCTTTGGGACGTCATTACAGATGGTCCATTCATTCCCAAGAATGATGATGACACTAACAAACTAAAAGCTCAGTGGACTACTGCAGATATAACATCATTTGTGCTCTCAGTCCTGAGGAGTTTGAGAAGGTATGTGCTTGTGAATCTGCCAAAGAAATATGGGACACTTTAGCTGTCACACATGAAGGAACAGCCAAATTCAAAGAGTAAAAAATTGCCATACTTGTCAGAAAGTATGAACTGTTTATCATGGAGGAAGGAGAATCTGTTGCTCAAATGATAGGAAGATTTCAAACTATAGTCAACAGTTTAAAATCTCTTGGCAAAGTCTATACCAATGCTGAGAAGGTTGGAAAGATTCTGAGAAGTCTACCTAAATACTAAATAGTGGAGACATTTGGTCACTGCTATCTCTCAAGCCAAGGATCTCACTACCTTGACTATGGATGAACTTCTTGGAACACTCACTGTTCATGAGCAAGAACTTGGAGATGAAGTTGCACCAAAGAAGGGCAAGTCAATTGCTCTGAAAGCTGATCAAAAGTCAGCAAAAGTTTTCAAGGCTCTAAAGGCAGACAAGTCATTCAGTGATGCTGACCTGTCTGAACACGAGGATTCCGAGAGTGATGAAGAATTGTCTCTCCTAACCAGGAAGATAAAGCTTCTCCTACAAAAAAAGAAGTTCAAGAGGGATAAGCCATTCAGAAGGTTCAACAAGGACAAGAACTTCAAAGAATCCACTCCAACAGACAAAAGCCCAATTGTCTGCTATGAGTGCAAGAAGCCTGGTCACATCAAGGCCGAATGTCCTCAACTCAAGAAGGCCCCTTTTAAGAAATTCTTCTAGAAGAATAAGAAAGGAATGATGGCTACTTGGGAGGATCTGGAGTCAACATATTCTGATGAAGAAACAGAGGAAGAATCCAATCTCTGTCTGATGGCCAATATTGACTCTGACTCAGACGATGAGGTACATCCTAACTATGAGTAATTACTCGGTGCCTATAAGGAGTTGCTGGAGGAATCCAATTGCTTATCTAAGGCTTTCAAATCCCTCAAGAGAGAGTATGTAAAGCTCACCAGTGAGCATAATCAGAAATCTCAAGAGTGTGAGGAGTTAGCTAAAGAGAACAGTGAGCTGAAGACTGAAAAGTCTAATGAAGCTAAGATCTCAAGTGAAACATCACCATCTGAAGAAGTTGAAAAACTTCAACAGAAAGTGGAAGAGCTCACTTTTGATCTTGCCAAATTTGTTAATGGTAGAGACAATTTGACTAATCTACTGGGCAGTCAGAGGCACTCTCTTAACAAAGAAGGTATTGGATATGTCCATCAGACACATCATAAAGTATCAACTAAAGCTTCTACAATATCTGTTAAGTCAACTGTAACCAAATCTACACCTGTCTGTAACTTCTGTGGAAAAACTTGACATGTTATGTCTAAGTGTATCCATAAGAAGAGAAGGAAGTCTTCACAGACTCCTAGAACTAATAGAAAAGGACCCAGAAAAATATGGATACCTAAAGATCAAATAATTTTGTTGCAGATGTCCTCAACATGACAAAGAAAACACCACTGCTGGTACCTAGACAGTGGTTGCTCGCGTCATATCACAGGAGAAAGGTCTATGTTCCTAGACCTCCAACTGAAGAAAGGAGGACACGCTACTTTTGGAGGGAAAGTTATAGGAATTGGTACTATTGGTGGTCTTGATATAAATAATCTAGAAACTCAACAACCCGATCTAACCAAGACAGAACCTATGCTTGAGGCTGACAGACAAGTGGAGCAGACGAGTCAACAGACGAATCTTCATGATGATCTCAAAAGGGATTGGAAGTTCAACACTCATCAACCTAAGGATCTTATTATTGGAAATCCTTATGAAGGAGTAAGAACCAGATCCACATTAAGAGAATCAAGCAATGTGGCCTTTATTTCAGATTTGGAGCCTAAACGCATTGAAGAAGCTCATGAAGATGAAAGCTAGATTCTCGCTATGCAATAAGAACTTAACCGTTTCACCAGAAATGATGTCTAGACTCTTGTCTCTAAGCCCAAAAACAAGTCGGTTATTGGAACAAGATGGGTCTTCAGAAACAAATTGGATGAAGATGGTAAAGTTGTCAGAAATAAGGCAAGGTTAGTAGCTCAAGGCTATAACCAACAAGAAGGTATTGATTATACTGAAACCTTTGCACCTGTAGCTAGAATAGAAGCCATACACATTTTAATGTCATATGCTGCACAACACCAAATCACCCTGTTTCAAATTGATGTAAAAAGTGCTTTTCTAAATGGTATAATTGAAGAAGAAGTGTATGTTAAACAACCCCATGGTTTTGAGGATACTGATAAACTAGATCACGTTTTCAAACTTAAAAGGCATTTTATGGTTTGAAACAAGCACCTAGAGCATGGTATGATAGACTCAGTTCCTTTCTCATGCATAATGGTTTTACTAGAGGTGTAACATCCTAAAAATTCAAATATAATTATTTTAATAAAAAAGGGTAGTATAAGAGTTTATTATAATTGTTTTCTTTATAATAAAAATTCAGTGGGTTCCACAATAATGTAAAATTGATTTTAAAAATAAAATAAAAATAAGTATAAGAACCTACCCTGGACTAAATTATTGCGGCAATAGTGATAGGAAACATAAGCATATCAAGACCCATTCTGTGTTACCCATTATAAATAGATAGTTTGAGTGTTTTAAGCCCAATTTTGCATAATATGACTAGATTCCTAACTTCAGACGGATATTTCATAACCAAAGAGAACTTGTTTGAATTCGAGATCTGCATAAGAAATATAGCCCTGTCTCTTAGATTTCCATAGACACCAAATTCGTCCAAATTGGATTCTTGTAGCTCAAGTTATGACCAAATTCATACACATTATTCATGTTCCAGCGCCAGAACCGTTTTTTTAAATTCTATCCACGTTTTGATTATCTAAACGTCGGTTTCAGATTTTGTGGTCTTCATAACAGTTTTAGACTATTCTTTTATCTTTACAAAGATATAAAATTTATAATTTTTGAATGTTTATAACTCAAGATATGTGAGAAATACAGCACCATATGCAGAGTAAGCGGGCTTAGCGCGTTTTTACACGTTTTGGGCTATTGGGGGCTCTATAAATAGAATCTTAACACTCTTAAGGTGCGTTTTTGAACCCTAATTACACCTAGAAACTCAGAAATGGCTAAGAGAAAAAATCCAAGGATTAAGAAGAGATAGTTGTGGAAGAGGGAGTCTAGGAAGAGGAAGATGATGATAACTCTTGACAAACGTTAGGATTCGCAGTAGGAAACACTTAGAGCTATTTGAAGGTCTTCAAGAGGTGAGTAACAATACTTTTTATGAACCATTTCCATGGTATATATGATTGTTTTTGTTGATAAGGGATTACCATGTGGTTTTGGGAGTCTTTAACTGACTTGATGCATATTGTTAGTAACCTAAATTCTAAAATTGGGGTTTTGTTTAATAGGGGAATTAATTGATTAATTGATGTTGTAATGTGCTTATTCATGTATGATATGTTGTGATATTCATGATTGTTTGTTATTGGTGGAAGTTTATATGTTTAAAATTGAGGGAAATAGTTTGTTACATGCATGAGACATGACATATTTGAGTTATAATATGTTGTACGATGTTTACCACAATACCACCTATGATAGGGGTATCGAAAAGTAATACCACCGTAATGAGGTATCGAAAGTAACATCCCCATATAATTGGGATGTCAAAAAAGAGCAATACCGCCTAGGAAGGGGTATCGAAAGTAACACCGCCACATGTTGGGGTGTCGAAAAGGGTGAAATACCGCCATGTGCACATGGGAGGTATCGAAATAGAAATGTCCCCGACTGGAGGGTGACATCGAAACATTCCTCATGAGTAGGGGTGGGCAATGGGATGCCATTGTCATGTGATGTGCGAGATTTATGGCATGCCGGCAAGAGACCAGTTTAGTTATGAGGCCTTCGAGCCACTTGGATTAATTTAGAATTTACTTGGTATGTGGAATGTGATGCATTAAGATGAGTTGATCTTATGCTATATGCATTTGACTTGATGAAATTTTTGTTGTTATTAAAATTTTTTTTTTTATATATTATTTTGGGAAATTAGCGGATACCATGGACAGTTTTTCCGGTTACCGCACCAGCTGAGAACAACACTATTTTCGAAACATTTTATAAACTGTATTGTTGATTGTAACATCCTAAAATCCTAATATAATTAATTTGAAATATATATATATATATATATATATATATATATATATATATATATATATAAATGGTGTACTTGGGCGCCTGATTACTCAAAGTTAAAGAAAAAAACAAAAAAAAGGGACAAACCTACGCTGACACTATATATATATATATATATATATATATATATATATATAAAGGAATAGTAACCAAAAAGAAAAGGAACATGGATCAGGAGCGCCGTAGAGGGGTTTAACTTTTTCGTCAGTTCCGTTCTTCCTTGCCAATGCAACCGTAACAACACAGATCCAAGAACGCCACCAAACGGGAGAAGAATTTTTAGGGAAGCACAAATCCTTATCATAAATAAATTTTAGAGCACATTGGAGGTCTTCGAGAGGTGAGCAACAGTATCTTTTAATAACCCTTTCCATGGTACATGTGTTTGTTGTGTTGAGCGATTTATCTATGAATTTGAGAGATTTTAATTGAATGATGCATGTTATTAATAAACTAATTTTCTTTTAAAAATTAGGAGTTTTGAATTAAAATAAAAATTATTAAATCGGGTATTTATTCTTGTTATTGATGGCATGGAATACATGACTGGTATTTGTATTCGTTGAATGACATGCTTATTGGTGTATGTTATGTCATGTGAGTTTATTTGACATGCATGATAAGATCTAATATTTAATTTTTGGTAAATGAATTGTTACACGTATGAGATATGAAATTGTGCCTTATGATGAATTGTATGATGTTTGCCGCAATACCACCTATGATAGGGGTATCGAAGAGAAATACCACCTTAATGGGGTATCGAAAGTAATATCGCCATGTGGTTGGGATGTCGAAAATGAGTAATACTACCTAAAAAGGAGTATCGAAAGTAACACCGCTATAGGTTGGGGTGTCGAAAAAGGAGAAATACCATCATGTACACATGGGAGGTATCGAAATGGAAATATCCCCGATAGGAGGGTGACATCGAAACACTCATCGTGAGTAGGGGTGGGCAATGGGACGCCATTGTCGTGTGATGTGTGAATTTATGGCATGTCGGGAAGAGACCAATTTAATTAGGAGGTCTTCGGGCCGCTTGGATTAATCTATAATTTATTTGATATATGGAATGTGATGTATTGAGATGAGTTATTGTTACGTTATATGCTATTGAGTTGGTGAGATTATTATTGATATTAAAAGTATTTTCTTTTATATATATTATTTTGGAAAATTAGCGGGTGCCGTGGACAGTTTTTCTGGTTACTGCGCCGGCTGAGAACAATGCTATTTTCGAAAATATTTTGTAAAACTGTATTGTTGATCACTGAGATTTTATATCTCATTATAAGTATTGTTTTTCAGAGACCGGGGACACCGCCATCGAGGACCCAGAGACCTGAGAAGTCATCTTCTCATCACTTAGTTGGTTAGTAATGCAGTATGGTTGAGGGCGCTGACGACGTTCTTTTTTGTTTACATATTGCTTTTCCTCGGATTGTAATTAGAAGCCCGATTTTGAGGCTTTTGGTTTTTCATTTATATTTATATTCATCACATGGATATTTTAATATTATATTATTTAATATGAGGTATTTTCAGACTTTAAATATTTTTTTAACTTTTCTTTATGAGATATATGCTTTAATTAAACGTTAAAAAGGATTTTTTTTTTATCGATTTTATCTTGGGATTACTAATGTAACAAACGGCGTTACATTTATGGTATCAGAGCAGTTTGATTCTAAATCGGACTCTGGTAGTGGGGCTTTTTCAAAATACAAAACTTGGGCGCATAGGATGCTTGTTAGAGTTATAATTCTGCATTCTATTCTTTTGGATATTGGACTTGATCAACCCACTGTTTGATTGGTGATGTGCAGATTATGGCAGCAAACAAGCGAGGGAGAAATGATGCGCTTGCAGCGACTTTGGCTCGAATGGCCAGAGTTATGCAGGAGCAGACAGAGACTCTCTGTCAGATGAGGGATAAGGGGGACGTGCTTAACGTGGTACCGGTTGCAGCTCCAGATCCACAGTACAGGGGTCTGTCAGAGTTCAGGAATAATAATCCGCCAGCCTTTCGAGGGACCACTGATCCAAGTGAGGTAGAGGAATGGTTACTGAAATTAGAGAAGATCTTCCGGGACATGGGGTGCTCTGATGCTCAGAAGGTGGATTTTGCCACCTATATGTTAGAGTCGGATGCAGAGCACTGGTGGAACTGTGCCAGGGGCGGGTTGCTTGCTTCAGGTGCCCCTATCATGTGGGACATATTCAAGGAGTTATTTCTGGAGAAATACTTTCCGCACAGTGTCCGGATACATAAATAGATGGAGTTTCTACATCTTCGTCAGGGGAGAGTGACGGTGGCAGAATATGTGGCCAATTTTGAGAGACTTGCAAGGTTCTCCACACAGGTGAGGGATAATCCTGATGGTCCATGGAAAGCAATTAAGTTTGAGCAGGGTTTAAAGCCAGAGCTACAGAGCCATATTGGGCTCCTAGAGATTCGAGACTACCCCACTTTAGTGAACAAGTGTAGGGTGGCGGAGTAGAATATGCAAGCTGTGCTGGCTGAGAGGTCGAAGGAGAAGAGCTTCAGTGATGGCAAGAGGTTCCAAGGGAAAGGGGGTAATTTCTAAAATAGCCTACGACCTGTGCCTACAATCACGAAGGGTAAGCAGGTTCGAGGTGCTCAAGGTGAGAAGGAGACTGCATGTTACAAGTGTGGGTGGCAGCATGGAGATCGTGTGTGCCCCGCGGCACAAACCACTTGCCACCAATGCGGGAAGATGGGACACTTTGCTAGGATGTGCAAGTCAGGAAGACAATCTCAAACCAGATCATTGAACCACGGAAGGGTCTTTACCATCCAAGGAGAGGAGGTGAAGGAGTCCGACGGTTTGATCCAAGGTAAGGGCTTTATTAAAGGTCATGATGTTATCATATTGTTCGATTCGGGATCAACATATTCATTCATTTCATTTAAATGTGCTCAATTCTTAGGGCTACCTGTTACTAAACTGTCATATGATTTGTGTGTTTCTACTCTTGCTAAAGATAGATTGATTACTTCTTCTGTCTGCCTGCAATGTCCCTTATTGTTTCAAGACCTGACTTATATTGTTGATTTGATATGTTTACCTATGTCTGGGCTGGATATTATTTTGGGCATGGACTGGTTGTCTCGTAATAATGTTATTATTGATTGTGCTAGTCGAACTATTTCTTTCATTCCACAGTCCATGTCTGTTGACTCCCATAGGACAAAACATCTTATCTCTGCTACCTCATGTCATAAGTGCTTAGTTGAGGGAGCTCAAGGATATGTACTCCTCTTTTATGCTAAGATAGAGGCTGAAAGTGATATAGCGGCGTTGCCTATTGTGTGTGAGTTCCCAGATGTGCTTCCTAAGGATGTCTCTAGTTTACCTCCAGATAGAGAGATTGAGTTTACCATAGATCTAGTACCTGGGAGTGGACCTGTATCAGTAGCACCCTATAGGATGGCACCTCTAGAGTTGAGTGAGCTCAAGAAACAGATACATGATATGTTACAAAAGGGGTTTATTAGGCCTAGTGTGTCACCTTGGGAAGCACCAGTGCTTTTAGTGAAGAAAAAGGATGGGAGTATGAGGTTGTGTGTTGATTATAGGCAACTGAATAAGGTAACCATCAAGAACAAATATCCCCTACCTAGGATAGATGATCTCTTAGACCAGTTAAGGGGAGCGTCCGTGTTTTCCAAAATAGATCTAAGATCGGGATACCATCAAATTAGAGTTAGAAGCGAGGACATCCCTAAGACGGCCTTCAGAACAAGGTATGGGCACTATGAGTACATAGTGATGCCCTTTGGTGTGACCAACGCCCCGACCGTTTTCATGGACTACATGAATTGGATCTTTAGTACCTTTTTGGACAGGTTTGTGGTGGTGTTCATAGATGATATTTTAATAAACTCTAGGACACCAGAAGAACATGGAGAACACTTAAGGTTGGTGTTGCAGATCTTGAGGGACAAGCGTCTTTATGCCAAACCGGAGAAGTGAGTTTTGGCTAGAAGAGGTAAAGTTTTTAGGACACACGATCTCAAAGGATGGTGTAACGGTTGATTCCTCTAGAGTTGATGCGGTGTTGGGATGGGAACAACCTAAGATAGTAACCGAAGTAAGAAGTTTCTTAGGCTTAGCTGGTTACTATAGGAAGTTCATAGAGGGATTCTCTAGACTAGCCTTACCTTTGACCCAGTTGACTAGGAAAGGGAAACCTTTTGTGTGGGACCAGGAGTGTGAGGACGTGTCCCAAGAGCTTAAGAGGAGATTGGTGTCATCACCGGTCTTAACTATACCGGATCCCTTAGTGAGTTTTGTGGTATACTGTGACGCATCTAAGAATGGCTTGGGATGCGTCTTAATGCAGGAGGGCAAGGTGGTAGCATATGCCTCTAGGCAGCTTAGGCCACATGAGGGGAATTACCCTACCCATGACCTAGAGCTAGCAGCGGTGGTTTTTGCCATTAAGATTTGGAGGCATTATCTTTATGGGGCGAAGTTTGAAGTTTTTAGTGACCATAAAAGCCTTAAATATCTGTTCGACCAGAAGGAGTTAAACATGAGACAACGAAGGTGGATGGAGTTCCTTAAGGACTATGACTTCTAGTTGAAGTACCATCCGGGAAAAGCCAATGTGGTGGCAGATGCTTTGAGTAGGAAGTCCCTACATGTGTCGAGCTTGATGGTGCAAGAGCTGAACCTCATGGAAGAGTTTAGGGACATGAATCTGGAGGTGTTGGATGTGTCCTTAAATGTCTTAAGTTTGAAGCTGAATAGGTTGGAAATTAATAGTGGCCTTAGAGAGGAGGTTAGACGGGAACAACTTTTAGACCAAGAGTTGCAGCCTCGATTGGGACAAGAGGGTTACAAGTTGTCTATTGATGGGCTAGTGAAGTTAAGAATAGGATCGTTGTTCCTAAGGAGGGGAGCCTTAGAGAGAAGATATTAGAGGAATCTCATAAGGGAAAGCTTACCACACATCCTGGAATAACTAAGATGTACCAAGACCTTAAGAGGATGTATTGGTGGCCAGGAATGAAAAAGGATGTGGCTAGCTTCGTAACTAGGTGTTTAGTGTGCCAAAAGGTTAAGACAGAACATTAGAAGCCTTCGGGGTTGTTGCAGTCCTTAGAGATTCCAGAATGGAAGTGAGAGAGAATTTCTATGGACTTTGTGATGGGGTTACTTAAGACACATTTGGGCTTAGACGCTATTTGGGTGATAGTGGATAGACTGACCAAGTTCACCCACTTCTTGCCAATTAAGGCAACCTATAGCTTAGACAAGTTGGCATACCTCTATATCAAGGAAATAGTTAAGCTTCATGGGATACCCACATCTATAGTGTCGGATAGAGACCCGAGGTTTACCTCTAGATTTTGGAGAGCTTTTCAGCAAGCCTTTGGGACTAAGTTGAACCTTAGCACGACCTATCATCCCCAAACGGATGGTCAGTCAGAGCGGACCATTCAGACCCTTGAGGACATGCTTAGGGCGTGTGTCCTGGATGAAGAAGGGAGTTGGGATAGATTCCTACCTCTCATTGAGTTTGCGTATAACAATAGTTATCACGCTAGTATAGGCATGACACCATGAGGCCCTATATGGGAGGAAGTGTAGGTCCCCTTTATGTTGGTGTGAGGTGGGTGAGAAAACCTTGATAGCACCCGAATTGGTCCAGGAAACCTCTGAGAGGATCAAAATGATTAGGGAGAGGATGCGCACGACGCAAAGTAGACAAAAGAGCTATGCCGACAAAAGGAGAAAGCCTCTAGAATTCCAGGAAAGTGAGCATGTATTTTTGAGAGTCACTCCTAAGACGGGGGTAGGGAGGTCGATGAAAGTCCGCAAGCTAAATCCACGTTTCATAGGACCTTTCCAAACCCTTAAAAGAGTCGGGCCTGTTGCTTATCAATTAGCTCTTCCGCCACAGTTGGCAAACCTTCATGATGTTTTCCATGTGTCGCAACTCAGAAAATATGTGCCTGATGAATCTCATGTGATAGCTCCTGAGTCTGTACAATTGAAGGATAATTTGATCTATAAGCCAAAGCCTAGTCAAATCCTGGACAAGAGCACTAAGACTCTAAGGAACAAGGCGATTCCATTGGTGAAAATGTTATGGGACGGATTGACTCCTGAGGAAGCCACTTGGGAGATGGAGGAGGACATCGTGCGTCAATACCCAGATTTTATTATCCAAGGTACGGTAACCTTTACGTTTGAATATGTCACATGTTAAAATAAGTGCGTGAGTGTGAGGCGAATTTCGGGGACGAAATTCTCTAAGGAGGGGAGAAAATGTAACATCCTAAAATCCTAATATAATTAATTTGAAAAAATATATATAGATATAATAAAAATAAAATATGATTAAGAGGTTTAGTGGTGAGAATTCATTAGTATAAAATTTATTAGAATTGGTTAGTGAATACAAAAGAAATATTAAACTAAAATAAATATATAAAAAGGAAGAGAATTAATATATATATATACACATACATACATACATACATACATACATACATACATATATAAATGGTGTACTTGGGCGCCTGATTACTCAAAGTTAAAGAAAAAAACAAAAAAAAGAAAAAAACAAAAAAATATGTATATACCTATATATATATATATATATATATATATATATATATATATATATATATATATATATATAAAGGAATAGTAACCAAAAAGAAAAGGAGCGTGGATCAAGAGCGTCGCAGAGGGGTTTAGCATTTTCGTCAGTTCCGTTCTTCCTTGCCAGTGCAACCGTAACAACACAGATCCAAGAACGCCACCAAACGGGAGAAGAATTTTTAGAGAAGCGTAAATCTTTATCATAAATAAATTTTAGAGCACATTGGAGGTCTTCGAGAGGTGAGCAACAGTATCTTTTAATAACCCTTTCCATGGTACATGTGTTTGTTGTGTTGAGCGATTTATCTATGAATTTGAGAGATTTTAATTGAATGATGCATGTTATTAATAAACTAATTTTCTTTTAAAAATTAGGAGTTTTGAATTAAAATAAAAATTATTAAATTGGGTATTTATTCTTGTTATTGATGGCATGGAATACATGACTGGTATTTGTATTCGTTGAATGACGTGCTTATTGGTGTATGTTATGTCATGTGAGTTTATTTGACATGCATGATAAGATCTAATATTTAATTTTTGGTAAATGAATTTTTACACGTATGAGATATGAAATTGTGCCTTATGATGAATTGTATGATGTTTGCCGCAATACCACCTATGATAGGGGTATCGAAGAGAAATACCGCCTTAATGGGGTATCGAAAGTAACATCGCCATGTGGTTGGGATGTCGAAAATGAGTAATACTACCTAAAATGGAGTATCGAAAGTAACACCGCCACAGATTGGGGTGTCAAAAAAGGAGAAATACCACCATGTGCACATGGGAGGTATCGAAATGGAAATGTCCCCGACAGGAGGGTGACATCAAAACACTCCTCGTGAGTAGGGGTGGGCAATGGGACGCCATTGTCGTGTGATGTGTGAATTTATGGCATGCCGGAAAGAGACCAATTTAATTAGGAGGTCTTCGAGCCGCTTGGATTAATCTATAATTTATTTGGTATATGGAATGTGATGTATTGAGATGAGTTATTGTTACGTTATATGCTATTGAGTTGGTGAGATTATTATTGATATTAAAAGTATTTTCTTTTATATATATTATTTTGGAAAATTAGCGGGTGCCATGGACAGTTTTTCCGTTTACCGCGCCGGCTGAGAACAATGTTGTTTTCGAAAATATTTTGTAAAACTGTATTGTTGATCACTGGGATTTTATATCTCATTATAAGTATTGTTTTCAGAGACCGAGGACACCATCGTCGAGGACCCAGAGACTTGAGGATTCATCTTCTCATCACTTAGTTGGTTAGTAATGCAGTATGATTGAGGGTGCTGACGACGTTCTTTTTTGTTTACGTATTGCTTTTCCTCGGATTGTAATTAGACGCCCGGTTTTGAGGCTTTTGATTTTTCATTTATATTTATATTCATCACATGGGTATTTTAATACTATATTATTTAATATGAGGTATTTTCAGACTTTAAATATTTTTTTTAACTTTTCTTTATGAGATATATGCTTTAATTAAACATTAAAAAGGATTTTTTTTTTATCGATTTTATCTTGGGATTAATAATGTAACAAAGGGCGTTACATTGATCACTGAGATTTTATATCTCATTATAAGTGTTGCTTTCAGAGACAGAAGACATCGCTGTTGAGGATCCAGAGATCTGAAGAGTTATCTTTGATTAGCTAGTTGGTTAGTAATGTAGTATGGTTTAGAGTATTATGCGGATGACGTTTTTTGGTTTACATACTATTTTTCCCAGATTATAATTAGACGCCCGTTTTTTAGGCTTTTAGTTTTTATTCAAATGATTGGATTTAATAATATTTTTCAATACTTTGTAAATACTATTATTTTATTTAATATGAGGTATTTTCATACTTAGTTATTTGAGAAAAAATTTATGACTTGTGTTTTTTTTTAATTAAATGTTTTGAAGGATTTTTATTGAAATTATTTTGGGTTACTAATGTAACGAAGGGCGTTACAAGAGGACTGGTAGACATTACCCTGTTCAAGAAATACTCTAAAGAGAACTTTATTATAGTTCAAATATATGTTGATGATATTATTTTTGGAGCAACTAATGAAAAGCTGTGCAAGGAAATTTCAAATCTAATGCAAGCCGAATTTGAGATGAGCATGATGGTAGAATTGAAGTTCTTCCTTGGATTACAAATCAAGCAGACAAGTGATGTAATTTACATTCATCAACAAAAGTATACCAAGGAGATACTCAAGAAATACAAAATGGAAAATGCAAAGCTCATGAAAACCCCTATGCAACCCAATGCAAAACTAAGCAAAGATGATGAAGGTAAAAATGTAGATCAAACTGTCTACAGATGTATGATTGACTCTCTACTGTACTTAACTTCAAGCAGACCTGACATTTAATTTAGTGTCTGTATGTGTGCTAGATTCCAATCTGATCCTAGAGAATCTCATCTTAAGGCTGTTAAAAGAATATTTAGATATTTGCTTGGAACTACTAATCTTGGATCAAAAGAATACAAATTAGTGGGATATTGTGATGCTGATTTTGCTGGAGACAGAATAGAAAGAAAAAGCATCAGTGGAGGATGTCACTTCATTGGAGCAAGTTTAGTCTCATGGTCAAGCAAGAGGCAGACAACCATTGCCCTGTCTACTGCTGAAGCAGAATACATCTCTGCTGCTAGTTGCTGCTCTCAACTCTTATGGGTAAAACATCAACTTGAGGATTACTCTATTTATGAACATAATATATCTGTATGACGCGATAATTCCAGTGCTATATGCTTAACTAAAAATCCAATTCAGCATTCTAAGGCTAAGCATATTGAAATCAAACATCATTTTATTAGGGATTATGTTCAGAAATGCACCTTTGATATTACGTTTGTTAAAACTGAAAACCAACGGACTGATATTTTCACTAAACCCGTCGTAGAAGAAAGGTTTTATTTATTAGAGATAATCTAAACATGCATTGCATTGTTGAATGACATGTTTAAATGTTAACCTGTCTATGTCTTATCACCTGTCTATGCTTACTTGTCTGACTCTGCTGAGTCACTATGCTAGAACTCAACAGTTTTGTTGAAATGGTTATTAATTAATTAATACCATTCCCTTATCTAAAGATAATCGTGTGCATGGTGGTTTACATATCTCGAAACCATGTTTTCATTATGTCTTAAGTGGGTGTTGCAGTTCCCCATACAAATCGTGCCATTTTGAATTAAAAATGTTGTTTTTCTCTCTCCTACCTTTATGACTATAAAAGATAATAGATCAGAAAGGTTGAACCTTTACGTTTCAATATTCCAAAATCTCTTTGTCTTCTCATCTCTCAAACCCTCTTCTCTCTCAAAACCCTAGAATCGTTTTCTCTCAAAAAATGGCATCATCCAAGAGTCTCTCTACAAAAGAAATCACCGAGAAATACAATCTCAAGGCTACTGTGATAGAAAAGATCATTCCGGGAAAGACTGTTGATCTTCAACAGATGAAGAAACTAGGAATGGATGTCACTAAAGAGTTGGAGTACTCCAAGTGGATTCCTTTCTTCGACATCAAGGAGCTTGTTCACCCTAAGCTCGTTCAAACGTTCTGGAGAAATGTTGTGGTTGTCACCAACAGACTCAACGGAATCAAAAGCTTTAAGGCTGAAATGGGGGATAGAACCCTTCTCTTTCCTATTAGCTCTCTGGAGCTTGTCAAAAAATGTTCGAGAATCGGAGCTGGCTTCACACCAATCTGGGAAGATGAAGTGGGAGTTGACAATGTCAACATTGCCATCTATGGCGTTCCCAAACCAGTAAACCCTAAGCCTGTCAACATGGTGGTCAAGTGCAGATTCCTGCACAAATTACCGTTGGAGTGTGTGGTGCCAAGGAAAGGCTCACGAGACAGTGTGACCAAGATGGACATATTTGCTTTGTACCACTTGATCCACAAAATCAAGGTTGACATCAACGACCTTATCTACATGTACCTTGAGACTCTGATCAAGAGAACCAACATGCAGACCTATCCTTATGGGATGTTGCTGACAAGGGTCTTCAGGAACAAGCTGTTTGTTCCTAGTGATATTCACTTTATGGACATGTCACTACCCATAGACAGGAAGATGCTGTCTGTGATGGACATGAAGGGAATCCCTCTTGCTGATGAGGAGGAAGACAACAACAACAACAAGAAGAAGAAGAAGAAGAAGAAGAAGAAGAAGAAGAAGAAGAAGAAGAAGAAGAAGAAGAAGAAGAAGAAGAAGAAGAAGAAGAAGAAGAAGAAGCCTGCTGTTGAGCAGAAGAAGGAAGAACCAGTGATTTCCACTTATGAATCAGAAGTCCCCATTTCTAAAAGACTGTTCAAACCATCTAGAAAGGTGGCCAGACAAGACCAAATTCCAGAGCTGCAATCCTCAGTATCTGAAGATTCTGCTAAAACAGTTTAGCCCTTGAGGTTCTGGTTGAGGAGACCCCCTCCCAAGAGGAAGACTAGTGAAGCTGAGAA
Organism: Sophora flavescens; assembly: GCA_030762895.1. Classification (NCBI taxonomy): domain Eukaryota; kingdom Viridiplantae; phylum Streptophyta; class Magnoliopsida; order Fabales; family Fabaceae; genus Sophora; species Sophora flavescens. The sequence continues at coordinate 159,026,009 of CM061067.1, read as the reverse complement.
ATTAGTGGATCTTCCTACTCATCCCAGTAAGAAAAGGAAGCTGGTGAAGACCTTTGCCAAGGTCAGACAAGTTGAGTCCGAACCTTGCAAAGAGGAAGCATTTGCTCAGGGGGAGCAGACAGAGCAAGTCCTGGAAGAACCAAAGAAGACTTTCATTTTGGGAATTATTCCCAAAAAGAGAAGATCTGGTTACCCAGTACCTGCAAAGACTGAAGTACCTGCAGAAGCTAATACTGCAGAAGACCTGTCTGGAGGAGCTCAGACAGTTGTACCCAAGGATGACCAAATGTCTCCTTCTCGCAAGAAGTGGAAGATATATAAAGAGCAGACATCTCCATCATTCTCTTCCCCTTCTCATCAAGGTATCATCACCCCATCTCTCTCTTCTCCATCCGCCCTTTTTGCTCAACCTCTTTTTGTTGCATCTCCTATTTCTTCACCTGTCTCCTCCTTTCAAACTCAAAAATCTTCTTTCACTATTGTGCCTGATGACTGTCAGTACACAGTTGTTCACAAGGACTCTTCTCCCAAAGAACAAACTAGCATATCATCGAGACTCTTTGTGTCTGATCTGCAATCTCTTTTATTTGCAAGTATCTCACATGTCTCTTTCACCCCTTCTCCTCCACCTCATATTCTTAACCCATGTAGAGAGCTTTTCTTCTACTCACCTATTGTTATCTTCATTAGAACATTATTTGGAACTCACTATCCTGCTTCTGTTATAATGCTACCACATAGGTCTAGGTATTTCTTTATGTTATTCACAGGATCTAATTCTTTTTTCTGCCATATTGATTCTTTATTACCTATCCCTCCCTCTGTCTTAGCTCAAACACCTCTTCCCTCACCTATCCAAATAACAATCACCATAATGTCTCTGTCCGAAAGACTTTCCTGTGTGTTTCCTTCACCTGATACTGACTGTGTCAGAATCAGTCTTATCTTCAAATTTGTCTTTTTTCCTTTCTATGCCCTTCAAACTCTTCATGAACTTTTCTTCCCTTCCATCACCTCTCCCCTATCTTTACCTAAGGCACCCCCAATTTTAGCCTTACCCTGGCACTCTTCTCTGTCTGTCTCTTCTCAAACAATGGCCTTACAAGACTTTCATCTGCTTCAAGGACACGTAGAAGACTTAAGAAGACAGCTAGATGAAGAAAAGCGAGCTAGGCTGCTCTTAAAGTAAAGGGTTGCTGCTTTATTTTTGTTAATTAGTCATCTAGGTAGTTTCTTTCTTTTTTTTGGTTTCTTTGTATATAGACTACATTGTACTTGTAAACGTTCATGATGAATAAAATAAATTTCTCCTTTATTTCTTTAATGCTTTCATAGTTTATTCCTTTTTGATGTTGACAAAAAGGGGAGAATAGTGGAAATGTGTTATAGGAGAATGGAAGAATGAATATGGTATGATCTTAAATAATACATGGACATGAGTATGTTCTGATAGTTGCTATAATTGTTCAGATAAATCTTAAGTAAGATTGCTCTGATAATAATTTCAAAGTAAAACAAGTCAAACTTATGTGTGACTAAGTTAAACGGATTGTATGATTAAATCTTAATGTCTGATCAAGCATCTGCATGACCTATCCGCTTAAGAAAATTTCAACCTGTCTGATATATGCTATTTTCTTTGTTGATATTTTCTGAGGTTCATTAAATCATCTCAATGTTTGTCATCATAAAAAATGGGGAGATTGTTAAGTCTCTAAAATGTCTGATGTGCATTTCCCTAAGTTTTGATGAGAACTAAACATTGGTTAATGATTTAATTAACCTTCATATTGGTTGCTAACATGTCTATCTAGTGTGCACATTAAAACTGTAAGAATCAGCTATCTGCTCATCCTGTCTGGATAAGCGAAAGTCAACTTGTCTGCTGACTAGGATTATTGACTTCTTTCAAGATACGTCTTCAACCTGTCTCCCCACAAGTTCCTACACTTGTCTGAGGTTAGTCGTTGAAGAATCAAGGACCAAACAAGCTTTTGTTGGCTGTCTCTTCAGAAAGAGACTTTAAGCCTTCTCTCCTACTCAGTCTCACGCTTATCAAGAAAAGTCAGAAGTTACTCTCTCAAGTAACCTCGGTTATCAGAACCAAAGACCAGTTAAAGAATGCTTCCAACATGCTTTATTCCCTAGTACCTATGGTCCTTGCACGAAAAGGGAATTGTACTCTGCAAAGTACAAAAAGCTCTCTGCACAACTCAGATATGGCTGTATCTCGTTGCGTAAAGCCATGATACTTCATGTTAGAGTACAACCAACGTTCCTATTGTATTAATGGCTGCCCAGAACGACTCTATTGCATTTAATAAAGTTCTGATTGAAGCCAACATCTGAGGGAATGTCTCTAACGGATCTTAAATGCTTGAATACTATAAATACATAAGTCATTGAAGATGAAGATATAGAGAATACATACAGCATTAAAGAGTCATTACTCCGCGTATTAATATCTTTATTCTTCCATTATGTATTCTTCAATCATTTGAAGTTATTACGCAGACTTTACTAAACTTTACATTTAAACCACTCTGAGTGTTAGTGAAAGATCTGTCTGTCTGAAGTTGTATTTATTACAAACCAAATCTCTCAAACAAACCTGATTGAGCCTGAAGAGGCTAAGTGTGTAAAGAATACTTGTCTTGGAGCCTGAAAAGGCTAGGTGTGCAAATAATACTTGTCTTGGAGCCTGAAGAGGCTAGGTGTGCAAACAATACTTGGAGTCTGTAACCTGATCAGTTATAGTGGATAAAACTTGGTGCTACCAAGGACTGGACGTAGCACTTTGCTTTGAAGAGTGAACCAGGATAAATAGCTGTGTCAATCTTTCTTTCCTTATAAACTCTTTAGTTGCTTTAGTTTTCTTATCCGTTTTTCAAGTGGTGTGTTTGTCTAAGTCACTGTTAAAATTTCATCAGGCAGGTCACCTATATGTCCTATATCTTTCCACCCATCTGAACCAAGCTTCTGTATGCGAAAAGATTTCAACTTTGTTCAAATTCTTATAAACACAATTCAACCACCCTTCTCGTGTTTATAGTTGTGTATTTCAACCCCTATTTGAATGTCGGCCCGAGCCCGCTTAGGAATACGGGTGTCGAGGTCAGGGGCTTCAACAGTCTTCTTCTTTTTTCCCTTCTTGTCGGCAGCCGGAGCTGAAGCACCAGCATCCCGATGCGCCGACTTCTTTAGCAAAGCCTTATAGTTGAACTTACCCATGATCACCGCGAAAAGGAAATCACTTATGTCAGAAGCACATTTTTTACAAGTCTGATGAAATGCCTGGAAGAAAATAAAACTTACAATCAAAGTTGGCCCGCCGAGTGGAAGAGGTCGGCAGTTTCAAAAGTCTCCCACAAGGCAATGGCCGAGGGTAAAGTTTTAGAGCCTCAACATCGGTTTACTCTTTAGCAGACATATAACCGAAGTCAAACCCTGAAAATTTAGAAGGGTGAGGTTGCCAGTAAAAGGGGAATTTTGGTTTCCCATCATAATCAAAAAACAAAGACTCGTTCCCTTCAGCAGGTCGGATTTTGAAGAAATCCGACTTGAAAAATTTATAAGAGCTCTTGTAGAGGCCGATAATGCCTCTTTTCTCAACTCCGCTAAGAGAAATCCAACCAATTCGGTCTCCAAACCGAACTTTGTAGAAGTATAGGAACTTGGGGGCAGTGGCCTCCATTCTGACTTGGTTACACAGAATTTGAAAAGTCTTCATGAAGGCCTAGCTGTTGGGATGAAGTTGAGTGGGGGCAACATTCATAATTTTTGACACATCACATTCGAACTGGGTAAAGGGAACAGTAATTCCAATATGTTCGAATAAGGTTTTGTACACATAAGTAAAGTGCGGTTCAATAGGGAGCGCTTTCAAGAAAACATGCTCCTCATCCGAGCAAGGGAAACAACAGATAGAAGCAGGGACCTGAGAAATTTCGTTCTTAACACTCCTAATGGATTCATTACTCCTAATGTAAGAAAAGAACACCCCTTCTTCAGGTCTAACCCAGGAATGGTAATGTCTGGAATGGGCTCTTTAGGAACCCTAGCGGCGCGCTTGCGGCGCTTAGGGACAGTAATGGCTGCAGGAGTAGTAGAGCTACTCTCATTAGAAGATGAAGAATAAGAGGATTTAGGGTTATCTCCATTATCCTTCGAAGGAGGCGAAGAATGGGGAGATTCCCCGTTAGGATCTATTTCAGGTCCTATGATTTGAACCTCACTGGAGGCATTCTGAGATACCTCAAAGGAAGGCTCCATGACGAAATAAAGAAGCAACAGAGCCAAATAGAAAATGGAAGAAATGGGAAGGACGTACCTGGAAGAAAAAAGAGAATGCAGAAAGCTTGGAGAGGAAGAGCTCGAAGAAGAAGGGTTTTAACACAGAGGATGCGAGTGAACTCTTTAGCAAATTTGAACCAATTTATACCAGAAACTTTGTCGCTCCAAAGTTTAACGTTACTTTCCAAAAAGTAATAATGAAAGATGCCGTGCGAAGGAAGAGAAACGTCTCTTCAGAATTGCGCAAATTCGGCACACCAATAGCAGAGCAACACTTGTCGAGTACATCGAAAAATGTACTGCAGCAGTTAAAGACTTGAGCACGCAGCCGACGATTTGGTCTCGGATATGATGCCATAAAGGCCACGCTTCACAAACCAGTCTTGCCTTAATAACGAGGGTAACGTCTCTTATCATCTCGGGAGCTATGAAACTTTGATCACAGTGCAAAACGACTGCCCACGTCCCGGCTAGACTCGGCTCCTTCACAGAAGCTTCCACGCTTTCTAAAAGCTCAAAGCTTGGGGGGCTTGTATATGGGCCGAGGTATTCAAGAAGCTCGGTCATCCGAGGTATTCACCAAAATAATATATATATAGATCGAGAAATAAAGCTCGGCCACTTACCTCGCCAACTTGAAAGGCTAAGGAGACCAAGTTTCTAAGCTCGGTCACCCGAGGTTAAACAATTGGCCGAGGTACAAGGTCAGTCATTGAGACTATTGTAAAAAGGGGAAGAAAACATACACCATAAACCTTAGATTCTCCAAAAAAATGTTTTTAAAGGCCAAGCTCGGCTACTGTCATGAAAACTTTTACGCTTCTTCTAGCTCAAAGCTTGGGGGACTTGTGTACTGGACGAGGAGTAAAACCCGGTCATCGAGCTTGGATATCCGATCCAATAAAGGTGGGAAAGATAAGATATTGATATTATCTTTAATGATCATGATATTATCTCAAATAACCTTATCCAGTCAGAAGAGATAAAATCCCTCAAATTAAGGAAATCATATCTCAAAGAAGATTTAAGAGATAAAATGAGATAAATCCAGATCTTTTAAAGATATGAGGATCCTATTATAAAAGGAGGAGAACCCAAAAGAGAGAGTCACTTTCACTAACCTAGGTGAATCTCCCTTAAGCGTATTAGAGAAACTAGCTCGACCAAGAGACTATTGAAGAGTCATTGCTCGCTGGTATTCATCAGATATATACATATATAAATATATACATACATGTAAACATACATAAATATATATATAGGACCGGAATACAATATTCTGTCAAGTCATAATCTAAAACAACCCCGATGTTCACTCTTGGTTATACGTTCTATGATGAGATTCCGGCAAGTCGGATATCGACAGGAACACTGACGGTGTAAAGCATTTTTGCACAGGCTTCCAATCAAAAACGGTCACATCATTAAAAAATATTGACTTTTACCTTAATTGTCTTAAAAGTCATCAAAACCTTGATTGATTGACAATATAAAAAACTTTACACTATTAGTGAATAACAATTAAACTCTTGTTGAAATTAGAGTATATGAATCAAATTCAAATTACCAAATGTGATAATCATTTTCACTCTATGTACCAAACGAGGCTAGTGAAAAATTTAACTTGGCATCATTTGTTTTATTTTTGAAATAAAGTTTAGGTGAGTTGGATCCCGAGGCTCACCAGTGTCAGGGCATGCCTCACGGCTCAAAGAGTGCTTACAAAGGTACTTACAGATTACCCACCAACGAGATCCTCATATTGTTAGTGGGATTCGAACTCATAACCTTGTGGGTTATGAGTCATATTATTACCAACTTACCCGACCTTCGTTGAGAACTTGGCATCTTTACATGTCTAGTATGCATACTTTTTTTAAAAATTATAGTAAGGATGGCTCATCAAACTTAAAAACGTTAGTCTTGTGGGCCATTGTGTTCTTATGTAGCATCATATATATATATATATATATATATATATAAACAATGTCATTCTAGCAGTTTTTTCTCGCTTACTATTTTCTTTTCCAAATTGTAACTTCCATTCTCTGTAACTACCCCGCTCAATTTTCTATTTTATTTATTTTTATCATTTCCCACAACTCTTTCATTATGTAACCAACACTCATTTTTTTCTCACACCAGACCCACTTTTTCAAAATGTAACCAACACCCATTTTCTTTCTCACTATACTCAATTCGCATAGTCACTTCCCTTCCTTTTTTTTTTTTTTTTCTCATTTCACATCTAAAGTCACTAATTCAAACACTTTCTTTCACTTTTCACATTTCCCTTTCTATTTTCTCCTCACTATCACTAACCTAACTTGCCTTTTCTCTCTGCATCTGGTATTTGAGTTCATAGCAAATATTCATGTCTTCTTCAACTTATCTATTTCTGTTTGGATGCACAACATTTTACACAAAAGAAAAGGAGGTTCCTAGGAGCGGGTCAGCTGTGAGTTTCAAGCTTCAAGTTGTTACTTATTTAAGGTGAGTTTCCTGGTTTTGAATCTACAATCTACTTTTGTTTCCTGTAATTTTAGTTCATTTTCTTTGTTCTTTGTTTTTTATAATTGCTATATTCTTTTCTTTATGCTTTAGTTGTATTACTTTAATTGAATCCGAAAATGGGGATTGATCCTATGTTGTTTGTGAAGATTGTGTTGGTTTTTATTTATGCAAGTAAGGTGTTCGAGAAAATTATGTTGATATCGGAAGCCCTTGTTTCTTCATCAATATACCTTTCTCATTTTGGCATTTACAGTATTATAGGTCAACCCTGTCTGATTTATTTCTTTTTGTTTCTTCTTTATAGGCCAGTCCTTTCAAACTGCAACAAGTTGTGTCAAGATTCATTGTACATATAATATCCAGACTGCACAAAAGTAGGACCACTTCCTCTATTGTGCATTAACTGCACAAAAGCAGCCAATGTTTTACAAGTAACAATGTAGTGATATCAATGTAAGTTCAAAGGTGTTTGTTTTATTGTGCCGTTTTGCAATTTTTTTAGTCAATTAAATGAAAGTTCTCGAAATTTTTCAATTCAGACATGGAGCTGTGTTGGTGTATTGTGATTACAGTACTCTTAGATTCAAATAAAGAATTTATTTGATTTTTGGACAATTAATTGAAAGCAAAGGTCCTCAATGAGTATGTAATGCAGAAAACTCTTACAAAATGTTCTCTTACAACACTAGGAAATAGTAATGTCTGGATAAGTAGATTTTTATAAATGTCGAGGAACCTATTAGTCAAAAATAGAGAAGAGCTATACATGAAAGTACTTGAACATTTGTTTTACATATTTTTAATTTGAGAGCATTTAGGAAAATAATCACAACACTATTGGTTTACATGAGAGTTCAACATATTGCTTTATACTAGCAAGTTCATTTACCTAGAAGAGAAATGATAGTTATTTAGCAGGAAGGTTGTCAAGCACTTTTGCTAATAACATGTAATTGATATGATTGAAGGATTGGTTTCAATTACCTTCAACTAGCCATTGATAATTAAACTAGAATTTTAAAATAGAATTATGAATAACAATATCATGGACATGAATGATTTTAAACTAAAAGTAAGATTACTTCATTCTTTATAGTAAAGGATTTCTCGTGTTGTTTTCCTGTCAACAAGGTTGAAGTGTCTATATATCATTGTTTTCTCGTTCACTGAATCATTTTATCTACAGGGTTTGTGGAAGAATTTCAACAGCCAGATGATTTTCAAGACAAATGGTCTAGATCTGTTCGAGCTTCATCAATTAGTAAACATTGAAATGAAAGAGTTTGACAATAAATAGTTGTAAATTAGTATATATTTAAAGCATGTTTGGCAAAGATAAATTTTATGTATTTCGCTGTTTTTTTTCCTTTCAGCTGTTATTTTTCTCATATATTAATCTATTATGGTATTATAATTATAAATGATATATTTATATATTTATTTTAATTTAAAATATTAATAACATAATTCCTATCTATTAAAATTACATTTGTAAAGGAAATTTAGAACAATGATTTAGTGCAACTTTACACACCCGTGCAAGGCATTGGGGACTCAACTAGTTTTCTAGTTTTAGTTACGTTCTTGGTATCTGCTGACAAACAATTTAGGTTTATCATGCTATCCTAATAAAAAGACCAAAAATTATACTAAGGGCCCAATATTGAGCCCAAGCTAACAATACAATCTGATGTCTGAATTGGGTTTTATGGTATGGATTGATACTCCGCACTTGTCCTTCGGGGTGTAAATGAGTTGAGCTATTCTTGAATTATCCGGACTCAGCTCGTTAAATGCTCGATGAAGCTCGTTTGATTAATTAAATAAACAAACTAAAGTTTGAGAGTAAGCTCAATTATTTAAATGAGCCAAACCTAAGCCTGATAGGTTGGACATTAAGGACTCGTGAATAGCTCGCGTGTGTGTGTATATATATATATCTATATTTAAATTATATATAATAATATGATTTAATTTGTATGCACTGACACTGTAAAGACATAGTTAACCAATCATAACTTGCCACATAAGCTAGAATGTTTGATTCTTATCCTATCTTAAAATTCATCCATATCATGAATTCTAATTGATTGACACTGTAAAATTTTTTACATTGTCAGTGTGTAACAATTAAACTCATAATAATATGACAAAAAAATTATATATAATAATATATTATATATAATAATACTACTGCGTTTTTCATTTACTTCATCTTTTTAACGAATTGTTGATGGATGGACTTTCCAATACTTTTTGTTATTATCCTACTGAAAAGTCTTTCCAACGCCTACTCATAAATCTCTAATATAAAGAAAATCATTTGTATCCTACTATAATACTAAATTACTAACCTACAACTACAAGCAACAAAAAAGGCACTAAAATGCACCATTTGTATTTTTGCGTATTCAGGTGGACAATATTTTGAAAGAGATTATTCTACAAATAAATTGATGATGATGATTTTAATAAGTTTCGTTATTTACATTATGGGAATATGTAGAACTATAATGAGTGTAAAATTACTTTTTGAAGTTTCTTTTTTGTTAAAATCTTAATTAAATACTTACCGCAAAATTTTCATATTATGTAACTATGCATGGTTTTTTTGTTAAGGAAGAATTTCATAAATGCAAAATTAGTTAAATTACAAATGAGCTACACAAGTCAAGCTCAGGCTTTGCTTTTTTATAACAAGCCAAGCTCAAGCTTTTAGTTAGGCTCGTTTAAATAAATGAGTCAAGCTTGAGCTTCCCATTTTTTTCACAAGTCAAGCTCAAACTTCAAATGCCCATCTCGACTCGTTTATATCCCTACCTGTACTACACTCCTGTATATCTGACAATAGGTTAAAACTTAAAAGTATAAAAGAAAATCACAACATTTTCGAAAAAGAAAAAAAAATAAAGAAGAGTTTTTTTAGCCAGGCAGTGGAGAAAGAAGGGTCGAAGTAGGTTGATCTAGGTCTTCTATAGTTCTATTCTACCAATTCGATAGACCCACGGCCCGTTTTATTGTGTACCCAATTGTGCTATATCAATGTAATAAAGAATACGGTTTTTGTTCCAACATGGACCGAGCGGCCCAGTGGACTCCGAGACCAAGGAGCCGAGATAGAGCCTTCACTAAGAGGCTGGATTAATGTAGGAATATTCGAATATACTGAGCGCAATTGGATCAAGGACTTAACGTCTATGAATCACTGATCTCGCTTTAAAACCATTAACGCGGTGAGAGAGAGTCACACTCTAAATAATAGCTAATGAGGAAAGAGCCGTTGACACCTAAGGCTATATAAGAAGACTCAAGAGAAGAGAAGAGGCAGGTCATTCAAAAGGAGTAGTATACTAGGTTGACGAGCATGTATCTGCTCGGAATTCTATCAGATTTGTGCAAATGGTTTTGAATACTCTAGATTTAGTGTTGCAAAATTAATTGTAGCATTTTTCATAATTATAAAATGTTGTAATATTTGAAATATTATATATGTTGACAAAATATTATAGATATAACTATATTCAAGGAAACTATTGGAACCACTACTTTTGGATCTAAATCAAATAGTCGATGTGGTTAATCAAGTTCTTAAACTAGTTAATATTAGCTACTTAACATTAATCATTTCTATCAAAATATTACATATATGTCTATCAACTTTAATTGGTGGCTGAACTATTTTTCTTATTTTAATTAAACAAACTTAAATATACTAACTCAACTAGACCGTTGACTCCCAATAAGATCCAACATAGTTGATAGATAACCGAGTTACTTAAGGATATTGTCATATGTTCAATTCCAAATTTCCTATTATATGTATGAAGAAGTCTCTATGTAAAAGACAACTCACTATAGTAATCTCTAGGTGTATCTTGAAAGAAATTAATTTCAGACCATTGATTGAGGATATTCTCGTTGAAAGGAAAAAAAAAAAAAAACCAGACTACTGACTTAAGACTTACTTGAATAACTTCAATTCATAAATGTATGGGTTTGGCAAGTACTGACCCATTTACTCAATTGGGTCATGAATATGAATTATTAAACAGCGCCTAGACACGGGTATATGATAATGCATTTATATCAGATGGAAATATTTAAATCAAGTGCACACCCCCGCTCCCCGGATCTATGCAAAGATTCACCATTTTAGTCTTCTTATTATTTTATTGGTTATTTATAAATAAATAAATAAAAAACTAATAACGAATAACATCATCCAGAGAACTCAGGAACTTCTCCATAGTGCATCTATCCATTCAATATTATATGTACTGTACCTATCATCGAGATTGAGAGGTAAAGAGGATAACATTATGAGAACCACTTGTAAAACTTGGAACTTCAATATGGATGTAATATATATGCTATGATGGCATGCTAAGAGCCACGCAAAACCAAACTATGGCATCAAAATTTAAGTATGATAGGCGATACGTCGTGACCTGGAAGTTTCACTGAACAAGACAACAAAGAAGCTTAGAACAAATTTCACAAGTAAAGAACTTCGCTTTGCCACTCCTAGAAAGAGACATTTCCGAGGCCTTTTCTTTTCAGATTTGGTCATATTGGTTAATTATTTGCATGTAGACGACTAGACGTAGACCCGTTCTACATAAGAAAGAAATAATTATAAATTTAAAACAGAGAGGTTCACTTTTTATTTATGTGATTGTATAAACGTTTGATGAAAAAAAATTCAACGGAATTGATTTTGTAAAATTGATTTGATTAGAATTGAGTTTGAAATGAAATGATTTGTGTTTGTATGTTTTTATTTAATTTGAAAGCAAGTTTGATGTAAAACTTAGTGTAAAATTTTCAATTCAACATAAAAGTTACTTTTTGTAGCTTCTAATCAAAATCGTTTCTCAAGGTAAAATCAATTCTACTTGACAATAACCAAATACATCATTTGTACTAAATTCATGCTTGGCAGTGGATAAAATCAATTTTAAAGCTTTCCAACATGAAACTAAACACACAATCACACACTAATTATACATATTTTGTGGCTTAGCGTGGGTAGTTTTATGACATCTCATTGTTATTTCACTACACTTATCTATATTACATATATTGGTTCATGTTTGCTAAAAGTAAAAATATTCTATTTAAAACATTAATAAATCAATAATCAAGTAATTATTTTAATTTTTTTCAATTTCATTTAAATAAAATATGGAGAATATTAATGTGTCCGATAAAACTATTTAAAAGATTATTTCATCTTGATACATGCAAACAAAAAAAATCATTTAGTAATAAATTAATATATCACTACAAACATGGGGTTGATCCATGTGGTAACGAGCTTGGACCCCTTAAACAAGTGGTCTGGGGTTCGATCACTGACTCTTGTATATGGAGAAAACCTGGTTGGGAGAGGTCAGCTCTTCAATGTCGTCCAGCACCTCGAGGGATTATTTGGGAGAGGTCACCCCTTCCATGTCGTCCAGTACCTCGAGGGATTATTTTTCGCAGTTGCACGCAAAGGATACCCTGGAAAACCAAAAAATATATTAATATATCACTAAAAATAATTGACTTTTATAATAATAACTTCTATAATTAATCATACATGTGATGAGATACATGTTTGTTTGTTTTTTTTTTGAAATAAGATACATGATTATTTAACGTATAAAAAACTTTACACCAGGGTTGTATATCAAATTAATATCTTTTAAAAAAATATTGAAATCTTTACTTAGTGTTATTATTTTTAGCTTGAGATTTTTAATACTTTTTATAGAATTGGTAATAAGATGGAAAATGACAAAATTTTAATGGATTCCCTCTCCTTTTCATACTTTGTTACATGACAAGATCATGGTTCTATTAAATATTACTTATTTCTTCTTAATTTAAAAATCGATCCATGTTTAATAAAAAAAATCACATTAGCTCACTTGAGTGAGTACTCTCAAAGGCAGATGAAATACAAGGGTTGACACGGTCAAGCTTTCCACTCATAGGCTCTGTGGTTTCAAGTCTATTCTCAATTTTTTTATTTATTGATAAGAGATATATAAATTCCATTATAAATTTTTATTGAGATTGTTGGTCTTTCTTTGATCTTGTAAAAAGGCATGTCTTCCTTTAATATAAGCTTTTATGTACAAAAAAAATGTTGTCTAAGGTGCATCTAGTACAGTGGTGCACCACCCAAGTGATAAAATCCGGATCATCCAAATTGTCACTTGGGTTTTTGACTTTTCAACCAATTTTTGATTTTTCGATGGTTAAAATACATTTAAAATATATGTATTTACAAAACATTGTATTTTATTTTGTAATTATAAAATTAATATTTAATTTATATAATGATTAAAATATTTTATTATCATATTAATAAAAATATTATTAAACCTATTATTATTTTTATTCATTATTTTGAAAAATAAAACAATTATTAATTTAAAACAAACAATTAAATTTAACTCAATAATCATTTGGATTTTTTTGGGGGGTAAATTTTAGTTTTTGTTCAGTAATTAGTAGATTGATTGAATGTTTAAAAGCAATACCGTTCAATATTATTAAACTTTAATTATAATATTTTATTTTAATTTTAAATATTGTTAAACCTAATATTATTATTTTATTAATTATTTATTATATTAATAATATTTCAAATTAAAATAAAATATTTTAATCATTGTATAAATTAAATATTAATTTTATAATTACAAAATAAAATACAATGTCTTATTTTGCAAATACAAATACTATAAATCATAGTTTGACCGTTTGACCAATCAAAATTTGATTGAAAAGTCAAAAACTCCAATAACAATTTGAATAATCCAAAATTTGTCACTTGAGTGGTGTATCATTATACAATGAGTGATGCATCATAAAAGGCATTCCAAAAACGAGCCATATAAAGTCAAATTGTACATATCTTTGGTTTAGATGAACTCCCTTTATTCGGTGCAATCACTGCAATGGAAACATAGTTGGTTGCCACCGTTAATCTGAAGATTCCCTCAATGAATAGGGGTAAACTGATTGAACTATTTTATTTAAACTCTGAATGACCTTTAATTAATTCGGATTTATTGTGTGGGGATTAATCTTTATTAACCATTATTCAGCCTGTGTCAGTTTTTGGTCCTTCAACTCCACTAGTCCAAGCACTTAACTACAAGCTGATGACTTTTTCACACCATGCTTGGTAATCAATGGTTTCCCATCACTTTTGAAAAGGTAATTTCAACTTTTATTTTATTATTATTATGATGCAAAACCGAAACTTTGGCACAAGGGAAGGGAGGAAAAATGTAGCCTTCAATGTGGTGAGAGAAAGGGAGTTGGAGTGATGCTTTGGACAGGTAACGGGTAACCAAAGAAAAGAAATAAAAAGTGGCTCTTGATTTTGGCGAATGAATAATGACTTGAAGAGTTACACAAACTACATTTTGACAGTGATATAATTTGTAATGGAGATGGATTGGGGTGTTGGAAACCATGGATATTGAATAGAAACATCATTGTACGTTGCAGCATCAAAACTGTTAAGATTACTATCAATGGATCCGTATAAACTTGTCTATGGAATTTGTGTGGAGCTACGTGGACAACCTTTCTCTTTCTAATATTCTACACTACCCACCTGGGCATTCCCTCTTGTGGTCCAATCTAACCTTTCTTTTTTAGATTATAGATTATAATTTATAATTTAAGTTTAGGGTGATGGACTTGGAAGTTATTTCCATTTTATGATTTTATTTTATTTAGATATGTATAAAGATTACAAATTATTTATTAAAAATATATTTTTGAATTTAAACTTAAGTCATATGATTATCATGAATGAAATGTGTTTTAAACCAGCTCCACTGACCTTAGAACCTTTGCTCATAAAGCCGCTAAAGGTTACATTATACATTTAATATATACATATACAGTGAGGGGTCAATTGGTGAGTATAGTTCAAAATTTTTTTTTGCATTAGCTGATGATTAATTCTTACAAAATTAACTATTGGATTAAAAATTTCTATTATATAAATTAGATATCTAATACTTTACATTAATTCGAAATTATTAATACTTTATTTTTATATATATTAAAATTAATGTAATATACACAACAAAAAAAGGCGGGATTACCGACTTCCAAAACCCGTCGGAAACATTAAAAATTCGTCGGTAAAGCGCGTTTCCGACGGACCAAATTCCGTCGGTATCAGGCTTGTAGGAAATGGTTTCCGACGGACGGGTTAGATCCGTCGGAAACTACCGACGGAAAAAGCCGTCGGTAATGGAAACTGGTTACCGACGGAAAATCACGACGTAAATTACCGACGGAAAATTCCGTCTGTAACATTTCCGACGGAAAATTCCGTCGGTAATTAGTTTTTTTTAATTAATATTTATTTTTTATTTTTTATTTTAACTATAAATTATTAATTCTTTTCTATTTAAAATATTACATTTTTAATTTTATTATAATTAATTTATTATATTATTATATTAGATCAAAAAAAATTTACAAATAATTAAAAGGCAATTAAATTTAAATTAGCATAAATATTCCATACATAAAATATCCGTCTGTCTAAAAAACACAAGTAAATATAAAACTATCCTAATAATAATAATCATCATAATAATCGTCATCGTCATCCTGTAGGGGGAGTTCACCGGTGTCGACTGACCATCATGCTGCGGTGCAGAAGTCACACCAACATCATGCGGTTGCGGTGGTGGCACGGTAGAAGTAGTGGAGGGCTTGCTGGCATGGATGACCCCCTCTAGAGCACTGCGCTTCTCTGGTGGAAGCAAATCGAGCAGAGAGGTCATCACCGTAGACCAAGTCTCCATCTGCTGCTACATGCGCTCTGCATTCTGCTGCATGCGCTCTGCAGTCTGCCTCTGCTCCTGCACCTCCTGCCTCAGCTGCCTCACCTCCTCCGTGTCCTGTGAGTCGGAGGACGTAGGTTCCCGAATGGTCAAGCTCGACATCGAGGCCCGAGTGATGGAACGAGTCATAGTCGCGGTACCGTAAATGCGACCCTTCTTCTTCCCGCCCGCCACTTCCATCCAGACCTGGGTCTGTAGTTGGTCGACCTCGGCGGGGTCCAGCTGGAAAGGATCCGAGGCACCAGAGCAGGAGGCAACCTCAGACGCTACCCGACTGAACCTGGCATTGTACTCTGCCTGCGTCAATACATTACAAAAATTATATTGTTAGACTATAATAATGAAAAAATACATTAAATGTAAAAAGATACTTTAATTAGCTTACCACTGCCTGCCTCGACCTTTCATCAACAAACTCGCTGGTGTCTGCGTGAATATGTGTATGCTCAAACACAGTAGAGACATCAACCGAGTGGGTAAGCTGTCCTACCTGTAACCGACAAAGAAATATAATCAATTAATTATAAAATAAATTTTTAATAAAAATAAAAATATACTATTATTTATATGTGCATACCATGTTAATGGCATGCTGCATATGGCTAATCGAGCCACCAATGTGCATGCTCCCACCCTTCTCGGAAGCTCGATTTCTCTTTGCCTGCTCACACTTCGCCTTGTACTCTGGAGTGTCCCAGTACGCACAAAGCTGGGGCCAAATTTTGGGGCCGATGTAATCTGGGCGCATCTGACTTTCCCTAGCCTTCCCGAGCATGTCACTCAGTCAATTAGACGCTCTGTCGTCAAATATGGCGCGTATTTGTGCATTATGCTCCGGTAACCAGTGCACAGGGGCCTGCAAACAAAGAAGAAATATCAATATCATTATACAAAAAGTTTAAAATATATAAAATGAGTGAAAATAAAAATATAAAATACAGGAAAAAATAAACAAGTTACCCCGTATCGTTTGAAGATACGATCCCGGTCATCCTTCGGTATCCTCCCCCATGATAGCCAAAAGCGACGATATTGCACCTTGAGGGCGTGGGTAACGTTCTTTGATCCCACTTTCGATGGGATGAAGCTGAAAAATTGAAAATTTTATTAATTCAACAATATGACAATTAACAAATATGTACTTATTGGATAAATATAAAATAGTCAAAGTTAAAAAAATTCTTACAATCCAGAAAATGCATGACCCATGGTCGATCCTCAGGTCCGGGAATCCTAGGCCACTAAGGCAAGTTCTCTGGCACAACCGAGTGCTGGTCGGACGATGTGGATGGAATGTCCGTGCCGTGATCGTATGCGACCGCGGATGATGAGGATGGAATGGTAAGGTCAGGCTGTGCCGGCACACCAGGAGTCGGCATAAATGATAATCATGCTGGCTGTGTGGCATATGCAGCTGATGATGGTGGTGTTGGGTGTGGGTGTGGTGTAAGTCCAGTAGGGGCGACGAGTAGCTGGCCAGTGAGCCTCGTGGGCCAAAGCGAGTGGGTGGAATATGTGTGGAGGATGGGGTAGTGTGGGTCGGGGATGGTGTGGTATGGGTCGGGGATGGTGTAGAATGAGTGGGGGAGGGTGTAGAACAGCCGGGGGAAGCTCCTGTAGGTGCCACTGGAGTGGGTACGGTGGGTGTAGAGGAACCTGCAGCGAGGCGGGCAAGCACCTGGGACTTAATGGTGTATCGTCCTTGCTTAGCCTTCCCCTTCCCCTTATCACCGCTAGGCGGTGGGGGGCACGGCGGCTCTCCTCCCGATGCTGACGTATCTATTTTTTTATCACAATTATAAGTCAATGTAAAAACAATAAATCAATCGACATTTAACAGACTAATCTAATAAGCAAAATTTTAAAATACAACAAAATTACAAAAGTCTTACATTTAAATGCATAAAAAAATATACAAAATACATGATACTATAACTTAACAGTAAAATTCCTATTCAGACTCGGTATCATCATCTGATTGTAAGTCTGACTCTTCTTCTTCTTGCATTGAGTCATCACTTTGGATTTATTCCTTTGATGATGCATTCATCAATACTGACGGATTAGAAATGGCCACTTCTTCCCCATCATTAGTAGATCCCAACATGCCAATAATATGCTCGACCTCAATTACTTCATTGACATGTGATGATTCATCCGCATGGAAGGGCATATCATCCTCTGCATTATCGATTTCTACGCGACCCCTAGGTTTGGTAGTGTAACGCCCTTCGTTACTTTAGTAACCCAAATTAATTTCAATAAAAATCCTTCAAAACATTTAATTAAAAAACATAAATCATAAATTTTTTCTCAAATAACTAAGTATGAAAATACCTCGTATTAAATAAAATAATAGTATTTACAAAGTATTGAAAAATATTATTAAATCCAATCATTTGAATAAAAACTAAAAGCCTCAAAACCGGGCGTCTAATTACAATCTGAGAAAGACAGTATGTAAACCAAAGAACGTCGTCCGCATAATACTCTAAACCATACTACATTACTAAACAACTAGCTAATCAAAGATAACTCTTCAGATCTCTGGATCCTCAACAGCGATATCCTCGGGCTCTGAAAACAACAATTATAATGAGATATAAAATCCCAGTGCACAACAATACATTTATAAAATGTTTCAAAAATAGTGTTGTTCTCAGCCAGTGCGGTATCCGGAAAAACTGTCCATGGTATCCGCTAATTTCCCAAAATAATATATAAAAAGGATACTTTTAATAACAACAAAAATTTCATCAAGTCAAATGCATATAGCATAAGATCAACTCGTCTCAATACATCACATTCCACATACCAAGTAAATTTTAAATTAATCCAAGTGGCTCGAAGGCCTCATAACTAAACTGGTCTCTTGCCGGCATGCCATAAATCTCACACATCACATGACAATGGCGTCCCATTGCCCACCCCTACTCATGAGGAATGTTTCGATGTCACCCTCCTGTCGGGGACATTTCTATTTCGATACCTCTCATCTGCACATGGTAATATTTCTCCCTTTTCGACACCCAAACGTGTGGCGGTGTTACTTTTGATACCCCTTTTTAGGCGGTATTGCTCTTTTTTCGACATCCCAATTATATGGCGATGTTACTTTTGATACCCCATTACGATGGTATTACTTTTCGATACCCCTATCATAGGTGATATTGCGGCAAACATCATACAACATATTATAACTCAAATATGTCATGTCTCATGTATGTAACAAACTATTTCCCTCAATTTTAAACATATAAACTTCCACCAATAACAAACAATCATGAATATCACAATATATCATACATGAATAAGCACATTACAACATCAATTAATCAATTAATTCCTCTTTTAAACAAAACCCCAATTTTAGAATTTAGGTTACTAACAATATGCATCAAGTCAATTAAAGACACCCGAAACCACATGGTAATCCCTTATCAACAAAAACAATCATACATACCATGGAAATGATTCATAAAAAGTATTGTTACTCACCTCTTGAAGACCTCCAAGTAGCTCCAAGCATTTCCTACGGCGAATCCTAGCGTTTACCAAGAGTTCTCATCATCTTCCTCTACCTAGACTACCTCTTCCATAACTCTTTCTTCCCAGTCCTTGAACTTCTTCTCTTCTTAGCCGTTTGAGTTTATAGGTGTAATTAGGGTTCAGAAACACACCCTAAGAGTGTTAAGATTCTATTTATAGAGCCCTCAATGGCCCAAAACGAGTAAAAATGCGTCAGGTCAACTTTCCAAGCATACAACTCTGTATTTCGTACATATCTTGAGTTTCAGATATCCAAAAATTATGAACTTTATATCGTTGGAAAGATAAAATAAATATACACAACTTTCATGAAGACCATGAAATCTAAAACGGACGTTTAGATGGTCAAAACGGGGATAGAAGTTAGAAAAACGGTTCTTACGCTGGAACATGAATAGTGTGTACGAATTTGGTCATTACTTGAGCTACAAGAATCCAATTTGGACGAATTTGGTATCTATGGAAATCTAAGAGACAGGGCTATATTTCTTATGCAGATCTCGAATTCAAACAAGTTCTATTTGGTTACGAAATATCCATCTGAAGTTAGGTATCTAGTCATATTATGTGAAATTGAGCTTAAAACACTTAAACTATCTATTTATACTGGGTAACACAGCATGGGCCTTGATATGCTTATGTTTCCTATCATTATTGCTGCAATAATTTAGTCCAGGGTAGGTTCTTATTTTTATTTTATTTTTTTAAAATCAATTTTACATTATTGTGGAACTCACTGGATTTTTATTATAAAGAAAACAATTATAATAAACTCTTATACTACCCTTTTTTTTATTAATATAATTATATTTGAATTTTTTAGGATGTTACAGGTAGTGACAGCAACACACCAACCTAGTTTGTCCGTTCGCATTGCTGGATAAGGGACGTAGTTAACTTGTTTGGCATTGTGAGCAACGATAAACGGATCAAATTGTTGATATCTTCTATCCATGCGAATGTCCACAGTGCCATACTTGGGATCCTCTTTGTGCCTGTCTTCGATGGATCAAACTAGTTACAATAAAATAATACTACTTTTTTAGGATAAGTAGCAGTATTGTATTGTAACTTGTATATGTGTTTTATGACTCCATAAAAATCACCAGTATCTTCACCCTGTACGACAACCCCGCTATTAATGGTCTTTTTGCCAACGTTCCATTCATCTGTGTGGAATTTGTACCCATTAACAAAGTATGTATGCCATGATCTAACACTGCTATAAGGCTCGTACGCCAAATCTCTCAAGTGTTGATTTAGCACACTTAATGGTTGTTGATACACCTACGAATAAGTCACATTAAATAATTACTTTTAAATTAGCAATTAAGCTTAATATATTGTTTGCTAAGTTATACGACACTTACTTGTTGCTTGAACCATTCAGGAAACTCTGCATGTGTACGACCAGAAGCATCTTGGTGTCTAATTTGATTAATTTGCAGGAACACACTGACAAATTAATAAAATCCGTACAATGCGTTAAAATAGAATATGATATACCATATGATACATTATTTACAAAATGAGTCTTTCAAACTTACTCGTGGTATGGTTTCACCTCTGTGCAATTTATCAACACATGAACAAGGGCCGACTCATACTCCTCATCACTTAACCAATAAATAAGCTCTTTGCCAGCATGACAGCCAGGAAGATTAAATACGGATAACATATAAGGATATCCTCCACCATCAGCATCAACCTCGTTCCTAATATTTCGCGGTGCCAACATGAAGTTGTTGAAATAGTGGGAACATAAATATGTTGTCTCACAGTGTAAGTAGGACGCACAGATGATCCTTCCACCCTAGCCTTGTTTTTCACTGATCGTTTACAGTCGTTCATGAATCTAAGTAATAAAAACTATTAGTGACAAGTCATTATTCAAGGGATGTTAATTATTTAAATGTGTAAATATAAAAATATTACCTTTCAAACGGATACATCCACCTATATTGTATTGGTCCACCAAGCCTCGCTTCGTATGCAAGATGCACAGGGAGATGTTTCATTGAGTCAAAAAATCCTGGGGGGAATACCCTCTCCATCTTGCAAAGAATTGTTGGAATCTTTTCTTCCATCTTCTTCAAACCATCCGCGCTTAAAGTTGCAGAGCATAAATCTTTGAAGAAATGACTGGTTTCTGTAAGCGGGTTCGAAATGATCGAGGGCAACGATCCGAAAGCAATAGGAAGCAAACACTCCATGAATACATGACAATCTTGACTTTTTATCCCACGACTTCTTCAGATCATCGATCAGAGGCTGCAAATATACATCTATCCCGGCCTTCGGATTAGATGGTCCAGGAATGAGATAAGTCAGAAACATGTACTGTTTTGACATGCACATCTCGAGAGGAAGATTGTACGGTGTAACAATCACTGACCAACATGAATATGGCGAGGCTGGCGCCTGAATGTACGGGGTAAAACCATCTGAGCACAGTCCAAATCGTACATTGCGAGGCTATGCTGCAAATCAGGGTGTACCCGATCAAAGTGGTTCCAGGCCTCACCATCAGAATGGTGGCGTATAAGGCCCATATTTCTCCTATTTTCATTATGCCACCTCATCTGTCCCGCAGTTTGCGGTGATGCAAAGAGTCTCTGCAACCATGGAATTATTGGCAGATAGAAAATTATCTTCACAGGAACTGGTTTGTTCTTACTACGGTCACTGCTTTGAACGTGGTACATGGGTGTCTGACAAAATTTACATTCTTCCAACATGCTGTCATTTGTACCCGAAGCACTGTCATAATATAGTATGCACCCGTTCGGACAACAGTCTATTCTTTTAGTCCCCCAACCCTAGTTTCGACACCAACCACTTCGCATCATAATAACTTTTTGGTAACAAGTCTTTGAAGGGTGTCACATCTTGAAGCATTTTACAAAAAAACTCCAAACATTACTCGGGCACATTCCAATTGGACTTGCAAGCTAGAAGCCTAACACAAATTGATAATTTTGAATCTGACGCCATTTCAAACAACGGCTTATTTGTCTCTAACAATAGATTGTATAATTTCTGTGTCGATTCATTAGGAGATTTTTCCATGTCATCAGACTCATCCGCCTCGAAGTTCCCATGTTGCCAAAGACAATCATCCACCATCATATGCATTGACTGGAGTTGTTCGACATAGTCGTCATGAAAGCCACTGCCAGATGCACCCATGTGAAGATCATCACCACCGACATCATTCGGATTAATATCCGACAACTCCTCACCATGATCAGTCCATATCCAATAATTAGGCTTGAACCCACATCAATATAGGTGTAACATCAAGTCATCATCACTCAAAACTGTCATACAATTGCACTTTATGCACGGACATCGAATCCCCCCTCTTCTGCATAATCATAATGTTTTTTGGCTTTCGATATAAACTCTTCAACTCCAACTACAAATGATTGTTTTAGAAGTTGTCTCCCAGACTCGTTCCTATCATACACCCAACTACGGCTCGGGAAATAATATTCCATCCTTCTGCATATGTAGATAAATTGACGTATTTTTAAACATGATACTATAACCTCGAATCGCTCCCTTTCCTTCAAAGGCGTGGCCCTATCCCATTCGAGGAAACACTTTTTTCACCAATGTATTATACTAATTACTCATCGCTTCTCATGTCTTATAGCTGACGAAATTTCGCAGCATTTCCCATTGGTCTCCAAATACACGACTTGACCGCGGTAAGATACCGCAATCAAGCATGGACCCGGAGAACAAGAGGAAGTGCTTCGACCCAAAATTTCATCATCTATATAACAGATGAGAATCGACGAGTAATTAGTATATCAGTGGAGAAAAAGTTTTTTCCTAAATTGTCCCAATTGGACAACTCAAGATTCAAAAAAATGAGTGATACCATGACCACGCGAGTACACATGCTCAATAATATTGAACCTTGAACGGGAAGCTACGGTTTTTCTCAATTACGTATTAATTGTATATACTTTAAGATAAAATAAAACTTTAAGTAACACAGATAATTTGCATAAAGTTTGATAATAACAAACTATATAACACATAATTAAGCAACCAGCATATATAAACATATATCAGCCCATAATCATTTGTCTAACTTTTTATTAAATCATTTATTTTTTCAATTTAATTTAATTAATAAAACATTTTATTGCTTTAGTAAAGTAATTATGTTAATTTGTATACTTGACTTTTAAAATCTAAAATTTATTTTAAATTCTATTTTTAGTATATTAGTTAATTGCTTGCTTGAAAGTAGTTATTAGGAAATTATTCATTTTGATAAATTTTTATTCTTCCCACTTATTACGTAACTTGACTATTTAAAGTCCTATGAGCTCAAATCTTCAAAGTTATTATCAGTATATTAGTTAACTACTTAAATATTAAGTTTTTTTAATTATATATTATTGTTTCAATTTTAATCATTAACTATATGATTGTTTTTTGTCGCTGAAATGTTTATTATTATTTTTTCATAATATTGTTTATTTATTATTTGCTTGTCAGTGTTTAATTTTATTTAATTAATAAACATTATTTAATTTTAACAATATTATTATCATTCAATTTTCTAAAGGCACTCCTTGAAGTCAGGCGTGGATGATCCATATGTGTCCCGCATAACATATCGACGAGGCGTGGAGTAATCATTTTAAAAGGCGTAAACATTTTACCTAAATTAAGTATTAATTTAAGCTTTGTAAAAAAAAAAAAAAGTATTAATTTAAGTTTTATATGACATCAAAAGCTAAAGGTGAATTTTACAATACCATAAAGCAACATTGAATGACACATGTTTCTAACCACAATCAAATTCTAAAAAAATTAACAGAAATAAAACAAAACCAACATTTAATTACACCCCAAACCACAAATAGATAACAATTTACTAAATTGATCCAACATAACAGCCCAACACACTTAACAATTTACAACATAGCAGTACAACACACCTAATTACACTCTAACAAAACTGTCTAACACACTTAAAAACAAAATTGATCCAACATAACAGTCCAACACATTTTATCATTGTCCTAACAATTTACAACATCCTAATTAACAACCATCCATTAAACATTTAATTAATAAACAAATAAATAAATAAATAAATAAATTGGAAACTCACCTGAAACAACTGCACTAGTGGCTGGTGCTCCAAACAGGTGGTGGTTCTTTGGAGAAGACAAATATTGAGTTACTAGCTATAATGCACAAACAGAGAGAAGAGAGTTGAAGGAGAAGGTGGCTTACCTGAATGTGGTGGCGTGCGGCGGCCCAGGAGGCGGCACACACACGGTCGGGCGGCGGCCACTAGCGGCGATCGCGCGGCAGTCTCTGGCGACGGTCAACTAGGATGAGGGCGGTGGTGGAGAAGAAAGAAGGAAAAGAGAAAGGAAAGAGAGGGAAAAAGGAAGAAGAAGACGAAGGGGGAAGGAATGGTGGCTCAAGGTAGGGGGCGACCGACCGGAGGGGAAACAGAGGTGTGGTCGGAGGGGCGACTGGTCACCGGTGAGGAGAGGGATAAAAGACTTGGGAGAGACCAGTATGGAATGAAAGGAGGGGTGGGGTGGGGTGGGGGGGGAGGGAAACTGCTTTATACATAAAAGAGGTTATCGACGGACCGGGCCGTCGGTAACCAGCAACGAATTCAAATTACCGACGGCGGGATCCGAGTTTCCGATGGACCCGTCCGTCGGTAAATATCCCAGATCTGACCGACACACTACTGACAGAAATTTCTGTCGGTACCCTCGTTCCCGCCCAATTTTCTAGACGCCGTTCCGACAAAACATTCCGTCAGTAAACCCTTTTTCGAGACGCCGTTTCGATGGAATATTTAGTCGGTAAATTACCGACGGTAATCCTCCCCGCCACATTTTCGCTTCACTTTACCGACGGACTTACCGACGGAATGCCCGTCGGTAATGGTTCCGACGGCATTTCCATCGAAAAACTCCGTGTTTTTTGCTATTCCGGATTTCCGACGGTTTTTCCGTCGGTAATGATCAAAATTTCCGTCGAAAAAAAGTCTGTCGGTAAATGGCCGTCGGTAAATCCATGTTTTCTTGTAATGATATACTATAAAATTTCATAAAAATAAGAATTATTTTATTATAATTTTTTTTATTGACATTCAAGTTTTTAAATTTTGAGGTAAATGATGTAAATGATAATTGAATGATTGAGGCGATAAAATATAAATATGTTAAGTGTTATACTGACGTAAATTAATTACACACATAAAACTGTTGGGGTGAGAAGAATATATATTAGCATGAGATGAGATGCGAGAGAAGTGAATCTTGTCCATTTAATCATACATAAATGATTAGAATTAAAAATAAAATTATATAATTTTTTTAAGAAATCACATGATGTTAATTAATTTTTAATTTTGACTATTCATATGTAGTTTTTACTATCACACCTGTCAACTCTTCTTATAATAAAACTAATGTCCTCCCTGAATACGGCTCCAAGCCTCCTCTCTCTCTCTCTCTCTATATATATATATATATATATATATATATATATATGTGTGTGTGTGTGTGTGTGTGTGTGTAGTAATGTATGCATCACATTTTTGAAGGCCATTTTTGGTAAAGATGATCATGGGATGGGTTATGTTCGTCTCTTATCCGACCCTAAATTTTGATGGAGTCAATCTCTGAACCCAAACCCATCCCTAGACCCGAAGGAACCCAATTACATGCGGGTTGGTTTAAGACCGAGCCGAAATTGGACAGGATTGGGTTAACCCGAAATTAAATAAATCCTTTGTAAACAATTTTTTTTGTGAGTGAGAAAAAATATTATCACACTTCACAATTCACAATAAAACAATTTATTCTTCAAATATATTTTGTTTTCAATGATCTATCTTCCAACCTTACGTGTACCTTATTCTATTATATTCATAGTTCACAATAAATAAGAACAATAAAAAAAACGAAAGAGAAACAGTGAAACTAAAAAGCTGTTGCGATGAAACAAAAAATAAATAACATTGAAACATTGAAGGGGTTACCGTGTAGTGAAACAACGGGTAAGCGAATGGTGAAAAACAAAATAATCTTCCCATTTTCGCTTAAGTTTCTCATACATTGAGATGAGAGAGTAAAAGTAAAAGAAGGGTTTAGACTTCTTTAGTTCTTTTTTAGTAACCGTACGTTAAACATAAGCTAGTAGGTATAAAGGTAAAATAAGATTTTTAATATATTGGGACGAGTTGGGTAAACCCGAAGGTCAACCCGGATCCGTGTCTAACCCGATGTCGGGTCACTGAATGGGACCCAGGTTCGACCATTCTCTTCTACGGGTTAGGATCTGACTCGACCCGAATACTATAGGTAGTTTTAGGGTCGGGCCAGATTTTGCAGACTCCTAACTTTTGGTGTTGCCACTTATTTTAATTAGTGGATAACAATTTGTTCTTTCTTCTTTTAAAATAAGGATGATGCTATATAAGTCTAATTATTTTAAGATCTTACAATTATGTGAATCTCATGTATTAGGGCATCTAAGTTTCAACTAAATTTAATGATTCATTTAATTTCTTCTTTGAAAAACATGAAGTTCCTTTAAATATCAGTAGATAATGTGTGGGAAAAAGGTAATTTTCTTTTTGAAAGGGTTCCCCCTTATAGCTGATGTGTTAATTGATTATTGAATTACATTTGAAAAAGAATTTCAATATGTTTAAGGTCTGTTTGGCCGCCGACAGTGGCATGTTCTGAATGTGTATCCAAATTATATTTTAATTTGTTTGTTGCCACTTTAAATACTACATGTTGAAGAAGGTTGGAGATTGGTGGGGACCAGACCCTCTTGCATTTACAACCGAATTCTGATAAAACTTTGCTCATAATGTCCTTACAGCAGAAAGGTGATCCATTTATGTTTTGGTGGGTTGTTGCTTATCAAAGACAGCACAGAAGCACATGGCATTGCGCTCCCTCTTTACTTAACCCTTTCGAAAAACTAAGCGCTTGGTAAATTTGGTCAAATAAAATGTCCTTTTCATGCCTATTTCAAATGTTAGGAGTAACTTGGAACAATTACAATCTAGCTGCTGATTTGAACCTGTGTTCGTAACTCAACTTTTACCTTCTCATTTCAAACTGAAGGCAAGTTCTCTTAAGTCCCCTTTTCAACATTAATCCGATATTGATGATAGATTATTTTCTTAAACCTTGTTTTTTTAGGTCCCAACCGATTTGACGAAAAATTAGGCCATCTATTTTTCCTTGGATTGTACTTCTGAGATTTAGACATAACAACAATAAAATTAGAATCATCTATCCTTGATTAGTTAGGTTAACATCATAATACACTTTAACTAATAAAAGTAAATACACTTTTATTTCTCATTTTATATT
Source organism: Sophora flavescens (assembly GCA_030762895.1). NCBI lineage: Eukaryota > Viridiplantae > Streptophyta > Magnoliopsida > Fabales > Fabaceae > Sophora > Sophora flavescens. The sequence goes on along the minus strand of CM061067.1, from coordinate 158,998,387 downwards.
TTTACTCACTTTAGACTACTTTTATTCTTAGGTGAGTTTTGATAACAGAGTAATGGGGTTTGTATTTTGGAATTTAAGCCAATTTTTTTAAAAAAGAAGGTTTAAATAAGTTTTAGTCCCGCAAAGTCCATCAATTTTGGTTTTAATCCTTATAAAATAATTTCTTAGGATTTCGTAACTTTGATTTAAATTTTTTTTGTAAATAATCCTTACCATTAACACAGTGGTCCTAACATATGATTTTTTTCCCTATTTTCAAGCCAAAATTTGGAACAAATCGAACAAAAACAAGAGATTACCTGAGTATCACTGAGTACTGAATATTATAAAAAATAAAGGAATTTAACAGTTTATGTATGATTTTGTTTCTATTTTCTAACCAAATTTTATAACAAGTTCGACAATAAAATGAAATTAGCTTGATACCTCTAAGTATTAGATAATGAAAAAAAATGACGGTAGAAACCATTTACAAAACTTTTGAAAATATAGGGACGAAATCCTAAGAAATTTTTTTAGAATGACTAAAATCAAAATTAATGAATTTTTTTGACAGTGACCAAAAACTTATTTAAACAAAAAAAAAAGTGAAAAAGAACTTTGTTTACCGTGATTAACACAGACATGTTTTGGGTCAATGTTATCATTTTAGATTCCTTCACTCCCTTGTCCTTTGCCACAAAGGAAAAAGTATACCATAATGCGATTCAGCTGTGTTCCCTTTACAGTAATCTTTGGTTCATGAGGAAGCTTCTAATATCAAATTTATTTTCTTTATTCCTTTTTTTGTTTTTAATAGTTTGCTAATCATGCAAGTTCAGTATCTTAGCCAAGAAATCAGGAGGGACTTCACAACACTATTGGCTTTCAGAACATCCTGACATTTCATTCCAGTCATTCATTAACTCTATTTGTTACAAAGAAATTTTCAAGTTTCAAATCAACATATAGCATTTCCCTTCTTTAGTCACCAATGAGGTGCTGCATATAAGAAACTTGTTTGGCATCTACAACACTGAAGCTGCAATATTTATCAGCCTGAAAACATGTTCAAGTCATGGAGCAAGAAGAGCAAGATCAAAGCCGTATTCAAACTGGATTTTCAGGCAACTCAGGTAAGACCAAGACAGAGAAATCTTTATTCATATCTAAAAATGGGGTTTGGCCTAGCTGTTATAATTGAAACATATTGCTCAGAAAGTTTTGATTTTGGTTAGAAGTTGTATGGCAGTTTGTGTTGTGAGGGGAATGTCATACATAAACCAATGTACAGATTCTGCAGGCAGTGTTTGACCTTGTTCTGGATCTCCTTTTTATCAGGTGCCAAAGATGAAAAAGTCTGCACTGATGGTATCTTTGGTGCCAGATGATGTTGGGAAGCCAACAGTGAAACTACAGAAAACTGCTGTTCAAGATGGAACCTGCTTATGGGAGAATCCAGTTTTTGAAAGAGTTAAACTTGTTAGGGATGCAAAATCAGGAAAACTCCATGAGAAAATCTACCATTTCATTGTTTCAACTGTAAGCAGTAGATGTATTTTCACACTTTCCTTTACCTGGGTAGGATATTGGTTGGAAAGCCTAATTTTTAAGGTTTCTTGCAGGGATCTTCAAAATCTGGCTTTCTTGGAGAAGCCTCAATTGATTTTGCTGATTTTGCATCAGAAACTGAGCCACTCACTATTTCTCTACCCCTAAAGTTTGCAAATTCAGGCATAGTTTTACATGTTAGTACCCTGTACCTCCCTCCATTCCTCACTTCTTGTCTCACTCTAGACAATCAACAAGCACACTCACATTATTCATCTCTTTAGCATGTCTTCAGAATCTGAGCTTCATGGGAGCTTACCTTCCTTTCATATCTAAAACTACTTCAATACCATCAGATTACAAACACCATTAATAATCTCTAACATAAGATTTGTTGAGACAGGTGACAATTCAGAATGTGGAAGGATATACAGCTGAAAGGTGAAAATGAACCATAAAATCCAGTTAATTTAACCTTTGCAAATTTCCTTATGTTTCCTTTTATTTTACTTCTCTCCTATATGCACTTACAACCTTATACCTTAATTCCAGAAATGGGGAAGATAATGAATCTATGGGACTTTACAATGATGGAAGTTTGAAACACCAATTGAGCTTTGGCAGTGCAGATGAAAGTTATAATGTTGATGAAGTAAGGTCTCATAAGATAGCTACTTGGATAGCATTTCTATTTAACACTGTTGAAACTTTCCTAAACAAAAACTCCTTATGGTATGTTTGATATATGTGGTTAAAAATGGAGGTGAAAACTCATGGATCAGTTTTATCTATAAAACTGTATTGAAATCTCATCCATGAAAATTTCACCCCTATTTTACACCCAGACCAAGCAGACCCTTAAGAGGATAAGTTATGGAAAGAAATAACCAATGTTAATAAATTATAGTCACATTAGTTTTCATTATTATCTTATAGAATGGGCATCTGGGCAAGACCGGATCTGGGTACTCCGAACAAAATGCATCTAATGGCATCGTTCCTGGGGCAGCTTCATGGGAGGATCATTATAGCTTCAGACAGAATCCAGTGCCATCCAAAGGAACTGTTGAGGCCATTGCTAAAGAAGCTCAAGCGCATAAGAGGTCAAACACAGACTGGTCAATGGGTTCAGCATCAGATGGAAGTTTAGGTGACTGGACAAACAGCCTGGAAGATAATCTTCCAAGAGAAAGATTACAAGAACCTTCAGATAATTCCACTGGAAAGCTCAAAAGTGAAATCACTTCTCTAAAGAGGCAGGCAGAATTATCAGAACTAGAGTTACAGTCACTTCGGAAGCAGATAGAAAAAGAAAGCAGTAGGGGACAGAATTTGTCAAGACAGATAATCAGCCTCAGAGAGGAGAGAGATTTGATCAAAACTAAATATGAGCAACTCAAGTCCCAGCAGAACTTCAACAACGAGACCAAAACTTCAAAAACGTTGAAGTCTGAGATTGATGATACTAGGCTTCAGTTAGAGGCATTAAAGGAAGAGCATGTTTATGAGAAAGAGTTGAGTGCCAATCTTCAATTGCAGCTGCAGAAGACACAAAACTCAAACTCTGAACTACTTTTGGTCGTGACAGACCTTGAAGCAATGCTGGAACAAAAGAATAAGGAAATATTGGACGTATCTACCAATATAAAATCTCAAAGCATTAATAAAGAGCATGATGATGCCACAGAATTAGATCTTTTGAAGCAGAAAATTGCAGACCAGAATGGTGAACTGGACATTTGTTATAAGCAATGTGAAGAGCTAAATGACGAAATAAAAGAGCTCAGCATGGAGTATGAGCTTCTAAAGAAGGAAAGCGTGGATATATCTTTGAGATTCAAGCAAGGAGAAGCACAACAGATTATGTTACAAAATGAACATTCCTCTGCTTTGGCTACTATACAACGACTTGAGTCGCAAGTTGAGATATTAGAAGAAAAGATAAAGACACAGGAAGATGAATTTTCAGCATCCTTGGTCTGCATCGATGAACTTGAAAATCAGGTCAAGTCTTTGCAGAATGAACTGAAAATACAAGCAGAAAAATTTGAAGGTGATCTCCATGCTATGCAATGTGCAAAGATTGAACAGGAAGAACGGACCATCCAAGCTGAGGAGGCCTTGAGAAAGATGAGACACAATAATGCTGTCACATCTGAGCGTTTTCAGGAAGAATATAGAATGCTTTCGATTGAAATGTCATCCAAAGTTGAGGAGAATGAAAAGATGACGAAGAAAGCAGTTGCAGAAGCTGATGAATTGCGGCAGCAAAACAGACTTATAGAAGAAATGCTCCAGAAATGCAATCAAGAGCTCAGGCTTATTACAGAACAGAATGAATTGAAACTGCAACAACTCTTGAACCAAATAGATTCAAAAGGAAAAACAATAGAACAGATGTCACAAGAACTAGAAGTTAAATCCAAACAACTTGAAGAGGCTCAAAGGCACAGTGATGAAAAGGATGCTGCATTTTCAAAGCAAATTCAAATGCTCAGATCTGAAATTAAAAAGCTGATGGCAGAGGAGTATGCATTGTCTAAACCCAAACTAACAAAGAACATAACTGAGTTGGAAAGGACAGATGCAGAAACAAGATACGAAGAGCGACCGACAATGACACTAAACGGTGATGAGATGATACTTGACACCCTACTGTCAGAAGTAGAAACATTTAAGATCCAGCATAATGAAGTAAAACATAGTTTGCACAACGAACAAGTTGAGAAGGAAAATATGAAGAAACAGGTATCCAAATTAGAAGCAGATCTGAAGAAAAAGGAAGCAGAATTAAGTGCTATGGAAAAGAAGCTCAAGAATAACAAAGGACGAGCAGCAGTTGCACATACAAATTTAGCTTCAAGAGATAATGAGTGTGTTGCGCCTCCTTCCGCTAAGGCTCATATTAAGAAATCGAAATCCGAGATGCCCAAGGTAATTGTTCAGCTACCATACATGAAATCAGAAATTAAGAACATTAATAATACTTTTGCATATTAGGACAGCTTAAATGGTAGCACGACTTTGTTCCTTATGACTCATGCACATTACTTAATAAAGAGAAATTAGTAACAATGTTTATTTCCAAGAAAATCTGCACAAATTTTTTGTGAAATGATATAATATTGAGAATTTTCTACAAGCATGCCAATCATTATGTCCATCACATGTCATAAAATTTTAATTAATTATATATTGTATAATAAACATTTGAGTTAATCAGCATGATCATACTTCCAACGGTGTGTTTCAACTCCTTGCTGTTAATTTAAACTAGGCAGTTTTAGGTGTTTGGCTACTGTCATTACCTGCTGCTTCCTAGGATCAAATCTTGGGTTGTTTCAAAACTGTATTTGCTTTCCATTTCTCAGGCCAAATACATATGTAAATATGTCATACTAGATAATAATATGAAAAATTACAAATATGAGGGAAAACACCTCTACAACATATATATGTACAATTTAGTCTTCCCTCAATTTCCACAAATAAATTTAAAAAACCATTAATCCCGGCTTCTCATGGAAAAATTTGAAAATTTGTTGCAAAACATAATCCACTTTTTATCAAATAGAAGGAATAGAATCTCCTTATTAAATTCAATTGAACGTAGTGAGGGTGGTGATAACACATCTGCAGCATAGTTGAATATTTCATCATGCATGTTTTTTAGAAAATCTATAATTTCTTTGACAAATGCATAATTATGAGACAACAAGCAGAGTTTCACATTAAATATACCTGAAAGCCTACTCTTAAGGAACTTTAACGAAACACATTGAAAATCACATGTACAAAAGTCCAGCACAATTTAAAACCAGTAATGGAATTTCAGGAATGAGAACGTTTAGTTATTTCCAGTTCATCAATCATGATACAACTATATATGCAAGGTGAATACAATAAGCTGAATATCTCAAAAACAAAATTATGCTAAAAGAAATTATCAATTCAAAGTTTAACTTCAGCTATATGCTTTGCACACATTAGTTTATGGTTGATGTTCTAGAATAACTCAGACTCGTGTTATGTTTGTAGCATGAAAAGGGAATGGGTGCTGCAAGCAAGTCTGAAGGAGGAACAGTAGGCAAGTCAGCTGAGAACAAAGTTTGTCTATCTCCTGCAAGGTAAAAATCAAATTACTTTTTCCCTCCTCATAATCATGAAACTTCATAGTTCATATCATCGTTATCCTTACATTAAAAATATAGCGCCTAATGTCAAATTTGTAATTATGTCCCACATCTGATGTCCTTACTCTGACAGTGAACAAAAAACATGCTCGGCAAATGAGGCGAATGTCTCCAATAATAATCATGATACTGAGTGCTATACAAAAGAATTGTTGAATGAAATGGCTGCCCTAAAGGGAAGGAACAAGTTTATGGAAAGCGAGCTGAAAGAAATGGAAGAAAGGTATTCAGAGATTAGTCTGAAATTTGCAGAGGTGGAGGGCGAAAGACAGCAGCTTGTTATGGCTCTACGTAATCTCAAGAATGGTAAAAGGAACTAGAACTCTTCACAGGTGTTGTGTCTCATACAAAACATACATGGTTATGAAGGAGGCTGCATAGTGCATACAAGATCACCACATTGGTGGAACCAAATTTAACCAGTATTTTGAACTTCAGTTGTTGTGACCTATATCCTGTAGACTAACAGTTTTACTTCATCCAAAATTTGCTGGGCCACTTGGTCCAGTATTTCTTGTCATATGATACATTGACAAGATAGCCAGGGGTGTGATTTTGGAGCCTCATGGGGGCCATGTAGCCAATGATTTGACATCAGCTTGGCTTTTTAGGAATGCAATATTGCATGGCATGCAATGTAACAGATAAATAAGAGCTATGATGCTCAGAAGAAATGCTTTTGATTGAGAATGTGGACAGAATAAAGAAAAAGAAAGGGTGTTTATTACTGGGTCTATAAATATACAAGGGACTGTAACCAACTAATGCCAACAATCTTTCCTGAGGAACTTGAAGCTGATCTTCAGATATATTCCACTTGTCAGATGAAGTGTTTATCATTAGGTTAAAAGCTGTAACTAATGTCAATGATCAAATTGTATTTCTTTTGAAGTTTCTTATAATTGCATCAAGCATTGAAAGGGCTACACGCATTGTAAAGATATTATTATTAACTATTAAGACATCAAATCTTAAGATGCTGCTGAAATAGTCAATAATTTCTCACACGGCCTCAAAGAAAGAACATCACCATATCTTTTATACTTTAATAACTACGTACTATGTATATCATACCCTTGTTTTTTTATTTATTTATAATCTAAGTAACATCTTCTAACTGCTGCATCATCTGGAAATTGACAAGTAGTTTTCCTAATTAATTCTTGAACTCAGCTTTGCGCCCTCAGCCCCCCCATCTGGCATAACCAGCAACCAGTTATTTTGTTGGGATTGTCCACATATCTTCCTATCAACAATAGAAAAAAGAACCAACTGACACGTATTTGCCGCTGCATCATATCCAAAGTCGGTAAATGACTAAATATCAAAAGGATGATGCTAACAAGTGTCCTAAAAATATTGCTTAAGGAAAAAAAAAATTATTGAAAAATTAAGTTTGTCATGCTTCATAAATAAAAATGCATACGTATCAAGAAAAATTTTCCTTTTTTAATCCTTAACCAGTACTGATTAACATTCTTCATATCAAAATTATGTCGGCTGTCAGAAAATTAAAGCAACCAAATTAATAATAATGAAAGAGTACTCGAGTTTAGTATTCCTCTCTTTTCAAAGGGTCCTACACACTTGGATACTTTAACCTGTGAAAATGAGAGTTTCCGTGTGAACATACATACATTTGGTTCCTTAGACCTGTTTCAATACCAAAATATTGTAATAAGCATGTCCCAGCCGACGACAGTTTTGTTTTTTTGGAAATAAAGACGGCCACCTTTTATGAGCCACGTACACAAAACTGTTCAATACGTGTCGGTAATGTGACACGTGTCTCCAGTTATTAGATGCCAACAGCCATGCAAGCAGTGTCATGGTTTGGCTTCTCTATAAATTCAAGTGTTTGATCTCTCGTTGTAGTAACTGTCTATCATAAGGAGCAATTAATCAGTTTCCTTTCTTCTGTTTTCAACTATGGATATGGATTCCAATAATTCTAGTTCTAGCGTAGTTCAAAGTCAAGGGCATGAGAACAATGAAAATCTCCCCCACAATGTTGGTTCACAACAAGGTAAGAATTACATTTTCATGCAAGTTTTATAATATTTGAAGGCACCTTCCCTAATTTCCTCTAATGTTGTATTTTTTCTTCTTCTTCTTCTTCGTTGTTTTTTGGATGTTAGTGGCACATAGTGAAGAAAATCCCGATGGAACGAGGTCGGTTATGAATAAGGTCAGGGCAAAGGCTAAGAAATTTAAGGACACTTTCATGAAGCATGGCCAAAATGTCTTTGAGCATGGTAATGACCATCCCAATCAAGATCATCATATCCCTAATGATCATGACTTGGATGAGGATGAAGAAATGGATGAAGATCAAGAAGTTCATCAAGCACCAAGTATGTTCTTTTCTAAATCATCTGCAATTAGATACACTAGAAACAGAAGGACTATTATATTCCTCCATCTGTTCTTGCTCCATCCAATTAAATAATAGAATCTAGCATGCTTTGATAATTTTTCCATAAAAACTTGTCCAAGAAATATAAGGAATTCAGATTATATTATTTTTTTAGAAAATTTGAAGCCTTTTAATGAGAGGAAATGAGGAATTGAAAATTGAAAATTGGATGTTTTGTGCAGTTCATGAAAGTGAAGTTGTTAGAAGTGCTACACCTACATCTCAGCAAGTTGAAAATTCAGAGAAGTTGGGAGTTAGTTTTGGAGGCACAACAGTTAAGGGAGATAAACCTCATCAAGAGCCAAGAGTTGTAGGTGTTTCTCCAACAACTGAAACCAATCAAAACATAACCACTGACCCAGCCAAAACATTTGTTGGGGAGGAGGAGTCAGGGAAACCCAAGGTATCTTTGGAGGAAGATCCTTACCTGTCAGGAAGCAGACATGAGGCATATACTCATCCCAAATATCAAACTGAAGTCACTGATCTAACTGGGGCAGGTAAGCAAAACAATTGAACAAAGTTGCAATAGTCAAATTTTCTTGTATGGACTCTACTATTATCATTATGTTATGTAATTAGTGTGGTAGTGTACTATTTCAAAATATTAAATGGTTAAACTGATAAAATGGGTTCTAAATTTCTAATTGAATTTGATTTTTACTGTCTATTGGACAATATCATTTTATTTATTTTCAAATTAGACTTTCAGTTTTGGTATAAAAGTGTAGTCCTCAATTGGTGGCATGGTGTGGTCCAACTATTTATAAACTGAATAGTAATAGATAAGAGATTTTAGATTTTTAACATGCAGCATGGCTAATGTTATTTATGTACAATCAATTCAAGAGTTTCAATCTGTGTTGGCTTACAGGCACTACAGAAAGAGACATTACCCCAGTTGAGAAATCTTTTGCGGGAATGAAAGTCCAAGATGAGCCGAAACCTAGCCAAGAACCAAAAGTCCTGCCAAATGTTGCTGTAAACCAGTCCCCACCTGCTGGAAGCCAAAACCAATTTGAGTCAGACCTCTCTGCTGCAACCAAAACTCAGGACCCTTCTGCTGAAAGCCATGAGCAATACATGCCAGAACTGTCTAGTGCAAATAAGACTCAATACCCTTCTGCTGAAAGCCATGACCAATACAAGCCAGAACTGTCTAGTGCAAATAAGACTGAATATCCTACTGTTGAAAGCCATGACCAATATATGCCAGAACTGTCTAGTGCAAATAAAACTTCTGCTGAAAGGCATGACCAATACATGCCAGAACTGTCTAATGCAGATAAGACTCAATACCCTTCTGTTGAAAGCCATGACCAATACATGCCAGAACTGTCTAGTGCAAATAAAACTCAATACCCTTCTGCAGGAAGCCATGACCAGTTTGAACCAGACTTCTCTAATGCAGTGAAAACTGAGTATCCTTCTGATGGAAGTCATGACCAGTTTGCTCCGGAGACTAAATCCACAAGTACTAATAAATACCATGAAGATTCAGAAGCAGCCGAACAAACTTTCAACACTGCCACAACCAAAGTTGAAGAACAACCAAGCTATGAATCAGTGGAGAAACCATCAAGCCAGAGCAGTTACACAGACGAAATCGCGCCTGCAACTTATGCTGCTGACAGAGCTGTCTCTGATGAACACACTGCGGATTCTGAATTCAGTTATGGAGAGAAAGGTGACAGAGAAGACAAGGTAACAATCGATGATGAGCAGAAAAAAAGTGGTGATGCCTCTAATGTTGAATATGGAAAGAACACTGCTCCCTCTCTGACAGAGAAGTTAGCACCAGTTTATGGGAAGGTTGCAGGGGTTGGAAGTGCACTGAAGTCCAAATTGTCTGGAACTGGAACTGGAACTGGAACTGGCACTAACACTGCTGATGGAACTGAAACAGGAAATGAGGTTAAAGACAAGAACAAAGGGGGGTCTGTGAAGGACTACTTGGCTGAGAAGTTGAGGCCTGGTGAAGAAGACAAGGCACTTTCTGAGGTAATTTCAGAAGCTTTGCACAAGCGGAAAGAAGAACCAAAAAAGGCTTCTGGGGATGAAGATAGGGCTGTGACTGAGGCGATTTCGGATGATACAAAGAAGCGTGGAGAAGAAGAGACACAGAAAGTATCTGAAGAGAGCAGTGTGAACAGTCCAGGAAAAGGTATGGTTGATAAGCTTAAGGGTGTTGTTGGATCTTGGTTTACCAAATCAGGGGAGAATCAATCAACACAAGGTAAATTAAATTGTCTTGATAAGTTTTCTTTTCTAGTTCTAGCAGATTTAGGAAAATGTTGTGTTATGTAATATCATTGTATATGTGTAATTCTGATTTTGAGGTTGTTGCTATGGTTGCAGGAGATGAATGTTTGTCAAAGAATAAGAATTCTGATGCAGAATTGGAACAGGTTACCAAAGGTGAATGTGAAACAAAACTGAAGGAGTAATCCAATTCAAGAATTATACGCACTAAATTTCTACGTGCATGATAGATCTTCGCTGCTGTAACATGTACTTGGATAATTTATGTTCATGTCCACGTTTTTATATGATTGTATGGGTGTGGGAATTTGCATTTTGTCATTATTATTATTAGAGAACTTGAGGTGTAGAGATAAACGTGAGTTGTTATAAGGATAAATGGATATAATAAAGTGTGTTAATATATGATTGTATTGGTTGTGTCTTTTATTTTAATTAATACTTCAATTCCATGTTCGATTTTCATTTTTTTGAGTGTTTATAACTTTTTTTAATGATGCTTTATAGTTTTCTCCCGTTGTTGTATTAGCATCACCTAGCACAAATGGTGGAAGTTAATGTAGATAAGGAGATTTACAATTATTAACAGGACCTCTATGCCAATATAAGTGGGGAGATGAAGAAGTCTCAAACGCAGCACATTCAAACTAATTTGCTTGCTCAATAGATAAGGAATTCTAACATATTAGATTAAAGCAAATATCTGAGGAAAATGTAGCAAGTTGGAGATTTAAGAACAAAATCGTATCTTTGTCAACCCAATCAAATTTACATAAGAAGATCACCAATAAAATCTTATTGTTTTCCATAGCCAACGCACTTAAATCCACATGACTATTTTCCAGTTTAATTAATTAACCAACCTGATAATGATCAAGTTTAATTCTGCTCCCATATGATTTCATAGGCCATGGTTAATTCTTCTGAGTCGTTTCATGTGTTTGTTTCAACAATCCAATAAGAAGCACAAAGCCAATATCCATTGAACGTATTTATTTGCCTTTGAAATGAAGTAGTAGGGTACTACTTTATATTTTAGCAACCCCACAGCATGTTTATTTTGGCCTTGCGTCATTTAAAAATCAGATGGATGTATTTGTTCTTGCTTGACCGAATAACTTTCACGGGAAGCAAACATAATTTTGAACCCTCCAATGTTTAAACCAATCAGACACCAAAATGTTTGTTTTAGCCGTTTAACAAAAAACATTGATCGACGTGTTTGTTTTGGCATTGCGTTATCCTAAATTCAGGTTGTAATTTTTTATAGAATTATAAATTGCATTTTAGTAACAATGATTTTGATAGTAATAATATATTTTTTTGGGTACAGGAAGGGGATGAAGAGTTCTGAAGGTTATCATGTTAAAGGAGAAATTAAAAATACTTCAATTTTTTATGGATAAAAATATTTTGCGTCTGAAAAAGAAAATCGATAGAGAGGCTCAAAAGTCATGTGATAAAACCCACAAAAAAGACAAAGCCCAAAAATTAAGGCCCAAACCCAAAAGCAAGTGAAAACATACATGCATGCTAATGAAACGATGCGTTGAGAGACATAAGAAAAAGTGCATCTTCTTCCTTGGTCCACCGTGTTAGGGTTTTGCAGAGGTTTACAATCACAACTCCTCTTACACCAGAGACAATGAATTCCAGCTCCAAATGATGCCATTCTTCGACAGCCACAACACTGTATCGATCAATACTCCAAAATATCGTCCGACACGGTACGATATTTTGCCCCCTTCATGTTTTTCTCGTTATTCTTCTAGATTCAATCTTTTTCCCAAATCTGGTTTTTGTAGGATTTCCATCATCTCTCTAGCACAATGAGCTTCTCGAAGCTTCCAGTGCAAAGAAACACTGCAATAGTATTGGGGAAATTGCGTTTTTTGCGCATTTCTGAGTTGCAGAGATGATGGGTCCGAATTCAAACTATGAATTCAATAGCCCTTTTAGGTCCAAGAATGGCCCATAAAATTTCCCCTTTTTTGGTTATTTCGCGGAAATTTTGTGAACACAGGTTTCGTGGTGATGATGAGTTTGAATGCGTTGAGGAACCTTTAAAAAAAATGGTTTCAGATTATGATTCAAATTTGGGTGAAAATAAAAGCTTTCATCCTAATGAGGATTGGAGCTATAAACAAAAGCAATTTTCACTTAGAAAAGGGTTCTTAGAATCTGTAAATTTAGATGCTAAGAGGGTCCTTGAGGTTCTTCGGCAAGATGGTCCCGGCCTTGATGCAAGGCTGGTTTTAGATGAGTTGCATATAAGGCCATCAGGGCTTCTTGTGAGAGAAGTTCTCTTTGGAGTTTTGAAGAGTGTAAATTGTGAGAATAAGACCAGGTGCGCGAAGCTGGGATATAAGTTTTTCACTTGGTGCAGTCAGCAGGAGGGTTACCGGCACACTGCGAATTCCTATCACCTGCTTATGAACATATATGCTGAATGTGAGGAGCTTAAGGCGTTGTGGAGGTTGGTTGATGAGATGATCGAGAAAGGGCTTCCAGCTACTGCTCGTACTTTCAATATTCTGATTCGGAATTGTGGCGAGTCAGGCTTGGCTAAAAAATTGGTGGAGAGGTTCATAAAATCGAAGACGTTTAACTATAGGCCTTTTAAGCACTCCTACAATGCAATTCTGCATGGTCTTCTCGTTTTAAACCAGTACAAGTTGATTGAGTGGGTTTATCAACAGATGTTGCTTGAAGGTTTTTCCTCAGATATTTTAACTTATAATATTGTCATGTTTGCCAAGTACAGACTTGGAAAATTGGATCAGTTTCACAGACTGCTTGATGAGATGGGTAGAAATGGATTTTCTCCAGATTTTCATACGTACAACATTCTTCTTCATGTTCTTGGTAAAGGAGACAAGCCACTTGCGGCTCTTAATCTTTTAAATCACATGAGAGAAACAGGCATAGAGCCAACTGTACTTCATTTCACCACTTTGATAGATGGACTCAGCAGGGCTGGGAATCTGGATGCTTGCAAATATTTTTTTGATGAAATGGTAAACAATGGGTGCATGCCAGATGTGGTGGCTTACACTGTAATGATCACAGGATATGTAGTGGCTGGTGAGCTTGAGAAAGCTCAGGAAATGTTTCATGAGATGATTTCTAGAGAACAAGTCCCAAATGTGTTTACATACAATTCCATAATTCGGGGATTGTGCATGGCAGGGAAGTTTGATGAAGCATGTTCTATGCTCAAGGACATGGAGACCAAAGGTTGTGATCCAAATTTTGTTGTCTATAATACGTTAGTGAGTAGTTTGAGGAATGCTGGAAAGATTGCTGATGCTCGTGAAGTGATAAGACAGATGGTGGAAAAGGGGAAGTATGCCCACCTACTCTCAAGGTTCAAAGGGTATAAGATGTAATCATATGGTTGATTGTCAATTTGGATGTGTTAACTCATGGGGCATCAACTTATGATCTGGTTAACTGAGACCAATTGACTGCTGCTTCTTCAACTGTTCAGAAGCTGGAGAAATAAAGTATGTGATTCCCCCCTCAGCCCCTCTAATATATTTTTCTTTCAACCCTCAATAACTTACATGTAAACCTGTATGCCCATTTTTCCCCTTATAATATATGATCAATATTGCTTGTTGGTTGTTTTAGGCTATGCTTCTTTTCATTCATATCTGCCTACATTTGCCAAAGAGCTCATTTATCAAGACTAAGGTGGATAAATTATCTTTATTTCATCTATTGTGTTAACATTATGCATTTTTAGTAATAACTAATTTTTTGGGCTCAAGTATAAATTCTATCTGGTCTTACGTGAATTTTTGTTTTGGCTTTTGCCGTAATTAATTATAAGTTCATAAAGGATTGATTATCTTCTAGAGAGATGCTTGATAGTGAGTCGATTAAATGGATTGATTTGGTATACTGATTGCTCTCAGCTTTTGGAAATGATAGAAGTACTCCTTTCCCCTAAAAAAAGAACAGTGCATTAGATTTTAAAGGACAATGAGAGCTTCACGAAACGTTTCTCTTTATCACCTGCAAAGTCGACCATGATCTATTGATGTAAAAATGTCTTTCTTATTTTCACAAAAAAAAAAAAAAAACGTCTTTCCTATAGTTTGTATCATGAATGTTTGCTATAACCATTATCAAATGCAACCTTTGTTTCAGGATTTCTTTTGTTATTATTTTTTATTTGCACGTAACCATTTATTTGTAGTCATTGTGCTCATTCCCCCCTTTTCTTTTTATATTTGAAATAGCATCATTTTTCTTTTTTTTGATATTAATTATTGTTTATATAAGCTGAAATTTATGTTTGTCATTTATGATTTGGAGGTTAAATTTATACTTAAAATGTCCTTTTAATTTTTGGATTGGTAAGACTACAAGTCTCCTGGTTCATTGGTGGATTTTTCACAAATCCGGAGCAAGCAATAGCAGTTTAAAATATTGCCAAGAGTCAGAGAGGCGGTCATTTTTATGTTGCTTTCCACACGCATGCTTGAGTTGGTTGCTCTGCTTCGTGGCTTCAAAGACAGCCATTACACTGCTGCCATGTTCCAGATGAAAACCGTAAAACACATCTCTTCTTACTGTCTGGTTATTGTTATGGTTCATTTGTTGGCTTGATATGTTGTGCTGAGTTCGCGCACGACAGGCATATTCCATCATCATGCAGAATGTAAGTGCCAAGTCCAAACAGCTAGGATGCTATGCAATATTCTCCCCGACTTGGTTTACTGCAGATGCCTATGATGTTGTGCATACAGCATATTGAAGTTTGTTGTGGATAACAATTCTTATCCTCAAAAAACACTCCCATATGTATAACTAATGGCATCAACGATACTTAGTCCATGTTTTATATTCATGTTGGAATGCCGTTTTATGAATTGGTACTTTTGTTAATCTTTACTGCTGTTTTTCTTTTGACAACTAATTGCGGTTGTACGCCAATTTCCACCTCCATTGTTCGTTAGAAGTTTTCTTATGTAGAAACCATAATTGTCTGATTCATGTATTTTCCCCAATGGTTGTTGGATAACTGTTTTTTTTTTGTTCCCTAGGATATATCCTCCACGCGCAACTGTGAAGATTAATCTCTCGAACTCGAGACCACGAGTTAAGTTGGAAGAGACCCGTACCATCTCATCCAGATGTTTTTGGTTGGATAACTATTTTCTACCTAGCCAATAATCATGCTAGTGATCCTTACATAGGCCAAAATAGTCACTAGTATAGTTTTTCCTGTACATTATGTCGCTTGGCTAAATCTATAGAAGTTTTTAATGCTCCGCCCCTTTCATTTTCTCTCTCCAACTTTTGGTCCCTTTTGACTTTCTTATAGTTCAAGTTTGTTTATTAATCGTAATGTTAGTATCCAAGTTATTATAAAAGAACATATCCTTGCTGGAGGTGATTAAAACTGTGCAGTTTGAAGGCCCCCCTCCCACCCCTTAGCTTTTCTCCGCGTTATTAAAATTACTTTTGAATCTGCTGCATAAAGAAATATATATCTTTGTTGCAATGAATATAATATGAAGTCTACGTTCTGTTATTGTTTGTACTGGATTAGTGCAGCCTCATACATACAGGTACGGGTATTTGTGTTTGCATTGATCAGTTTCCCTATTAGGCATTCATGATTTGAACAGACGTATAGGAATACCACTCTATTGACATTAAAATATCTAACTGGCCTCTTTTGATCATTTGTACCCGACCAATACAATCGAGAATAGTAATGCAACCAAGTAGAACAGGCAAAGGGAGTAGTTATGTTATTTGGACAACAAAATGGGATAACATTTGGGATAACTTTTTGTCAATGGTTAATGTAGTTCAAAATTATGGTTAATAATGTGTTGACTTGATTAACCGGTACTCATTTATCACATGTTTATCATTTAATCAAGTTCAGCATATCATTAATCATAATTTTGAACTGTATTAATTATTAAAAAAAGTCCTCCCAAAAGTTATTCCATCCAGTTCTGCAAAGGGAAAGTCATAGGAAAGAGCCTCTATCATTTCACGTATAGCCTTTTATTCTTCATTCTTTTTTGTTTTTGGCTCAACACCTTTTATGTCTAGCCATTTTTGGGTTCTCACTATTTACTCACATGCTGAACGTAAGGTCAGTAATTACGTGTTATTGAGGTGGCATTTGTATGCTTGCAGATGCAGAGTGACAGAATAAATATTTAAACAGTCACGAGCCTATACTTACCGGAATTAATTTTGTCCAAAGAGTTGAAATTAGTAACTAGCTAAATGGTTTTAGTCCAACATGCCATTTTGAAAAATTACACTGATCCGTCGTTAGGTACACAATGACGCTGTTGGTGTAATTTTTCTGGTGCATCAAGGGTTTGTACCGTCAATAGTCGTAAATTAATCTCTTTCGAAACGTAGAGATTACTAAAATGACTCTGATATTATCAGTGTAATTTAGTCTAGTTAATAAAATATTGTTAATATTTTTGTAAAAATTTCTTAAATACCTTTTTAGTTGTTCTTGACCTGCATCAGCCGTGTTGTCGCATGCTTAATGACCAACATTTGTGATTGTGATTTGAAGTCTTCAACCTTGTGAGTGTTTAAACATAAAACATTAAATAGATTAAAGTGTAACACATTTTATCTATAATAAGATGAGTGTAATTTTTCAAAATATAGAGGGCAATATAATTTAAGCTTCTTTTTAAGGGGAATGGATTCTCTCTAGTTTTTGTGCAGTTTTATCATCCTTAGATACTTTCTTCCCCTTCTTTTCATTATTCAAAATCCTCCCACCCATTTATTTTTCTAGGGACACGATTCCACTGCAGAAAAATTCCACCGCAGGGTAGGAGAGTTTATTTCATTTTAACATTTAATAGACATCGTATATAACCTAATATTATGCTCCAATGGAGCGAAGAAGTTGGAGACTCTCACTGTTACCTATGGCCAGAGTAGAAGTACCATTGTTTCCCATCATATGCAGCCAAACCTAACCAAATGATTCAAATTATGATTTAGAAAATGCTTTGCTCATCAAGCAATGTTGTGTATGAGTCATCTCTCGCTCTTAGAACAATGATTTGAAAAACATTTTTGTCTTCACTCATTTTTTATGGGTTCTATTCAGTTTATAAAATTGACCCGCAAATGAATAGAAAAGGAATTTCATGATACCAAATATTTTCGCCTTGTACTCAATTCCTTACACTTTACAAGCATGAATAGAGAAGGCATAGATTTATTTGAGTATTATAATACACTATCTAATACACTTTCATTTATTGGTTGAAATTCATGTAGGGTCCACTATTTTGAAAATAGGTCCTACTAATGCATGTGGGTCCTACAAAATTCAAGTGGAATTCACATAAATTAGTGAGACCCATTTTCAAAATAGTAGGATCCACATGAATTTCAATCAATACGAGAAAGTATGTCAGAAAGAGTATTAGAGTGCATTCCAAACATTTTCTAGATTTATCATAAATACAGAGTCCATTGCACCGTGATTTATTATTATTATTATTTATAAATAAACGTTTATTAGAGTCAAGGGGCACAGAGTGTTATGAATGAGGTTTGTTTACACTATTGTGAAATCAAGAAAAAGGTTACATTTTTTTTATGACAAGTACTCGTTCATATCTTTTTAGTAGAGGTTGGTATTCATGAGTATTTGTAAATATCTAACAATCTAGTTAAATAAAAACATATATTTAGCAGGTAATCGAGTATTAGTAGGATGTCTCTGTCCTAGCTTCGAACAAAGTACCAGCCACTTGGGAAATTAGTAGGATGGATAATATAATCCCCTCCCCCAACTTTTATTTATTGAAGGAGTTCTTGTCGTCCAACCCATTGCGGATAATTCCTGAATATATGAATATTTTTTGCTATCCCTTGCTCCATTCACCAAACAACAATCATACCATTGCATTAATGCTTATCAACAATATTCATAAACATAATCACAGTAGCCAAAGAAAATTAAAATCCACACAAAATTGTCAATGTTCTTCTGAAAAATTGTTTCCATTTTAGATATCAATTTCTGCATATTAAAAAAAACGAAGATTGTGATGACTTATTTGAAAAGAAACCCACAGGGAAATTAAGAAATGTATGAACAATTTTGCTGCTACCCAGGCCGGCATCTCTATAGTATATAGGAGAAAAAAAATGTGAAGGGGGAGGATATATATTATGCATTTTTCTCTATTTGTGCTCCTCCTCTTTTTTCTCTTCTTTCTTCTCTCCCTTCCCTCCCTCTTTCTTTTCTTCTTCTTTCTTCTCTTCCTTGGCAGGTCCAACTGATATTATATCTACCTTCCCTACTTTCTTCAGCTTCTTCACTACTGCCACTGTATCCATTTCACCTATCACTGTTAACTGCTGTTCCTTTGTATCTGCAGCAATCGAATCAACCCCTGTTCATCAAGGTACCAACAACTTAACACATTAATCCTTAGTAGTTAATTTTTTTCCATTAATATGTATCCAAAGCAAAAAAAAAAGGTTTTATATGAGCAAGAAACATGGTCTTAAAATTTTGGTTTGTATATAACTCAACCCCAAAAGTTAACTCATAAGGTGAGGCTTGTCCCTACTTATAAGCACTATTCGGACCATATCACTATACTCTCAACACACCTCCCTCATGCCTAGGACTTGACATTTACCGGGTGGCCCAATGGATCTCTAACTTTTGATATCATCTTAGAATTTTGGTTTAGACCCAAATCAACCCAAAAAAGTTAGCTGATGAGAGTTGCCTCTACTTATAAGTCTCAACACATGGTTTTCGTGGGAGGAAGTGAAAATTCACGTCCAACAGGAAGAAAATGAAATTATGAGCAAGCTTGTAAAAGTAGACACTCACCATAAATATCTGCTGCTGCTTCTATTGCTTTCTTTTTTGTTTTGTCATCAATCATAGTAAGGACCTTTAACACCACCTTCTGCTATGGATAAGGAAGACATTATGCAGACACTCAACAAAAGAGTATATAGAAAATTAATGTTATAAACAAAATTTGAATGAAACAAATCAAAATTGTTCTTTGAATCATATAATACAAAAATATAACCAAGCAAGCATGAACACGTGCATAAGGGAACAAGGAGAAAAAAGGGTATGCAGAAAACATGAATATGAGGAAATGAGTACCTGAGCCATTATGAAAAGGAAGAAGGAGAATGAAGGGTTGAGATAGAATTTGTGGACTTGGTATTATAAGGTAAGGCGTGAGGTTTGTGGAGCTCTTTATATTAATTTGTGGATGTGACTGTGCGAGAGTAACATCCAAAAGATGGACACATTAAAAGCAAATAATTTCTGGCCACCATGGCGCAACTCAATAGCACACATAGGACAAATGTTTGACATGATGATGCCATGTTACGTGCCATTCCTATTCTCTTCACTTTGTTGTTATCTTTTCCATCCTATACCTAAAGAAAACGAAGAATTTGATCACGTCAGGTTGTACAGATTAATACTATGTATAACGTACGTATGTGAAATGGAATAAAAAAGAAAAATTATTTAGAAACCGAGAAATAGAGGGAGTCGAAAGAGATTGGAAAAGTTTGTTTGTATTCTTTAAGCAACTTCATCACTTGTACAACTAAGATGGCTCAAGTGACACATACTCCTATTTGTTTAGGTCCTTTAGGATAGGTACATCTACACTTCGAAATACGATTCATATATGCTCGTATCCCTCTACAATTATAAGAGTCCCTCCCATTTTAGGCGTTTAATGAAAGATTTTCCTTTTCAGACGCATTATGTACAAAGAATTTATGCCTATTTATAGTTAGTACTAGTGTACAGCAATAAACGGGGCTAACGACTCAAAATAAACATTATTAATTAATTAATACACAAAATTAACCTACCATATGTGGGTGAGTTACGCCCATATAATCTTGCCAAAGCATGGCAACTAAATGTTGAGGGGGTATTCAACAATAATACATATGAGTCGATTTGAGTAACTAAATTAGTAAATAAATTTGCAACATATTATTTTTCCTAATTAAGTATGGGCCACTATCACCATTCAGTCATTCTGTAGCATCAATTTGATATATCCTAAAAAAAAAGTGAGAAGCACCTTGATAGGAAACTATCATAGAAACTATCTTGGCTATAATCTTTTAAAGCCTTAGTTCACAAGTCTAAGGCCACGATTTTCTCAAAAAAATAAAAAAAAGTCTATGGCCACGATGCAAGCCCTACAATACAACTTTGACATTTGAACTTTTGAACGAACGGTGCCTAAATTAAGGATGAAGATCTCCTGTCCTATTTTGATGTATCATACCAATTAATCATCATGTCCCAATCAATAATATGCTGCCATGTAAGTTAAAATTTTATTTAATATTGAAAAAGTAGAATACATAACAATATATTATTGGTCGGGATATAAAGTGATACACCAAAATGGGACAGGAGATCCTTATTCCTAAAATAATTACAATATTAATAGAAACACTGTAAAAATTGTGAGATCATATATCTGAATATGCTTTTGCTTCTTTTGTATATTATTGACTGTGAATGATAGATCCAAGTTACATGTTTATATAGAACTTAGTTAGCTTGGGACTTAATTAAGCTAACTTTCTGTCACTGTTAATAACCGACAAAAACAGACTTAACAAACTACCAAAAATAGAAAGGTATCAACTAACAGCTAAATTAGTTGTAGCCTAAGGCAATACCCTATACAATTCATCACTCCCCCTCAAGTTGGAGCATGGAGATTTACAATGTCCAACTTGTTTAGGAGAAAAGTTAACCTATCCCTTCCCAAAGGCTTTGTCAACATGTCTGCAATTTGTTCTCTGCTGCCAATCTTGAGAGCTTCAATTTCTTTGGATTGAATCTGTTCCCTTACAAAATAGCAATATATTTCTACGTGCTTTGTCCTTTCATGGAAAACAGGGTTGGCTGCTATATGTAGAGCTGCTTGGTTGTCACAAAACAATCTTGTTGGTCTTTCCCGAGTTACTGTTAATTCCTGCAGTAACCATCTAAGCCAGATGATTTCACTAACAGTCTTTGCCATGGATCTGTATTCAGCTTCTGCTGAAGACTTGGCAACTACTGTTTGTCTCTTTGTCTTCCATGAAACAGGAGTGCCACCAAAGGTAATCATATAGCCTGTGCAGGATCTTCTAGTGATGGGACACCCTCCCCAATCAGCATCACAATAGGCTTCAAGTTGTAAGTTGTTGTTGCTAGGTACAATGATTCCTTGACCTGCAGTAGTTTTAATATATCTCAGAACTCTATCAACAGCATCTTTATGAAGTTGCTTTGGTGCTGCCATGAATTGACAGAGAGTGTTGACTGAGTAGGTGAGGTCGGGTCTAGTGATAGTGAGATATAGCAATCTGCCTAGAATTCTTCTATATCTTGTTGCATCAGTTTCTGGATCATCATTGTTTGGCTTCAACTTGCAGTTTCGTTCCATAGGAATTTTGCTTGGTCTGCAGTTTTGCATCTTGGTTTCCTTTAGGATGTCAATTGCATACTTCCTTTGATTGAGCATGATTCCTTTATCTGATCGAGCCACTTCAATTCCTAAGAAGTATTTCAATGCTCCTAAGTCCTTCATGCTGAATTTCTCATCCAATAGATGTTTTACCTATTGCAAAAGACACATATTATTTCCAGCCAATATGACATCATCAACATATATAAGAGCAGTAAGAAAAACTCCCTCTTTGTTATAGATGAATAGAGAGTGATCAGCTCTAGACTGTTAGAAGCTTATCTGTTCCAGTGCCTTAGTGAATTTCTGGTACCGGTTTCTTAAAGCATGTTTCAATCCATAGAGATACTTGTTGAGCTTGCAAACTCTTTGATCTCCTTCCTTTGCAAAGCCTTGAGGAATCTTCATGTAGATCTCTTTTGAAAGATCTCTATGGAGGAAGGCATTGCTTACATCCAATTGATGAACAATCCAACCTTTGGATGCAGCAATGGTGAGCAAGGTTCTCACAGTAACTAATTTTGCCACTGGTGCAAATGTTTCATGAAAGTCTTCTCCCTCTACTTGAGTAAACCCTCTTGCAACCAGCCTTGCTTTATATCTTTCCACTTTTCCATTGGGTTGATACTTTATTTTGTAAATCCATTTGGAGTCTACAACATGCTTCCTTGAGGGAAGTTATGTCAAGGTCCAAGTTTCATTATTCTCCAAGGCCTCAATTTCATTTTGCAAAGCTCCTCTCCAATGTTCATGTTTAGCTGCCTGTGAAAAATTCTTTGGCTCATCTTGAGAGGAGATGGCAGCTAGAAAGGCAATGTGAGTAGGTGAAAACTTATCATAAGTGACATAGTTAGACAATGGATACGGAATAGAGTTATCAGTGGCAGTGTTGGATATGGAAAGGGGAAGATCAACAACATAATCCTTCAAATGAGTAGGCAAATGTCTAATTCTTCCCCCAGCATTTCTCAAAACTACCTCTTCTATGTTACTTATTGCCTCATTATCTATGTTTCCTTATTCTGTGTCATTTTGTTCAGCAGCTTCAATATTAGGAATATCTATAGCACTTGCAGTTTCAGTCAGGTTTTGATGGCTAATAATGACATCAATATCTGGTTGTGTTTCATGATGGACATTTTCTAAGCAATTAGTGTGAAACTGTTGTACAGCTTCAGTCTTGGTTTCAAAGGGAAAATTTTCTTCAAGAAACACAACCTCTCTAGATACATAGGTTTCTTTAGTATTAATGTTATAGACTCTATATCCTTTTTGACCTAAAGGATATCCTGTGAAAATGCAAGCACTCCCCCTCTCATCAAATTTCCTTTCTCTCTTGTGCTTCAAAGCATAAACCAAGCAACCAAAGACTTTTAAATGAGCATAATTAGGTTTCTTACCATACAAGATTTTATAAGGCGATTTACCATTGATGACTTTTGATGGAAGTCTATTGATGATGTGAGCTGTAGTTAGAACACACTCTCTGTTGGTGTAAGCCCTGGTGGCCAATCTATTTTGAATAGATCATTATTTGTATCATGAATTTAATCATATATTTGATATATGAATAAGGCATTCATTTATTATGTTATTAGTTTATAGCATAATAAAGTCCTTAGAATAGGTAGTTCATTCAATGAGATATTAAGTACATGACTTAATCGTGAGACCTTATTGAATAATAGAACACTATTATTAAATATCCATAGTCGAGTATTATTGTTAATTAGGACGACAATAATACATAGAGACTATTGTGTGAGTAGACTGATGGCCACATCTCACGGGTCATGGATATGTGATATTAAGTTGGCACACATGTATAAATATTAGGAGTAATATTTATATCGGATGACCCACTATGAGAATGCTTCATAATAGTTATGTAAGTGTCATAAGTATTCTCATGGCGACCATAGTGGAGTAGTCCTTCGACTTGAAGTCACTACCATTCCTACATGAGGAGTTGTAAACTTTAATGCTATCAAACGTCACACATAACAGGGTGATCATAAAGGAAGTTATTGGGTCTGCAATAAATCATGTTGAGGAGTGTGAGTGATGTAGATAGGATTCCTCCCTCATATATAACAGGGATAATGTCTTGGGCCCCTCGATAGAGTGAGACGTGAGATATGCGTGGCCACGCGGAAGTGGACCAATATGTGATATTGGGCCCATTTATGATTACACGTCTACTCGGGAATCGATGAATAAATAATTGAACATAACAAGGATGACACTCTTATGCCTTGTGTTCAATTAAGACATATGGACGAAGGGACATTTACTGCACAGTAAATTTTGGTCGCTGTAAGGCTAAAATTGGATCACCGATACTCTTGCTAATTGGGTAGTAATGATGTATTGCTAGATGCCACTTATTATTTATAATATTTAATATTATAATTAATATTTGATATTATTGTAATATTTAATATTATTGCCAACTTAGTGGGAGCTTGTAGGGTCACACGCATAGAGCAAATGTGGAGCGAGCCAATTAATTAAATATGATTTAATTAATTTAAAGGTTATTGGACTTGTAGCGTACAAGGCCCAATAAGTAGACAATTAGGTCAAGAGGAGTATGTGGCTTATAAATAGACCATTAGTCTTGCTCTAAACCTGGTCTTGCAAACCTTGCCTCTCATAACCGTCAGCTAGCATAAGACGCAAAGCTCCTAACCTCGTTTGCTCGCGTGAAATCATGCTTCAAGAGCTAAACACAAATAGCCCTTTATGTGATTCATGTTTTTGTAATGCGTGATCTATGGGGATGATTTCTTTCGCCTTGAGATTTGATTTTAAAAGAGGATAATCTCATGAAAATCCCAATAGTGGTATCAGAGAGTATGGTCGTTATTATCATGAATCTCTATGTGCTTATTTGTCTTGTTATTTGATATATATATATATATATATATATATATATATATATATATATATATATATATATATATATATATATATATATATATATAATTTTTGTTAAAAATTTATCTTTATACCATCTAAACTCTCCAAGTGTTGGACAGTATAGATTATTTAATATTTCAAGCGATCTATCAGCAAATACATTTGTATCACTAATAAATGCTTGAGATATAGCAAATATCAAGGCTTCAACTTGTTGATCAACAGAAATTTCAACAGGTTGACCTTGATCATTATTTTTTACTTCCTTTTTAGTCATAGAGAGAACAACATTTCGATCTGCTTCTCTTAAATTATTATCCCACCATCCTTTAAGGCTTCCAGTGAAACCATGGATGAGGATTTTGACAGTACTTAGGGCATTATTTCCTCTAGCTCTATAAGCAGTAGCTGCCATAGACATTTCTTCTAATTTTCACATAATTTGATGTTCAGAATATCCATCTATATTCCATTCAACAATACCTTCACCAGTGTATTGTGAAGAATTGTCTAAGGAGTTATCTTCAAATTGAATATCAGGCAAAGTAGGCCTGTGATAATAATTTCTTGATTTAGGATATGTGTTTGATGTATTTTTTATTTTAATAGCATCAATTTCAGAATCAGCAAATTGTTTTTCAAGTTCAATTATATCATCATTTTTTATTACATTTAATTTTGATGATGATAATTTTAATGAGGATAATCTTTTATTAATTTCATCTAACAATTCATTATTAGATTCTTTTCCAATCTTTATTTCTTTTAACTCGGAATCAGATAATTTATATGGAGTTATTAATGATTTCCTTAATTTTTTAGAAGAGGTTTCTTCTTTTTGAGGTAAATCATTTTCTTCTGAAGTACTTGCAACTTGATGTAAAAGTTGATTTGTATAATTTAATTGATGTTGAATATTTTTAATATCATTTCGCGTGGGATTTTGAACAGATAAAGTTTTGACATCTTCTTTCATAGACTTGAAAGGAGATGCTGTAATTTCAATGTTATCTACATTTGGAAAAGTGATTTCTTCCAAAGGTGGAATAACAGAAATTACCTCTTTACCCTTGGATGTTTTCCAAATCTTTTTAGCAGAATTAAGAGTTTTTAATTCTAGATTTTGAAAACAATAATTTTCAAACCATTCGAAGTAGGGAACAGTGTCGTCCTCTACCTCCTCTAAGTAAGACAAATAAGATTCTCTGTATTGTCTTATTTCAGCTTGTGAAAATGAAGAAAAGAACCATTTTCTTTTTTCTTCATAGTCAGGTTTCAAAAAATCTTTTTGAATTTTTTGTTTATCAACATAAAATTTTGTGATAACAAAAACTTGATTTGGGGTTTCGAATGCTTGATTAATTTCAGATAGAGTCGGGGACTCTCTCTGAACTTCAGGTTGAACACTTTGTGGTGTTTCAACTCTATAATCAGGTTGAGGAATAACAGGATGATCTCTCACACATGCTAATCTTAATGAATGAAAGGAGTCCATTGATCTCCTTGAATTATTTGTATTAGTTGCTCTGGATCCTTCAGGAGTCCTGAAAGATGTAGATCTAGTAGAATTACTTCTACTAAATGGAGCAAAACTAATAGAAACATTACCAGATGAATACTCAACCAGTATTGTCATTTGCGAGGGTTCTGGCTCTTCTGGAGGCAGAATCTCTTGCAAATTCCATTCTAAATTTCTAGAGACTTCATTATGATTAAGTCTCCGAGGAGTTACAACATTTGATTTTTCTAAGTTTACTTGCAAAAGAAGGGTGTCTTCTTTTGACGAAATATTTAAAGCTTTTGGAGAAATATTTGTTTTCATAGCTTTATAATATATTTTATATATTACAGCCATGGGATAGGAATTGGGATTCCAAATTCCTTCTTTGATTTTAATATCTAATTTGATATTATGTTTATTCTTTCCAAGACTTTCAAGTGACATGGTACAATTTGGAAAATTATTGAAAAAAGTGGGACCATCATGAAGATTGGTCTCAATTATTGAAAGAATTTGATCCTCGAACCTTGCAGGTCGAGTATCTCTTAGTAATATACACACCGGTATGTCTATGCCTAATCTGTGCAATGGTTTAATAGCAACTTGAATTAAACCAACATGCAAAAATTTATATTTTTGTTTATGTTCTTTAAGCATAGATAAATTCAAGAGATTTAAAGATTCTTGAGTTTTATCTACCTTAATATACTATTAAGGTAGATAAAACTCAAGAATCTTTAAATCTCTTGAATTTATCTATGCTTAAAGAACATAAACAAAAATATAAATTTTTGCATGTTGGTTTAATTCAAGTTGCTATTAAACCATTGCACAGATTAGGTATAGACACACCGGTGTGTATATGTCTAAGAGATACTCGACCTGCAAGGTTCGAGGATCAAATTCTTTCAATAATTAAGACCAATCTTCATGATGGTCCCATTTTTTCAATAATTTTCCAAATTATACCATGTCACTTGAAAGTCTTGGAAAGAATAAACATAATATCAAAATTACAAAAGATAATTAATATATATGTGTGTGTGTGTGTTTTCCCGAACATGTACTGGGCGTTCCCTTTTTCAAATTGAAATGAAAGTATGTACTGTGCGTACAACCTTTTTTTCTTTGTACGTGTACTCGACTACTCGTAAATATATTTATATATTTGTTTTGGCTTTTGAATTAAGAATTCAAAGTGTTTTAGTGTATATAAAAGGCAATAGCCTTTACTTTACGTGTTCACTGTACGAAAGTTGAAATTGGACTCAAAATTAAAAGATCAATATATATGCCCAGTGCAATACACACACAATACATGTGATGAGTCACTGTGTCATTTTTTTTTTTTTTTTTTTTTTTGAATTCTAATTCTAATTGAATTCACTCTAATTATTTGCATAGTTTTCCTGTGCAATTGTTTTCGTGGTAGGCCTGTTTCATGTCTAACCTCTTTTCAAAATTGAAATGTTCAATTGAATTTGAAATGGGTTTTTGAAGTCCAGTGCGCTATATGCGTGTGCATTTAAAATTGTTTAATTTGAATCAATTAAATATTATCTAAAGATTTCAATAATAATAAAGAGTTATTATTATAATTAAATAATTTTAAATATACGGTATATGGTTGTGATCCTAGATTTTGATGTTAGTTATTTTGGTTAAATACGACCTGCGCGTCATGATTTATTTACTTATTTAAATACGGCCCGTGTGTCGTGCCTTTTAATTATTTATTTATTTATTTTAAATAAATGTAATTCTTCGAGTTGAAGAGGATACAACACTAAATGATGACGTCGTTGGAGAGGCTTGAGAAGCTTGTTCGAAGGTCAAAGAATTGTAATAAATTAGTTATTTAATTCTTACTTTTTTAGGATGCCATAACTATAATACCTTATCTTATATGTTTGTGTATGAGATGCATGAAATGTATGAGATGTATGTTTGTGTATGCCATGCATGAAATGTATGTATACATGTATGTTTTAAATGTTATATATATTTGTTAAATGTATGATAGCATGTATGCTGAGAGACGTCTTGTATGAGATACAACGCCGGTGAGATCATTTTAATAAAAATCCCTCAAAAGAAAATATTAAGTTTAGAAGCCTTCCAATGCATGGCACTCATCAAGACTAATATCGAATGTGTGTAGGTCCGCCAAAGCGGAGTACATTTTTCTATACTAGTAAGATGCGATGGGACAATTGTAATGTCCAAATGCTATCCATTGGGTCTAACTTAACTAAGCCAAATTCAATAGGATTGAAAGGCTTAGAGGCGTTGAGTTGGGCTTTAGTCCATGAGATGGATTAGAATAAGGGTTATTCACCCAACTGATCCAAGAGTTACATGAGATGTACGTAATTGGAAAGGAGTTTCCTACCTAAATAACTAAGTTTTGGGAGATCAGCCAAAGTTGACTCAAAACAAGGTGAAATATGGATCTTGGTCTCACTAGAAAATCTTCCAAAGGGATTTTCCGAGTCAATGATGAGGGTCATTGATTTGAATAAAATAGTGAGAGCGTATTTAATAAAAGACCTTATTAAATATGCTTTATCATGATACTTATATTTTGCATGTTTCTGTATTTAGAATTACCATGAAATAAAACACTATAATTAATTACTGCAATTTGTCCTTAAGAAGGGCAAGATATCCAGAATTAAATTTCTGGATTGGTACAAGAATTTGAGGATTGTCCTCAAGTACGAGAAAGTACTGTATGTTCTTGAGCAAATAATTCCTGAGCAACCAGTTCCTACTAGGATCGAAAAGATGCTTATGAGAAGCATCAAGTCGATGTCCTGGATGTAGGATTCATCATGCTTGCAATCATGAAGATGTGTGATATGATCATGCACCTCATGATGCTCTGTTGAGAGCATGCAATTCATAAGAACCATAGGTAATCCGACCCCCTTTTCAGTTATGAACTGGCAAAAGGAAATCCAAACAGTTATTATGTGCTTCATGATATTGAGTACATTGAGAACCTGGTGAGTTGTGCTTTTCTTTAGGCAAAATGTTGGCCAGTAATATGATCTTGCAATTGTTGCCGGATAGTTATAGTCAAATCGTTGTGAACGATTCTGACAGACCTCTACTAGAGATTGCTAGGAAGCTGAGAACGGCCGAGCAGAGTCTCTATAGTAGAAAAGGGTAGACTATTGTGATAGTCTTGAAAGGGAAAGACTTAAGCCTGCTAAACAAGGAGAAGAACAAGGGCAAGAACAAGTTAAAGCCCAGTACTTCTGTCTTGAAGCTAATAGGCAAGGTTGTAAAGGAAGGCAGTTGATTTCATTGTGGTTTGACCAGACATTGAAAAACTGCTATAAGGTATAAGAAATAGTATATGAAAAGAAAGAAAGTATGACTTCCTCTTCGGGCATTGTGTTGTAGAAGTCAACCTACTTCAAAATCATGGGTATTTGATACCGCATGTGGATCTCACATTAATGTAATGGATCAAAGGGAGTAGGACGTTGACTAAAGACGAAGTCAACCTGTGAATAGGAAATGGAACAAAAGTTGTTGCATTAACTATAGAAGTTTTGACTTTGCCTTCGGGACTTGTTTTGGAACTAAATAAGTGTTATTATGTTTCAGCTATTGGTAGAAACATCAGTCACATGATATTTTTTATGCTAGCATGTTTTTGGATAATGGACTTGGTGTCCTTAATCTTGATATGCCCATCTACAATATAAATGTGATATGGGTCAAACCAAGTTATTTGAACCCTACATGCCTTTGGCATTGTCGTTTAGGGCATATAGGTGAGAAACGCATCTCGAAGCTCCATAGGGATGGACTCTTGGACTCATTCGATTATGAATCGTTTGATGTATGTGAATCTTTCTTGTTGGGGAAGATAACTAAGGCCCCATTCACCGGGTAAGATGAAAGGGCCAGTGATCTTTTGGGCTTGATACATAGCGATTATGTGGGGCCCTAAACAAGTATGGTAGAGGTTGTTATCCTTACTTCGTCACATTTACTGATGATTTCAGTAGATATGGATTTGTGTATCTCATGAAACACAAGTCTGAAACCTTTGAAAAGTTCAAAGAATTTAAGAATGAAGTGGAGAACCAACTTGGCAAAAGTATTAAGGCCATACAATCAGATCGTGGTGGTGAATACTTAAGCCAAGAGTTTGATGACTATCTGAGAGAGTGTGGGATGGTGTCCCAACTCACACCTTCTGGAACACCACAAGGGAATGGAGTGTCAGAAAGGAGGAATCGCACCTTGTTAGACATGGTACGATCTATGATGAGTCATTAACACCTTTTAAGACTCTTTCTGGGTTTTTTTCTCTAATTACAACTTTATTCACTCTCAATCGTGTTCCACCTAAGGTGGTTGAAAAGAGTCCATATGAGATATGGATGGGCCGAAGGCCCAGTTGGTCATTTATGAGGATTTGGGGATATTAGGTTTATATGAAACGTCTTATGATGGATAAACTTGGGCCCAAATTAGATAAGTGTATATTTGTGGGATATCCTAAAGTAACCAAAGGATATTTGTCGCGACCAAAAAAAGAAAAAACTTACTTGTTTTTCCTTTTAGAGACAAAACATGGAGTCGCCACCAACTTTATTTAATTTTGGGAAAGTTGGGAAAACCTTTTGGAAAAAGCTTTGGGTTCGGGAGTCGATTACGTCTAGGGAAGGCATGGAGACTTAACCCCACGACACCCTAGAACATCCATAAAAATGGTTACCCAAAATTAGTTGTATAAATTATTAATAACTTTGAAAATATTTGTTTTACCCCGAAAATTGTTTTTTTAAAAAAACATCTTTGGTTGTGAAATTTTTTATTAAACCTAAATGAGCTTGAACATGGCACGTAAGTCCACAGGACAACCTCAAAATCTAAAGGGTTGAACATGACACTTGTCATAGAGCAACCCAAAAAACATTTTTTTAATTAAGTATTTAGAACCGGTTGAAGGGGATTTAAGTGATCAACTTTTATTTTTTATGTTAAAGTAGCTTTACCTTATGAAAATAGAACAACAATGAAATATTTTACTAACTCATTCAGTAAACGGAGACACAAACATCATAGTAAACAGAGACAAAAATGAAACATTTTACTAACTTATTCAGTAAACAGAGACACATAAACGTCATAGTAAACAGAGACAAAAATGAAACATTTTTACGGGCTCATTCATTTTTCCAAACGACGAAACATACATCACACATCATACCAACTCATTCAGTTTCAATATCCATGGGTTTTTCTTTCGTCATAAACAGAGACACTGAAAAATAAGAATGTCAAGTGAAACTTATGAATAATATCAACAAAGAGAACAAGGATTACCAAATGAGAGCAGAATAACAATGATTTTGTTTTCTCCCAGTGATAAGCTTTCAAGATAAAAACCCTTACATTTCAATTTCATCGACCTTTTTAACTCTTCCTTCTTAACCACTCTAATAACAGAGAAGATAAAAAAAACTCAAATCCCTAATCTCTTTTCTTCACAAAAAAAATATCAGATAAAAATCTCTCTCTTTCTCTTTTCCTCTGTCCTCGTCCCCCTCCCTTTGCTTTTTTCTCCTCTCCTTTTATAGACGGAGGAGAGGGCTTCTTGCTTCTTCTCACCCAGTGGCTTTAAGGTCGGTCTGTACGAAATCCGAGGCTTGGCCGGTTCTGAGCAGCAATAGCGTGTGTTCAGATGGGGGCGGCGCGAGCAGCGGGAAAGAGGTGATTTGACGTGAAGGTTGCGTGTTTGAAGAGAGAAGGAGATGGAGTTTTGTCTGACATGTAAGATGGGTTTTTTAGGATTAGGAGAAATAACTCGATCTCCTTTCTTATTTTCGCCGATTGCCCTTTTCTCATTGTTTTCTTCGTCCTTTCTTCATTATCTTCTTTTTGTTTATTCTTTAGCCTCCAGCCTGAAAATAAAATTGTAGTGGATGGAACCTCCCTGTCCAACAAAAGTTAGATATGCAAAATTAGATATGCACTGGACGGACCTCCTCGTCCAACAGAAGTTTAAACATGCAATGGACGGAACCTCCTCGTCCAACAGAAAATTAGATATGCAATGGACGGGACCTCCTCGTCCAACAGAAAATGCAAATGGACTGGACCTTGATGTCCAACAGTAAATTCAATGTAATGGACTGGACCTCGCCGTCCAATGCAAATGCAATGCAATGGACTAGACGCATCCAACAACAAATGCAATGGAATGGACGGGACCTCCCCGTCCAATAGAAAATGCAATGCAATGGACTGGATGCGTCCAACAGCAAATGCAATGGAATGGACCTCCCCGTCCAACAGAAATGCAATGCAAATGGACTGGACCCGTCCAACAGCAAATGCAATGGAATGGACGGGACCTCCCCGTCCAACAGAAAATGCAATGCAATGGACTGGACGCGTCCAACAGCAAATGCAATGGAATAGATGGGACCTCCCCGTCGAATAGAAAATGCAATGCAATAGACTGGATGGGTCCAACAGCAAATGCAATGGACGGGACCTCCCCGTCCAACAGAAAATGCACTGCAAATGGACTGGACCCGTCCAACAGTAAATGCAATGCAATGGACTGGACGCGTCCAACAGCAAATGCAATGGAATGGACGGGACCTCCCCGTCCAACAGAAAATGCAGTGCAAATGGACTGGACCCGTCCAACAGCAAATGCAATGCAATGGACTGGACATGTCCAACAGCAAATGCAATGGAATGGACGGGACCTCCCCGTCCAACAGAAAATACACTGGACTGGACCTCGCCGTCCAATAGCAAATTAACTATGAGCCTCCTCCTTTATTCATTATTTTCTTTTCCTTCTTTCTCTCTTCACTTATTATTTTTAGTCTCCCTGAAACATAATAAGAAAAATTAGAATGAAGACGGACAAAAATGGGTGTTCACAGTTGCCCCTCTTTACTTGTTGCATTCTAGAAGCCATGATTAGTCGTGACTCTTCATGTATTGTAGTAATGAACAAGTAAAGAAAATGAACACATATTTTGTCCAAAAAAACGTGAGGAGCCCCAAAGAAAACCTTACAGTTTGAAAATAAAATTGAAGTGGACGAAACCTCCTCGTCCAACAGGAAAGTAAATATGCAGCGAGCCTCGGAGCTTGAAAATAAACTTGCAATGAGCCTCAGAGCTCGAAAATAAAATTGCAGTGGATGGAACCCCCTCGTCCAACAGGAAAGTAAATATGCAGCGAGCATTGGAGCTCGAAAATAAAATTACAGTGAGCCTCAGAGCTCGAAAAAAAATGCAGTGAGCCTCAGAGCTCGAAAATAAAAATGCAGTGAGCCTCAGAGCTCAAAAATAAACTTGCAGTGAGCCTCAGCTCGAAAATAAAAATGCAGTGGACGGAACCTCCTCATCCAACAGGAAAGGAAATATGCATTGGACGACACCTCCTCATCCACATGCAATGGACGGAACCTCCTTGTCCGTCAGAAAAGCAAACATGCAATGGACGGAACCTCCTCGTCCAACAGGAAATTAAATATGCAATGGACTAAACCTCCTCGTCCAACAGAAAAGTAAACATGCAATGGACGGAACCTCCTCATCCAACAAAAAAGTAAACACAAAATGGACGGAACCTCCTCGTCCAACAGAAAATTAAATGTGCAATGGACGGAACCTCCTCGTCGAACAAAAAAGTAAACACAAAATGGACGGAACCTCCTCGTCCAACAGAAAATTAAATGTGCAATGGACGGAACCTCCTCGTCCAATAGAAAAGTAAATATGTCCAACAGGAAAGTAAACATGCAATGGACGGAACATCCTCGTCCAACAGAAAATTAAACACAAAATGGACGGAACCTCCTCTTCCGTCCTCGTCCAACAGAAAATTAAATGTGCAATGGACGGAACCTCCTCGTCCAACAGAAAAGTAAATATGCAATGGACGGAACCTCCTCGTCCAATAGAAAATTAAATATGAAATGGATGGAACCTCCTCGTCCAACAGGAAAGTAAATGTGCAGCGAGCCTTAGAGCTCGAAAATAAAATTGCAGTGAGCCTCAGAGCTCGAAAATATTCAATCAGTAATCTGAAACAAATGAGAATCCCTTCCTTTTGAGGATAGCGGAACCAAATGCTCCATGGAAAAACTTCCACCAACCAAACCCTCGTTCACCGGCCACTCTGGGACGAGGCATCACTCATTCTTTTAACAACATTGGTCACCCAAGAATCTGATAACATATGAGGTGGATGTTATGTTTATTCTCCCAAGCTTATTTGCATCATTCTTTTGTCGTCCAGTGCATGCTATCTCTTCCATTGAATTTGAAGTATCGAGTCCTTTTGGTTCAAACCATTCATCGGTGCTGCCATTAGAATTATCAAATCATACCATTAAACTTATATTTACTTTTATTGAGACATGACCATAGTGATTAAACGTGAGAGTGAACACGACAGGGGAGTGTGAAAGAAAAGCCTCTTGCCTTAACACGAGAATTTAGTTTGTTAAGAGACAATAATAATGAGAACAAAATTACAAAAGGGATCATGAAGATTAAAAACAAAGATAAACAAACAAAATTACGAGAATCACATAAAATTTGCCCCAGTGTTGGTCTTTTGATTTTCATTTAATTGATTCCCCTCAGATTTTTGATGACACGGATCTTGGCTTCTATTTCTGATTCCTCAAACACACCTTCTTCAATCATTCCTTAACAATTTTGCCTCAGTATACTCAGTCGGATAAAATTTCCCCAGTGTGGTGAGTGCTTGCAGAAATGTTGGACCATATCCTCCTCCTAGGCTGCCTTTGCAGGTTTTCAGCCTAAGGTTTCTTTACCCTAACTTTTGCCTAGGTTGCCCTTTCGGGTTTTCAACCTAGCGGGCCTTTGCTTTTCTTTTGTTTTCATTGTTCTTTGCCCTAACTTTTGCCTAGGCCGCCCTTTCAGGTTTTCAACCTAGCGGGCCTTTTCTTTTCTTTTGTTTTCATTGTTCTTTGCCCTAACTTTTGCCTAGGTTACCCTTTCGGGTTTTCAACCTAGCGGGCCTTCAAGCGTAGAACTTTTTCACAGCATCAGAGTTTACCGGCCTTGGTAACTCTTCCCCATCCATGTTTTGCAGAATCAAAGCTCCTCCTGAGAATGCTTGTTTGACAATATAAGGGCCTCCATAATTCGGTGCCCATTTTCCTTGGGTATCCTCCTGACTAGGGAGGATTTTCTTTAAAACCAGGTCTCCCGTGCAAAATTCTCTAGGACGAACCTTTTTATTGAAAGCTCTTGCCATTTTGCTTTGATACAATTGCCCGTGACAGATAGCTGCCAGTCTTTTCTCTTCTATCATGTTCAACTGCTCATATCGAGTTTTCACCCACTCACATTCTTCTAAATCTGCTTCCATCAAGACTCTTAGCGAAGGGAGTTCTACATCGATAGGTGAGACAGCCTCCATCCCGTATACCAAAGAGAAAGGGGTTGCCCTAGTGCTTGATCGTATATTAGTCCGATAAGCATGTAGAGCATATGGCAGCATTTTGTGCCAGTTTTTATAATCTACAACCATTTTGGCAATGATCTTCTTGCTATTTTTGTTTGCTGCCTCAATTGCACAATTCATTTGAGGTCTATAAGGAGTTGAATTGTGGTGTTTGATTTTGAAGCCATCGCAAAACTTTTGAATCTCGGCACCATTAAGATTAGCAGCATTATCTGTGATTATCTTCTCTGGGATCCCGTATCTACAGACGATGTCCTTCTTGAGGAACTTGAGAAACACCTTTTGAGTTATGCTGGCATATGAAGCAGCTTCTACCCATTTGGTGAAATAGTTTATCGCCACCAAAATGAAACGATGACCATTGGAAGCCTTGGGATTAATGGGATCGATGACATCTATTCCCCACATCGAAAAAGGCTATGGGGATGCTAAATTGTGTAGTGGAAACGGAGGTGCATTATCCCGGTCTGCATACATCTGACATTTTTGGCATTTACGAACATGCTCCATACAATCTGACTCCATAGTAGACCAATAATAACCACTTCTCAAGATTTTCCTAGCCATCATGTGACCATTGGCATGAGTCCCACAGATTCCTTCATGAACTTCGATCATGATCAATTTAGCTTCGCGAGCATCCACACATCTGAGTAGGGTACCATCACATCCTATTTTATATAGGATTTCCTTGCTTAAGAAAAAGGCCATGGCCAGTCTTCGGATGGTCTTTCTATTTACTTCGCTCGCCTCTGCCGGGTATTCCTTGTTCTGAATATATTGCTTGATATCATGATACCAAGGCTTACCATCAGGTTCTCCTTCCACATGAGCACAGTATGCCGGTTCATCTTGCACTCTAACTTGGATGGGTTGGACATTGATATGGATATCCAGCTTGGTCATGGCAGCTAGTGTGGCTAAAGCATCAGCAAACTGATTCTTGTCTCGAGTTAAATGCGAGAAAGTAATCTCGTCGAACTTTGCAATCAACTGAGTCAAGTATTTCTGATACGGAATCAACTTGGAGTCTTTGGTTTGTCATTCACCATTGACTTGGTAAATGATTAGAGCTGAATCCCCGAAGACTTTCAACTGCTTTATACCAAGTTCAAGTGCCATTTGTAATCCGCCAGCACATGCCTCGTATTCTGCAATATTATTCGTACATTCAAATTTCAGTTTTACGGCCACCGGGTACTGCTTGCCATTTGGTGAGATAACCACTGCTCCTATACCACTTCCATGCATATTGAATGCTCCATCAAAATACATTTCCACACATCTTCCTGTTCTTCATCTTCCTCGAGGGACATTATCTCTCCATCTGGGAACTCAGAATTGACAGGCTATCCATCCTCAAGAGGATTCTCTGCTAAATGGTCAGCAATCGCACTTCCTTTGATGGAATTTTGAGTCACATATTTGATGTCAAATTCTGACAATATCACTTGCCACTTCGAAACTCTTAAGGAGATATGAAGACTTTCGAAGATATACTTCAAAGGATCCATTCGAGAAATTAGCCAAGTGGTGTGATATAACATGTACTATCCGAGTCTTCTGGAGGTCCACACTAGCGCACAACAAGTCTTCTCGATTTCCATATAACGAGCCTCACAGACGTTAAACTTCTTACTCAGATAGTAAATTGCCTGCTCCTTCCTGCCAGATTCATCATGTTGTCCCAGCATTGCCCCCATTGAGGTTGGCAATATGGTGAGATGGAGTAACAATGGACGACCTTGGGTAGGTGGTACCAACACTGGAGGATTCAGTAAATATGCCTTTATCTTGTCAAAGACTTCTTGACAGTCATCATCCCATCTTCCTGGATTATTCTTCCCGAGGAGTTTGAAGATTGGCTCGCACGTGCTAGTCAGATTTGCAATGAAGCGCGCAATATAGTTCAACCTTCCAAGAAAACCCCTTACTTCTCGCTCGTTCTTAGGTGCTGGTATGTCACGTATTGCTTTTACCTTGTTAGGGTCCACCTTTATTCTTTCTCTACTGGCAACAAAGCCAAGTAAATTCCCTGCGGATGCACCAAAAGTACATTTTGCAGGGTTGAGCCGCATCCCGTACTTCCTTAGCCGCTCGAACAACTGTCGTAAAACTGCTACATGGCTTTCTTCTTCCCTAGACTTAGCCACTATATCATCAATATATACCTCTACCTCCTTATGCATCATATCATGGAACAATGCTACCATAGCACGTTGGTAAGTGGCCCCAGCATTCTTTAATCCAAATGGCGTCACTTTGTAACAAAAAGTTCCCCAAGGAGTGATAAAAGTTGTCTTTTCTTTATCGTCATCATCCATGAGGATCTGATTGTACCCATAATACCCGTCCATGAAAGAAAACCTATGACTTCTGGCTGTACTGTCTACACGGACATTAATATGAGGTAGGGGGAAAACATCCTTTGGACTGGCTTTATTCAGATCTCGGTAGTCCACGCACATTTTGACCCTTCCATCATTCTTTGGTACTGGAACAATATTAGCTACCCATTCCGAGTGTCTAGCTACTTCTAGAAAGCCAGCCTCTAACTGCTTGGTCACTTCTTCCTTGATCTTTAACGACATCTCAGGATGCATCCTCCTTAATTTTTGCTTCTTTGGAACCATATATGGGTATAAGGGAATTTTATGCGATGCTATCTCAGGATCTAAACCTGGCATATCTCTGTAGGACCATGCAAAAACATCTAGATACTCTTTGAATAGTGCAACCATTTCTTGATGCTCTGGGTTATCCACTATTTTCAACTTTTTCTTGTCTTCCTCGGTTCCCATATTGATCACCTCTGCAACCTCACCATTTGATCTAATCCCTTCTTCTGACCGTTTCGCCATCTTTAAGAATTCTTCAATGTCTTCTTCTTCCTCATCGGATTCAAGGTTGTATTCATCAGCGGCCGCGAGGGAATCATTAAATGAGTTTTCAAAGTCCCTCTCCCGAGGTAGATCTTTAGTGGAAGAATTATTCCTGGAAGAAAAAGTCGGGAATAGGAGAAGTATAGGCAAGAGTCTTATTTATGACAGAAAAGCTTAAACAAAATAAATAAATGAAAGAGAGAGAAAAGAAATGCTGGAATCAAAAGGAAAACACCAGACAAAGTGCTACATTCTCATTCATGTCTCAAACAAAGTAAACATCAGTTCATTGCTAGCAGGGAGATAGATGACATGGTTCTCGTCCAGCTCCTCTTCAAGTGTGCTGATAGTGAAGTGAGGGGAAAATGAGTTTTCAGGACTGATAACTTCAGCAGCTACTGGGAAAGTCTCTGTCAGAAGGGGAAGATACTTTCTCTCATCATCTTCTCCTTATTTGTTCTCAAGAGTCATGAATTTCATCTTTTCTGTCAAGTAGGGTTGATACCCCAATCCATGCCTTCCTTCTCTCATAGCTGCTTCAATTGGATGAGAGATCCCTTGCAGCTGAGGCCCTAGGCCTTTTCCTCTTTGATACCCGTTCTTTTCCATGATGCGGATTGCTACTTCATTCACATTCTTCATTGGGGGCTCCCTTTTCTTGTTCTGACTTCAATACCTCAACACTACGCAGCGAGTCATCTTCCATTTGCTCTGTACTTTCTACATAAGGTATTGTGGCGGGCTTTGTCAGCATAATTTCCTCTTCACCACGGACAGTAATAGCGGACCCATCTTGGATATACTTCAAACACTGATGCAGAGTCGATGGAACAACCCCTGCTTCATGAATCCAAGGCCTTCCCAGAAGTATAGTATAAGCTGGTTGGATTTCCACGACCTGAAAGAGGACAGAAAAATAACTAGGCCCTATTTCAAGGGACAGAGTTATCTCCCCTAAGATTCCTCTTGCTGTCCCATCAAAGGCTCGTACAATCATTTCTTGTGGTGTCAAATCTGCCATGCTTATATTTAGTTACTCGAGAGTGGACATTGGAACCACATTCAACGCTGAACCACCATCTACAAGCACCTTTGCAATCACAAACCCTTTACACTTTAGGGTAATGTGTAAGGCTTTGGTGCTACTGCAGGATTTCGAGGCCACTTCATCTTCCGAGAAAGTAATCATGTTGACATGCCTTATTGGGTCCACCATATTTACCACATTCTCCGGAGTGACGTCAGGCTTGACATACGCTTCATTCAACACCTTCAATAATGCCTTACGATGCGACTATGATGTCAAGACAAGCGATAAAAGAGATATCCTTGCCGGAGTTTTCTTTAACTGTTCTACCAAATCATATTCACTTTGCTTCATGATCTTTAGAAACTCTTCTTCTTCTTTCCCTTTTCCTTCATCCATAGTTTCCTCTTCTTTGGATTCCTTCATCATTTTTTCTTCAACAGGGTTGTAGCATCGCCCGCTCCTTGTAATGCCTCCAATTCTCACAATATTAGTAAGTTGGGCCTTCGAGGTCTCTCCCACAGCTCCAGCTAGTTCAACCTTCTGTTCATAATTCCATGGTACAGCATGTGTATCAACATTAGCAAAAGGAGTTGGCTTCTTCACCCTTACGATGACTCTTTTTAGGGCTGAAGGTTTGTTCATTGGTGGTACTTGGAGTACAACTTTTTCAACTACATTGACTTCCTCGGCAGCATCTCGTCTGGCTTGAATCACCCCCAAGGTGAGTAATCTCTGAACCCGGACTTTGAAATCCCAACAAGTTTCGATGTCGTGCTCCACTTGCCCATGATGATAGTCACACCTTAGATCCTTGGCGTACCCCCTTTCTTCTCTTGGGATTCTTACTGGTGCAACAATGTTGTATCCTGCCTTCTTTAGTCCTTCGAAGATCTTTTGCATTGGCACTCATAGTTCCAGTACCTTCCTGATTGGGGACCCTCTTACCTCCAAATTGTTCACCCGATTTCCATCATTATGATTCGGGATTGGATTCTCAACGATATTAGGCACGACCTCTTCTTCGAACCCTAGCTTCCCACAAGCAATCAACTTTCTCACTACCATCTTAAAAGCTTCACAATCCTCAATAGAAGGTCCTGTGACATCCATGTGATACTTGCAAGTCTGATTTGGATTGTACCAAGCAGGAAATGGTGGTTCTAGGGGACGTACAGGGTTTCCCGCAATCAAGTGGCGATCAAACAATTGTTGGAATAAATCCGCATTAGAGATAGACAATTTCGGGAAGGGTGGCATATTTGGATTTTGGAAACGTCCTTGGTTTTGGAAATTTGGGTGAGACAGAGGATAGTTTAGGCGGTTTTGTGGGGGTGCAGATGGGTAACGGGTGTATGATGGGCGGGCAAGGTTATATGGTTGAGGGGTAGGAATATTGCTGATTTGGTTTTGCGGGTAAGTGTTGGTTTGTGAGGATGATTGTAATGGGTAAAGCGGGGTTTGTGTCTGGTATGGAATATGTGGGTTAGGGTTATATGGTGCTTGGTACTGAGGATTAAAGTTCCGTTGGCGTTGTACATAATTTGCCTCAACTTCCTTCTTCTTTGGTTGAAATCCTTTCCGGGATGCACTTCCTTCACCATCATTCACGGGGAGCTTTCCGGCTCTTGTAAAAAATTCAATCCTTTCACCGGCGCCGACCAAGTCGGAGAAATCTTTATAGACTGCCCCAGCCATGGCCCCTATAAAAGGTGCTCCGAAGGTTCCTAAAAAGTATGAGCACATTTCAGATAAAGTCAACGGGGGCTGAACTTGTGCAACCAAACTCCTCCCCACCTTTGGGTATATTGCTTGAAGGGCTCCTCACTTTTTTTCTGCATTGTAGTCAATTGTTCACGACTCAGAGCTGCATCCAGGTTGAATTTGTACTAGTCCACGAATAAGTCAGCCAATTCCGTCCATCGCGAGATCTTGGAATGGTCCAATTGGAGGTACCATTCTAAGACGAGGTTAGTCATTCTTTCGTGGAAAAAGCTGATAAGGAATTTGTCATCCTTGGACCAAATTGCCATCTTGGTGGCGTAACTAATGAGGTGAAATCGTGGGTTCCCACTTCCATCATATTTGGAAAAATCAGGAATCTTGAAGTCCTTGGGGATCACGACATCTGTGGCGGGACAGAGTTCTTCTATCCGGAGAGGGCCGTAGGTACTCGGACCTTTTATTGCTTTTATCTGTTCTTCCATTTTCTCCATCCATTCATCTCTCATCTTATCCTTACCAGCCTGAACTCCTGCTGACTGACTGTAAGTAGATACATGTGGTTGCTCCCATGTCGGTGCGGTATAGCCCGAGACTTCATGATAGGCATTTTCAAAAGGGGGGTATCCTTCTCCAATGGGAAGTGTTATTGGTACCGTGTGATGTGTCTGGTTGGGTCCAGATACTCCCTGAATGAGACCCGTGCTAATGTTTGAAAACATCGGTGCTGTTACCACAGAAGAAATCCGTTGCCTACCAGGTTCAATTGTATCTCTATTCGCACTAAGCATACTGAGAGATTCCCTCATATCCTGTAGTATGGCTTCTAATCTTGCTTGGGTTTCAGTCATTTCACTTATTCTTCCCCTCACTTCATCTATCTCAGAGCTTAAGTTTCTTCCTTCCTCAGACGCATTGGCAGCCATCCTGGTTCGAGATCTGGTATTGTGAACTCGGGTTTCATTGGTGTTAGCTTTCCTAGGTCGCGCAATGGTTCCCGGATTCTCAGAAGTATGTGACTCTGTAAAGCATTTAAGAATCTCATTAGCAAATCCAAAATTTGTGTGTGTGTGTATGTATGCATGTGCAAGTTAACATCGTTCGATCGCTAGGGTACTCTTAGGAAGACTGTCGTATACACTTATAGCAAGAAAACTCATCCTGTAATCAAATCTAGTGGTATGGTTCCCTTTAGCTTGAATGCAGTTGGTGTCAAGTCCAAGGAAGAATCCACTCCTCGATAAACCACACCCGTACTAGCAACGTCCTCATTTTTATGCAGAAAACACGTCGTTTTTAGGGTAAAAATATAGTTGATGACGTATCTAAGGGAGAATGCACTCCTCGATAGATATCATCTAAAAAACGCTCGATAGACATGGATGAAAACTTCCATTTCATTATAAATATTTCGATACAAATCATGAGTCTTTGATCAAAATAAAAGAAGTACATTGATAGTTTCCATCTTTCTCCGAGGTCTACAAAGTTCTATGTTAAGAGTCTTATCTTCTTTTTCCTGAACCCTCTAGCAAGTTTCCCAAAATGATTGAAGAACTCGGTCACCTTTGGTGGTAGCTGAAGGAAATGGTTCATACGAACTCGGTCATCTTTGGCTTCTGCTAGTAGCTCGCGATACTTGGCTGCTTCGTTCCATCCTCGATCAGAGTACACTTCTGTTTGGGCCAAGGATTCTTGAAGGGATTCAACTCTCTCTTCTAGTATATGTATTGTTTCAACATGAACCCCTACATTTGTCTCGAGCTCTTTTTTCTTCCTTTGAAGTTTGACAAGCATCTTCTCTTGACATCCTATCTTTTCCAGAAGCTCTTGAATTTCTGCTTCTTTGTCTTTTCTTGCCCTATTTGCGCGACTCGAGGCTTCGTGGGCATCGACGCATTCGTCTTTCAAATGCT
Source organism: Sophora flavescens (assembly GCA_030762895.1). NCBI lineage: Eukaryota > Viridiplantae > Streptophyta > Magnoliopsida > Fabales > Fabaceae > Sophora > Sophora flavescens. Next base: position 158,955,020 of record CM061067.1, on the reverse strand, counting down.
CAATCTGTAAACTCAGCTTTTGCACTTGTCTTCGGAGCATGACAATAGTTACTTCGGCAGCTTGGTCCTTCTCATCCAAAATCCTCATTTGAGCTTTTAAAATTTCGATTTCTTTCAACATTTGATCTTTGGTAAGAGGATTATTTTCCATACTTCATATCTTTTTGTGTGAGCTATGATTCGCCTTCCTAATTCCTCTGGTCCTTTTATATGAACATCATTCCATGCTGACTTTACTGCTATTGTTTGACTCTTGATGCTTTCACTTTCTTGGTATAGGAAGAATATCCCATCGAGCAGCTCTTCGGGGGGTTCATCCTGTGTCCACTTGAGCTGACGCATCACCAAAGCTGGTGAATATGATACACAAGCTCTGGGACCCATCAATGGAACATTTGAAAAACTTCCACAGCTGAATACAACTGAATCTCCATTGTACCATGGACACATCCAACTAAATGACCGCGGGTCGATCTGATCAAACTCTTGTTTCCATTCATATAGCTTACGTGGCTTTAGTTGCATGCGAGCGAATCCTTTCCGCGGGTCACCTGTTCTATCAATTTTATCACGAGCGTACAAGTGAGTCATGATCCAAACATACAATATTGATGCACAACATCGCAGTTTCCCTTGTTGATTCTAATGACAAACTTGTAGGGAGAGGAAAGTTTCAGCTAAGATAGCAGGGACCGGGTTCACACCATATTCTTCGACCCTATAGAAAGCATCCATGGCTGATTGATCAATCAGATCTGGTACAAAAGGAAAGAGCACCAAACCGTATATCATGAGGGCTAGTACTTTGTTGAAAGTAACCCATCGTTGTTGCTGGGCCAGCTTGTTGAGATACACTTCTAACAATCGCCTCTTCAACCCTTTGGTGGTTCCCTTTTCTGCTTTCTTTACCTATTCCGGTTGAAGCTCCAATAGACTTGCTATCTTCCAATCTGTTACATATTGGCCATAATACATGTAGACGCGGGTCTTCTTTTGAATTGGCAGTCTTAGCATATAAGCATACTCTTCTATGGCCGGAATGATGTCTAAGTCAGGCAATTCAAAACACCTCAAAGTTGAATTCCAATATTGGGCCAACGCACTCAGAGCGGGGGCTTCCACTGGAACACACAATAGGTCCAATATTCTACCATATTTGTTGACAAAGTCTGAGCGTGCTTTTTCTGACATTTGCTGGCCGAGTTCACATAAACTCTTCACGTCATTGAGTGTCACATCGATTTGATACTTTTCTTGGAACAACTCACATTGCTAGTACTCTTCTCTGAACCAAACTTTTCCATTTTCTTGCTATAAGATGAATACCAAAATCTTCCAACAAAGAGACACAAGTGAAAAAACAAAAATAATGAATATAGTGAAGCAAATATATCTTGCATGATTCATGTTGTATGGGACCCAATGGGGTTGAAAACCTTGATGGGTATGCATCACCTTCATTATGACATAGCGCCTATTAGATGTGCAATAATATTCAAATATGTCATTCAGGTTTGAGGCGACAATGTGACGCCCCTAGTTTTGTGAATATTCACAATGAACATGCATGACAATTTATGCTTATGATGATAGAGAGAGGAAAGAAAAGTACGCCCCTTTTTGCCCTAAGCTAGGTAAAACCTAAGGATGGACACACCCTAAGGTTAGGACTTCTAAACAGGTCGGCCACTAGGTCTGCTCTATTAGTGAAAATTGGGACGGGTCTAGACCTCTAAAAGTCATGGTCCCCAGATTGCCCTTGTAAGGATCTGATTCATGAATCTAGCCACAAGTAGGGGTAAACCCTCTCAATATGACCATTCCATGATCTCATGTACAATCTGAGTGGTGAACCGACAAGTATCAGGGAGGTATGATGAGTGTGATTTCACCTCATATTTCATTGCCATTTTGCATGCATTTTCATATAGTTTAGGCATTTTTTAATTTGATTTTTGTTAGTTTTTACCTTGGAACGGGTAAGGCGGTTTTGTGGTGTTGTTGTGCAGGAATTGAGGATTAAAATGCTCAAGATCAACCATGATGGAGCTTGCATGAAGACGGAGCTTGAAAAGTAAGGAAAATGAGCCAAACAGATCCCATCACGGCCTAGCCGTGACAGCCCTCACGGCCATGATCTAGCAAGGTTGAAGAGAAAGAATGGAAAAGTCAGAGCTGATCACGGCCAGGCCGTGATGTCCATCACGGCCGTGACATGCCAACTGAACCAGACCCTCACAAGCAGAAATGATCACGGCCAGGCCGTGATGGTGGTCACAGCCGTGACTGACCAACCAGCGAAGCAATCTCCAAGTCAGAACCCATCACGGCTTGGCCGTGACGCGCAATATCTGGAATTTTAAAACCTGATTTGATCTGATTTTGTAATTGCTTGGGATGCAAGTTAACCTACTCTATAAATAGGGCAATTAGGCTCGAAAATAGGATCACTTTTTGGGCTGCTACCTTAGGCAAAATTAGGATTTCTCTTCTTCTTCTTCTTCTTCTTCTTCTTCTTCTTCTTCTTCTTCTTCTCTTCTCTTAGGTTTTCTTTTATGCTTTTGTTAATCAAGCTTGCCATGACCATGGCAATGCTTGAGTAGTAGTTTTATTTCTAGGAATTGGGGCTATGCCCAAGATTTGTTTATGGTGACGAATTGACGTTTGGTCTCTTGTTAATTCTGATTTTGCTTTTGATTTGATTCCTATTGCTTTAATTACTCATAAATTCGGTGGTCACTTATTTGCTTGTCGTAGATACTCTAAGGAGGAACCTAGCGGTGAACTTAGGTATCAGATCTATAGGAATCAAACTTAGGACTTAAATCATGAGAGTTAGAAGCGGTCCTTCGAGGATTCACGAATTGTCACAAAACTTAAAGGGTTCAATTTGAATTCAATTACCACGAGAGTAGGGGTTGGTTTAATTGGGCACGGTTCTTGTAACCCGAGAAGGAGCATTAAATTATTGAGGATAAATTCGCCTTCAAAGCAATTTTGATAATTAACAAGGGGTAGTCAATTCGGTAACATGAACAATCTTATTGGTAACCCAATTCCTAGGAATCTCTTTTGATTTGAAAAACCCCTAATTGATTTACTTTCATATTTTAATTGATTACGTTCTTAAATATCTGATTTTCTAGTTAATTCTTATTACAAAAATCAAATCTTTTCCAAATCATTTTTTATATAGTCTAGTTTAATTGATTTAATAATTAATTGTCATTTAAGATCACGGTCTCCGTGGGATCGATCTTTTTATTACTTGACAACGAATCCGGTACACTTACCGGAGCCTATCAAGGTACAAGACCTCTTCAATGACAATGTCGGAGCACCGCCTAATCCTTGGGTTTTTGAGCAAGCTCGTGTATAGAGCTAAGAGTGTGTGCAATATGTGATAGTGAAGTATGTGAAGGGGGCATACAAACCTGTAACACTTAAAAAGGAAAAGAAAAGACAAGAAAGACCTGCAAAACAAAAACATAGGTATATATAAAAATGGTTATAAGTCCTCTACCCTATTGTTAAAGAAAAGAAAGGAGGAGGAAACAAAAACATTGTTAGTGAAACAAATACAAGAGTAACATGAGTTAAAATGTATGTACAACTAATTTTTCTCATTTAAATAAAAGGAAAACCCAACAAAAAGGACAATCCAAACAAACATCACTAAAAATGAAAAACACTTTTTAGTTTTGTCATTTAATTATTGCAAGGAAAAAAAAACAGCAAGATATAGTAATAAAAGGTAAAACAAATAAGCTACAAGTTACTAAAAATTTGCAAAACTAGTTTTTACGGGCTTGACTCTCTTTAAAGATCCCCAGTGGAGTCGCCATCTGTCGCGACAAAAAAAAGAAAAAAACTTACTTGTTTTTCCTTTTAGAGAGAAAACATGGAGTCGCCACCAACTTTATTTAATTTCGGGAAAGTTGGGAAAACCTTTTAGAAAAAGCTTTGGGTTCGGGAGTCGATTACGTCTAGGGAAGGCATGGAGACTTAACCCCACGGCACCCTAGAACATCCATAAAAATGGTTACCCAAAATTAGTTGTATAAATTATTAATAACTTTGAAAATATTTGTTTTACCCCGAAAATCGTTTTTTTAAAAAAAACATCTTTGGTTGTGAAATTTTTTATTAAACCTAAATGCGGTTGAACATGGCACGTAAGTCCACATGGCAACCTCAAAATCTAAAGGGTTGAACATGGCACTTGTCATAGAGCAACCCAAAAAACATTGTTTTAATTAAGTATTTAGAACCGGTTGAAGGGGATTTAAGTGATCATCTTTTATTTTTTATTTTATGTAAAAGTAGCTTTACCTTATGAAAATAGAACAACAATGAAATATTTTACTAACTCATTCAGTAAACGGAGACAAAAACATCATAGTAAGCAAAGACAAAAATGAAACATTTTTACGGACTCATTCATTTTTCCCAACGACGAAACATACAACACACATCATACCAACTCATTCAGTTTCAATATCCATGGGTTTTTCTTTCGTCATAAACAAAGACACTGAAAAATAAGAATGTCAAGTGAAACTTATGAATAATATCAACAAAGAGAACAAGGATTACCAAATGAGAGCATAATAACAATGATTTTGTTTTCTCCCAGTGGTAAGCTTTCAAGATCAAAACCCTTACATTTCAATTTCACCAACCCTTTTAACTCTTCCTTCTTAACCACTCTAATAACAGAGAAGAGAAAAAAGCTCAAATCCCTAATCTCTTTTCTTCACAAAGAAAATATCAGATAAAATCTCTCTCCTTCTCTTTTCCTTTGTCCTTGTCCCCCTCCCTTTGCTTTTTTCTCCTCTCCTTTTATAGACGGAGGAGAGGGCTTCTTGCTTCTTCTCACCTAGTGGCTTCAAGGTCGGTCTGTACGAAATCCGAGGCTTGGGCTGTTCTGGGCAGGAATAGCATGTGTTCAGATGGGGGCGGCGCGAGCAGCGGGAAAGAGGTGATTTGACGTGAAGGTTGCGTGTTTGAAGAGAGAAGGAGATGGGGGTTTTGTATGACATGTAAGATGGGTTTTTTAGGATTAGGAGAAATAACTCGATCTCCTTTCTTCTTTTCGCTGATTTCCCTTTTCTCCTTGTTGTCTTCGTCCTTTCTTCATTATCTTCTTTTTCTTTATTCTTTAGCCTCCAGCCTGAAAATAAAATTGTAGTGGATGGAACCTCCCTGTCCTACAAAAGTTAGATATGCAAAATTAGATATGCACTGGACGGACCTCCTCGTCCAACAGAAAATTAGATATGCAATGGACGGGACCTCCTCGTCCAACAGAAAATGCAAATGGACTGGGCCTCGCCGTCCAATAGCAAATTCAATGTAATGGACTGGACCTCGCCGTCCAATGCAAATGCAATGCAATGGACTGGACGCTGCAATGGAATGGACAGGACCTCCCCGTCCAAGAAAATGCAATGCAATGGACTAGACGCGTCCAACAGCAAATGCAATGGAATGGACGGGACCTCCCCGTCCAACAGAAAATGCAATGCAAATGGACTGGACCCGTCCAACAGCAAATGTAATGGAATGGATGGGACCTCCCCGTCCAACAGAAAATGCAATGCAATGGACTGGACGCGTCCAACAGCAAATGCAATGGAATGGACGAGACCTCCCCGTCCAACAGAAAATGCAATGCAATGGACTGGACGCGTCCAACAGCAAATGCAATGGAATGGACGGGACCTCCCTATACAACAGAAAACGCACTGCAAATGGACTGGACCCGTCCAACAGCAAATGCAATACAATGGACTGGACGCGTCCAACAACAAATGCAATGGAATGGACGGGACCTCCCCATCCAACAGAAAATGCACTGCAATGGACTGGACGCGTCCAACAGCAAATGCAATGGAATGGATGGGACCTCCCCCGTCCAACAGAAAATGCAGTGCAAATGGACTGGACCCGTCAAACAGCAAATGCAATGCAATGGAATGGACGCGTCCAACAGCAAATGCAATGGAATGGACGGGACCTCCCCGTCCAACAGAAAATGCACTGGACTAGACCTCGCCGTCCAACAGCAAATTAGCTATGAGCATCCTCCTTTCTTCATTATTTTCTTTTCCTTCTTTCTCTCTTCACTTATTATTTTTAGTCTCCCTGAAACATAATAAGAATAATTAGAATGAAGACGGACAAAAATGGGTGTTCACAATATTAATTCTACAACCCTTCGAGGACAAAGTGTTTGTCGCTAGGATTGGAGTGTTCCTTGAGAAGGAATACATCTCCAAAGGAGACAGTGGGAGGAATGTGGAACTTGGAGAAATCCAAGTACCACAAGATACTGACCCGCCTACAATGGAACAAGAAGCGGTTCCACAAGATGTTGTGGTTGAACCGCCGGTTCAAGTAACACAAGGCTTGTGTAGTCTAACAGGCCACATCACCAACCTGGGAGATATGGACTTCTCCTAACTCAGGAAGGTGATGTGCTGGTCATGGATCAAGATGAGCCTGTAACCTACCAAGGGGCCATAATTGCCCAGAATCTGAGAAGTGGCTTGAAGCCATGGGATCCGAGATGGAATCCATGTACACGAACCGGGTATGGACCTTGGTTGAGCCACCCGTAGGGGTAAAACCTATAAGGTGCAAGTGGGTCTTCAAGAAGAAAACTGACATGGATGATAAAGTGGGTACCTTTAAGCTGCGACTGGTTGGGAGAGGTTTCAAGCAAATTCATGGTGTAGACCATGATGAAACTTTCTCCCCAACAACGATGCTTAAATCTATTCGGATTCTACTTGCTATTGCTGCATACTACGACTATGAAATCTGGAAGATGGATGTCAAGACTGCATTCCTTGACGGGAATCTTCTCAAGGATGTGTACATGATACAAACCGAGGGTTTTGTCAATCCAAAGGATGCTAGAAAGATAGGTAAGTTGCAAGGATCCATTGTTGGATTAAAGTAAGCTTCCAGAAGTTGGAATCTTCGTTTTGATAAAGCTGTAAGACAGTTTGGATTTATCAAGAACGAGGATGAACCTTGTGTGTATAAGAAGGTTAGTAAGAGTGAGATTGTCTTTCTCGTTTTTTATGTTGATGACATACTACTCATCGGAAACGATACCCCTACATTGCAAAATGTGAAAACATGGTAGGGGAATTGTTTCTTGATGAAGGACATGGGCGAGGCTTCCTACGTGTTAGGAATCAGGATCTATAGAGATATATCGCTGAAGTGGTTGGTCATAGTCAGAGGACGTTATGTACTACACCAAGTGTCTTGTATGCTTTGAGCATGACAAGAAGGTACCAATTGATATCGGTGAAGGTCACTGAACTATAGTAGAGAACATCCTCAAGTATCTGAGAAGAACCAAGGATACATTCTTGACAAATGAAGGTGAGGAAGAAGTCGTTGTAAGGTGTTACATCGAGATTATTTCCAAACCGATAAAGTTTATTCCAATCGCAGTATGGATTCGTGTTTTGTCTAAATGGTAGCACTGTGAGCTTGGAAAGGTTCCAAGTGTGAGACAGTCACAGATTTATTATAGAGGTCGAGTATATAGTTGCCTTAAATGCATATTTAAAGGCTGTTTGGATCTAGAAGTTCAATTATGAACTAGGAATGATTCCTAACTTTGTGAACTCCATTGATCTCGTTGCGATGATGATGGAGTAATCACATAAGCCAAGGAAACTTGATCTCACCAGCGATCCAGACATATACTTAGGTGCTTCCGTCTCATTCGATAGATGATCGATAGAAGAGAGATGTGAAGATGTGCAAAATGACAACACTAAATAATCCGCTAATGGAGTCTCTTACTCGGTGGTAGCATGACACTCACACTAGACGATAGGTGTTAGATCGATGCCTGATTGGCTCTAGTGCTAGTGGGAGATTGTTGGTGTAAGCCCTAGTGGCCAATCTATTTTGAATAGATCATTATTTGTATCATGAATTTAATCATATATTTGATATATGAATAAGGCATTCATTTATTATGTTATTAGTTTATAGCATAATAAAGTCCTTAGAATAGGTAGTTCATTCAATGAGATATTAAGTACGTGACTTAATCGTGAGACCTTATTGAATAATAGAACACTATTCTTAAATATCCGTAGTCGAGTATTGTTGTTAATTAGAACAACAATAATACATAGAGACTATTGTGTGAGTAGACTGATGGCCACAACTCACGGGTCATGGATATGTGATATCAAGTCGGCACACAGGTATAAATATTAGGAGTGATATTTATATCGGATGACCCACTATGAGAATGCTTCATAATGGTTATGTAAGTGTCATAAGTATTCTCATGGCGACCATAGTGGAGTAGTCCTTCGACTTGAAGTCACTACCATTCCTACATGAGGAGTTGTAGGCTTTAATGCTATCAAACGTCACGCATAACAGGGTGATCATAAAGGAAGTTATTGGGTCTGCAATAAATCATGTTGAGGAGTGTGAGTGATGTAGATAGGAATCGTCCCTCCTACATAACAGGGGTAATATCTTGGGCCCCTCGATAGAGTGAGACGTGTGATGGCTCGATTCCGCAAGTGTACGGCTTCGTCGTCAAGTAATAAAAAGATCGAACCACAGAGACCGTGATCTTAAATAACAATTAATTATTAAATCAATTTAACTAAACAATATATAAAAAAAAAGATTTGGAAAAGATTTGGTTTCTAAAATAAGAGTTAACTAGCAAATCAAATATTTAAAACGCAATCAATTTAAATCGCAATCAAATCTAATATGGGATTTTTCAAAATCAAAAGTGATTTCCAGGAATTGGGTTACCAATAAGACTGCTCATGCTACTAAATTGACTACCCCTCTTGTTAATAATCAAAATTGATTTGAAGGTGAATTTATCCTAAATAAGTTAATGTTCCCTCTCAGGATACAAGAACCGTGCCCGATTAAACAAACCCCTACTCTCGTGGTAATTGAATGTAAATCGAACCCTTTAAGCTTTGTGACAATTCAGTGAACCCTCGAAGGACCGCTTCTAACTCTTGCGATTTAAGTCGTAAGTTTGATTCCTATAGATCCGATACCTAAGTTCACCGCTAAGTTCGTCCTTAGAGTATCTACGACAAGCAAATAAGTGGCCACCGAATTTACAAGTAATTCAAGCAATATGAATCAAATCGAAAGCAAAATTGAAATTAACAAGAAACAAAATGTCAATTCATCACAATAAACGAATCTTGGGCATAGCCCCAATTCCTAGAAATAAAACGACTACTCAAGCATTGCCATGTTCATAGCAATCTTAATTAACAAAAGCATAAAAAAAAAACCTAAGAGAAGAAATTGAGAAGAAGAGAAATCCTAGTTTTTGCCTATGGGTAGCAGTCAAGAGGTCCCTATTTTCGAGTCTTAGAGTCCTATTTATAATGTAGGGTAACTTGCATGCAAAGTTGTTACAAAATCAGATCAAATCAGCAATTAAATTTCCAGATATTGCGCGTCACGGCCGTGATAGCTGTTACGGCCAGGCCGTGATGGGTTCTGACTTGGAGATGCCTTCACTGCTTGGTCTGTCACGATCGTGACCACCATCACCGCCTACCCGTGATCAGTTCTGCCTGTGAGGGTCTGATTCAGTTGGCATGTCACGGCCGTGACCAGTTCTGGGTTTAACCTTCTTCCTTTTCAGCACTACTGGATCATGGTCGCGATGCCTATCACGGCTAGGCCGTGATGGGCTTTGTTTGGCTCATTTTTCTTGCTTTTTCAAGCTCCGTCTTTGTGCAAGCTCCAACATAACTTGATCCTAAGCATTTTAATCTTCAATTCCTGCACACAAACACCACAAAACCACCTTACCCGTTCCAAGGTAAAAACTAACAAAAATCAAATTAAATATGCCTAAACTATATGAAAATGCATGCAAAATGTCAAGGAAATATGAGGTGAAATCACACTCATCAAACTACCCCAAGCTTAAGATTTTTCTTATCCTCAAGCAATCACTAAGGCCAGAAAAGATAAACAATCAGAGCATGGACAGTGAACCTAGAACCCGAGTAATAAATCCAAGTAACAGGCATATTCAATAAGAAACCAAGAGACAATCAATTTTAAGTCCAATTAGAAGCTTAGGTTCCCTAGATTCATATCTCTTACTAATTCGGGCGCTCTTCTCACCTCACTCAAGTTTTTGAGGGTATATGACAATTCACTCAATTTCCTCAAGGAAGGTATTCTACCATAAGCTTGACTATTAACCAAATCTCTACTTTATTAATGAAAACACATAAGAATCAAGAATTTTTTTTATTTTGGTTGTAATGGGGCCATGGGATTCATCGTTAGGTGGGGAAACCAAGACAAGGAAATTCAAGAAGGCTAACAAAATATCAACAATGCAAAGCATGAAAACCTCCTAAAATACCTTTTCGGGCTTTAAATCACTCTTCCGCATTTCTTTCTTTTTTTTCATTTTATTTCTCACTCTCTTTTTCTCATCCCCTTCTCCATTTTTCTGTTTATTTTATTTTACCTTTTTTTTTTTCTAATTTGGAGAAGGGGAGATTTCCAACTTAAGAGAAATATTTTTCTAACTTTTTCATCCCACAATTTATTTTTCAAACTACCTTTTTGCCCTTTTTGCAATACTTTAAAAGGTGTCATACCAAGCATCATTCATCAAAATAAATCAAGGTACCAAGAAAAGCATTTTATTCTATTAGGCTTAAAATTGGGCAACTAAGGGGTAGCATTTAATCAGTCAAAGCTCAGAAGGCCAAAAAATACCTAGTGCCTAAATCATTTTCGAATATGTTTTCAAAAATTTTTTAGGTTTCAAAATGGTTTCAAGTCAAGTTCTAGAGAAAACAATCCAAGAGGAATAAAACACTCAATCACAAAGAATGGAGTAGATTTGGTGAATACCCCTTTTTGGCTCAAATATCTCACATTTAGTAGTTCAAAATCAATGAGAAATACAAATCCAAGGAACCACATGCTAATTATCAACTATCAAAAGATCATCTCAAGCATTTTTTTTATTTTTAACCTATCACAAGAATGCATAAAAAAAATTGGGTTAAAAAATTTACAATTCATTGTCTCAATTTATTCGGCACAAAGTTTTTCACAATTGGATGCATACTATAAGCAAGGGGCAATCTAATCATGTGATCATGCAAAACATATGATTATGTAAAACTATCCCTATATGAATGTAACATGCAAGAATGCAAAAATAATACCCCTACCCCAAGCTTAAAAACTTACATTGTCCCCAATATAAATAATTAAGTCCGAGGGAGGATAAAAATAAAAATAAAAACAACTCAGAGGTGGTGGGTACTGGCTCAGATGACAGTCATAAAGCTGCTGGATCATGGCTCTCTGCTCACGCTGCTCCTCCATGATGCGCTCCTGGTTCGCTAGGATAGTGTCAAAGGTGGACGAGAACCGCGTATAGAGATCATCAGATGATGTACCTGCAGAGTAAGAAGATGGGCACCCAGACGGCCTAGCCGACGGTGGCGGGCGTAACGACCTTTGTATCCCAATAAGCTCAGGCTCTTCTCCCACTGGCACTTTCCAATTTGCCGGTTTTTTTATATCCAAGAGCGCGGGGTTTGGGAGAGGAATTGGGTGCCTGCGCCTTGGGTGTTTCAGGGAGTACGTGTCATCCTCCTGGGCGATCATCCCCATGGCCTCACAGGCCTGCAAGGTGATATGTGTCCATCCTGGGGCGGGCTCAAAACCATCCAAATCAAAGTTAAAATGATGGCATATGGTGGTGATTAAGCCACCGATGACAATAGTACCACTCGAGCTCTTGGCAACCTTTAAGAGGTGCCTAGCGAAAAACGACCCCGTGTCCACATTGCTCTCAGGGTGGAGCATGGCCCAAAGTATAAATACCTCGTCCTAGCGGACGGATCCGTCACTCTCTCCACGACCAAACAAGGTGTTGGCTATGACCCTATGCATATACCTTAAGCTCGGGTTAACGAGTGCTGTGGACTTGGATGTCCTAGGATCAAAACTCCTACCTTCATAATCAATTATTGACCAGAAATTATGTGCACTAAACCCTAAGGGGTATCTCCTGTCACCCCCTATAGGTAAACAAAAAATTTCATTAAATTCAACTCGGGTTAGCACAAAATCCTGGTTAAAGAGCCAGAATGTAATCCGTCCCTCAAGGTAATGCGGCCCTTGGAGAATTTTCGCATTTAGAGAGCTCAAGAACTCCAGAGTAGGGCCAGCAAATGCTGGGTATCTGGTGCGAGCAAACTCGCTCCACCCTATGTTTTCCAACATCCAGTTGATGTCAACAGTCAGGCCTAGAGTGTCTATGTAGGCATCATCAAGATATTTTGTTTGGACAATTTTCCTATTTTTCAAAATATTAAATCTAACTTGTTGAGCATTATCTTTGAAAACAATTCCGTATCCATGCTCATCAGTCTCAGAATCAGAAGAGTCAGAGTCAGAATAGTTACCTAGGTTCCTGCTTCCTCTGGTACGAGGCGTGAGGCTTCGGTTCCTCTTTGACACTTGCTTGCCATGATTTTCTTCAATGAGTCTCACAGCACCAAAATACACAATCCCTTCTTGGAATTTTTCTGCAAATTCGGATTTTAGGGGCTAGGGTTTCAAAATTGGGACTTTTTGATTTGACCCAAAATTGAAGGATTTGGCTTGTGGGTTTTGTTGGGTTAGGTCTAGGGAGCAAGGGAGTAGTGTTGGTTGGGCATGGGTGTCATGGAGGAGGTGAGTTTTTGAAGGTTTTAGTTTGTGGGTATGGTGGTGAGAAGATGAAGAAGCAGATGATGAGTAGGAGGAAAGGAAGATGATGGGTTATGGGAAGGATGTGATATGTTGATGAGGTTAGGGTGAAAGATGGTGTTGGAATTGAGGTTGAGAGCTTGGTGGCTATGGAGGTTAGAGAGAGGTAGAAGAAGGAGGATAGGGTTTTAGGTGTGTTTGAGCAGGGGGGGTTGCGTTTTTAAAACTGGGTTAATAGCGCGTCATGGCCGTGACCCTCATCACGGGCAGGCCATGACCAGTTCTGGTGTCAAGCAAGTCCCCATCACGGCCGTGATGTATATCACGGTTGGCCCGTGATAGAATCTGTTCTGCTGGAGCTGGCCTATCACGGCCGTGACTTCCATCACGGCTAGGCCGTGATACATTCTGATCTTCTGGGTCCTTCTCATCACGCCCGTGAGGGCTATCACGGATGGGCCGTGATCCTTTTTGCCTTCGATCTGTTGGCTCATCACGGCCGTGACCCCTGTCATGGCCTGGGCGTGATCAATTCTGGTCTCACATCATGGCCATGATGGACATCAAGGGTAGGCCATGATCTCCTCTGACTTCATTTTCCATGCCCTTTTCACTCTTCATGCCTTCCTGACATGAAAACACTTGGCAAATCCATTAATTGTGATCTTTCTTCTCTTAATCTTCTCAATTATTCAAAAACAAAATTCAAAAACAAACTAAGAAGGGGAAGAAAACTTGGGTTACCTCCCAAGAATCGCTTATTTTCGGTCCTAAGCTTGACCATAGTCATTTCAATCCTTTGATGTTGGATCGAGGAGGGAAATTGCAACCTCTTGTTCAAGTGGATGTTCTCCAAGGTAGTGGTTCAGTCTCTGTCGATTGACCTTGAATGTTCCACGTTCCTGCTTCCAAACCTCGACGGCACCATACGGAAATACTTTCATGACTTTATATAGCCCAGACCATCTAGACTTGAGCTTTCCTAGGAATAACCGCAACCTCGAGTTGTAGAGTAGCACCAGTTCTCCTTCATGGAATTCTATACGAAGGATAAGCTTATCATGCCACCTCTTTGTTCTCTCCTTGTAAGATCTTGCGGACTCATAAGCATCCAATCTTAGCTCATAAAGATCATGAAGTTGAAGGATTCTCTTTTCCCCAGCGGCTTTTATATCAAAGTTTAGCATCTTAATAGCCCACAAGACCTTATGCTCAAGCTCGACTGGTAAGTGACATGGCTTCCCGTAAATAAGTCTAAAGGGTGTCATCCTAATAGGAGTCTTGTAAGCCGTATGGTAAGCCCAAAGAGCATCATCAAGCTTTAAGGACCAATCCTTTCTCGAACTTGAAACAGTCTTCTCTAGAATGCTCTTTATCTCTCGATTGGAAACTTCGACTTGGACACTTGTCTGAGGATGGTAAGGTGTAGCAACCTTATGAGTGACTCCATATTTGAGTATGAGTTTTTCAAATTGTTTTTCAATGAAGTACGATCCTCCATCACTAATAACTGTCCTTGGAATTCCAAACCTCGGAAAAATCACCTTCTTGAATAGTTTGATTACGGTTTTTGCATCACTTGTTGGGGATGAAATGGCTTCCACCCATTTAGAGACGTAATCAACGGCTGCAAGAATGAACTTATTGTTGCAAGAGGAAGGAAAGGGTCCCATGTAGTCAACTCCCCAAACATCAAATATCTCTACCTCTAACATCGTGTTGAGTGGCATTTCATGCCTCTTAGAGATGTTCCCCGTTCTTTGACATGGATCACAAGCAAGAACGAACATTCAGGCATATCTGAAAATATGAGGCCAGTAGAAACCGGCTTGAAGCACCTTGGCCGCCGTCTTTGAGGCACTAGCATGTCCTCTGTAAGATGAGGAATGACAACAACTCAAGATACTTGGAACCTCGACTTCTAGAATGCACCTTCTGTAAATGTTATCCGCATACTTGCGGAAAATGTAAGGCTCATCCCACACGTAGTTCTTGAGATCGGAAAAGAACTTCTTCTTCTGTTGATAATTGAACTCCGGTGGTAGAATCCCACATACAAAATAATTCATAAAATCCGCATACCATGGAGCATTTTCTCCCAAGATGGCGAACAGTTGCTCATCGGGGAAAGAATCATCTATAGGCAAGTTGTCCTTCTCATGTTCCAATGATTCAAGTCTAGATAAGTGGTCCGCAACCAAGTTCTCTGTCCCTTTCCGATCCCGAATCTCCAAGTCAAATTCTTGCAAGAGAATTATCCATCGGATGAGCCTTGGCTTTGCTTCCTTCTAAGTCATGAGGTACTTTAGTGCGGAGTGGTCTGTGTACACTATGACTTTAGACCCCACAAGGTATGATCTGAATTTCTCAAATGCAAAGACAACCGCAAGCAACTCTTTCTCAGTTGTGGCATAATTGGCTTGAGCTCCATCTAGAGTTTTGCTTGCATAGCATATTCCATGAACCTTCTTGTCTATCCTTTGTCCCAACACCGCTCCCATGGCATAGTCACTAGCATCACACATTACTTCAAACGGCTCATTCCAATCTGGTGTTTGCAAAATGGGAGCGTTGGTCAAGGCCTCCTTCAACCTATAAAATGTACTCAAACATTCCTCATTAAAAACAAATGGAACATCTTTTCATTAATAGGTTAGATAAGGGTTTAGAAATTTTTGAAAAATCTTTGATGAAACGCCGGTAAAACCCGGCGTGTCCCAAGAAACTTCTAACTCCTTTCACATTTACCGGTGGGGGCAATTTTTCAATAACATCAATTTTGGCCCTATCCACCTCAATACCTCTTCCAGAAATCAAGTGCCCAAGCACTATACCTTCTTTTACCATAAAATGGAATTTTTCCCAATTCAACACCAAATTAGTTTCTTCACATCGCTGCAAAATCTTAGACAAATTTTCTAAACAGACATCAAAGGTAGTTCCATAAACAGAAAAATCATCCATAAAAACCTCCATGATGTTTTCAATAAATTCAGAAAAAATTGCAGTCATGCATCTTTGAAAAGTAGCCGGTGCATTACATAGACCAAAAGGCATTCTCCTATAGGCAAAAGTGCCATAGGGACAAGTAAACGTGGTCTTTTCTTGATCACTAGGATGTATATGAATTTGATGAAAACCGGAATAATCATCCAAGTAACAAAAGTATGAATGCCTAGCTAACCTTTCAAGCATTTGATCAATAAATGGGAGAAGGAAATGATCTTTCCTTGTTGCCTTATTTAACTTCCTATAACCAATGCACATTTTCCAACCGGTTACCGTCCTAGTAGGGATTAGTTCATTATTTTCATTTTGAATAACAGTCATCCCCCTTTTCTTAGGAACCACATGCACCGGACTAACCCATTCACTATCGGAGATTGGATAAATAACCCCCGCATCTAACAACTTAAGCACTTCTTTCGTAACCACCTCTTTAATATTAGGGTTCAACCTACGTTGATGCTCAATGGATGGTTTATGCTCATTTTCCATTAAAATGCGATGCATGCAAAAAGAAGGATTTATGCCTTTAATATCATCAATTGTATATACTATCACCTTTCTATGCATTCTAAGCTCCCTAAGCAATTTCTCAGTTTCCAACTCATTCAAGCTAGCGTTTACAATCACCGGATAGTAAGAGTTAGGACCAAGAAATTCATACCTCAATGTGGAAGGAAGAGGTTTTAGTTCTACCTTAGGGGCTTCTTCATCTTTCAAATCCTTATTCTTTGGTTTCAACTCAAGTTTTTCTTTCTTTGTTTTGTTCGGAGAAATTTCCGGACTAGCCTCCAGGACGCGGGCGTAATTCCTTACTTCTCCTCCATGAGAATTTAAGTCTCCACCAATCAAACACATTTCCAATGGATCATCAACACAAGCTTGAGTGGATTCTTCTTTCACCGCTTGGTGCATTAAGTCAACCCTGCAACAAGAATCCTCAAAAGAAGGGTGTTTAATAGATTTAGCTAAATCAAATTCAACTTTATCAACAACCACAGTTAAAGTCAATTTTCTATTTTTAACATCAATAATTGCTTCTGCGGTAGCCAAGAATAATGGGGATTTGGGAATCCTCCTTCATTTCAAGTACCACAAAATCCGTAGGAATAGAAAATTTACCCACTCTAATTGGAACATCCTCCAAGATGCCTACAGGGAATTTGACGGACCGATCCGCCAATTGAAGGGAGATTGTTATGGGTTTTAGTTCACCCATCTCCATCTTCTTGCAAACAGAGAAGGGCATAAGACTAACACTAGCCCCCAAATCACAAAGAACTTTATCAAAACTAGTGTTACCAATCAAGCAAGGAATTGAGAAACTACCAGGATATTTTAATTTAGGAGGCAATTTATTTTGAATTAAAGCACTGCACTCCTCAGTTAAAGCTATTGTTTCATAGTCCTATAGCTTTCTCTTATTTGACAAGATGTCCTTAAGAAATTTAGCATATGAAGCATTTGTTGTAACGCCTCAGTGAAGGGTACATTAATGTACAATTTCTTAAGGACCTCTAGAAATTTTCCAAATTGCTTATCTAACTTGGCCTTAGCCAACCTTTGAGGGAAAGGTATAGGAGGTTGGTAAGGTGGTGGAGGGACATACTTAGACACTTTTTCACTAGGTTCTTCCTTTTCTAAGGGTTGTGTCTTAGTACGTTCCTCCTCCTCATCTACACTCTTATTATCACTCTCCCCTTTAGCCTCGGGATCCTCAAGTTTCTTACCACTCCTTAAACTCACAGCTTTATATTGTTCATTATTTGGGTTCCCTTCAGGTTGTCCAGGAAACTTGCCCAGTTGCCTATTTGAAATGCCCGCTTGTTGGGCAATTTGAGTTTCTAACATTTTGTTATGGATGTCTAAGTTATCTACCTTAGATGTTAACTCTTTTATTGCCTCGTTAACTGCCCTACCTTGTTGCCTAAAGTCTTCATTCTGCTTAGTTTGAGTAGCAACAAAACTTTCCATAAGAGACTCAAGTTTAGACTTTTGTACCTGAGGATACCCCGATGCTGGTTTCCTATTACCTTGACCTTCTTGGAATTCGTGGTCCAACGTGTTGTTGTAGTTCCCTATGAGAGATAAGGATTGTTCTTCCTTACTTGGTTGTAAGGATTTGGGGGAGCATAATTTGGAAACTTCGAGTTCGTGTCATACAAATGGTGACAAGAGTTCACTTGTTCTCCCGAAGCACCCGATCCAGGAGCAATACCATGTGGGCACCATTATGTCATGTCCCTGCGTTCCACAAATCTCACAAACAACATTAGTAGCACCTATTGAACTCACATTAGCCTTTTCAAGCTTATCAAAGCATTTATTCAATGAGTCAAATTTAGACATAATTAAATCATTACTATTCATTTCAAACTTACCCCCTGAAAGCTTTTTTGGGTTATTACGTCTTTCCGAACCCCATTGGTGATAGTTAGTGGCTATGTTTTCAATGATATTGAATGCTTCAGTCAGTGGTCTATTCATAAAGGCTCCACCAGCTACGGAGTTGAGTGACATCTTCGAAGAGTAATCCAATCCATTGTAGAAGGTATGCACTAACAACCACCTCTCGAGCCCATGATGTGGGCAAGACTCTAGTAATCCTTTGTAACGATGTGGGCAAGACTCTAGTAATCCTTTTGGAAGAAGCCGATGATCTGAGTTCGTAGGTAAGCAGTCTTGGATGGAGGGAAGAATTTCTCCAAGAATGCCTGCTCCAGTTGGTCCTAAGTTGACAAGGTATTAGTGGGCACTTGTTTCAACCAAGCTTTTGCCTTTCCAGTAAGAGAGGAGGGGAATAACCTCAAGCGAATAACATCAATCGGGGCACCTTGAATTCTTATTGCATCGGTGAACTCCAAGAATGTCTCCACATGATCAGTCGGGTCCTCCGAGGGTAATCCCCCAAATTGATGTTGCCTAATCATGCCAATTAACTGAGGCGGTATAGTGTAGTTCTCCGCCTCAATTTCTGGCCTAGAAATCCCAGTTTGCAAACCCCTAGCATTTGGGGCTGCATAGTGCTTCAGTGGTTTGGTATTCGGTACATTCGCCATGAGTGGAATAGGAATCAACCTTTCTCTTGCTCTTTGTCTTTGTAGTCTCCCACGTCTATGAAAAGCCCTTTCGATCTCGGGATCAACTTCAACAAGATTTCAAAGACTTTGGGATCTTTGCATAAAAGAGAAAAATACCTTCAAGAGAAAGATAGATACTCCAGGGAAAAAAAAAAGCAAAGAAAAAGAAATAGATAAAAAAATGTCCAGAAAAATCAATTTAAAAATTAAATTGAAATTAAAGAAAGCACAGTCTTCGGCAACGGCGCCAAAAACTTGATGGCTCGATTCCACAAGTGTACGGCTTCGTCGTCAAGTAATAAAAAGATCAAACCACAGAGACCGTGATCTTAAATAACAATTAATTATTAAATCAATTTAACTAAACTATATATAAAAAAAGATTTGGTTTCTAAAATAATAGTTAACTAGCAAATCAAATATTTAAAACGCAATCAATTCAAATCGCAATCAAATATAATCTAGGATTTTTCAATATCAAAAGAGATTTCCAAGAATTGGGTTACCAACAAGACTGTTCATGCTACTAAATTGACTACCCCTCTTGTTAATAATCAAAATTGCTTTGAAGGTGATTTTATCCTAAATAAGTTAATGTTCCCTCTCGGGATACAAGAACCGTGCCCGAATAAACCAACCCCTACTCTGGTGGTAATTGAATTTAAATCGAACCCTTTAAGCTTTGTGACAACTCAGTGAACCCTCGAAGGACCACTTCTAACTCTCGCGATTTAAGTCCTAAGTTTGATTCCTATAGATCCGATACCTAAGTTCTCAGCTAAGTTCGTCCTTAGAGTATCTACGACAAGCAAATAAGTGGCCACCGAATTTACAAGTAATTCAAGCAATAGGAATTAAATCGAAAGCAAAATTGAAATTAACAAGAAACAAAACGTCAATTTATCACAATAAACGAATCTTGGGCATAGCCCCAATTCCTAGAAATAAAACGACTACTCAAGCATTGCCATGTACATAGCAATCTTAATTAACAAAAGCATAAAAAAAACCTAAGAGAAGAAATTGAGAAGAAGAGAAATCCTAGTTTTTGCCTATGGGTAGCAGTCAAGAGGTCCCCATTTTCAAGCCTTAGAGTCCTATTTATAATGTAGGGTAACTTGAATTCAAAGTTGTTACAAAACCAGATCAAATCAGCAATTAAATTTCGAGATATTGCGCGTCACAATCGTGATGCCTGTCACGACCAAGCTGTGATGGGTTCTGACTTGGAGATGGCTTCGCTGTTTGGTCTGTCACGGCCGTGACCACCATCACGGTCTAGCCGTAATCATTTCTGCCTGTGAGGGTCTGGTTCAGTTGGCATGTCACGGCCGTGACCAGTTCTGAGTTTAACCTTCTTTCTTTTCAGCACTACTCAATCATGGCCGTGATGCCTATCACGGCCAGACCATGATGGGCTCTGTTTGGCTCATTTTTCTTGATTTTTCAAGCTCCGTCTTTGTGCAAGCTCCAACATAACTGATCCTGAGCATTTTAATCTTCAATTCTTGCACACAAACACCACAAAACCACCTTACCCGTTCCAAGGTAAAAACTAACAAAAATCAAATTAAATATGCCTAAACTATATGAAAATGCATGCAAAATGAGAAAGAAATATGAGGCATAATCACACTCATCAACGTGAAATATGCGTGGCCATGCGGAAGTGGACCAATATGTGATATTGGGCCCATTTATGATTACACCTCTACTTGGGGATCGATGGATGAATAATTGAACATAACAAGGATGACATTCTTATGCCTTGTGTTCAATTAAGACATATGGACGAAGGGACATTTACTGCACAATAAATTTTGATCGCGGTAAGGCTAAAATCGGATCACCGATACTCTTTCTAATTGGGTAGTAGTGACACATTGTGGAGCGGGCCAATTAATTAAATATGATTTAATTAATTTAAAGGTTATTGGACTTGTAGCGTACAAGGCCCAATAAGTAGACAATTAGGTCAAGAGGAGTATGTGGCTTATAAATAGACCATTAGTCTGGCTTTAAACCTGGTCTTGCTAACCTCGCCTCTCATAGCCGTCAGCTAGCACAGGACGCAAAGATCCGAACCCCGTTTGCTCGCGTTGACTGAGTAGAGGTGCTTCTCCTTCGTGGCATTTGTGATCACAGTGAAAGCACGCTTCAAGAGGGAAACAAAAATAGCCCTTTATGTGATTCATGTTTTTGTAATGCATGATCCATGGGGATGGTTTTCTTCCACCTTGAGATTTGATTTTAAAAGAGGATAATCTCATGAAAATCCCAACATTCTCCCCAAAAGGTCACAGGGAGTCCTGCATGGATCCTCAATGCTCTGGCAGTTTCTAAAATGTGCCTGTGCTTCCTCTCCATAACCCCATTTTGCTGAGGTGTGTAGGTGCAACTAAGCTCCATGATGATGCCTTTTCCTGCATAAAAATCTTGCATATGCCTAGAGGTAAACTCCAAGCCATTATCAGATCTAACCTTCTTAACTTGTGATGAGCTCGAATCCGCAGGTGTACGGCTTCGTCGTCAAGTAATAAAAAGATCGAACCACAGGGAGCGTGATCTCAAATAACTATTAATTATTAAATCAATTAAACTAGACAAGAAAAAGATTTGGAAAAGATTTGGTTTTTTTTAAAATAAGAATCAAGTAACAAATCAACTATTAAAATCACAATCCAACAAAAAAAAGGGAAGTAAATCAATTAGGGGTTTTTCAAATCAAAAGAGATTTCCAGGAATTGGGTTACCAACAAGACTGCTCATGTTACTAAATTGACTACCCCTCTTGTTAATTATCGAAATTGCTTTGAAGGTGAATTTATCCCAAATAAGTTAATGTTCCCTCTCAGGATACAAGAACCGTGCCCAATTAAACCAACCTCTACTCTCGTGGTAATTGAATTTAAATCGAACCCTTTAAGCTTTGTGACAATTCAGCGAACCCTCGAAGGACCGCTTTTAACTCTCATGATTTAAGTCCTAAGTTTGATTCCTATAGATCTGATACCTAAGCTCACCGCTAGGTTCCTCCTTAGAGTATCTATGACATGCAAATAAGTGCGCACCAAATTCAGAAGTAATTCATGCAATAGGAATTAAATCGAAAGCAAATTGAAATTAACAAGAAGTAAAACGTCAATTCATAATATAAAACAAGTCTTGGGCATACCCCCAATTCCTAGAAATAAAAACAACTACTCAAGCATTGTCATGTTCATAGCAAGCTTGATTAACAAAAGCATAAAAGAACCTAAGAGAAAAGAAGAAATTGAGAAGAAAAGAAATCCTAATTTTTGCCTAAGGTAGCAGCCCAAGGGATCCCCTATTTTCGAGCCTTATAGTTCTATTTATAATGTAAGGTAACTTGGGATAAAAACTGTTACAAAATCAGATCAAATCAACAATTAAATTTTCAGATTTTTCTCGTCACGGCCTTGATGTCTGTCACGGCCAGGTCGTGACAGATTCTGTCTTGGAAAACTTGTCATTGGTTGGCCTGTCACGGCCGTGATGGCCATCATGGCCTGACCGTGACATGTTCAGACTTTTGTGTACTTTTCTTTTCAGCCTTGCTCGATCATGACCGTGATGGCTGTCACGGCTAGGCCGTGATGGGCTCTGTTTGGCTCTGTTTTCTTGCTTTTCAAGCTCCGTCTTCATGTAAGCTCCATCATGGTTGATCCTGAACATTTTAATCTTCAATTCCTGCACATAAACACCACAAAACCACCTTACCTGTTCCAAGGTAAAAACTAACAAAAATAAAATTAAAAATGCCTAAACTACATGAAAATGCATGCAATATGATAAAGAAATATGAGGTGAAATCACACTCATCAAATTGTTTTCCAAATTGAGTTTTAATCATGTTGATAAACATAGGTAGAAGTTGCTCTACTTCAGATTTATATCTCATAAGATAAATCCAAATTGCTCTGCTATAATCATCAACTATAGACAGGAAATAATGAGCACCAGTTAAAGAAGGAGTTCTACAGGGACCCCAAATATCACAATGTATGAGTTCAAAACAACAATTAGTCTTTATTGAACTAAAAGTAAAAGGCAATCTAGACTGTTTTGCCCTTATACAAGCATCACAATGAATAATATCAATTTTATTAGCTAAGTCTAATCCTAAGGGTGTGATCTTAGCTCCCGAGGCATGTCCAAGCCTAGCATGCCAAAGTTGATCATCTGATTTGCTAGATGTTAAGGCAGTATTTCTGTCTTGGACAGGCTCAAGAAGATACAATCAACCTTTGTGGCTACCCTTCCCAATCACGGTCTTGGAATGCAAGTCCTGTATAAAACAAGAATTAGCAACAAAGGTCACATCACAATTGTACTTCTTTGTTAGCTTGCTTACAGATAATAAGCTGCACTTAAAATCAGGAATGTGAAGGATAGTGTCTAGATGCATTCCATTAGGTAAAACCGTTTTTCCTAAACCTTTTACAGGAACATCAGCACCGTTAGGAATATGAACACAATCATGATGATTTAAAGAAATTTCCTTAAGGATGCTAGAGTCACAAGTAATATGTTCTGTTGCACCAGAATCTATTACCCAAGGTTTATTAAAAACAAGATTACCTACCATATTGATACTTGTTTTAGCCTGTAACTTGGTTGATCCGGTTTCATGATCATTACTTAATTGTTGCAACAGTTTTTCATATTGTTGCATAGTGAGACCTGGTATAGGACTGGTGTTTGCAATTACTTGAGCTGCTTTGGTGGCTGGTCTTTTGTTGTTCCAGGGAGCTTTGTCTTTCTTGTTTGGTTTCCTCCAATCTTGAGGATATCCAACAATTTGCCAGCACTCAACTTGAGTGTGTCCTATTTTCTGACAATGCTCACACTTAGGCCTTTCTTTCCTGTTACCTTTTTGATCATTGTTGTTATACTTAGTGTTGAGTTTGAAAAGCAGTTGCCTCCATCACTGGTTTGTGCATTGATGAGATGAGTCTTTGTTGCTCATCTTCTGCAACTAGGTGGTAGGCATGTCCAAGAGTGAAGGTTGGTGCCATGCTAAAGATTTGAGTCTTGACAGTGTTAAACACATCATCAAGACCCATGAGGAAATCATATAATTGTTCCCTCTCACGCATTTGAGAAAGATTCTTTTGGAGATCACATCTGCATCCACCACATACACACTTGGGCCAGGGAGAAATTGACAAAATTTCATCCCACAGTCCCTTCAACTTAGTGTAATATGCAGGTACAGAAAGTTTCTCTTGTTTTAGAAGAGCAATGGCACGCCTTAACTCATAGATTCGAGGAGCACTACCTTTTGTTTCGAGTCTCCTTGTCCATGCCACTTTTAAGCCACCCTTTCACCATGGCATTGCAACGGATCCAATGAGCAAGGTTTCACTAGTGCAACCAGTGCTTTTTACGTCAGTTAAAATTGATTTTTAACGTCAGAATACTGTCTGACGTAAATACATCTGACATTAATAGTTAATATTTTAACGTCAGTTGAGAACTGACGTTAAATATAAAACTATTAACGTCAGTTGTAATAAACAACTGACGTTAGTTTTAACAAAATTAACATCTGTTGTGTTAAAGAACTGACGTTAATAGTTTTATGTTTAACGTCAGTTGTTTAAACAACTGACGTTAATTTTGTTAAAACTAACGTCAGTTATTTATTAAAACTGACGTTAATAGTGTACTGTATATTTTATAAAATACTATTAACGTCAGTTGTTTGATACAACTGACGTTAATAGATTTTTTTTTAAAAATTCAGTTTTAAAATATCACTCCCCTCAGCTATCCCTGCATTCAGTAAATATCCCAGTAACACAGAATATCACACACATTACAGAATTGCAAAGGAAAAATGGAACAATGGGGGGACTTAAAACCAAAACCCATGTATAGGAAAAACATAACTATCTACAAGTGTATATATATATATATATATATATATATATATATATATATATATATATATAAATTTTAGTCTATAATGTCTAAAAACAAAACTACCAATCTAAGGATATATATATATATATATATATACATGTTATTAATTAGTTTCTAAAGTCTAACAAAAGAACTATTCATCTAAGTATTGCGGAGGTATCTTGTCAATTCCTTTTTCAGCCGCATACTTGAAGAAGAATTCAGCGAAGCATATCCTCAAGTCTCTAAACTCATCTTCGTGAAGAGGAGATTGGTCGTTAAATGCCTACACATGTTCAAATAATAACAATAACATCAACGCAAGTCATCTTCAAAACTATAATATATAATTTAACAAGTTGTTTAAATATTACCTTATTCCATCCATCCGTAATAGATGCGGAGACTATGTTCAGCATATGAAGCATCACATAAAAGCCGCACGACCACCCGTCATTTTGAAATCGAGACTACCAACAAAATTAATTTCAATGTCAGTTGAATATACATATAAATTAGTAATTATATATAATATTAATTATTTGATAAATAAACTACCAAACCTTGAGGATGGTCCATTCAGGATTTGCTTTAGCCTTAGAAGTCCTACTTCTCCCGTTGGCGCAACTTATGCTACTCGCCTTCAGCGCGCTATCATAAACAAATAATCATGTCAATTAACAAATTCATATATCATGTATGTAATCCTCTACCCCGTTTCCTATGAGCCTGTGATGTCTGTATGGACAAAAAAATGATAAAATAGAGGGTTGTAATATTATAAACTTACATTAAAAAGAAGGACTAAAGATAGTATATAACATGTAAACTTACACTAGAATCAGGCGTAGGCATGATCGGGTCCTGCGTAGCCCCCACAATGTCCTCCCGTGCATGTGGGCTATCCGACTGATCCATATGTATGCCTGTTCAGAAACAATATATATTTATTAACATAGGTTATAACTCAAAATAAATACAGAAGTATAAATAAAAATAAATGTATACTAAGTTTAAACTACCTATATCAATATCCCTTCGTGATGATCATCACGAGTGGCATGTACATCGTCCACCTGTGTCTCCTCGATTATAGTAGGCATATTTGTTGAAAAAGAAGGAGTCTCGGGAATATCAAGATTTGAATCTTGATTTTCATCACTACCATTATACATGCTTTTTCCTTGGAGAACCACAGACAACCTTTTGTTAGAAGGATCAGTGATGTAGAACACTTGTTTTGCTTGGGAAACCATTATGAAAGGCTCATTTATATGACCTAACTTGTTGAGGTCTACCAATGTGAACCCCAATTCGTCGGTTTGTACACCACCGTTACTATCAACCCACTTACATTTAAAAATCGGGACCGTAAGCTTAGTGTAATCGAGCACCCAAATATCTTCAATATATCCAAAGTAAGGTGTCGGTGCTTTAACGTGTTTTGTGTCCTTTGCACTAGAGAAGTGCATTGCTTCGGCCACGATCATAACCCCACTATTTTACCTTGTACTCTTGTTATCTTGTTCCTTTGTATAAAAGGAAAAGTTATTTATGTCGTATCCGCTCCAACATATGACGTTGAAGCTAGGCCCACGTGCTAGCCATCTTACATCATCAGAAGCAGTACTACCATCCTTAAGCATTTCTTCCTTGAACCATGGTAAGAAAGTCTTGTTATGCTTGTTCAACAACCACCTTTCGCTCATTCGAGGGTATTCTTGATTGACTTTTCTTTTATGTTCAAATAAGAAAGGCTGAACACATTCGATGTTATTCAATACATACAAATGCGCTTGAAGCACTTCCTCCCGACCCTTGCAATTAATTCTTAAGCCATGTGTACCCTTACCTTGACATCTGATCTCATCATGCCGAGGCTTAGGAACCCCTATAGGATCCGTGTTATGAAGGTAGTCCGAACAAAACTCAATAGCTTCTTCTGCAACATACCTTTGAACAATAGATGCTTCCGGACGATGAGGATTCTTCACGTACCCTTTCAAGATCTTCATGTAGCGCTCAACTGGGTACATCCATCTCAGAAAAAACGGCCCACATAATCTAATCTCCCTCACCAAATGAACAATTAAGTGAACCATTATGTCGAAAAAGGAAGGAGGAAAATACATCTCCAATTGGCACAAGATTGTAGCAGCCTCAACTTCCAAGTCATCCAACATACGGGGGTCAACGACTTTGCTACATATAGAAATGAAGAATGAGCACAACCGAGTAATGGCATGTCTCACATTTTTTGGAGCAATACCATGAATAGCAACGGGCAGAAGTTGTTGCATCAAGATGTGACAATCATGAGACTTTAAGCCAACCAATTTAAGATCACTAGAGACAAGCCTCTTCATATTTGAAGAGTAACCATGTGGAACTTTGATGCCCTGAAGACACCCGCAGAAACTTTGTCTCTCTTTTTTTGACAAAGTATGACATGCTGGCGGCAAATAAGTCTGCTTACCATCCTCAACAACTGGATCTAACTGCTCTCATATACCCATAGCAACGAGGTCGAGACGAGCATTCACACCATCCTTTGTCTTGCCCTGAATGTTGAGAAGCGTCCCGATCACACTATCACACACATTTTTCTCCACATGCATCACATCAATGCAGTGTCTGACATCAAGCTTGCGCCAGTATGGAAGATCAAAGAATATCGACCTCTTCTTCCATATGTTTTTCTCAGCAGCTTTACCTTTCTTTTTGGACTTGCCGAATATAACATCGATGCCCTTTACCCTCTGATAAACCTGCTCTCCAATTAAGGCCGCCGGCGCTTCTTCTGTCTCTTGGCATCCATTAAAAGCTTTTTTCATCTTACGATATGGGTGATCACGTCTAATAAATCTCCGATGCCCAAGGTAAACCGTCTTCTTTCCATGATGCAACTGAGTGTAGCATGTGCCTTCTTCACATATAGGGCATGCTTTATGCCCCTTGACACTGCATGCCGGACAAGTTACCGTATGCTGGAAAGTCGTTGATGGTGCAAAATAACATGGCACAAAGCTTGAAAGTCTCATGAGAATACCCATCAACTACATCAACACCTTCCACCCACAGTGTTTTCAAGTCTTCAATCAAGGGACCTAGATAAACATCTAAGTCATTTCCCGGTTGCTTTGGGCCCGAAATTATCATAGACAACATCATGTATTTGCGCTTCATGCATAACCAAGGGGACATGTTGTAAATTATCAACAGAACAGGCCATGAACTATGAATACTACTCATGTTACCATAAGGATTCATTCCATCCGTAGCAAGTCCAAGCCTTAGGTTTCTTGGCTCATCGGCGAAATCCGGAAACATAGTATCGATATTCTTCCATTGCATAGAATCAGCAGGATGACAAACCTTTCCATCACGTTTCCTCTCATCATTATGCCATCTAAGATTCTTCGCATCTTTCGTATTGGCAAACAATCGCTTGAACCTTGGAATTATTGGAAGATACCACAACACCTTCGCAGGAGGACCCTTTTTTCTCACATCATCAAGATCATCATCATCATCACCACCCTTCACTTTGTATCGTGATAACCCACATTTGGGGCAATCGTGATTGTCTTCCTGAACACCGGTGTACAATATGCGATCATTGAGGCATGCGTGTATCTTCTTATACTCCATACCCATAGGACACAATACCTTCTTGGCCTCATAGTTACGGTCAGGCAATGTGTTGTCCTCCGGAAGCAAGTCTTTCAACACTTCAAGCAATTCCGTGAAGCTTTTATCGGTCCAACCATTTCTCGCCTTCACACAAACCAATTTTAGCACCACCGACAACCGTGTATGAGTAGTACACCCTGGATATAAAGTCTTATCCGCATCACCGTGCAACCTATCATACACATGAGCTCGATGAAAAGATTCTTGTCCAATATCACGGATCATGTCCTCTACTCGATCATCCTCCATATCTATGTCAACGTCCTCACTTTGGGAGACACTCGCCGTACTACTCAACAACACATCACCATGCCATATCCATCTTGTATAACTCAAGCAAATCCCTTCACAAATCAAATGAGTACGTATATCCTTCACCGTACATTTCCTCGTATTCAAACACTTGACACAAGGACAACAGAACATTCCATTACTATTAGGAACATTCCTTTGAGAAAATTCTATAAATTCTCCCACCCCCTTCAAATACTCAGCACTAGTGCGCTTACAAACCATCCAACTACGATCCATAACTAGATAGGTCCTGTAGATATAAAAAACATATATCCAATATAAGGACAATATGGGAGATTTAAAACTATAGTTTTTGAAGATTGCCAAGCACTGGTCACGGCCTGGCAGTGATGTCCATCACGGCCGTAACGCATTCAATCGAACTGCAGACCATCACAGGCAGAACTGATCACGGTCTAGCCGTGATGAGCATCACGGCCGTGACAGATCAACCAGCAGAGCAACATGCACTCAAAACCAAAAATAGAGACATTCCAAACAACTCAAACTCATGGTTTCAAGTTTCAACTACTGAGACTACAATTTCAACATACACTCAAAACCAAAAATAGAGACATTCCAAACAACTCAAACTCACAGTTTCAAGTTTCAACTACTGAGACTACAGTTACAACATACACTCAAAACCAAAAATAAAAAAATGTACCCTAAAGACTCACCAGAA
This sequence comes from Sophora flavescens, assembly GCA_030762895.1. Taxonomy (NCBI): domain Eukaryota; kingdom Viridiplantae; phylum Streptophyta; class Magnoliopsida; order Fabales; family Fabaceae; genus Sophora; species Sophora flavescens. Next base: position 158,925,557 of record CM061067.1, on the reverse strand, counting down.
ATAGGTTCTCGCGTGGTGGTGGGTGATCAGCCTCTGGCTCATCTAGTTTTATAACTAGTAAGACTGTGGTTTATGTGCTAATTATTCGAGTTCAATCTCGTTTTCACCCAAATTTGGATTTAATTGTCCTCAAGCAACATTTTGAGTCTCTTAGGTAGTTTTAGGATATTTTAGTTAATTTTGAGTCAAATAAGGCATTCACTGCTATTTCATGTTTTCAGGTTAATAAGAAAAGCAATTCTGGAAATATTCGCCCCGCGAGAGGCTGCTCGTCTCGCGAATCCTGAAGACCAGCAGGTGATGAGAAGACCCTGAAGGACAGAGACCATCACGGCCTAGCCGTGATGAAGGTCACGGCCGTGACAGACTAGAGTTTGAAGTCTCGCCTCGCGAATCTTCATCTCGCCTCGCGAGAATCCAATTTTGAACTGGCGCTACTTTTAATTTCGCGTTGCGAGAGGCTACTCGCCTCGCGAGCGCGCGCAGAATCTGAAATCTATAAATTGTTGTTTTAGGGCAGATTGAAGGGACCTTTTTGTTAACCATTTTGTTTTAGAGCGTTTTGAGACGAATCCTTGTTCTCTGGAGCTGCGTCTCCTTATTTTCTTTTTCTCTTTTACAAACACGATGAACTCTGATTGTTTGTGCGTTGTTATAAGCATGTGGAACTAATCCCCTTGTCTAAGGGATCAATGAAACCACCCATGACGGTGTAGAGTTCAATGTGATATATGTTTCTCTCCTTTATCTCAATTATTGTTTTCCAATTCTGAATTTATTGCGTTGATCATATGCATGCGTGATTGACTAGTTAACGTGATGAGGCTTGATAGGCAATTCGCGTTTAGAACTTGAATTGGGATCACTGATTGAATATTGCACGAGAGTGAGTAGGAGATCAGTGCAACCTTATAGGAACCAGATTTAATAGAGTTTGATGATTGGGTTATGAGACCTAGTAAGTAATTAACTCAATCGTTGAATACGTCCTATTGAGTACGATAGTGTCATTTGGAGAATTTGGGGGTCCTGGTTGACATTGTAATTTAACCTAGGGAAGGAATCATCATCACTTGGGTACTATGCATGATTGGGTAGGTGGATTTGTGACCTTAGATGTTTTAATTCCAGATTTTAATACCTTATCTCTAATTGATTTGTTAATTTAGATTGCGATGCTATTTTCTCTCTCCCCTCAACCACTTGTTTTTACTTGGTCAAACGTATCGAACTCCTTGCAAATTGGTAGAATTGGTAGCCCAATCCCTGTGTCCGACCTCGGTAATTACTTACCGTGTTTTATTACTTACGACGGCCCGGTACACTTGCCGGTGACTCAACAAGTTTTTGGCGCCGTTGCCGGGGATTGGCACAACCAATTTTCCTAATTTTTGGGAAGTTTGATTATTTGGTTAAGCTATTTTTATTTTTTATTTTTTTATTTATTTACTATTATTTCTCTCTACTTCTTTGATTCCACTTGGTCTTGCCTAGCTTTTGTATGCGAGGTACCCTTTCAGAAGAGGACTTGCTATTTGATTCGGAGATCACCAGGATCGAGAAGCGATTAAGGAAAGAAGCCAGAGAACGAAAGAGGCTTCAAGCAATTAATTTTGAGAGGATGGCCGAAGAAAACCCTCCTCCTTGTTACAAGCCTCTCTTCGAGTACGATCTATCCAATTTGGATGATTGTGCTTCTTCTATTGTGAGGGGCAACCTCAATACAGATTCCTTCAGAGTGGAATGATGTGTCACAGCCCAGATCCGTGAGAATCAATTTGATGGGAGTGGCAAACAGGACCCTCATAGACACATCACTCGCTTCCTTGAAGCTTGTGACATGCAGAAGACAAGAGGAGTTACTCAAGATGAGTTTCGCTTGCGGCTATTCCCTCTCTCTCTTAGGGATGTCGCTCGCGATTGGTTTGACAGCTTGGATCGGAACAGTATCAGAGCATGGGAGCAAATGGCCCAAAAGTTCCTCACTAAGTATTTTCCTCCTCAGAAAGCGGCACAAGCAAGAGTTGCCGTCACATCTTTCAGGCAGACAGAAGATGAATCTTATAATGAAGCTTGGGAGAGGTACAATGTGCTCTTGAGAAGATGTCCTTCAGCTTTATTTGACCCGGTCTCCAAGGTTCAACATTTCTTTAACGGGTTAAGGGAGCGCTACCAGATGAATTGTGATGCCGCAGCTGGCGGTTCTTTTTCCTATTTATCAGCTGAGGATGGATGGGCGTTATTGGAGAAGATGTCATACAATGATTACAACCATGGTAGGGAAACCTCAAGTGGAGTCAGTTCTGCAACAATAGAAGCCATTCTAGAGCAAAATAAACTGTTGAAGATGCAGAATGCGGCATTGTCTGGGAACAAGAAGGTTAATGTGATACACGAAGGAATGCCTCCGGGTTGTGATAATTGTAATGGAGATCATGACATTCAGAGCTGTCCGTTCAACTTCTCTCAAGAACATGTGGACTCATGCCACAATTTCTATGACAGCGTGCCCCAGAACAACTATCAGAGGAACAGACGGAATGATTATAGTCAGAATCAGAATAGGGGTTATATGAGGAGAGACCATCCGAGTTTCGCTTGGAGTAATGCTAGTGGTGGTCTAGCCGGGCAACAACAACCTCAACAGAATTGGCAACAACAACCTCAACAGGGTCAGAGGCCAAACTATGGAATCCATCAACGCAATACTCAGCAGGCTCTTCCGGGGCCTAATCAATTGCAAATAACTGATGGTGGAAGGCAACCTTCGGAGTTGGCTATAGAAAAGACAAATGCGGCAATTGAGAAGTTGTCAATCAATACAAGCACAACCATTGACAAGTTGGCAGCTCATATAGGGTCAGCAATTCAGAATCTAGAGACGCAAATTGCTCAACTCGCAAAGCAACTGAATGAGCGTCTCCCAGTCACTTTCCCATGTGATACCGAGAACAACCCTAAGAACCAATGCAATGCCATAGCAACTAGAAGCGGTAGGGTGTTGGGATATAATAGGGGTGCAACTAGTTCTTAGGAAGTTGGGGAAGAACAACCATATGTTGAGGAAGAGCAACCTGAGAAAGAGGAGTTGGCAAGTGACAAGGCACCAGAGCAAGGGGAAGGTTAAAACTTGTAGATGAAGAGTTCCGAAAAAAGAAGTAGGTTGAGCCCAAAGACCTCCCGCCCTACATGAAGGTACCATATCCTGAAAGATTGAAGAAGCCTCTGCAAGATAAACAGTTCAGTAAATTCCTTGATGTCTTCCGCAAACTTCAAATTAACATTCCATTTGCGGAAACCTTGGAACAAATGCCATCTTATGCCCGGTTTATGAAGGATCTTCTCTCCAAGAAGCGGAAATTAGTAGATGATGAAACGGTTGCTTTGACCGAGGAGTGTAGTGCCATTCTTCAAAGAAAACTACCTCCAAAGTTGAAGGATCCCGGTTCTTTTTCTATACCATGCACCATTGGGGAGATGACTCTAGGGAAGGCATTGTGTGATCTAGGGGCAAGCATCAACTTGATGCCCCTCTCTATTATGAAGAATTTGGGGATCAAAGAAGTCAAAGATACACGGATGTCACTCCAACTAGTCGATCGTTCTATAAAATATCCTTATGGGGTGGTCGAAGATTTGTTAGTGAAGGTGGACAAGTTCATATTTCCGGCGGATTTTGTGGTGCTTGATATGGATGAAGACGCCGAGATCCCTCTCATTTTGGGTAGGCCTTTCTTGGCCACTGGGCATGCCTTGATAGATGTGCAACCAGGGAAACTCACTCTAAGGGTGCAAGATGATAATGTAGTCTTCAATGTCTTTGAAGCAATGAAGCACCCCGCTGAGAAGTCGGATGTGTATCGAGTGGATATGGTGGACTCAATTGTCAAGACAAAGGCCACTAGAGAAGCCCATGGTTCTTCACTTGCACAAGTGTTGGTAAAATCCCATGATGATGATAGTGAGGAAGAAGACCCTTTGGGGGATGAGGACTATTTTGAGTGCTTAAAAAACATGGAAGCCTTACCGAGTCTCCCAAAGGATGAATGTGCAAGGGAAAAGCTCAACAAAGAATGAATGAAAGAAGCTGTGCGTAAGGAAGTGATTAAACCTTTAGATACCGGAATCATCTATCCAATCTCGGATAGCAATTGGGTTAGTCCAATTCATGTGGTCCCAAGGAAAGGTGGCACAACTGTGGTGATCAATGAAAGCAATGAGTTGATCCCAAAAAGGACCATCATGGGGTGGAGAGTATGTGCCGACTATAGAAGGCTTTTGAACTTAAATGAGTTGTCCGAGATCCGCATGCAAGCACATGAAAATGCAAGAATCTACAAAGAGCGGACTAAGGCATGGCATGACAAGCACATCTTGACTAGAAAGTTTGAGCCCGGACAAAGGGTACTTCTTAATGGTTCAAGGTTGAGACTCTTTCCTGGGAAGCTAAAATCAAGGTGGTCGGGACCATTCAAGGTCCTCCAAGTTTTTCCGCACGGAGCAGTAGAACTAGAAGGGGCCTCTGGCAACTTCACGGTGAATGGGCAAGGGTTAAGGCATTACCATGGGGAATCAATCCCAAATGACAAGCAAGTTCTTCTTCCGGATTAACCCTTAGGGGTGACTTGAGTCAGGCTCGGGATGTTAAACAAGCGCTACTTGGGAGGCAACCCAACCTAGATATCCTTATTTTTAGTTTCTGTCATTTTCTCTTCTGAAGAAAGAAAAAAAATTAAAAATTAAAAAAATAGAAAAATCAGATTCGCCCCGCGAATCCCCAGTGGCCTCGCGAGACAGAAGCCCTGCATCTCAGAGGCTTGCTCACGCTTCTGTCTCGCGTCGCGAGATCCACTTTCGCCACGCGAATCTGGGCATAATCAGCTGTTGGAATTCCAGATTCGCCTCGCGAGCTATTATTCGCCTCGCGATTCTGGAAAGTATGAAGAACAATTTTTCCAGATTCGTCTCGCGAGTGAGGTATCGTCTCGCGAATCTGCAATTAAGGTTTTAATTTGCAGAAGTTCTTCCGGGAGAGGCCTTTGGCCCAGCAGGAGGGTCGGGTGCCCAGAGGATGAGGATGCAACCGTAGAAGAACTTTCCTTGGAAGTGCCCACCTACACTACAACTTGATCAGGGAGCACCTTCTCCTTTCCTTCACTCTTATTTTATATTATGTTCTTTCATTGAGGACAATGTATGCCTTAAGTGTGTAAGTGTGTGTGGGGAGGGGGGGACCAATGGCTTTGTTTTTGTTTTCTTTCCCTTTTTCCATTTGTTTTTGAATGCCGCTCTTGAATAATTTGAGAAGATCAAGAGTATGTGTGTGAGTGTTGTGTCGGCAAGCTTGGTGGATTTTAATTAAATTTAGCATAGATTGACAGCATGAATTATGTTGACCATTGATGATTTCCCCCTAGGTTCTGAAAATCAAAAAATTGATCCCCATGTGAAAAATTGAAAATTGAACTTTGAGAAATTTTATTGTGATTGCTTGATTTATGACAAGTTTGGGGTGAAGGGGTGCACATACTAGGAATTGTATCTCGGTCAAAAAATTTGCAAAAAAATGTCCAGGAGAGGATTTGAGCCTCCAACATTGTTTTTGATTGTGTGAATCACTTTTAAGTTGCACATTCCCGGATTTGCTTGAATCTCTTAATGGTTTGCATGTTTATGTGTTGCATCAAATGATTTAGGCAATTTTCTTTGAAATAGCTACTTGGCCTAAAAAGAACCATCCCTAATGCATGTTCCCTAGTTAGCCACATTGAGCCTAATTGGCCTATTGTTTCTTGATGACCTTATGTTATAAGCCAAAAATCTGGAAAAAAACCATGTTAACCCAATCTTAGGATTAGGAGAGCATGGAAACTTAGCAAGAGAAGGGTTGTAAGAAACTAAGTTTGGGGTGGCTACAAGGTTTGATATGTCATTCTGGGTTGAGAAAAATAAAAATAAAGGTTGAAGCCAAAGGCAAGAATTAAAAAAAAATGGTATCAAAGGAAAAGGGTTGTAGTCACCCAAGGCAAAAAGAAAAATGGAAAAAAGGAATTTGAGTGGAGATTCAATGTGTCAAATGTTCGTGCTCTCTTAATTCCTAGGGACTTAAGCCTAGTACCTTTGAATAATCCTACCCTTAGCCAGGCCCCATTACAACCTTTAAAAGACCTTTTGATGTTGCATGCATGTTCTCGTGGGAACCTTGATTGAGATAAAAAGCAAATCCATGGAAAGTGCTCTTGAAATGTGAAATTGAGTGAAAAGTTGATAGCCTAGACAAATTGAGCGAATGAGTGAAATATTACATGCCCTTGTGAGGAAAGCAATTGTTTGAAATTGGTGATCTCCCTTTTTGTGTGTAACTTGGATCCTCAACTTAGATTAATGATTGCATGAATGATGAAGTTCTCAATTGTTTAAAGTAAATGAATGTGGGGATTACATTGATGCAAGGGGGGAAAGCATTGAAGAAAAACTGTTTTGTTAAGATTGCACGAAATTTGTGCAAAATTCATTGAATCCTTTAAGCTTGCCAAGTCATGAGTCTTTTTGAGTTTTAGCTTGCTTGGGGACAAGCAAGGTTTAAGTTTGGGATATTTTGATAAGCCTCTGGCTCATCTAGTTTTATAACTAGTAAGACTGTGGTTTATGTGCTAATTATTCGAGTTCAATCTCGTTTTCGCCCAAATTTGGATTTAATTGTCCTCAAGCAACATTTTGAGTCTCTTAGGTAGTTTTAGGATATTTTAGTTAATTTTGAGTCAAATAAGGCATTCACTGCTATTTCATGTTTTCAGGTTAATAAGAAAAACAATTCTGGAAATATTCGCCCCGCGAGAGGCTGCTCGCCTCGCGAATCCTGAAGACCAGCAGGTGATGAGAAGACCCTGAAGGACAGAGACCATAACGGCCTAGCCGTGATGAAGGTCACAGCCGTGACAGACTAGAGTTTGAAGTCTCGCCTCACGAATCTTCATCTCGCCTCGCGAGAATCCAATTTTGAACTGGCGCCACTTTTAATGTTCGCGTCGCGAGAGGCTACTCGCCTCACAAGCGCGCGCAGAATCTGAAATCTATAAATTGTTGTTTTAGGGCAGATTGAAGGGACCTTTTTGTTAACCATTTTGTTTTAGAGCGTTTTGAGACGAATCCTTGTTCTCTGGAGCTGCGTCTCCTTATTTTCTTTTTCTCTTTTACAAACACGATGAACTCCGATTGTTTGTGCGTTGTTACAAGCATGAGGAACTAATCCCCTTGTCTAAGGGATCAATGAAACCACCCATGACGGTGTAGAGTTCAATGTGATGTATGTTTCTCTCTTTTATCTCAATTATTGTTTTCCAATCCTGAATTTATTGCATTGATCATATGCATGCGTGATTGACTAGTTAACGTGATGAGGCTTGATAAGCAATTCGCATTTAGAACTTGAATTGGGATCACTGATTGAATATTGCACGAGAGTGAGTAGGAGATCAGTGCAACCTTATAGGAACCAGATTTAATAGAGTTTGATGATTGGGTTATGAGACCTAGTAAGTAATTAACTCAATCGTTGAATACGTCCTATTGAGTACGATAATGTCATTAGGAGAATTTGGGGGTCTTGGTTGACATTGTAATTGAACCTAGGGAAGGAATCATCATCACTTGGGTACTATGCATGATTGGGTAGGTGGATTTGTGACCTTATATGTTTTAATTCCAGATTTTAATACCTTATCTCTAATTGATTTGTTAATTTAGATTGCGATCCTATTTTCTCTCTCCCCTCAACCACTTGTTTTTACTTGGTCAAACGTATCGAACTCCTTGCAAATTGGTAGAATTGGTAGCCCAATCCCTGTGTCCGACCTCGGTAATTACTTACCGTGTTTTATTACTTACGACGACCCGGTACACTTGCCGGTGACTCAACAGTGGGGAGAGGAGCTCGAGTGGTGGCCAACGTTTGATGTGGTTACTGAGAGCAGAGGGACAAGGAGAGTTAGTGCGCGGGAAGGGGAAAGAGAGATGTCAAGTTATTGCAAAGAATGAGCGGGAAAGACAGAGTTAGGGTTAAGAGTGTACCTCACGGTGGTGGCGAAGAAGCCCTCGCGGTGGTTGCGGTGGAGATGAGCTCGCGATTAGGGCAGAGTGAGAGTGAGAGTGAGAGTGAGGGTTGAGAGTGAGGGTTGAGCGTGATGAAAAGAGAAAAGAGACGTACAGAGCGAAGTGCAGAAGGCGCGCGGGTGTAAACGTTATAATCAAAATAAAACAACATTTTACGTCAGTTGTTTGTAAAAACTGACATTAAAGGTCATATATTTAACGTCAGTTGTCTTAAGAAACTGACGTTAAAAATTAAAAAAACTTTTAACGTCAGCTGTTGAAGACAACCGACGTTAAAAGTGTATACGTTTGTCCAAAAACATTAATTCCTTTGACTACTGTGCTACCTACCCCTGAGCATTAATTTTATAGATCAGTTTTCAAGAAAATCAGTCTCTCTTCTCTATATAAAGTACCATTCTTCTCAGATCGGCTGTGTCTGACCTCTTTCTTTTCCTCTATATTTCGTGCGTTTTCTATTCCTTCACAAAATGGCTCTGAGACTTTTGTTATTTCTTCCTATACCTAGACTTAAAGGTCTCTGTCTTATTGGTAAAACTTGAGGTTGAGTAAATCACGTAACATGGATGGTAAGGTTGTGTAAATCACGTAATGTGATTCCCACACTTTATTTCATCCCAGTCATCCCTTTCACTCTGCTTTGGCCGCAAGTGACTGTGGATTCAAGACGATGCATCAAGGAATTCCAGTGAAGGAGGTGATGCAAAGATCCCTTTCACTTTGCTTTCACTGCTAGTGACTGTGGATTCACGTGCGATGCATCATGGAATTCAAGTGAGGGAGGAGATGCATCCATTAATTGGAGTTTGTGAGGATAGGACTGAGAAGAATAAATGATGTTGAAGCAGAAACTTTTTTATATTTTAGGGATTTGTTGCAGAAATTTTTTATCTTTTAATCATGTTATTGTAATTAACTTATGAATCGCTTCAATGAGATACGATTTGATTATACATATATAACTTGTTTTATGTTAAGTGTTTATTTATTTTAATTTGCACAATAATTTGTTTACTAATTCAATCAAATTAATTAAGATTAAAAATAAACTTGTTTAAAAAAAAAGTTTAGAAATAAACTGCACTATATATATGGAGTGACCTGCGTTAAGGGTGACAACAGGGCATTTCAGATAGGGATATAGGATTATTTACGTCAGGTATTTATATAATTGAAGTAAAAATCAAACTTTTAACGTCAGTTGTATAAACAACTGACGTTAAAAATAAATATTTTTTATTTTAAAAACAATTTTAACGTCAGTTGTTGAAGACAACTGACGTTAAAAGTGTATAAGTTTCTGCAAAAAAATTTATTCCTTTGACTACTGTGCTAACCCATGCACCTTGTAACTTAATCCTCTTAATGAGCATTAAGTTTATAGATAAGTTTTCAAGAAAATCAGAGAGCCTCTATTCTCTATATAAAGTGTCATTCTTCTGTATCAGTCTGTAAATACACCATCTTCTTTTCCTCTATATTTCGTGCGTTTTCTATTCCTTCACAATATGGTTCTATCACATTTGAGACTTTTGTTATTTCTTCCTATACCTAGACTTAAAGGTCTCTGTCTTAATGATCAAAAAACTTCTGAGGTTGAGTAAATCACATAATATGACTCCCTCACTTTATTTCATCTCCTCCCCAAGAGATTGCGGATAAAGCACAGATGGAGCATCTAGGACTTCAAATGAGGGAGGGGATCGATGCATCCATTGGATTTTCTGAGGACAGGACTGAGAAGAAATTGATATTGAAGCAGAAACTTTTTAATATTTTAGTGCTATGTTGTAGAAATTTTTTATCTTTTAATCATGTAATTGTAACTTATGAATCGCTTCAATGAGATACGATTTGATTATACATATAACACTTTTATGTTAAGTGTTTATTTATTTTAATTTTCACAAGAATATGTTTACTAATTCAAGCTAATTAATGAAGATTAAAAATAAACTTGTTTAATATTTACACAAGTTCTTTACACAACTGACGCAAATAGTGATTTAATATTTACAAACTGCCACCACCTCATTTTTAACGTCAACTTAATTTATGACTGCCAAGTTCCCGTATATTACATTATTTCCAATATTCATTCTGCACGTTTATAATATATAGGATTATTTACGTCAGCTATTTATTTAACTGAAGTAAAAATCATACTTTTAACGTCAATTGTATAAAAAGCTGACATTAAAAATAAATATTTTTTATTTTAAAAACACTTTTAACGTCAGTTGTATTAAACAACTGACGTTAAAGGTGTATAAGTTTCTGCATTCATTCCTTTGACTACTGTGCTACTTACCCATGCACCTTGTAACTTAATCCTCTTAATGAGCATTAAGTTTATAGATAAGTTTTCAAGAAAATCAGAATAGCTTAGTAACTTCATCCCCTGCTCCTATAAATAGCTTCCTTCCATCCTTTTAATTTTCTGCTTCACAATATGGCTCTGCCATGGAGATTAACTTCATCACTCTTTCTTCCTATTCCTAGACTTAAAGATCTTTGTCTTAATGGTCAAACAACTTCTGAGGTTGTGTAAATCACATAACATGGGTGATAAGATTGTGTAAATCACATAATGTGAGTTGCTCACCTTATCATATTTCCGGAGAATCGACAGCTACAGCTCCAGAACCTCAGCTTTGGAAGCAAGTGACTGTTCCAAGACCATTGCTGAAACAGATCGGGTGCACCCTTGCTCAGTCGCTCTGGAAAACTCAGTCGCTCGACTCTCCTCTCTTGCTCACCTGTGAAGGGAACGAAGCCTCAACAAATGTTTAGGATTTTAAACCCTTTCAATGTAACTTTTTATAGGATTTTAAACCCTTTCAATCTTCCAGATCGATCAGTATTACACTTCATGAATGAGATCCGGTTTGGGTTATTGATTCAACTTATACTTCGCACATATATTTTAGTTTTCAAAACAGAAACACAAAACATCAAAGCAATTGTGAAACTAAAACTTTGAGGAAGACAATGCGGAAGGGTACGTATACTAGCTAAAAAAATTATTAAAATAACCTTTAACGTCTGTTGATGAAAGAACAGAAGTTAAAAGTGAAGTGACACTCACTTTTAACGTAAGTTCAATGAAGAACTGACGTTAAAAGGTTCACTTTTAACGTCAGTTGTTTATTGAACTGACGTTAAAAATGAGTCACTTCACTTTTAACGTCAGTCCTTACAACAACTGACGTTAAAATTGAATTAATGAAGTCTGATATTTACAAAACTGTCACCGCCCCCTTTTTAACGTCTAGCTTTTGGTTAACTGACATAAACCTTTCCCGTCTAATGTATATTTCCACTAGTGTTTGGATCATTGATTCCTAGCATTGGAATTGATCCATCTACAAATCCCATCTTGTTCTTGGCGCATAGTGCATTACTCATTTCAAGAACCCATTCACCATAGTTCCCATCGTGTAAGGCTTCACTGACAAGCATTTGGCCTGGGTGATCCGAGGCATGTAGGAAGAATGGTGACATTGGATTGATTTGAATATCTTCAATCTTGACAGCTTCTTTGTTTGAAGCCTCCTCTTCTTGAGTTTTCTTGGGCGATAGCTTTGGCTCTTCATCATTATTGCTTGAAGAAGACCGGTGATCGGACTTTGACATTTTCAGATTTCAGAGATCAGTTTCCAAGAAACTTGCTCTAGATACCATATGAAAAATGAGAGATCATATATCTGAATATGCTTTTGCTTCTTTTGTATATTATTGATTGTGAATGATAGATCCAAGTTACATGTTTATATAGAACTTAATTAGCTTGGGACTTAAGCTAATTTTGTTACTGCTAATAACTGACAGAAACAGACTAAACAAACTACCAAAAATAGAAAGGTATCAATTAACAGCTAAATTAGCTGTAGCCTAAGACAATACCCTATACAATTCATCAAACACCGGACGGATGTTCCAACAAATGACCTCTCACCAAATTAATCATCACATATAGCTGCATGCATGAAGTCTTGACACGCGGATACCAATTCACGTCAAGCTTATGAAAACCATCCGAATGGAAGACCCAAGTTATAAGCCTCTGTGGCAACTAATAACAACATCAAAATAGCACTCCATGACCACATAATATCATTCATTTCCATTTTAATCTCTATTAAGTTTTATTTATTAAGATACCAGTCTTATATTTTTTGTGAAGCAATTGTTTAGTTTCCAATTATTAAAGTACTACTTCTTGATAGAATAAAATTTAAATAAGTGAAACTATGTTGATAGATTAACAAATATTATGTGTGTTGTTTACCAAAAAAAGACTAATATTAATGTTTTGAACGTTTACATTATTTTCTAGTATAATTTTAAATTTCATGTTAGTTATATATGTTTATAAGTACAAACTTTTACGCAAATAATAAATTTTATTTAAAACCTTTTTTCTGATTTCAAATTAATTCTTAATCAGAAATATGAGCGGGCTTTAGGCTTTACCAATTTTGTTTCAATTGGGCGAATACAAATTTTAAATCAGGCCTGATTGGTTCATTGGTGTACTCGTGCTTGAGTTAGCCCAATATATTCCCCCATTAAGCTAGCCCACCTAGGATTATGATCAAATTAGATGTCTCGATGTTGCCATGAGTGAACTTTGAACCCCCTTCAGAGTGAATGAATGCAATTCCCTCCAAGTGTAATCTTCATTCTTCAATCCCAATTTAATGGAGTTCTTCCTGAACCCCTGTTCCCTATTGTTGTTTTTGGAAGGATATAGTTTTATTACAATTGACAATAGTTAGTACACGTTACAGTAAGTTAATTACATAGATTATTTGCTGCTAATGAATTCTAATGTTGAAGAACAATGAACAAAGGAAAGCAGATTTTGTCCATTCACTTGACTAATTCATGAATTATTGAGGAACAAATCTTCATTGGTTGGGTGGTGGTGAAGGGCAGAGGGATGGATATGGAGTGGTGGTGGCCGTAGAGGTGATGTTGGTGAAGCAGGGTTCGTCAGAGTTTGCAGGGCTGGTCGGACGGTTGGGGAAGGGGTAAAGGGCAAATATGACTTTTTTAATTTTTTTGTTTTGTTTTTTAGAGTAACAAATCTAGATCATTGAATATTTTATTATTAAATACGATGATAAAAATTAGTGCCTCATCCATGAGGCACTTGGCTAGCTACTTCATGCTAGACACTAGGGGTGTAATCGGGTCGGGTTGGATCGGATTTGAGGGGTTTCATCATCCGAACCAATCAAATTTGATCGGTTCGGATTTGGCGAATTTTCAGCTACGGATCCAAACCGAACCGAACCGAGCCGAACCGATCACAATCGGGTGGGTTCGGTTCGGATCATCGGTTTTTTTTTTTTTTTTAACACTTAAATATTAATAAAAATTCAGAAAAATAAAATAAAATATACATATTTAATTATTAATTATATTAAATTTATATATAATAATATATTAATATTATATAAAATAATTTAAAAATAAATATTTTAAAGGGTTCGGATCGGATCGGATCAAAATTCTCGGATCCGAGACCCGAACCGATCTGGTTCGGATCGACGTTTTAGAATCCGATCCGATGATCCGAACCAATCCACCAAATCCGGTTCGGATCGGTTCGGATCCGCCGGGTTCGCGGATCGGATCGGATCCGCTTACACCCCTACTAGACGCATCCCCTACAATTCTAATTTGACATTTGAACAAAAAGCGCCTAAACAGATTACAATATTAATAGAAACACTAGATGGATGTTCCAACGTATCACCTCTCACCAAATTAATCATCACATACTAGGGTCCGGCCCTAGAACCCGGCCCGTGTCCCATTTTGTGACCCGGCGTCGGGTTATGGACGGGTTCGGGTTGACCTTCGAGTTACCCGATCCGTCCCATATAATAAAAATATACTTTTATCCATTCCTAGTGTACGTTTTACGTGCGGTTACTAAGAAAAAAGTATGATGTAAATTACTAAACTTCTACTCTCACATCCCACATCTCACACTAGCCCAATTAGTGGCATTTAGGAATAATTTTGTGGCTTTTATGACATTGAAAGAATCTTTTTTGATGAGAGTATTTTGTTTTTAACAATGTGGGTTTGGTAACATGAGCATCAAGGAAGCATCTAACAAAAAGATTTATTTGTTGATATGGTGTAACATCTAATTTTGGATCAATTGGTGGTTTTTAGATAACATTTTTTGCTTATATTTTGACTTATAATTTTTTTTTAACATTTTCCCACTCATAGAAATTTTATTTACAAAGAATCTATTTAAATTCGGGTCAACCAGGTCCAGTACCATTAAGACCCGGTCTTAAACCAACCAGCATATGATCGGGTTCCTTCAATTCTAAGGACGGATTCGGATTCAAAAATTTGATCCTATCAATATTTAGAATCGGGTAAGAAACAAACATAACCGATCGCATGCTCGCTCCATCAGATACTGCTTGCATGAAGGTCAAGACACACGGACCAATTCACGTCAAGCTTATGAAAACCAGCCGATTGGAAGAACCAAGTTATAAGCCTCAGTGTCAACTAATAACAACATCAAAATAGCACTCCATGACCACATAATATCATTCATTTCCATTTTAATCTCTATCTTATATTTTTTGTGAAGGATTGTTTTGTTTCCAAGTATTAAAGTATTACTTCCTGATAGAATAAAATTTTAATAAGTGAAACTATGTTGATAGATGTATAAATATTATGTGTGTGTTGTTTACCTAAAAAAGATTAATAAAATATATACATATATGTATATATATAATATATCTAACGTTTACATTATTTTCTAGTATAATTTTAAATTTCATGTCAGTTATATATGTTTAAGTACAAACTTTTACGCAAATAATAAATTTTAATTTATTTAAAACTATTTTTCTGATTTCAAATTAATTTTTAATCGGAAATATGAGCGGGATTTAGGCTTTACCTATTTTGTTTGAATTGGGCCTAGCCTGAATTCAAAAATAAATCAGACCTGATCGATCCATTGATGTACTCGTGCAAGAGTTAGCCAATATGTTTCCCGATTGAGTTAGCCCACCTTGAGTCATATGATCACATTAGATGACTAGATGTGGCCATGAGTAAACTTTGAACCACCTTGAGAGTGAACGAATGCAATTCCCGTTGCAGCTCCAAGTGTAATCTTCATTCTTCAATCCCAGTTTAATGGAGTTCTTCCTGAACCCTTGTTCCCTATTATGACTCAGTTTAATATATATTTCCAAATTAAATTATGACTCTGTTTCTCATGATGAAAGAATAAAACATGTTACTTTGGAACAAGCGGAGCACAGTTTTTCCATGACAATTAAGTCAATCTCTCCTGCAATGACTTAAATCAACACTCACTTCAGCTTTTGGTTATCCACCCACATCAAGTAGCTAAACAAATGTAATGCAGTTGCAGAACGGGGAACCAAGAAAAGTATATTTTGTCCATTCTCTTGACTAGGTAAAGAAGCAAAAACGAACACTGGATCAGTGTAATTGTTGTGAACTAAAACCCACCATGCAGCTGGTTTGCCATGTAGTTGTTAACTAAAAATTTCTCATCTTTGGAATAGTAACAACTAATAAGCTTTATTTAGTAACTACCTACAAGCCTATAATGGTACTTAAGAGCATATTCAATTATGCACTCATTAAACATGTTTAACTCCTTTTTTTTATGGGTTCTATCATGATATTTCATTACTTTTTATTTTATACTACTTTAAGTAACTTTTCATATCAATAGTACAATTCTAAATTTTTTATAAAATAGGTCATACAAGTTACCATATATTTTTATTCTAATAGTGCTGCCTAATAAGAACAAGTTCTTATTTTTCAAAATTAGTTAAACAACTTTCATGCTCTAAGTAAAGTATCTATAAAAACTATTTAATATTAAATTTAATTTCTTCAAAAAATAAAAAAATAAATCGATAGTACATCCTCAACAAATCATATATGTATATATATATATATTATAATAATATGTGTGTATGTGTGATTTTTGAGATACTGTTATGAGAGTTAAATATATTTTTAATCACTTAACAATAACATCCTTATAAAAAAAACACTTCATAATATCCGTGTAAAAATCTTTGAAGTGTAAATGTATTAAAATTAAATCTTAACTCATTTATATAAAAACTATTTATTTATTCTTAGAAATGAACTTCAAGTTCAGTGTTTTTTTTAATATGATATGGGTGCGAAATATTCATCGGTTCTGCCGATGTTTAATTTCGGTCTAAAAATCTGACTGACAATCTTAATAAGGCCTTTTCATCCACAAGCCTCGAGAACTCTAATCTTGTTTAATCCAAATCCAGTTACACTTACGATGGTAAGGTTGGTTTGAAGTTCCGTGTTCGATCATACTTTTCTTGTAAAAACAAAAAAGAAAAAAGTAATGAACTTATTAATCATTTAATTCCCTTTCTCGTTAAACTTCAATTTTAATCCCTGCGCGCGTTTCTTCTTCTCTTTTGCGGACCGGTTTCATCGACCAAAGCGACATCGTTTACCAGGTTTCGATCTTCGCAGTGCAAGGCCACAACAACCTCTCTCTTAATCGAAGGTTCCTCCCCCTCCTTCCTACCTATTTTATCATTCCATTTTTTGAATTAGTTTTTCAACTGCTGATATGGCTTCAATACGCCAAAAAAAAAGTTTCTTCTCTTGCATATGATTTTTCTGTTAAACCTGTTTAAGTCATCTATTATATGCATCAAGTATTTTTTTTTTGTTTTTTGTTCTTTTTTTGTTTGTGTGGTTCCTTTGTGCATCAATGTTGATGAAATATGAGGATTGGAATTAGTGTTTATTAGTTTGTTTTTTATTAATGGTCTCTGGGTGTGACCTATGGTTTGTGTAAAAAAAGAGTTTTTTTTTTTCAGTTTTAGGTTTCGATATGTGCTGCTTATCCAAAAAAAGGTTTTGATATGTGCTTTTTGTTCCCCTTTCAAGTTTGATTTAACTATAGTGTTGAAATATATTGGGTGAAAATGTAAATGGGTTTGGATATATGAATCCCTTTTTTTCAGTGTTTTGCCTTGGGCTTATTTAGCTGAATGGATTTGAAAGATCGTTGTTTGATGTTAGACGAGGTTGTGTCTTTAAGTCTTAACAAGATTTATGTCTGCCAGTGGATTATGATTTCAGGCTTTGCGGGTAGAAGTAATTAAGATAGAGTATATAGATGTCGAATTGTAAGTTTAGCAGGAGATGCATTAATTATAACTTTTAGAGATCATACCACACCACAAATCACATGTTTCAAGTATCTTGGCTCCCAAAGTGTCAAGAAAGATGGTTATTATTTCAGGCTTTGCGGAATTTGATGTTTTGTCCATCATGTTAAAAATGTTGTGTTCGCAAAGAAAAATAGATAGCTATTTTTGTGAATTGATCAGGCTTCAGATTTCTGAACATGATTCAACATGAATTTGACCTGAAATGTGAATTTGGACTGAACAAACCCGTGACCTGTAGACTGAAATCTTCTTCTTTGTTGGCCAAATGTATTACTTGGGGATTCTGGGGTCTGAGTTCAAGCTGAGAATATGTTTTGTAATGAGTAGCTTATATGGGTCTCTCTGAGATAACGGGCTATATGTTGGTAACAACAACAACCATCACACAGCACTTTACTTATGAGCATTAACTAGATATTACTTATTAATACTGCTAGTGAATTATATGTTTCTTCTATATAATTGTCATGGCCTGTTTTTTGGTTGTTTTTATGTCTGAGCACTAACTTCCTTTCTGTGATAGTTTTTTGGGCAATACATAGTCTTATTCTTGGGTATTTGATTAGTAAGCTCGTTGGTATTTAATATAAGCTAGATGCTTTCTTGCTAAATTGAACTTGATTGGATGAGGGTAATACAGGTTATTGTTCAGGTTGTGTGTTGACAACGATCCACAGATATAAGGTAGTCGATCTCTCTGGGTAGTTGGTACTAGGTAATCATTCCTTAAGCTATGGGTGATTGCCCTAAGTTAAGAAGTTGAAGTGGGTGATGTTTGACGGATAGATACTTTTCCATATGGACTGCCCTTTGGATGGATATAAACTTGATCCTTGAACTCGATTTGCTTTCCCATTTCAGTGATCTTATCGAGTTGCGGGTTAGTTGATCTAAATAGTTATGCCTTATGTTCTTGTTTGCATTTTCATTTAGTTGCAGTTTCTGCATGTTCTTCTGATTCTTGCCAAATAAAAGCCTATGACTTTTACACATTCTTTTATTATTATCTTTTTTTTTCTTAAACAGTGCCCTCCCTCAAACAATTAAAGTTTTTGGGCTAGTGCTCTGCGCCTCTGCCATTGTTGCTATTATATTTTTTGGTTCCTATTTTTATTCTAGTTTGTTTTGCATATTTTTAGGTTCCTATTAACATTCCGAAATTGCCTTTGCATCTTCAGCCTTTTGCTTGCTTCCTCTCAAGCAGTTTCTCTTCATTATTATTATATTTATTAATGCAGTTCGATAATATATATTACAGTTAGAAATAATTAAAATTTTACAACACATATATGATCAATGTAAGGTTGTCAAACGAAACATTGTTCATGAAGCACCAACGTTGTTTCAGATTTCTTACTCGAAATTGGATCGAAGGGGAGTGAAACAGGATGCAGTGCAACCTAAGATATTACCCAATCAAGATCCCATAAACTTGCTGCAGTTGCCTCTCCATTTTCTTGAACTGTAAACGAGCCTAGTTCTGTTTTGCCAGCCATGGACAGACGCACCATTACGACCAGGCCGGTAACCTTGCCTTCCCATTCTATCACTGCCACCACCACAACCACCATAACCATTGAAAACTCTGACCGATCATCCTCTTCATCTCGGCACGAGCAACAGCAACCAGAAGTCCTTTTCCTCTCCCTCAATCGCAAGAAGAAGAAGGTCACATGGAGAGAGGGCACCGTAGACAATGAGTTCATGCAGAAGAAAAGTTCCAAGAAGTGCTGTATCTTTCATAAACAGAAGCCCTTTGATGAAGATGATAGCGATGAAGATGACATACCCAATCACTCTGATAAACATGCCCATGATCACAGTGACAGTGGACTTTGTTGTAAGAATCACGATGGAGCTGGCCCGAGCAGTTAGGGCTCTGATTGATCAGATTGGTGACTAATTAATGTAAAAAGGCATATTTTTTGGAGTTTAATTTTTTTTTTTTAGAGTTCATTTTAGTTAAGTTCATCTTAATTTAACGGCTAAGATTAGTTCATTAAACCTCCCAAGATTAGTTCATTAAACCTCCCATGTGACCTCTTCTTCAATCCTTTACTGTGCCTCTTCCACTCCGTAATTCTTCTCTTTGCCACACTGCAATATCATCATCTGCTCTAATTATTTCTGAGCCTCCTTCCTAGTTAATTATTTCTCTCTTGATCGATATTCATGGTCTGCTCATATTGACATTGTCCAATGGACCACTGCTTCTCGCGCCGCGAATTTGCAATACCTTCTTGTTCAGTTCTGTTGCCCCGCATCATCCCATTTTTACATTTTTAAAGTTACTCCAACTCCAAGAGTAACTTGATCCCTTCGCTTAATATATAGTGTTTCATGTATGTCGATCGTAATATTAGAAATATGAAAATGTTAACGAGTGTCTTTAAGATATTGTTTAAGAATCCAGAAAGAAAAGTTTAAACATTTTGAAGAATGTTATACATATTTTTCAATTCAAAATTTTCTTTCATGAATCTCTTAATCAATGCTCTTAGAACATTCGTCAGGGAGACTCTTAAAAATATTGAAACAAATAACTTTTCTCGTGTTATGCGTGATTAAAGAGCATGACTCATTGCTTCAAAAAAAAAAAGAGCATGAGTGCATGACTCATAAGCCAATATGTCCACTAAAATATGACTTTTTGATTCATGAACGTAACTTTTTTTGGGTGCAATAAAGAACTTAGCTTTTTTTAGTGCAATAATGACCGTAACTTTCTCTCTCTTTTTTTGGTAAAAGAACTAAGGGGATACTACGTGTACCCTTCAATGTGCCTCATCCAACCCCACACTACTCATTTTAAAGTGTGAAATAACAAAATTGCCCCTGTAACTTTGAAGAACCTTTCCTCTCCTTCCTTCTTTCTGCTACGCACGTACCCCCACAATCCCACACTCATTTCTTCTTCTCCTTCTGGTTTTCTTTCTTTGATTAACAAGGTACTGCAACATTTACAATAAGGGATCAGAGCAACAAAAAAACATCTCTCATCCTCAACCAAAAACGGCAAATCACCAGAGCCACCTAACAGAGAACTATCAAACTATTACAGTTATGTGCAATAGAAAGTCCTAGCGCAAAATCACATTGCAAAACCTAAGCCTAAAACCACCCCCAAAACCAAAGTAAAACCCGAAAGATAACATCAAAAATTTGCCTAAAAAGAACCTACCACGTTAACCAGAAACATGGCAATAACGCCAATGACAATCCCCAACAACTCTTCTGAATCTCTCATGCACCTAATGCAAGTAACAATTTTGCTTGTATCTCTGCATAAATGTCAAGATGGGGTGGAGGGAGATGAAAGAGAAGAGGGAGTGGGTGATAATTTTTACCAAATAATTAAAGTAAATAGATTTATTAAGAATGGTTTAGTAATAAAAAAAGTATTAAAATATTGTGTAGGGATGGATATCCATGCATGGGGTATAGGTAACAGCTCCCAAGAACTAACTTTCATATGACTTTTTGACTCCAATCCAATGTTACTTTTGAAAAGAAAAAAAAAATCTGCCAATTGTGCACGATTAAAGAGAGTGATCGAGAAGTACAAATGGAAATGTGTTATGAAAACAGATTACTTTTTATTAAATTTTAGGCTTAATTGTATCATTAGTTTTTCAATTATAGTCTATTGATCCCCCAAATTTTCTAACATTGCAATGTTAATCCTTATGTCATTCCACCACTATAATTTTTGTACTGGCCGAAAATAAAATGCCGAGGACTTGTTAATACACTGGACTGATCGAGCTTACTCTTATAAATGGGCCTCGACCCGAACTTCTCCAAAGCCGAAGACTTGTTAATGCACTTATCAGCCGAGGATAAATACTCGGACCTATCCCATAATAGACCGCAAATGGAGACACCTCGGTCCCAAGCAATCCAGTCACAACTGACTGAGTCAAACATCTTGCTGGTCCAAATATCCCCCCGTATAACTCGGAGCCTTACCCTTATCTTTATCTAGTTATGATAACAACACGATCCTATCAGATAAGATCTCAAATAACCAAACTCAAACTGTTATACCAAAACATCTCTATAAATAGGGGACCAACCCCTTCACTTAGAACTACGTTTGCTTTGATTCCCACTTGGGATACATAGGAGCAGAATCTCAATTCTGTCAAGCTATTCTACAAATACTCCCACAGAGTTTCACCGGACGAGTATCTCTTGCTTGAGATATTTGGACGGAACATTGGCGCCGTCTGTGGGAATCGAAGCAAAATTTTCCCATACCACATACAATGGTGAGGACAAGGAGCGGGAACGACAGGAGAGAGGGGCTGGAGAACGCCAACAATGGGGACAATGGAGAACGATCCATAAACCCACCGACAATGACCGACAATCCGATTATTCAAGAACTTCTCGCGCAGGTGGCAATGCTGAGAAGGGAGAATGAAGAGATTCGTCGGCAGAACAACCGTCGTGAACGAGAACAAAGCAGAGAAAGATCCGTCTCTTCTCCTCATGAGAAGGAGCGCCAGATAGCCGAGAATGAAGGATCCAGGAACACGCGCAGAGGAGAAGAAGGCTCACAACCCCGTGTTTCTTATCATGCTGACCGAAGAGACGGGGAGGAACTTCCTAAACAGGCCACTGAACTTTCACTTCAGGTAAATAGGCCTAATGAAAGGACCGGCGCGCGGAGGCCGAGACATCCCTTCACTGACGCCATCATGGAAGTACACCTACCAGCCAATTACAAATCCATAAACATTGACAGGTATGATGGCACCATGGATCCGGAACGTCATGTAGATGCTTTTACCACACAAATATATCTCTTTACCAATGATGATGCTGTTATATGTGAAGTCTTCCCTACTACTCTGAAAGATGCTGCATTAAGTTGGTATACTCAGCTACCGCCAGTGTCAATTGACTCTTTTGACACGTTTATGGTTAAATTTAATGCTCAGTTTGCCACGAGCCGATCTCATCAAAAAACCTCGGCCTCGTTGGTAAATTTTAAGCAACAAAAAAACGAGTCCCTGCGTGATTTTATGGCCAGATTCAGCAGGGAGTCTGTCCTGATCCGGAATCTCAGCGTCGATGTTGCACTGCACACTGTCTTGACCGGATTACAACCCGGTCCTTTCGCCAGATATCTAGCCCGGAAGCCTCCGTCCAGTATAGATGAATTGAGAAGAAAAGCTGCTGGATTCATTAATATGGAAGAAATAGAAGAGTCGAAGAAGAGAGAAAGAACCGATGATTCTGAAAGAAGGGAGGGGAAAGAGAAGAGGAGAGCGGGAGGTGATAGGCAGAAATTCAGAAAGACATCCGAGCATCTACCTAGGGGGCCAAAGTATGAGCACTATACCCCCCTTAACACCAATCGAGCTCGGGTGTTTGAGGAAGCCTACAACGCAGAACTCTTGCCACTCCCCAACCGTGGTCACACACCCGAGAATGCTGATCGACAGAAACATTGTCGGTATCATCGTAACTACGGACATACCACCAAGGAGTGCTGGGTCTTGCGTGACAAGATTGAAGAGCTAGTGCAAGCTGGTCATCTGAGTAATTTTGTTCAGAGAAATCACAACAATGGTGAAGGGCGTGGCAGAGGTAGAAGAAGAGGAGGCGGCCAAAACCCGGGAAGGGGTGGTGGTTGGCAAAATGATGAAAGGAGAGAAAATAGGGAAGAGCAGAACGAAAGGAGGGCGGAGGATAATGTTGTCCGAGGTGTAATAAATACTATTTCAGGTGGATTCGCGGGAGGAGGCACAACGAGTTCAGCCCAGAGAAAACACCTGAGGGCTATTCGGGCTGTAAACTCGATAGTTGGCAAACCCCCGAGAATCTCCCCGCCGATTATTTTCTCCGATGAAGACTTCTTGGGTGTGGATCCTAATCAGGACGCCCCGATGGTAATTACTGTGCAATTGGCCAATTTCTCCGTCAAGAGAACTCTCGTTGACTAGGGAAGCTCGACTGATATCCTATATTATTCAACATTTCAGAAGCTCGGGATCCCAGAAAAATCTATTCAGCCATACCACAGTAAACTCGTCGGTTTTGCTGGAGAGCAGGTGGATACCCGAGGATACATAGACCTCCTCACTACCTTTGGAGATAGCAAAACGTCCAAAACTATTCTGGTCAGATACGTGTTGGTCAATGCAGTAACATCGTACAATATCTTGATTGGAAGACCATCTCTGAACGAGTTGGGAGCTGTGGTCTCCACCCCCCACCTCACTATGAAGTTCCCTTCCAACTCGGGAGATGTAGTTACTATCCGGGCTGATCAAAAAATGGCAAGACAGTGCTATGCAAACAGCTTGCGTGTGAGCAAACTCAGATCTACACCTGAAGAAACGCTAGAAAGAGGAAAAAACGAGTCTGTAAACTCGGTTAGTTCTGTTGAACTAGACCCAAGAATTGACATGCAGGAACAACGACCACAACCCATCGAGGAATTGGAAAAATTTCAGCTCGGGTTGCAGCCCGATCAGTGCACTAAACTAGGGGGTCAACTGGAGCCGAATTTGAAATAAAAAATAATGGAAGTACTCCGGAGCAACGCCGGTTTATTCGCCTGGGCAACGTTAGATATGCCGGGGATTGACCCCGATTTCTTATGTCACAAACTGGAAATCTGCCCCGAGGCTAAACCGGTAGCTCAGTGGAAAAGGAGGCTTGGTGAGGAAAGAAGAAAAGTGGTAGAAGAAGAAACAGCAAAATTGGTTAAAGCCAACTTTATCCGAGAAATAGAATACACTACCTGGCTGGCCAATGTGGTTCTGGTTAAAAAGGCCAGCGGCAAGTGGCGAATGTGCACCGATTATACAGACTTAAACAAAGCTTGTCCAAAGGATTCGTATCCTTTACCAAGTATTGACAGGTTGGTGGATGGTGCTTCCGGATACAGAATTTTGAGCTTCTTGGATGCGTACTCAGGGTACAATCAGATACGAATGTATCCTCCAGACGAGGAAAAAACAACCTTTATAACCGAAGGCTCAAACTACTGTTACCGGGTAATGCCCTTCGGGTTAAAAAATGCTGGAGCAACCTACCAAAGGCTCATGGACAAAGTGTTTGAAAAACAGATCGGGAAGAACATGGAGGTTTATGTGGATGATATGGTTGTAAAATCCGATGACTATAGCAATCATCCGAATGATTTGGAAGAAATCTTTCAGCAATTAAGAAAGTACAATATGAGATTGAACCCAGAAAAATGTGTCTTTGGTGTCCAAGGTGGAAAATTCCTCGATTTTATGTTGACACACCGGGGAATTGAAGCCAATCCGGACAAATGCCAAGCCGTGATTGAGATGCGAAGCCCACAAAATGTTAAAGAAGTGCAACGGCTTGCGGGACGGCTAGCATCATTATCTCGGTTTCTCCCCAGGTCTGCAGAGAAAGCCCGACCTTTCTTTAAATTGTTGAAGAAACCTCAAACTTTCGCATGGACCGAGGAATGCGAGAAGGCCTTTGTTGACTTTAAGACCTTTCTGTCTTCACCGCCAATATTAACTTGACCTATCCCAGGAAAAGAGTTGTATTTATACTTGTCAGCAACCGAGTATGCCATCAGTGCGGTCATTGTGCAAGAAATAGAGAAAAAGCAAATGCCGGTGTATTTCATCAGCAGAGTCCTTCATGACGCTGAAACTCGGTATCAACTTATAGAAAAGCTAGTTTTAGCTCTCGTGACTGCAGCTCGGCGATTGCGTCCATATTTCCAGAGTCACCAGGTGATTGTCAAGACTGATCACCCTATTAAACAAATTCTCAAAAAGCCTGAGTTGGAAGGCCGCATGATTGCTTGGTCGGTGGAATTATCCGAGTTCGGTCTCAAGTACGAATTGAGAGGTCCCCTGAAAGCTCAATGTATCTCTGACTTCGTGGCCGAGCTCAATCCGCTGCCGGTTACTGAAGATGTGTGGTGGAATTTATACGTGGATGGATCCTCAAATGTCAGAGGCAGCGGAGCCGGGGTAATACTGGAGGGTCCGGGAGAGTTAATCTTAGAGCAATCATTAAAGTTTGAGTTCAAGACCTCAAACAACCAAGCTGAGTACGAAGCCTTAATAGCAGGATTGATGTTGGCTAGGGAAATGGGAGCAAAAGCTGTTAGATGCCGAAGTGATTCACAGCTGGTCACAGGTCAAATCTCTGGAGAATACCAAACAAAAGAACCTCAACTTACCAGGTATTTATGTAGAGTGAATCAGTTAATTTCCAATTTTGAGAAATTTACTATTGAACACATTCCCAGGGAAGAAAATACTCGGGCTGATCTACTGTCAAAATTGGCCAAAGACGAAGAGGCCGTGCCAACATAAGACAATTATTCAGGAAACTATTAAGAACCGAGTATTACACTCGGAGAGGTGATGGCTAATGAACCGGCTGACCGAGAATGGATGACACCCATATGGGAGTATTTATCCTCAGGTACTCTGCCCCCAAATCAAGCCGAGGCCAGAAAAATCAGGCTCAGAACGAGTCATTTTGTTATTATTTATGGAGAATTATATAAAAGGGGATTCTCGGTACCAATGTTGAAGTGTCTAACTAAAGCCCAGTCAAAGTATGTAATGGAAGAGGTTCACAGAGGAATCTGTGGTTTCCACTGCGGGGGCAGATCGATGGCTTCCAAGGCAGTCCGAGCAGGATACTATTGGCCTACCGTCCGAGCAGATTGCATCGAGTGGACAAAACAATGTGATGAATGTCAAAGATTTGCCAATATAAATCGTACCCCGCCTGAAGAACTTCACACATTGAACTTGCCGTGGCCCTTTGCTATGTGGGGGCTGGATATACTCGGACCATTCCTCACAGCCAAAGGTCAAGTCAAATTTCTTTTGGTCGGGGTAGACTACTTTACAAAATGGATTGAAGCAGAACCTTTGGCAAAAATTACTACCCAGAAGGTACAAAAGTTCGTTTGGAAAAATATCATCTGCAGGCATGGAATTCCCTTCGCAATTGTCACCGACAATGGAAGGCAGTTTATAGATAAATCATTGAGAGAATTCTATGTCAATCTTGGTATTAAACATCATGTCACATCGGTGGAACATCCCCAAACCGACGGACAAGCCGAGGCAGCCAACAAAGTCATTCTCGGAGAGCTGAAGAAGAGAGTGGGAAAAGCCAAAGGAGCTTGGGCAGAGGAGTTGCCGAGTATTCTTTGGGCCTACCACTGTACACCACAATCCACTACTCAAGAAACACCCTTGAGGCTAACATATGGAACGGATACCATGATCCCGGTTGAGGTCGGGGAGCCGTCTTTTCGGCGAATGCAATATGAACAAAATAAGAATGAAAGCAACCTAAGGGCCGAACTTGACTTAGTGGAGGAAATCAGAGAAGAGGCTAAAATCAGAGAAGAAGCCTGCAAACGAAGAGCTACTCGGAAGTATAATTCAAAGCTAAAATCGAGGAGTTTCGTACCCGGGGATTTGGTGCGAAGAATGCAAGGGGCAGCAAGAAGAGATCATACCGAAGGCAAGCTAGCAGCAAACTGGGGAGGACCATTCCGAGTAGTAGAAAACTTAGGAAATGGAGCATACAAATTAGAAGAATTGTCAGGGAAATCTATCCCGAGAACTTGGAATGCCTCCCACTTGAAATTTTATTACAGTTGATGTATATAGTCTGGTGATGTACTCTTTTTCCTACCTCGGTATTTTATCCCAAAAAGGGTTTTGGCCGAGAAGGTTTTAACGAGGCACACCGTAGACTTTTCTTTTATCCAATAAAGAATTTATTATGAACATTGGTCCATTTTCTTATTTTGCCGATGTATTTACTATTATTCCACGAATAAAGGCCGAGTTCGAGCCATTAAATTACTTAAGGCCAAGTTTGAGCCTAAAGGTCGAGTTCGAGCCATTAAATTGTTTAAGGCCAAGTTTGAGCCTAACGGCGGAGTTCGAGCCATTAAATTACTTAAGGCCAAGTTTGAGCCTAAAGGCCGAGTTCGAGCCATTAAATTGTTTAAGGCCAAGTTTGAGCCTAAAGGCCGAGTTCGAGCCATTAAATTACTTAAGGCCAAGTTTGAGCCTAAAGACCGAGTTCGAGCCATTTAAATTGTTAAGGCCAAGTTTGAGCCTAAAGGCCGAGTTCGAGCCATTTAAATTATTAAGGCCAAGTTTGAGCCTAAAGGCCGAGTTCGGGCCATTTAAATTGCAAAAGCCGAGTTTGAGCTATTAAATTTTTAAGGCCAAATATAAGCCGTGAGGTTATTAAGGGAACCAAGTACAACGCTGAAATTGGAAATAAGGCCGAGTTCGAGCCTTAAAAATACAAAAAAGAGAGGAGTGACAAATCCGAAATAGAAAATAAGGCCGAGACGATCTCAAAATCCTTCGAACTGGGGTAAGACCAAAACATTCCGGGTCTAGGAGTAGAAGCCCAGGAGTTGCCAGTAGTCCCCCTACTCGGATGCCCCAACTTTCCTTCAGTGGAGAAAGTAATCACTTCCTGAGAAAGTTGGATGATGAGACACTCGGCCAGCTTCGGGAGGAGATGGTTGCTACCCCTTTCTCCACTCCCGAAAACTGCTATTCTCCCAGTTAACATCCTTTTTTAAAGGATTAAATCATGAAAGGAATTCTGGATCCCATCTCCCAATTACATCCTTTTTGGTAGCTATAAAGCTCAAAAAAGGATGTTAACTGGGAGAGAGGAACGTAAACCCCTGGGAATGTTATAGAGAGAATTACTCGGGTCAAGAGACAAAAGGACGAACTTTGCTGGTTGGAAAGGTGAAGAATGGAGAAGCGAAGCAAACAAACAGCCCTATTTATAGGGGGGAAGAGGCGTTGGAAAAAGGAGACATCCATTGGGAAAAGGTTTATTGAAAAAATAAATCTCGAAACTCAGCAAGAAGCAGTAATTGCATGAACTTTCCAAGGCACATAACGTGTGAATGCATATGTAAAACGTGAATCATGTGTTTGGCATTTGATAACAACTAGTCGTCTTTGATACGAATGACAAAATATATCGGCCTTAGTCGAAGTCTTGTTTAAACAGCCGAGCATGCAGTACAAGCAACCTCGGAATATAAACATATCTCGATTTTACTCGAAGTATTCGAATAATATCTCGGCCGAAAAAATGATATAAGAGGAAGAGGAAGTCATCAAAATACTGGAAGAATTTTCATTAGATTAACAAGGATTAC
Source organism: Sophora flavescens (assembly GCA_030762895.1). Classification (NCBI taxonomy): domain Eukaryota; kingdom Viridiplantae; phylum Streptophyta; class Magnoliopsida; order Fabales; family Fabaceae; genus Sophora; species Sophora flavescens. The sequence continues at coordinate 158,896,985 of CM061067.1, read as the reverse complement.
AAAGAAAAAAAACCTATTACAAGGGTATGAAAAACAAAAATACAAGTTATTCATCCCTATGGCTACCCTCAGCATCGACATAATCCTCGGGAAAATCTTCCTCCCCTTCCTCCTCTTCCTCCTCCTCGGGAATAATGGGAACAAGTTCCCCATTTTGCACCTCCTTATTTACATCGGCGCCCGAGATATCAATTCCCGGAGCGAGAATTTGCACTTGAGCAATAGCCTTTGCGAAACCTGCCCGATGCTCTGCAAGAATGCAATCAGTGGCCTCTTTCAAATCTTTCTGAACCTCCATCTTGGCCTTAGTCTCGGCCTCCAGGTCGGCTTTAAGTTGTTCAACTACAACTTGAGCCTTCTTGAGCTCTTCCTCAGCACTAGCTTTATCCTCTTTAGCTCGAGCTTTATCCTCCTCAGCTAATTTTGCTTGGGAGTTCAACTAGGAATTTTGACCATTAAGCTCGGCGATGGTAGTATTCAGAAGATTATTGGCTCGGGCCAGCTCATCGTGCTCCGAGGAAATCTGGGCGAGATCCCCCTTTAGCTTCTCGGTCGAAGCAAGCTCAGCCTCCAAGTGCTGGGACTTCCTCTCAGTCTCCGTCAATTCTCGACTACAAAAGCGGGCTAGAGCAGCAGCTCGGATGCAGTAGACCGAGAGGGCCTCCATGCTAGACTGAGCCCCTTGTTGCTTAATTAATCGGAGATCCGCAGCCTTCAGGAAATGCGAGTCAAAGGAGGGGAAGGGGTTGAAGTCATCGCACCAAAGAGACGAGGTTCCTGCCTTCGAAGAAGTGTTATACCACTTCAAGTCGGCGGGAAGAGGAAGTTGCTCCTCTCGCTCCTTAGCACCCACCTCATGTGCAGGACGCTGGGGACTCGAGCGAGGAGGGGAAGAATCTTCGGCATCAATTACCATCTCTACCCTTTTTCTTTTATGAGGGGCAGACGATGAAGCCCCCTTAGCAGTGGCCTTAGTAGCGGTCGAAGAGATTCTTTTCTTTTTCTTCTCGGATGCTGAGGGACCCTCCTTCGAGGCAGATTTCAAAAGCTTAGAGAAGTCGAATTTCCCCATGATAACTGCCGAAAAGAAAAGAAAAGCTGTTAGCACAGGAACATATACAAAAAAGATTTAAAAATTGAAAAGCCGAACACTTACTTTTAAAATCGGCTCTCGGAGTAGTCGAAAAGGGGAGTTTCAGAAGACGTCCACAATGGAGAGGCCGAGGAAGTTTTTCTAAGATATCAATATCCCGTTTATCCTCGGCAGGAAAGGATTCGTATTCAAAACCAACAAATTTTGTAGGGGATGATTGCCAGTACAAAGGAAACCTGGCGCATCCGTTTTCATCAAAAAAGAAGGAAAGGTGAGGGCCCGAGGGGCGAACTCGGAAGAAGCCGACTTTGAAATTTTTATACGATGATGTGTATAAACTAATCAACCCTCTTCGGTTCAGTCCATTGAGGGAAATCCACCCCGTTTTCTCACCAAACCTTGTTTGGTAAAAGTACAAAAATTTGGGAGTAGTGGGCTCCATCCCGATGTATTTACACAGAATTTGAAAGGCTTTTAAAGAAGCCCAACTGTTGGGATGAAGCTGAGTAGGTGCGACATTCATGGTTCTTAGAACATCACACTCAAACTCAGTAAAAGGAAGAGACACACGCAGCTGAGAAAAAATTGTTTTATACATATATGTAAAAGGAGGCTCAGAAGGATGAGCCCTGAGGAAAACATACTCGGTACCCGAGCATGGAGAATAGATAAATTCGGACTCATCTCCAGATGCCGAGATAGTAATCTGGGACCGAAGACGAGCAATCGAATCCAAAGATTGATAGCTAGAAAAGTAAACCCCAACTTCGCCCTTAACCCAAGTATACCCAGGGAGGGTAATATCGGGAATAGGGTCTTTTGGAACCCTTTGGCGTCGTTTGCTTGATGAGGGTTTGGAAATTTGGGGGGAGGGAGAACCAGACCTAGAAGAATCAGACCCAGAAGAACCAGACCCAGAAGAAGAAGACTCGGAGGAGGACGACCTTACCTGACCGACGTTTGGTTCCTGTGAAGGAACATAAGTGGAAGGAGAACCCCCAATGGGGGAAACCTCGCGTTCCACCAGAGGCGAGGTGTACGACTCAGTAGACTCGGATGAACTCATATCCGGAAGCAGAAAATAAACTTAGAAACGCGAAAGAGGGAAGAAGGCTAGGCGTACCTGAAGAGTGAAAGGTAGAAAACGATAGCAGAAACTTGAAAGACAGAGATGAAGGGCGAAGGAAGGTAGTGGGCAAGGGGGAATAAGGTGGAACAAAAGGAGATATTTATAGCTGCTACGGTTGATGATGTGATACGATCAACGGTCCGCGTTCCTTGAAATAAAAGATGAAAAGGGGCGCGACTTTTAATTTCCCCCCTCATTAAATGAGCGCGGAACCCTAGGGTTACTCACCCATAACGTGCAGCAGAAGGATGAAGGGAAATGATTGCCTTATCTGACAAAAAGGGGAGAAGGAAGGTTCGGTTGAAATGACAGTTTGAAATACGGAAGGAGGAAAGTCCACGTGGCCGAAGTATAAGCTCGGTTTAATACTTGTCAGCTCTTTCGCTTATTTAAACTCAGAGCTCGGGGGGCTTGTGTACTGGTCGAAAATATAAGGCTGAGGACTTGTTAATACACTGGACTGACCGAGCTTACTCTTATAAATGGGCCTCGACCCGAACTTCTCCAAATTAAGCCGAAGACTTATTAATGCACTTATCAGCCGAGGATAAGTACTCGGACCTATCCCATAATAGACCGCAGATGGAGACACCTCGGTCCCAAGCAATCCAGTCACAACTGACTGAGTCAAACATCTTGCTGGTCCAAATATCCCTCCGTATAACTTGGAGCCTTACCCTTATCTTTATCTAGTTATGATAACAACACGATCCTATCAGATAAGATCTCAATAACAGTCCAACTCAAACTGTTATACCAAAACATCTCTATAAATAGGGGACCAACCCCTTCACTTAGAACTACATTTGTTTTGATTCCCACTTGGGATACGTAGGAGCAGAATCTCAATTCTGTCAAGCTATTCCACAAATACTCCCACAGAGTTTCACCGGACGAGTATCTCTTGCTTGAAATATTTGGACGGAACAATTTTGATTTCGTAAGAATCGTCCCATGTGACAAACGGTTTGCCACAATGCACGGTGGCTTTTTTAGAAATAAAATAATAGTTTGTTTAATTAAACATTATTTTACTTTATCTAAAAATGCAAAAGCAAACTATTATATAATTACATATTATTTTAATTTAAAAAATTGCATCTTCTTCTCAAACTTGAACTTTGCAAAAGTTAATAACTTTTCCAGCTGGATGACAACGGTTTTGATATTAGGGATTCGCAATCGGAGAGCTCGACGAGGACTCCACGTCTCCATTCTGCAAGAGACAAGGAAGAGGAAGTTAATTAGGAAGATATCAACGATGATGATGATTGTGGTGGTGTCATCGTCGCGTCGAGTCCTCGGACATGAAGAAAAACAATTAATTTTAAAACAAAAATGCTTGTAAAAAAAATAAGTATTTTAATTGCAAAATTAATGAAAAAAAAGCATATTTTAATGGTTTTTTTTAAGAAGTTACCATTCTTTATTTCTAAAAAAAAGAGTAGTAGTAGAAAAGAGGATGAGAATCAATCATGATTTATTGGAAAATAATGTCACAATAATAAATCTCGCAAAGAACCTTTTTTTATAAAGTTCATCCAAATGCAATGATGCAAAATAACTTCTGCTACTAAATAATAGCTTCTATTTCAACTTCTACTTTTACATATTAGATGCATTTTTGTTTAAAAAATCATCTGCCAATAAGTTGTTTGAACTATTCCCATCGCCATCGGTATTTACAAGGCAAATAAGCAACATCTTCTCTTTTGAAAGAGCATGATTAAAGTGCATGGCTTTAACGTAAAGCGTATGCGGTCGGATCATGCACCGTAGGCTCAAATTATTTTCTATTTCATAATAATATAAAAATGAAATTTAATTTACAAATTAAATAGTTTCCAAACACACTGTATAACAAACATGTCACGAAAGTTTAGAGCTTAGTGACCATATATGCTCATAGAAGACCATTGAATTTCCTACAGTGTCCGCGTGTGTAAGACATACTCCAACCACATAAATAATTATAGTGGGTGGTAATCCCTTCTCATCATCATCGTATCTTGCATAATCAAATGGATGCCTCTCCCTCCATTGTTGAATTCATTTTGTTTTTGTTACTATGTCCATTCATGTTCAACTCCATCAGTTGCACCATGAATGTTCACTGCAACGAAAAGGACATGAACACACTCCTAAACTTTAAGCAAGGAGTCGATGATCCCTCAGGCTTGCTATCCTCATGGTTCACAGAACATAATTGTTGTGAGTGGACAGGAATTCGGTGTGACAACATCACAGGCAGAGTTACAGAGCTCAATCTACCTTGTCATACAATTCCTTCTGCTTATAATGGAACAGACGACAAATCAACATGCCTAACAGGTGAACTCAACCTATATTTGCTTGAACTTTAATTTTTAAGCTACTTGAATTTGAGCAACAATGACTTCAAGACTCTCCAATATAATTCTGTGGGCAATCATAAGTGTAATGACATGTCAAGAGTCACACCTATCCATGAGTGTGTAAAATCCTCCAACCTCCAATTTCTTGATTTGTCATCTAATTATATGCTCATTCATAAACTCCATTGGAATATCTCAATCTCAATCATATTTATCTTCGCAAGGAAACAGATTGGCTTCCTTCAGTGGTCATACTCCCTTCACTTGAAGAGTTACACTTGGAGGGTTGTCAACTTCAAAACGTCCACCCGTTTCTTCAGTATGCCAATTTTACTTCACTTCAAGTTCTCAATCTCCGTGATAATGATTTTGGGTCCAAATTACCTAGTTTGTTGTTCAATCTTAGTTGTGATATATCTCATATCGACCTTAGTTATAATAATATACACGGCCAACTACCAAAAAAAGGGCCAAATCTTCGGAGCATTAAATTCTTGTCTTTGTCTCATAATTATCTTGATGGGACAATCCCAATTTGGCTAGGCCAACTTGAACATCTACAAGTACTTGATCCTGGTATTAATTCATTTACTGGTCCAATTCCCCCCAGTTTGGGAAATCTATCATCTTTAGTGGAATTGCTTCTCAGCGAAAATCAATTGAATGGAAGTCTTTCAAAAAATCTTGGGCAACTCTCTAACTTGGAGATCTTGGAAATTGATACAAATTCCTTGACAGGAATTGTCTCTCAGAAATTTTTTGTCCCTATCAAATTTAAAACGCCTTAATTTGGGTTCACCGGACTTTATCTTTGATTTTGATCCAGAATGGGTCCCTCCTTTTCAACTAGAAAGTATTTATTTAGGGTAAATAGGTCCTAAACTTCCTTTGTGGCTATTTACACAGTCTTTTCTCAAAGTTATAACCATTTCATACTCAAGTCTTTCCTTTGAGCCTCATGATAGGTTTTGGAACTTTGCTCAACCTGAATTTTTGTCTTTATACGGAAACACCATTGATGCGGACATGTCAGGTGTGTTGCTTATCTCTAAAATCGTCTGGTTGCAATCAAATAATTTTAGAGGCGGCTTGCCTCGAATATCACCAAATGTGACTCTTTTGGAGTTGAAAGGTAACTTTTTCTCTGGATCAATTTCTCCTCTCTTGTGCCACAAAATGGAAGAAAAAAACAATTTAGAGTTCTTGGACTTGTCTCACAATAATTTATCTGGAGGACTTACTGATTGTTGGGTGCACTGGAAATCATTGCTTTATGTTGACATGGGACACAATAACCTCACAGGAAAAATTCCTCAGTCAATGGGATTGTTGTCGAATATAATTTCATTGAATATGAATAAGAATAAGTTGTTTGGAGAAGTACCCGTATCACTGAAAAATTGCCAAAACCTTTGGATCCTTAATCTTGGTGGAAATAAGTTTTCAGGAGGTATACCATACTGGACAGGAAAGAGTATAAAAGCTATCCAGCTGAGATCCAACGAATTCAGTGGTAATATCCCCCTACAAATATGTCAACTTATTTCTATTCAGGTGTTGGATTTTGCAAATAATAGATTGTTCGGACCGATACCCAACTGCTTGCATAACATCACATCCATGGTCGCAGATTATGCTTCTTTTGATGAGTTCTTCATTCGCATTCATGTTGTAGATAGACTAATGACATTTGGTTTTAGTGTTGCATTGCTTATAAAAGGCAATGAATTAGAACATGGAAATTCGATGTACATTGTTGATCTTTCAAGTAACAATTTGTCTGGAACAATGCCTTCAGAGATATACAGGCTCACTAGATTACAATCACTACAAGAATTTTCGCTGTTTCCCACGACCTTTGGCCCTGGGAAATCCAGAAAATCCATGGGAAAGTACACATTTCCCAGGGATGACCCACGGATTCAGATCCCTCGGTTTTTAGGGGGTCGGAAACTTTTCTCACGGTTAAGCCCTGGGAAATACCCCGCGGTTACAGTCTTGGGAAATTTCCCAGGGTTACAGCCTTGGGAAATATACCACACTGGACAGGAAATAGTATAAAAGCTCTCCAGCTGAGATCCAATGAATTCAGTGGTAATATCCCCTACAAATATGTCAACTTATTTCTATTCAGGTGTTGGATTTTGCAAATAATAGATTGTTCGGACCGATACCCAACTGCTTGCATAACATCACATCCATGGTCGCAGATTATGCTTCTTTTGATGAGTTCTTCATTCGCATTCATGTTGTAGATAGACTAATGACATTTGGTTTTAGTGTTGCATTGCTTATAAAAGGCAATGAATTAGAACATGGAAATTCGATGTACATTGTTGATCTTTCAAGTAACAATTTGTCTGGAACAATGCCTTCAGAGATATACAGGCTCACTAGATTACAATCACTACAAGAATTTTCGCTGTTTCCCACGACCTTTGGCCCTGGGAAATCCAGAAAATCCATGGGAAAGTACACATTTCCCAGGGATGACCCACGGATTCAGATCCCTCGGTTTTTAGGGGGTCGGAAACTTTTCCCACGGTTAAGCCCTGGGAAATACCCCGCGGTTACAGCCTTGGGAAATTTCCCAGGGTTACAGCCTTGGGAAATATACCATACTGGACAGGAAAGAGTATAAAAGCTCTCCAGCTGAGATCCAATGAATTCAGTGGTAATATCCCCTACAAATATGTCAACTTATTTCTATTCAGGTGTTGGATTTTGCAAATAATAGATTGTTCGGACCGATACCCAACTGCTTGCATAACATCACATCCATGGTCGCAGATTATGCTTCTTTTGATGAGTTCTTCATTCGCATTCATGTTGTAGATAGACTAATGACATTTGGTTTTAGTGTTGCGTTGCTTATAAAAGGCAATGAATTAGAACATGGCAATTCGATGTACGTTGTTGATCTTTCAAGTAACAATTTGTCTGGAACAATGCCTTCAAAGATATACAGGCTCACTAGATTACAATCACTACAAGAATTTTCCCTGTTTCCCATGGCCTTTGGCCCTGGGAAATCCAGAAAATCCGTGGGAAAGTACACATTTCCCAGGGATGACCCACGGATTCAGATCCCTCGGTTTTTAGGGGGTCGGAAACTTTTCCCAAGGTTAAGCCCTGGGAAATACCCCGCGGTTACAACCTTGGGAAATTTCCCAGGGTTACAGCCTTGGGAAATATTTCCCAGGGTTCTAACCCTGGGAAATATATGTTTTTTTTTAAATTATAAAACCTTATAACTTAACATTAATGTTAAAGTAGATAAATAAATAATTATTATTTTTATATGAATGCATCAACAAAGAAATTAACATCATAATTCAAGCAAACAATTTGTTCAACACAAAATGTTATTCAAGTCATATTTGTTCAGCGAAAAAATTATTTCAAACCATAATTAACATGATAAGTAAAATAAACGTATAAATTCATTCAAAAGTCTAAGAATCCTCATTATAAGGATCCTCAACAAAATGGTCAAGAGAGTCGTTGTCCTCCTGAGTACGCTGGGTCGTCTGACTAGGCCGCCGTTCGTCTGTGGGGCCGCCGCTTGCAATCGCCTTGTCTCCATCACCGTCGTGATCGTATCCATCGTCAGACGATGCTCCTCATCCCTCTGCCGCTCCCTCTCCTGGGAAGTGACCAACATTTGCCTCAACTGAGCAATCTCCGTAGACTCCTAAGGGTAACGACTGCAGGTGGTGGACGCTCCAACCCTAATCTCTAACTTGCGCGAGGGCCCTTTCCGATAGTTGCCGGCAAGGTCTCCAGCACCGTACAAACGACCCTTATACTTGCCGCCGACGACTTCTGCCCAAACAGTCAGCACAAGCTGCTCGTCCTCCTGTGGGTTAGCTGGGGTGGATGGTGAAGAGGCTGATGCTTGAGACCTATGTTGACTCATCCTCTCATGAAACTCCTCCTATTACAATACATCAGACTATCAAAATTTGAACAATATGTTACAAGATAAATTATGCAGAAAAATGGACAGAGTTTCCCCTAAAACTACAACATCCCAATGTTTACAAACAGAACACCGCAATTTAAATCCATAAATCATCATCAAAAGCTCAATAGGATGCACACAAATTATCATGTCCAAACTAGTTATAACATTTCCAATGTCAGGAAGTATCAATAGGTCCAAATATAAAGTGACTCTACAGACTCAGTAATCAAAACATGAATAGTATGTTACACGATTAATTATGTAGAAAATTGGACAGAGTTTCCCCTAAACCTCAAACTTTACAAATTGAACACCACAATTTAAAACTGTAAGTCATCAAAAGCTTAATAAGATTCACACAAAGCAATATATTCAAACTGGCTTGAGAGCCAAAGCAACAACCACATACTTACATCATTCGTCTTTGTCCAATGAAATTGATTAACAACACTAAAATTAGAATGTGAAAGTTGAAAAAGATACTCACTTCAGTAAAGAATATGTGATACAATCTTGCTTTCTTATTAAACTCCCTAAAAGCCAATGCTCAAACTAGTCATAACATTTGAGGCTCTCTGCCTCTCAAGTCCAGTAAAGTATGAGTGTTACAATATCTATTAAAGTCAATAGCTTCTTCCAAAATAAAAAGGGCATATTACCTGAGTGCGCTTGGAGCACTCTTCTATGTACTCACCGGTATCCTTCCTAGTATGGGTGCGTTTGTGAACCTCATGAATTTGTACTCCTCGATTACACCGGCGAGCCTATAACACAAGCATAGATGATTAAGATAACAACTAATGAACTATGATGTTGGAATAAATACATTTAATGCATAAAGAATGATAGTGTGAGCATACCATACGATCTGCCCACTGCGACTGGGAAATGCTTCCTCTCGTGTGCAGGCTCCCACCCTTTTCTGATGCTCTATTTTTCTTTGCCTGAGCATAATTTTTTTTAAATTGATCAGAAGCCCAATAACGACGCAACTCCTCCCAAATACCATCTCCAATCCAGGATCGCTGTATGCCACTCTCACGAGCCTCCCTAAGCATATCAGAAAGGCGTTCGGAGGCTTTATGGTGAAAGATCCTCTGGATCTCTGACTCATCTTCGTTCCTCCATGCCGCCTGACCCTGTTTTAAGATAAATAACAATTGTTATACTAATAGTTTCGGAAATAATAAAAACCACATTAGGTAAATTGAAATTTGCTACTTACTCTAAACGCATCAAACATACTAATCCGCTCATTGTCAGTGAGTTTTCCCCATGATGTAATTGCCCTATGATACCTTTGCTGGATAACAAACGCGATGGCACTCGCTGCTCTCTTACAAGGAAGGAACCTTAACAGTAAAGACGCATGAACCAATCAAACACATGGTAATAAATTATGATAAAATGCATGAATCAACCAAACACATAGAAATTTTATTAATTCTTACCCGTTACCACTAGGCCTAATAATAGGTCGACCATCGGGCATGAGCTCAACTACCTCTGACCCATCTAGCTCCTCTAGCTCCACTGGCTCCACCGACTGCTCATGCACATCTGCAACTGAAGGTGAGCGTGAATAGCCTGGACTATATTGTTGCTCCTCATCCACACACGCTGAAGGAGATGCTCTATAGTGTGCATGTGTCATGACCCCCTGGGTGGGAATCATATCGAAATGAGGCAATCTAGGTGCAACACATGGAGGCAGTGAAGGTGCTTGCAGTGGTGGGCGCGATGTAGGTACATGTGGGTGTGGTGCTGACGCTGATGAGGTAAGCGTTGAAGGCATACGTGAGTATCCGTCTGTAGACTCACGAATCACTAAATTGGTGGAAGGTCTGTTCCGACGACGACGGGGAGTTGGACGGGGGTCAGTATCAAACATAATACCCTTACCCTTATTGATGGGTGGAGGTGGGTCACGTCCTGCAGACATGTCTACAGAGCAATTTAATGTTAAAACAAAAGTTATCAGATATAGCAATAATATAAGTTATCTAAGTCATAAAGTCAACAAATATAACTAACTAATAATCCAACAGCCAAAAATAAGTTATCTAAGTCATAAAGTCAACAAGTATAACTAACTAATAATCCAACAGCCAAAAATAACTTAATCATCCAAATCATAAAGTCTTTAGAAGATCTAATACAAATTAACTACGATTTATTCAGAATTTGAGTCATCGTCTTCAGCTCCTGTTGAGTCATTATCTTCTTCCTCATCATCTTCAGATCCTGTCTCTTCATGTTCTTCAGTGGAATTATCGTCTTCTTCATCCAAATGCTCCTGGATGGATGACAAATTGGCGATATTCACTTCTTGACCAGCGACTTGCAAGTCCCCTAAGCCATCAATAGGGTCAACTTCAATGACTTCAGCTACATGTGACATTACATCCACTTGATAAGGCACCTCTCCCTCTGAATCATCCACTTCGATGCTACCACTTGGTGTTGTCTTGATGGCGACGGACCAACCTCGTTTGTCCTTACGAGTTGGTGGATAAGGTACATAATACACCTGTCTCACATTTTGTGCTATGATAAACGGATCATCCCTTTGATATCTTCTACTCATTCGGATGTCCACAATATTACATTTCGGGTTAAATTTTGTGCCTCTACTGGACGGATCAAACCAGTTACAATAAAATAGAACTATTCTTTTAGTATAGTCTAAAGAAGGGTACACCAGTTCATATATATGTTGGATTATGCCGTAGAAGTCATTTTCAATTCCTTCTGTGAGACCCTTTACATGGACCCCGCTGTTGATGGTTTTTTTGCCCTCCGTCCATGATTGGGTATGAAATTTGTACCCGTTCACGATGTAAGTGTGCCATTCTTTGACTTATGTATTAGGACCATCGGCTAAGTTCCTTAAGTGTTTGTTGATGGGAGTTGTTTTCTCACGGTAAACCTACATATGTCAGTTCTAAAAAATCATGTCTACATTTTACTCACAATGGATAATTCAAAGATTTTTAAGATACTAACTTGTTGCTTAAACCAGATTGGAAATTCAGCATGTATACGAGTGGACTGTTCTTGCTCGCTGTTTGCAGATATCAAGAAGGCACTGTAAAGTTGGAAAATATATATTATAAGCAGAAAAATATATACTATTAGGTATTCGAAAGAAAAAGATACGAAATGCGTACTCAAGGTATGGTTTAACTTTGGTACAATTGATCAACACATGAACATGAGCCGACTTCCTCTCTTTGTCCGATAACCAGTGAGAGGTCTCCTTCCCGGAAGCACGACCAGGCTGGCAAAAGACTGACAAGGTTAACGGATGTCTTTCACTTTCACTTTCCATTTCATTCCTACTATTTGTTGGTGACAACATGAAGTTCTTGAAATAATGGGAACAAAAATGGGTTGTCTCGCGGTGTAAGTAAGACGCACAGATTGATCCTTCAACCTTAGCCTTATTTTTCACCGACGTTTCGAATCACCCATGAATCTATAAAACAACAAGAAGTTCATAGTCATATCCTTTCACTTCGAATGGAAAAAAGTCTAATTAAAATTCTATGATGGTTATATTACCTTTCAAATGGATACATCCACCTATATTGAACCGGTCCACCAAGCCTCGCTTCATACGCAAGATGTACTGGGAGATGCTCCACAGAATCAAAGAAACTAGGGGGGAATATTTTCTCCAACTTGCATAGAATGATGAGAATATTTTGCTCCATCCTAATCAGGTCATTCTCCCTCAACATTGCAGAGCACAAATCCTTGAAGAATTGACTCAATTCAGTAAGCGGATTCAAGACATGCACGGGCAATGAACTAAAAGCAATAGGAAGTAAACATTCCATGAATACATGACAATCATGGCTTTTCATCCCATGTATCCTTACTTTGTTAACATCGGCACATCTTGCTAAGTTGGAAGAATAACCGTCTGGCATCCTAAGTTCTGTTATCCAGCGACAAACGGTCTTTGCTTCATCGACAGTTAAAGTGTAACTAGCTTTCGGTTTTAACATCTTCCCATTAGCCTGCGACTTTAGCTCCAACTCTGGTCGCCTACAGTACAAAGCTAAGTCCATTCTTGCCTTCTCATTGTCATTGGTTTTCCCACTGACATTCATGACAGTGTTTACTATGTTATCAAAAAAGTTCTTCTCTATATGCATAACATCGAGATTGTGTCTCAACAAATTATCTTTCCAATACGGGAGGTCCCAAAAAGTACTTCTTTTTGTCCAGTTATGGCCTTACCCGTATCCTTGTAATTTGGACACACGACCGTTGCCAGTGACTTTTGGTAGTTCTCTTACTCTACTCCAAATCTCTTCCGGTTTGAACCTAGGCGGCGGTGCATCTTTTTCAACTTCCCCATTTTTGAAGACATTCTTATTCCGTCTAAATGAATGATCCATTTCCAAGAACATACAATGTGAGACAAACCAAGAACTTTTCCCCCCGTGTTTCAAGGTAAAGGCCTTTGTATACTCCATGCAATGTGGACATGCCAATTTACCATGAGTCCCCCAACCAGACAACATACCATAAGCAGGGAAGTCATTAATGGTCCACATCAAAGCTGCCTTCATTATAAAATTTTCCTTCCTTGCGATATCGTACGTCATCACGCCGCTCCACAACCTCTTCAAATCATCAATCAAAGGCTGTAAATAAACATCAATACCAGCCTTCGGATTGGATGGTCCCGGTATGAGACTCGTCAAAAACATATAAGGTTTCGACATGCACATATTAGGTGGAAGATTGTATGGAGTAACAATTACGGGCCAACAAGAATATGGTGATGCCGACGCTTGGATATACGGGGTAAAACCATCGGAGCTTAAACCAAGTCGTACATTACGTGGATCCGAAGCAAAATCAGTATATACCCGGTCAAAGTGCTTCCATGCTTCGCCATCGGATGGATGCCGTAAGACGTCTGAAGTTCTTTTGTTCTCAAAGTGCCATGTCATTTTTCCTGCAGTTTGCATTGATGCGAAAATTCTCTGTAGCCTTGGAACTATTGACAAATAGAACATCGCCTTTACGGGAATTGGTTTGTTATTACTTGTCCCAGACTTGTGAGGGAAATACCTCGGAGCTTGACAAAATTTGCATTTGACCAAAGCTCCATCATTTATGCCGAATTCATTGTCGTAATACAACATGCATCCATTAATGCAACAATCAATCCTCTTGACTTCCAATCCCAGCTTCGACACTAACCTCTTTGCACCATAATAATTATTTGGTACAACTCCTTTTATAGATATCACGTCCTGAAGCATTTTCATAAAAAAATCCAAAAACTTTTCAGGAATATTCCAATTGGACTTGCAAGCTAAAAGCCTCACACACAGCGATAATTTAGAGTCTGAGGCCCTTTCAAACAATGGATTTTTTGCTGTCTCAGTTAGAAGATTATAAAATCTTTGTGCTTCCTCATTCGGAAGATCTTCAGTGTTATCGTAATCATGTGCCTCGTTTACCCCGAGAGCATCAACCACCATCTCCTGCATTGACACAAACTGTTCCCCACATCCCATATCTGCACGAGTGCTTGAGGCACCCGTGCAATTCTCGTCAACCCCTAAATCAACATGTGGCACTTCTTCACCATGGAGAGTCCAAATCCAGTAATTTTCCTGGAACCCATTCATATACAAGTCAGTCTTCACAAGGTCTTCACTCTTGTCTTTCGACATCGGCATTTAGCACACAGACATCTAATTCGGTTTCCATCATCGATGAAACACTTTTGTCGCTTTGCTTGGGTAACAAACTCTTCAACCCCATCTACGAACGTTGGTTTCAAACCCCTTCTTTTCGGATATAGCCTATCATACACCCAACTACGATACGAAGGATAACAATCCATCTTCTGCATATTAATAAAAAATCCAGATAAATTTTAACATTAAATTTCAACATATCCACTTAGAGATAGCCTATCATACACCCAACTACAAGATGATTGATGTGCATATCAAATGAGCATAAACTGTTTAGTGAAACAACTATAAGAATTGAATTAACACAATGTGGTACTGATACATAATAATGCTAACAAAAACAGTATTAGTAGCTAAAATGACTAATACATAGTTATTTATTGGATCTTGGCATCATAGACTTAAAGTTACATAGTTAATATAATATTGTGAATATTCCAATGATACCAACAACAGAGCTTCAATTAATTCATCATTTGCACCAATAAGGATTTGTACAAACACAAAATCAAGAGCCAATACATCAGCAAAGGGAAATTGGGAGTGAAAGGGTATCATTATATGATAGAACCAAATCAACTAGAGTAATAATCATCATTGACTATCATTGATGGGATACTCTACAAAAACTATTATTACTTTGTCATAGAAAACTAGTGATACTCTGATCACTTTATAGGACCTCCTCCTCTCATCAAGTCTAAAAATAGGTGGATAAGCCACTCTTTAAAACTAATCAAAACAATGATCTTCAACTTTATGGAAATTTTATTAATCATGTCATTAATGGAAAATTTAAGCAGTTCTTTGGTGAAGATAACTAACATCAAATAGGAAATTGATATTCCGCCTTACAATTTAGTAATTTACGAATCATGACCCACTTTTGTTTACGAATCATGACCCATTTAATCAATAGGTCATTTCACCTTTAGATTGAAGCCACGGAATATCTGCTCAAAAGGATTAAAGTCACTCTCGCCTCTAAAACCAGTGCTTTGTTGGTTTACATAGGCATCATGGCCGGCCTACATATTCAAGTTAAAATAAGTTAACGGGGCAGTAAATGCTTGGGATAAAGCAACAATCCACTCAAAACAAATTAAGCATATTGATATACATCAAACCAAGAGACATGCACATGAAGCAAGTGTTGTATACAAACATAGGCAGTTAAGCACACATACAACTACATTCTTAATAAAAATGTGAAATGGTGTTATAGAACTTAAATTTCTAGCAGTGTGATGTGCTATGCCCACTATCAGAGTTTTCTTCCCTCAAAAAAGAAAGGGGCGAAATGTCAACACAGAAAGAGGAAGAGACCACAAGGAAAAAAAGAGGAAACGAAAATAAAATGTGACCAATGAAGATTCACAGCCAGGAAAATCATATAACACCACTGTGTAGTACTACATATACCAAAAAAAAATGAAAACTTACCTCATATATATGTTTAAATGATATCAACATTGTGCAAGCATTGCATTTAATCACATTATATGATTTTATTAATACCATCATGGCAACTTGAAGAAAAGACATCAGGGATAAGATAATATTCATATTATCTTCTCAAGCACAAAATCAACATAGCTTTATCCCACAATAGATCCCACTTTAGTAAAACTATAGTAACAACAAAATGTTAAACAAAGGAGCCATAAAAAGTAGCTGAAATGGTGTATTGGTGTGAGACCTATTCATACTGTTGCCATGTGCGTGGCCGGTGGGAATTGGTGCTGCAGCCCGGGCGGTGGTTCTGTGGAGCAGTGGTGGTTCTACATGGTGGCCGTAGATGGTCATGAGAGAGGGAAAATATAGAAAGAGGGAAATAGGAGAAGAAGAGAGACAGAGGGAAAGAAGAAGCTTACCAGGTGGAGCTGCGGTGGTTCTGTGTTGGCGGACCGGGAAATGGCTGGGCGGCGCCGTTCGCGTACAGGGAGGAGTGAAGAAGACCTTCGCGTACAGGGACCGCGCAAGTGAAGGAAGATGGCGTTTGTATTTACGTATTTGCGGTGGTTCTGTGTTGGCGGACCGGGAAACGGCTGGGCGGCGCCGTTCGTGTATAGGGAGGAGTGAAGAAGACCTTCGCGTACAGGGACCGCACAAGTGAAGGAAGATGGCGTTTGTATTTGCGTATTTCCCAGGGCTTCACCCGTGGGAACAGCTCGATCCCTGGGAAATTTGTCACGGTCTCCACCGTGGGAAACACCGAGATATTTTCTTGCGGCCCAGTCCGTGGGAAACGGACATATTTTCCTAGTGTGTAACCCGTGGGAAATAGCTAAATCATATACCTACGGCCCAATCCATGGGAAAACAAGCGGGAGCAATTGGCGCCTCTGTTACCCAAGGCCCAGCCCGTAGGAACCATAGCGAGAAATTTCCTAGGGCTTTAACCATGGGAAACGTCAAAATTTCCTAAGGATTTTTTGCCCTGGGTAATATGCCCTGGGAAATAGCTTAAATTCTTATAGTGAATCCTTGAATTTGTCCCATAATCAATTACTGGGAATGATACCACAAGAAATTGGTAACTTGACTCAGTTGGAATCAATTGATCTATCATCAAATCAGCTTTCAGGAGAAATTCCTCAATCCATGTCTGCTTTATCTTTTCTTGGTGTCTTGAACCTCTCATTCAACAATTTAATGGGCAAAATCCCATCAGGGACCCAACTTCAGGGTTCTACCAACCTTAGCTACATGGGCAACCCAAATCTATGTGGACCTCCACTCACAAACAACTGCCCAC
Source organism: Sophora flavescens (assembly GCA_030762895.1). Lineage (NCBI taxonomy): Eukaryota > Viridiplantae > Streptophyta > Magnoliopsida > Fabales > Fabaceae > Sophora > Sophora flavescens. Next base: position 158,879,955 of record CM061067.1, on the reverse strand, counting down.
GGGTTGAAAATCCCACGATACAAAACCAATGTAAGAAGATGATGAATCTGAAGCAAATTGGTGGTCGTGGTTCTATATAGGAATGGGAATTGGATATGCCATGGGATTTTGGGCAGTTTTTGGTGCGATTCTCTTCAATAGGAGATGCAGACATGCTTATTTCAGATTCCTTGATCGATTATATGTCGCGGTGATCCTAAAGATGGATTAATCTGCCTGAAGTTCAAACTGCAACAAGCTGACTCATGGAACGGGTACGTAAGTTCAAAAAACATACTTTATCTTTCTTTGTAGCTTCATATCCTTAACCCATTTTATCAAGCATGGAATTTCACTCACTTGAAACATATCAGTGTCAATATTTTAAATAAGTATTCATGAATACCATCTTGGACTTCCTCAGAAAAATTAGTCCTATTTGAATATTCAAACTTGGAAAAAAAGTAACTCATTACTTATGTACGTAATTTGCAGATCCTTGATGTGCATGCTTCGACAATTGTCACTTTAGCAAAGGTTTACAAGAGGCCACAAGGTTGTGTTATAGACCATATATAAATAACAAACCTGGCTTGTTAGTTCAGGTTTTTCTTTATTTAGTAATTTGCAAACAGTTCTATTTCCTCGATTGATTCTGTGTTATGGTAAGATTGTATTGTTTCTATATACTTGATTGTGTAAAATATATTTGAAGATGCTTTTATTGTAAGAATATTTTTATGATTAGACTTTCATTGATATTAATATGGTTGAATGAATAGTGTGGTATTTTCTAAAACTCTAGAATTTTTTAATTTTTTTATTAGTTAAGTCATCTCTTAGGGTGGAAATAACTTGTTTGTTGATTTTTGGCAAATTAATAATGTGCTACATTATGGTATAGAGCTAATGGCCTAAATTCCATGATGTGGTGGTATAAAAATGGTTTAAATAAGTTTTTAGTCCTGACAAAGTTCATTAATTTTGGTTTTAGTCCATGTAAAAGAATTTTTTAGGATTTCATCCTTGTAATTTATTTATTTTTGTAAATAGTCCTTAGGATTTCATCCATGTCTCCGTAGCCTCGAAAAATTTGTCAATTTTAACCCTATCACCCTAATGTATGTTTTTTTTATATTTTCTAGCCAAATTTCGGAGCAAGTCAGACAGGAATAAGAAATTACCTCGGTACATCTGAGTACTAGATATCATACAAAATGAAGGAATTTGGCATTTTTAACCATGTGGTCCCTAATGTATGATTTTGCTTCTAATTTTTGGCCAAATTATATAGCAAGTCGGATGGTAAAATGAAATTACTTTGGTACTCACGAGTACTAGATAACGGAAAAAGATGACAGTATGAACTATTTACAAATTTTTCGAGGCTACGGAGACGAAATCCTAAGAATTATTTTTACAGTGACTAAAACCAAAATTGGTGAAATTTGCAGGGACCAAAAACTTATTTAAACCTAAAAAATTTATAATTGTTTGGTATCATAGAAATATTCAGATGTCCGCTACTCTACACTAGCTATCTGATATGAGGGAGTTTAGAATACGAACACATACAGGTTACTTTTAGAGTTCTTGAAGGTAATCAGTTGATTAAATCACTACACCAATTTTTTGTAATGCCCAATATGACAAGTTAACAACAGATTCAACTTCAACCTTCTTAACATAAACGATTCATTATATGATGAAAACTATTATTCAACCAATTACATAGTCATCAATGTCTTTTTGGATGTTTCTGAATGCTTACCTTTAGCATATTTAAAAAGAGAGAGGGTGTGGAAAGAAGCAAAACACCACAAAGACGAGCTGTGAAATGTAGTTATGTTTTAAAAGCAAAAGAATATAATGTATAGTTGTATACAATAAGCCAAGCCGTCTAATATAGCCTAAAATGCTTGTGGCAGTGTGTTTTTCTATCATATTAAGCTATTGGTTTAGAATGTATACAGTATACTCCCTCCGATCCTTAATATAATAAACAAAACTCTAAAACACATGGATCAAGAAAATGCATTGAAATGAGTTAATTGTAATTAATATTCATATAAATTTTCAAAAATACCCCTTTTAATTAATGAACAAACTCACTTGTATGGAAAGTTGATATATCTCGTAAATATAAATTTTATTATAAATGAGGGTAATATTGGAAATTAGCATTTAATATGTGTGAAAATTGATGCATGTTTCTTATATTTTTGACCCAAAAAAAATACTCATTTGTTTCTTATATCAAGGACTGAAGGAAGAAACATTTAACAAAAAAGAACAAAGAAAACCCAAAAAAAAAAAATTTGAAGAAGAGCTGCAAAAGGTAGTTGTTACTTGTTAGGGGATAGAATGAAGTATGAATAATATGACACTATCATATTGCCCGTGCTTTAATGATGTCAAGGCTCATTTCACTGGGATCCGTTGCTTGCAACTTAACTTGAATGCCATTAAGTTCCCTCTTGAATTCTGTCTCACCTTTGATGTATCTGGTGACCTAAAATGTGACAAACATGTAAACAAAGATAAATATATGAGAATGATCAGTTAATCTCTTTTATAATATATGACAATATTTTGTCCGAAGAAAGATAATCACAAGCAGCTCCTTCCTAACCTGTGAGCTTCAAATTAGAAAATGATGAATCCCGGTGTGCAGAAAATTGTAAAATTCTCTTTTTCTTAACATCACACTTCATGTTTATGATGAAAACGAGATGATTTTGTTCCTAGAAAACATGCATTCCTTTCTGACAGTTTTCATCGGTAATGAAATCAAAATCAAAGACAGCATACCGACACTCATCAGGAGTTAGAGATGCAGTAAAGTCTTCATAGGTTTCTTCCGGGCTTCCAAGTTTTTCCGGCACCACTTCTTGATTCTCAATCTTAAACACAATAAAACTAACGGTAGTTCCTCTTTGCCTTTAGCTCGAGGAATTTTAATTTGCATTCATCACTAACAGCCATTCCAGAGATGCGGCATTGGCCTAACTCAATACATTTTTAGGAAAAACAAAAGAAACACATGAGCATGACATTTTTCGTAATGCAATATGATGATAATATAAGATAACTAGGTTACGAAATGAGGCATCATTGCCGGTATAAATAATAAAAATAGTTCTATTATAATTTATATAATTAAATTATTATATCAGAATTCTTATTTATTTTGTTTACTAGAATGAATTTGGAACAATAAATTAAATTCTTAATAATAATATATAATTTGAAATATTAAATGACGATTAAAATATTATGTATATATTTATTGGAGAATACTACTGAGTGCCCTTAGTGCACTCATTAAGGAACCAAGATAAAAAAGGTTCCATGGAGAATTGATCTATTTAACATTTGAAAATATAAAATATTTAGTTTTCCAATCAAAGCTTACTTTTGTTGGTTGCTTAAAGAGTACCCTAAGGACACTCGTTAGCATAACCCATACTCCCTTCGGTCTATAATATAAGCAAAAATTTCTCAATTTTTTTGGTCCAAAATATAAGCATATTTCAACTAATAAATAAGAGGAAGGGTAATTTAGATAACAAACTCAATTTTTTTTATTCCTAGTGACTCTTTTAAATAAGATTAACTAATTTCCTTCATAAGTGTGAAATTAATTATTTTTACTTATAATATGGACCAGAGGAAATATTTATTTTACTTTTATTATGTCATTTAGAAAGGCACCCGCACGCTTCCAAGTTCCAACTTTAAAAATACTGGGAAAGAACAAAGTACCTGGTTATGCGTGATTAAAGAGCACCCATTTAAATGAAAGACTATCTTTTTTAGTCCAAAATAAAAATAAAAATAGCATCCATAAGGTCGTTGGTAAGGATACGACTTATAACCCATAAGGTCGTGAGTTCAAATCTCACTGTCAATGTGAGGATCTCATTGATAGATAATATGTAAGTATCTTTGTAAGCGCTCTTTAAATCGTGAGACATGGCAGCTGATCCTGATGAGCCCCAGGATCTAACTCACCTAAACTTTTTCTTATTAAAAAAAAAAAAAGAGCACACATAAGGCAATGACTTTTTGATTAAAAAACGTAACTTAAATACGAAATTTTGACTGCAATATGTTAGTTTAGAGGGAAATAAATTTCAGTCATTGTGCATGATTAAAGAGAGGTTCACCAAAAAAAAAAAAAGTGATCGAGATATTAATATTTGTCAGTGTAGGTGCAAGGGCCTCTTGAGCATGTAATCATGGATTTCATCACTAATCATTAAAAATTGATTATTTACCTATCAAATGGGAGGATGATTCAAAAAGAAAGATAAAGTTTGATTTAAATAGACATAGTTCTATTTTATAATAAGCCAGTCTGAGTATATTATGTTATTTATTATAGATTTTATATTTTTCACTCTATCTCACTTGTATATAAATAAATAAATAAAAGTTTGATTTAACTTAAAACTACTTATGCATATATTACATAAAGGTTTTCATCTAAGATGAGAAATTTAAAATATTTAATTTTAACTAGATATAATTTTTTATAGATAAATTATTTTTTTACTGAAAAAATGTTTATTTCATTTCAATAGCAATAGTAACAGTAATAAAAGAAGGAATAATATGAAAAACAGGAAGACTATGATATCTAGTAGCCACCCTAACAAGATTGTGAACAACAACTGTAACACCCCGATTTTCGCTGTTTCAAAATAATCGAAATGCGGACGATTATGTGTATATATTTATATGAGTGTTAGAAAATTATTTTAAATAAACGGAGTTCATCACTCAATCCTACTTGAATGTAGGAAGCTACGATTAAAATTTAGGTTTGAAAGTCAGACGAATCCCGGCCCGTGAATTTCATTGACAATATAATTATACTGCTCAAAGGACCTAATTTTAATTCGTGAACGAAAGACTTAAGATTTTTATTTTATTTCCTACAATTCTGTATTTTTAGAATTATTTCATAAAAAAATGAAATAATATACGTTTTACGGGTGAAATGCGTAATCGGGTGAACGACAGAGTGGATTTCGGAGTTTCCAAGAGCAGAAAAAGAGGTTACCTTAGAATTTTGAGATGATTCATGGGGATTAATCACACTTTTGAGTCTAGAGGATTCTACAAGGTTAAAGTGGCAATTTATAGATTTTGCACTTTAGTCATTGAACTTTCTATTAATTACACTTTGGTCCCTGAGTTAGTTTCTATGTTTTTCCAAGTGAATTGGGCCAGAATCTTTGTTCCCAATCTATTAATGGACCGTGGCCATGAAGCCCAAATTCCTTGTCCATGGATTAATTCCATGAAGCCCATTAGAAATCATATAAGTTTCCTATGTCATTTTAAGCTTTAAGCCTTTTGGTGGGCCCCAGAAAAATAAATCCAAGCCCAAATTTATTAGGCCCATGCGCAAGCCCATGAGGGAGTAGGGGCTGCCCTCATATTGGATGAGCCAAGTTTTATTCTAGAATTTTCTACAAAGTTCTCCATTTTTCTCCAAAGTTCCACACCATTCTACTATGTTCTCAAGTGTTCTCCAACATTCTAGGTTCTTCCCAAAAAGTCTCAAGAAAATTCAACCAAGATGAGTCAAGATGAGAACACATTTAATGTGGCACATGGCCATCATTTCAAACTATTGACAAGTTGCAAAATAGTCCTTATACTTTTGCAATTTTGCAAAATGGTCCCTAGGAATTAATTGCACTTAAATCCTTAGAAAAGTCACCTCCTTTCCACTTGATCCTCCCAAGTGGCGCAGCCCACACTACTAAAAATACCCTCCCTCACATTTCATTTTCTTCCTATTGCCTTTTCTTCAAAAAAACTCACAAGTTCGTAAGCTTCTAGCATCACTTTGTGAAGCAAGTTCTTGGATTTCACTTGTCTTTGAACTTCAAGAGGTGAATCCTATTCTTCTTCCCTAATCATGTCTAGGTTCTTTAATGAGTTTTATGATTCAAAGTTTATTTCATCTATGTTCATCACTTTTAAGTTTCTAGATCTAGAACTTTGAAAATTCATAAATAATTCTAGAAAAATCCTTTTGACATGAAACCAATTGCTATGATCTTATAATCATCTCTACTTTCATCATCTAGAAGCATATGATCATGAGAAATTTCTTTCTTTGATTTCTGGGCTGGGCCGAATTCATTGAAAAGTGATGTTCATGGGTTTTGTTTCATTTTTATGTCTTGATTCATGACTCAATCTTTTAGTATCATGATAGTTCTTGTAATTAAGTATATAGGGGATCAAAAATCAAACTTTAACCTTTTGGGTTCATTAAGGCCGAAACCCTAGCTATGAACACTTGATGGTTTTGTGATTCAAAAGTGGTTTTGTAACACTTGAATCCAACTCTAAGTCTTGTATGTTGATTAAATCCAAGAGTTGAAGAAATTTTAAAAACTTCTAGCCTATGATCTTGAGAAAACCGAATCCTAGTTCTTGGAACTAGATGAGTTTAGTTCATGTTCTTGGTTCATAATCTTGGTTTAAGTGCTTAATCATGTTTAAGTTACTTGTGGATCATAAATCCCTAAGTTAACAAAACTTTAACTTTCCTAACCTAGAAAAGTTGTTGAAGCCGAACCCTAATCTCCATGAGCCAAGTGTGTTGTTTTTTGATTTTGATTTATTTTGGTTGCAATTCGTTATGAAGGAATAGATCAGGTTGGTTTGACCTAAAGCCGACGGAGGAAGCCGGATCAAATCGGGAGATTATTTGAAACCGTTAGTTCAAGTCTCCAAGAGGTAAGGGAAGCTTACCTGAGGGATTTTCTCAATAACTATTTGCTTGTAATGTGGTATATATGATTTATATGTGGTTGTGGTTATTTGTTTATGTTGCTTACGTTGTGTTGTTTATCTGTGTATCGGTGATTGATCTGCTTTAATTGATTTAATTATCTACAGTAGTATATTATGTTGCTATGATGCATGATCTGCCTGGTGATATAATTATGATGATGTTGTTGAATGATGAATGTTGAATGTTGTTTGAGAGGCCTGACAGTGGTCAATACACAACCGATTAATCAGATAAAAGCTTTAATGAGTTGTGAAAATTATATTCAACGTTTTATGGGGAATGTTGGAATATAATAGTGGTGGAAATTATTATTTTGGAAAAATAATGAGATTTGAGAAATATTATTATTTTAATGATTTATTAGTGTAAAAGAAATTTATGAGTCACGGTGAGAGCGTAACCGTGAAATTTTTTTGTACTGCTAATTTTTACGCAAGAAATTCCGAAATATTATAAAAAGTTATTTTGTGAAATTAATATTCGAAAATACTTTATAAAAAAAATTAAAATAAAATAAAAATAAAAATAAAAATAAAAATAAAAGTCAAAGTCAAAGTTTGACTTTAAAAACATTTTCTTGGAAAATGATAAACGACGGCAGGTTTCGAAATTATTTACGGTGAAGTTTAAAAATAGCAGTACTTATTTTGAGAAGAGGTTTAATCTGAATTGATTTAATTTTTAGAGCTGAAGTTTTAGTAAAAGAGTTTTTCATGATTTGACGTTTTATGAACGAATTTCGATTAGAAAGGATTTTCGGTAAATGAGTTTTACTTAATGACGTAAAGGACGATATAGAACTTAGTAACCGAGATGTCGGGGTACTAGTGGTCTTATGACGTTGTCTTATTTTGGATTTGTTTTTCACAGACAAAAACGATGTAAAACGATGATATGGAACTTAATAACCGAGACGTCGGGGTATTAAGGTTCGTGTGTTGTAGACTGGGTATCTACTTAAAGAAGTTAAAACGTTTTGAGATGTTTTCTATTACCACGAACCTAAGACTGATTGCAATGGTCTAGGGGCTTCATGATTGAGAACTCGGACTTTGAGGTCCTGTGATGTTAATAAAAGTTGTAAAGATGTTAAAACGATGATGCTTTTGAGAGCATTAGATGTTTGAAACGATGTTGGGTTGTAAGCTTTTGAGAGCTTTGACAAATAAAGATATAACACAAAGAAAAGTGTTGAGAATAAAATGTTTTTCTTGCATGCATTTGGCAGACGTGCCATGATCAAACGAGTGATTACCTTGCGGCGTCAGGGTAGATCATACCAACGATGTTCTCATTGTGCCCGGGGTTTGGACAATGAGACCCCATCTACGATGTTATCACTGTGCCACGATGTTGGACAGTGTGCGATGGGTTTTGGCGGTGTGCCTGTGGTTGTGTGCCTGTGGCAATTGAGCTTGATCAACTCATCACGAGGTTGGAGATATCTCATGAGATTAGGTGTGAATGTTTAGATGATGCATTGAATTGGTCATGCATAGTTTTCCAACGTTGATGTTTGGGGTGTGAAACCCATTGATAAACGATGTGATATAATATGAATGAGTACGTTGTTATAGACATGTATATGTGTATGTACCTTCTTTTGTGTTGCGCATTTAGTTATGGTGATAAATCCATATATTGACGTCTCACCCTTACAACCATATCAGAGTCTTACAAGAGGTGTGATCCCTACAAGAAGAGGAAGGCTGTCTAGTTGGAAGCGTGCTGTGCTGCTCCTATTGGCGGTAGTGTCTGTTAGTTACGACAAACTTAGGTCCTATTATGTTATATTAGGTTTTGAGGATAAAACTGATTATGATTTAGGTATGAAACCATACGAGGCAGTATAGTTATATGACTTCTGTAAATTATGTATTTAAGTGTGGTTTGATTTCGTTGTTGTTGTTATGAGGTTAAGAAGGAAAAGAAAAAAAAAATTTATCACCATATTTTGAAAAGATGAACGTGGAGAAAATATTATTTTCCGAAAGCAACCAGCAAATTAAGTTTTATTTCCGCAAACGGGTAACCATGTGATGACCCGAGTTTAGGGTGTCACAACAACATTATATTGTCTCCTAACAAACTCAACACCGAGATTCAAATTAGAATTTATAAGCTCCCTACAATACAAAATAATGTCTCCGAATTCTGCAGCAATATGCTTTGTAGAGGTTACTGCATCAGCAACAACTTTGCTGTCCACCTCAAAATTGACCTTGTCCATACCCATATCCATGATCCATTCCATTGCAGCTAAGAGAGTAGCAGCTTCAACTTCTCTAACCTGTAACAAAGGGCCATACCAACCAGTCTTTGCAAGAACAAAAAATCCATGTTCATCTCTCAAGTTGTTCATCCTAAAGATGTTAGGTTCTGGTTCTTGAAAAAAGCAGTGTTAATATTACACTTCAGCCACCCATGAGGAGGAGTTTCCCACGCTAAATTAGAAGTTAACAGAGGTACTAGGTCCTCATGGGTAGATCCCACCATCTTTCACTCTTCCAATACACTAGATGCTCTAAAGATAACCTAAGACACCTCTTTTGATTTATCTTCCCACTTGAGATTGCGCTTTCTCCATAAACTCCAAAGTAGCATTACAAAGCGCACCCTCTACTCCTAGTTCAACATGTTGCCCAATCTGAATATAAACTCATAGAAACTCTCAACCACACCCATCAGAGGCTCCATGCACTGCCATAGGTTAGCTTCCCCCCAACAACCTTGAACACTCGATATATTAGTAAATTAGTAAGATAAATTATTATACTCTATATATAAGATAAATTATTATATTATACTCTATGTAAAAGAGAGATATTATATTAATATATAATTAGTAATTTTTTTACCAAATTAATATATATTAATTTGGATGCACTTTTTTACACTGACAACCAAACAGGGATCATGAAATTGTTGACTTTTAAAGTGGTTAGGATAAGAATCAAGCATTTATGCATGATGGTATATCAATTTCTGATTGGTTGACAGTATAAAAACTTTACACTATCAGTGTATATCAATTAAATCCATTAGTAAACGATGTAAATCTTATAAATTTATAATTATATAATTAGATATTAAATAATAGTTTGGTTTGATAAGTTAAATATTTTTATTAAAAAAATCAGAATTTAGCATATATATACATAGTTAAATAAAATTTTCAAAACATTTAAGACTATTTTAATTGTTAAATAAATCAAGGGGAAACTAAATTTGTCATTCTTCAAAGGGTCTTGTTAACAATCGTCTTTAGGGACATTGGTTAAGAAATTCATAAAAAACAATGTTTTATGGGGGAAAATAAATTACCAATTCCCAAAACAATAAATACACAACTTCCCATACAAATTTACTCTTTTTAGGATACTTGTTAGTATTATCCTTTAAAAAAATATAAAATACAACAAGTCTCAATGATAAATTTCATTTTGGGTCTTGCTAACGAGTGTCCTAAGGACATTGATTAAGAAACTCATTAAAAGAAAATTCGTATTGAAAAACTTAATATTACACTCTTCGAAATATTAAATACATATTATTTTCCATATAAAATTTCATTTATTATTTTCTTAAACAATATTCAAAGGATCCTTGTTAGTATTTTTTTTTTTTAATTCTTAACTATCAGTAGTCCTAATATCAGTGGTTAGCATTGTCCATAGACCATAAACCCAATAAGCTTGTTTGCCATCAGTTAATCAATATCTTATCTTTTGACTTAAAGAGCACATGATTCAAGTGCCTGACTTTTCCATAAAGCGTATGTCGTCGGATCACGCGCCTTAGGCTGAAATAATATGGTAGTAGGTTTTTTTTAACTTTACAGTGTTACTAAATCAGGTTTGCTAATTTGACACACATTTGTCAGACAATATACGTATACTGTATAAACAGTGCCGCACAGTGCGGCACTGTAGCACAGTTTTTTTTTTTTAATTTATATTTTTTTTGTAAATAAATTTTTTGATTAAGTATGGGCATTCACCACATATTTGAAGGCATTCACCAGATAATTGAACTACGTTCACCAGATAATCTAAGGCATCCACAAGCTAATTTAGTATAGGCATTCACCACATATTCGAAGGCATTCACCAGATAAGTGAACTACGTTCACCAGATAATCTAAGGCATCCAAAACTCGGTTTTAGTATGGGCATTCACCAGATATTCGAAGGCATTCACCAGATAATTGAACTACGTTCACCAGATACTCTAAGGCATCCAAAACTTGGTTTTAGTATGAGCATTCACCACATATTTGAAGACATTCACCAGATAATTGAACTACGTTCACCAGATAATCTAAGGCATCCAAAACTTGGTTTTAGTATGGGCATTCACCACATATTTGAAGGCATTCACCATATATTTGTACCCCGTTCACCAGATATTGATACATACTTAATCAAAAAATTTATTTACAAAAAAAATTTAAATTTTTTTTTTTTAAAAAAAGTGCTACTGATGCCAAGATAGTCAGCTTAGACTGAGTCAAGATCATATGGGATCGCTCATACGATGTACGTATGTTGTCCCAAAATCTGTGTCAATTTATCATTTTTCTTGCTAAATTGACACAGAAAATGTGACAACATACGGTTTACATCAGATGAATAAAGTCGCCGCAATCAAGATCAGAGTCGCATCAGAGCACAGCTTTTTTTTTTTTAAATTTAAATTTTTTTGTAAATAATTTTTTTGATTAAGTATGGGCATTCACCACATATTTGAAGTCATTCACCAGATAATTGAACTACGTTCACCAGATAATCTAAGGCATCCAAAAGCTAATTTAGCATAGGCATTCACCACATATTCGAAGGCATTCACCAGATAAGTGAACTACGTTCACCAGATAATCTAAGGCATCCAAAACTTGGTTTTAGTATGGGCATTCACCAGATATTCGAAGGCATTCACCAGATAATTGAACTACGTTCACCAGATACTCTAAGGCATCCAAAACTTGGTTTTAGTATGAGCATTCACCACATATTTGAAGGCATTCACCAGATAATTGAACTACGTTCACCAGATAATCTAAGGATCCAAAACTTGGTTTTAGTATGGGCATTCACCACATATTTGAAGGCATTCACCAGATATTTGTACCCCGTTCACCAGATATTGACACATACTTAATCAAAAAATATATTTACAAAAAAAATTTAAATTAAAAAAAAAAAGTGCTACAGTGCTGCACTGTGCGGCACTGTTCATACGGTGTACCGTATGTTGTCCCAAATTCTGTGTCAAAAAATCATTTCCGTTAACTTTATGAATGGTGAAGAAATCAAAATATCGTAAGTTTTTATTGATAAATTAAATGTATTATCTCTCAAAGAATCAATATCAGCATCAATCAATATCAATCATCAATACTACAATACAATTTGTGAACTCTACCTTTGTTGTTCTTGTAACAGCAAAAGTAGTGTGTCTTTTTTTTCTTTTTACAGGAAAAGTAGAGTGTCATGTTGGACTTTTTAATATTGATACATATATATACATATTAACATTTTAATATTTAATATTTATATATACTTCAATAGTTTAATATTTTACTATTTTTATATTTTATATTTTATATTTTATATATATATATATGTGTGGGTCATAATCAAACCATACGAATCGAATCAATTTTGATTGGTTCGAATTTTTATATTATTTTATTATTGATTTTTTAGAGTTTACAATTTTTAAAAAATATTTTTAGTTAGGAAAGGTAGCAAAACTATCATATTCTTTGGAAAGTTTAGAGGAGTGAGATCCGAACCAATAATTCGATGAACCGGAAAATCCAAACCGAACCAATTAAATGGGTTTGTGTTTTTTGTGTGTTTGGGTCCGAACCAAACCCGATGACCATTGGTTCGGTTATCAGGTTCAAGGATTTTGGAACCAAACTAATTACTACATTTTAATATTTACATGTATATATATTTTAATATTTACTATTTAATATTCATTATATTTTTATTTTTTATATAATTTATTATTTTAGTATTTTAATATTTAATATTTTAATTTATATATATATTAGTATTTTTGGGTCCGAACCAAACCAAACTGAATCGAACCAATTTTGATTGGTTCAGATTTTTTATTATTATTGACTTTTTATAGTTTATAGTTTATAGCATTTTTGTTTTTGTTTATAAATGTTTTTAGCCTGGAGCGGCGGCAAAGGTACGGTGTTCTTCGAAAAAGTTTAGAGGCATAAGACCCGTAGCAATAATTCGATAAACTCGAAAATCCGAATTGAACTAGTTAAATTGGTTCGTATTTTTTTTTTGGTGCTCGAGTAAAAATCAAACTTGATGGTCATTGGTTTTGAGTGCTTCATTTCATCTAATTTTTCAATTCACCTGGTATATGTAACACCCTCTTGGGCATTACGTCCTAATCACATGCGGAAATAAATTAAAAAGAAGGCTTACTGGTTGCTTTCGGAAAAACTTCTATAATTTTCATAAGTCTGAAAATATGAGGGTAAAAGTTTTTGTGGAGTACTTAAAATAGTGCACACAACACAAACGGTATAATCATACCAAGTTTAATAATCCATAACAATTAGATTTATTTATAAATCCAAAACACTTCAAAACATATGAGCCTTCTTGGAAATAATCTTTCGTACTAAAATTTGTAAAATCATTACAAGGTTTTTCAAGACCACCTATAATAACTTCTTTAAAGCATCCGTCCCAAAGGAAACATTCTAAGCTGGTCGTACTAAAAGACAACTACTGGGAAGAATTCCATAGTTTTCACCATAGAATTTTCACCAACCTCTTCAAGGATCGGGAGTGATATCCTTAAGTGAGGTTAGGAACTTCTCGGCACCACTTGCCCTTGTATTGCAGCAAAAGACCAGGGAAAACATGATATATTGTAAAGGTGAGATACCAATATATGGATGAATTATGACGACTACATGTCCAAACACAGAGCAACAGATACTGACAAATATTCATAATCAACATATAAATGCTCACAAAAAATCATATAAATCAAAAATCGTCGTCCTTTTTGAAAACATGGCACTTCTATATTCCAACATTCTGTCCTAGTCTTCGGAGACCCCAACTCCATGCAGTTTTTGAAAAACAGTGAGCTGATCAGGCTCAATTGCCACTCAGGCATAATTAGCCAACACATGTACATGGCTCAACTTAATTCCCACAGCAACTGTCCAACTCAAGGCACAATAATCAACGCATGTGGGTTCCAGAGCACACTGTCTTACACAAGGCACAGTGAACAAGGCTCATGGAAATCATGGTCCATCAAGGCACCGATGATACATCGTCGCATGAGATACCTTTCCCCTCAAGGCATTCACACAAAACAAAATGGGCACGTCTGCCAAATGCATGGAAAAAAACATTGTATTTTCATAGCTTTTCTTTGTGTTTCATTCTTTCCTTCGTCAAGGCTCAAGGCTCACGACTATCCATAAATTTTCAACGTTTTAAAACTTTCATTATCGACACATGACGTTTTAGCCCGAGTGTCCAATCACAACAGTCCTAGACCTATGCACTAGTCTTAGACTTTGTGGTCGTAGAAAGCAACTTTCACCTTTTTACTACTTTCACCACGTTTTATCACAACGTATGTAGGACACACAGTCCACAACAACATGTATAGGACACACAGTCCAAAACAACATATATAGGACACACGGTCCACAACAACGTAAATAGGACATACAGTCCACAACTTCATCTATAGGACACACAATCCACAACGTTGTGATACGGATCATGGACCCACGTGCTTTAACTCTAGTATTCCGATGTCTCGGTTACTAGGTTCACTTTTCAACATTACTTTTTCGTTCAGTGAAAAACAAATACAAAATCAAAACTTCCGTAACTTATCCAAGTTACCGGATATTTTTACTTGAATAAATTCTCTTCAACAACCTTTTCTTTTGAAATTCATTTCTAAAACTTTAAACTTTAGGAACTTTATTTCTTTTTCCAAAAATCTCCTTTGTATTTGGAAAAGTCTATTCCTTTCAAAAATATAGTAAACCTTTTTGAAGGAAAACTCTTTCTAAGAACGTTGGGAACTAAAATTCCATTTTCTATGGTACTTTACTATAAGTATTCTCAAAATTATGTTTTTCTTTAAAATAATATCTTTCAGCTTAAATAATTTCCCTTTATAAAAATTGTTGTGATTCTAAAAATTTTCTCTTTCATTCAAACGTTACTAAAAGAAATCTTTTTCCAAAACTTCAAAATAAATTTGTCCTTCTTCATGGTTTCTTACCATGAAATCTTTTCAAAGTTTGATTTTTCTTAGTGTAAAATCATCTATATTTTCAATTGAATTTCCTTCATAATAACTGTTTTTATTTTCTAAAACTTTCATAAACATTATTTAATTTCCCCTTTTTGTCAAAACTTTGTTAAAGGAAATCCTTACTTGTGATTTTCTTTGTAAATGTTTTCTTAAAACTTTTATCTTCTTATTTGAGCTCTAACCAATAGTTAGGCTTCCATGCAACAACTTCAACACATATACAACAACTTCAACATACATAAGAAACATGCACATTGTAACATCCTAAAAATTCAAATATAATTATTTTAATAAAAAAAGGTAGTATAAGAGTTTATTATAATTGTTTTCTTTATAATAAAAATCCAGTGGGTTCCACAATAATATAAAATTGATTTATAAAATAAAATAAAAATAAATTAATTAATTAAGAAACCTACGTGAATAGCACATAGGATTCTTTGTTAGCAATATAAAAAATTTGGCTTTAGCCAAATTGCATGTTTTCTTTTTAAAGAAGGATAAGAACCTACCCTAGACTAAATTATTGCGGCAATAATGAAAGGAAACATAAGCATATCAAGGCCCATGCTATGTTACCCATTATAAATAGATAGTTTGAGTGTTTTAAGCTCAATTTCGCATAATATGACTAGATACCTAACTTCAGATGGATATTTCGTAACTAAAGAGAACTTGTTTGAAATCGAGATCTGCATAAGAAATATAGCCCTGTCTCTTAGCTTTCCATAGACAACAAATTAGTCCAAATTGGATTCTTGTAACTCAAGTTATGACCAAATTCATATACACTATTCATGTTCCAGCGCCAGAACCGTTTTTTTTAAAATTCTATCCACGTTTTGACTATATAAACGTCGGTTTCAGATTTTGTGGTCTTCATAACAGTTGTAGACAATTCTTTTATCTTTCCAACGATATAAAATTTATAATTTTTGAATGTCTATAACTCAAGATATGTGCGCAATACAGCACCATATGCAGAGTAAGCGGGCTTAGCGCGTTTTTACACGTTTTGGGCTATTGGGGGCTCTATAAATAGAATCTTAATACTCTTAGGGTGCGTTTTTGAACCCTAATTACACCTAGAAACTCAGAAACGGTTAAGAAGAGAATAAATTCAAGGATTAAGAAGAGATAGTTGTGGAAGAGGGAGTCTAGGAAGAGGAAGATGATGATAACTCTTGGCAAACGTTAGGATTCGCAGTAGGAAACGCTTAGAGCTATTTGGATGTCTTCAAGAGGTAAGTAACAATACTTTTTATGAACCATTTCCATGATATATATGATTGTTTTTTTGTTGATAAGGGACTACCATATGGTTTTGGGAGTCTTTAATTGACTTGATGCATATTGTTAGTAACCTAAATTCTAAAATTGAGGCTTTGTTTGAAAGGGGAATTAATTGATTAATTGATGTTGTAATGTGCTTATTCATGTATGATATATTGTGATATTCATGATTGTTTGTTATTGGTGGAAGTTTATATGTTTAAAATGGGGGGAAATAGTTTGTTACGTGTATGAGACATGACATATTTGAGTTATAATATGTTGTATGATGTTTGCCGCAATACCACCTATGATAGGGGTATCGAAAAGTAATACCACCATAATGGGGTATCGAAAGTAACATCGCCATATAATTGGGATGTCGAAAAAGAGCAATACCGCCTAGAAAAGGGTATCGAAAGTTACACCGCCACACGTTGGGGTGTCGAAAAGGAAGAAATACCGCCATGTGCACATAGGAGGTATCGAAATAGAAATGTCCTCGACAGGAGGGTGACATCGAAACACTCCTCATGAGTAGGGGTGGGCAATGGGATGCCATTGTCGTGTGATGTGTGAGATTTATGGCATGCCGGCAAGAGACCAATTTAAGATTGAGGTCTCCGAGCCACTTTGGTTATTTTCGAGATTATTTGGTATGTGGAATGTGATGTATTGAAATGATTTGTCCTTATGCTATATGTTTTTGAATTGTTGATATTACTGTTGTTATTAAGTGTAATTTAAATATATATTATTTTTCAAAAATTAGCGGATATCATGGACAGTTTTTCCGGTTACCGCGCCGGCTGAGAACAACACTATTTTCGAAACATTTTATAACTGTATTTTTGTGCACTGGGATTTTATATCTCATTATAAGTGTTGTTTTCAGAGCCCGAGGATATCACTGTTGAGGATCTAGAGATCTGAAGAGTTATCTTTGATTAGCTAGTTGGTTAGTAATGTAGTATGGTTTAGAGTATTATGCGGACAACGTTCTTTGGTTTATGTACTATTTTTCTCAGATTGTAATTAGACGCCCGGTTTTGAGGCTTTCAGTTTTTATTCAAATGATTGGATTTAATAATATTTTTCAATACTTTGTAAATACTAGTTTATTTAATATGAGGTATTTTCCTACTTAGTTATTTGAGAAAAATTTTATGACTTATGTTTTTTTTAATTAAATGTTTTGAAGGATTTTTATTGAAATTAATTTGGGTTACTAATGTAACGAAGGGCGTTACATTTTTGGTATCAGAGCAGTTCGATTCTAAATCGGACTGTGGTAGTGGGGCTTTTTCTAAAAGAAAACTTGGGCGCATAGGATGCTTGTTAGAGTTATAAATACTGCATGTTATTCTTTGGAATATTGGACATGATCAACCCAATATTTCATAGGTAGTGAGTAGATTTATAGGACTAATAGGCGAGGGACGAACATTGCACTTGCAGCAGCTTTGGTTTGTATGATCAGAGCTACGCAAGGGCAGACGGAGACTCTCCGTCAACTGTAGGGGAATGGAGGCCAATCACTGATGGAGTGGTGGCTACCTATGACCTTTAGCACGTGGGACTTTTCGAATTCAAGAAGAATGATCTGCTATTATTCCGAGGCAGCTTAGAATCCGGAGGAGACTTGATTTCTTTAACTCGTATAGGGGAAGAAGTTGCTATATAGTTTGATTCAGGAGCAGCACTTTCTTTGATATATCCTTCAAGTGTGAAATTTGAGTTGTCTATCTTTCGTTTGTCCTTTGAGTCATGTGTTTCTACTTCTATGGGGATAATCTTATTGCTTCTAGTGCTTATTTAAATCGTCTTCCTATGCATCGGGATGTTCCTTATGCCATCGATCTTATTTGTCATCTATGTCTGGGTTGGATGCTATTATTGGTAAAGACTGATTGTCGTCGAGACTTGTTGTCATAAAGCACTCTAATAGAACTTCTTCTTTTTTTTGCTTCTTCACAACCAACGTCGATTGATCCTTTGGTGTCGACCCATATTGCATTTGTTGTTTCCTGTAATAAATGCTTAGTTGAGAGAGATCAAGGATCGATACACACTCTTTTTTTTTGGTAAGATAGAGATTTATAGTGATGTGGCAGTAATACCTGGAGTGTGAGTGTAAAAATAAAATTTGCTTACCCTTCCTTGGTACGTTTAATTTTGGATTTTTACATGTAGATCAGTCTATTATAAAAATTTAAAAAAAAAATGGGATTTAGGGTACTTGATTCTTTATATGAGATTTTTGAATGTTGATGATGAATTGATTTTAATAAATTTATTTTCCTTGAATCTATAAGGAATTACTACTAATGATAGTTTTGTATGTGCGTTCATGCCGGTCTTTTCTCGTTTACACTATTCTCATCATCTATACTTATGCCAACACTGTCAAAACCCATTTCCATATCTAATTGAAATGTCCTATTCATTGTTTTTTTAATTCCTCCTTTGCGTGAAGTTCACCTCCATCGCGTCGAGGCCAATTTATTGAATTGTAATTATATTTCTAACTTCCTCTGACTCATGGATTTAATTGTGGCATGAATTCTATTTTTTGTTAGTTTGAATCGAATTATATATATTTAATATTTAAATTAAATTATGGTTCACTTTATAAATTTAAAAAATGTGTTTGATTTTGTATTAAGTTTTGAGTGCTTTTAGTGGGAAAAAATGATGGGAGTATGAGGTTATATGTGGGCAATATGCAATTGAACAAAGTAACTATTATGGATAGGTATCTTTTACCTAGGATAGATGAGCTTAGATCAATGGAGTAGAGTAGTGGTTGATTCTAGTAAAGTAGATGCAAGGATAGGGTGAAAGAAGCCTAAGACAATGACAAGTGTGAGAAGTTTCCTAGAATTGGAGAAGTATTATAGGAAGTTATAAACAAGTTATCTAGACTAGCCTTACCTCTCACCAAGCTGATTAGGAAAGGAAAATCTCTTGTATGGGATACAACTTGAAGTTTTTAATGATCAGTAGAGCCTTAAACAATTGTTAAGAGATAGAGACAGAGACATAGACGAAGAGTTAAAATATAAGGCAAAGAAGGTGGATGAATTTTCTTAGGAACTATAATTTTGAGTTGAAATATAGTCCGGGAAAGGCTAATGTAGTGGTCGATACTCGAAGTAGAAGATTTCCGCACAAGTCTAACTTGAAGTTGCAAGTAATGAACCTAATAGAAGAGTCTAGAGACATGAATTTGGATATCTTTTAAGGCTTTAAACTTGAAATTGAATAGGTTGAAAATTTGTAGTGACCTCAGAAAATAGATTAAGCGAGTGTGGTTTTTAAACAAGGATTTGAAATATCTTTTGGATCAAGAGAATTATGTGTTATATAATAATGGAGTAGTGTTGTTTAAGAATATGATCATTGTCCCTAAGGAGGGGAGCCTTAGAGGGGGAAAAAATGTTAGAAGAGACACATAAAAGAACGTTAACCATGTGTCTAGGAATAACCAAGAAGCATCAAGATTTAAAGAAGTATTAGTGGACGGGAATAAAAATGGAAGTGGTATTAAAGAATTTTATACATGTGTTCAACTTTTATTATAATGTTGTAATTTTGTTATATAATTTTTAGAGGATCACTTTTCTTGAAATTTCAAATTGCTTCTCAAGTGACAAAGTATTAATCGCGATTGATATTCCCCTATGATTTGTTTTCCATATAGATTAATGGCATGTCTAATCCCAACAAACTTATATTTCTTAACAAAAAGTGAAAAAATGTTATTTCTTATTTATATGTGCCTGCTCAAAGATCGAGATTGAATTGGTTTCTTATACTATTGTGGTGTTAATTTTTACAGTTGTTTTTGCATAATGTCTGCACAGTTTAATTGTAATTTTGTTAAACATTATTCTCCATTTTGTTATCACATATTTTATTTTTAGTAAGATCTTCTTTCAACATAAAGTGAAACTATTTCTTCCTCTTTTGAAATTATCATTTTGGGATAGCTAAAAATTAGTATGTGAACGTACTACAGCTTCACATTTCTTTATTTATAACATTTATAAAATTCCTCAGTTCTGTGTAGAATATAAGAAATTTTGTATAGAGTTCATAAAAGATGTTATATCTACGTATGGATGATTTAAAATATTACATCAATTTCTTTTATGGATTGTTTGTTAAATTCAATTTGTGAGAATGCTTATAAAGATGAAATGCAAGTGAAGGTGTTCTAATTATAGGCGGATGGATAGAAACAAATGCATAAGTGCATGATTTTATTATATAAATGTTATTATTAACTTCATTTTAAAATTAAATTTTTTTCTTTAAAAAAATAGTTTTTTTTTTGTTAAGAGGCCATGAATTGTACATTTATTATCTGGTGGAATATTTAATGACCATATATATATATATTAATGATGTGATTAGGAATGTAGATCCCCTTTTATGATAGTGCAAAGTAGGTGAGAAGATATTGTTAAGATCAGATTTAATCAAAGAGATCGCAATTAGGATTAATAATTGAGGGAAAGATGCGCATTGCGCAGAATAGATAAAAAGTGTTATGTCGACAAGAAAAGAAAGCATTTAGAATTTTAGGAAGAGGATAATCTTGAAAGTCACTCCTAAGTTTGGGATGGGGAGGTCAATGTCATTCAGAAAACTAATTATTTGTTTCATGGGTCCCTTTCCAAATTCATAAAAGAGTCGGACCTAATGCTTATCAATTGGCTCTTCTGCCACAATTAGCAAATCTTCATGATGTTTTCCATGTGTCACAACTTAGAAAATATGTACCTGATGAGTCTCATGTGATAGCTCCTAAGTCTTTACAATTGAAGGATAATTTGATCTATAAGCCTAGGCCTAGTCAAATCTTGGACAAGGGCACAAAGACTCTAAGGAACAAGGCAATTCCATTGGTGAAAGTGTTATGGGAAAGGATTAACTCCGAAGGAAACTACTTGAAAGATGGAAGAGGACATCGTATGTCAATACCCAGATCTTGTTGTTTAAGGTAAGGTACCTTTATGTTTGGTTTTCAGCATATGTTACAATGTGTGTGAGTATGTGATGAATATCGGGGACGAAATTCTCTAAGGAGGGGAGAAATATAACAGCCTAAAAATTCAAATATAATTATTTTAATAAAAAGGGTAGTATAAAAGTTTATTATAATTGTTTTCTTTATAATAAAACCCAGTGGGTTCCACAATAATGTAAAATTGATTTAAAAAAATAAAAGAAAAATAAATTAATTAATTAATAAACCTACGTGAATAGCACGTAGCATTCTTTGTTAGCAATATAAAAAATTTGGCTTTAGCCAAATTGCATGTTTTCTTTTTTCTTTTTTTTTTAAAGAAGGATAAGAACCTACCCTGGACTAAATTATTGCGGCAATAATGATAGGAAACATAAGCATATCAAGGCACATGCTGTGTTACCCATTATAAATAGATAGTTTGAGTGTTTTAAGCTCAATTTCGCATAATATGACTAGATACCTAACTTCAGATGGATATTTCGTAACCAAATAGAACTTGTTTGAATTCAAGATCTGCATAATAAATATATCCCTGTCTCTTAGCTTTCCATAGACACCAAAATTGTCCAAATTGGATTCTTGTAACTCAAGTTATGACCAAATCCGTACACACTATTTATGTTCCAGCGCCAAAACCTTTTTTTTTTAATTCTATCCACGTTTTGACTATCTAAACGTCGGTTTCAGATTTTGTGGTCTTCATAACAGTTGTAGACAATTCTTTTATCTTTCCAACGATATAAAATTTATAATTTTTGAATGTCTATAACTCAAGATATGTGCGAAATACAGCACCATATGCAGAGTAAGCGGGCTTAGCACGTTTTGGGCTATTGGGGGCTCTATAAATAGAATCTTAACACTCTTAGGGTGCGTTTTTGAACCCTAATTACACCTAGAAACTCAGAAATGGCTAAGAAGAGAAGAAATTCAAGGGTTAAGAAGAGATAGTTGTGGAAGAGGGAGCCTAGGAAGAGGAAGACGATGATAACTCTTGGCAAACGTTAGGATTCGCAGTAGGAAACGCTTAGAGCTATTTGGAGGTCTTCAAGATGTGAGTAACAATACTTTTTATGAACCATTTCCATGATATATATGATTATTTTTTTGTTGATAAGGGACTACCATATGATTTTGGGAGTCTTTAATTGACTTGATGCATATTATTAGTAACCTAAATTCTAAAATTGGGGCTTTGTTTGAAAGGGGAATTAATTAATTAATTGATGTTGTAATGTGCTTATTCATGTATGATATATTGTGATATTCATGATTGTTTGTTATTGGTGGAAGTTTATATGTTTAAAATGGGGGGAAATAGTTTGTTACGTGTATGAGACATGACATATTTGAGTTATAATATGTTGTATGATGTTTGCCGCAATACCACCTATGATAGGGGTATCGAAAAGTAATACCACCGTAATGGGGTATCGAAAGTAACATCGTCATATAATTGGGATGTCGAAAAAGAGCAATACCGCCTAGAAAGGGGTATCGAAAGTTACACCACCACATGTTGGGGTGTCGAAAAGGATGAAATACCGTCATGTGCACATGGGAGGTATCGAAATAGAAATGTCCCCGATAAGAGGCTGACATCGAAACACTCCTCATGAGTAGGGGTGGGCAATGGGATGCCACTGTCGTGTGATGTGTGAGATTTATGGCATGCCGGCAAGAGACCAATTTAAGATTGAGGTCTCCGAGCCACTTTGATTATTTTCTAGATTATTTGGTATGTGGAATGTTATGTATTGAAGTGATTTGTTTTTATGCTATATGTTTTTGAATTGTTGATATTACTGTTGTTATTAAGTGTAATTTTAATATATATTATTTTTCAAAAATTAGCGATATCATGGACAGTTTTTCCGGTTACCGCGCCGGCTGAGAACAACACTATTTTCGAAACATTTTATAATTGTATTGTTGTGCACTGGGATTTTATATCTCATTATAAGTGTTGTTTTCAGAGCCCGAGGACATCACTGTTGAGGATCTAGAGATCTGAAGAGTTATCTTTGATTAGCTAGTTGGTTAGTAATGTAGTATGGTTTAGAGTATTATGCGGACGACATTCTTTGGTTTACGTACTATTTTTCTCATATTGTAATTAGACGCCCGGTTTTGAGGCTTTTAGTTTTTATTCAAATGATTGGATTTAATAATATTTTTCAATACTTTGTAAATACTATTTTATTTAATATGAAGTATTTTCCTACTTAGTTATTTGAGAAAATTTTTATGACTTGTGTTTTTTTTTAATTAAATGTTTTGAAGGATTTTTATTGAAATTAATTTGGGTTACTAATGTAACGATGGGCGTTACACACATTTTCATAAATCATCAACACATATACAACAACTTCAACACATATAAGCAACATGTATATTTTCATAAACCATTGATATATCATGAACTCAAAATCAACCAAAACAGTCACAACAATAATAACATCAATCAAACACATCAAAATAAACACACAAGACATATAGTCATCATGACATAATTATCCCTCAGGCTTTCTCCCCTTACCTGATTCGACTGGTAAAAAAATCTTTGTTTTCGTGTTGCCCAGAGCGAACTTCCTTTGCCCACAGCGTTTCGCAAGTCTAAGAATTAAGCGAATGACTTAAATTAAAACAACAAAGAAATATTATCTTTCTAAATGTTGGTTTTGGTCATGGCTAAAAACAATGATGCTAGAGATGTTCAATCTTTTACAATATCTTGGATTACATTTTGTCCAAGACTTATATATATATATATATATATATACACACACACACATACTTTAATCCCATATTTTTATATATTTATATTAACACTTGTTTATAGTCCATTTTATACCCAAAATATTTACTTGATCATGTTAAAAGATATTATTTTCAAAATCATATTTTTCACTCAAAATTATGATGAACTCTTTTATAAAAGTAATTTCAGAACAGCAGTGGGTTTAAAATATGAATGACCATTCAAACGACCCTTAAAATTCTTGAAAATTTAATTTAAGGTACCAAACTCACATATAAACACATTTCAGTTGGTTACATGTCAAAATTAGAAGGCATTAATTTATTAAAAATCACGCACTATCTCTGATTGTACAGGATTTTCCAGAAATCCAAGTTCACCAACATGTAACTTTATGAAATTGTTTCTCTTTATATACATATGTAAAAATTCTAAAATTTCAACAAAAATTTAGTTATACTTCAGTAATAACCCAAAAAAAATTTTTATAAAAGTTTTTAACTTTAAAAATCATATTTAAAATCCTCATGCAACCAACTATATTCTTATTTTTCGCAGTGAGAATTTGATTCTACATTGAGAGGTATTTTGACGTAGTAAATATTAACCAAATATTTACATATTATATATCAAATTAAAACCCTAGAAATCTTATTTCCAAATATATATTAAGTTTTCATAAACGCATTTTGTATAAAAAGTTATGGGCTTACGAATAAATGTATATCATGCTGCCATAATTACATTTTACCCATGATTATTCATACCAAGTTATTATCTCCACTCTAGCATCATCCACAAGCCATAAAACCAACATTCAAGGATCCTAGACCCTCAAAAACATACATGAAAACATAAAATATAAGGAAAATCATTAAAACACTCTATCTTTCTCATGCATGTGACAATTTTTGACAAAATCATAAACTTTCCTCTACTAGGGTTTTGGCTACCCAAAAATTTTATGTCTTGAAAAATCTTTTTGTTACATGCAATTATATAGAGTGATAATATAGGAGAGTATGAGTCCATGAAAATTAGTTTCATGCTCAAGATTTTTCTTAAATTTTTTTTTTCTAAAGATCATAAACATGCTTCTTGAATGAATGACATGCATGTTGAGAAAGAGTAAGAATTTGAGAAAATAAAGATTAGAGAGGAAGAGGTATACCCTTGGTGATGATGAGAAGTTGAAGATGATCAAGGTCTTGATCTCTTCAAGAGCATGATAATGAAGAATGAGTGAGTTTGTGAGTAGAAAAAAAAAAAAAGCAAGTGTGAGTAAGTGAATTTGAGAGAGGATGGGAAAAATGAAGGATGGGATGGGGAGTGAGTATTTATAGAGGGGGGCGTGGAGAAGAAAAAAGGAATTTTTATTTTATTTTATTTTTAATGGAATTTTGAAATATAATTATTTCATGTAATAATGATTTACTATTCAAATCAGATTTTGCTCACCAAACACTCCAAAATCTGATGAAAATAAATTCATTGACTTCCCTTGTTTCGTTCTAGTCCAATTCCTCTTCCCGGCAGTGTAAAACGATCGTATTTCTTATGAAAATCGCACCCAAAAAATCAATAAAATAAAATTTTTTAACGAAATTTTTTAAAATAGTGGAAACATTAGCCATCAAAATTAGAAGCCTAATCGTTTCGTTCACGAGTAAAAATTTCATTTTCTGGTCAGTAAACTTGTACCGATGAGAAAACGCAGATCGGGTTTCGTCTGAATTTTCAGCAGAAATTTTTACTGGAGCTTCCTAAGATAAACTAAGTTGTGGAAATTATTTTAGTTTATCAAAATAATTTCTAAAACTTTAAAATTAATTACTGGCAAGTACACACTTAAGCACAGATTAACAAGAAACAGAAAATCGGGGCGTTACAGTATACAAGTTCCTTTCACACCCATTAGAATTATTAAATATTTATTTAATTTGTTTTAAGAAAAAATTGACTCGTACGTATGCACGGGTGAAAAATACTAGTTAAATCACATTTTTAACTAACGGGGTGTTGATCAAATGGAAGCAGCTTGCCCTCATAAGAAGGAGAACTTGAAAACCCGGGTTCGAATCCTTATTGAGTCACCCAACATTGAAAAGCTGAGAACCAAGGGGTAAAATTCTGTTCAATCAACCAAATAAGATATTAGTATCATAACAGACTCGAAAGGGCAAAACCGTGAGATCCTGTAATGGACCCACTCGACTCAAAGACCTGATCAGGGAGGGTTTCAAACAAAATAAATAAACACACATTTTCAATACAAATTTATCTATTTCAAAACTTTGAACAGTACTCTAACTATGCTAACATTTGCCTATATTCTATTTTTTTAATAATAGAAACATCAAATTTAATTTACAAATTAGTTTCCAATTTTCTATAGAGTGCATACGAAAGCTCGAGTCTAGTGCGCATGGTCTGACAATTGACCGTATACTCATAGAAGACCAATGAATTTCCGAAAATGCCCACATATATAATAATTGAGTCTAGCTGACTAATGTTTTTATTTAAGGAATCAAAAATAGGTAAATTTATGTTGAAAAACTAAAAACAATATTTATCAGTATATTAATTGCATAATTACCTTTATCAATATTTCCCATAATAATACATGGAATACGACTCGCATCAACTTAGGACGTGATATAAATTCAATCCGCATCACATATGCTTAGAGTTGTCCTTGAAATTTTTGGTGTCATTTGCTGCAATGAGAAGACAAGAATGAAGTGGCTTATACATTTTTTATGACAAAAATGTTGTATTTCATTGACTTGTATGCAAATCACCGACTTGTTGAGTCGAAGTAGTAAAGAAATAGAATAAGGATTATAAGAGATTGAAGATCAAGATTCAAGAACATGAAATAAGGAATTAGGGATTGAACGTGCTATGCGTGCGGCCTTTGTGCATAGACCTTTTGAGAGAGAGGATGATGAAAACTCAAAATTCAAACAGGAGCGTAACTACTAACTAACTCTAATTGTATTAATTTAAAGAGATATTATTCTAATATATATTTGTCATGTTATCTTCTATTAGTCTATTGTTAATTTTTTGGGATAATTATTTTATTATTAAAAAATTAAGTATATAAAACTTTTTTTAAATATTTTTTACATCTGATGTCTCCTTCAAAATGAGTCGATGTACTATCGCATATCCCCAACTTAAGGCCACAATTTAAATACTTTTTACTAAAATTATGTGTTTGGCAGGACAAACACAATTCTAATAATCTTCACCGTCAAACCAAATATGCAGATATATAGTGGGTTATAACAATCATTTTGCATCTTCAACCCATCTTCTTGCCTTGCATGATCATGGATGCCTCCTCCTTTTGTAATAAAGGGTAGCGAGTAAGGATTAGATAGTTAATTTGATTCAAATTAAATTAAATACTACCAAATTTTATAAAATTTGTTGGAATAAAATAAATAATTTTATTTTGATATACTGTCATAATAGAAGTTTTTATATTGCCTTTTTACATTGTCGTCCAATCATAAATCATCATTTGTATAATTTTTAAGGTACTTATGATAAGAGTCAAATAATTTAATATTAAAGAACTTATGATTGATTTATAGTATAAAAAATATTTACACTGACAGTATATAACAATTAAATCAGAAAAGAAATTTGTCTTGATTGGGTATGGGTGTATTTACTGTTGATCAAATTTAAAGTTTTGTTTTTAACTTGACACCCTCTACCCCGCATATTAATATAAACCATTTACTTGAAAGAGGTAATATAAAAACATATATTTATTTCAAAAAAATAAAAACCGGGTAAACAGGTACCGCATTGTAACACCTTAATCCAGAAAGAAACCTAGTTTTAAAAAGATAAGACATAAACAAAACATAAGCATAACCCAACCCCGATGTCACATACAGAGCTGGTATAGCCGTTCCGGAATAATAACTACTGAAACAACTAAACAAACTAAGCTTCCTAACTAGAGTAGCGGCTCCTCAGAGTCACTCCTCCACTGGCTGCTCACCGTCCCCTGCATAAATAGAAACATACCAACAACGGAAAAGAGAAACGGGGAGTAAGAAATCATGTAAACACAACGGCATGGAGATAGTTAAGCAAGATGAACATACATCATAACATGACATAGCAATATACGACATAACATCACATAATATAATCATATTAACATGTCATCTCAACTAACATATGCTATGCGGTGCAATACTACTCCGTTATACATGTGGATCCAAACTATCTCAGGAAGGTGATAAGCCTCTGGCTTATCTAGTTTTATAACTATATAGACTGTGGTTTATGTGCTAATTATTCGAGTTCAATCTCGTTTTCGCCCCAAATTTGGATCTAATTGTCCTCAAACAACATTTTGAGTCTTTTGAGAAGTTTTAGGATATTTTATCTAATTTTGAGTCAAATAAAGCATTTCTTGCTATTTCCTAGTTTCAAGTTAAAGGGGAAGCACTTCGAGTCAAGGGAATGAAGAAAACAGTGGAAACTGCCATTCTGGAGAGACTCGCCCCGCGAAAGGATGCTCGCCTCGCGAGCCTGAAGACCATCTAAGCAGCAACAGTCATCATTTCTGTCTCGCCCCGCGAGAGGTTGCTCGCCTAACGAATCATGAAGACCTGGAGGACAGAGACCATCACGGCCTAGCCGTGATGAAGGTCACGGCTGTGACAGACTAGAATTCCAAGTCTCGCCTCGCGAATCTTCCTCTCGCCTCGCGAGAGTCCAATTTGAAAGCGAGCCATTTTTAATATTCACGTCGCGAGAGGCTGTTCGCCTCGCGAGTGCGCGCAGATCCTGAATCTTATATATTGCTGTTTTAGGGCAGAAACGGGGGCAGCTTTTGGTTCTCCACTGTTTAGAGCATGTTTTTGACGATTCCTTGTCTTTCTGGAGCTGCGTCTCCCAGTTTCTTTTTCTTTTGTACATTAATGATTATGGCCGATTGCTTGTACGTTGTTACGAGCATGAGGAACTAATCCCCTCGTCTAAGGGATCAATGAAACCACCCATGGCGGTGTAGATTCAATGTGATGTATGTTTCTCTCCCTTATCTCAATTAATGTTTTCCAATTATGATTTGATTGTGTTGATCATATGCTTGCGTGATTGACTAGTTAAACGTGTTGAGGCTTAGGAGGCAATTCGCGTTTTAGAACTTGAATTGGGATCATCGATCGACTATTGCACGAGAATGAATAGGAGATCGGTGCAACCTTATAGGAACCAGATTTAATAGAGTTTGATGATTAGGGTTATGAGACCTAGTAAGTAATTAACTCAATCGTTGAATACGTCCTATTGAGCACGACAGTGTCATTAGGAGAATTTGGGGGTCCTGGTTGACATTGTAATTGAACTTAGGGAGGAAACCATCATCACTTGGGCACTACGCATGATTGGGTAGGTGGATTTGTGACCTTAGATATTTTAATTTCAGATTTTAATACCTTAGCTTTATTCGATTCGTTAATTTGAATTGTGATCCGATACTCTTTCTCCCCTCAACCACTTTCCTTGCTTGACCAACGTATCTACTTTCCCGCGAATTGGTAGAATTGGTAGCCCAATCCCTGAGTTCGACCTCGGTAAATTCTTACCGTGTTTTTATTACTTACGACGACCCGATACACTTGCCGGCGACTCAACAAGTTTTTGGCGCCGTTGCCGGGGATTGGCACAACCAATTTTCCTATTTTTTTTTGGGAAGTTTGATTATCTGGTTAAGTTATTTTTAATTTTAATTTTAATTTTAATTTTCTATTATTTTATCTCTACTTCTTTGATTCCACTTGGTCTTGCCTAGTTTTTGTATGCGAGGTACCCTTTCACAAGAGGACTTGCTATTTGATTCGGAGATCACCAAGACCGAGAAGCGAATAAGGAAAGAAGCCAGAGAACGAAGGAGGCTTGAAGCGATTAATCTTGAGAGGATGACCGAAGAAAACCCTCTTCCTTACAAGCCTCTCTTCGAGTACAATCTACCCAACTTGGAGGATTGTGATTCTTCTATCGTGAGGGGCAACCTTAATACAGATTCCTTCAGAGTGGAAGGATGTGTCACAGCCTAAATCCGTGAGAATCAGTTTGATGGGAGTGTCAAGCAAGACCCTCATAGACACATCACTCGCTTCCTTGAAGCTTGTGACATGCAGAAGACATGAGGAGTTACTCAAGATGAGTTTCACTTGTGGCTTTTCCCTCTCTCTCTTAGGGATGTCGCTCGCGATTGGTTTGATAGCTTGGATAGGAACAGTATCAGAACTTGGGAGCAAATGGCACAAAAGTTCCTAACTAAGTATTTTCCTCCTCAGAAAGCGGCACAAGCAAGAGTAGCCGTTACATCTTTCAGGCAGACAGAGGATGAAACTTATAATGAAGCTTGGGAGAGGTACAATGTGCTATTGAGAAGATGTCCCTCAGCTTTCTTTGACCCGGTCTCCAAGGTTCAACATTTCTTTAACGGGTTAAGGGGATGCTACCAGATGAATTGTGATGCCGCAGCTGGCGGTTCCTTTTCCTATTTATCAGCTGAGGATGGATGGGCATTATTGGAGAAGATGTCGTATAATGACTAAAACCGTGGAAGAGAAACCTCAAGTGGAGTCAGTTCTGCAACAATGGAAGCCATTCTAGAGCAAAATAGACTGTTGAAGATGCAAATGGCGGCTTTGTCTGAGAACAAGAAGGTTAATGTGATACATGAGGGAATGCCTCCGGGTTGTGATAATTGTAATGGAAATCATGACATTCAGAGCTGTCCGTTCAACTTCTCTCGAGAACATGTGGACTCATGCCACAATTTCTATGACAACGTGCCCCAGAACAACTATCAGAGGAACAGACAGAATGTTTACAGTCAGAATCAGAATAGGGGTTATATGAGG
This sequence comes from Sophora flavescens, assembly GCA_030762895.1. Lineage (NCBI taxonomy): Eukaryota > Viridiplantae > Streptophyta > Magnoliopsida > Fabales > Fabaceae > Sophora > Sophora flavescens. The sequence continues at coordinate 158,848,831 of CM061067.1, read as the reverse complement.
AGAGACCATCCGGGTTTCGCTTGGAGTAATGCTAGTAGTGGTCTAGTCGGTCAACAACAACCTCAACAGAATTGGCAACAACAACCTCAACAGGGTCAGAGGCCTAACTATGGAATCCATCAACATAATAATCAGCAGGCTCTTTCGGGGCCTAATCAATTGCAAATAACTGATGGTGGAAGGCAACCTTGGGAGTTGGCTCTAGAGAAGATGAGTGCGGAAGTTGAGAAGTTGTCAATCAATACAGGGACAGCCATTGATAAGTTGGCAACTCATACAGGGGCGGCAATTCAGAATCTAGAGACGCAGATAGCTCAACTCGAAAAACAACTAAATGAGCGTCTCCCAGGATCTTTCCCAGGTGATACCGAGATCAACCCCAAGAACCAATGCAATGCCATAACAACTAGAAGCGGAAGGGTGTTGGGATCTAACAGGGGTGCAACTAGTTCAGAAGAAGACAAGGCCCCGGAACAACCACATGTTGAGGAGGAGCATCCTGAGAAAAAGGAGTTGACAAGTGACAAGGCACCGGATCAAGGGGGAGGTTAAAACTTGTAGATGAAGAGTTCCGAAAGAAGAAGTGGGTTGAACCCCATGACCTCCCGCCCTACATGAAGGTACCATATCCTGAAAGATTGAAGAAGCCTCAACAAGATAAGTAATTCAATAAATTCCTTGATGTCTTCTGCAAACTTCAAATTAACATTCCATTTGCAGAAGCCTTGGAACAAATGCCATCTTATGCCCGGTTTATGAAGGAGCTTCTCTCCAAGAAGAGGAAAATAGTGGATGAGGAAACGGTTGCTTTGACCGAGGAGTGTAGTGCCATTCTTCAAAGAAAACTACCTCCAAAGTTGAAGGATCCCGGTTCTTTTTCGATACCATGCACCATTGGGGGGATGACTCCAGGGAAGGCATTGTGTGATCTAGGGGCAAGCATCAACTTGATGCCCCTCTCTATGATGAAGAGGTTGGGGATCAAAGAAGTCAAGGATACGAGGATGTCACTCCAACTGGCCGATCGTTCTATAAAATATCCTTATGGAGTGGTCGAAGACTTGTTAGTGAAGGTAGACAAGTTCATATTTCCGGCGGACTTTGTGGTGCTTGATATAGATGAAGACGCCGAGATCCCTCTCATATTGGGTAGGCCCTTCTTGGCCACTGGGGGTACCTTGATAGATGTGCGACAAGAGAAACTCACTCTAAGGATGCAAGATGATGAGGTAGTCTTCAATGTCTTTGAAGCAATGAAGCACCCTGTTGAGAGGTCGGATGTGTATCGAGTGGATGTGGTGGAATCAATTGTCAAGGCAAAGGCAACTAGAGAAGCCCATGGTTCTTCACTAGCATAAGGCAACTTTGGAGTTACATATCCACATTGACCAAAAAGCACCAACGTCGGCAGTCCACCAAACCATGGGTGAACCCCTTGGATAGCCAACGCACCATAACGAGGGCACGCCACCACGAGGGCGCACGGTTACCAAACCTTGGGCAAACCACCCGAGACTTGGCCAGATCGCCGTACTCTAGGACGACCTCCCCTATGTTGAATTTCCCCCCACTAATAACTTCAACGTATGAATGAATGAGCACAACAACAAACAAGGCAACCACCTCCTATGCTTGGGCCAATAAGCACCCAAGACTTATCACCATCATCAACGTTAACATCAACAGATTAACCCATAGGGGTCAAGGCCCCCTTGACCAAAAAGCACAAAGGTTCAACTCATCAACAACTCGACCAAAAAGCATCGAGACCACTTTGGCCAAAAAGAACCAAAGCATATCAACGTGCGGTAACCCACTGGGCACCGACTTAACCAACTTATTATTCTTTGTTACCTTAGTTAATATTTAATTAAGTTATCTAGCTCTTCTTGATTCGATTAGTATCTTATTACATTATTGGGGATATATGGGGTGAAACACCCCTTTAGAACCTTTAATTCACATTCTGACCAGTAAGGGGAGCACAGGTGTGCTCACCCCAGCACGGTCGTGCAGCCACTTAAGTGGAGCACGGTTGTGCTCACTGTCCTGCACGGCCATGCACAACGCGCGGCCTGCCTTCCAGAATTTAACTGGGAGCACGCCCAGCACGGCCGTGCTCCTGGGTCAGTCGTACTGTTTTGGGCAGTTTCATTTTGTGTTATTGGAGTTTTTGCTCCCTAACGGTCTCAAATCAGATCCTAGGGTCTAGTCAAAGGACCATCAAACAGTAGCCCACCTCTCATTAGTATCAGTTCATGTTTATGAAGCATTGGGGAATTAATCCCTTAATTCCTATGTTAACTAAGAGTCTTAATTAAACCAATTAGGGCCTTACTAACGTGTTCCTCATAACAACAACATTCAGCCAATCAACATCATCAATAACAATTGCCAATCGCCTTCTCATCATATCATCATAAATAAATCAATGGCATTCAACATAGCAATATTCATCAATATTAACATTCAACATCATAACAACTATAACAAGAGGCATACCAATTAGCCAACTAACAACATAACAATAATTCATACAACCAGGCAGATCATGGCATCAATAACAGTTAAACATAACAGTTAACAATATACAACATACAACATTTAACAGGGCTATGGGAACCCCTCATCTTACGCTACCCCCTTGCCTAATGTATACACTATCCGTCTCCCCATACCTGGTATGAAGAATCCGATAGTAGAACGCCAAACGGTAGACCACGGCAACCAACGTGATCCTAACTGGTTCCCTTGAACGGCTCGACGAACGTTCCCAAGTCTTGGCTAACACGAAAATGTTAACCAATTAGTTCCCAAATCATGAACAAGAAAAGGAAAAGTAAAAAGGTAAGAACTATTACCTTACGATTGGCACTAAACGCATGACTCCACTCTCTAAAACACGAACGGAACACCAAATAGCGATTGGGTTCAAAGGGGACAACTTAGAGAGAGGCTGCCGTCACACTTCGGGTTGCCTAAAAGTGCCAAAATAGGGTTTAACTCGTAGACCCTCGGTTACTGTTCTGCTTATAAAGGCAGAGACATGAGCACGGTCGTGCTCCTCCTTGAGCACGATCTTGCTCAACTTAAAGCCTATGAGGCACGGTTTGCCCTTGAGCACGGGCGTGCTCAACTTAGCATCAGCGAGACGCGTTAGCCCAACGAGCACGGTCATGCTCTCTATTAAGCACGGTAGTGCTTGTGACTCAGACAGTCACAAGACACAAGCCTAAGAAAAGGATTTTCCACCTAAAAACCCCACTCAGCCCATTCTAAACCTTCCAAACAAACAAGGTACATACAAAAGCTCTTAACGAAAAACAGGGTGCTACATTAACTCACTAAACTTTAGAGTTTAGTTTTGATGCATTGTCGGTATAAAATTTCTAAATCATCAACCATTTATATATTACTATGGATTAAAGTATACACCGTCAGTGTAAAAAAAATGTTAAACTCAGTGTGAAAAGTTTTACACTGGCATTCAATTACATTTTGACATGTGTACTTTTATTTTAATAACTAAAAGAAACAAATTAAAATGATGCTGATTTGTCGAGATAATATTGGATGTCTGTGTAAAAGTCGTTTACACTAACAGTACATAGAAATTAAACTCTTAGTACTATTTGCATGACTTTTAAAATATATATTATCATAGTCAGGTATTTTTAATAACGTGACAACTAGTCAGTGCTCGTGCATCGCACGAGAACATATAAAGTTCTGGAAACAAATAGTTGATATAAATATATATTTTACAATTTAAAATGTAATTTCATGTTTTGACTTAATTAAAATGCAATTTCATTGTCATTTGTAAACAAACACTTAATATTAATGCTATAAATTTTACAAAATTAAATCTTCATCCTAGCACTGCTTGCTTCAAACTTGGCATCTTGCAAAAAAAAAAATTGAAATAATATTAAAAGACTTGAGAAAAGCAACAATATTCAAACCTTGTTAGTGTTAATAAACTTAATAAAAGGAGCGTCATGGATGTAATTTGAAAAATAAAGTATAACAACCATGTGTTATTCCTTTTCCAGGTATTATCACACTTTTAATCACACTATTATTAAGAACAGATTGAAAGTTACAAATTATATGTTAAACATGATATAATAACAAACACACATAAAAATGGTAGAAGTCACGATTGCCGGAAAAATAATTGTTTTATGGAACTAACCTTTACCAGTAGTTTTTGCTTGATACGAAAAAATAGATCCAATTGTAACCACTTTAGACAATCAACAATAATAATAGAGAGGATATGTTTGGAAGCATTAGTTTGAGTAACATCCAAGTTGCAAAAATCTGCAATGTTTCACAGCCAAAAAAAAATTAAAATGAATACAGAAAATCTTAATGTTTCTGGCATATATAAATATCGTATGTAATATAAGTTGCAATGGATTTAGTTAAATGACGTATGCCAATCTATGAAATACTTCTTTGAACACCGTGTTAGTTGTCTTGTTTGAAATTTGTCCCGAATCATCTCTTATCAGAATTTTCAATCCTTGCTTACTTTTAACCCTTGAGAGGGCTACATACAATTGCCCATGACTAAACACAAGCCTAGGTAGGTGAATTCCAACATGAGAGAGAGTTTGCCCTTGACTTTTATTAATAGTCATAGCAAAACAACAAACCAAAGGAAATTGTCTTCTCTGGAATTTAATTGGCAAAGTATGACTGGATGGCGTCATGGTCATTCTTGGAATTAGGACAAGTTGCCCTACATTGTTTCCTGAAAGAATTTTAGCTTCAATAACATGGTTGCCCATTTTCGTAATTATCAACATAGTTCCATTGCACAAGCCATTTGATTGATCAATGTTTCTTAAGAGCATCATCGGAAGACCAACTTTAAAGTTTAGCTTGTGATTTGGAAGCCCAGAAGCTGTGAAGGAATTCAAAATATCAGTGGAATAGGTATCTCGTCATTTTCAAAATTCGCATCTTCCTTGCAAATGTTATCTGAACTTAGGTAGGTTCTCTCATCACCTTGAACAAAAGACATCAAGCACTCATTGAGCATTGCAACATCTGAGAGTGTTGGAGAGAGGATTGCACGGTCTTGGAAAAAATTAGGATTGGTAATGTTCTTCAAGAAATTTGGTTAAACAAAGTCTACCAATTCAGCAAGTCCATTCTCTAGGTCGTTAATCAACATTTCATCTGGTACTTCTATGATAGCCTCACCATTAACATCTTCTCCAACCTCTCCATCACCAATTCTTAATAGCCATTCAGAAAATTCTCTCATGTCATTTAAATTATGGTTAGATCAACCAATTTGAAGCCTCATATTTTTTTTCAACGTCAAGACCTTACAATAATCCTACAAATGTGAATAATTTATTGTTGCATGAACTATTTCTTGTCTACCTCCATAAGGAACAACTGGAAGTATTTGTCTGAAATTGCCTCCAAGAACAATAATTTTTTGACATTTTAAATTGCATTTTAATTGTCATGGAAATTAACAAACGCTTAATATTAATGTGGTAAAATTCATATAAATAATGTTACAAAAAAATCATATAAATAAGTCTTCAACCTTACACCGCTTGCTTCAAACTTTGCGACCTGCAAAAAAAATGAATTAATTTTAAAAAAAAATTAGGAGAAGTAAGAGGAATCAAATTTCTTAGATTCAATAGGCCCAAGAAAAGGAGCCCCATGTATGTCATAAGAGAAATAAAATATAACTACATTTTTTTGTTAAAATATAACAACTGTCATTCGTTAAGACCAGATTGGAAGTTATAAATTCTATGTTAAACATGATATAACATCAAACAAATAGAAAAAAGGAAGAAGACGTTATTAGTGGAGAAATAAAAGCTTTACGCAACTAACCTTACCGGTAGTTTTTGGTTGATATGAAGAAATATATGCAATTGTAATCACCGTAGACAATAAACAATAATAACATATAGGATATGTTTGGAAGCAGAAGTCTAAATAGCATCAAAGTTGCAAAAAACTGCAATATTTCACAGTTAAGAAGAATTAAAATGAATATACACGAAAGTCATGTTTAGGACATTTATAAATATCACATATAATACAAGTTGCAATTGATTTAGTTCACTGACCTATGAAAATATATACAGTAGCTTGGATCCTCCCGTCATGTATTAAAGAAAATTAGTTAGTTCAAATATCATTCATGAAAGTTGTAAAAAAAACATAGGAAACAAAAATGTTAAACAATTGTTATAGACATACACTCTCATCCAAAGAACTAATTCCACATCATCTCCAAACTATGGTTGCAATAAATTTGGTTGTTTTCAAAGGCGTATAACTCTGACTTTGATCGCCTATTCATCTTTCGATGGAGAAATTAATGTCACAAATAAAAGTAATAGGTGTAGCCATAGCTAAATCTTTGAAGTTACTCAAAAAGAAACTCTCAAAAAATAAGAATATCTCTTTACTATATCCTTTAGATGTATATTTGAAGATGAAAATGTATATCATGATTGATATATTTGTACAGAAATATATATTTCTTCATTTGTGAGAAACTTTTAGAAATTATCGTTATCATTAGTAAAATATAAAGGCATGATTGAGTGAAATTTTAATGTCCAAGCCATTTGTGTATATGGCTCGAAATCATTCACGGATTCTAACACGTGTATCTATGTGTATCTCTCTATATACAAAGCATCCATGATTTCCCAAAAATCTTATAAATGTCTATAAAAGAAATTATAAATATCATAAATTATTTTATCTGGTTTACATATTGGAATGAGCACCACATTTTATTGTTATCCTTATTTGATTTACATTGGAATGGGTATCACATTTTATTGGTGTGAGACAAAGTTATGATAACAAATTTTTATTGATAATTATATAGTACTCTTTGCTTATCAGAGTTAGTAAAGGACAATTATTTTTTAGTTGCTCTAAATAAACTAATTGGAAATGATTCATAATCCCCAATACCAATGCTAGTAGAAGAAGAAATGTTTTAATAGCTCATACATGGATTATAACACATGTATTTATCTATATACAAAACATCCTTATTTTTCTAAAAATCTTATAAATATCTATCCAAAAAATTATAAATATCATAAATCCATCCTTATTTTTAGTTATGATTGATAATCCTAAATACCAATGCAAGTGGGAGAATAAATGTTTTATAATTTATATTTTGAAAAAAAAAATCACCCTAAATATCATTCTCTAAATGTGGAATGTTTTGCAATTGTCACCAATAAATTAATCGTTTTAGCCCTGATTGAAAAATAGAAGAAGAAAAACTTTAGATGAACAAACCTTCTAAGGAGATGCTTGAATTTTATATTTTCATTTGATTGTCTACATTTTTATAGTGCCTCTATTAGGTTGGATAAAGAGTAAACTTGCATCGGGAATATAAAAGAAATAACTCAAAGATTTAAGTAAATTACATTGGGAAATTATTTATCATCTTAAAATTATTTATTTACTTTAAAAACATATATAATTTATGACTCTTTTATCACAATTCATGATATACAACAATTAATTTTTAATTGCTTCAAATAATCAATTACATTTAAAATAATTGATAATCTTCAATACTAATGTAAGTAGGATGAGAAATATTTGATAACTTTAATTTTATTTTTTAATATATATATATATATATATATATATATATATATACTTTCTAAAAGATAAATATTTTTCTAATTGTCAAAAGAATTTAAATTTTATTATAAATATATAATCAAACGAATAATATGTATATTGCTATTGTAAAAAAAAATTTATAAAAAAATATATATCTTTTATCTTTAGAATAATAATAATATATGATCCGTAATTATTAAAAAAATGGTATTTTCCCAAAAAACTATATATATGCCAATAATAGTATATATTTTATATAAAAATATAACTTTTATCTTTATAATATATATATATATATATAACCTGTAATTATTAAAAATGATATTTTTTTTTAAATAGCAATTACCATTGTTGGAGGATTAGAACCTCTACTTATTGAAGCATCGACTTTCCCTCCAAAAGATGTAAAAGAGAACATCATGTTATATGCCCTAATATTGCGCAGGAAATGCTTGCTTCGATTATCTTCATTACTATGAGGATTGGAAAGAATATCAGGAGCCACTACAAAAAAACAACTGTTTAGCGACCGGCATATTCGGTCGCTAAACTTTCTAATTCGGTCGCTATTTAATGTAGCGACTGAATTAGCGACCGATTAATGGTAGTGACTGATAACCTGGTCGCTAAGCTTTTAGAGACTGAAATAATAATTCGGTCACTAAATGGCGACCGTAATTTCGGTCGCTAAATAATAAAAAACGGTCGTGGCAGAGGTCGTGCTGCAAGAGTCCCTTCGCCGGTCGACCCACAGCCTTCAGATCGAGACCACCCTACCAGCACCTCTGTGGACGGGACACCTCAGGGTGATGGAGTTGCACCCCCTACCCAGCCTCATGTGGTCGGGACACAGGCTGCACCCTCCACACCTATGACAGGACCATCATCATCATCGGGACACTGTCGTGGTCCATCCGACAGGAGGATTCTTCTTATCCCCAGGGGGGATAACGAGTAAGCTAATTTAATTTTTTAATATATATAAATTATCGTTAATTTCTATTTACTTGTTTTTTTTATTTATTTATAACATTTATTAATGCTCTAATTTTGCTGCAGCTTTCTTCCCGCGAAGGGCCCTTCTGATTCGATATCGAAGATCCTGCGACGCAAGTTTGATGGTCCATGGCCTACATGGAAGTCCATCCCAGGGGGCCATAGGGATCAGTTGTTTCAAGAGTTTAAGGTAACAATTTATTAAGTTATTTAAATTAAATTTACATTATATATATACACACATACACGAATTTCCTAACAACTGTAAGTTGCAGAAAGAGTATAGGTGGGACGTAGCTTTAGAGGGTCTCGTCAGGGACATATTTGAGCATAAAGGCTCACTGGTCATGAAGAATCTGACGAACACGCTGAGGAAGGGTAAGAATAAGGGGAAGTGGGTGGATCCTGAGATCAGGAGGCAGCTGGACCAGTATTGGGCTACTGAGAAGTTCCAGGAGATCCAGGCCACAACTCGGCGTAATCGAGCTTCTGATGGTGGCGAATGTGCTTGGACCGGCGGGTTTAAATCAGCCGCCGCCCACTACGACGAGCTGGTAATACATTAAACTTTTGACATATTATACTATTTAATTAGTTTTCGTTTTTAATTATTCTTATGAATTTAAGATTATATTTTTCTGTGCAGAAAGCACAGAAACAGCGGGCCCCCACTGCTATGGAGTTGGTGGAGAGGACGAAGAAGTTGAAGTCGGGGACACGGGTGAACGACAAGACCCGTAACTATGCTGTAAGCAAAAAAAAAATTAGTGTTTACTTGTAATTTATTATAAATGATTTGTTAATATTGATTATAATTTTAACTAAATCTCTTCAACTATACTTTGTAGGTGGGCTTCAACGAGAAGAAGGATGATGCCATATTACGTGCCTCACAGTCACAAGATGAGGCCTTGACTGGTGATGGGCCCAGCTCTCCTATCTCCGTCGACGATAATGCCATTTATTTGGAGGTCGTCGGGGGCAGTAACAAGAAGGGGCACGTGTATGACCTCGGACACCTGGGAGGCGAGTTTATCGCTTCATCATCCGGCACGCCTGCTCCTTCCTACGCCGATACCGTCCCTTAGGAGCAGTTCGACCAAATGCAGGACACCATCACGCAGCTGAACGCGGAGCTTCGGGAGAAGAGCGAGAGAGAGCAGCAGATGGCGAACCAGATTGCACAGATGACTCATGCATACCAGCAGCTGATGCAGACGAGCATCGAACAGGGCCAGACACTGCGGCTGGTGTTGGAGCAGATGAGGATCCAGACTCCAGTTGCTCAGGGTGATGCTCTGACAGTTGGGCCGCCTGTTACCGCTCCTCTAGTTCCGCCGCCAGCTACTGATGCTGCTACTACAGAGGACGATCAGATAGCAGACGTCGGTGGTACGGACGCTGAGGATTATTGGATTCCTCCACCTCCCCCTCATCATGACTGATTTTTTTCCTTCATATTTTTGACTTTAAACGATTCTTGTACGACACTTTGGATTATTTTTTTTATATATATTCATTATTTTTTATGATTGTATATTTCATTAGTAATTTGGTGTGTTTTATTAGTATTTTTGCTAAACTTTAAAGAAAAACATAAAATTTTTATTATTTTAAAAATTAAATGTATAATTTTTTTAATAAAAACCAGTTTAGCGACCGAATTAGGAACCAATAATTCGGTCGCTAAACTTTAGTTACCATTAACAGATTGTGGTCTAGTGACCGAAAATCCGTCGCTAATATAGGTTAACAGTAATTAACATTGGCGACCGAACTAGCAACCGATTATCGGTCGCTAAAAATGGTTACCCAAACAATGCGACCAACCGTGTAGCGACCGTTTTTTATTATTTAGCGACTGAAATTGGGGTCGCTATTTAGCGACCGAATTATTATTTCGGTCTCTAAAAGCTTGGCGACCAGGTTATCAGCCACCACCATTAATCAGTCGCTAATTCGGTCGCTATTTAAACCACCATTAATCAGTCGCTAATTCGGTCGCTACATTAAATAGCGACCGAATTAGAAAGTTTAGCGATCGAATATGCCGGTCGCTAAACAGTTGTTTTTTTTGTAGTGGATGTTTATTGCTATGCCATGTTATGATGTATGTTCATCTTGCTTAACTACTTCCATGCTGTTGTGTTTACATGATTTCTTCCTCCACGTTTCTCTTTATTTGTTGTTGGCATGTATCTCTTATGCAGAGGACGGGGAGCAGCCAGTGGAGAAGTGACTCTAAGGAGCCGCGACTCTAGTTAGGATGTTTTAGTCCTTAGTTTCAATTTTAGTTGTATTCCGAGATTGTATCCGGATTTGGTATATCAGCTCTGTATGTGACATCGAGGTTGGGTTTATGTTTATGTTTTACGTTTTATTTCTTTTGAACTATGTTTCTTTCCGCATTGAGTTGTTACAATGTGGTACTACCTCCGGACTCAATTATAAGCAAAAATAAATAATTTCACACTTATTAAGGAAGTTAGTTAATTTATTTTAATTGTCTTGATTTATGTAAAAAATTGAGTTATAATTGCTAAACTACCCTTTAATTGTCTCGAGAATATGCAATGCTCTTGGAAAAGTAAAGGGAAAATTGATTTGATTGGTTAATTTTCTTGATTTTTGGAATGCCTACATTAAATAGAGTTAAGTTGGTTGGATTTTGCTTACATTTGAGTCCAAAAAATATAGGTGTTTTTTGCTTATAATATAGTCCGAAGGTAGTACATGTTTACCCGATTTTTATTTTTATGAAATAAATACATATTTTTATATTACCTCTTTTCATTAAATGTTTTATATTAATATGCAGGGTAGAAGATGTCACACAAAAGGTAGTTGTCAGGGGATAGAATGAAGTATGAATAATATGACACTATCATATTGCCCGTGCTTTAATGATGTCAAGGCTCATCTCACTGGGATCCGTTGCTTGCAACTCAACTTGAATGCCATCAAGTTCCCTCTTGAATCTGTCCTTGGTGCTTGCATACACCATTTTTTGTCTCACCTTTGATGTATCTGGTGACCTAAAATGTGACAAAGATGTAAACAAAGATAAATAGATGAGAAGGATTAGTTATTCTCTTTTATAATATATGAAAATATTTTGTCCGAAGAAAGAAAATCACAAGCAGCTCATTCCTAACCTGTGAACTTCAAATTAGAAAATGATTAATTTCGGTATGCAGAAAATTGTAAAATTCTCTTTTTCTTAACATCACACTTCATGTTTATGATGAAAACGAGATGATTCAGTTCCTAGAAAACATGCATTTCTTTATGAGCCACACAAAGCTGATTTTTTTTCTTCAACTTAATGAATATATGCTCTTAGTTGGGGAACTTGTAACCAACCTATATTTTTCCGACTTCAAACTAGAGGCTCAATTTACAGTGTCCCCATGTTATTAATTGGATATAGCACTATTTTAACACCTCTGTTTTCCCCAAACCTTGTAGAGTTACAAAATCTAACATACTTTTGTAGACTAAACATCCAATACTACAATATGTTATTAGCAATTTTACATATAGCTTAACCCAATTAGGATTTTACCATGCTTACATCAACTAGAGGAACATCAAATTACCATGCAATGAAGAAAATCTTGCTTTACACAGTTCTCATCACTAATGAAATCAAAATCAAAGATAGCATAGCGACGCTCTTTAGAAGGTAGAGATGCAGTAAAGTCCTCATAGGTTTCTTCCGGGCTTCCAAGTTTCTCCAGCACCATTTCTTGATTCTCAATCTTAAATACAATAAAACGGTAGTTCCTCTTTGTTAGAAAATGGGGTCTGGTCTGCAATAAAGAAGAGAAAAACAAGTGACATGCGCACCATCCAAGGCGTGTAAGAACATTAGGCTTTAGGTTCGATTTGCCCCCACCAATCTCTCCTCGTAAATTGGATGCAGCAGGTGTAACCGGCGAATCCCCTTCAGGATACAATAGAGAACCATGGTTTGGTTTGCACACCCTAAACCAAGCGTATCGTCAATGACATTTTACAGAATAATAGTTTCCTTAATTCTCTCTGCGCATTAAGGGAAGAAAGGAAGTGATTTGTCTTGTAGAAGTTTAGCCAATTTTCAGACATCATTCTACATGCACGAGTGGTTCTATTTATAGACCAACTTATACCTCTTGGTGAATGAAATAACCTTTCATGTATTTGAAAGAATGATTGCAACCTTTCATGAACGTACACTTGATGAATGAACACATTTAATCATGAAAAAACACACCTATTAGGAAATATTTAAAAGCCATGAAGAGACACACCTATTGGTGTCCTTCAACCTCTTTCCAACTTGGTGTCTTGGACTTCCATTATTTTGGAAATCCCTCACAATCCCCCACCATTTTCAAAATAAACCCAAATCCCATTATTCCAGAAATCGCATGCTTTCAGACAAAGGTATCTTGGGGATTTGAACCTTTGCTTAGTAAGCCATGGTTTTCACTTATCCCCGAATAATTTGGTAGACAAGCTTTGAACCAAATATTCATTAGAACAAGCGTGCATGACTTACACATGAAATCTCGGTTCCATTGAACGACGTGGTAGTGTGACACATTTGGTAAGGCCTTGTGTCGTGTATCCTTTTCATGAGAGCTTACAGAGTCAAGCCCAACTCTAAGAAGCGGCCACACTTCACTCTCACATAGGTGGACTTTACCAGAAGCACCCCCATAAGTTGGGCACCTCAGCACATATATGCTATAGGTCCATTAAGAGCAAAAGCTCACCCTTTTCCTTTTGTCCTTATGGTATCCAAGTACTTTTAAACCTTGGGATGTATCTATTCGCCAAGTACTTGCAATCACTCTCATAGTGTACTTTGGCCACATTGAACTCAAGACTTGATGCTACTCAAGTGTGAGTTGGGTTTCCACCATTGGTGATCGTGTAGATATGGGCTTGATTCCCATCCCTAATGATGTTTTTCCACATCATATCACCGGTCAGTCCTTTTGTCAAAGGATGCAAGATTTCTTTCCGTCTTATAAAGACCTTGGATATTACTCCATTTGCAATTAGTTCCTCGACATAACTATGTCTTAGCCCAATGTTCCTGGACTTTCCATTATAAACCTAGCTATATGCTCTTGATAGTGTTAACTGACTATCCCATTGTATGGATACTGGCACCATTAAAATTGGTATCTCATACAACAAATTTTTGAGCCATTCAATCTCTTTGTTACCTGCTGCCAGTGCTATAAATTTTTGCAGCCATGGTGGAACCGGCAATGTCGTCTTCTTTCTTGAAACCCCAAGAAATAGTACCCCCACCAATTGTGAAGACTCAACTGCTTGTTGAAGCATGGTTTTCTGTATAATTTATCCAATTGACATCCGTGTATCCTTCTAATTCTGAAGGATAATCATTATAGTTTAAACTATAGTTCATTACCCTCAACAAGTATTTCAATACTCTTGGACAACATGCCAATGATCTTTTCTTGGATTACTTGTATACCTACTTAGTCTCCTATAACATATGCAATGTTTGACTGGGTACATGTCATGGCATACATTAAATATTCAATTACTTTTGAGTATTCAAGTTGTGCTACTAGACTACCTTTGTTTGGTACTAAAGTAATGCTATGATCATAGGGAGTAGTGATAGGTTGATAATCAAAGTGATTAATTTTTTTTTAATACCTTTTCTACATAGTGAGTTTGGGGTAAACCTACATTCTCACAATCTCTTATTATTCTAATTCCTAGAATCACATCAGCTACCCCTAAGCCTTTCATGTCAAAATTTCTAGATAAGAACCTCTCAGTTTCTTCAACCTAATCTAGATCAGTACCAGATATTAATATATCATCAACATATAAACAAATCATGACCCCTTTTCCTCCATGGAATTTAATATAAATACCCTTGTCATATTTATTTATTTTATATTTAACTAGCACAACTTGATCAAACTTTTGATCCCATCGCTTAGGATCTTATTCTAGTCCATACAACGACTTATTCAATTTACACACTTTCTTTTTCTGACTATTAACCACAAACCCTTCAGTTGTGTCATATACACCTCTTCATCTAATTCTCCATTTAGGAATGGCATTTTCACATCCAATTGATAGATGACAAACTTATAGATAGATCTCAGTTCTAATAGCACTCTAATTGAAGCAATTCTTGCCATAGGTGCATATGTATCAAAATAATCAATACCCTCCTTTTGTGTAAATCCCTTAGAAACTAGTCTTGTCTTAAACTTTCTATGGTTCCATCTACCTTTATTTTCCTTTTGAAAATCCATTTACAACCTATTGTTGTGGAACCAGGTGGGAGGTCTACTAATTTCCAAATTATATTCCCCATTTATTGAATCAATTTTCTATTGTATGGCTTCCTTCCAGAAAGTAACATCTTGAGACTTTTTTGTCTCCTCAAATGTTGCTAAATCACTTTCAATATAATAATATATTGGTCCATAACCGTCTATGGACTCACTTGTTCCTTCAACAAGGAACATGAAAAATCTTGGTCTATAAGTTTTCTCTTTTCTAGCTCTCTGACTTCTCTTAAGTTCTAAACCCACCAAAGTATCTTTATTAGATACATTGCTTTTCGGATCATGTGCATTACTATGAACATTATCCTTGTGACTTGGAATTGAGTTAAACTTATCTTCTTGAAAGATTCTTGCCTAAACTCAATTACTGTATTAACAGGATGAGTCACTAGATTCCATAACCATGAATCTATATGCTTTGCTAATTTTAGCATAGCCCGGGAAAACACATTCAATTCCCCATTCGCATAATTTATTTCTTCTGGTTCAAGAACTTTTACTATTGTCCTACAACCACAAACTTTGAAAAATTTGAGAATGGGTTTTCTATTTTCAGAGCTCATGTGGGGTTATCTTGTTCCTTCTTTTGGAACCCTATTTACTATATAAAAAGACTTCAACATGACTTCTCCCCAATATCATTTTGTTGGACCAACATAGGATACCATGGATTCTACCATTTCTTCTTATATCCTAATTTTCTTTTCAATTATACTAATTTGTTATGGGGAATAAGGTGCAGTTGTTTGGTCAACCATTCTAGTAGACTCAAAGTAATAACTAGGATAATAACATTCTCATATTCTATTACTCCTAAGACATTTAATAAATATCTAATAACAAACCACTTCAATTTACCGACATTATATAATAACGTATATAATAATCAAAATTAATGGATAACTGAGAGTTATTGTACAGTATAAAATTCATTTCCTTAACTGTTATTAACAAGCATTCATAATAATTTTAAATCATTTATGCAAGAAACAAATAGGAAATATTAACCAAATATTCTCGATATAAATACTTTCTTAACAACCCAATTGTTAAGTTCTTTGGCCCTGGCGGTTAATACACCAGACATTTCCAGTTCTTCCCATGCGTCGCGGGTTCAAACCCCAACGGACGCACTTTTTCAATTCAAATAATTTTGTCTAAAATAAAAACGTTCCCAGTTGCAACTGGGAGGGTTTGAACTCGTGCACTGCATGGAAACAGAGAGGACACTCCACCAACAAACCAACAGTGATTATTAATGAACAGTTTTATATATATAACGTTTAACCACGATGCACCCTTCCCAAAAGATACAACTTTTGAGCGTCACCTTCTACTATCAACCGGGTCAATAAAACCCGTTTTCTGGAAACCGGGTTCACACGACCCACTCACTCCATTTTTGGTTATTCAATCCCAATCTAAACTAATTTTCATTATTTCTATGTTTTGTATTCATGTCTAAACATGTTCTAGGATAAATCTACATGATTTTCATTATAGAAAACAAACAAAACAATGATCCAATCATTATAAGTTTTCTATAACATTTCTTCATTAACATCTATGTCCAATTTAACAACTTAGAACACTTCAAAAATTAATTGGTTCTTACATGGATCAAATCCACTAATGCATGCACATGATATAATCATTCATATATTAGACAATTCTATCAAAATAGAGCAACATACTTGCATGCATAATAAACCAAAATTTTTTATGTTCATCAAAATTCACATACTTGATTTTATTCTAAATCATGCATCTAAGGCTCTAATACCACATGTTAATTTTAACATAAATAAAGAATGCCTTATGATTGAACATACATGAATTTAGAATATCAAGCATATCATAGCCATAGAAAGTAATTGTGTACCTTTCACCATGGTCACAGATAAAATATTTTGATGAAGTCTAGGAGTAATCATCTCTTCTAGTTCTAAAAAGGCCATGCATCACTTTCTTCCAACGAAAAAAGTTTCTACCCTCGAACCTCTCCACTTTGACAATGTCAAATGTAATCTCCCTCAATGTTGCAACCATTATTATAAATCGAAGATCGAACCTAAAGATTGTTAGAAAATGGGGTCTGGTCTACAACAAAGAAGAGAAGAACAAGTGACATGTGCACCCTCCAAGGCGTGTAAGAACACTAGGCTTTAGGTTCGATTCGCCCCCACCAATCTCTCCTCGTAGATTGGATGCAACAGGTGTAACCGGTGAATCCCCTTCAGGATACAATAGAGAACCATGGTTTGGTTTGCACACCCTAAACCAAGCGTATCGTCAATGACATTTTACAGAATAATAGTTTCCTTAATTCTCTCTATGCATTAAGGGAAGAAAGGAAGTGATTTGGCTTGCAGAAGTTTAGCCAATTTTCAGACATCATTTTGTATGCACAAGTGGTTCTACTTATAGACCAACTTATGCCTCTTGGTGAATGAAATAACCTTTCATGTATTTGAAAGAATGATTGCAACCTTTCATGAACGTACACTTGATGAATGAACACATTTAATCATGAAAAAACACACCTATTAGGAAATATTTAAAAGCCATGAAGAGACACACCTATTGGTGTCCTTCAACCTCTTTCCAACTTGGTGTATTGGACTTCCATTATTTTGGAAATCCCTCACACTCTTTGCCTTTAGCTCGAAGAACTTTAATTTGCATTCATCACTAACAGGTATTCCAAATGTGGCACCGGCCTAACTCGACACATTTTTTTGGAAAAACAAAAGAAACACATAAGCATATTGTAACATCACTGGCTGCTCTATGGATTGACGACTGTCCCCATAAATCAACTCGAGTCCTTTCAATATGCTTTGTCCTCACTCACATGCTTCCTGCGAAAACTTCCCAGGAAGTCACTCATCTCAAAATTGCTCGAAGTCAAGCACGCTTAACTTTGGAGATCTTAAGTGACGAGCTCCCGAAAAGAAGATGTATCTTGTTTGTATAGGTAGTACCAATCAATTCATATAAGTCATCCTCCACTGTATAGTCCCATACCTACACAGTCTCAGTATCCCTCTAATTCCGATGTGTAATCGGTTCACTCATGTGTCCCTCTACCTAGAAGTCTACCAGCAGCCGCTCCTTGTCCGCTCCTTGTCCGTGCCTTCTCACACCGACGACCACTCCCCACCCTCGTCGTCAGTCCCGAGTGTCACACATACACATTCTTTGTAATGCAATATGATGACGGTATACAGTAACTAGGTTACGAAATGAGGTATCATTGTCAGTAAACATTAAATAATAAAAATAATTCTATTATAATTTATGTAAGTAAATTATTATTTCAGATTTCTTATTTATTTTATTTATTAGAAAGAATTTAGAACAAATTATTGGTTGGATGATTGAATAGGTTGGAATGAGTTTTATTGGTCTCTATCTCCTTTGACCCCTTTTTTTACAGAATCCAAACAATGGAACACCATATCATTCAATTCCCTTTTGTTTCCCTCTATACTATTCCCTTCCATCAATCTAAACGTACCCTTGGGGTTAACGAGATAAATCTGAGTAGGTGATGTAACTGTCATGCATGTTGCGCAGGATGTGAATGTGGAAAGGGCAAGAGATTACTGCATTTGGCACACGATCCTTCTACCAGGCCTGCAATTGAAGTTTAATTTAGTCCAGGTCTGCTAACCCTTGTTCAGTACATGCTCAAGCGTTGTCTTCTTCATGCTATATATTCATATCCTTGCAACATTGTGTTTTTCATGTGCTCTTAATTGTCATTCACAAGTGGGCCATTTCATTCTTGGTGGAGGATGACTATATAAATGTATAGGTTACAATCAAGCATTGCATATAATCCACATATTCTTCGCTAAAGAATTCATTGTTAAGATCAATCCTTTTAGGTGCACAGGTGTGACAGTGCTTTGTGCTTAGAAAATGAAAATAAAATAAAGGATAACAAATAACGTTATCTAGCTTTGTTGTTGCTACAAGTGGAAAGCGAAAGGGTCTGAAGGAAACCTGAAACTATTCATTCTTTTCTCAAGTTAACATCATGCGTGTCATTAAGCCCTCTTCGCTATAAAAAAGAAAAGAAAAACTTTGCTTGTTGGTCATATTTGTGTTATATTTATTTGTACTTGCCATTCTGTTAATTTAACTCTGGGTTTGGAACTTTATTTTCTAAAAGCAGAATGGTAACTGAATGAATCGGATTCTCCTCCCAAACCTTCTAAATTGTTAGCATGCTTGCAACATGTGGCAATAGCTTCTGGTGGCAAAAGTTGATTAATTTATGGTGTTTTTGATGCAGGTTGAATCACCACAAGTGAACATCATAGAAAATTCCAACATAAAATTCTAATAAAATTTTGGAATAGGTCATGGGAGTCGTCTTCTTGTTTTTTATTTTGCTCTGTTTCTCATTAAGATGCAAGTCATGGGGTTGGTTTGGTTTCATCATCTAATTAAGAGGCTCCCTATAATAAGTGATCTTATGCCAATCAAAGTACTTTATCAATAACCAAAAAGGCATGAAGTTAGTGTAGAATGCTCAAAAGAAAATCACTAGCTCAAACACAGGTTGGCAAAATGCTTACAAATATCTTTGTGCTGGGTGTTCTGAGATTTTGGCTACCAATGAGAAGCGGGGTATCTAGATTTGCATGGCATCTTAGTGATTGCTTTTAGAAGGGTACTTTGGTAGGACTGCCTTTCCTTATTGTGAATTTGTGACCAAAAACCTTCCATGGCTAAATGCCTAAGAACCTTTCCCATAAGGTCCCTTGAATCCAACTCCATTTGGCATCAGTTACAGTTAAGTGCAATTTCTTTTGCCAAACCTTATTTCAATTGTTGTTTTGTTCTGTATTTTTTCTGGTGCCTTTAACTCATTCCAATGAAACTTAACCGAGGTCTTGTACCTTGTTTTCTTTTAATGGGCTCATGCATTCAAATATGAACTAGAAAGATTGGTGATTGAACTAAAAAGTTAAGCCTAATATGTGGAGGACAAGTTAGATAGCAAGGTTCGATACATAAGAATGTTGTACAACGCATATACCATATTAAACTCGCGCGCTGTTGGAACTTTCAGAAAGCTTCAACACAAGAATGTTGTACTAAGCCCTCATGCTTATGCATAGTTCTGGTGGAGCTAAATGGGAGGAGGAAAGCAAATGAGTTGAGGAACAAAGGGGGTTCCCCTTTTGGTTTCCACTTTTTTTCATTCAAAATAACCTTAATTAATAAATTAACACTTAAAATCATCACTAAATGCTTAAAAGCTTAAGGATACGATTGCTTTGTTTCAGTTCTTGTTTTTAATTCTTGTTTTCATAAATTATTGAAGAAAATGACATTTTATTTTCATTTTGTTTCTTATTTTTAAAGATTTGTAGACGAAACAGTGAAAACAACATGTACAATCTTTGAAAGCAATAAACAAAATGAAAACAAGATATCATTTTTGTAATTATTTATGAAACTGGAAACAATGCGAGGAGGACCTTAAGGTGTTTTGATTTATTTCTAGTTTTTAATTTTTTTCATGTTTTTATTAATAATTACATAAATGTCACATTGTTTCACTCTATTATCTGTTTTCAAATATTTCTACACAAAATAGTGAAAATAATATTTATTGTACAATTTTTCGAAAATAGAATAAAAATAGTGACATTTTTGCAATTATTTATATAAATAGAACATGAAAACAGGAAACTGAAAACAAACAAACACACCTTTATGTTTCTAAACAAATCCGGAGTCTTCTTTTCGAAAAAGTGAGATTTGGGATTAAAAAAACACCCTTCAGGGCATTTCTTTCCGATTTTCAGAAATAATCACAAAAATGTCATCTTATTTTTCATTTTATTTCATGTTTTCAAAAATTTGTACAAGAAACAATCAAAACAAGAAAAAGTTATTTTCAGTGTTTTCTGTACAAATTTTTTAAAACAAGAAACAAAATGAAAATAACATGATAGTTTTGTAATGACCAAAATACCATTTTGAACCATTAACTTATTTTTTAGTTTTAGTTTGGTCCCTTAACTTTCAAGAGTTTCAATTTGGTCCCTTATTTTGTCTATGTTGACCCAAGTTAGTCATCTCCTTCAATGAGTCAATAATGGTGTAACTTTTTGAGGACCGGTTTGAAACTCGTTAACAATTTAAGGGACCAGTTTGAATCTCGTTAACAATTTAAAGGATCAGTTTGAAATCTGTTAACAATTTAAAGTACTTAGTTGAAACTAATTAAAAACATGAGGGACTAAAGTTAGCATTGTAATTGGCTTTATTATCAGAGAGGACTAATTTGGGTCAATTAAGACAAATTAAGGGACCAAATTGAAATTTTTAAGAGTTAATGGATCAAACTGAAACTACAAAAATAAGTTAATGGACCAAAATGACATTTAGCCTTCTGTGATTATTTTTAAAAATAATATCAATACGCATATACAATTGTGAAGTTTCTGGTTACTGTTCTTATAACAGTACCAGACACGTGTCAGTGCCATAATTTTTGCTTTTTTTAAAAAAAATTAAAACTTTTTTTTATAAAAAATTTTACGCTTTACTTTTTTTATATATTCTTTTAGTAATTTTTTTTACGTTTTCCTTTTTTATTTTTTTAATAAAACTATATTTTAATTTTAAATTTTTTTTATAAATTTTTTTACATTTTCCTTTGTTTTTACTAATTTTTTTTTTATAACTTTTTTTTACGTTTTCCTTAAATTTTTTTATAATTTTTTTCCTGATAATTTTTTTGTTAATACTTTTTTTTTTAATTTAATTAGTATATACCGATAGTGCAAAAGCTTTACACTGTCAACCAATCATAAATTGGCAAAGAATAAAAGTAGAGTTGACATGTTCTTGATGTTTTAATTTTTATATATTTATATTTTAATGTATATATAATTTAATAGTTTAAAATTTAATATTTTTTATTTATACATATATTTTTTAATATATCACTTTAATAATTGACAACTTTTTTTCTACTGTTCCTGTAACAGTAGAAGGAGTTGCCAACCGAACTGAACCAATTTTGATTGGTTCAGATTTTTAATATTATTTTATACCAAACCCAATGGTCATCGGTATGATTATCAAGTTCAAGAATTTTGGAATCGAACTAATTACAATATATATATATATATATATATATATATATATATATATATATATATATATATATATATATATATCAATACAATTCACTACAAGAAAAACAGTACTTAACTACTAATTTTAGCTAGTAATAAAACCTGTAGCTAATTTCAAGTTAATTAACTACTTGTTTACTATAGTTAAATCAAAGCTACTATTAACTATTTTTTTTATAAAAAAATTGTCTCACACTCTCTGCTCACTCTCGCTGTCTCAGACTCTATGCTCACTCTCACTGTCTCGCTCTCTCGCTCTCGCTGTCTCGCATCTCGCATGGTGGTTCTCTCTGCATCTCAGGCTCGATCTACTCACTCTCGCTGTCTCGCACTCTCTGCTCACTCTCGCATGGTGGTGTGGTTGTCTCTGCATCTCAGGGTCGATCTGCTCACTCTCGCACTCTCTACTCACTCTCGCATGGTGGTCTCTGCTCACTCTCTTTCTTCAATCTCTCTCTCTATATATATATATCGCTAATGTTCTCTCTCTGTCTCGTGTTGCGATTTGAAGAGATTTGAAGGTGAGGGATCTGCAATTTGAAGACAAGAATTGCTTGAAGTTCGATCTGAAATTTGAAGGTAAGATTTGTCAATTTGCTTTCTCTCTCTCTCTCTCTCTCAATTTGTTTGCGATTTGTTAAATGCATGTGATCTATAATCCATTTCCTGTATTGCACCCCACTTGTTCGACAAAATGCTTAAGTAAAGTTCTCTTGTATTGATCAGAATTTTTGGCATGTTTATTGAGTTAGTGATATTTAAATTTTGGGCACTCCAAGCGTGTTGTGGATTTTTTCTACATCTGTGGATTTTGCTATTTACTCTTTGCATGTTGATTTTTGTTGTTGCTTCTTTGAAACACTAAAATAATTTCAATTCTAGCTGTGTGTGTGATATCTGTGTTGACAGCTTGGAAGGAGGGTGAATGTGTGTGCGATTCAGCTTCATGCTTCTTCTTGCATTTTGATTTTTGTTGTGTTGATTTTCAGGTAATCTGTGGCTTTTGACTCAGAAGAAGTGTTGGTTCTTGCAGGAGCATCATCATGTTCAATAAAGTTTGGGGATGTGGAAGGAACATAAAGTAAGTTAATTAGTAGTAAACGAAGATTTAGGCTCAGCTGTCACAACCACGGAGAAAGTAGCAATTATGTTAGCCAATAGGTTGATGTACTGATATATTGTTCTTGGAGGGTGATCATTATATAAAGACATTAATTCTCGCTGGGGGAAATTTGTTCCTCTCCATAATTGTTAAAAGATAGTCATACATATTTGGTTTAATTGATAAGAGTTCATGTTACCGATGTCGTACAAATCTTTAGATAGAAGGAGAGAATATCAGTCTACCTTTTGTTGTTTGTTAGAATAATGTATGGCTTAGTCAGGAGTTTTTTTTTTTAATTCTGCACGTCCTATATTTCATCTCATTGACGCCTGAAAATGATTTTCTTTTTGTGCTTTGAAAATGAAATTTATGTGCCTCGCCCCTTCCCAATTAAGTGTGCCATTTTGTTAGAGTTCAAGTGATCCTTCATTTTTCCTTTTTGGGTGTTGCTGCTCCATATATATGACACATGTGCATGCCTACAAAGTTACAAACCCATGTTGATGGTTTAATGTTTGAAGCTGGCATTACACATGTATATAGTTTAACTTAATCTTTCAATTGAACTAGTTCAATATCTGTTGTCAAATGTCAAATCCTAATTTCTGTCTTTTTCCTTCTATACTAGAAGAATGATGAAATGGCCTAGCAATTATGCTCAGGATATTGCAGATTCAGTGTTTGATAATCACTAAGTTATTTTGAGTTCATGTGATGGGCAAGAATAGTGCCAGGACCAGGGTTGTTGACTAATTGCAAGTTTTTGTTCATAGTAACTTATTAAAGCACAAATTCTAAACAGGTGCTGGCAGCTACTCAAACACTTGGAGAAACTGGAAAGAATTGGTTCCAAGGAACTGCAGATGCTGTGAGGCAATTTACATGGGTATTTGAGGTGGGAAAATGATCTTTTGTATACACCATATTGTAGTATATAGCATGCCCCTCCTTTTATTATCCTCAAGTTGAATTTTTCTGTAATTGTTTGACTGTTGTAGGATGCCAAGCACACACATGTTGAGAATGTATTGATCTTAGCCGGAGACCATCTATACCGAATGGATTACATGGACCTAGTGCAGGTATACAATGTAACTGTTTTGTAAGTTGAAATTATTTCTTCATTTCATTCTCACAGTTTTTTCTGATTATATTGTAACAAATACACAGGTCATGTTGATGAAATGCGAGATATCACGAAGTATCATGTCTTCTTTGTAGGTGACAGTGTGTTAAAGCTTCTTTTAGATTTGTTTCTTTTTGTTGCTGCTGCATGTTTATTTGTTTGATATCACTTTGTTACTGGAAGAATATCAATTTCCAAGTATTTTATTTTATTTCAATCTAAATCCATGCCAACGTATTTGATTGAGAAGGTTCAGAGCCATAATAGAAAGGGACATAGAAACACATAACATCCTCAAAAAAAATCATTTCAAATTTAATTTTATCTTGGTTTCATTTCCAATTGCATGCTTTTTCAGCCGTGCATCAGATTATGGATTGGTCAAGGTAGATGGCAGAGGTCACATCATCCATTTTTCAGAGAAACCCAAGGGTGCAGATCTGAAAGCAATGGTAAGTCCAAAGCTAACCTAATGTGTTTACCTTTTTGTTTTCTTTGTATCTGGTAATTCTACTAAGGTTGGTCACTATCAGAAAGCAAAGATAAAAATACCATCCTCAATTTCCACTGTCTTTTCCTCATCTTTCTAGAGTGAGCATCTTAGCACTATAGCATGTTCTGTAAAGTTCATATTTTAATCCAGAATGACTTGTAATTACATCATAGGATGATGTGTTTTAACATGTTAAGAACATGCATATATATATATATATATATATATATATAGATATATATATATATATATATATATATATATATTTAAAACATACAAATTATGCAAAATTGAACCCCCAAAGTCGCCTCTTATGCTTATTTCCTTAGATATGTAATTTTTATACAAACTTGCATTCCCCGGCATAATAATGTGATTGTAATATATTTATTTGTTCCTGTTGATTCTCTTCAGCAAGCAGATACTTCTCTTTTTGGGTTGTCACCCCAAGATGCATTAAAGTCACTGATAGCGTGCGAATGCACGTGCGATTCCGGCAAGTGTACCGGATCGTCGCCAAGTAATAAAAGATATCGATCCCACAGAGACTGTGTTCTCGAATCGCAACTAATTATCAAATCGATTAGATCTGGACTGTTTAAAAAGATTTTTATATTTTTGAAATGGTTTTTGAATTTGAATTTAAGAGATAAAACAGAATCAAACAAAACAGAAAACAAATCTTTTTGATTTTTCAGATCTAAATGGGTTCCTAGGGATTTAGGTTACCACAAGATCGTTTACGTTATGAAGTTGATTACCCTTGTTAATTAGCGAAATTGCCTTGAAGGCGAGTTTATCCTCTGATAGCTTAAGCTCCCTCTCGGGTTACAAAAGCCGTGCCCAATTGACCCGACCCCTACTCTCGTGGTAGTCGATCCCATATTGAACCCTTTGTGTTTCGTGACAACTCGTTGATCCTCGAGGGACGGCTTCTAACTCTCGTGATTTCAGTCCCAAGTCTGACTCTATAGATCCGACACCTAGGTTCACCGCTAGGTTCCTCCCTAGAATGTCTAAGTCATGCAAATAACCTAAGTTCACCGCTAGGTTCCTCCTTAGAATATCTACGTCTCGCTGATAAGCGGCCGCCGAACTTTACGTGTGAAACACACTAGAAATCCTAAGTTCACCGCTAGGTTCCTCCTTAGAACGTCTACGTCACGCAAATAAGCGGTCGCCGATTTTACGATTGATTAAACACTAGAAATCAGATCTAAAGTAAATCGTAATTAACAAAGAGTTTACATCAAATTTACATCATAAACAAACTTGGGCAGAGCCCTAATCCCTAGAAACTATGCTACTACTCACGCCTTGCCATGGAGATGACAGGCATGATTACAAATAACATGAAAATAACTAAGAGAAGAAGGAGAAGAAGAAAGAGATCCTAAATCTATGCCTAGAGTAGTAGCCCCAAAGGTCTGATCTATTGTATGATGTGTTCTCTCCAATGTGTGATTCTTTTTGTATCTGATGCCTTGGTCCATGTTTATAGAAATGGGGAAGTTAGAGTCCCAAACCAACTCAAAATCTGATCTATTTCGGTTTCTTCAGGTCCAAGTAATGCGCGTCACGGCCGTGATGGCCATCACGGCCAGGCCGTGACGGTCTCTGCCTCTGCAAATCTGGAAATTTCAATTTCTCGCGACGCGAGATATGTCTCGCGACGCGAGCCCTCTGCTTCATGGCCGTGAAGAATTTCACGGCTGGGCCGTGATGTGCTCTGACTTGTGGTGGTTTTGGGTCACGGCCGTGATGTCTATCACGGCCAGGCCGTGACAGACTCTGACTTCAGCCTTTCTTCTTTTTCAGTTTTGCTCGATCATGGCCGTGATGGGCATCACGGCTAGGCCGTGATGGGCTCTGTTTGGCTCATTTTCTTCAGTTTTAAAGCTCCATCTTCATCCAAACTTCATCATGGTTGATCTTGAGCAATTTACCCTTGATATCTGCAAAACAACACACGAAAACCGCCTTACCCGTTCCAAAGGAAAATTAACCTAAAATCTAATAAAAATATGCCTAAACTACATGAAAATGCATGCAAAATGATGGACAAAGATGAGGTGGAATCACACTCATCAAATCACCCCAAGCTTAAAACTTTGCTTGTCCTCAAGCAATTACTCAGGCCATAAGATATAAATCTTTCAAAGCATGGATAGTGAACTAAGAACCCTAGAAGCTAATCCAAGTAATAGGCATTTTTAATAAGCATTCAAAAGATAATCAAGTTCAAGTCCAATTAGAAGCTTAGGTTCTTCAAGTTCATGTTCTCACTGATTTGGGCACTCATCTCACCTCACTCAAGTGTTTTAGGGTTTATGACAATTCACTCCATTTCCTCAAGTAAAGTATTTTACCATAGGCTTGACTATTAACCAAATCTCTACTTTATTTAAGAAAACACTTAAGAATCAAGAGGTCTTTTCCTTTGGTTGTAATGTGGCCATGGGATTTATTGTTAGGTGGGAAAATCAAAGAAAGGGAATTTCAAGAAGGCTAGAAAGATTATCAAACATTACAAAGCATGACACCTTCTAAAATACCCCTTTTTGGGCTTTGGTTTACTTTTCCACCTTTCTTCCTTCATTTAATTTTTTTTTTCTTTTCATTTCTCACTTTCTTTGTCATCCCTTTCTCCATTTTTTCTGTTCATTTCATTTTTTATTTGTTTGGAGAAGGGGAGATTTATAGCTCGAGAGAAATATTTTCATCCCATTCTTTTTCCAACTACCAATTACCCTTTTTGTAATACTTTAAAAGGTGCCATACCAAGCATTATTTCTCAAATTAATTCAAGGTACCAAGAAAAGTATTTTATCTTTAGGCTCAAAATTGGGCAACTAAGGGGTAGCATTTATCATTCAAAGCTCGGGAGGCCGGAAAAATACCTAGTGCCTCAATCATTTTCAAAAATGTTTTCAGAAATTTTTAAGTTTTGAAATGGTTTCAAGTCAAGTTCTAGAAAATACAGTCCATGAGGAATTAAATCACTCTATCACAAGAAATGGGGTAGATTTAGTGAATACCCCTTTTGGCTCAAAATCTTACATTTAGTAGTTCATAAATCAGTGAGGAACGCAAGTTTAAGGGACCACATGCTAATTATCAACTATCAAATGACTATCTCAAGAATTTTTTATTTTTAGCCATATCACAAGAATAATGAAAAATTGGGTTCGAAAATTCACTATCTCAATTCATTTGGCTCCAAGTTCTTACAATCGGATGCATGTTCTAAGTGAGGGGAAATCTAGAGAATGTGATCATACCAATCTATGCCTATGTGAATGCAATATGAATGCAACAATGCAAATGCAAAAATAAATACCCCTACCCCAAGCTTGATTACTTACATTGTCTCCAATGTAAATAATCAAGTCGGAGAGAGGAGAAAAATTGGAACAACTTACCGAGTCGGTAGCGGGTGTTGGCTTCACATTCCAGTCAAAATTTGGGTAGAAATTTTATCACGGCCGTGAGGCTCATCATGGCTAGGCCGTGATCGTTTCTGGTCCTCAGGAGTTGCCCTGTCACGGCCGTGATCTATATCACGGCTCGGCCGTGATGCTCTCTGGCTTTGGCATCCTACTCATCACGCCCGTGATGGTTGTCACGGCTAGGCCGCGATCCTTTTTGGTGCTCTTGTTTAGTTCATCACGGCCGTGACCACTGTCACGGCCAGGGCGTGATGGCCTCTAACTTTATCTTTTTTATTGCTCTTCTTCTCTTTCTCAACCTGAAAACACTAGACAAACCTATTAATGATATTTTTGCCTCTTGATCTTCTCAAATTATTCAAGAGGTTAAATCAAAAACAAAAGGAAAAAGGGAAAGAAAACTTGGGTTGCCTCCCAAGAAGCGCTTATTTATGGTCTTAAGCTTGACCAAACTTCCTTCAGTCAACCGGGGTCGGCTGGGCGTAGATGTGCAGGCACACTTTTCTTCCAAGGAGCTCCTTCAAATAGCCGTTTCTGCTCATACGGCCAGTAACGCTTCCGCTTTGCTCTTTTCTTTCGGAGCTTCCTAGCCTTCCTTCCTCCCGGCGGAAGTTTTGTTTCAGTATGGACAGCAACTCCAATTCCATCACTGCTGGGTGCATCATTAGCCATGCATATCTTTGGGGTTGCTTCCATGCTAAGTTCTTTCTCTACCGCTGGAGTCGTTACATCAATTCTGCACACATGGCTCTCAAAAGGAGGGTTGTTACAAGAGTTAATCAACTGAAAATTTACCCTACCTTCCTCTACATTTAGAGAGAGTTTGCCATTCCTTACATCTATTAATGCTCCAGCGGTTGCCAAGAATGGCCTTCCTAAAATGATGGGGAATTCAGAATTCCCTTTCATATCCAATACCAGGAAGTCGGTAGGGATGAAGAATTTCCCTACCTTCACAGGGACATTCTCTAGTATGCCTAGAGGAGTCCTAGTTGAGCCGTCCGCAAATTGTAAGGAGAATTTGAACGGTCTCAACTCTTTACTTTGCAACCTTTCCATGATAGTGAGGGGCATCAAGCTCGCACTAGCCCCTAAGTCACATAAGGCTTGGTCAATGTGCACTTGTTCAATTGAGCAAGCGATGGAGAAACTACCTGGGTCTTTCGGTTTAGTAGGCATTTTAGTCTCTACATCTACTTGCTTTTTCCTAACCAACCTTTGTGGGAAAGGTATCGGGGTTGGTACGGTGGTGGAGGGACATATTTCGGTTCGGCTCTTCCTTTTCGCTCGTGTCCTCCTCCGGTTACACGTCAATTTCAGCTACCCCCACCACAAGCTAATCATCCCTCAATAGTATGACATTTCAATGCTAATTGGGATTTGCTTGGGTTGCCCCGGAATGCACCCTTAGGTCTCGAGTACGTGCTGGCTTGTTGGGCAATCTGGGTTTCTAGCATCTTGTTATGAGTTGCTAAGTTGTCTACCTTAGATGCTAGATCCTTTATTGCCTCACTCACTGCCCTTCCTTGTTGTCTAAACTCCTCATTCTGTTTTGTCTGAGTTTCGACAAAACTTTCAAATAAAGTCTCGAGTTTAGATCTTTGTACCTGAGGGTACCCCGGTGCGGTTCTCTTATTACCTTGACCCTCTTGGAACTCATGGTTGAGCGTGTTGCTGTAGTTGCCGTAGGAGAGGTAAGGGTTGTTTCTTCTTTGATTGTAGGGATTTGGGGGAGCATAGTTGGGCAGCTTCGGGTTCGTATCGTAGTAGTTGTTACAAGAGTTCACTTGCTCACCCGAAGCACCGGATCCATGTGGGCATCCCATCATGTCATGTCCCTGCATTCCACAAATCTCACAAATAGTGTTAGTAGCACCTATTGCACTCACATTAGCTCTTTCAATCTTATCTAATCGTTTATTTAGTGAGTCAAATTTAGACATAATCAGATCAATGCTACTTACTTCAAACTTACCCCCCGAAATCTTGTTCGGGTTATTACCTCTTTCGGATCCCCATTGGTGGTAGTTGGTGGCGACATTCTCGATGATGTTGAATGCCTCAGTGAGAGGCCTATTCATAAACGCTCCACCGGCTGCAGAATCTAGTGACACCTTCGAAGAGTAGTCTAATCCGTTATAGAAGGTGTGCACTATTAACCACCTCTCGAGTCCGTGATGTGGGCACGACTCCAGCAGTCCCTTGTATCGATCCCAAGCTTCCGATAATGATTCTCCGTCTTTCTGGAAGAAGCCGGTGATCTGGGTTCTTATGTAAGCCGTCTTGGATGGAGGGAAGAATTTATCCAAGAACGCCTGCTCCAGTTGGTCCCAAGTAGTCAAAGTGTTAGCTGGAATTTGCTTAAGCCAGGCCTTCGCCTTCCCAGTGAGAGATGAGGGGAACAGTCTCAAACGCACAACATCGACCGAGGCTCCATTAATCCTGATTGCGTCGGTGAACTCTAAGAATGTTTCTATATGATCGGTCGGGTCCTCCGAAGGCAATCCTCCGAATTGATGTTGCCTAATCATGTTGATTAGCATAGGTGGTATGGTATAGTTTTCCGCCTCAATCTCTGGCCTTGCAATCCCAGTTCGCAAGCCTCTCGCATTTGGGGCTGCGTAGTCCTTCAAAGGCTTTGTATCCGGTTGATTCGTCATCAGTGGAACGGGACTCAACCTTTCTCCCTCTCTTTGTAGTCTTCTACGTCTGTGGAAGGTCCTCTCGATCTCCTGATCAATCTCACTAAGGCTCCCAAGACTTAGGGATCTTTGCATATAACACACAGAGAGATGGATACAATAGAAGGAAAAGAAATTTTTTTATTTTTTTTTTTATATTTCAGAAATAAAAATCAAACAAAAAGAAAAGGTCCAGAAAAATCAATTCAAAATTTGAATTGAAATTCGAAATGGCACAGTCCCCGGCAACGGCGCCAAAAACTTGATAGCGTGCGAATGCACGTGCGATTCCGGCAAGTGTACCGGATCGTCGCCAAGTAATAAAAGATATCGATCCCACAGAGACTGTGTTCTCGAATCGCAACTAATTATCAAATCGATTAGATCTGGACTGTTTAAAAAGATTTTTATATTTTTGAAATGGTTTTTGAATTTGAATTTAAGAGATAAAACAGAATCAAACAAAACAGAAAACAAATCTTTTTGATTTTTCAGATCTAAATGGGTTCCTAGGGATTTAGGTTACCACAAGATCGTTTACGTTATGAAGTTGATTACCCTTGTTAATTAGCGAAATTGCCTTGAAGGCGAGTTTATCCTCCGATAGCTTAAGCTCCCTCTCGGGTTACAAAGCCGTGCCCAATTGACCCGACCCCTACTCTCGTGGTAGTCGATCCCATATTGAACCCTTTGTGTTTCGTGACAACTCGTTGATCCTCGAGGGACGGCTTCTAACTCTCGTGATTTCAGTCCCAAGTCGACTCTATAGATCCGACACCTAGGTTCACCGCTAGGTTCCTCCCTAGAATGTCTAAGTCATGCAAATAACCTAAGTTCACCGCTAGGTTCCTCCTTAGAATATCTACGTCTCGCTGATAAGCGGCCGCCGAACTTTACGTGTGAAACACACTAGAAATCCTAAGTTCACCGCTAGGTTCCTCCTTAGAACGTCTACGTCACGCAAATAAGCGGTCGCCGATTTTACGATTGATTAAACACTAGAAATCAGATCTAAAGTAAATCGTAATTAACAAAGAGTTTACATCAAATTTACATCATAAACAAACTTGGGCAGAGCCCTAATCCCTAGAAACTATGCTACTACTCACGCCTTGCCATGGAGATGACAGGCATGATTACAAATAACATGAAAATAACTAAGAGAAGAAGGAGAAGAAGAAAGAGATCCTAAATCTATGCCTAGAGTAGTAGCCCCAAAGGTCTGATCTATTGTATGATGTGTTCTCTCCAATGTGTGATTCTTTTTGTATCTGATGCCTTGGTCCATATTTATAGAAATGGGGAAGTTAGAGTCCCAAACCAACTCAAAATCTGATCTATTTCGGTTTCTTCAGGTCCAAGTAATGCGCGTCACGGCCGTGATGGCCATCACGGCCAGGCCGTGACGGTCTCTGCCTCTGCAAATCTGGAAATTTCAATTTCTTGCGACGCGAGATATGTCTCGCGACGCGAGCCCTCTGCTTCATGGCCGTGAAGAATTTCACGGCTGGGCCGTGATGTGCTCTGACTTGTGGTGGTTTTGGGTCACGGCCGTGATGTCTATCACGGCCAAGCCGTGACAGACTCTGACTTCAGCCTTTCTTCTTTTTCAGTTTTGCTCGATCATGGCCGTGATGGGCATCACAGCTAGGCCGTGATGGGCTCTGTTTGGCTCATTTTCTTCAGTTTTAAAGCTCCATCTTCATCCAAACTTCATCATGGTTGATCTTGAGCAATTTACCCTTGATATCTGCAAAACAACACACGAAAACCGCCTTACCCGTTCCAAAGGAAAATTAACCTAAAATCTAATAAAAATATGCCTAAACTACATGAAAATGCATGCAAAATGATGGACAAAGATGAGGTGGAATCACACTCATCAGTCACCATATATTGCATCCATGGGGGTTTATGTATTCAAGACAGAATTTTTACTCAATCTTCTGAGATGGAGATATCCTACATCCAATGACTTTGGATCTGAAATCATTCCTGCACTCAAGGTATCTGAATTTTATGCTAATACCTTATCCTTTTCATAGTTTTTGTGAAACTATTTTTGGCAGCTTGTGCATTTCTTTTATATTTTTTGTTTGTAAATATGTCTTTGTGCTGTTAACTGCTAAGGTGTATTCATATGTTACCATTTAATAAGTTTAGGATGTTTTTTGTTTGGCCAAATATTTAATCAACATGATGCTTACAACATTTTCAGTGGCATATTGTTCGTGGTATTGAAGGTTTCATTTATGCTAGTTCTAACTTCCAAGCAGATGGATGTTGAGAGAGCCTATCATAGGCATGCCTTTCTTGTGATTTAAACTATATATATATATATATATATATATATTAGTCTTGTATAAAATTATTTACTTTTCATTGTTTAACACAGATAGAAATGTTATTCAGCTATATTGCTGTGTGTTTGCTTTCCTAGTGAATTATTATGAATTATTTTATTGTTATTTGTAAGTTTTGTTGCTTCTGTTTTGGTATGTGGCTTTAGAGCTAGAACCAAATAATAAAGTTGATAAATATCGATCGTTAAATTGGTCCATAGAATAGGTTTTTGAGATCAATTTAGTGATCGATTTTTTTTAAATTAGCTAGGAAATAACTATAAAATTGCTACGAAATTTTGCTATAGATTGGCTACAAAATTGCTACGACAATATCGTAGCTATTTAGCTAGAAAAAAGCAATTGATAATAAGATATTATTAGAGATTTGCTACCAAATAGCTAGAACTTTTTTAAGTTTAACTATGAATTAGTTAGGAACATTTTTCTAGCTAATTTGTCACTCAAATTATGCTACCACCAATTCTGCATCCATTTTGTAGCTAAATTTGTTTGCTAGAGATTAGCTATAAATTAGCTATCAAATTTGTCGTACCTAATCACCGAATTTCTTGTAGTGATTGTGAGTTCTACCTTTACTGTTCATGTAACAGTAAAGGGTTATGTGTCATGTAAACAATTTTCTATTATTTTATTATTTACTTTTTAAAGTTTATAATTTTTCTATATAATCAATCAATACTATTATACAATTGACAACTCTACTTAGTAGAGTGTGTCATGGTGTGGAATATTTAATATATATACATACATATATATATAAAAATATTTTAATATTGATATATATTTTAAAATTTTAAAATTTATAAATATTATAATATTTAATATTTATTATATTTAAATATTTATATATAATTTATTATAATGGGTTATGTGTCATGCTGGGAAAGTTTTTCTATTATTTTATTATTTACTTTCTAAAGTTTATAACTTTTCCATATAATCAATTAATACTATTATACAATTGGCAAATCTACTTAGCAGAGCATGTCATGGTGTGGAATATTTTAATATTTATATATTTACATATATTAATATTAATATTCTAATATTAATATATATTTTAAAATTTATATATTATAATATTTAATATTTATTATATTTTAATATTTATATATAATTTAATAGTTTAATATTTTTGATATTTTTTATATATATTGGAAATTATTATATATATATTTTATTATATACTGGTAGCCAAACGAAATCGAATTGAACCGAATCAATTTTGATTGTTTAGATTTTTATATTATTTTATTATTGACATTTTAAAGTTTATAAAATTTTTAAAAAAAAATTGTTCCGTCCAAAATATCTCAAATGAGAGATACTCGGCCGGAAAGAGTTTAGAGGGGATGTTTTGGAATGTGCTTGACAGAATTGGGATTCTGCTCCTACGTATCCAAATGGGAATCAAAGCAAACGTAGTTCTCAATGGAGGGGTTGGACCCCTATTTATAGAGATGTTTAGAATCAAGCTCCGAGTTATATGGAGAGATATTAGGATCAGGCTCTGATTATGCAGAGATATTAGGCTCCTGATAATCCGGAGAGATATCAGGCTCCGGATTATGCGGGGAGATACTTGGACCGGCGAGATATTCGGCCCAGTCAATTACGGCTAGATAGCTCAAGGCCGAGATATCTTCATTCGCGGTCTGGTGTGGAGTGGGCCCGAGTAGTTATCCTCGGGTGTCGAGTGTGTTAACAAGTCTTCGGCTCTATGGGAGTTCGGGTGAATATCTTCTTACGAGAATGAGCTCGGTTGTATTGACAATCCTCGGCCTTATATCTTCGGCCGGTACACAAGCCCCCCGAGCTCCGAGCTTAAATAAGCGAAAGGGCTGATAAGTATGAAACCGAGCTTATTCTTCGGCCACACAAACTTCTGCCTTCCCAGCTGTCATTTCAATCAAATCTTTCCTCTTTGTCAGAGAAAGCAATCACTCCCCCTAATACTTCTGCGGCACGCCTTAGGTAAGAAACCCTAGAGTTCCGCGCCCATTTAATGAGGGGAAAATCAAAAGTCGTGCCCTTTTGGGCCTGATGGGACGTGGGCCGTCAATTGCAGGCTACAAATATCCCTTCGGACCCCTACTCCCTTCTACCCTGCTTCTCCTTTTATTCTCAGCACCAAGTCTCCACACAGGAAACTCCTCGGCCTCACTCTTGAATTATACCTCCTAGTTGCTCTCTGTTTGCAGGCTTCTTCTCTGATTTTGGCCTCCTCCCTGATTTCCTCTACCAAGTCAAGTTCGACCCTTAAATTACTTTCATTATCATTCGGCTCATGTTGCATACGTCGGAAAGACGGTTCCCCAACCTCCACGGGGATCGTGGCGTCTGTTCCATATGTCAGCCTGAAGGACGTTTCTTGGGTGGTCGATTGAGGCGTGCAGTGGTAGGCCCAGAGGATACTTGGTAATTCCTCTGCCCAAGCTCCTTTGGATCTTCCCACCCTCTTCTTCAGTTCTCCGAGAATGACCTTGTTGGCTGCTTCGGCTTGCCCATTGGTCTGGGGATGCTCAACCGATGTAACGTGATGTTTAACACCGAGGTTGTCATAGAATTCCCGTAATGTCTTATCTACAAACTGTCTTCCGTTGTCAGTGACGATTGCAAAGGGAATTCCGTGTCTACAGATGAGGCTTTTCCATACAAATTTTTGCACTTTCTCGGCGGTAATCTTCGCCAAAGGCTCTGCTTCAATCCATTTCGTGAAGTAGTCTACTGCTACCAGGAGAAATTTGACTTAACCTTTGGCCACAGGGAATGGCCACAGTATGTCCATTCCCCACATAGCGAAAGGCCAAGGCGAGTTTAATGTGTGAAGTCCTTCCGGAGGGGTACGACTTATATTGGAGAATCTTTGGCACTCATCACATTGCTTCGTCCACTCAATGCAATCTGCTCGGATGGTAGGCCAATAGTACCCTGCTCGGACTACCTTGGAGGCCATTGATCTGCCCCCACAATGAAAACCACATATTCCTCGGTGAACCTCTTCCACGACGTACTTTGACTGTGCCTTCGTCAGACATTTTAGTAATGGTACCGAGAACCCCCGTTTAAACAATTCTCCCGAAATAATAGCAAAGTGACTTGCTCTGAGCCTAATCTTCTTGGCCTCAGCATGATCTGGGGGCAGGGTTTCTGAGGATAAGGTGTCATCCATTCCCGGTCAACCAGCTCGTTGGCCATCACCTCCCCAGTCGTGACACTCGGTTCATTTATGGTTTCTTGAATAACCGTTCTATGGTGGCCCGGCTTCTTTGTACTGGCTAATTTGGACAGCAGGTCGGCCCGAGTGTTTTCTTCTCGGGGAATGTGCTCAATAGCAAATTTGTCGAAGTTGGAAATTAATTGGTTGACCTTGCATAAATACTTGGTGAGCTGAGGCTCTTTTGCTTGATACCCTCCAGATATTTGCCCAGTGACTAGCTGTGAATCACTCCGGCGTCTAACAGTCTTCGCCCCCATTTCCTTTGCCAGCATTAATCCTGCAATCAAAGCTTCATACTCGGCTTGATTATTTGAGGTCTTGAACTCAAACTTTAGCGACTGCTCCAGGGTCAGATCTCCCGGGCCTTCCAGAATCACCCCAGCTCCACTGCCCCTGACATTCGAGGACCCATCCACATACAAATTCCACCATACATCCTCGGATATCGGCTGCGGGTGGAGCTCGGCTATAAAGTCAGAGAGACATTGAGCTTTCAGCAGGCCTCTCAACTCGTATCTTAGGCCGAACTCGGATAACTCTACCGACCACGCAATCATACGTCCTGCCAATTCGGGCTTTTTGAGGATCTGCTTAATCGGGTGATCAGTCTTGACAATCACCTGGTGACTTTGGAAGTACGGGCGCAATCGCCGAGCTGCGGTTACCAGGGCCAAAACCAGCTTTCAATGACTTGATACCGAGTTTCGGCATCATGAAGTACCCTGCTAATGAAGTACACCGGCATTTGAACTTTCTCTATTTCCTGTACAATGACTGCGCTGATGGCATTCTCGGAGGCGGACAGATATAAGTATAACTCTTTCCCAGGGATGGGTCGAGTTAATATCGGCGGTGAAGACAAAAAGGCCTTGAAATCGACGAAGGCCTTCTCGCATTCCTCGGTCCACGTGAAGGTTTGGGGCTTCTTTAGTAATCTAAAGAAAGGCCGAGCTTTCTCTGCAGATTTGGGCAGGAACCGAGATAATGATGCGAGCCGCCCTACAAGTCTTTGCACTTCTTTAACGTTCTGTGGGCTTCTCATCTCGATCACAGACCGGCATTTATCAGGATTGGCCTCGATTCCCCGGTGCGTCAGCATGAAGCCGAGAAATTTTCCACCCTGTACACCGAAAACACACTTCTCCGGATTCAATCTCATGTTGTACTTCCTCAGCTGCTGAAAAATTTCCTTCAGATCTTTTGGGTGGTTGTTGGGGTCATCGGATTTCACCACCATGTCATCCACATAAACTTCCATAGTTCTTCCGATTTGTTTTTCAAATACCCGATCCATGAGCCTTTGGTATGTAGCTCCTGCATTTTTCAGTCCAAACGGCATCACCCGATAACAGTAATTCGAGCCCTCAATAATGAAAGCTGCTTTCTCCTCATCTGGGGGGTACATTCGGATCTGATTGTAGCCCGAGTATGCGTCCAGGAAACTCAGAATTCTGTATCCGGAAGCTCCATCCACCAGTCTGTCAATACTCGGCAAAGGATAGGAATCCTTTGGGCAATCTTTATTCCAATCTGTGTAATCGGTGCACATGCGCCACTTGCCATTTGCTTTTTTGACAAGAACAACGTTGGCCAGCCAGGTAGTGTACTCTACTTCTCGGATAAAATTGGCCTCGACCAACTTCGCTGTTTCCTCTTCCACAACTTTTCTCCTTTCTTCCCCAAGTCTCCTTTTCCTCTGGGCCACTGGTTTCGCCTCGGGACAAATTGCCAGTTTATGGCATAAGAAGTCGGGATCAATTCTCGGCACATCAGATGTGGTCCAGGCGAACAAATCGGCATTGCTGCGTAGCGCTTGCTTTATTTCCTCTTTCAAATTCAGCTCAAGGTGACTGCCGAGTTTGGTGCACTGATCGGGCTGTGAACCGAGCTGGAACTTTTCTAACTCCTCAATAGGTTGTGGACGTTGTTCCTGCATGTCCATCCTCGGATCCATTTCGACGGAGTAAACGGAATTCACCGGCTTGTCTTTCCCCCTGTCTAGGGTTTCTGCAGGTGTGAGTTTAAGTTTGCTCACACGTAAACTATCAGCATAACACTGTCTGGCCATCTTCTGATCAGCCCGGACAGCAACCATGTCCCCCGAGTTGGAAGGGAATTTCATCGTGAGGTGGGGAGTAGAGACCACAGCCCCTAGCTCGTTCAAAGACGGTCTTCCGATCAGGATATTGTATGATGTTACTGCATTGACCAACACATACCTGACCATGATAGTCTTGGATGCTTTGCCATCCCCAAAAGTAGTCAGGAGGTCAATGTATCCCCGTGTATCAACTTGTTCCCCTGCAAAGCCGACGAGCTTACTGTCGTACGGTTGAATAGATTTCTCTGGGATACCGAGCTTCTGAAATGTTGAGTAATATAAGATATCTGCCGAGCTCCCCTGGTCAACAAGGGTTCTTTTGACCGAGAAATTAGCCAACTGCACGGTAATTACCATGGGGTCATCTTGATTAGGATCTACCCCTACAAAGTCTTCATCGGAAAAGATAATGGGTGGGGAATTTCTCGGGGGTTTACTGGATACCGAGTTGACAGCCCGAATAGCCCGCAGGTGCTTTCTCCGAGCTGAACTTGTCGTGCCTCCCCCTGTGAATCCACCTGAAATAGTGTTTATCACACCTCGTACCACGTTATCCTCCTCTCACCTTTCATTCTCGCCCTCTCTGGTTTCTGTTCTTTCATTATTTCGTTGACCGCCGCCCCTTCTAGGGCTTTGGTCACCTCCTCTCCTTCTGCTTCTGCCACGTCCCTCACCATTGTTGTGGTTTCTCCGAACAAAATTATTGAGGTGGCCAGCTTGCACCAACTCTTCAATCTTATCTCGTAGGACCCAGCACTCATCGGTGGTATGGCCATAATTACGATGATACCGACAATGTTTCCGTCGATCAGCATTCTGGGGGGTGTGGCCACGATTAGGGAGCTGCAAAAGTTACGCATTGTATGCTTCCTCAAACACCCGAGCTCGGTTTGTGTTGAGGGGAGTGTAATGCTCATACTTCGGTCCCCTATGCAAATGCTCGGGTGGGCCTTTGAATTTCGGCTTATCACCTCCAGCCCTCCTCTTATCTCTCCCGTCTCGCCTGTCAGCATCATCAGTTCTCTCCCTTTTCTTAGACTCCTCAATCTCCTCCATATTAATGAACCCCACAGCTTTTCTCCTCAATTCATCCATACTGGTTGGTGGCTTCCGAGCCAAGTGCCTAGCGAAAGGGCCAGGCCTTAACCCGGTCAAGATGGTGTGTAGTGCAACATCGGCACTGAGATTCCGGTTGAGGACCGCCTCCTTGCTGAATCTGGCCATGAAATCACGCAGGGACTCATTCTTTTCTTGCCTGAAGTTTACCAACGAGGCCGAGGTTTTTTGATGAGCCCAGCTCATGGCAAACTGAGCATTGAACTTAGCCATGAATGTATCAAAGGAGTCTCTTGTGCGGGCGGTAGGCCGGGTGTACCAGTCGTCAGCGA
The DNA here is from genome assembly GCA_030762895.1 of Sophora flavescens. Lineage (NCBI taxonomy): Eukaryota > Viridiplantae > Streptophyta > Magnoliopsida > Fabales > Fabaceae > Sophora > Sophora flavescens. The sequence goes on along the minus strand of CM061067.1, from coordinate 158,808,743 downwards.
CATCCTTCAGAGTGGTCGGAAAGACTTTACACATGACAGCGTCGTCATCGGTAAAGAGGTACATCTGAGTGGTGAAAGCGTCCAAGTGGCGCTCGGGGTCTGAGGTGCCATCATATTTGTCAATTCTAATTTGCTTGTAGTTGGCTGGTAGGGGAACCTCCATGATAGCGCTTGTGAAGGGATGTCTCGGCTTCCGCACACTGGACCTTTCATTAAGTCTATTTGCCCGCAGTGACAGTTCGGGGGCCTGCCTAGGAAATTCCTCCTCATCTACCCGGTCCATATGATGAGAAGCCCGGAGTTGTGGGCCTCCTTCTCTGTGCGAGTTTCTGGACCCCTCATTCTCAGGTGTCCGACGCTCTCTCTCAGGAGGAGATGAGACGGACCTTTCTCTGCTCTGTCCCGGTTCGCGACGGCTGTTCTGCCGCCTAATCTCCTCATTCTACCTTCTCAGCGTGGCAATCTGTGCAAGAAGTTCTTGGATAAGGGGGTTGTCGGTCGTTACTGCCGGGTTTATCGACCGTTCCCCATTACCTCCGTTGTTACCATTCTCTGGCTCCTCTCTCCTGCAGTTCCCGCTCCTTGTTCTCACCATGGTTTGTGGTATGGGAAATTTTTGCTTCGATTCCCACAGACGGCGCCAAATGTTCCGTCCAAAATATCTCAAATGAGAGATACTCGGCCGGAAAGAGTTTAGAGGGGATGTTTTGGAATGTGCTTGACAGAATTGGGATTCTGCTCCTACGTATCCAAATGGGAATCAAAGCAAACGTAGTTCTCAATGGAGGGGTTGGACCCCTATTTATAGAGATGTTTAGAATCAAGCTCCGAGTTATACGGAGAGATATTAGGATCAGGCTCTGATTACACTAGTGCAGAAAAGGGATTCTACATCGGAGTTTACACATCGGTTTCTGAGAAACCGATGTGTAAAACGAGGCGGTGGCATTTTTGAAATTAAAACCAAATTATTACACATCGGTTTCTAAATAACCGATGTAGAAAAGTATAAAGAAAAAAAAAGAAAAAAAAATCTTACTTTTACACATCGGTTTCTAAATAACCGATGTAGAAAAGTATAACGAAAGAAAAAGAAAATAAAATCTTACTTTTACACATCAGTTTCTATATAACCGATGTAGAAAGAAAAAAAAAGAAAATAAAATCTTACTTTTACACATCGGTTTCTAAATAACCGATGTAGAAAATTATAAAGAAAAAAAAAAGAAAAAAAATATTACTTTTACACATCGGTTTTTAGTAACCGATATATAAAATTTAAAAAAAAAAATCAGAATTTAAAAGTTTAATGTTTACACATCGATTTCTCTATAACCGATGTGTATAAGATGTTTAACACATCGGTTTTGCGTATAACCGATGTGTAATAGTCCCAATTTTTCTTTTTCCCTCCTTCGCTTCCGCGCATTATCCCATTTTTCAGAAAACCCCATTCTTTCTCTGCTAACGCTTTTCCCAACACATTGTTCCTCCCTCCTCCGCGACCTAGTTCCCCTCCTCCCCCAAACATCAACTCACCACTACCACCATCTCTCGCATCCGAACCACCATGCGAGCACCACCACAACCCTAACTCGACCTGCATTTTTCGTGCAGCCCCTTTGCACCACCGCGCCTCTCTCGTAACCCAAACACCAACTCATTCGGTTTTCACTCACCATCGCGAGGACCACTTACATTGCCCCTCCATTGCCCCTCACAGAGCTCCTCTTGTTGCTATCACCCCAGAAAACAGGTGTTCATTCTTTTTTGAAGCCGAGCCTCCCGCCATTGTTGAAGGCAGTGGTGAAGAGCCTCCCTTAAGCAAGGTTAGTTGTCTCTTTTTGGTATCAACTTCTGGGTCTCTCTCTGATTGTCAGGATAAACCATTTTTGGTGTGTTTAGGGTTTATTTGTCATTTTTGTTGGTTATGGTTGCTCCAACATTTTAGGGATTTTTGGCTCTGTTATTATTGGCTTTCTTCACCGAGGGAAATCAATATTGAAGTCTGGAAACAATGAGAGATTGTAGCTAAAGTGGTATTAATATTATTTCAAAGAACCACTTAATTTATTTTTTTTGTTTGTTTTGAAATTTGGCTGGATATTAGGAGATTAGAGCTATAAAACATGTTTTGCGGGTTCTGTTGGGGTGTGATTATTTATGTTTGACTGTAATTGTGATTCAATTAATACTTGGTTTAAACACCTTAGGGGTTACCTTTGGGTCAAAGTCCTTCTCTGAATCATGGACATTGGTGGCTTTTGAGGATTCCATGTTCTCTTTGTGGTTATAGAATTTCAGAAAAATAAAAGGAAGTGCAAGTAACTTTGACTTGTTGAAGCGCTTGGATTCTTATTCTTTTGCCTATTATTTTACTTTTTAGCTCCTGTAGAATCATAAAAAGTAACTTTATTGCTTATAATGTTGTTGATTGATGTCAATTTGTACTAGGATTGGTTAGATGGTAGTATTACCACTTGGATGTGGAGTTGAGTGGTGAGGTGTGTATCGAGGTTGTTCCTTTGGAAATATCTGAAGCCTCGGATGCTTGCCTGATAGTTGTTGTATGCTTGATTTATCCATATCACTACTTTTTTATGAACTATCCTGACTCATATCAACAACTATTAATGAATTACGTATGCATTTTTTATGAACTCAATCAAGCAAGCTCAACATTTGTCAGAAAATCTTCCTTGCATGTACCATGCTTTTGTTTTGGTGCAAGTGAATATAACGTACGTGTGCTGTGGGGTGGAACTGTACGCGAATTCTCATATAGATTCTTATATTTTAAAATTTGTAATTGCGTCCTTGAATATTTAGAAAATTTGTAATTGGGTCTTCGTATACTTTTTTGTTAGCGTTTTGTTAAGTATTCGTTAAGTGATTCATCTACTCGTCTTTGTGAGTTCTTCATATTATTGCTAAATAGCCAGCTGCATTTTATGTTTTAGAAATGGAAAAGTCAGTTCATGAAATATGACTTTTTGTATAGGTACACTCAGTCCGAGCAGAATATTAAGCAGAATATTCATCAATTATTCATTACGGTTTTCGGCTGAGTGTTCTTCCCACACCCGGTAAGCTTTCTCCTCTCCATTTTTATCGTTTGGTTTTTGTTTGCATTGGACTTGGGGATTGGAGTGTTTTATTATTTTTCTTAATGTTAATTATTTAGTAAAGCCTTAGTTTCCCGTTTGAGATGCAATACTAATGAGCGTACGTGTACGTGTACGTGCTTAATGTACCGCTCATTGTGTTGGATCTTGAATTGTCCAAAGTTGGACAGTTTGGGAAAAAACTTTTTCTTAATTCAGTTATAATAGTTATTCATTGATTCTAATGTTATATACTTGATGAAAGTTCAGATTGATACATTTCCTTTCGTTCTCCGGGTGCATACTTTATCGTGGTGGATGTCATCGCGTTCAAGTAGTGTACGTCGGAGACCGCGGGGAAATGCTGCTGAAATTTTGTCGAGTATGAGCATGAGAGTTAAGGACTAACTGTTAACCGAATGTTGAAAAAGTTTCTTCTCGAATGGGATAGGGCCATACCCTGTCATAAGAAGTGGTTGATGAATATGTTGGACTAAGTACGAAGGTATTGGTTTAGTCATGGATCGCGGTTGGATGAATGCTAGACGGACAAGTGATGAGTATGAGAATGGAGTGGAAGATTTTCTACAGTTTACAAAAACAAATGCTCCTGATAGTGGAAACGGAAGGTTTTATTGTCCTTGTGTTAACTGTTTGAATGAGAGACAACTAGAAGCTGAGGAGATACGTGATCATCTTATTTGTGAGGGGATTTGCAAGAGTTATACAACATGGATATGCCATGGTGAATCGTTAGACAGGCCGAGGGTGTCCGATAGAGAGGAAGTTGATGACGTGGAAATGGACGATGGACTAGAGGACATGATCCGTGATGTTGGGCAAGAGTCTTTTCGGCGTGCACATGTGTATGATACTTTGTGCAGTGATGCGCAAGTGGCTTTGTATCCGGGGTGCACTAATTTCACACGGTTGTCAGCGGTGTTAAGATTGTTCAATGTGAAGGCGAGAAATGGGTGGAGCGATAAAAGCTTTACCGAATTGCTTGAGTTGTTGAAAGAAATGCTTCCAGAAGGCAACACATTGCCATATCGAAACTATGAGGCGAAGAAGATATTGTGTTCGATGGGTATGGAGTATAAGAAAATACACGCTTGCCCCAATGATTGCATATTGTACAGGAAAGAGTTTGAAGAGATGCACGAGTGCCCCAGGTGTGGGGTATCACGCTACAAAGTGAAGGATGGTGATTCTAGTTGTGATGTGGTCACCAAAGGTCCTCCTGCGAAGGTGTTATGGTATCTTCCCGTGATTCCGCTATTCAAGCGATTGTTTGCTAATGTAAATGACGCAAAGAACATTAGATGGCATGCAGATGAGAGGAAGTGTGATGGACAGCTTCGCCATCCGGCCGATTCTTTGCAATGGAAGAGAATTGATAGTTTGTTTCCGGATTTCGGCAATGAGCCCAGAAACCTCAGGCTTGGACTTGCTACCGATGGAATGAATCCATATGGAAACTTAAGTAGTATTCATAGTTCATGGCCTGTTCTCCTTGTAATTTACAACCTGTCTCCTTGGTTGTGCATGAAGCGCAAATACATTATGTTAAGTATGATGATTTCGGTCCTAAACAGCCAGGAAATGATATTGATGTTTATCCGAGTCCCTTGATTGAAGACTTGAGAATGATGTGGGATGAAGGCGTTGATGTGATCGACGGGTATTGCCGTGAGACATTCAGATTGCGTGCCATGTTATTTTGCACCATCAATGACTTTCCAGCATACGGGAACCTGTGTGGGTATAGTGTTAAGGGGCATAAAGCATGTCCAATATGTGAAGAAGGCACATGTTACCATCAACTGCAACATGGAAGGAAGACGGTTTACCTTGGGCATCGGAGATTTCTCCGACGTAATCATCCTTATCGTAGATTGAGGAAAGCTTTCAATGGACTTCCGGAGAATGAAATTGCTCCAGTGGCCTTGACTGGAGAGCAAGTTTATGAAAGGGTGAACAACACTAATGTTATCTATGGGAAGACCCAGAAGAAGGCTACAGAGAAGAAAATATGGAAGAAGAGGTCGATCTTCTTTGATCTTCCATACTGGTGCAAGCTTGATGTAAGACATTGTATTGATGTGATGCATGTAGAGAAAAATGTGTGTGACAGTTTAATCGGAACGCTTCTCAACATTCAAGGCAAGACAAAGGATGGTGTGAATGCTCGTCTGGATCTAGTTGCGATGGGTATACGAGAGCAGTTAGCTCCACTTAAAGTGGGGGATAAGAAGACTTATTTGCCCCCAAAGATGTCATACTTTATCAAAAAAAGAGAAAAGAAGTTTCGTGAATGTCTACGGGAGTCAAAGTGCCACAGGGTTACTCTTCAAATATCAGAAGACTTGTCTCAATGAAAGATCTCAAATTAGTTAGCTTAAAGTCTCATGATTGTCATGTCTTGATGCAACAACTACTACCGGTGGCCATTCGTGACATATTGCCTAAAAAAGTCAGACATGCCATTACTAGGTTATGCTTATTCTTCAATGCTATATGTAGCAAGGTCATTGACACTAAAAATTTGGATGAGTTGGAAAATGAGGCAGCCATTGTATTGTGCCAATTGGAGATGTATTTTCCACCTTCATTTTTTGACATCATGGTTCATTTGATTGTTCATCTAGTGAGGGAGATTAGATTGTGCGGTCCCGTTTATTTAAGGTGGATGTACCCGGTTGAGCGATACATGAAGATCCTGAAAGGATATATGAAAAATCCAAACCGTCCCGAAGCATCTATTGTTGAAAGGTATGTTGCGAAGAAGCTATTGAGTTTTGTACAGACTACATGTCGGAAGCGGAACTGTAGGGCTTCCAAGTCTCGTCACGAAGGAAGATATGATGGTAAGGGTACACGAGGTATCACTGTTAAGAGCATGGATCGGGAGGAAGTGCTTCAAGCACATTTGTATATATTGAATAACACTGATGAGGTTGAACCATACTTATGTGAGCATAAAAGCATCATCAATGAAACTTACCCTAGAATGAATGAAAAATGGTGTTTGAACAAGCATAACAAGACTTTCTTGAACTGGTTTAAAGAAAAAAATTGCAAAGGATGGTACTGCTTCTTATACATTAAAATGGCTAGCACAGGGGCCTAACTTTGATGTCATATGCTGGAGTGGGTACGATATCAATAAGTTTTCCTTCTATACAAAGTCCCAGGATGACAAAAGTACTATGCAAAACAGTGGGGTTATGGTCGTCACTGAGTCCATGCATTTCTCTAGTTCGAAAGATAAAAACCCTGTTATGGCATCAGTTTCATACTTTGGAATCATTGAAGAGATATGGGAGGTTGATTACACGAAGTTTAGAGTACTGTTTTTAAATGTCGGTGGGTCGACAGTAACAATGGTGTGCAAACCGATGAGTTAGGATTCAAATTGGTGGACCTTAGTAAGGTAGGTAATAAAGAGGAACCTTTCATCATGGCATCCCAAGCAAAACAAGTGTTTTATATCCGTGATCCTTCTAACAAAAGGTGGTCAGTGGTTCTCCAGGGAAAAAACATGTATAACGGTAGTGAGGGAAATCACGATTCAACTCTTGATATTTCTGATACTCCTTCTTTCTCAACACGAGTGCCTAATTTCAATGAGGAAAATGAAGTGGATGATGTACATGCTACTCGTAATGATCACCAAGAAGGGTTATGGGAGAACTTTACTAATTGACCACAAAGTAAGTTTAGTTTGATATTACCATCAAGTTTGGCATATTATATGTTTACGTTGATATTTATAAGTTAAGTTTATGTACGTTGATCGATATTTATAAGTTATGTTTGATATTTATCCTGACATACTAATGATGTCGCGTCAGTCGACGTGCGACGACGCTCGTGCGTATCCGGCAAGTGTACCGGACTGCCGTCAAGTAATAAAAGATATCGATCCCACAGAGACTGTGTTCTCGAATCGCAACTAATTATCAAATCGATTAGATTTGGACTTTGTAAAAAGGATTTTTATATTTTTGAAATGGTTTTTGAATTTGAAAGATAGATGAGCAGAGAACAATTAAAACAGAAAACAAATGTTTTTGGGGTTTTGATCTAAACGGATTCCTAGGGATTTGGGTTACCTTTGAGGCTGTTTATGTTGCTAATCTGATTTACCTTTGTTGATTACCGAGATTGCCTTGAAGGCGAGTTTATCCTCTGATAGCTTAAGCTCCCTCTCGGGTTACAAAAGCCGTGCCCAATTGACCCGACCCCTACTCTCGTGGTAGTCGATCCCAGATTGGACCCTTTGCGTTCCGTGACAACTCGTTGCTCCTCGAGGGACGGCTTCTAACTCTCGTGATTTCAGTCCCAAGTCTGACTTCTATAGGTCCGACACCTAGGTTCACCGCTAGGTTCCTCCCTATAATGTCTCAGTTATGCAAATAACCTAAGTTCACCGCTAGGTTCCTCCTTGGATCATTCACATCTCACAAACTAGTGGCTGCCGGGCTTTACGAGTGAATCACCCTAGAAATCCTAAGTTCACCGCTAGGTTCCTCCTTAGAACGTCTATGTCACGTAAATAAACGGTTGCCGAAATTTATGAGTGAATAACACACTAGAAATCAGATCTAAAACAATTATAAATCAACAATGGTTTCAACATCAAATTAACATCATTTACAAACTTGCCTCGGGCAGAGCCCTAGTCCCTAGAAACTAAGCTACTACTCCAGTCTTGCCATGGAGATGACAAGCTGGGTTGACAACATAATAAAAATCAGAAAAGAGAAGAGAGGAGAAGAGGAGAAGAGATCCTAAATCTATGCCTAGAGTAGTAGCCCCAAAGGTCTGATCATTTCTGCCTCTGCCTGGTCCCTTATTTATAGAATTGGGCAGTTATAGTCCTAATCCAACTCAAATTAGATCCAATTCTGTTACTTCTGAGCCAAGTAATACGCGTCACGGTCGTGATGGCTATCACGGCCAGGCCGTGACGGATTCTGCCTTGAAAATTCTTCACTGGTTGGTCTGTCATGGCCGTGATGCTCATCACGGCCTGGCCGTGATGGCCATCATGGCCTGGCCCCCGACGGCTTCGACTTGTGGTGGTTTTGGGTCACGGCCGTGATGGCTATCACGGCTAGGCCGTGACGACTCGACTTCAGCCTTTGTTCTTTTTCGTTTTGCTCGATCATGGCCGTGATGGGCATCACGGCTAGGCCGTGATGGGCTCTGTTTGGCTCATTTTCTTCAGTTTTAAAGCTCCATCTTCATCCAAACTTCATCATGGTTGATCTTGAGCAATTTACCCTTGATATCTGCAAAACAACACACGAAAAACCGCCTTACCCGTTCCAAAGGAAAATTAACCTAAAATCTAATTAAAAATGCCTAAACTACATGAAAATGCATGCAAAATGATAGACAAAGATGATGTGGAATCACACTCATCAAATCACCCCAAGCTTAAAACTTTGCTTGTCCTCAAGCAATTACTCAGGCCATAAGATATAAATCATTCAAAGCATGGATAGTGAACTAAGAACCCTAGAAGCTAATCCAAGTAATAGGCATTTTTAATAAGCACTCAAGAGATAATCAAGTTCAAGTCCAATTAGAAGCTTAGGTTTTTTTCAAGTTCATGTCCTCACTGATTTGGGCACTCATCTCACCTCACTCAAGTGTTTTAGGGTTTATGACAATTCACTCCATTTCCTCAAGTAAAGTATTTTACCATAGGCTTGACTATTAACCAAATCTCTACTTTATTTAAGAAAACACTTAAGAATCAAGAGGTCTTTTCCTTTGGTTGTAATGTGGCCATGGGATTTATGTTAGGTGGGAAAATCAAGGAAAAGGGAATTTCAAGAAGGCTAGACAGATTATCAAACATTACAAAGCATGACACCTTCTAAAATACCTTTTGAGGGCTTTGATTTACTTTTTCCACCTTTCTTCTTTTTTTCTCTTTTTTTTTTTCTTTTTCTTTTCATTTCTCACTTCCTTTGTCATCCCCTTCTCCATTTTTTTTTCTGTTTATTTCATTTTTACTTGTTTGGAGAAGGGGAGCTTTTTAGCTCAAGAGAAATATTTTCATCCCATTCTTTTTCCAACTACCATTTTGCCCTTTTTGTAATACTTTAAAAGGTGCCATACCAAACATTATTTATCAAATTAATTCATGGTACCAAGAAAAGTATTTTTTTCTTTAGGCTCAAAATTGGGCAACTAAGGGGTAGCATTTATCATTCAAAGCTCGGGAGGCCAGAAAAATACCTAGTGCCTCAATCATTTCCAAAAATGTTTTCAGAAATTTTTAAGTTTTGAAATGGTTTCAAGTCAAGTTCTAGAAAATACAGTCCATGAGGAATTAAATCACTCTATCACAAGAAATGGGGTAGATTTAGTGAATACCCCTTTTGGCTCAAAATCTTACATTTAGTAGTTCAAAAATCAGTGAGGAACACAAGTTTAAGGAACCACATGCTAATTATCAACTATCAAATGACTATCTCAAGAATTTTTATTTTTAGCCATATCACAAGAATAATAAAAAATTGGGTTCAAAATTCACTATCTCAATTCATTTGGCTCCAAGTTCTCACAATCGGATGCATGTTCTAAGTGAGGGGAAATCTAGAGAATGTGATCATACCAATCTAAGCCTATGTGAATGCAACATGAATGCAACAATGCAAATGCAAAAATAAATACCCCCACCCCAAGCTTGATTACTTACATTGTCTCCAATGTAAATAATCAAGTCGGAGAGAGGAGAAAAAAAATGGAACAACTTACCGAGTCGGTAGCGGGTGTTGGCTCCACATTCCAGTCAAAACTTGGGTAGAAATTGTATCACGGCCGTGAGGCTTATCACGGGCAGGCCGTGATCGTTTCTGATCCTCAGGAGTTGCCCTGTCACGGCCGTGATCTACATCACGGCTAGGCCGTGATGCTCTCTGATCTTGGCATCCTACTCATCACGCCCGTGATGGGTGTCACGGCTAGGCCGTGATCCTTTCTGTGCTCTTGTTTAGTTCATCACGGCCGTGACAACTGTCACGGCCAGGGCGTGATGGCCTCTGACTTTATTTTTTTTTATGCTCTTCTTCTCTTTCTCATCCTGAAAACACTAGACAAACTTATTAATGATATTTTTCCCTCTTGATCTTCTCAAATTATTCAAGAGGTTAATTCAAAAACAAAACGAAAAAGGGAAAGAAAACTTGGGTTGCCTCCCAAGAAGCGCTTATTTATGGTCTTAAGCTTGACCATACTTCCTTAAATCAACCGGGTCGATCAAGTAGATGTGCAGGCACACTTTTCTTCCAAGGAGCTCCTTCAAATAGCCGTTTCTGCTCATACGGCCAATAATGCTTCCGCTTCGCTCTTTTTTCTCGGAGCTTCCTAGCCTTCCTTCCTTCCGGCGGAAGTTTTGTTTCTGCATGGACAGCAATCCCGACTTCACCACTGGGTGCATCTTCAACCATGCGTATCCTTGGGGTTGCTTCCATGCTCAGTTCTTCTTTTACCACTGGAGACGTTGTATCAATTCTGCACACATGGCTCTCAAAAGGAGGGTTGTTATAAGAATTAGTCAACTGAAAATTTACCCTACCCTCCTCTACATTTAGAGAGAGTTTGCCATTCCTTACGTCTATTAATGCTCCAGCGGTTGCCAAGAATGGCCTTCCTAAAATGATGGGGAATTCAGAATTCCCTTTCATGTCTAATACCAGGAAGTCGGTAGGGATGAAGAATTTCCCTACCTTCACAGGGACATTCTCTAGTATGCCTAGAGGAGTCCTAGTTGAGCCGTCCGCAAATTGTAAGGAGAATTTGAACGGTCTCAACTCTTTGCTTTCCAACCTTTCCATGATAGTGAGGGGCATCAAGCTTGCACTAGCCCCTAAGTCACACAAGGCTCGGTCTATTTGCACTTTTTCAATCGAGCAAGCGATGGAGAAACTACCTGGGTCTTTCATTTTAGTAGGCATTTTAGTCTCTACATCTACTTGCTTTTTCCTGACCAACCTCTGTGGGAAAGGTATCGGGGGTTGGTACGGTGGTGGAGGGACGTATTTCGGTTCAAGCTCTTCCTTTTCGCTCGTGTCCTCCTCCGGTTCCACGTCCATTTCAGCTACCCCCACCCCAAGCTTATCATCCCTCAAGTGTATGACATTGCAATGCTCGTTGGGATTTGCTTCGGGTTGCCCCGGGAATGCACCCTTAGGTCTCGAGTACGTGCTGGCTTGTTGGGCAATCTGGTTTTCTAGCATCTTGTTATGAGTTGCTAAGTTGTCTACCTTAGATGCTAGATCCTTTATTGCCTCACTCACTGCTTCTTCCTTGTTGTCTAAACTCCTCATTCTGTTTTGTCTGAGTTTCGACAAAACTTTCAAATAAAGTCTCGAGTTTAGATCTTTGTACCTGAGGGTACCCCGGTGCGGTCCTCTTATTACCTTGACCTTCTTGGAACTCATGGTTGAGCGTGTTGCTGTAGTTCCCGTAAGAGAGGTAAGGGTTGTTCCTTCTTTGGTTGTAGGGATTTGGGGGAGCATAGTTGGGCAGCTTCGGGTTCGTATCATAGTAGTTGTTACAAGAGTTCACTTGCTCACCCGAAGCGTTGGATCCATGTGGGCATCCCATCATGTCATGTCCCTGCATTCCACAAATCTCACAAACAAGGTTAGTAGCACCTAATGCACTCACATTAGCTCTTTCAAGCCGATCAAAACGTTTATTAAGTGAGTCTATTTTTGACATAATAAGATCTGTGCTATTTACCTCAAACTTACCCCCCGAAATCTTGTTCGGGTTATTACCTCTTTCGGATCCCCATTGGTGGTAGTTGGTGGCGACATTCTCGATGATGTTGAATGCCTCAGTGAGAGGCCTATTCATAAATGCTCCACCGGCTGCAGAATCTAGTGACACCTTCGAAGAGTAGTCTAATCCATTATAGAAGGTGTGAACTATTAACCACCTCTCGAGTCCGTGATGTGGGCACGACTCCAGCAGTCCCTTGTATCGATCCCAAGCTTCCGATAATGATTCTCCGTCTTTCTGGAAGAAGCCGGTGATCTGGGTTCTTATGTAGGCCGTCTTGGATGGAGGAAAGAATTTCTCCAAGAACGCCTGCTCCAATTGGTCCCAAGTGGTCAAAGTGTTAGCGGGGATTTGCTTAAGCCAGGCCTTCGCCCTTCCAGTGAGAGATGAGGGGAACAGTCTCAAACGCACAACATCGACTGAGGCTCCATGAATCCGGATTGCGTCGGTGAACTCTAAGAATGTCTCTATGTGATCGGTCGGGTCCTCCGAAGGCAATCCTCCGAATTGATGTTGCCTAATCATGTTGATTAGCATGGGCGGTATGGTATAGTTTTCCGCCTCAATCTCTGGCCTTGCAATCCCAGTTCGCAAGCCTCTCGCATTTGGGGCTGCGTAGTCCTTCAAAGGTTTTGTATCCGGTTGATTCGTCATGAGTGGAACGGGAATCGACCTTTCTTCCTCTCTTAGTAGTCTTCTACGTCTGTGGAAGGTCCTCTCGATCTCCTGATCAATCTCACTAAGGCTCCCAAGACTTAGGGATCTTTGCATATAACACACAGAGAGATGGATACAATAGAAGGAAAAGAAATTTTTTTTTTTTAATTTTTGATTTTTTTTTTAAAATTTCAGAAATAAAAATCAAACAAAAAGAAAAGGTCCAGAAAAATCAATTCAAAATTTGAATTGAAATTCGAAAAGGCACAGTCCCCGGCAACGGCGCCAAAAACTTGATGTCGCGTCAGTCGACGTGCGACGACGCTCGTGCGTATCCGGCAAGTGTACCGGACTGCCGTCAAGTAATAAAAGATATCGATCCCACAGAGACTGTGTTCTCGAATCGCAACTAATTATCAAATCGATTAGATCTGGACTTTGTAAAAAGGATTTTTATATTTTTGAAATGGTTTTTGAATTTGAAAGATAGATGAGCAGAGAACAATTAAAACAGAAAACAAATGTTTTTGGGGTTTTGATCTAAACGGATTCCTAGGGATTTGGGTTACCTTTGAGGCTGTTTATGTTGCTAATCTGATTTACCTTTGTTGATTATCGAGATTGCCTTGAAGGCGAGTTTATCCTCTGATAGCTTAAGCTCCCTCTCGGGTTACAAAAGCCGTGCCCAATTGACCCGACCCCTACTCTCGTGGTAGTCGATCCCAGATTGGACCCTTTGCGTTCCGTGACAACTCGTTGCTCCTCGAGGGACGGCTTCTAACTCTCGTGATTTCAGTCCCAAGTCTGACTTCTATAGGTCCGACACCTAGGTTCACCGCTAGGTTCCTCCCTATAATGTCTCAGTTATGCAAATAACCTAAGTTCACCGCTAGGTTCCTCCTTGGATCATTCACATCTCACAAACTAGTGGCTGCCGGGCTTTACGAGTGAATCACCCTAGAAATCCTAAGTTCACCGCTAGGTTCCTCCTTAGAACGTCTATGTCACGTAAATAAACGGTTGCCGAAATTTATGAGTGAATAACACACTAGAAATCAGATCTAAAACAATTATAAATCAACAATGGTTTCAACATCAAATTAACATCATTTACAAACTTGCCTCGGGCAGGCCCTAGTCCCTAGAAACTAAGCTACTACTCCCGTCTTGCCATGGAGATGACAAGTCTGGTTGACAACATAATAAAAATCAGAAAAGAGAAAGAGAGGAGAAGAGGAGAAGAGATCCTAAATCTATGCCTAGAGTAGTAGCCCCAAAGGTCCGATCATTTACGCCTCTCCTCGGTCCCTTATTTATAGAATCGGGCAGTTATAGTCCTAATCCAACTCAAATTAGATCCAATTCTGTTACTTCGAGCCAAGTAATACGCGCGTCACGGTCGTGATGGCTATCACGGCCAGGCCGTGACGGATTCTGCCTGCAAAATTCTACACAGGTAGGACTCTCATGGCCGAGATCCTCATCACGGCCTGGCCGTGCAGGCCCTCACGGCCGTGATGGCCATCATGGCCTGGCCCCGACAGCTTCCGACTTGTGGTGGTTTTGGGTCACGGCCGTGATGGCTATCACGGCTAGGCCGTGACGGACTCGACTTCGACCTTTGTTCTTTTTCAGTTTTGCTCGATCATGGCCGTGATGGGCATCACGGCTAGGCCGTGATGGGCTCTGTTTGGCTCATTTTCTTCAGTTTTAAAGCACCATCTTCATCCAAACTTCATCATGGTTGATCTTGAGCAATTTACCCTTGATATCTGCAAAACAACACACAAAAAACCGCCTTACCCGTTCCAAAGGAAAATTAACCTAAAATCTAATTAAAAATGCCTAAACTACATGAAAATGCATGCAAAATGATAGACAAAGATGATGTGGAATCACACTCATCAACTAACAAGTTTTTTTTTTTGTTTTGTGTTTAAACAGGTATACATGGCTGATCATGAGGATATACCTCCTTCATGCAGCGGGTCAGAGACCCCGTCTACCGGTAGAAAGGGTAGACGTGCCACACGGATGAGGCATTTGACTGCCAACCGTGGGTCAAATCAGAGGATAAGAGTAGATTTTGATGATAACCTCAAACCTATTGGGCCAATGGAAGATCAGTTTACCAGTTTTGTGGCGACCCTTGCTAGGAACAGGCCTAGTATACTCATTGATAGGTGGAGAGATGTACCGGCGGACGTGAAGGAGCAGATATGGGAGAGTATTCTGGTATCTATACTTCTACGTCCTGTGTTTGTCTGTATCTACTTTATTTTTATCTTAATAATATCATACAGTAATTCGTTGATTCTTTTGGTCTTAATGTAGTTGACATTTGACATACCGGATACATACGCTATGAAGAAGCGTTTCTTTGAAGTATCTTTGGAGAGCGTTGGAGGGGTTTTAAGGCCGACCTGGCGGATACTATATATTCGGTCCAAAAAGTAAAAAGAACCCACTTGAGGTGTATCCGTTTCTTGACAAGGCGACGTGGGATCGCTTTGTTCAGAGCCGACGTGATCCCGACTTTCGGGTTAACTTATTTGATTTGTCTCTAAATTTATGTAATTGCATTAATTTCATTTACTTATGTAATTTAATTGTCTTTTATTTATAACAGGAGAAGAGGAAAAAGGGGCAGGAAAACCAAAGCAAGAATGTCTACCCCCATGTCATGTCTCGTGGGGGATATAAAAAGCTTGTTAAGAAAATGGTTGAAGAGGAAAAGAAAGCACGTCGGAAAAGCATCTCAAAGGGATCCTAATGCTGAAAATCTTCCAGAGGTTGTTGATCCACCTCCACCCCCACGCCATCGTTCATGGAAGAGGGGCCGACAAAGAAAAACGGGACAATATACATCCGAGGAGGCCCGCCAAGTAGCTGAGAGGATTGTAAGTATAGTTTGTTGTAATTGTCATTTTAAGATTGTTACCGAATTGTAATGTGACCTGATATTTTTATGTGATAGGATGCCTTGGATGATCAGCTAACCCAAGGAACCTTTGTTCCTAGAGGACGCAATGATATCTTATCTACTGCCATCGGTAAACCAGACCACCCGGGCCGTGTCATTGGTGTTGGATGGGGAGTCGGCATTCGCCAATACCATGGTTCATCTTCACACCAATGCCACAGGGATTCGGTTGCAGATAGAGCACAACTAAAACAGGAGATTGCAGCTGAGCTTCGACAGGAGATGGCCGAGCAGTTTGCCCAGCAGATGGCAATATTTACTTCTTTGTCCCAGCAGATGACAGCCGGTGTCCAACCCTCTGTCCAACCCTCTGTCCATGTGAGCACTAAGGGCTCATGTGATCCTCCTCATCATCCTGAAAATGATGATGATGGTGATGCTGCTGCTGCTGCTGATGATGATGATGATGATGATGATGATGACGACCCTGATAGGTGTGAGCTGTATGTTGATGATCATCATCATCATCGCCGCTTAGTGGCATTGGGTAGGGCATATAATAAGTTAGGTAATATCATACACCATCGGTTATTACCGGATGATCATCTGAGGGTGTCTGTTGAGATTATTCGAGATGCTGATGCTCGAGTCCCTGTGCCCACTGAGGAGGTTCAAACAGTGGGGTCGTGCCCCGGTAACTTCATCCTCTGGCCAAGAAGACTGGTCAGCTTTCTTGTTGCATCTGAGGTATTCGGTTAGTTGTGTTTTTCTATATTCATAGTTGAAATATATTTATTATTGTTTAAAGATAATGCTTTATTTGTATTTGTTATAGGATGTTGGAAATGATATTGTGCCTAAAAGGTCGGATCTAGGAAGACCAGAGATGTCTGCTCCTGTCAAGGTATTCATTTGACCATTTAGTTAATAACGAATTAAATAACTTAATTATCCGTGATTACTAATATATATCTATGTTGTTTAGGGGATCGACAAAGGGGCACCTGGTCATGGTGATGTTTTCAAAGTTCTGGCTATACAGGTTGTCACCATGGAGGATGATGCAGCCTTGGTAACGTTGGAACATGATGCTAGCCCTGGTGAACTGTATATACCAAAGAAAGAACTTATGGAGATGGCACTCAATAAAGAAATGGCCAGTTCTACACACATATCGTTTTGGTGCACGTAAGTACATTTTATTTATAAGTTAAGTACGTAATTAATTTTTAAATACAATGATAATTAACATGTTTTTCCAATATATTAGGTATCTGCATCGTATGTTAGTCGATCAGGGTAACCTCGCCCTTTATGGGTTCATTGACCCCATGTTCATTTAGGGTGATGTTCTCGTAGCATCGGAAGACCCGGTCACTACCATACGTGATATACTTGCCCGAGACGATCATCAATTCTATCTTGCTCCTTATCTCAATAAGTAAGTACCGGTTATTTAAGTATAACTATATATGACTTAGTCACTAACTGTTCCGCAAATACAGCCGGCATTGGCAACTGTTGCTCTTGTACCCAAGAATGAACGTCGTGGTCTTCTTCTGCTCATTGGGAAATAAGCCGGCGAATGAACTGAAGACGATCATCGAAACGTAAGCGTTAAAATACTTTATAATCAGTAATGCAGTTGTTTTAATTATCTGAAATCTATTATATATACTTTAATTAATGTTTTTGTCATGATAGGTCTATTAATGCATCCCACATGTTGCGTGGTGAAAGGCGTACTCGGGCTATCAGATGGATTGTTCCCAGCGTAAGATATTTATTAGTTCAAATGCATCAAATGCAGTGGGTACAATAATTGATTTCTATTTTATTTAATTCCTCATATTCTAATTGGGTTTCATTTGTACGTAGTCACGTATACAACGTGGGTCATGGGAATGTGGCTACTATGTGATGCAGTGGATGTTGGAAATTATCTCCTTCGGGATCACTGAAAGATGGAGTGAGGTAAATGTTAATTGACACAATTAGAAGTAATAGTATAGATTCGTTATATGTTTTATGTTAGTTTATTACTTAAAAGATATAATCTTTTGTCCAATTAAACTTGCAGATATTCAACAATCCAACTCCATTGTCTCATTCTGACATCAACATCATAAAGAGGCGTTGGGCAACTTTCTTTCTTGAATTGTACCACCCATAGTTTGTATATATGTAGTTAGTTTAAAAACTTATCATATACTAGCTATAGTGTACCTTTGACTGATGATATGTATTAGTGCTCAGGTCTGGTTCAATTCTTCTTCTCTCGTGTTTTGATGTAGCCTTGATAAAGTGTTGTTTTCATTCATTCGAAATTAATTAGGCCTGATGCCCTCTGTTTTCAGATTCTGTGCTCACTAGTCATTTGATGAAATGTCAGTATTTTTAACCATATGTGTAAGAGCTGATTGTCTGTGCTAAGAAAATTGAATGAAGTATGTTTTGCTTTTGAATGATTGTGTCAAAACTGGTTTGGTGTTCTGTTGTCGTTTCTTGTTTGATCAGGGTACTGCTGGTTTGTTTATTGATCTGCATTAGTGAAACAGGGGAAAGGAATGATTGAAATGTAATTAACAGATTAAAAAAAAAATGAGATTTTACACATCGGTTCTCAATAACCGATGTGTATATTTAACTTTCTACATTGGTTTTGCTTAAAACCGATGTGTAAATTTAACTTTACACATCGGTTCTTTATAAAACCGATGTAGAAAGTCAAATTTACACATCGGTTTTAAGCAAAACCAATGTAGAAAGTTAAATTTACAACTGCTTATCAATTGCTAAATTAATTTTCCACATCGGTTAATATAAAACCGATGTTTAAAATATACTTTACACATCGGTTTTATAACCGATGTGTAAAGTGGCAATAAACCACATCGGTCGTTTCCACATCAGTTTCAAAACCGATGTGGAAAGCCAAAAATAACCGACGTGGAATCCCTTTTCTGCACTAGTGTTATGCAGAGATATTAGGCTCCTGATAATCCGGAGAGATATCAGGCTCCGGATTATGCGGAGAGATACTTGGACCGGCGAGATATTCGGCCCAGTCAATTACGGCTAGATAGCTCAAGGCCGAGATATCTTCATTCGCGGTCTGGTGTGGAGTGGGCCCGAGTAGTTATCCTTGGGTGTCGAGTGTGTTAACAAGTCTTCGGCTCTATGGGAGTTCGGGTGAATATCTTCTTACGAGAATGAGCTCGGTTGTATTGACAATCCTCGGCCTTATATCTTCGGCCGGTACAAAAATGTTTTTAGCCTGGAAAGGTAGCAAAACTACCATGTTCTCCAGAAAGTTTAGGGGCGTTAGACCCGAACCAATAATTTGATGAACTAAAAAATCCGAACCGAACCAATTAAATTAGTTCGTATTTTTTTGTGTGTTTGGTTCGAACCAAACCAAATCAAACCGAAGGTCATTGGTTCGGTTATTAGGTTCAAGGATTTGGACCGAACCAATTACTATATTTTAATATTTATGTATATATATAATATTTATTATATTTTAGTATTTATACATAATTTAATAGTTTAATATTTTTTATATATATTATTATTATTGGGTCTGAACCAAACCAAACCGAACCAATTTTGATTGGTACAATTTCTTATATTATTTTATTATTGATTTATTAAAGTTTATAATTTTTTTTGTTTTTAAATATTTTTAGTCAGGAAAGGTAGCAAAGCTATCGTGTTCTTCAGGAAAGTTTAGGGACGTAAGCCCATAACTAATTTAATTGGTTCACATTTTTTTTGCGTTCTGGTCCGAACCGAACCAACCAAACCCGATGGTTATTGGGTCGGTTATTAGGTTCAAGGATTTTGCAATCAAATTAATTACTATATTTTAATATTCATATATATATATATATATAAATATTAAATAATTATTAAATTTTAATATTTATATAATTTAATACTTTAATATTTTAATATTTATTATATTATATTCTATTTATTTTATTTTTCATTTATATATTTATACAATAATATGATTGAAGAGTGGTAATTACTGTACATCTGACTTGGCAAGTTTACCACCGATTAAGGGACTTTAATTATTATTTTATTTGTTATTTTCTTTAGCTATTTTTAATTAAATTGTACTTCTTTCATGTTTTGGTTGCTTAAGCGGGTGGATTTGCATTGATGTGAATTAGACTACTAACACAGCACGTGGGTTTGTTTCAGACATTTCCCCCTCCCCTTATCTTTTTTCTTTCTTCTTTTTTCTTTTCTTTTCTTTCTTCCTTCTTCTTTATCTCTTTCTCTTTCTCTTTCTTCTTTCTTTTCTCCTATTGAATGTTCAACTCTCTTTCTTTTCTCCCTTCTCTCTCCACCTTCTCTCTTAATTTTCGGTCACCTGTAACACCCCATTTTTACTGTTTTACCGTTTTGCCGTTTTTACCGTTTTTCAAGTATCGGTAGAATTTTAATTGTTCGTAATTTTTATATTAGATCTAGAAAATGTTTTTTAATAAATAAAATCATAGTTATACTCTACCTTATGGTATAAGGTTACGGTAAAAATTTAGGTTTAAAATTCAGACGAAACCCGGTTTGCGTGTTAACTGACAGTAAGATTTTACTGATCAGAAAACGTAATTTTGATCCGAGAACGAAATAGTTTAGATTTTTATTTTATTTCAAACCATAGTAGTTATTTTGAAAATTTTCAAAATAAATAAGTTATTATATGTTATTCGGGCAAATACTCGACGATCGGGGATCAACGGAATCGAGAACGGAGGTGCAGAGACAAAACCCAACGCCGGAGGGATGAGAACAATGAGTCATTTGTGATGACTCATGGGGGTGAGTCATAGGGGTTAGTCACCATGCATTTAATGCATGTAATGATGGCTTAAGTGTTCCTGTCCAAAATACCCTTAATTGTTCATTGTAATTCTAAGTTTGCCATGACAACATTTTTACCTTCTGATCCCTAGAAGCTCATGGTCACCCTCCTTAAGACCACACTCGGTCATTCCTTTTCACTCCATTTGGTTCATGTTCTTCAACTTTCTCACAAAAACACTTAAGTTCTTACCCTTGATTTTCAAAGGAGGTAGTAGATTTTGATCATTTCTTCAAATTCCAAAGGTAGATTCTTGTGATTTATGATCATACCTTCCTTTCCTTTCACAATTTTTCTTCATAACTCATGTTTTTACAAATTTCAAATTCCTGGATCTAGAACGTAAAAAATCCCTAGAAAATCATAGAAAAATCCTTTTAATGTGATTCCAATTTCTATGATCTAGTTATGATCTCTACTTTCATCGTCCAAGAGCTTGAAAAATCTAGAGATCCCTAGCTATTTCTTTTGGTCTTGACCGAACCTATGTACTAGTGGGTTTAGGTGATTTTCTTCATTCTTTAACTTGATTCTTGTTGGTTGTTCATGGCTAGGTTTTGTGGGTTCAAAACCATGTGATTTAGGTGAACAACATCCTTCTACTACTTGAGTTTCAAGTGATCTACAAGAGGTAAGTGGGGAGATTACTACTATCCTACCTTAATGTAGATATGTGATGGTTTATTTAGTGTATATGTTTTGTAACTCATAAGTGTATATTATTGATTTGTATGTGTGTGATCCTATTGGAGGATTAATATTGATTTGATATTTGGTTGTGGTATGATATGTCATATGGTTGTTTTGAAACCATGATTGTTTGCTTGATTGTTAAGAAAAATGTCTAATATGTTATTATTAAGCCATTCGGCCATGACTGTTTGAGTGGGTTCCATGGTGGTTTAATTTGTTTGGATAATTTTATAGGGATTGAATGAGTATATTAGAGTATAGAAATTGGTTTGAAGATATAGGGAATTTTTGAAGATACAGGGATCATTATGCAAATACTGAGATTTATAGAGACTGTTATGAAAACTCTTATATGTTGGGAATGTAGCCCTTGGTAATATAAGATTAAAGAAATTGGTTTGACGTTATTTGAATTAATACATAAAAAGTTATAAGCTTTTTACTAACAAATGACCTTTTTGTAAATATTGCAAAGTATGGGGCCGAAACGTAATTTCTGGAAAATTTCATGGTGAAAAGTATTTTATGAGATGAAAACATATCAATTGGTTTGAGGTCATTTGGAATTATATATAAAAAATTATGAGCTTTTTAATAGTTAAGGACTTATTTGCAAATATTGAAAAATGTGAGACCCAAAAATATAAATTTTTGGAAATTTTTTGGAAACTGAAAATCATTTCTAAAGAAGTTTGTTTGGTGAGATTTGAAGTTTTAAATAAAAAGTTATAAGGTTTTAAGTGAATAAGGACCTTTTTGTAATTAATGAAAGTTTAGGGACTAAAATGCAATTTTCGAAAATAAATGTTATTGGATAGTTAAAGACTGTTTTTCATACCTATTAAACTGTTCTAAAACTCCAAAATGAGTTTTGGACTATTAGAGTGTAAAATCGTTGAAAAATGATTTACGCGTTTTACAAACTTAACGACGTTCAGTCAAGTTTTAGGAATTTTGTATTCGTGAAAAGGAAATTGTAAAATCAGTGTTTTGAACATCTTAAAATGAGTATTATAACCTAGGTGAGTTATAGATTTGAGGTGAAGAACCATATTTTCTAAAGTATGGCTTTTGGGCCTAAAACCAGTAAAAAGCGGCGAAACCGTCGTCAAACATTTTTAAGGATTTTTTAGAAAACAATGATGTAGAGTTTGAAATTAGTATTTTACTACTTTAACATAAGTATGGTAACTTATGAAAGTAAATGATTTGAGAAAAATGATTATGTTTGTGAAAATATGGAATTTAAGTGGAAATACAGTAAAAAGTGGTAAAACAATATTTTAAGAGTTTCAACGTCTTTCAAGAAATGGTTTTGATGAATTTAGTACTTATGTACTTTGATGGAATCTGATTTTAAAATGGTTTGGTTTTAACCAAAGGTTTTAGTTTTAAAGACAAAAGGGAATTTTAGTTTTCTAGACTAGTATTTCAAGTAAATGGAAAACCTAAGTCGAGGATGACTTAGTGAAAATATGAACTTACTGATTTATGACTTATGGTGAAGCAAGAACATTTTTCATAAAGTGTGGATTATTCATTATCCATATCTCCATAAGATTTAATGGACTAAGAGTTATTTGATTTTCTTGAAAGCCAAGAGAAAGGCTCAATTAGAAAAATGTAAAAAAATAAATGATTGGACTGTCGATCCAATTTCATAATGTGTTAGGACTTGTAAGCAAGTGCCTTAAAACATCTTTACACAAACATGACAAGTCTGTTTGAGAACAGTGGATTAGTGAAGAGCCGATGATTTATACCCGATAATATCGCCGTCAGAGATTAGTATTAAATGGATTCTAGTGGAATCACGAGGTTATCTGATGGATAAACCAATTGGATGTATTCCGGCAATTTTGCCAACTACATAGTTGATACTATATTCAGAAAGGCCGCTGTGCCAAGGAAGCTAAGCTTCCCAGTAGTAGAGGTTTCATAAAGAGCCCGTTGTTCCACAGAAAGTTGAGATCACATGTGAGTATGATAGTACGTACATTATGATTATGATATAAGCGTTGTGTGCCATGATAGCCACACATGGTGCCTAAAGGTGGGCGTAGATGAAACCTGTACTAACCATCCCTTTCCAAAATATCACCTTAGCTCCGATGTTAGAATAAGATATTCCTCGAGGCTGTGAAGGAATGGGACTATACGGTTTCAATCAGTTTCTCTCTATTCCTGTCCTTCGATGGACAGACCGTGTCCGATATGGTTGATAAGCTTACCGTCGAGTTTGGTATAGTATATTCTTGGAGTTTTGAGTTGCAGAATTAAAATGGGAGATAAAAGAAATATAATATTGTTGTATTATGTACCTGTGAGTCATACCACTGCATGTCTGCATTATGTGTAAGATAAATGGAATCTCACCTCCTTATTTTATTTTGCCTATGTCGAGTGGCTATGTGCTTTCTGTATTCCGTTGAGAAGACTGAAACGTCAGGATGATGCTTGACTGATTCATCATAGAGATTGAGGTTCGAGCATGTGAACGTTATGGTGGAACTTCTTTGGACTTCTTCTAGACTTTAGAGGGTTCAAGGAGATGGCATTAGGGTTTCAGTTATGCCTAACCTTTCTTTTCTTGAGATAGGCATAATAGTCATTAGTTCGTAAGTTATAGTTTTCCTTAGAAAGGGAAATGGTTTAGTATGAGAGTCACTTTTGTAGTGACTCCAGTAGAGACTTTTGTGACGACATCGACAGTGGACTCAAATAGAGTTTCCATTAGATCTCGTCAGTTGGATTTATCCTTCTCACGATGTACGAGAGAGGATTGTATTTTCTATTTTAGTTTAGCCAGCTGGGTATGTCTGGGAATTAATGTTACTGTTTATGGAGTTGCGACTCCAAGTATTTTATATTTTAGGAGCTGCGTCTCCATATCTTTATGTTTAGTCTGTATATCTTTATGTCTTCTATCTATGAGTCGGGTTGGATTTTTATATAAGTGACTTTTGAACTAATAATCTTGTTATGATTATGAAATATGTTATTGAACTTTTACCTTATTCCCAACTAATTATATTTATGACATATGAAAAAGAAAAATTTCCCCATTCGAATATAGCCAATTTTAATTAAACTACTTTTCGGTCTTAAAATGTCATGTACGATGTAGAGCTCGAGAAGGGTGTTACACCACCCCTTACAAAACCAAACACATAAAAATACTCGTCATCTTCTCCTCTACAATTCTAACCAAACATTTTCACAAACGGATAACGATGACGGCGGACCGCCACCATGTCGCCACTGTTTTTGAACCTCCGACCATCATCTTCATAAGTGTCGACGCCGTCGGATGGAGCTCGGAAACAATTGTTGGACCTTCATCATAATCGTTCTGGGGCATGCAGAGGAGGAAATAAGTCATTTACACATTTTTTTTTTGTGTGGGTTGCATGTGCGTGTATGAATCGGTTTGTGATTGTTGAAGGAGGTACGATTCCCGCTCTACCATTTGAACTGGTTCATACTGATATTCACTTACATACCTATAAGCTATTTGAATGAATGTGTAAGTGATATATTTCCTCTTCTTTCAATGATAACAATATGTTGAGTTTTAGTGATAAGATTTTTGAGGGTTTTGAGATAAATGCTTGGTAAATACCTTTCAACTTTTTTAAGAAATATTTTTTTCAAATCGAGGATAGCATGTCACCAGTGGCAGATGAAAAATAATTATTTTTAGTGAAATATGAAAAACATTTTTTATAATCTGTAACAAACATACTCTTATTGTATCTCTTCTACAAAATACAATTTTCTATCTCCATTGTCTTACTATATCAAATAATGATCATCTTTTTATTAACCATTAACAAGAAATGATTTTAATGGAAAATTTACCGTGCGATGCACGGTTATATTACACCAGTCACTTTATCATTTGGCAATCTTGCCTGCTACTATTAATTATGTTTTTTTTTTTCCCAAATTTATTTTACATTTATTTTTTTTCCGAATTTTTTTAATTTTTTTCCGGTTTTTTTTTAAAATATTTTTTAAATTTTTTCCTATATTTTTTTATTAATTGTTTTCCGATTTTTTTTAAAAAAAATTTTTATTTATTTTTCAGTTAAGTTTTTTATTAATTTTTGTAAATATTTTTTTTATGATTTTTTTAAAAAAATTATTTACATTTTTTCCTAATTTTTTTAAAATGATATTTTTTATTTAAATCTTTTTTATTAAAGTTTTTTGATTTTTTTTTAAAAAAAATTATTTATTTTTTTTGTATTGACATTTTTTTATTAAATTTATTTATTATTATTTTTAAAAAAAATTTGGATTTTTTTTTAAAATAAATTTGGTTGGTTTTTTTAAAGATATATTAATTGTGAAGCTTTCACTTATATTATCAATTGTGGATCTTTCACTTTTTTGTTACTAGAACAGTAACCGGCTGTGGATTATTTGAGATTATTATATTTTTATTTTAATATTAATATATTTTGTTGGTTTGAAATATTTTTTGAGTATGTGAGTGTGTAAAAAACATAATATGTTATTTTGAGTTGACATAAATTGATCGTACATAAGGAGAGGTAGATTTCTATTCTTATATCTAACTTCACATCATTATTTTTATTTATTTATGGAGTGAATGCCCTTTTTTTTTGGAGTTGAAAAGTTTTTGGGGCTCACTTTTAGTTACTAAAAAATAAATTAATCATTTAGTCTTTTAATTTTTCAAACGTGGAATACATTAGTCCCTAAATTTAGTTTCGACATCAGTTTACTTACCTATGTGTCCCATTAACCATCCCACTTAACCCGTTAGTGGTCCTGCATGATCTATGAAGAATTTCTCCTGTGAAAAAAAATTATGAAAGTGAAAAAATGCATAATTTTTAGGTATTTGAATTTTAAAATTATGCATGTTTTTCACTTTTTATTCGTTTTGCACAGAAAATTTGTCATAAACCACGCAGGACCACTAACGAATCAAGTAGGATAGTTAATGGGACACATAGACAAGTAAATGGACATCGGAATAGAATCTAGGGACTAATATATCCCGCATTTGAAAATTTGCGGGACTAAATTATTTGTTCATTTTTTCATGTACTAAAATTAAGTCCCCGAAATTGTTCCAAGTTTTGTAATTTTTCTTCCATCATTTGCTTGCAACATGAAAAACAATGTTACTGTTGCATCTCCAAACTTGAAGGTAGACCACTATGTGCCCGTGTATTATTCTTAGTGTGCCATGTGCTACGAGCCAACTTAGCAATTTGTATATCTAGATTTTCTTCTATATATTAAATTATTATTTTTTAACAATGTATCAATTTCTCTTGGATATTGAACTTGTTGTCTTTATGCTGATGTTATGAGTTTTGGGATGTTTACCGGAGTGAACTATTTGCTCAATGGCTTCTTCAAATTATGTTTCCAAGCCATAATCCAGTAGGAAAAAAATTGTCCCTACTTCTATTCTTGGTTTAGTGGAAGCCTTCACCATGTATGAACCGACATTTTAGCATTTAGGCAACTCTACTGGATAATTTGTTGAGGTTAGGAGTCTTATAGATTTTACTGTTATTTAATGTAGAAACGGAATCTCCTGTTGATTGTGTTAGCAGAACTTTCGTTATTAATTCATTGCAATAAGGTTCTATTTTTTTATAAAATATGAAAAAAAATCATTTTTTATAATCCATAATAAATAGGTACTTATTGTGACTCCCCTATAAAATATAATTTTTTATTTCCATTATCTCACTATTTTAAATAACAATCCTCTTTTTATTAACTATTAACCAGAAATGCTTTAATGGAAAATTTACCCGTGTGTTGCACGGGTATATTATACTGGTAATAAATAAAATCAAAAATAAAAATAACAAATCAAACACACCCATTAATATTAATATCTATTATATATACAAAGTTAAATGTGCTCCAAGAGAATTCTCTTCTCTGGACGATGACACCTCAGCAAGCCTTATGTGTCAACACGAGAGGGATTCGAGGAATAAATATTA
Source organism: Sophora flavescens (assembly GCA_030762895.1). NCBI lineage: Eukaryota > Viridiplantae > Streptophyta > Magnoliopsida > Fabales > Fabaceae > Sophora > Sophora flavescens. The sequence goes on along the minus strand of CM061067.1, from coordinate 158,781,677 downwards.
ATGCAAGTTATTACGAAATTGATACCAAATTTGAAATTAATTATTGTGAAATCTCTAAAAGTGAAATCATAAGAAAATCAATTAATAATCATGCGAAATTGATTCCAAATCATAAATAATCAATTTTGCAAAATCAATTATTAATCATGCAAAATCATGCGAAATTGATACCAGATATGAAATTTTCAATTAAATACCATAAATAAGGCATATCAGATCAAAATAATAATGTGGAAATCTCACAATTTAATATACAAATAGAATATCAGATCAAAAATTAATTCCCTCATTTCAAAATTTGAATTTAAAAATGCATCTATAAATTAGGTCATCCACACTCACTCTCTGTTGTGCTTATTCCAAACGCCACTGACTTTCTTTATTATCCGCCTTTAATTTGTGTTTTTTTAATTATTTTCTTCCATCAAAGTATGTTTATGCATTTGAAATCCATATGTATGTGTGTTGCTAATTGGTGGACACACCATGTGTTGCTAAGTGTGAGGTTGTGAGACAGTTTGATAATGGGGCTTGCAGTAGCAATCAGGATAAATCGAAGGTCACAATCATTTATTGATAAAGGTTTGCAGAAGTTAGCAGTGCTTCTAGAGTTTGTATTACTAAAAGTTTCTATTTTAAATGATAATTAAGAGTTGTCAATTTCAGAATATGAGGAAGAAGTTGAGGACTTCAAAATGAAGTATGTAAAGGTGGCTCTTTGTATTTTCATATTGTGACCACCATAACTCGAGGACCATTTTGAATCACTACAAAAAATCAACTGTTTAGCGACCGGCATATTCGGTCGCTATTTAATTTAGCGACCAATTCATAGTGGCGGCTGATAACCTGGTCGCTAAAATTTTAGAGACCGAAATATTAATTCGGTCGCTAAATGACGACCGTAATTTTGGTCGCTAAATAATAAAAAACGATCGCTACACGGTTGGTCGCATTGTTTGGGTAACCATTTTTTAGCGACCGATAATCGGTTGTTAGTTCGGTCGCTAATGTTGGTTACTGTTAACCTATATTAGCGACCGATATTCGATCGCTAGACCACGATTTTTTAATGTTAACTAAAGTTTAGTGACCGAATTATTGGTTGCTAATTCGGTCGCTAAACTGGATTTTATTAATTTTTTAAAAAATTTAATTTTTAAAATAATACAATTTTTTTGTACAACACCAACCATGGTCCAGCATGATCCATTATCATCTGCTCGTATGGATTCAATTCTTCCCTCCGGTCACCACTTCCATAGTACGAACCTTCCAACACAACCGGGTTTAAATCAGGCAACGTCTCACCATGGTTACTCCACCAATAGTAATCAGGCATGAAGCCCTTATCATAAAGATCGGCTACAACTCCATCCACGCTTTTGAAAGATTGACACTTGCATCTTTTGCAAGGACATCTCAAATGATCACCGCCCAGGCGTATAAATCTCTCCTGGCTAACAACAAACTCTACAAACTCACCCACTCAAACTCTATACTCTTCCCTAAGACGTTTATTCCAATCCAACCTACGATACATCCATTTTCGATTCTCCGGAATATCCATTGTTGGCAATTAAATAGCCTGACCAACCCTACAATAACACTTATTTATTACGGTGCATTCCAATAACTCCATCAATCTCGTTCTTATGACAAGGTATGAACTTATCCCATTCGAGAAGAAACCTTTACCACACTCGGCTAATAATAGTCATTCCCTTATTCAAATACCTTATACTTAACAAAATTTGGCAGCATTTCCCATCGGTCTCCAAGTACACGACTCGAGCACGATGAGAATCACCACGATTAAGTATGCACCAGGAGAACCAAAGGAAATGCATCATACTGAGATTTCAACAAGTATATAAGGCATTTGAACATGGAAATGACTATTGTACGAGTGTGAAAAATGTTTTTTCCCAAACTGTCCCACTTGGACAATTCAAGATTCAATACAATGAGTATGAGTACCCTGAGAAGGTACGCATGCTCATTAATATTGAATCTCAAATAGGAAACTAAGGCTTCGTAACTTAATAATTAACTCTAGCAGAAAATAAAACCATTGACTTATAAGGATTGCGGCATATTTCAACAAATATATATTGAAGTTCAATACATAAAATATAGTAGCAAACATCCTATTGAGCTCCGCTCTCCACTAACAAGTAACACATAATTGTCAAACACATGCATAACTTCTAAATTAGCAACACACAACAAGCATCCCGTCTTTTTAATAGGATCACATCCTATTGACCTCTGCTCTCCACTAACAAACAACACATAATTGCAAATACATGCATAAATATTAAATTATCAGCACACAATCAGCATCGTGCCTTTCAGGCAGGATACATTCCTAGTGAGCTCCGCTCTCCACTAACAAGTAACACATAATTGTCAAACACATGCATAACTTCTAAATTAGCAGCACACAACAAGCATCCCGCCTTTTTGACAGGATCACATCCTTTTGAACTCTGTTCTCCACTAACAAACAACACACAATTCCAAATACATGCATAAATATTAAATTATCAGCACACAATCAGCATCTTGCCTTTCAGGCAGGATACCTTCCTATTGAGCTCGGCTCTCCACTAACAAACAACAAGATATATAATTCACATAACACATTACAAGCACCACACAATTAGAACCTTTTAGACAAAGCAGAACCTTAAAAGAGAGTATTGAGAGAACTTACCTATGCGACAAAATACAAAAACAAGTAAGGATAAGGGGAGGAGCCGCAGACAAGAAGATCAAGAACTGATAAATATAATATGACAATATGAAAGCAAATTAATATCCTTAGAGATAACTTATTTTTATTCAAGTTAGTAATATAAAAGTTCAACAAATTTCCATTACTACCAATTGATTACCTGTGGAGATGGAGAGGGGACGAAGGGACTCGGTTTCAACTCACGAGAAATAGAGCAATGACCTATAATGTATAAATAAAATTTATCTTGTCAAATACTAACATTTAAGAAACTAACATTTAAGTCTCTCATATATTGTCACTTTGCAACTAATTCGATGTACTCACGAATCTTGAACCACTCAACTTACTCTCTTAATTATTGGTTTTGTTTGCGATGTTTTTCAAAATCACGAATCAACTCTCTCAAAACTTAAACTATATAGGTGAAGGCACATAAGTAACTTCATGTAGCATTCATAATGTACAAGTCCATTTTCCAGATATTTGGCGTTGTTTCATTAATTGTTAGATGCTGAATTAAAACCTTAACCAATAAAATACATGTACAAAATGGAAAACATAATAAAGATCAAACACAAGGGATGGTCCAAATCTATTTTTCAAGTCACCGCACACAAGGGATTAAGTTTGGTTTTTTATTGGTTATATCCAAGATTCCATGTGATTACTACCGCCCTCCAGCTCTCATATAAAAATATCAGTTTCAGCATGCTTTGTGCTAAAGAGAAGTGTGTAACAAAGAAACAACACAAACACAAGCATAACAAGTTTTAACAAGTTCTCTAATTTGTTAGTATCAAGGCCAGTATAATAATACTTGAAAATTCAGGATTTTTAAACAAACAAGCATAACAAGTTTTACAAGTTCTCTTATTTTCAATATCAAGACCAGTATAATAATACTTGAAAATTGAGTATTTTTTTAGTCAATAGTGAATACAGTTATGTTGCATAAAATAAAAAGAATGAAAATAAAAAATGCACACTAGCTACATTCACAGTAGCATCACCATCTCTTTAGTTTCAATCAAGTACATTTTCAAGCAGCTATATTCACAGTACCGAGTTTCAGTCAAAATGAAATAAAAAATACATTCAAAGAGGGTTTACAATATCAGTAAAATACCCCCAATTTAAGAGCATTTACCAATCACTAGTTCCCTGAATAGGTAAATTAATCAATATAGTCTAGAAAAGCTATGAAGTGTCATACAATCAATAAATCAATCAATAAACATGTTTCATACTATCAATGGACCAAGTCTTTTCATTAATGGTCTGCTTGTTTAAGATTGGCAAAGTGTGTGATTGTTGATTACTTGAGACATAATCATTAATCATTCTCTAAACCCTAACCTAAGAAGAAACTGATCAAAGGAGACTGTAGGGGTGGTGACCACGTGAACCAAGCCCCTTGAGATGGTGGTGGTGGTCGGAGGAGGAGGTGGCAGCACCTGAGAGAGACATAGAGAGAGAAACTTAGATAGAGAGAGAAAACCGAGCAAGAAAGAGCGCGCGAGACAGAGAGAGATAGAGGAGAGAGCTTACCTATGGAAGAGCAGGAGGGTGGTGGTGGTGGTGGTGGTCGGAGGATGAAAAAGAACCTGAGAAATGGAGAGAGAGAGAGAGACAGAATGAGACAGAGAGAGGGGGGATGGAGAGAGACGGAGAAGATGAGAGCTTATCGGAGGAGAGGGGATGACGGTGGTGGCTCGAGGCGTCCTATGGTGGCCGGAGCTCGCGAGACGAAGAGAGAAACGGTGAGAGAGAAGGAGAGATTCGGGCGAAAGTGAGGAAGAAAGGGGGTTCTGTTGGATTTAGGGATTTTATTTATAGCGACCGAAGTCGCTAAATCGGTAGCTAAATGGGTTAATTTGAAATTTGAATTCATAAATTTAGCGACCGATTTAAAATCGGTCGCTAACACTCTCTATTTTAATTTTTTTACGCATCGTTTAGCGACCGAATTAATATCGGTCGCAAATATAAATAAAATTGAACCATTGCATTTAACTCGGTCGCCATTTCGGTCGCTAAAAAGTCAGCAAGTTTTGACTTTTACTTTCCTTTATTTAGCGATCGGAATAGCGACCGATAACTCTGCTATGCTCTATTTCGGTCGCTATTTCGGTCGCAGTATCAACTATAACCGGTGCTTCATGTAGATCCTACAATCGGTCGCCATTTCAGTCCCAAACAGCAACCAACAAATTCGGTCACTATTTTAGGTCGCTAAATAACCTTTTTTGTAGTGAATGATATTACAAGGCTACTTCAAAATCATTTTGTTTGTAGGAAATCTGATAACACTTTTCTTTATCCCGTGGATATACTTACCATGTAATTTATTTTGTCAAAGGAGAATTATGATACTATTAAATAGAATAAGTGACCATTGAGCTTTCATAAAGATAATTAGAAAGAGTAGAAGTTGTATTTGGATATAAATTAAATATTAAATATTTGAGCAGAAGTTTGTCCTTAAATATTAAATATTTATTTTTATATATTATTATAATAAATTTAATTGATCATATCATTTCATATTTTTTTTCTTATCGATATAGAATTATGTAATATTCTCCATAAATTCCTCTCCTATGTGTCATATTCTAAAGCATTCCCTCCAAGAAAAGTTTGATGTCTCGCAACCTCATGCATTTGACGTCAATAATTATTGTTTGTAATTAGTCTACCATTTTTTTAAGGGGGGAGTTTTGATTTATTTATTGTATTTATGAAATGTTTTAATTTACTTGCTTTGTGAACACCTAATTTTGTCCGGGTATTTTATCTTTTCAATTGATATTCCTGAAGAAAATTTTTGTCCATGGCTTTTGGCCCAATTACATGATAAAAGACTTAACCCACATTTGTTGTTGCAAGTTTTATTGAGCCATATCCAAGCCCAAGTAAAAAAAAAAACAAAAAAAAACAACAAAGCAAAAAATAGAAAAAAAGCAAGATTTCTGCTGATAATTAAAAAAATTGAAAAAAATCTTTTGGAAAACATGTTTTCTTCACTGACTCACTCAAGTGTAGCTCTCACAAGGCACAAGGCTCAAGGCTATTAGCCTCTATTTTTGGGCAATTTCAGAACTTGGAAAAGCACTTTTGCCTAGATCAGTGAAATGAAACACAAAAATGGAGTTTGGAAAAAGATTGAAAGATATTTTGACCACTGCAACACTCCATTAATCTTGTTCACAAGGTGAAGGCAGGGTCCATCTTCTTCTCGACAGATACAAATACAAAAGACAGAAGCAGGAAAGGGGGGAACGAAAAGGAGAATCCTCACTTTCTCCATTTCTTCAGCTTCACTCAAAATCTCACTACCATAGTCACCATATCATCAGTAACAGAACCCCCATATCATCATCCCACACACAAAAAAACAAACAAAATAATAATAACAGAGATCAGATTCTTCTCTGCCGTGCTCCGCCATCATTGTCCCACACCAGCCGCCGTTCACTCCCCTTGGTCTCGCCAACGTCGTGGAGCTCCACCACCTCGATCACCCCGCGTCGCAGCGTCACGCCAGACGCGTCCCAGTCAGACTCACGCGGTTCAGATCCGCATCTTCATCACGCAACGTCTCCTTCCATCACCCCTCCTTGCACCGCCTCAGCCACCCACTGCCGTCGTAAACCGCACCTCGCTACCCCTGTCTATGGCGCATCCGCCATCTCCGCATCCTGGGAACCATGGAACCAACACCGCATGCCACGCAGAACCGCAGCCATAGAGCTCCGCCAAACTCGCCACCATGACCTCGACCGTAAGCCACAGACCCGCCACGAATCACCACCAAGGCCGCCGCTCAGTCCCTCACCACCTCGAACCACCGCTCAGATCCGCGAACAAGAGACGTTTTTGTCCGGAACCGCCGCGGAAACTCCCAACCCGCGTCATCCACCGATGCGCCGCTCAGTCGCGCCGGACTACTGCGAGACGCCGCCGTCTGTCCTCCCGATCCGGCCATCACCGTCCCTTCCGTAGGCTTGTGGGTATGGAGAACTCAGAGGGTATAAACCTCTGAGTTTGTTGCTTGCTTTGTTTTGTTGTTTTATTTATTATATTTAGGTTGATTTACTTGTTTGGTTCATTGGATTGGGTTGGGCTTCTGATAAGGGTCTATAGTTTTTTAATTGGGGTGTGTCTTGGTTTGCGGGCTTAAAATCAGTAGGTGAGCTCCTTTTAATTTTATTTTTTCCTTTCTTCTTTGTTTATTGGGCCAAAGTTTTATAAAAAAATTTTAATGAAAAGTTCTTTAAATTTTTTTTCTGGTTTCTTTGTACTAAATGAATAAAAAAAAATCCTTTTTTAAAAAAGATTTTAATTCACGCAACAATCTACGACATTGACGTATGGTTTTCATCCTCAATTGTCGTACGAATTGTAAGGGTTTATCGTATAGCACTGCTATCTTAGACTCTATGCAAAAGTGAATTTATTATGAAATAAAATCCTTTTTTTAAAAAATAAAATCAAAACAAAATCAAATCTTTATCAAAATTAAAATCAACCAACCAATCAAATATTTCCAAAAGAACTACGTGGCTTTGAGTTTCCCATCGCACCCGGGAATACGTAGGAGCAAGATAAATCATCTTGTCAAGCCAAAACTAAATTTTCCTTTTTTTTAAGTCTCTTTTATGTTAAAATAATTAAACTTGTCTGTTTTTAGGGATGCTCTATGGACACGGTGCCATGTTCAGTCCCTTAGATTTGAGGTTGCCCTGTGGACTCATGTGCCATGTTCAACCTCATTTAGTTTTTATAAATAATAAATTTAAAAAATGTAAAAATTAATAAAAATTTAAAATATTACAAGTTAAAAAATAATTCTTTCTTGTAAATAATTCTTGGGGTAAAATAAATATTTAAAAGGTTATTAAAATGGTTTTTGCACAATTAACTTGAGGTACCGTTTTTTAAACGGGCGATGTGGGGTGCTAACACCTTCCCTACTCGTAACCGACTCCCGGACTCATCTCTATCTTTTTTAGACCAGTTTACCTTTAAATAATTGGGTTTTTCTAAGATTTTCCCAAAAAAATTTAGTGGCGACTCCTCTATCTTTTTATCCCTTTTCGCGGCTCCCGGACGGGACGGTCGCGACAGCTGGTGACTCCACTGGGGAATTTAGAGAGTCAGGCCTATCATAGTTGGTTATGCAACTTCTTTTAATAACTTTGAAAATATTTGTTTTACCCCTTTTGTTTTATTTCTTTTTTTTAATGCTTTCATAACTGCATTTGTATATTCTTGCAATCCTAGGGTAGAGAATTATTATGTTGTTGGTTGTTCTTTTTTGCATGTGTGATGTAGTTTTCATTTTAATAGGTTTGGAGCAGGTTTGTATGCTCCCAGCACACACATCACTTACACTTATTTCACACACTTTTAGCTCTATACCCGAGCTTGTGGAAGCTTAAGGATTAGGCAGTGTGTCGACATTGTCATTGAAGAGGTCTTGTACCCCCCTGATATTTGTCGATTCACCACTTAGGTTGTACCCGATATCATGGGATGGTCATATTGAGAGGGTTTATCCCTACTTGTGGCTAGACTCATGAGTCGGATCCTTATCTTTCGGGATAGGGGCAATCTGAGGACCATGGATTTTAGAAGTCTAGACCCTACCCAATTTTCACTGATAAAACAAACGTAGGGGCCAGCCTGTTAAATTTAGGACTTTAGGTGTGTAAACCCTAAATCTTAGGACACAAAGGGAGCATTTTTTTTTCTTCTTTACCTATCTTCATGTCTTTTATTTTATTTTTTGTCAAAAAAATCCACATTTTTATTTTTTCTAAAATAAAAATTGATTTATACGAGTCCTTTTGTTTTTTTACAAAAACAAAAAAATTCTTCATATTTTGTAACTCATGCATTTCTGTAAATAAAAAATGGGCTTGTGTAAATATATATATATATATATATATATATATATATATATATATATATATATATATAGCTCATCCATATTTTTTGTAACTCATTCATATTTTTGTAGAAGAATAAAAAAAAGATGATCCATGCATCTCATGCATTAATTAATTTTTTGAGTCAATATGAAGAAATAAAAACAAAATCATTTTTCATGCATTGCATGCATCAATTACTTTCTATGCCAACCACACGAAGAAAAAATTAAAAGAAAAAAATCATGTCATGCATATGGTGAAAAAAAAAAAAAAAACTCAATCTTCTTCATGCATCTTATGCATCAATTTCATTAACCTCTTGGATAAAAAAAGAAATAAAAAATAAAAATTCATTCATCTCATTTTTTTCATGCATCTCTCAAGAAATTTTGATAAAGAATAAATCATTACCTGCATTTCATACCTCTTTGGGTCAATAAAAATAAATCATTCATCTCATACATTAAAAAAAATGCATGCATTGCCATTGTTATAAAAAAAAACTCTTTTTCATACAATTCTCTAGTTAAAAAATAATAATAATAACATATTGAATTCATTTCATGCATCTCACGCATTAGTACTTGGCTAAAAAAAAATCTTTTTTTATGCATCTCATATACTCATTTCTTTTTAAGTTCAACATTTATTAAAAATAATTCATTCCATGCATTGTGCTCATTTCCTGGAGAAAAGTAAACCACTGCACTTTCAATAAAAAAGAATGTCAACTAAACCTTGGATCATGAGGTGGAACTGGAGACAATATTTGCTCAAGTGGCCGAAAAATGTAGGCACAACCTTTTGCCTAATCATGGATGTTTGGATGTCAATGTGAAGGATTTTATATAGTCCTACTGGAGTCAGGTAGCACATATTCACGCTCTTATGGAGTGATCTTTGGAAAATCATGCAAATTCGGGATAATAAGGCCCTGACCGAGAAAGAAAGAAATCATGATAAGGACAGTCCCAATCAACTATGGAGAGTTCAAGATGAAGGCTATGCTAACATCATAGAGATTCAATCCTAGTGATTGAAAAGAGCCAATACTTTGTGATCCCCATCTTGAGAATTTCTAAGCAACCAAGGCTAGATTTGTTTATCAGGGATTTACCATGACACAATGGTTATGTTGTATTCTATCATGAGATAATTGAACCATGTTCACTTTCTTGAAGCATTAATGTAATGGATTTGCATGCGTACCTTGTCTCATCCTTTCTTTACATCTCCATCCCCACCATAATGTTTCTCTCGTCATACTCATATCTCATCTTCCCTTTTTTTTTTTCTTCTTCCCCAAGAACCTTTTTTGGTTGGGTTAATAAGGCCCACTTTCTTGAAAGTTCTTCGTGGACATCAATGAAGACCACACGTGCCAATACCTTTTCAAAAAAAAAAAGAAGGAAAGAAAGAAAGAAAATAATACAAATAAAAGAGGAGCAAATAAATAAACACTTGGTGAGCACCATCTCTTTGTCTCTAAAATAAAGTTTTAAAAAAATAAACAATCACGATTTGAAATGAAGATTGGTCATTTTTTCTCTACCCTTAGCAAAATATCATCATTATCCCTTGTTACCCCTTTTGAGCCTGAAAATTTTCTTCAAAGAACCTTGGACAAGGATCACCACTAAAAAAGGGGCAAGCAAGAAGGAAATGGTGATCATGAAGCGTAACATTGAAAAAAAAAGAATTAAAAAAAGAAGAAGAATAAAAAGAAGAGAAAGAAAGAGGATAAAAAAAAAACCTCATGTAAAACAGGAAAAAAAGGGGAAAGTTAGAAGAAAGTAAATGTTCTCAAAAATCCGAAAAAGAACATGGATCTTTGATCCTATTCAACCTTAAAACATTTGTTTGAGCCTTATATCCTTTTTTCATGACCCCCAACCATTAGCCACGTTACAAGCCTCAAAAAGTCCACTCTGATCAATGAATGATTGCTACTTTTTCATCAACTTCATTTTGAGACAAAAAGTTTGTGCTCTTCTAGTTTTTAATTGATTGCTCCTCTAAAAAAAAATCCAAAAAAAGAATGAAAAAAGAAAAAATAAAGCCTGTTAGGCTGAAAACCCTCATAGGCAGTCTAGGCAAAAGCTTGGCCAAAATCTACATGGGGCAAAACTTTGCTTTCAAGGGCCTTATTCTAGAGCATCTCCATTATTGGATGCCCTACACTGGGGCAACATCATTCTCAAGTTTTCCATATCAAGTGCCCTACATTGGGGCAGTTTCATTCTGGGAACCCTACATTGGGGCACTTCATCCTCAAGGAAACTACTCTGGGGAAATTTTGTTCTTATAAATATCGAGACAATCGCCATGATCAAATCAATCCAAACTGGGGCAATGCCCTTCTGATCTTCATATCACCTCTTGTGCATCTTGCTTCATTTCTGTTCTTTTGAATACTATTTGAGTTGTCAAAATTCTAATACCAATCGAGAGGTCGTTTCAGTGCAATAATGTCATTTCCTATCATACTTTTGAATCCATGCATGTTTGTTACATGATGCTTCAGGTAAGGTAAACATGAGTTCAATGATACAATTTAACCATTTATGGTAATTCTTTGATGACCAACTCTGGCCGGAAGAATTCTTGATACAAGGGGAACGTGGTATCTCAGTCGACAATCAAGCAAGAAGCTTTGATCCTCACGGATAAGGGTGGTAAAAATTGTCCACATCCCAAAAAAGAAAAAGAGAAAAAAGAGAAAAATCAAAATCAAAATCAAAATCAAAAAAGAAAATAAAAAGTAAACAAAAAGGCTCGCTAGATTGAAAACCTGAAAAGGCAGTCTGGGCAAAAGTTAGAGCGACCCGGTAGGTTGAAAACTCGCAAAGAGCGACCTACGCAAAAATTAGGGTCAAATACAAACAAATTACAAGAAGTCTCCTCAAACAGACAAACTGGGGCAGTTTAAGAGGACAAGCCATGAAAAGCTCCCAATACATGAGGACTGGGGCAAGTCACATACTTGAAAGTTGATCAGACAATCTCATCCATTGGGATAATCATCACAAATAAACATATCTCTGCCAAGAAGCTAAACATCAGTGAGCAAGTTAGTGATAATTAAGATCAAGGTGTCTTCCTCTAACTCATCCCCAATCTCGGCTGCAATCAGGACTCTAAGGAGCCAATGATCAAAGAGTTTTTCGCAAAAAAATAAAAATAAAAAAATAAAATAAAATCAGAGTTTTCATAAATGATAAAAACATCTCATGCATCATGCATGAAAAATAATCAGGATCATAAAAAGCATCTCATGCATCATTTTTAAAAAAAATAATACTATCACAGTTTTCACCAATCATAAAAATATCATCTCTCATATCATACATTGTCTTATCATTTCATGCATCAACAAAGTCAACATCTTTGCAGTGCATTTGTTCGGCTTTCGCTGGCACAAGGCCCCAAAAGTCATGTCTTATTAGCTTTAGCAGGCATATGGCCTCTTAAGTTTTGTTTTGTTGTAGTTTGGCTTTAGTGGGCACAGGGCCCCAAAAGTCATGTCTTGTCAGCTTTAGCCGGCATATGACCTCTTAAGTTTTGTTTTGTTGTAGTTTGGCTTTAGTGGGCATAGGTGTAACACCCCGATTTTCGCTGCTTCGTAATATCGGTAATAAATATATAAATATATATATTTTTATCCGAGACATAGAAAATGATTTTGGATAAACCAAGGTCATTCCTTGTTATACTTATTATCATAAGGGTACGGGGAAGTTTTTGGTTGAAAATTCAGACGGAAACCGGTCTACCATTTTCTGTATTTTTACTGACAGTAAAAGTTTACTGCTCAGAAGACCTAATTTTGAGTCGTGGACGAGATGAAAAATGTTTTTATCGTATTTAATACGATACTGGAAGTTTTGAAAATTTTGGTAAAAAAATTAAAATATTATATTTGTTGCGGGCGTATAAGTCGAGATGTCTCTAGGAAAAGCTTGCGCCAGATGAATCGAGAAGTCGGCAACGTAGCAGAGATGTTGGATTGACCGACTTGACGAGCATTTATGACGAGTTTATCCGTATCATAATGGCCATAATGGCACATTTATGACAAAGTTAATTTTTCCTATGAAATGACCAAATTGCCCTTGTCTTTATATGACAATTGCAAGCAAATGCCATTGGAAAAGTTGACTAAAGCTTGCCCAAAACCCACGGCTCCAATGCCTTCTTCATTAAGTTTGGTTTCTTCTTCATTTAAATAGGTTGTCTTCTTCATTAAGCCATTTTTTCTTCCATTGTTCATGTTCTTTTCTCCAAAGAGTTCATAATTCGTCAGATTTTGATTGGCAATTCTGACCAGTTTCTATTTTGAATCTAGAAAAACTTTCAACATGAAAGTTGTTCATCTTTCTCTCTTCTTTCCAACGACATAAATATCATCCAAAACGGACAATTATGTTGAGAGATCCACCCAAAATACTAAAACTGTTCTAAACCCTAACTATGTTCATCTTCTTCTTTAAGTTTCTTAAGAACACCATAAGAAAACCTTGAAGAACATCATCCAAACTTTGTTTTATTGGATCATCAAGAGGTAATAACTTATTCTCTTTTCATTTAAATCATTTCTTTTCATCACTTTTGTAGATTCATGACTTAGATCAACATGTTCTTCATTTGTTCAAAGTTCATGGAACTAGATTCAAAAATTCATAACTAATTCTAGAAAAATCCTTTTGACATGAAACCAATTGCTATGATCTTATAATCATCTCTATTTTCATCATCTAGAAGCACAAGATCATGAGAAATTTCTTTCCCTAAAATCTGGACTGGGCCGAACCTAGGTTAACTTTGTGTTCTTAGGTTTTGTTTCAATTTCATGCCTTGATTCATGATTATATCTTGATAGTTCTTGTATTCAAGTATATAGAAGATCAAAAATCAAACTTAAGCCTATTTGATCTCATCAAAAACCGAAACCCTAGATATGAGCACTTGATGGTTTTGTGATTCAAAAGTTGTTTGTTACACTTGAATCCAACTCTAAATTTTGTATGTTGATTAAATCCAAGAGTTTAGAAATTTTAGAGATTTCTAACCTCAAACTCAGCCCTTGGCCGAAACCCTAGTTCTTGGAGCTAGATGAGTTTCATTCAAAGTTCTTAGTTCATGATTTTGGATTAAGTGCTTAATCATACTTAAGTAACTTATGGATCATTAATCCCTAAGTTAATCAAATTTTAAGTTTCCTAACCTAGAAAATTGGGTGAAGCCGAACCCTACCCCCATTGATTTAAGTGTGTTGTTGTTTGATTTTGATTTATTTTGGTTGCAATTCGTTATGAAGGAATCGATCGGGTTGGTTTGACCTAAAGCCGACGGAGGAAACCGGATCAAATCGGGAGATTATTTGAAACCCTTAGTTCGAGTCTTCAACAGGTAAGGGGAGCTTACCTGAGGGATTTTTCTCTATAACTATTTGCGTGTAGTGTGATTTATATGATTTATATATGGTTGTGGTTATTTGTTTACGTGGCTTACGTTGTGTTGTTTATCTGTGTATCGGTGATTTATCTGCTTTTAAATTATTTAATTATCTGTAGTAGTATATTATGTTGCTATGATGCATGATCTGCCTGGTGATATAATTATGATGATGTTGTTGAATGATGAATGTTGGATGTTGTTTGAGAGGCCTGGACAAAGGGTCGTTGCACAACCGATTAATCAGATAAAAGATCTAATAAGCTGTGAAAATTATATTCAATGTTTTATGGGAAATGTTGGAATATAATAATGGTGGAAAATATTATTTTGTAAAAATAATGAATTTTTGAGAAATATTATTATTTTAATGATTTATTAGTGTAAAAGTAATTTATGAGTCACGGTGAGAGCGTAACCGTGAAATTTTTTTAGTACTGCTAATTTTTACGCAAGAAATTCCGAAATATTATAAAAAGTTATTTTGTGAAATTAATATTCAAAAATATTTTATAAAAATAAAAATAATAAAATAATAATATAAAATAAAAAGTCAAAGTTTGACTTTAAAAACATTTTCTTGGAAAATGATAAACGAATTTCAAGTAGAAAAGATTTTCTGTAAATGAGTTTACTCAATAACAATATAGAACTTAGTAACCGAGATGTCGGGGTACTAGTGTTCTTATGACGTTGTCTTATTTTGGATTTGTTTTTCACAGACAAAAAAAGATGTCAAACGATGATATGGAACTTAATAACCGAGACGTCGGAGTATTAAGGTTCGTTGTGTTGTAGACTGGGTATCTGCTTAAAGAAGTTAAAACGTTTTGAGATGTTTTCTATTACCACGAACCTAAGACTGATTGCAACGGTCTAGGGGCTTCGTGATTGAGCACTCGGACTTTGAGGTCCTGTGTTGTTAATAAAAGTTGTAAAGATGTTGAAAACGATGATGCTTTTGAGAGCATTCGATGTTGAAAACGATGATGCTTTTGAGAGCATTCGATGTTGAAAACGATGATAAGTTGAAAGATTTTGAGAGCTTTGACAAATGAAGATATAACACAAATAAAAATGTTGGGAATAAAATGTTTTCTTGCATGCATTTGGCAGACGTGCCATGATCAAACGAGTGATTACCTTGCGGCGTCAGGGTAGATCATAAAGATGTTCTTATTGTGCCGGGTGGACAATGAGGCCCTATCTACGTTGGGACACCTGTGCCACGATGTTGGACAGTGTGTGATAGGTTTTATACGAGTGATTACCTTGCGGCGTCAGGGTAGATCATAAAGATATTCTTATTGTGCCGGGTGGACAATGAGGCCCCATCAACGTTGATATCACCTGTGCCTCGATGTTGGACAGTGTGAGATGGGTTTTGACTGCGTGTCTGTGGCTGTGCTCCTGTAACTATCGAGTCTAATCAACTCATTACGATGTTGGAGATATCTCATGAGATTAGGTATGAATGTTTAGATGATGTTTTGAAGTGTTCATGCATAGTTTTTCAACGTTGATGTTTGGGGTGTGAAAACCATTGATAAACGATGTGATATAATATGAATGAGTAGGTTGTTATAAATATGTATATGTGTATATGCCTTCTTTTGTATTGCGCATTTAGTTATGGAATAAATCCGTATATTGGTGTCTCACCCTTACAACACATCTCAGAGACGTACAAGGGGTATAATCCCTACAAGAAGAGGAAGGCTGTCTAGTTGGAAGCGTGCTGTGCTGCTCCTATTGGCTGTAGTGTCTGTTAGTTACGACCAGCTTAGGTCCTATTTTGATATATTGTGTTTAGGAGAATAAAACTGATGTTTATTTAGGAGTGAAAACATATGAGGCAGTATAGTTGTATGACTTATATTCCTTATGTATTTAAGTGTGGTTTGATTACGTTGATGATGTTATGATGTTAAAAGAGAAAAAAAAAATTATCACCAGATTTTGAAAATATGAACGTTGAGAAAACATTATTTTCCGAAAGTAACCAGCAAATTAAGTTTTATTTCCGCAAACGGGTAACCATGTGATGACCCGAGTTTAGGGTGTCACAATAGGGCCCCAAAAGTCATGTCTTCTCGGCTTTAGCAGGCATAGGGCCTCTTAAGTTTCGTTTTGTTGTAGTTTGGCTTTACCGGGCACAGGGCCCCAAAAGTCATGTCTTTGTTAGCTTTAGCAGGCATAGGGCCTCATAAGCTTCGTTTTTGTTTAGCTTTAACGGGCAGAGGGCTCATAAGCTATACCTTTATTGGCTCCTATAGGCATAGGACAACACAAGCTTTTTATCTTTCAGTTCGAGCTTCTGACGGGCAATCCACCCCGTAGGCTCTTTTATCTTTCAGTTCGAGCTTCTGAATGGCAATCCACCCTGTAGGCTCTTTTATCTTTCAGTTCGAGCTTCTGACGGGCAATCCACCCTGTAAGCTCTCTTATCTTTCAGTTCGAGTTTCAGACGGGCAATCCACCCCGTAGGCTCATTTGTCTTTCAGTTCGAGCTTCAGACGGGCAATCCACCCCGTAGGATCTTTTATCTTTCAGTTCGAGCTTCAGACGGGCAATCCACCCCGTAGGCTCTTTTATCTTTCTGTTCGAGCTTCTGACGGGTAATCAACCCCGTAAGCTATTATCTTTCTGTTTAAGCTTCAGACGGGCAATCCACCCTGTGAGCTCATTTATCTTTATGCTCGAGTTTCTGACGGGCAATCCACCCCGTAAGCTCTTTTATCTTCAGTTCGAGCTTCTGACGGGCAATCCACCCCGTAAGCTCTCTTATCTTTCTGTTCGGGCTTCTGACGGGTAATCCACCCCGTAAGCTCTTTTATCTTTCAGTTCGAGCTTCAGACCGGCAATCCACCCCGTAAGCTCTTTTATCTTTCAGTTCGAGCTTCTGACGGGCAATCCACCCCGTAAGCTCTCTTATCTTTCAGTTCGAGTTTCAGACGGGCAATCCACCCCGTAGGCTCATTTGTCTTTCAGTTCGAGTTTCAGACGGGCAATCCACCCCGTAGGCTGTTTTATCATTCAGTTCGAGCTTCTGACGGGTAATCCACCCCGTAGGCTCATTTATCTTTATGCTCGAGTTTCTGACGGGCAATCCACCCCGTAAGCTCTTTTATCTTCAGTTCGAGCTTCTGACGGGCAATCCACCCCGTAAGCTCTCTTATCTTTCTGTTCGGGCTTCTGACGGGCAATCCACCCTGTAAGCTCTTTTATCTTTCAGTTCGAGCTTCTGACGGGCAATCCACCCTGTAAGCTCTCTTATCTTTCAGTTCGAGTTTCGGACGGGTAATCCACCCCGTAGGCTCATTTGTCTTCCAGTTCGAGTTTCAGACGGGCAATCCACCCCGTAGGCTCTTTTATCTTTCAGTTCGAGCTTCTGACGGGCAATCCACCCCGTAGGCTCCTTTTTCTTTCAGTTCGAGCTTCAGACGGGCAATCCACCCCGTAGGCTCTTTTCTCTTACAGTTCGAGCTTCTGACGGGCAATCCACCCCATAGGCTCTTTTATCTTTCAGTTCAAGCTTTCGACGGGCAATCCACCCCGTAAGCCCTTTTAACTTTCAGTTCGAGATTCTGACGGGCAATCCACCCCGTAGGCTCTTTTATCTTTCTGTTCGACTCGGGCAATCCACCCCGTAGGCTCTTTTATCTTTCTGTTTGCTTCTAACGGGCAATCCACCCCGTAAGCTCTTTTATCTGTCAGTTCAAGCTTTTGACGGGCAATCCACCCCGTAGGCTCTTTTATCTTTCTGTTTAAGCTTCTGACGGGCAATCCACCCCGTAAGCTCTTTTATCTTTCAGTTCAGGCTTCTGACGGGCAATCCACCCCGTAGGCTCTTCTATCTTTCAGCTCGAGCTTCTGACGGGCAATCCACCCCGTAAGCTCTCTTATCTTTCAGTTCGAGCTTCAGACGGGCAATCCACCCCGTAGGCTCTTTTACCTTTCAGCTCGAGCTTCTGACGGGCA
Organism: Sophora flavescens; assembly: GCA_030762895.1. Taxonomy (NCBI): domain Eukaryota; kingdom Viridiplantae; phylum Streptophyta; class Magnoliopsida; order Fabales; family Fabaceae; genus Sophora; species Sophora flavescens. Next base: position 158,763,566 of record CM061067.1, on the reverse strand, counting down.
ATCCACCCCGTAAGCTCGTTTTATCTCTTTGTTCGAGCTTCTGACGGGCAATCCACCCCGTAAGCTCATTTTATCTCTTTGTTCGGAGCTTCTGACAGGCAATCCACCTCGTAAGCTCTTTTATCTTTCAGTTCAAGCTTCTGACGGGCAATCCACCCCGTAAGCTCTTTATCTTTCTACTCAAGATTCAGACGGGCAATCCACCCCGTAAGCTCATTTATCTTTCTGTTCGAGCTTCCGACGGGCAATCCACCCCGTAAGCTCATTTTATCTCTTTGTTCGGAGCTTATGACGGGCAATCCACCCCGTAAGCTCTTTTTACTAGTTTGTTTGAGCTTCTGACGGGCAATCCACCCCGTAAGCTCCTTATCTTTCTATTCGAGCTTCAGACAGGCGATCCAACCCGTAAGCTCTTTTATCTTTCAGTTCGAGCTTCTGACGGGTAATCCACCCCATAAGCTCTTTTACCTTGTTATTCGAGCTTCTGACGGGCAATCCACCCCGTAGGCTCTTTTATCTTTCATTTCGAGCTTTTGACGGGCAATCCACCCCGTAAGCTCTCTTATCTTTCTGTTCGAGCTTCTGACGGGCAATCCACCCCGTAAGCTCGTTTTATCTCTTTGTTCGAGCTTCTGACGGACAATCCACCCCGTAAGCTCATTTTATCTTTCAGTTCAAGCTTCTGACGGGCAATCCACGCGTAAGCTCTTTATCTTTCTACTCAAGCTTCAGACGGGCAATCCACCCCGTAAGCTCATTTATCTTTCTGTTCGAGCTTCCGACGAGCAATCCACCCCGTAAGCTCATTTTATCTCTTTGTTCGGAGCTTCTGACGGGCAATCCACCCCGTAAGCTCTTTTTACTAGTTTGTTTGAGCTTCTGACGGGCAATCCACCCCGTAAGCTCCTTATCTTTCTATTCGAGCTTCAGACAGGCGATCCAACCCGTAAGCTCTTTTATCTTTCAGTTCGAGCTTCTGACGGGTAATCCACCCCATAAGCTCTTTTACCTTGCTATTCGAGCTTCTGACGGGCAATCCACCCCGTAGGCTCTTTTATCTTTCATTTCGAGCTTTTGACGGGCAATCCACCCCGTAAGCTCGTATTATCTCTTTGTTCGAGCTTCTGACGGGCAATCCACCCCGTAAGCTCATTTTATCTCTTTGTTCGGAGCTTCTGACAGGCAATCCACCTCGTAAGCTCTTTTATCTTTCAGTTCAAGCTTCTGACGGGCAATCCACCCCGTAAGCTCTTTATCTTTCTACTCAAGCTTCAGACGGGCAATCCACCCCGTAAGCTCATTTATCTTTCTGTTAGAGCTTACGACAGGTATTCCACCCCGTAAGCTCTTTTTACTAGTTTGTTCGAGCTTCAGATGGGCAATCCACCCCGTAAGCTCCTTATCTTTCTATTCGAGCTTCAGACGGGCGATCCAACCCGTAAGCTCTTTTATCTTTCAGTTCGAGCTTCAGACGGGTAATCCACCCCATAAGCTCTTTTACCTTGCTATTCGAGCTTCTGACAGGCAATCCACCCCGTAGGCTCTTTTATCTTTCAGTTCGAGCTTTTGACGGGCAATCCACCCCATAAGCTCTCTTATCTTTCTGTTCGAGCTTCTGACAGGCAATCCACCTCGTAAGCTCTTTATCTTTTTTGTTCGAGCTTCTGACGGGCAATCAACCCCGTAAGCTATTTATCTTTGGTTTTTTAAGCTCAGCAGGAAATCCACCATGCAAGCTTTATGTGTAAACCTCAGTGGCCAATCCAAGCTGTTGATTCTTTACAAGAAATCCCTTTGGAGTCATATGTCATTTTGCTTGTCAGTGTACCCCGGACAAAATTGGAGTTCTTGTCTTTACTAGTTCCTTATAATGATAATTGGTCAACTACAGCTACACCTATTATCTAATAAGATACAAGTAAAGAGGGGCAGCTATGAACACCTAATTTTGTCCGGGTATTTTATCTTTTCAATTGATATTCCTGAAGAAAATTTTTGTCCATGGCTTTTGGCCCAATTACATGATAAAAGACTTAACCCACATTTGTTGTTGCAAGTTTTATTGAGCCCATATCCAAGCCCAAGTAAAAAAAAACAAAAAAAAACAACAAAAAAAAAATAGAAAAAAAGCAAGATTTCTGCTGATAATTAAAAAAATTGAAAAAAATCTTTTGGAAAACATGTTTTCTTCACTGACTCACTCAAGTGTAGCTCTCACAAGGCTCAAGGCTATTAGCCTCTATTTTTGGGCAATTTCAGAACTTGGAAAAGCACTTTTGCCAAGATCAGTGAAATGAAACACAAAAATGGAGTTTGGAAAAAGATTGAAATATATTTTGACCACTGCAACACTCCATTAATCTTGTTCACAAGGTGAAGGCAGGGTCCATCTTCTTCTCGACAGATACAAATACAAAAGACAGAAGCAGGAAAGGGGGAAACGAAAAGGAGAATCCTCACTTTCTCCATTTCTTCAGCTTCACTCAGAATCTCACTACCATAGTCACCATATCATCAGTAACAGAACCCCCATATCATCATCCCACACACAAAAAAACAAACAAAATAATAATAACAGAGATCAGATTCTTCTCTGCCGTGCTCCGCCATCATTGTCCCACACCAGCCGCCGTTCACTCCCCTTGGTCTCGCCGACGTCGTGGAGCTCCACCACCTCAATCACCCCGCGTCGCAGCGTCACACCAGACGCGTCCCAGTCAGACTCACGCGGTTCAGATCCGCATCTTCGTCACGTAGCGTCTCCTTCCATCACCCCTCCTTGCACCGCCTCAGCCACCCACTGCTGCTGCAAACCGCGCCTCGCTACCCCTGTCTATGGCGCATCCGCCATCTCCGCAGCCTGGGAACCATGGAACCAACACCGCATGCCACGCAGAACCGCAGCCATAGAGCTCCGCCACACTCGCCACCATGACCTCGACCGTAAGCCACAGACCCGCCACGAATCACCACCAAGGCCGCCGCTCAGTCCCTCACCACCTCGAACCACTGCTCAGATCCGCGAACAAGAGACGTTTTTGTCCGGAACCGCCGCGGAAACTCCCAACCCGCGTCATCCACCGATGCGCCGCTCAGTCGCGCCGGACTACTGCGAGACGCCGCCGTCTGTCCTCCCGATCCGGCCATCACCGTCCCTTCCGTAGGCTTGTGGGTATGGAGAACTCAGAGGGTATAAACCTCTGAGTTTGTTGCTTGCTTTGTTTTGTTGTTTTATTTATTATATTTAGGTTGATTTACTTGTTTGGTTCATTGGATTGGGTTGGGCTTCTAATAAAGGTCTATAGTTTTTTAATTGGGGTGTGTCTCGGTTTGTGGGCTTAAAATCAGTAGGTGAGATCCTTTTATTTTTATTTTTCCTTTCTTCTTTGTTTATTGGGCCAAAGTTTTATAAAAAAAATTTAATGAAAAGTTCTTTAAAAATTTTTCTGGTTTCTTTGTACTAAATGAATAAAAAAAAATCCTTTTTTTAAAAAAGATTTTAATTCACGCAACAATCTACGACATTGACGTATGGTTTTCATCCTCAAGTGTCGTACGAATTGTAAGGGTTTATCGTATAGCACTGCTATCTTAGACTCTATGCAAAAGTGGATTTATTCTGAAATAAAATCCTTTTTTAAAAAAATAAAATCAAAACAAAATCAAATCTTTATCAAAATTAAAATCAACCAACCAATCAAATATTTCCAAAAGAACTACGTGGCTTTGAGTTTCCCATCGCACCCGGGAATACGTAGGAGCAAGATAAATCATCTTGTCAAGCCAAAACTAAATTTTCCTTTTTTTTATGTCTCTTTTATGTTAAAATAATTAAACTTGTCTATTTTAAGGGATGCTCTATGGACACGGTGCCATGTTCAGTCCCTTAGATTTGAGGTTGCCCTGTGGACTCATGTGCCATGTTCAACCTCATTTAGTTTTTATAAATAATAAATTTAAAAAATGTAAAAATTAATAAAAATTTAAAATATTACAAGTTAAAAAATAATTCTTTCTTGTAAATAATTCTTGGGGTAAAATAAATATTTAAAAGGTTATTAAAATGGTTTTTGCACAATTAACTTGAGGTACCGTTTTTTAAACGGGCGATGTGGGGTGCTAACACCTTCCCTACTCGTAACCGACTCCTGTAACACCCCGATTTTCGCTGCTTTGTAATATCGGTAATAAATATATAAATATATTTTTTTTTTCCGAGACTTAGAAAATGATTTTTGATAAACCAAGGTCATTTCCTTGTTATACTTATTTTTATAAGGTTACGGGGAAGTTTTTGGTTGAAAACTCAGACGGAAGCCTTGTCTCATTGCTTTCCAGTGTTTTCACTGACAGTAAAAGTTTACTGCTCAGAAGACCTAATTTTGAGTCGTGAACGAGATGAAAAATATTTTTATCATATTTACTACGATACTGGAAGTTTTGAAAATTTTGGTAAAAAAAAATTAAAATATTATATTTGTTGCGGGCCTATACGACAATATGTCTCTAGGCAGAACCTGAGTCAGATGAATCGAAAAGTCGGCAAAGTAGCAGAGACATTGGATTGACCGACTTGACGAGCATTTATGACGAGTCTATCCTATCATAAATGGCAATAAATGACACATTTATGGCAACATTTAATTTTGTTGTGAAATGACCAAAATACCCTTGTCTTTTTATGACAATTACTACCAAATGCCATTTGACAAATTGACTCCAAAACTTTGCCCCATCCTCACGGCTTCAATAGTGCATCTTCTCAAAGTGGTTGTCTTCTCCATATAAATAGCAATCTTCCATTTTCAAGTTCTTTTCTTTCAAAGTTCATAAGTTTCCATAAGAAACACCATAGCCAAATTCAAAGAAACCTCATCCAAATCTTGTTTTCTTGGATCAACAAGAGGTAATACCTTACTCTCTTATCGTATAAATCATTTCTCTTCACAACTTTTGAGAGATTCATGACTAAGAATCCTATGTTCTTTCACTTGTTTAAAGTTCTTGAAGTTAGATTCAAAAATTCATAACTAATTCTAGAAAAATCCTTTTGACATGAAACCAATTTCTATGATCTTATAATCATCTCTACTTTCATCATCTAGAAGCACAAGATCATGAGAAATTTCTTTCCTTGATTTTTTGTTATAGCCGAACCTAGGTCAACTTGGAGTTCTTAGGTTTTGTTTCATTTTTATGACTTGATTCATGATTCAATCCTTTTGTATCTTGATAGTTCTTGTATTCAAGTATATACAAGATCAAGAAAATCAACCTTTAACCTATTAATCTCATCAAAACCGAAACCCTAGATTTGTGAACTCAAGGGTTTTGTGATTCAAAGTTGTTAGTAACACTTGAATCAAACCCTGAGTTTTGTAAATTGATTAAATCCCAAAAGTTGATGAAGTTTTAAAATTCCTAGCCTATGGAGCTTGATGAAATCCGAACCCTAGTTCTTAGAACTAGATGAGTCTAATTCATGTTCTTGGTTCATAATCATGGTTTTAGTGATTAATCATACTTAAGTAACTTATGGATAATAAATCCTTAAGCTAATCAAATTTTCAACTTTCTAACCTAGATAATTGGTTGAAAGCCGAAACCCTAACCATAAAGGCTAGAGGATTATGTTTCAAATTTTAGTCTTGTAATAAGTAATCTATGTTAGTTAAGACTTTAGTAATTAGGATCCAAAAGATGACATTAAGAAGATAACCCTAAACCTATTTTTCAAGTCTTGGCCGAACCTAGCCCTAAAGTGTCATAGATGGTTGAGAGTTGATTAATTATAGTTATGATTGTTTGAATGAAGGTGGTTGTGTTAATTCGTGGCGGGACAACGAGGATCGCTGTGTACGTGTTCTCGGTACAAACTCAGGTGGGAGAAAGAACCATTCCATCGTCGGAACTGATAAGTAGTATATAATTTATAATAATGGTGTAGGGCGACCTAAACCCTACTAGTGGTCGAGTAATCGACAATACCAAAATCGTATTGAAATCTTTTTCGTAAAACCAATGACGATTTGGAAATTGTGGGTTTATCGCCTTAGTTTTATTATTCATATTTGAGGATGTTTGAATTATTTACTTTTGATTGTTTGTGATACGCTGGTTGAGGTATTCCATCTGCATGTGACGTATTGTTTCCGTGTTTGAATATTATGATATTGAGGACGTTTGAATATTCCGTTAATTAATGTGTTATGTATGATCTGCTTGGGTTTAATTCTATGCTTAGATAATTTTAAGGAAAGATATATATTGCTCGGAGGTATTTGTTTGGGTGAGAGTTTTGAATATGAAGTAGAAGTGCCTCGCTATTATTTTATAGAAGTGATGTGATATAGAGTGTAAGTGGAGGTTATGAGGAAAAGCTTGAGGTACTAGGTTGTTGTTGATAAAAGTCAGTGAGAATCATGTGTTGCATTGTTGTTCATAACCGTGTATTTGAGATACACGAGGTCCGAAGTTCTTGTAGACCGTTCCAAATTAGAATTTAAGTTGTGCAACTATAGTGTCATTGCTTTGCATGAGCACCCTTGATAGAGTTGAGAGAGAGAGAATCAGGGTGTGCACCGACGGTACTGTGCAGCTATAGTGTCATTGCTTTGCATGAGCATTCCTACCATGGATGAGAATGTGCACCGGCGTGGGGAACGTGTCACTTGGACGACTGACTGGCATTCCTAACGAGGGATGTGTGACAGGAGTAGTAGTGGCCACATCAGCATAAAGGTCTAGTTGCATGAGTTGAAGGGTAGAGGATGATGTTATAAAGTATGGATGATTGTAAATTGTGAGTGATGCATGTCTGTGACCGTTATTGTATTATATGCTATGAATCTTTTCCACTTATGATGATAGAACTGTTTCTTATCTCCCTATTTTCTGTATTTTGGTTTATGTCTATTTTTTTACGTTAGAAGACCATATGGACGACTATGCTACGGAGGAGATGGATGGAACCATATACGAGACAGAGGTTGTTGAAGAGTTGAACGACGTTCCGATGAAGTTGACGATCAAGAACAACTTACAGATCCTAATAATATGGCGTAGTTAGTTAAAGGCCAGTGAGTCACATAAGATGTTTTGTTTCCGTTAGTGATAAGTAAGTTGTGTAAAATAAAGGATACTTATATGTGTGTATTTATGTAAATAGTTTGGTGTGTTTTATATCTTTATAAGTTATATAATTATTAATTAAGTTTTAATTTTTACGTATTTTTCAACGTTAGGCGTGCGATTAAGTAAATAACTAATTAAGGATTTAATGTAATAATACAATGGGGCACATCGGGGTGTCTCATTTGGTGGTATCAGAGCAGTTCGATTCTAATCGGACTGTGAGGTCTAGGAAGTTGTTACTGGCCGTGTCTAGTTGAATCCACATCGGATTTCAACTATGCTTAGAAGATGGGTAGTGTGTCCGAATCCGATGCGTTAAGTAACATTAGTGTGGCATATGGTATTTATATACTGGTTTATGTGGTATTATATGTCATACTGATAAGAGCAAATGATTTCTTTACAGAATCATGGCTCGTGGAAAAGGACGTCTGATTGACAGTAATGACAGAACTCCTGAAAGAATTGTGGGAGCTAACAATGTGGAAAATAATCATACCGGAAGTGGAGGAGAGTCATCTGAGACTCAAGATACCATGAAAACCATAGTTACTGCTCTGTTGTTACAAACACAACAGAATGCTGAGATGCTGCAGATGAACAAAGAACAGCAGGAACAACAGAACCAAAGGAGAGCTGCAGCAGCTGAAGATGCCGGAATGGCTACTTTCCTGAAAGGGAAGCCACCCCAATTCCGAGGAGATTATGATCCAGAGAAGGCAGAATGGTGGATACAAGAGATCGAGAAGATATTCGATACCATGCGCTGCAGAGAGGATAGGAAGGTGACGTATGCTGCCTTCATGCTAACTGGAGGAGCAGAGTCTTGGTGGAGAGGCAAACGAAGATTGCTGGAGGCCGAAGACAGAGTTATCAACTGGCAGCTGTTCGATGGATCGCTTCTTTGAGAAGTATTTTCCGCGTCTAGTTCGACGCGAGAAGGAAAGGGAATTCATGAGTCTCAAACAGGGGCAACATGACCTGTTGGTGATTATGCATCACGATTCGAGGCTCCGATTAAATATTCCGAATTTTATCGAGAGATTTCCAGATGAAGATTGGCAATGTAGAAGGTTTGAGGAAGGACTCAGGCATGAACTCCGAGAGGGCTATAGTATCTCTTGATATCCAGAGTTTTCCGTGAGTTAGTGGAACGATGCGGTGCGATCGAAAGTCTAGATCCGAGGTCAAGCTAATGAGCGAAACAATTAATAAGTGTGGGTACAACTAGACCTGGTTTTCATAGGATAGGAGGTAGAAACTCTCAGTGGAGACAGATAACGTATGACCGACCAATGAAGACAAAAACACCAGCACCAGTGGTTAGAGCTGGTCAACAGCAGCAAGGATTATCTTGTTTCAGATGTGGCGGACCGCATTATCTTAGAGACTGCATGGAGCGACCTAGTTGTTTTCACTGTGGAAAAAAAGGTCATATGGCCCGAGATTGCAGACAGCAGGCTAAGCGACCGCCGATAGCTGCAGGAAGAGGAAATGGAGGCAATAGGGGTGGAGCTGGGAGAGGAGTCATATCAGCAGGGCAACAGGGAGCAAGACCTCAGGCCACTGGAAGAGTGTTTACCGTGAAGGGAGCTGAATCCTCTCAATCTCCTGATCTTATACAAGGTATGTGTTTGATAGCTGGTAGACTCTCGTACGTGTTATTTGACTCAGGCGTTACACATTCATTTATTTCGTATGAGTGTGTGGATCAATTAAAATTAACCGTTTCTCAATTACCTTATACCCTTACAATATCTACTCCAACTAGTAATCCTTTGACTACTAGGTCTATTTGTTTACAGTGTCCTATAGTTGTTGAGAATAGAACATTTATTGTAGACCTTGTCTGTTTGCCTATGCAACAGATAGATGTTATTCTTGGCATGGATTGGCTTTCGGCTAACCATGTAATGCTAGACTGTTCTAGTAAGACCTTATCATTTCTTGAATCTTCTAGTATAGTCTCTGCCAATGAAGGAGTATCCATGAGGGGTGACGATTCTCGGCAGTACGTGATGCTGTTCGTGGTGGAAACTACTGAGACTCCTAGTATAGATTCTATGCCTATCGTGAGAGAGTTTCCTGAAGTTTTCCCTCCCGACGTTCCAGGTTTACCACCAGAACGAGAAGTGGAATTCACCATAGATCTTGTACCAGGGACAGGACCTATATCTATGGCGCCTTATCGGATGTCACCTATAGAATTGGCGGAGTTGAAGAAACAGTTGGATGATATGTTGGGAAAAGAATTCATAAGACCGAGTGTTTCACCATGGGGAGCTCCAGTGTTGTTTGTGAAGAAGAAAGATGGAAGTGCTAGGTTGTGCACGGATTATAGACAGTTAAACAAGGTAACAATTAGGAATAAGTATTCGTTGCCTAGGATAGATGATCTGATGGATCAATTGAAAGGAGCCGTAGTATTTTCCAAGATTGATTTGAGATCTGGATACCATCAGATTAGAGTAAAGAAGGAAGATATACTAAAAACGGCTTTTAGAACAAGGTATGGACATTACGAGTATTTAGTTATGCCGTTCGGTGTGACTAACGCGCCAGCAGTGTTTATGGATTATATGAACAGGATATTTAGACCGTTTCTTGATAAGTTTGTGGTTGTATTCATCGACGACATCCTTATCTATTCTCGTACATGGGAAGATCACGAGAAACATTTAAGGATAGTGCTGCAAGTTTTGAAGGATAGGCAGCTTTATGCTAAACTTTCCAAGTGTGAGTTTTGGATGGAAGAAGTCCAATTTCTAGGACATGTGATCACCAAGGAAGGTATAGCAGTAGATCCAAAGCAAAGGTTGAGGCAGTTCTTAAATGGGAACGGCCTAAGTCAGTAAGTGAAGTACGAAGCTTTCTAGGGTTAGCTAGATATTATCGGAGGTTTATAGAGGGTTTCTCGAAGATTGCGTTGCCTATGACGCAGTTGACGAGGAAAAATACAGCTTTTGTATGGACGGACAAATGTGAGCAGAGTTTCCAAAAGCTGAAGGAAAGGTTGACTACATCACCTGTGTTGACTTTACCGGATCCATTAGGACAGTTTGACGTATACTGTGATGCGTCATACCAAGGTTTAGGTTGTGTTCTAATGCAAGAGGGAAGAGTGGTGGCTTATGCTTCCCGACAATTGAGAATTCATGAGAGGAACTATCCGACTCATGATTTGGAATTAGCAGCCATAGTGTTCGCATTAAAAATATGGCGACACTTTCTATATGGGGCAAAATTTAATGTTTACAGTGACCATAAAAGTCTGAAGTATCTGTTCGACCAAAAGGAGTTGAATATGAGACAACGAAGATGGATGGAGTTTATCAAAGATTATGAGTTTGATTTACTATACCATCCTGGGAAGGCGAATGTAGTAGCGGATGCCTTGAGTAGGAAATCATTGCATGTGTCCGCAATGATGGTTAAAGAGTTGGAATTATTGGAACAGTTCGGAGATTTGAACTTAGGAATGGAGTTGGTTGAGGATAAAATTTGCTTAGGTATGATCACTATTAGTAGTGATTTTATGAGAGATCTTAAGGATAAACAGGCTCAGGATCCATATTTACAAGAGATAAGTAGAGGTATAGATGAAGGTAAAAATTCTGAGTTTAGTAGAGGAGCAAATGGGGTACTGAGGTTTAGAGATAGAATATGTGTGCCCGAGGATTTAGAACTTAGGAAGTTAATATTAGAAGAAGCACACAAGAGTAAGTTGAGTATTCATCCTGGATCCACTAAAATGTATCAGGATTTAAAGAAATTGTTTTGGTGGACGAGGATGAAGAAAGAGGTAGCAGAGTATGTTTTATCTTGCCTGGTGTGTCAGAAGGCTAAGATAGAGCATCAAAAGCCAGCTGATTTATTACAATCATTAGATATCCCAGAATGGAAATGGGATAGCATAGCTATGGATTTTGTGGTTGGACTACCACGAACTCCTAAGAAACATGATGCGATTTGGGTTATCATTGATAGGTTGACGAAGTGTGCTCACTTCTTACCTATGGGTGAAAACTATAGTTTGGAGAAGTTGACCCAAATCTACATTAAAGAAATTGTTAGGTTGCATGGTGTGCCATCGAGCATTGTTTCAGACCGAGATCCTAGATTTACATCTAGATTTTGGAAACAATTGCATCATGCCTTAGGGACCAAGTTGAGAATGAGTTCTGCTTATCATCCCCAAACGGATGGACAGTCAGAAAGGACGATTCAATCATTGGAGGACCTTTTAAGAGCTTGTGTTTTGGAACACACTGGCAGTTGGGATGAGTTCTTGCCATTGATTGAATTTACTTACAACAATAGTTTTCACAGTAGTATAGGGATGGCACCATATGAGGCTTTGTATGGTAGGAAGTGTAGGACACCGTTATGTTGGTATGAGATTGGTGAAAATCAAGTCTTGAATCCAGATGTGGTGCAACAGACTACGGAACAAGTTAGGAAGATAAGGGAAAAGATGAAGGAAGCACAGGATAGGCAAAGGAGCTATAGTAACAAGAGAAGGAGACCTTTAGAATTCCAGGAGGGCGATCACGTGTTTTTGAGAGTCACTCCGAAGACCGGAATTGGCAGGGCTATCAAAACTAGAAAACTTACTCCTAGATTCATCGGACCTTTCCAGATTATTCGAAGGATTGGTCCAAAGAGCTTATCATATTGCTTTACCACCTAACCTTGCTAACCTTCATGACGTCTTTCACGTGTCTCAATTGAGAAAATATTATCCTGATCCTACCCATGTTATTGAGTCTGAGTCTATACAACTGCGAGAGAATCTAGAATATGAGGCTCTACCTGTAAGGATAGCAGATAAAGAGATTAAGGAACTTCGTGGTAGACAAATTCCTTTGGTTAAGGTCATATGGGATGAAACTACTGGAGATGCTACTTGGGAGCGTGAAGCAGATATGCAACAACGATATCCACATCTTTTCTGAAGTATGTAAATTTCGATGACGAAATTTTCTTTTAAGTGGGGTAGTAATGTAACACCCCGATTTTCGCTGCTTTGTAATATCGGTAATAAATATATAAATATATATATATATATATATATATATATATATATATATTTTTCCGAGACTTAGAAAATGATTTTGGATAAACCAAGGTCATTTCCTTGTTATACTTATTTTTATAAGGTTACGGGGAAGTTTTTGTTGAAAACTCAGACGGAAGCCGGTCTGCTGTTTTCTGTGTTTTCACTGACAGTAAAAGTTTACTGCTCAGAAGACCTAATTTTGAGTCGTGAACTAGATGAAAAATATTTTTATCATATTTACTACGATACTGGAAGTTTTGAAAATTTTGGTAAAAAAAAATTAAAATATTATATTTGTTGCGGGCCTATACGACAATATGTCTCTAGGCAGAACCTGAGTCAGATGAATCGGAAAGTCGGCAAAGTAGCAGAGACATTGGATTGACCGACTTGACGAGCATTTATGACGAGTCTATCCTATCATAAATGGCAATAAATGACACATTTATGGCAACATTTAATTTTGTTGTGAAATGACCAAAATACCCTTGTCTTTTTATGACAATTACTACCAAATGCCATTTGACAAATTGACTCCAAAACTTTGCCCCATCCTCACGGCTTCAATAGTGCATCTTCTCAAAGTGGTTGTCTTCTCCATATAAATAGCAATCTTCCATTTTCAAGTTCTTTTCTTTCAAAGTTCATAAGTTTCCATAAGAAACACCATAGCCAAATTCAAAGAAACCTCATCCAAATCTTGTTTTCTTGGATCAACAAGAGGTAATACCTTACTCTCTTATCGTATAAATCATTTCTCTTCACAACTTTTGAGAGATTCATGACTAAGAATCCTATGTTCTTTCACTTGTTTAAAGTTCTTGAAGTTAGATTCAAAAATTCATAACTAATTCTAGAAAAATCCTTTTGACATGAAACCAATTTCTATGATCTTATAATCATCTCTACTTTCATCATCTAGAAGCACAAGATCATGAGAAATTTCTTTCCTTGATTTTTTGTTATAGCCGAACCTAGGTCAACTTGGAGTTCTTAGGTTTTGTTTCATTTTTATGACTTGATTCATGATTCAATCCTTTTGTATCTTGATAGTTCTTGTATTCAAGTATATACAAGATCAAGAAAATCAACCTTTAACCTATTAATCTCATCAAAACCGAAACCCTAGATTTGTGAACTCAAGGGTTTTGTGATTCAAAGTTGTTAGTAACACTTGAATCAAACCCTAAGTTTTGTAAATTGATTAAATCCCAAAAGTTGATGAAGTTTTAAAATTCCTAGCCTATGGAGCTTGATGAAATCCGAACCCTAGTTCTTAGAACTAGATGAGTCTAATTCATGTTCTTGGTTCATAATCATGGTTTTAGTGATTAATCATACTTAAGTAACTTATGGATAATAAATCCTTAAGCTAATCAAATTTTCAACTTTCTAACCTAGATAATTGGTTGAAAGCCGAAACCCTAACCATAAAGGCTAGAGGATTATGTTTCAAATTTTAGTCTTGTAATAAGTAATCTATGTTAGTTAAGACTTTAGTAATTAGGATCCAAAAGATGACATTAAGAAGATAACCCTAAACCTATTTTTCAAGTCTTGGCCGAACCTAGCCCTAAAGTGTCATAGATGGTTGAGAGTTGATTAATTATAGTTATGATTGTTTGAATGAAGATGGTTGTGTTAATTCGTGGCGGGACAACGAGGATCGCTGTGTACGTGTTCTCGGTACAAACTCAGGTGGGAGAAAGAACCATTCCATCGTCGGAACTGATAAGTAGTATATAATTTATAATAATGGTGTAGGGCGACCTAAACCCTACTAGTGGTCGAGTAATCGACAATACCAAAATCGTATTGAAATCTTTTTCGTAAAACCAATGACGATTTGGAAATTGTGGGTTTATCGCCTTAGTTTTATTATTCATATTTGAGGATGTTTGAATTATTTACTTTTGATTGTTTGTGATACGCTGGTTGAGGTATTCCATCTGCATGTGACGTATTGTTTCCGTGTTTGAATATTATGATATTGAGGACGTTTGAATATTCCGTTAATTAATGTGTTATGTATGATCTGCTTGGGTTTAATTCTATGCTTAGATAATTTTAAGGAAAGATATATATTGCTCGGAGGTATTTGTTTGGGTGAGAGTTTTGAATATGAAGTAGAAGTGCCTCGCTATTATTTTATAGAAGTGATGTGATATAGAGTGTAAGTGGAGGTTATGAGGAAAAGCTTGAGGTACTAGGTTGTTGTTGATAAAAGTCAGTGAGAATCATGTGTTGCATTGTTGTTCATAACCGTGTATTTGAGATACACGAGGTCCGAAGTTCTTGTAGACCGTTCCAAATTAGAATTTAAGTTGTGCAACTATAGTGTCATTGCTTTGCATGAGCACCCTTGATAGAGTTGAGAGAGAGAGAATCGGGGTGTGCAAGCGACTCTTGTGCAGCTATAGTGTCATTGCTTTGCATGAGCATTCCTACCATGGATGAGAATGTGCACCTCGCGTGGGGAACGTGTCACTTGGACGACTGACCGGCATTCCTAACGAGGGATGTGTGACAGGGAGTAGTAGTGGCCACATCAAAGATAAAGGTCTAGTTGCATGAGTTGAAGGGTAGAGGATGATGTTATAAAGTATGGATGATTGTAAATTGTGAGTGATGCATGTCTGTGACCGTTATTGTATTATATGCTATGAATCTTTTCCACTTATGATGATAGAACTGTTTCTTATCTCCCTATTTTCTGTATTTTGGTTTATGTCTATTTTTTTACGTTAGAAGACCATATGGACGACTATGCTACGGAGGAGATGGATGGAACCATATACGAGACAGAGGTTGTTGAAGAGTTGAACGACGTTCCGGATGAAGTTGACGCTGAAGAACAACTTACTGATCCTAATAATATGGCGTAGTTAGTTAAAGGCCAGTGAGTCACATAAGATGTTTTGTTTCCGTTAGTGATAAGTAAGTTGTGTAAAATAAAGGATACTTATATGTGTGTATTTATGTAAATAGTTTGGTGTGTTTTATATCTTTATAAGTTATATAATTATTAATTAAGTTTTAATTTTTACGTATTTTTCAACGTTAGGCGTGCGATTAAGTAAATAACTAATTAAGGATTTAATGTAATAATACAATGGGGCACATCGGGGTGTCTCAACTCCCGGATTCATCTCTACCTTTTTTAGACCAGTTTACCTTTAAATAATTGGGTTTTTCTAAGATTCTCCCAAAAAAATTTAGTGGCGACTCCTCTGTCTTTTTATCCCTTTTCGCGGCTCCCGGACGGGACGGTCGCGACATGCTTGAATTTGATATTACGTTTTAATCTCTAATTTAAAAATATGGGAATAATCAATGTAATAATAGTATACGAGCATCTAATCTTTTTTTGACGAAGTATATGAGCATCTAATCAAATCTAAATATTAAAGTAAATATTACCGGTTTGGAAATAAATATAAATTATCAATGCAAATATTTTTTTAAAATCAAAACCAATACATATGGGTAATTGCTAATTTACAGTGGGAAAAGATGAGAAATAAATCAAATGAATTTTCAATATATAAGGAAAAAATGTGATAGACAAATATAAATTTCTAAAAATAGTTAAATAATTTATAGCCCAGGGAAAATAGAACAAACAAATCAAATAAACTTTCAAGAGAAAAAATGATATATAGATAAATATTTTTTTTAAAGTGATTAACTTTCATGGGGAAAGAGGAGAAATAAATCAAAATATTTCATTGGATAAGATTTTTCGTTCATATGATAGATAAACATCTTTTTTTCGAATAATAACAATTTTCCTTTATTTTTTTCTTCACATGCAAACAGTTTTTTATATCTATCTTTTTATATTGCATAAATTTTTGTGATATTCCATATGCACCTCACGGATAATTGACTAAAGTACATATTTACAAGATAACATGCGATCAATGATTAAGACAAAATATTTTTTAAATACTTTTTTATATATAATTTCTCAAAAAAAAAACATGATATCATGAATTATTATTTTTTATAAAATCCTAAAAAAAATATTTATCCCGTGTTAATCATACTGTAGTCTTTAAATAAAGGTAACTAACCCGTGGAAAGGAATATAGTCAACGGGAAAATTAATCAATAAACGTGTGGAACGGACTAATGTGGATGCAAAGAATTGACGAAGACGGCGGGACCGCGGGAGCAGAATGTTAGGTTTAATTAATTAAATCGACTAAGTAAGAGAGATTGCGTGCTTTCTGGATTC
Source organism: Sophora flavescens (assembly GCA_030762895.1). Classification (NCBI taxonomy): domain Eukaryota; kingdom Viridiplantae; phylum Streptophyta; class Magnoliopsida; order Fabales; family Fabaceae; genus Sophora; species Sophora flavescens. The sequence continues at coordinate 158,747,133 of CM061067.1, read as the reverse complement.
AATAATCACAAACTCATAAAAATAGTTGGATTAATATTACCCTCAAATTTGTTGTACAAAAAATACTTCTAATAATAAAATATTTAAATATATATAGATCAGTTATAATAAATATAGCTAAATATGTAGAACCAAGCAAGCAGAGTCCTGTGTGCCTGATGAAAGAAGACGTCAGTCCTTTATTCATCCAGATCTCTCTTCGATCTCTCAAGTGTCTCATTTCCTTCATGTGATAACCCTTCATATTTTTTTTTTCTTAATTTCAGTACTGCGAATGTTGAACATTACAAATCACACAGTGATACGTTTAATGTAATCCCAATCCTCATTGCATTAACGACAGACACTAGAGGACATGAAATTTGATGAATAATTAAACAGAGCAATTATAGCATTTGCTTCTATCCAAGTCACCAACGTATGAATTGGTCATGACCCATAAAAGTCTTTTTTTTTTTTTTTTGATACATAATGGATCATAAAAGTCTTTATGTACGGTTTGAGTGACTATGACAAATGATGTCATGACTATTCCTTTTTCTATGTTTCAAAGTCTTTATGCTAACCTAATTCTTTGGAATGACTTTTCTATTAAGAACTTTTCCTCTTTTTTTTTTGTCTTCATAATCTGACTTGTTGACTCGATTGCCCCCTCGCATTAAAGTCGTAGTCTAGTCTTGGTCCCATTATTAATTCACTGCCGATCTTGTCAAGAATTTTGATGAGGAAAAATTTAACTCTTCTCACTAAATAAAAACAAATAAAAAACAAATTTCATAATTTTTTATAATAAAAATTACCTAACTTTTATCTTTTATGAAATAATTAAAATTTCCATCAATAATTAATTTAGTTATATTTAAATTTTAAATTCAGTCTTCAGTTTGAATTAGATGTAACCCATACTGAAAATCTGATGCTTGAACCCATCTTTTTTTTTTAATAAGTAAAAGTAATTTATTGAAATGATCATCTAGCTTTAGCATCATAATACCCCTACTTTCTAGAAAGGATTGGAGAATGCCCATACAATCATGTGTTGGAAGTGTTTCAACTTTACGCATATTTCCTTATATTTTGCCTACCTAAATTACTTTCCTGATAACATAAGCTCTTCAAAACAATCAAATAAATTAAGTACAGCCTCTCAAGTCTCAGCAACTCCCCCGTTGTTGGACTCATCCTGATAGCACAGCAAATTATAGTATAGTTTAGTCGATTACAAGGCCCCTGGCCTCGATTGGGACGTCCAACTTGCTCACTTCACACCATGTGTGAGGGCAACTTCTGTACAAATTACATGCATGGAAAAATATGGTGCTGATGGAGAGGAAGCTTTCAAGCACTGGTCCACCCCACCTACTGGTTTGAACCCAAGCCCGCTTGCTAATTAATGCTATGGGAAATTGGGAGTGCCTTTCTTTTGTTTTTAGTTTCTTTTTCCAAATTAACAAATATATATATATATATATATATATATATATATATATATATATATGAATATTTTTCAATGGATTTGATAATAGTAACTATTAATTAGCAGAATAGAGAAAATACAGCCTAGATATAATGTTTAATAAAATTATAATATTCTATATAAAAGAATCATAACATACTAATATATAATAAGTAAAAGTTGTACATATAATTATATAAATGACTTGACACATCACATCTGGTAAAATCTTTTGCCCACACTCATTTTGGCTTGGGTTCGATTATCAGATTTTAATTTCCCAGTAGTTCACCAAACATGGTCCAAGATTCCATGTGATTACTACCCCCTCCAGCTCTCATATAAAAATATCAGTTTCAGCATGCTTTGTGCTAAAGAGAAGTGTGTAACAAAGAAACAACACAAACACAAGAAAAACAAGTTGTAACAAGTTCTCCAATTTGTTAGTATCAAGGCCAGTATAGTAATACTTGAAAATTCAGCATTTTGAAACAAACAAGCATAACAAGTTTTACAAGTTGTCTTATTTTCAGTATCAATACCAGTATAATAATACTTGAAAATTGAGTATTTTTTTAGTCAATAGTGAATACAGTTATGTTGCATAAAATAAAAAGAATGAAAATAAAAAAATGCACACTAGCTACATTCACAGTAACATCACCATCTCTTTAGTTTCAATTAACCAAGTACATTTTCAAGCAGCTATATTCACAGTACCGAGTTTCAGTCAAAATGAAATAAAAAATACATTCAAAGAGGGTTTACAATAGCAGTAAAATACCCCCAATTTAAGAGCATTTACCAATCACTAGTTCCCTGAATAGGTAAATCAATCAATATAGTCTAGAAAAGCTATGAAGTGTCATACAATCAATAAATCAATCAATAATCATGTTTCATACTATCAATGGACCAAGTCTTTTCATTAATGGTCTGCTTGTTTAAGATTGGCAAAGTGTGTGATTGTTGATTACTTGAGACATAATCATTAATCATTCTCTAAACCCTAACCTGATAAGAAACTGATCAGAGGAGACTGTAGGGGTGGTGGCCGCGTGAACAGAGCCCCTTGAGATGATGGTGGTGGTGGTCGGAGGAGGTGGCAGCACCTGAGAGAGACATAGAGAGAGAAACTTAGACAGAGAGAGAGAACCGAGCAAGAGAGAGCGCGCGAGACAGAGAGAGATAGAGGAGAGAGCTTACCTATGGAAGAGGAGGATGGTGGTGGTGGTCGGAGGAGGAGGATGAAAAAGAACCTGAGAAATGGAGAGAGAGAGAGAGACAGAATGAGACAGAGAGAGGGGGGGATGGAGAGAGACGGAGAAGACGAGAGCTTACCAGAGGAGAGGGGATGACGATGGTGGCTCGAGGCGTCTTGTGGTGGCCGGAGCTCGCGAGACGAAGAGAGAAACGATGAGAGAGAAGGAGAGATTCAGGCGAAAGTGAGGAAGAAAGGGGGTTCTGTTGGATTTAGGGATTTTATTTTTAGCGACCGAAGTCGCTAAATCGGTCGCTAAATGAGTTAATTTGAATTTTGAATTCATAAATTTAGCTACCGATTTAAAATCGGTCGCTAACACTCTCTATTTTAATTTTTTTACGCGTCGTTTAGCGATGAATTAATATCGATCGCCAATATAAATAAAATTTAACTGTTGCATTTAACTCGGTCGCCATTTCGGTCGCTAAAAAGTCAGCAAGTTTTGACTTTTACTTTCCTTTATTTAGCGATCGGAATAGCGACCGATAACTCTGCTATGCTCTATTTCGGTCGCTATTTCGGTAGCAGTATCAACTATAACCGGTGCTTCATGTAGATCCAACAATCGGTCGCCATTTCAGTCCCAAACAGCAACCAACAATTTCGGTCACTATTTTAGGTCGCTAAATAACCTTTTTTGTAGTGAATGATATTACAAGGCTACTTCAAAATCATTTTGTTTGTAGGAAATCTGATAACACTTTTCTTTATCCCGTGGATATACTTACCATGTAATTTATTTTGTCAAAGGAGAATTATGATACTATTAAATAGAATAAGTGACCATTGAGCTTTCATAAAGATAATTAGAAAGAGTAGAAGTTGTATTTGGATATAAATTAAATATTAAATATTTGAGCAGAAGTTTGTCCTTAAATATTAAATATTTATTTTTATATATTATTATAATAAATTTAATTGATCATATCATTTCATATTTTTTTTCTTATCGATATAGAATTATGTAATATTCTCCATAAATTCCTCTCCTATGTGTCGTATTCTAAAGCATTCCCTCCAAGAAAAGTTTGATGTCTCGCAACCTCATGCATTTGACGTCAACAATTATTGTTTGTAATTAGTCTACCATTTTTTTAAGGGGGAGTTTTGATTTATTTATTGTAATTATGAAATTTTTAATTTACTTGCTTGGATTTGATGCTACGTTTTAATCTCTAATTTAAAAATATGGGAATAATCAATGTAATAATAGTATACGAGCATCTAATCTTTTTTTGACGAAGTATATGAGCATCTAATCAAATCTAAATATTAAAGTAAATATTACCGGTTTGGAAATAAATATAAATTATCAATGCAAATATTTTTTTAAAATCAAAACCAATACATATGGGTAATTGCTAATTTACAGTGGGAAAAGATGAGAAATAAATCAAATGAATTTTCAATATATAAGGAAAAAATGTGATAGACAAATATAAATTTCTAAAAATAGTTAAATAATTTATAGCCCAGGGAAAATAGAACAAACAAATCAAATAAACTTTCAAGAGAAAAAATGATATATAGATAAATATTTTTTTTAAAGTGATTAACTTTCATGGGGAAAGAGGAGAAATAAATCAAAATATTTCATTGGATAAGATTTTTCGTTCATATGATAGATAAACATCTTTTTTTCGAATAATAACAATTTTCCTTTATTTTTTTCTTCACATGCAAACAGTTTTTTATATCTATCTTTTTATATTGCATAAATTTTTGTGATATTCCATATGCACCTCACGGATAATTGACTAAAGTACATATTTACAAGATAACATGCGATCAATGATTAAGACAAAATATTTTTTAAATACTTTTTTATATATAATTTCTCAAAAAAAAAACATGATATCATGAATTATTATTTTTTATAAAATCCTAAAAAAAATATTTATCCCGTGTTAATCATACTGTAGTCTTTAAATAAAGGTAACTAACCCGTGGAAAGGAATATAGTCAACGGGAAAATTAATCAATAAACGTGTGGAACGGACTAATGTGGATGCAAAGAATTGACGAAGACGGCGGGACCGCGGGAGCAGAATGTTAGGTTTAATTAATTAAATCGACTAAGTAAGAGAGATTGCGTGCTTTCTGGATTCAATAATCACAAACTCATAAAAATAGTTGGATTAACATTACCCTCAAATTTGTTGTACAAAAAATACTTCTAATAATAAAATATTTAAATATATATAGATCAGTTATAATAAATATAGCTAAATATGTAGAACCAAGCAAGCAGAGTCCTTTGCCTGATGAAAGAAGACGTCAGTCCTTTATTCATCCAGATCTCTCTTCGATCTCTCAAGTGTCTCATTTCCTTCATGTGATAACCCTTCATTTTTTTTTTTCTTAATTTCAGTACTGCGAATGTTGAACATTACAAATCACACAGTGAAACGTTTAATGTAATCCCAATCCTCATTGCATTAACGACAGACACTAGAGGACATGAAATTTGATGAATAATTAAACAGAGCAATTATAGCATTTGCTTCTATCCAAGTCACCAACGTATGAATTGGTCATGACCCATAAAAGTCTTTTTTTTTATACGTAATGGATCATAAAAGTCTTTATGTACAGTTTGAGTGACTATGACAAATGATGTCATGACTATTCCTTTTTCTATGTTTCAAAGTCTTTATACTAACCTAATTCTTTGGAATGACTTTTCTATTAAGAACTTTTCCTCTTTTTTTTTTGTCTTCATAATCTGACTTGTTGACTCGATTGCCCCCTCGCATTAAAGTCGTAGTCTAGTCTTGGTCCCATTATTAATTCACTGCCGATCTTGTCAAGAATTTTGATGAGGAAAAATTTAACTCTTCTCACTAAATAAAAACAAATAAAAAACAAATTTCATAATTTTTTATAATAAAAATTACCTAACTTTTATCTTTTATGAAATAATTAAAATTTCCATCAATAATTAATTTAGTTATATTTAAATTTTAAATTCAGTCTTCAGTTTGAATTAGATGTAACCCATACTGAAAATCTGATGCTTGAACCCATCTTTTTTTTTAATAAGTAAAAGTAATTTGTTGAAATGATCATCTAGCTTTAGCATCATAATACCCCTACTTTCTAGAAAGGATTGGAGAATGCCCATACAATCATGTGTTGGAAGTGTTTCAACTTTACACATATTTCCTTATATTTTGCCTACCTAAATTACTTTCCTGATAACATAAGCTCTTCAAAACAATCAAATAAATTAAGTACAGCCTCTCAAGTCTCAGCAACTCCCCCGTTGTTGGACTCATCCTGATAGCACAGCAAATTATAGTATAGTTTAGTCGATTACAAGGCTCCTGGCCTCGATTGGGACGTCCAACTTGCTCACTTCACACCATGTGTGAGGGCAACTTCTGTACAAATTACATGCATGGAAAAATATGGTGCTGATGGAGAGGAAGCTTACAAGCACTAGTCCACCCCACCTACTGGTTTGAACCCAAGCCCGCTTGCTAATTAATGCTATGGGAAATTGGGAGTGCCTTTCCTTTGTTTTTAGTTTCTTTTTCCAAATTAACAAATATATATATATATATATATATATATATATATATATATATATATATATATATATATAAGTATGAATATTTTTCAATGGATTTGATAATAGTAACTATTAATTAGCAGAATAGAAAATACAGCCTAGATATAATGTTTAATAAAATTATAATATTCTATATAAAAGAATCATAACATACTAATATATAATAAGTAAAAGTTGTACATATAATTATATAAATGACTTGACACATCACATCTGGTCAAATCTTTTGCCCACACTCATTTTGGCTTGGGTTCGATTATCAGATTTTAATTTCCTAGTAGTTCACCAAACATGGTCCAAGATTCCATGTGATTACTACCCCCTTCAGCATGCTTTGTGCTAAAGAGAAGTGTGTAACAAAGAAACAACACAAACACAAGCATAACAAGTTTTAACAAGTTCTCTAATTTGTTAGTATCAAGGCCAGTATAGTAATACTTGAAAATTCAGCATTTTGAAACAAACAAGCATAACAAGTTTTACAAGTTGTCTTATTTTCAGTATCAATACCAGTATAATAATACTTGAAAATTGAGTATTTTTTTAGTCAATAGTTAATACAGTTATGTTGCATAAAATAAAAAGAATGAAAATAAAAAAATGCACACTAGCTACATTCACAGTAGCATCACCATCTCTTTAGTTTCAATCAAGTACATTTTCAAGCAGTTATATTCACAATACCGAGTTTCAGTCAAAATGAAATAAAAAATACATTCAAAGAGGGTTTACAATAGCAGTAAAATACCCCCAATTTAAGAGCATTTACCAATCACTAGTTCCCTGAATAGGTAAATCAATCAATATAGTCTAGAAAAGCTATGAAGTGTCATACAATCAATAAATCAATCAATAATCATGTTTCATACTATCAATGGACCAAGTCTTTTCATTAATGGTCTGCTTGTTTAAGATTGGCAAAGTGTGTGATTGTTGATTACTTGAGACATAATCATTAATCATTCTCTAAACCCTAACCTGATAAGAAATTGATCATAGGAGATTGTAGGGGTGGTGGCCGCGTGAACAGAGCCCCTTGAGATGGTGGTGGTGGTGGTCGGAGGAGGTGGCATCACCTGAGAGAGACATAGAGAGAGAAACTTAGACAGAGAGAGAGAACCGAGCAAGAGAGAGCGTGCGAGACAGAGAGAGATAGAGGAGAGAGCTTACCTATGGAAGAGGAGGATGGTGGTGGTGGTGGTGGTCGGAGGAGGAGGATGAAAAAGAACCTGAGAAATGGAGAGAGAGAGACAAAATGAGACAGAGAGAGGGGGGGATGGAGAGAGACGGAGAAGACGAGAGCTTACCGGAGGAGAGGGGATGACGGTGGTGGCTCGAGGCGTCTTGTGGTGGCCGGAGCTCGCGAGACAAAGAGAGAAACGGTGAGAGAGAAGGAGAGATTCGGCCGAAAGTGAGGAAGAAAGGGGGTTCTGTTGGATTTAGGGATTTTATTTTTAGCGACCGAAGTCGCTAAATCGGTCGCTAAATGAGTTAATTTGAATTTTGAATTCATAAATTTAGCGACCGATTTAAAATCGGTCGCTAACACTCTCTATTTTAATTTTTTTACGCATCGTTTAGCGACCGAATTAATATCGATCGCAAATATAAATAAAATTGAACCGTTGCATTTAACTCGGTCGCCATTTCGGTCGCTAAAAAGTCAGCAAGTTTTGACTTTTACTTTCCTTTATTTAGCGATCGGAATAGCGACCGATAACTCTGCTATGCTCTATTTCGGTCGCTATTTCGGTCGCAGTATCAACTATAACCGGTGCTTCATGTAGATCCTACAATCGGTCGCCATTTCAGTCCCAAACAGCAACCAACAAATTCGGTCACTATTTTAGGTCGCTAAATAACCTTTTTTGTAGTGAATGATATTACAAGGCTACTTCAAAATCATTTTGTTTGTAGGAAATCTGATAACACTTTTCTTTATCCCGTGGATATACTTACCATGTAATTTATTTTGTCAAAGGAGAATTATGATACTATTAAATAGAATAAGTGACCATTGAGATTTCATAAAGATAATTAGAAAGAGTAGAAGTTGTATTTGGATATAAATTAAATATTAAATATTTGAGCAGAAGTTTGTCCTTAAATATTAAATATTCATTTTTATATATTATTATAATAAATTTAATTGATCATATCATTTCATATTTTTTTCTTATCGATATAGAATTATGTAATATTCTCCATAAATTCCTCTCTTATGTGTCATATTTAGAGGTGGGTATTTGGACTCGGGTCCGCGGACAGTCCGTTAAACCCGCAGTCCGCGCGGACTTGGACATCCTAAAATGTGAGTCCAAAAAAATGCGGGCTTTTTGAGTCCGGTCCGTTTAGCCCGCGGGCTTAACGGACTCGGTCCGCGGATTCGCGGACCCGGTCTGTTTAAAAAAAAAAAAAAAGGCCTGCTGGGCCAAAAAAACTAGCCCATCTTGCTGTTTTTGATGTTTGCTCCTTGGTGCTGGGCGCTGGATCCTGGCGCTGGGCGTACCTGCACAAAATAAATTCTCGCGAGGCGAGATAAATTTCGCGACGCGAAAGTGTAAAGTCCGCGGACTATGCGGACTGGACTTGGACTCTATTTTTCAGAGTCCATTTTAAATGCGGACTATAAAGTCCGGTCCGTTTAAATGCGGACTTATGCGGACCGGACTTAAACGGACCGGACTAGTCCGTTTACCCACCTCTAGTCATATTCTAAAGCATTCCCTCCAAGAAAAGTTTGATGTTTCGCAACCTCATGCATTTGACGTCAACAATTATTGTTTGTAATTAGTCTACCATTTTTTTAAGGGGGGGGTTTTGATTTATTTATTGTATTTATGAAATGTTTTAATTTACTTGCTTGAATTTGATGCTATGTTTTAATCTCTAATTTAAAAATATGAGAATAATCAATGTAATAATAGTATACGAGCATCTAATATTTTTTTGATGAAGTATATGAGCATCTAATCAAATCTAAATATTAAAGTAAATATTACCGGTTTGGAAATAAATATAAATTATCAATGCAAATATTTTTTTAAAATCAAAACCAATACATATGGGTAATTGTTAATTTACAGTGGGAAAAGATGAGAAATAAATCAAATGAATTTTCAATATATAAGGAAAAAATGTGATAGACAAATATAAATTTCTAAAAATAGTTAAATAATTTATAGCCCAGGGAAAATAGAAGAAACAAATCAAATAAACTTTCAAGAGAAAAAATGATATATAGATAAATATTTTTTTTAAAGTGATTAACTTTCATGGGGAAAGAGGAGAAATAAATCAAAATATTTCATTGGATAAGATTTTTCGTTCATATGATAGATAAACATCTTTTTTTCGAATAATAACAATTTTCCTTTATTTTTTTCTTCACATGCAAACAGTTTTTTATATCTATCTTTTTATATTGCATAAATTTTTGTGATATTCCATATGAACCTCACGGATAATTGACTAAAGTACATATTTACAAGATAACATGCGATCAATGATTAAGACAAAATATTTTTTAAACACTTTTTGATATATAATTTCTCAAAAAAAATAACATGATATCATAAATTATTATTTTTTATAAAATCCTAAAAAAAATATTTATCCCGTGTTAATCATACTCTAGTATTTAAATAAAGGTAACTAACCCGTGGAAAGGACTATAGTCAACGGGAAAATTAATCAATAAACGTGTGGAAGGGACTAATGTGCATGCAAAGAATTGACGAAGACGGCGGGACCGCGGGAGCAGAATGTTAGGTTTAATTAATTAAATCGACTAAGTAAGAGAGATTGCGTGCTTTCTGGATTCAATAATCACAAACTCATAAAAATAGTTGGATTAACATTACCCTCAAATTTGTTGTACAAAAAATACTTCTAATAATAAAATATTTAAATATATATAGATCAGTTATAATAAATATAGCTAAATATGTAGAACCAAGCAAGCAGAGTCCTTTGCCTGATGAAAGAAGACGTCAGTCCTTTATTCATCCTGATCTCTCTTCTCTCAAGTGTCTCATTTCCTTCATGTGATAACCCTTCATTTTTTTTTTTTTAATTTCAGTACTGCCAATGTTGAACATTACAAATCACACAGTGATACGTTTAATGTAATCCCAATCCTCATTGCATTAACGACAGACACTAGAGGACATGAAATTTGATGAATAATTAAACAGAGCAATTATAGCATTTGCTTCTATCCAAGTCACCAGCGTATGAATTGGTATCAACCATAAAAGTCTTTTTTTTATACATAATGGATCATAAAAGTCTTTATGTACAGTTTGAGTGACTATGACAAATGATGTCATGACTATTCCTTTTTCTATGTTTCAAATTCTTTATGCTAACCTAATTCTTTGGAATGACTTTTCTATTAAGAACTTTTCCTCTCATTTTTTGTCTTCATAATCTGACTTGTTGACTCGATTGCCCCCTCGCATTAAAGTCGTAGTCTAGTCTTGGTCCCATTATTAATTCACTGCCGGTCTTGTCAAGGATTTTGATGAGGAAAAATTTAACTCTTCTCACTAAATAAAAACAAATAAAAAACAAATTTCATAATTTTTTATAATAAAAATTACCTAACTTTTATCTTTTATGAAATAATTAAAATTTCCATCTATAATTAATTTAGTTATATTTAAATTTTAAATTCAGTCTTCAGTTTGAATTAGATGTAACCCATACTGAAAATCTGATGCTTGAACCCATGTTTTTTTTTTAATAAGTAAAAGTAATTTGTTGAAATGATCATCTAGCTTTAGCATCATAATACCCCTACTTTCTAGAAAGGATTGGAGAATGCCCATACAATCATGTGTTGGAATTGTTTCAACTTTACACATATTTCCTTATATTTTGCCTACCTAAATTACTTTCCTGATAATATAAGCTCTTCAAAACAATCAAATAAATTAAGTACAGCCTCTCAAGTCTCAGCAACTCCCCCGTTGTTGGACTGATCCTCATAGCACAGCAAATTATAGTATGGTTTAGCCGATTACAAGGCTCCTGACCTCGATTGGGACGTCCAACTTGTTCACTTCACACCATGTGTGAGGGCAACTTCTGTACAAATTACATGCATGGAAAAATATGGTGCTAATGGAGAGGAAGCTTTCAAGCACTGGTCCACCCCACCTACTGGTTTGAACCCGAGCCCGCTTGCTAATTAATGCTATGGGAAATTGGGAGTGCCTTTCCTTTGTTTTTAGTTTTTTTTTCCAATTAACAAATATATATATATATATATATATATATATATATATATATATATAAGTATGATTGTTTTTCAATGGATTTGATAATAGTAACTATTAATTAGCAGAATAGAAAATACAGCCTAGATATAATGTTTAATAAAATTATAATATTCTATATAAAAGAATTATAACATACTAATATATAATAAGTAAATGTTGTACATATAATTATATAAATGACTTGACACATCACATCTGGTCAAATCTTTCGCCCACACTCATTGTGGCTTGGGTTCGATTATCAGATTTTAATTTCCTGGAAGACGATATATAAATTTCATTATAAATTCTCTTTGTGGTTGATGGTCTTTCTTAGCCTTGCCAAGGATGTACTTTCTCCTAATCTAAACTCTTTTTTGTACCAAAAGAATTTTTTTAAAAAAAAAAATCAAAACTTAGCTTACATAATTAAATATTTTTTTAACAACGTTCAATTCTAACTTAATTTTTAAATAAATTAAACCTTTATAACCTAAAAATAGACTAGATGATAAGTCCTTAATAATATGTGACACCCAACTACCCCGCTTGTAATAAAGCATTAAAGATAAATATAAAGCATAAAACATACGTCCTTTAATAAAAAGGTTTATGGGTAGAAAGGTCCCACATAAACTAGTTCACAACGCTGAAATTCAAACATGTTTAAATCAATTAAAACGTAACAAAGATAAGCAACATAACCCAACCCCGATGTCACATACAGAGCTGGTATAACCGTTCCGAAATAAAATCCTCGGAATACAACTGAAACTAACAAACTAACTGAAAGAGAAAAACCCTAACTATGAGTGGTGACTCCTCAGAGTCACTCCTCTCCTGACTGCTCGCCATTCTCTGCAAGGTGCCGATCAGGCCAAACAAACAACGGGGGAGTAAGAATCATATAAACATATACGGCGTGGAGACTGGAAGCAAGGTAAACAAACAAGCATGGCAACAACATAAGCATACATCAACATATACATATAACAACATACAACATCATCATATCAACTAAGTATGGTATGCGGTGCAATGCAACACTACTCCACTACTCCATTATGCATGTGGATCCAAACTAACTCAGGATGAACGACTTTGGAGTTACATATCCATATTGGCCATAAAAGCATCAACACCGGCAGTTCACCAAACCTTGGGTGAACCCTATGGATAGCCAACACATCAAACCATGGATGCCTCATCACGGGGGGCCGCGGTCACCAAACCACCGGGTGACCTACCGTGGATGGCCAGATCACCCTACTCTCGGATGATCTCCCCTATGTCGAATCTCCCCCTCAACCATCAACTCCAATGCTCTATGCATGGCAAACAACAAACAATCCCAACCACCTCCTTGCCCAAGCCAAAAAGCTCACAGGACTTCAACATCAACTCAATGTACTTGGGCCAATAAGCACCCAAGACTTCAATATCAACAACACCTTAGACCCAAACCACATGGTCAAGGTTCCCTTAGCCAAAAAGCACCAAGGTACAACTCATCAACGTGCGGTACCCTAACGGGTATCGACTTAATCATCTCAACATCTTTAATTATCTTTGTTAATCATTAACCAAGTTGTCTAACCTTTATCTTTGATTAGTTATGTCAACTGGTCATTATTGGGGAAGATTATGGTTAGAAACCCCCTTTAAGTCTTTTAATTCCATCTCTGTCTGATAGTGGAGCACGGGCGTGCTCGTCCCCTACACGGCCGTGCTGGTCACATAAGTGAAGCACGATCGTGCTTCCATTCATGCAAGGTCGTGCTCAGCAGCACGACCGTGCTTCCTCTGCTGCATGGTCGTGATTAATGCGCGACCATTTTCCAGAATTCAAACTGGGAGCACAGTCGTGCTCCCTGTTCAGTACGACCGTGCTCAATGCACGACAGTACTGTTCTGGGCAGAATTCTAACTTAGGTTTTTAGCCAATTATTCTAGGGATTAAGTTCATTAATCCTAAGTCTTCTTTACAACATAAATTCCAGATGATAACTCATCATCATCAACTCAACATTATTATCACCGTCATGGCATCAACCAATCAATCAACATGATCAATAACATCATCCAACAATCATACTCATCATCATGTTCATAACAACAATAACGACATAAACATAAATCAATTATTATGAACATAGGCACATACATCATATATCAAAACAACCAATAATCAGGTTATCACAATTAAACAAACAGATATATAGGCATACAAACAGACAACCTCGGGGTTATGGGAACCCCTTACCTTATGCTACCCCCACTGCCTAATGAATGCACTACCCTTCTCCCCATACCTGGATTGAAGGTAGCTCTAAACGCAAAGCCAACAATGAACATATCCCGTATCCACTAGCGGCTTATTCCGGTACTAAGCCTTGGTCAACCAAAACATAAACCAATCAGTTTCCAAATCAGAACAAGAAAAGGAAACCTTAAAGGGAAGGGACCTTACCTATATATCAAACACAGATGAACACAAGCTCCCTACACAAATCCCATACTCAGGAATCGCTCTGAATATGATGGAAATAGGGAACGTAGCAGTGACATCCGAAATAGGTCAACAGCCACCAAAAGTAGGGTTGAAAAGTACAACCCTCGGGTTCTGTGCTTAAAATATATAGGCTGCACCTGAGCACGGTCGTGCTCAACTTAACGTCACAAAGACGCGGTCAACACATTGAGCACGGGCGTGCTCAATGTTGAGCACGGTCGTGCTCAACTTTAAAACTGAAACACGCTTCAGCCTTTAAGCACGGGCGTGTTCAACCACCAGAAAGGGACTTTTGAGCCAAAATCTCCACTAAGCCATTAATTGACCAAACAACTTACCCAAAAGCACTTAAACGAAAAAGCAGGGTGTTACATAAGGCACGTGTGTTCTAGATTTTTGATAAAATTGATTTTAAGAAAATTTACTTGTGTTCAGTAATTTTTAAAAGCTTTGTAAAAAACAAAAGTAATTTTTAAAAGGGAGTATTGAAAGATTGATTTAATTTGTATGATAAAATAAAATTATTTTTAAAATGTAAATATAAAGAATTTTGTGAGTTATTCGTTTCAACCAAACAAGATTTTCACATTTTAAAAGTGATTATTTTGCAAGCAAACGGTTAATTTTGATCCGTATTTACAACGCAATGAAGCAGTATGTCTTGTATTTTGATTTAAGAGCATGACTGTTATATGGTTTGACCATTCCTACCAAGCTCAAATTATTTTCAATTTCTAAACATTAGAAAGAAAATTAAATTTTTAAATGAAACTATTCCTCATTTTCTAATATCATCCCAAACACACTCCGACAAAATATCCTACAATGTCTTATGTCCACACACACGCACACTACTCAAACCATATAAATGCTTATGGTGGGTGGTAATCCCTTCTCATCATCATAGTATCTTGCATAATCATATGGATTCCCTTCCCTCCCTTATAGAATTCATTTTGCTTTTGTTACTATGTCCAATCATGTTCAACTCCATCAGCTGCAATTATACCAAGGTTCACTGCAACGAGAAAGACATGAACACACTCCTAAACTTTAAGCAAGGAGTCATTGATCCCTCGGGCTTGCTATCCTCGTGGTTCACAGAACATAATTGTTGTGAATGGACAGGAGTTGAGTGTGACAACATAACAAGCAGAGTTACAGAGCTCAATCTTCCTTGTCATACAATTCCCTCTGCTATTAGTGAAAGAGACGACAAATCAAAGTGTCTTACAGGTGAACTCGACCTATCTTTGCTTGAACTTGAATTTTTAAGCTACTTGAATTTGAGCAACAA
This sequence comes from Sophora flavescens, assembly GCA_030762895.1. NCBI lineage: Eukaryota > Viridiplantae > Streptophyta > Magnoliopsida > Fabales > Fabaceae > Sophora > Sophora flavescens. The sequence continues at coordinate 158,731,766 of CM061067.1, read as the reverse complement.
TGACTTCAAGGCTCTCCAATATAATTCTGTTGGCAATCATAAGTGTAATAACATGTCATCAAGAGTCTCACCTACCCACGAGTGTGTAAAATCCTCCAACCTTCATTATCTTGATTTGTCATATAATTATGATATGCTCATTCATAAACTCTACTGGGTTTCCAATCTGTCCTCTTTAGAATATCTCAACCTCGATGGTATTGATCTTCACAAGGAAACCGATTGGCTTCCTTCGGTGGTCAAACTCCCTTCACTTAAAGGGTTATACTTGGCGAGTTGTCAACTTCAAAACATCTACCCTTTTCTCCAGTATGCCAATTTTACTTCACTTCAAGTACTCAATCTTTTTGATAATGATTTTGGGAAGAAGTTGCCTAGTTGGTTGTTCAATCTTAGTTGTGGCATCTCTTATATTAACCTTCGTCAAAATAATATACACGGCCAACTACCTAAAACACTGCCGAATCTTCGAAGCATTAAATTCTTGTCTTTGTCTCGCAATTATCTCGATGGGCCCATCCCAAATTGGCTAGGCCAACTTGAACTTCTACAAAAACTTTATCTTTCTGGGAATTCATTTACTGGTCCAATTCCTCCAAGTTTGGGAAATCTATCATCTTTGATTGTATTGAATCTCGACGAAAATAAATTAAATGGAAGTCTTCCAGAAAATCTTGGGCAACTCTCTAACTTGAGGTTCTTGGGAGTTGAAGGAAATCCCTTGACAGGAATTGTCTCTCAGACAATTTTTTTGTCCCTCTCAAATTTAAAGAAACTTCATCTGAGCTCACCAGCCTTTATCTTTGATTTTGATCCAAAATGGGTCCCTCCATTTCAACTCGATGATATTATTTTGGGATATATAGATCCTAAACTTCCTTTGTGGCTATTTACACAGTCTTCTCTGGAAGCTCTAACCATTTTAGACTCAAGTCTTTCATTTGAGCCTCATGATAAGTTTTGGAACTTTGCTCAACTTAAATTTTTGTATTTATTCCGAAACACCATTGATGCAGATATGTCAGCTGTGTTGCTTACCTCTAAAGTCAATTTGTTGGTTTTAAATAATTTTAGAGGCGGCTTGCCTCGAATATCACCAAATGTGACTCTTTTGGATTTGACAAATAACTCTTTTTCTGGATCAATTTCTCCTCTCTTGTGCCACAAAATGAAAGAAAGAAGCAATTTAGAGTTTTTGGACTTGTCTTACAATAATTTATCCGGAGGACTTACTGATTGTTGGGTGCACCTAAAATCATTGCTTTATGTTAACTTGGGACACAATAACCTCACGGGAAAAATTCCTCAATCAATGAGCTTGTTGTCAAATCTAATTTCATTGAATCTGAATAAGAATAAGTTGTTTGGAGAAGTGCCTCTATCACTGAAAAATTGTCAAAACCTTTGGATCCTTGATCTTAGTGGAAATAAATTTTCTGGAGGTATACCATACTGGATAGGAAAGGATGTGAAAGCTCTCCAACTGAGATCCAACGAATTCAGTGGTAATATCCCCCCACAGATATGTCAACTTAATTCTCTTCAGGTGTTGGATTTTTCAAACAATAGGTTATTTGGACCAATACCCAACTGCTTGCATAACATCACATCTATGGTCGCAAATTATTATGCTTCTTTTGTTAAGTTCTCCATCAACATTTATGGTCTAGGAATATTTCATTATGGTAGTGGTCTTGTGTTGCTTATAAAAGGCAATGAATTAGAACATGTCAATTGTATGTACGTTGTTGATCTTTCAAGTAACAATTTGTCTGGAACAATGCCTTCAGAGATATACAGTCTCACTGGATTACAATCCTTGAATTTGTCCCATAATCAATTACTGGGAATGATACCACAAGAAATTGGCAACTTGACTCAGTTGGAATCCATTGATCTCTCATCAAATCAACTTTCAGGAGAAATTCCTCAATCCATGTCTGCTTTGTCTTTTCTTGGTGTCTTGAACCTCTCATTCAACAATTTCATGGGCAAAATCCCATCAGGGACCCAACTTCAAGGTTTTACAAACCTTAGCTACATGGGCAACCCAAATCTATGTGGACCACCACTCACAAACAACTACCCACATGTTGAAAAACCCCACGATACAAAACCAATGGGAGAAGATGATGAATCTGAAGCAAATTGGTGGTCGTGGTTCTATATAGGAATGGGAATTGGATTTGCCATGGGATTTTGGGCAGTTTTTGGTGCGATTCTCTTCAATAGGAGATGCAGACATGCTTATTTCAGATTCCTTGATCGATTATATGTCGAGATGATCCTAAAGATGGATTAATCACGTAAGTGCAAACTGCAACAAGCTGACTCATGGAATGGGTACGTAAGTTCAAAAAACGTGCTTTATCTTTCTTTGTCGCTTCATATCCTTAACCTTAAGCATGAAATTTCACTCACTTGAATCATACCAGTGTTCACGAATCTAATATATTTTTATTATTATTATTATTATTATTATTATTATTATTATTATTATTATTATTATTCCTAAACCAAGGTTTTCCAAGTCAATATTTTAAATAAGTATTCGTGAATATCATCTTGGACTTCCTTAGAAAAATTAATCCTATTTGAATATTCAATTTTGGAAAAAAGTAACTAGTTACTTATGTACATAATTTGCAGGTCCTTGATGTACATGCATGCTCCGGCAATTGTCACTTTAGCAAAGGTTTATTAGAGGCCACAAGGTTGTGTTATAGACAATATATAAATAACAAACCTGGCTTGTTAGTTCAGGTTTTTCTTTATTTAGTAATTTGCAAACAGTTCTATTTCCTTGATTGGCTTTGTGTTATGATAGGATTGTATTGTTTCTATACACTTGATTGTTTAAAATATATTTGAAGATGCTTTTATTATTGTAAGAATATTTTATGATTGGACTTTCAATGATCTAAATATGGTTGAATGAATAGTGTGGTATTTTCTAAAACTCATGAATTTGTGATATTGTTATTAGTTAAGCAATCTTAGGGTGGAAATCACTTGTTTGTTGATTTTTGGTAAAATAATATGCTACATTCTGGCATAGAGAGCTAATGACCTAAAATCCATGATGTGGTGGTATACGTACATTTTGTAATTGTTTGATATCATGGAAAGATTAGGATGTCCACTACTCTTTACTAGCTATCTGATATGTGGGAGTTTCGAATACGAATACATACGTGTTACTTTTAGAATCCTTAAAAGGTATAATTGGTTCAGAAATCACTGCACCAGTGTTTTGTGAACTCTTGCATTTCAAGTAGAAAATTGAAAAATAGGCTAACATAGCATAGCTTATAGGAAATAAAAAAAAAATATGTAAAACTCCATAAAATAAGGACTATTTTTCACCTAAAGGGAAAAAGCTTTAACAAAAAATAAACAAAATATCTAATATTATCTTTTAAAATATTTTTTGAAAAATCTCAATTTCTAGTACATTTTCTATTAATGCTCTGTTTTTTCACTTGTAATGCCGATATGACAACAGATTCAACTTCAACCTACAGTTAACATAAATGATTCATTATATGATTAAAACTAGGTTAAAGTAATACTTTGGTCCCTATAAGTGATACGAATTCTCGATTTGGTCCTTATACATAAAAAATTATTAAAATGGTCCATATATGTACAAAAAGTCCCCATTTGATCCCTACCGTACAAAATTTTAGGGACTGATTTGATAATTTTTTACTCGTATAGGGACCAAACGGATAATGTATAGGGACCAAATGGGGACTTTTTATACGTATCATTTTAATAATTTTTTATGTATAAAAACCAAATCGAGAATTCATGTTACGTATAGGAACCAAAGTATTATTTTAACCTTAAAACTATTATTTGATCAATTACACAGTCATCAATGTCTTTTTTGATGTTTCTGAATGGTTACCTTAAGCATATTTAAAAAGAGAGAGGTCGTGGAAAGAAGCAAAACGCCACACAGGCTCGTTGTGAAAAGTAGTTGCGTTTTAAAAGCAAAAGAATATAGGGTGCTTGTATGGTGCACCACCTACATTTTATATCCAATATATCACCTATGTAGTAAATTTTGGGCCAATCAAATTGTTACATAGATTGGTCAAAATTTCAAACTTTCTAGTTGAATTATACTGTAGTCAAACTATATGAATACAATATATTGTAGTATAATATATGTACTCTTTGTATTCGTAAATTTAACCCATATTAAAATAATGTTTTTTGATTAAAAAAACAGATTATATTGCAAAATATTATTGACAGCAATATTATTTTAATATGGGTTAAATTTGTGAATACAAAGAGTACATATATTATATTATAATATATTGTATTTATATAGTTTGACTACAGTATAATATAATTAGAAAGTTTGAAATTTCAACCAAACCCATATGGCAATTTGATTGATCCAAAATTTGTCACATATGGGTGGTGTAGTGAGTGGTGCATCTTAACCCAACCCAAGAATATAATGTATAGTTGTATACAATAAGCCAGCCATCTAATATAGCCTAGAATGCTTGCCAGTGTGTTTTTCTATCATATTAAGCTATTGACTTAGAATGTTTACGGTATACCATTTAACATCATATTTAATGAGGCTGGTTTGGATGCTGTGAAGATAATAGAAATGATAAAAGTGAGAGTTTGGTCTTGGTGTAAGGCATCAATAAAAAGGAACTGTTTCTCTTTCACAGATTGGTGCCTTAATCCGATGTATTGCTTGAAGATTATAACTTAGAAGATGGTATGGGTTACAGCCGGTTCGAAATGGAGGTTACATCTTCTCCCTTTATGATGCATGTTGAATTTTGCTGCTGTCCACTTTTATCAGTGTTGCTGGGATATACTTTTGGCTAATCTTTAAATAGGATAAATGGTACAGGTACTGATACATTGTGTCATTAGGAGTTTGGAGTTTAGTTTTTTTTGTGTACCTGGGTGAATTGCGTAGGGAATAGGTTGCTGTAAAAGCAGTACTGGTGGGTATGTCTGTCAGTAATGTATCAACAATTTTCCTATCTCTTTTGATTTCTTCTTGTATATGGGTTAGAGTACCCTTTGTGCTCTCCTTTAATATACACTGTTGCTTATCAAAAAAAAAAAGAACAAAGAAAACCCAAAAACAAAATTTTGAAGAAGAGCTGCAAAAGGTAGGATAGAATGAAGTATGAATAATATGACACTATTATAGTGCTCGTGCTTTAATGATGTCAAGGCTCATCTCACTAGGATCCGTTGCTTGCAACTCAACTTGAATGCCATCAAGTTCCCTCTTGAATCTGTCCTTGGTGCTAGCATACACCATTTTTGTCTCACCTTTGATGTATCTGGTGACCTAAAATGTGACAAACATGTAAACAAAGATAAATATATGAGAATGATCAGTTAATCTCTTTTATAATATATGACAATATTTTGTCCGAAGAAAGAAAATTACAAGCAGCTCCTTCCTAACCTGTGAGCTTCAAATTAGAAAATGATGAATCCCAGTGTGCAGAAAATTGTAAAATTCTCTTTCTCTTTTTCTTAACATCACACTTCATGTTTATGATGAAAACGAGATGATTCAGTTCCTAGAAAACATACATTTCTTTAAGAACCACACAAAACTGATTTTTTTTCAACTTAATGAATATATGCTCTTGGTTGGAGAACTTGTATCCAACCTATATGTTTCAGGATTTGGCTCCTCTAAGTAAGTTGAGATCTCAATATCTTTAAGTAATCAAAGGTGGATACAGTCTCGCTTTCTCACTTTTACACATTTCCTCACTCTAGAAGATCTTTATCCTATTTTTTTGACTTTAATCGAAGACTCGATTTACAGTATGTCCCTATGTTATTAATTAGATATAACACTATTTTAACACCTCTGTTTTCCCCACGCCTAGTAGAGTTGCAAAATCTAACATTCTTTTGTAGACTAAACATCCAATACTACAATATGTTATTAGCAATTTTACATATAGATAGAACAAATTATGATTTTACCATTCTTACATCAACTTAAGGAACATCAAATTACCATGCAATGAAGAAAATCTTGCTTTTCTGACAGTTCTCATCAGTAATGAAATCAAAATCAAAGACAGCATAACGACACTTATTAGGAGGCAGAGATGCAGTAAAGTCTTCATAGGTTTCTTCCGGGCTTCCTAGTTTCTCCAGCACCACTTCTTGATTCTCAATCTTAAACACAATAAAACGGTAGTTCCTTTTTGCCTTTAGCTCAAGGAACTTTAATTTACATTTGATAGTGTGATTTTACATCATGTTTTCTGTACACTTTTGCATGCATTTTGCATATAGATTAGGCATTCTTTATTTGATTTTAGTTAGTTTTTTCCCTTGGAACGGGTGAAGCGGTTTCTTGGTGTTGTTTTGCAGGAATTAAAGAAAAATGCTCAGAATTGGCCATGATAAAGAATGGATAAAGATAGAGCCTGAAAAGAGAAGAAATTGAGCCACGCAGAATTCTGAAGCTTCGCCTCGCGAGACTGAAGACCAGACAGAAACAGCAGAATGTCATCCTTTCTGGCTCGCCTCGCGAGTCACCATCTCGCCTCGCGATCCTGAAGGCTGACTGTGCCAGAAAATGCAACCAACTCTGTCTCGCCATGCGAACCATGTCTCGCCTCGCGAGCCTGAGAACCAGAAGCTATCACGCCCAGGCCATGATACTCATCACGGGCGTAATGAGAAGACTCTTCATGTCTCGCCTCGCGAATCACCATTCGCGTCACGAGAAGTGAAATTCAAACTGGGAGCCATTTAGTATTCGCCTCGCGAGCGCGCGCAGAACTGATTGGTATAAGTTGCTGTTTTAGGGCAGAAAGAGGGAGTTTTTGGTTTTTTTTTTTTTTAGGGTTTTGAGTAGAGAGACACTTGGAGGCTGCGGCTGAGGGAGGATTGCAACCCTAGAAGGGAGTTGTTGAGAGGGGCTGCTGTGACGACGGTGGAAACTCACATGGAGCTTCTTCTCTCCTCTTCTCCTATTTCTCTGCCACTACAACAGAAATGACTTTAGATAGTGTTTCTGGATGCCTTTTAATAGCATTTGTAACCGCTATCTATGCCACTGCTATTAAAAGTCGTTAGCAAAGATAGCATTTAAGAAATGCTATTAAAAGGCGACCTTAGATAGCGTTTCCGTGTATAAACGCTATCTAAAGTCTGCCTTTAGATAGCGTTTGTACACGGAACCGCTATCTAAAGTCTGCCTTTAGATAGCATTTGTTAATACAAATGCTATCTAAAGTCAGCCTTTAGATAGCGTTTGTACTCGGAACAGCTATCTAAAGTCTGACTTTAGATAGCATTTGTTAATACAAATGCTATCTAAAGTCAGCCTTTAGATAGCATTTGTTTTAACAAATGCTATCTAAAGTCAGCCTTTAGATAGCGTTTGTACTCGGAACCGCTATCTAAAGTCTAACTTTAGATAGCATTTGTTAAAAGAAACGCTATCTATTCCCTTTTTTTTTTTAGTTTACTTATTTCTTAACTTTACCTATTCCTGCATATTGTTTATAAAAAACAAAAGGTTTACACAAAGAAATAAAGCACAATCCATATGCATATATAACAAGCTACTTTGACAATTCATACTCATTGATAATATTAACAATGATCAATAAACTGAAATCATCATCATCATCCGTGCATTCTAAGCATTTGAAGATTCTACAGAACTTCTAGGGAAACTCTAATTGAAAGGAATAAAATTACAAGATGTAAATACAGATATTAATTTATAAGTATCTGTATATCTGAACTATTTTACAACCAAACAGTTTTATAATACAATTTCTCCTTATTTCATATCATTTAACCGATTTAACAATATTCTATGGTTATTCGTAGTGAAAGCGAGTTATTGGCGATGGCTCCAACATCATTGAGAAGGGAATCGGTTGACTCCGCCCGGTGTTTCTCCAAAACAGCCGCAAGACCCAAGTGATAAAATGTTGAAAATACCAAAAATGAAGATAGAAAAATAACAATTTATTTGGCCTTCCCTCAATAGTCATGGAAGATAAAGCGGATAGGATCGAATAGAAAGGAAGCAAAAGGGAGGGTGGCCTTACCGCCACAACCACCAATGTGCTTTCCTCCAATAAACACGTTAGGCGAGTCCTAAGCCCTGTCCCACTCAGCTAGTGCTAACTGGATATCACCCCATCAGCCTCTAAATGCATATTACTGAGCTATATGTAACAGAAGGCAAGGATTTATGATGCAAAGACTATCTCTTTAATTTCATAATAATTGATTTACCTGACATGAACCAAGGGAGGGGTTGTTTGAACCCTCATATGCTTTCCCTATCATCCTATTCTTCTATATATCATCTAAACCAAGCAATAAGGCTACCTATCTAACAAACCACTGTAAAGCTACTAAATTGCTTTTGTGTGCCTGTGTGTGTGTCTAAATTTCTCAGAACTTTCTATCTTGCAATGCACAGAAAGCAAAAATGAGGTCTTGTTGAACAGCACAGCCATGTAAGATGCAATTAGAGAAATCCAATGCAAGATAGAATTAAAAAACTTTATATTGCAAAAAAAAAAAGACATACACTGCCACATGCAGATTGAGGATTATTAATTTGCTCTGTAGTCAATCCTAACTTCAATACTTTCTCCTCCTCTTCAGCCCTCCCACAAGAGCAATTTTTGCAGGCTTTTCTTGTACTTCCAATTTCACAATCACCAACTGCACAAGCATGTTAGCTAATAGCCTAATATCACACAGAATACTGATCAATTGATGACAGAAACTAGAAGAGTACTCTTTACCGGGTGGCAGTTGGGGTTTCTTCAAATCTTCTTCACTCAAAAGACTATCTTCATCAATCAGATCTGAATCAACATCAAATTGCACTTTAGGTGAACTCTCTCTGCTTGAAACCCCAAATTAGCACATTATCACATAACCCCTCAATCCTTGATCATAACAGGGACATGCTTATGCACACAATCAATATTTCAAATACAAGTCTGAAGAGTTTCAATTGTGATGATTTAAGGTAAGAAAGATACAATCACCCAGAAAAATAAACATCTAAATTGAAAGCAAAAAGCCATTTCTTTTACATAATAACACTATCTTTCCTTAGAAAAGAGGAAAAACACATACATACATATAATCCAAAATCAATTGTGCAGAAGAACCACCTTAAAGAGAATTGACTTAGTAATAAATATACTATCCCTTACTCGCAGTAAAATCATATTGAGTGATCAGATCTTCCAGAAAAGTTAGAGAGTCACCAGGCAAAGAAGTAATTAGTACAAAACTTGCCATCTATAAAAAAAAACCAAAAGAAATATTTCGAATCAACTAAACCAACTACCGATATTAAATTCAATACTAAACAATGTAAATCATCATAAAACCATGAAAGTGGAGTTTTATTAGATCCAGAAAAGAAAAGAAAGTGGAGTTTTATTTAAGGCTTTCCAAGCATTATAAGTGATGCCAAGTTCTCAAGAAAAGTAAGGTCAGATCAGTTTAGAAACTTAAAGCCTTTTCCAGTAAATCGATCTCTCGGTCTGCCTAACAAATATTGCTTCACCAAAAGCTTGAATTCATGGCTTAAAAAGTATTAGAGAGAGAGAGAGATTGTAATTGCTCTAACGTTTCCCTTTCAGCAATTTCTGTAGAGGAAGTGATTAATTGTAACAATTAAGATCATGGCTATCCTGGTAATGAGATCTTCATTCTATTATCATAGATATAATTCTCTAAAACTGTGGAAGCCATCAAATTGTGTCGTTTATGCAAGAATTTCCCTTACAAAAACAAGCCAAAACATACTGAATATGTCAGTTTAGTTCCAAAAGAAAATGATAATATTTAGACATTGACCAGGACTATATAACATTGTTAAAGCACATGTACCTGACAATAATACTTAGTGCACCAAGGGGCTCTAGTAGATAAGTGTAACCGCAAACTCCTACAAATTTCACATATATACTATACCCATGAGGTCAAAAGGAATTAAATCTAATAGAAATTAGAGAGTAATTTTATGAATGGATTTTAGAATTGAAAATTTCAAAATGTAATCATCCAAGTACATCATCACATATAAAGATGAAGAAGAGGTGCACCTACCTGCACGAGTGTCGTGTTGGCAAGAAAGACGCTTAAGACCCTTCTTCTTCAAGATGAAATTGGCTCCTATGAATGGACCCCAATAGAAGAATGGACCTAAAAGAATATGGCCAGCCATTAAATCTACCACGCAGGACATCTTGACTCCATAACCCTGAATATACCACTATTGACAATAGAAATGTTCACAAAGAAAGAGCATAACTTTGAGCCTTTTCTATCAAGGAGTTGCTACGGTACCCATAAGGGAATCTTACCCGAGGTGAGGTATCTAATATTTTTTAATTGTCAGTTTTCCCATAAATGTTTGAAAAAAAACTCATTAAATATAATCAACAAGCAATAAACCTTTGACAAAGATACATCCATAACATCCATGAGCACAACGCAATAATCACTTCATTAAAATTCCTTCAATATATCAATGAACCAAAAATGTCGACCGGACAATATCAAAAGGAAGCAATTTACACACAAAATTGAAGTCAAAAAGCTGTGAACAAAATGAAACAAAATGACATGAAAGTTATGTCTCATAATCGGGGATGTGATGCAACGACAATATCAAGCAAGCATAAGATCATTGTCACAAGACTTTTTCTCGCACAATAGGATGGAGGCAATTTCACTATCACATGCATTTAGAGGCATATTTTAAAGCATCTTCATTCAAGTGGAACGAAAACTGGATCATAAAAACCAAGGTCAACAGACAAAACTGAATAGAGTCATAACATTGCAAGCACATTCATTGCCAAAATTGTGTGAAAGTAAACTATTACCAGCCAGCAAACCACAAAGAACAAAAACACAAAGACATAAAAGCATTAGCAATTATATTGGTTGTGACCAAGAATCGCAAGAACAACATGTGTAACATTTTATTCATACCAGAAAATACATACACCTCATGAAAAACATGATTATAATTCCCATAAAACAAAAGTTAAGTCAGAAATGTGCTTGAGTATTACAACTCAAATCCCTCTGAAAATACAGATGGCTCGCCCTAATTACAAAACCCCTTTTACAAAATTGTATCAAGACAATCTCTCTCATCTCTGCATTTTCGTCCCCCTCCCTCTATCTCTCTCCCTCTGTTTCTTTTTGAGTCAGTTTCCTCTCTTCTGTCTGCCCCCGCTTTTTTTGTGGTGGCTCTAGTGAATTCAACCCTAATTAGCTTAACTAACATCCCACACCCTTTACTATTTAGGTCTAGTGGTGGCTCTAGTGCTTGAACCTAGTAGCTTAGCTTAACTAACAATGTTCACCTTCAACATAACTTATAGCTAACAAGGTGATTGAACATAAGCAAAAACAGAGAATGAGAAATCACGACTTACGAAAAAACAGGGCCAGTGTATTGGGAAGGAACAAGGAGGTAGCCATCGTCTTGGAGCTTAGGTCTCATGGAAACAGAGTGAATCCCCAAAGCATCCTCGTACAAGCCACATAGGAAGATCAAGGATTCGTTCTGCCCAGGTTTGGAGACATCGACGTGAATGAAGAGCTGGTGAATGGCACCGTCTTCTTCATCGCCGTCGCTGGCCAAACGCATGACGTAGATGCTCACTTCTTCGTCTTCATAGCTGCGCTTCAGGACGGGACCGTTGGAATCGAGCGCGCCCTTCATGATGGTGAATGAAGATGGAGGACCTACTTTCTGTGAAGCAGAGTGAAAACAAAAATTGAACCCACCGCCAGCATCAAACCCTTCGAGTGGGGACGCAGAGATAGGAGACAATAGCGGCAACCCTAGACTTGGTATTTCTCTGCGAAGGATCAAACGCGCGCGGGTAAATCAGCAAACACCTAAGATAGAGTTTCTAATTTTAAACGCTATCTAAAGTTCATTTTATTTTATTTATTTATTGCAAATTAGAAAAGATAGCGTTTCCGTGTGGAACCGCTATCTTAGGTGGTTAGTTAAGATAGCGCTTCCTAAAGGAAGCGCTATCTTTTCCTGCAGCTTGACTTTTAATAGTGGTTCCTTAAGGAAACGCTATCTTAGGTATCACCTAAGATAGCGTTTCCTTAAGGAACGATACCTAAGATAGCGTTTCCTTAAGGAACCGCTATTAAAAGTCCCCCCATTGCCTTCATATTAGTGTTTATTTTTCTGTGCTTAATGCTTGTTGTGGCTAGCACCCCCATGACTTGATTAGTGTTTTAATATGCAATTGGGAAATTCGTATTAGAACCAGAATTGAAATTAATCACCTAGTAAACCTTGCATTCTAGGAATAGAGTTTGGTTTATTAGTAATCGCGTAATCCCTAATCCTAATGCAAATTCATTAATCTAGGCCACCTAATGAATTAGGGTCTATTAGTGGATTTAGGCTCTTGTCATTCGAGGAATCGGGGCTTGAGTAGTTTAGTGGATTGATTTTAATATTTGAAGCATGAATGAGAGGTATCTAGTCCTGGTATTGCATGAGATAGAGGTTTGGTGAAGTCTAGTCCCAACATATCCTTTTCGCACTCCAAGTGTTCGATAAAAATACAAAAAGATTTTATTCCTTTTGTTTTGTTTGTTTTGATTTCTCTTGATTCATATTTTAGTCTAGATAGTTGCCGAAATTGTGAATTGGTAGTTGACAACCGATCCCTGTACGTGGATACGATAACCGGTCTCACCATCGTATTACTTGTACGACTGGGTATACTTGCCTATATTTCGGTCCAACAACATTCATCACTAACAGCCATTCCAGATTCGGCATTGGCCTAACTCAATACATTTTTTGAAAAAACAAAAGAAACACATAAGGATACACATTCTTTGTAATGCAATATGATGTCAGTATAAGAGAACAAGGTTACGAAATGAGGCACCATTGCCACTTGCTAGAAAACATAAAAAAAAGTATATAATAAAGATAAATCTATTATAATTTATATAATTAAACTATTATATCATAATTCTTATTTATTTAATTATTAGAATGAATGTAGAAAACGTTATTAATATAAATAATAAATTATCAAAAAATAATAAGAAATTACAATATATGTATATATTAAATAATAAATAATTATTTACAATTCTACATTAAATGTTCTATTGAAGTCCAACAGTGCAAAAGAGATGTACATTAAACAAAAATTTGAGAAAAACACTCTTGTCCTGTTGAGATGAAACTACTAGAAGCATTTCATGTTAACCCAAGGAGGTCGTCCCCCAGAGCCGGACAAACCTTAGCTACAATTTTCAAGTGATTTGGGATACTATTTTACAACAAATATAAAATATGTGCAACAACTTTATATATATTATGTTTTTTATAAGGTATTAATGCATATTATGTTCTTACTTAAAAATAACATCAGAAACATTAAAAAAAATGTACCTAAGTTTTGTGAATGTCAAAATGTTCATATCTTAAATGTACTTAATTTTTTAGGTATGCGTTCCAAAAAGACTAAATTTGCACCTTCTTTTAAAATTTTACTATATAGCACAACTGCCTAAAACTTACTAGTTTTGCACCAATTAATCCAAACTTCCAAAGAACCAACGTGTTTACCAAAACTCTATAGAAGTGAAGTCCCCAGTACAAATTACTGTTCACCATGAAAGTGGATGTTCGATATGATTTTCATATTGCTCTATTCACCAGTCATTTCGTTATTCAGTATTATTTTTCAGAATTTCCCAATCCATTATGAAGCTGAGAGACATTGAATAACCTGTTGAAAATTTGAGGTGGCGAGTAATAGAGACAGAGAAAACGTACCATGTTGTCGTTGAAGACCAAGAAAGAGAAAGCCTGAGGAGAAATGAGAAAGAAATCAATTGAGTAAAAGAAATAAGAGCCTAGAGAGAAAAACGGAGAGCAAGAGAATTTTGAGGTACATAACAAAGCTGATAGTGTACACGGAGGTAGCCACGTACTTTTTTCCGTACAAGAATGTACCCTGTTTTTACCCCTGGATTGCATGTGCTAAACATTGTTGAAATTTTGTAAGCAAAAAGTATATAGAAAGGAGTACAACGGGAACTCGAGTTGAAAATTTTTCATTAAACATATATCAACGTTTCCGTATACCACTTTATACTTTACTTGTTCTGATAAAAAGAAAGGGGGGGGTAAGTATTAAGAAGTGCGTTTATCTTTTTTTTTTCCTATTAAAAAAGGGTATAGTGTAACATGGGTTTAATAAAAGTGATATATAAAAATAGGGACTCAACATTGCGGTAACATTTTGATATATACTGATATATAAAATGTAGTTTGCATACAGCTGCTTCACCTTCCCCCGTCCTCCCCAATACGAGTGAGTCCTTGCTCCTTGAAACCTATAAAAAGTTTCTAAATATTCTCATAAGTCATTTTAGTGATTAATTTGATTTTCATTTTATGATGTCATAGTAATGTAATTTATTGTGTTTTAATATGGTGAGAAAATACAGGTGTGGGAGTCGTGAGACTATTTACACTTCAGATTTTGTCTACTGACCTTCCCTTTTAATTGTTTTAAATATTGATTATCTAAAATAAACTTCGTTATTTTTATATTCATAATAATTAAAACTCTACTACTTAGTATCTTTAACTATTTATAAAATTGGATAAAAAGTATTAATTTAATTTGTTGATTAAAATCTGATCATACAAAAACATCTTATTATATTTTATAAATTTAACATATACTTATTTCATTATTTTATTTTATTTTATTTTATAAATAATTAAAATATAGAATGTATATCTACAGCATTGGTAAGACATCCATTTCTCAATTCCATTAACTTACAACATAGTAACCTCTATTATTGTATAGGACCTAAAGATTTACGAAAACTTTCCGTAAAATAAAAAACAAAAACTACTCCCCATGCTTTTGATTCATAATACAGTATAAAAACTTAACAAATGGGATAAATATTTTTCATATAATATAAAAGCACTAATATGATTTTAGAAATAAATTATGAAGGAAGTATTCTTGGTGGAGGCACAAACTTTGTTACATGGGCACAATCCTTGTGAATCAGAAAATGATATTTGGAGGTGGAAACTTGATCCCTCAGGTACTTTCTCTGTTAAATAAGCTTATTCAAATATCATATCTAGAGTTGATGGGTTTGCTTTGAATCAGAATTTATCTAGAGCTATTAAGGTTGTTTGGGAGACTTCCATCCCCTCCAAGGTGGCGGTTTTTGTATGGAGGCTATTTTTAGATAGGCTGCCGACTAGGGATGCTCTTCTTAAAAGAGGCATTATTGCGGAAAATCATAACACTTGTTGCGTTTTTTGTTTTGTCGATGCTGAATCTGTTAGTCATGCTCTTTTCTCTTGCCCCTTTGCTTATAAAGTGTGGAGCTCAGTTTTTGATTGGATTGGTTTGTCTAGGGTTTGGTATTATGAGGTAATTGAAAATTTTGTGCAGCGTTGTCTTCCTTGCAGAGGTAGGCGGGGTAAGAAGGTCAAATATATTATCTGGTGTGTGATGGTATGGTGTTTATGGCTATTACGTAACAGAATCATTTTCGGTGATGGCGTGGCTGACCATTCTGATGCTACATCTAATATAAAACTAGTTTCTTGGGGCTGGTTTTTGGCTAAGGAAGGTAGAAATTCAAAGTTGAAATTTTCTGATTGGTGTATGAATCCGTGGGATGTTTTGAACATTTGCTGTAAACATTTGGTACTGTATTCGATTAGAGTACTTCTTGTACTACATATTCAATAAAATTTTGCTTATAAAAAAAAAGAGTAAATAATTAAATCTAAATAATAATAAAAATTTAACTCGTCAAAAACATAAATCGATAGAGGACATTTTAGATAGCAGTTATGATATTCTAACACCAATTTTTGATACCAACATGGACACCTTGGTTGATTATATACAATTTTTTGGTTAATTCAGTTCATTATATGATTAATGGGTCATTTGAAACTTATTTTTCATAACCGTTTAAATATTTGGTTAAACACATGCAAATATCTGATTAACCAAATATTTGCACGTGATTATCCATATAATGAATTGAATTAACCAAATATTTATACCGATTAACCAATGTCAAAAGTTGGTGTCAACTTTTGGTGTTCAAATATCTTTTTTGTTTAGATAAATGTAGTCTGAAGTAACTAAAAGTGTGAATAAGCAAAATGGGGTGCCAATGGCCAATAGCCAATAGCCTCACCTGATACAGAGATCAGCCTACATTAGGATTAATCAAATTGGAAAAATATAGGCAAAAAGCAATCTGAAAATTAAAAGTAAAATTTCAATTATTGAGGATGTGGCATTGGGCTTCTAATCTAGTAACTCCCCAAGCCTGTCCACCATATAAAGATATTTAGAAGAAAAAAAATCATAAAATCTTATATGGAAAGCTGTCCCTAATTTTAAATGACTCAAAAAATGTACTAAATAAAACTTCCAAACCCAAAAGGTGTGAAAGATTATTACCGTTTCTGTTACATAAATACGGGATTTGATCTGCAAAATCGGGAAACAATGCCTACCAGACATCCTACATTATCAATTAATCATCAAACCACAAGGTTAAGTTACCGAGGTCCACAGCTATACATGCAATTTTGCATGTTATCCCTGCTCACATGGTTGAGTTCAGCAACGAGCTTTACTTCAGTTTCCACTGCTGCAGCAAATGATGGAACATTAGTCAGACATGATAATTATGAGCACCCTTCCTTAACATCAACAGAATGCTTAGCAAGATAGATCAGAAGATAGTAATGCAGAAGGCACCCAAATAAGAAAATTGTAAGTCACTCAGGATTAAAGACAAGTGACACCATAAATCATTTGTAAGAAATTTACAACAAAAGCACATAAAAGAATTATTTTCCATTTCTGCACAAGAGAGGGACTACTTCCTGAGAAAAAAAAACTTACACCCCACGTTTGAACATGAGCCCAAAGTACAACATTTAACCTCAAACATCAATCTACAACAACCAGGAACACTAGCACAAACAGACATAAGTATTATACCACAATCAAGGCAGCTGTATTATCCATTTCTACCACACTAAAGCCCATGATTAAATTTCCCCACCTAAAATTCTATAATTGAAGAATAGGTTCTTAATAAAATCCGCCTAGAAGCTTGTTTTATGCAAACGATGCAATATACATCCCATGTTGAAGGCTCAAGCACAAACTATTTGCCTAACAGCAAAAACCAAGTGGAAACAGCATACAACATTCCAAAGTATTTCTACTTTAGGAGCAGGCGCAGTATCTCCTAGCTAAAAAATGAACCACTAATAACCAAACATGGCGTGTGCGTCCATGCTCCTAGGGATCAGTTTGGTTTAGGGGTGAAAATGGTGGTTAGAAAACATGGATAAGTTTTATACATTATTAGTAAATTTGTTATTGCATTCAAAAAAGTATTCAAAACTATCTTGTTTGAAGAATTTTATCTCTACACCATAAGTTTTATACCTTTGACTGCAAATGCAGACTGGATGTAATTGCAGCTCAACAGCCACGAGACAGGGATTAGAGGCAGTGAAATGTTCAAAGAACTACATCGACATGGATGATTAAAATAATATTCAAATCAAAAGGGAATACAATTGTAAGAAAAGATTAGACTTGGCTTAAAAGGGAGATGCTGTGAGGACTGAGGATAAAGAAACAAAAGTATCCATATTTTTCAAAAAGATTCATGAAAAATATGTCAATAATATAGCAATTAAGTCCAAAAAATCAGTTGAATTAGATCATCTTTGGGAAATATATCATCTTTGATTGCATTAGATCTCCACGAAAATCAGTTGAATTCCTGTCTTTGAAAGAAATTTTTTGTCCCTATCAAATTTAAAGCTCCTTTATTTGATCTCACCAGCCTTGATCTTTGATTTTGAGCTTGAATGGGTCCCTCATTTTCAACTAGAATTTATTTATTTAGGATATATAAGTCCTAAACTTCCATTGTGGATAATTACACAATCTTCTCTCAAATCAATAATCATTTCAGACTCAAGTCTTTCCTTTGAGCCTCATAATACGTTTTGGAAGTTTGCTCAACTTGAATTTTTTGAATTATTCAATAACACCATTAATGCAGACATGTCAGATGTGTTGCTCACCTCCAAAATTGTTCGATTGCCTTCAAATAATTTTAGAGGCGGCTTGCCTCGAATATCACCAAACGTGACTTATTTGAAGTTGCAAAATAACTCTTTTTCTGGATCAATTTCTCCTCTCTTGTGCCACAAAATGAACGAAAGAAGCAATTTAGAATACCTGGATTTGTCTCACAATAACTTATCCGGAGGACTTACAGATTGTTGGGCGCACTGGAAATCATTGCTTCATGTTGACTTGGGACACAATAACCTTACAGGAAAAATTCCTCTGTCAATCGGATTGTTGTCAAAACTAATTTCACTGAATCTGAGTAAGAATAAGTTGTTTGGAGAAGTGCCTCGATCACTGAGAAATTGCCAAAACCTTTGGATCCTTAATCTTGGTGGAAATATGTTTTCTGGAGGTATACCATACTGGACAGCGAAGAGTGTAAAAGCTCTCCAATTGAGATCCAACGAATTCAGTGGTAATATCCCCTTACAGATATGTCAACTTATTTCTCTCCAGGTGTTGGATTTTTCAAACAATAGGTTATTCGGACCAATACCCAGCTGCTTGCATAACATCACATCCATGGTCTCTGATTATGCTTCTTTTGATGAGTTCTTCATCCGCATCTATGTTATAGATCAACTAATGCATTTTGGTTTTAGTGTTGCGTTGCTTATAAAAGGCAATGAATTAGAACATGGCAATTCGATGTACGTTCTTGATCTTTCAAGTAACAATTTGTCTGGAACAATGCCTTCAGAGATATACAGGCTCACTAGATTACAATCCTTGAATTTGTCCCATAATCAATTACTGGGAATGATACCACAAGAAATTGGCAACTTGACTCAGTTGGAATCAATTGATCTCTCATCAAATCAGCTTTCAAGAGAAATTCCTCAATCCATGTCTGGTTTGTCTTTTCTTGGTGTCTTGAATCTCTCATTCAACAATTTAATGGGCAAAATCCCATCAGGGACCCAACTTCAGGGTTTTACAAACCTTAGCTACATGGGCAACCCAAATCTATGTGGACCTCCACTCATAAACAACTGCGCACAGGTTGTAAATTCCCACGATACAAAACCAATGGGAGAAGATGATGAATCGGAAGCAAATTGGTGGTCGTGGTTCTATATGGGAATGGGAATTGGATTTGCCGTGGGATTTTGGGCAGTTTTGGGTGCCATTTTCTTCAACAGGACATGCAGACATTCTTATTTTAGATTCCTTGATCGATTATATGTCGCGATGATTATAAAGATAAATTAATCTGCCTGAAGTTCAATCTGCAACAAGCTGACGCATGGAATGGGTACGTAAGTTCAAAAAACATGCTTTATCTTTCTTTGTAGCTTCCTATTCTTAACTCATTTAGTTTCACTCACTTGAATCATACTAGTGTTCACGGATCTAATATTTTTATTATTATTCATCCTAAACCAAGGTTTTCCAAGTCAATTCAAACTTGGGAAAAAAAGTAACTCGTTACTTATGTACATACTTTGCAGGTCCTTGATGTGCATGCTCCGTCATGCAATTGCCACTTTAGCAAAGGTTTACAAGAGGCCCCAAGGTTGTGTTATAGACAATATAAAAATACCAAACCTGGCTTGTTAGTTCAGGTTTTTCTTTATTTAGTAATTTGCAAACAATTCTATTTCCTCGATTGGCTTCGTGTTATGGTAAGATTGTATTGTTTCTGTTCCTGCCAAATATCCCGAATATGAGATACTCGGCTGAACGAGGATTAGTGGGGTGTTTTTGGATTGTGCTTGACAGAATGTGGATTCTGCTCCTACGTATCCAAAAGGGAATCAAAGCAAAACGTAGTTCTAGAATGAGGGGTAAGCCCCCTATTTATAGTTGTTCTCTCAGGATCAGGCTCCGAAATAAGCAGAGGAATATTTGGATCAAATCGCGATCATGGGGAGAGATATCCGGAGCCTGATTGCCCGGAGTGACATTATGGCTAGCGAGATATTCGGCCCAGTTAGCTGCGGATGGATAGCTTGGGGCCGAGTAGTTATTCTCGGGTGTCAGGTGCGCTGACATGTCCTCGGCTTCGGAGGAGTTTGGGTCAAGGCCCATTCGTGGGGGTAAGCTCGGTTGGTCCAGTGTATAGACGAGTTCTCGGTCTTACATTCTCGGCCAGTACACAAGCCCCCCGAGCTCCGAGCTTGAATAAGCGAAGGAGCTGATACGTATGAAACCGAGCTTATTTTTCGGTTATGCAGTTATCCACATTCTCAGCTGTCGTTTCAATAGAGTCTTCTCTTTCTGTCAGAGAAAGCAATTATTCCCCTATTACTTCTTCGGCACGCCATAGACAAGAAACCCTAGAGTTCTGTGCCCATTTAATGGAGGGAAAATCAAAAGTCGCATCGGGGCAATCAAAAGTCGCGCCCCTTTTTGGGCCCGATGGACAATGGGCTTCCAATCGTAGGCTATAAATACCTCCTCCGGCGCCAACTCCCTCCTACTTTGCTTACCCTTCTTTGCCATTCACCCTCGTCTTCCAAGTTCCTGCCATTGTCTCTCTGCTTGTCATCCTCCAGGTACGCCCCGTCTCTTCTTTTCCTTCGTACTTCTAATCTCTATTTCTGGCCTTCAGATATGAGTTCTTCTGTGTCTTCTGAGTCAAATACTTCGCCTCTGGTTGAGCGTGAAGTTTCCCCAATTGGGGGATCCCCTTCTGTTTCTTCTGTTCCTTCACGGGAACTGAGCGTTGGAGAGGTGGAACCGTCCTCCTCCGGGTCATCTTCGACTGACTCAGATTCTTCCGAGTCTGATTCGCCTAGGTCTGGTTCTCCCCCTTCTAGGGTGTCCAAACCCGCCGCTCGCAAACAGCGTCTTAGGGTTCCTAAAGACCCTATTCCCGATATTACCCTCCCCGGGTATACCTGGGTTAAAGGGGAGGTTGGAACCTTTTTTTCTGACTACCAAACTCCTGATTCTATTGTTGAACTTCGGTCCCATATCAATATCTCGGCCTCAGGGGACGAGTCCGAGTTTATCTGCTCTCCGTGCTCGAGCACCGAGTGTGTCTTTCTAAGGGCTCGTCCTTCCGAGCCCCCCTTTACATACATGTATAAAACACTTTTTGACAAACTGCATGTGTCTCTTCCCTTTATCGAGTTTGAGTGCGACGCTACGAGAACCATGAACGCCGCACCTACTCGACTTCACTCCTAACAATGGGCTTTTATGAAAGCCTTTCGATTCTATGTAAATACATAAGGATAGAGCCTACCACTCCAAAATTTTTGTATTTTTACCAAACCAGATTTGCGAGAAAAAGGGATGGGTATCCCTTAATGGGCTGAACCGAAGAGGTCTTCTTAGTTTATTCGCTTCGTCTTATAAAGACTTCAAGGTTGGCTTCTTCCGTGTTCGCCCTTCGAGTTCTCATACCTCCCACTTTTTTGACGAGAATAAACATGCCAAGTTTCCTTTATACTTGGCAATCCTCTCCCACAAAATTCGCTTCGGTTTGAGTATCGTTCCTGCCGGCCGAGGATAGGCGGGATATAGATGTACTAGAGGGTCTTCCTCGGCCCCTCCATTGTGCACGCCTTATGAAACTCCCCTTCTCCTCCACCCCGAGGTCCGACCTTAAAAGTAAGTGCTCGGCTTTTTAATTTCTTAAGTATTTTCTGCATGTGTTGTTATACTAACAACTCTTTCTTTTTGACAGTCATCATGGGAAAGTTCGACTTTTCAAAGCTTGTCAAGGCCGGTGTTGGTAAAGAGGGTCAGGGTCCCTCTTCAGCCGAGAAGAAGTAGAAAAGACCTCCTCCCACGAAGGTTTCTGCGAAAGGGGCTTCGTCATCTGCCCCTCAAAAAAGGAAGAGGGCAGAGGTTGAAGTGGTGGCCGAAGATTCTCCCCTTCCTGGCCCAAGCTCCCCTTGCCCCACTATTCAGGGGACGCAAATCGTGGGGCGAGAACAGCCACTTTCTACCCCCCTCGAGCCGAAATGGTACAACACCACCCTGAAGGCGGGGACTTCATCTCTCTGGGGTGAAGACTTCAACCCCTCCTCCTCTTTCGACTCGACCCTCTCAAAAGCCGCTGATCTTCGGCTTATCAAGCAGCAGGGGGCCCGATCCAGCATGGAGGCCCTCTCGGTCTACTGCCTTCGTGATGCGGCTTTGGCTCGTTTCTGTAGCCGAGAGGTGACGGAGACCGAGAGGAAGTCTCAGCAATTGGAGTCTGAGTTCGCTGTTATAGAGAGGTTGAAGGGGGATCTTTCCCGGATTGCCTCCGAGAATGAACGCTTGACTACCACCATTGCTGATATTAACACTCGGAACTCCGAGCTGGATTCTCGGGCGAAATCAGCCGAGGAAAGCAGAGCTCGAGTGGAAGAAGATAAGGCTCGTGCCGAAGAAGAGATCAAAGAGGCTCAGGCTGAGATTGATCGGCTCAAGGCTGCCTTGGAGGCTGAGATTCAGGCCAAGATACTGCTTGAGGAGGACGTACAGGAGGCCACCCGCTGCATTGTCATCGAGCACCGGAAAGGTTTTGACAAAGGCATTGCCCAAGCCGAGGTTCTGGCTCCCGGCATCGACCTTTCGGGGGCCGATGTGAACATGGAGGTGGTGAATGGGGAACTTGTTCCCATTATTCCCGAGGGGGAGGAAGAGGTGGACGTAGTGGGGGGCTCTCCCGACGGTCATGTAGAGGCCGAGGAAAGCCATAGGGGGGAGTAACTGTTATAGTTTTTTGTTCATCCTTTGTACTGGGCTCGTGCCCTTGTAACCTGATTACTTGAATGAATATCATTATCATTTTGCTGATTCTTTGTTGTATTTGGCTTGTCTATCAAATCTTCGGCTAATGCCGAGATACTCTACCGTCCAAAATGGACGGTGGTCGTTATACGAACAGCACGTGTTTTTCATTTTGCGTTGTCATGCATTAAATGCCTTTGGAAACCGTAATGGGTTCACGCAATCGCTGCCTTTTGCTTGCTTTCGAGGTTTGTTTTCCCAACAAATTCTCACACATACTACTTCCTTTCTTGCCTATAAATAGGGCCCTTCTCACTTGTTCATTCCTCATCCTTTTCTATCAGCCAAGTTCGTTTCTTACTTCTCTTCCACCCGAGTAATTCTATGCTAACATCAGGGGTTTACGTTCCCCTCTCCCAGTTAACATCCTTTTTTGGGTTTCACATCCGCCAAAAAGGATGTAAGTGGGAGATGGGATCTAGAATTCCTTTTATGATTTAATCCTTCAAAAAGGATGTTAACTGGGAGAATAGCAGTCTTCGGGCGTGGCGAAAGGGGTAGAGGTCGTCTACTCCCGGAGTTGGCCGAGCACCTCACCGTCCAGCTTTCTCAGGGGGGGAGTGAGAACTACAGCCTCCCTTGAGAGAGCGTGGTGGCGTTCAATCGGGGGGACTGGGGGCCGAGTGGCCCTTATTTTCAATTTCAGCTTTCAACTTCAGCGCTGCGTTCGGCCCCGTGAATGTACTTTTGAAGAGTCAAACTCAGCTTTATTTTTGTGCATTGTACTCGGTTTCCTTGAATATATCGAACTTGGCTTTATTTTTGCCTTGTGCATTGTACTCGGTTTACTTAATAAAATAATGGCTCAAACTTGGCCTTTACGAATTTCGTTTTTTGCGCGTATTCAGCTTTACTACTTTCGTGGCTTGAATTCCTCGTCAATAACTTAATAATAGCTCGGATTCGGCTAATAAGATCGTGCTTGACCTTTATACTTAACTTTATGGCTCGTATTCGGTCACCGGGCTCAAACTTGGCCTTGAGAATTTAACGCCTTGGATTCGGTCATTGGCTCGTACTCGGCCACTAGGCTCAAACTTGGCCTTCGGGATTGAACGGCTCGGACTCGATCGCCGGGCTCAAACTTGGCCCCTCTGACTGGCTCGAACTCGGCCAATAGGCTCAAACTAGGCCTTTAGAATTGAACGGCTCGTACTCGGCCGCCGGGCTCATACTTGGCCCCTCTGACAACGGCTCAGACGGCGCGGGCTCACACTTGCCCCTCTCGACAACGGCCAGACTCGGCCGCCGGGCTCACACTTGGCCCCTCGACAACGGCTCAGACTCGGCCGCGGGCTCATACTTGGCCCCCTCGACAACGGCTCGTACTCGGGCCACGGGCTCAAACTTGCCCCTCTAACAACGGCTCGACTCGCCACGGGCTCCATACTTGGCCCCTCGACAACGGCTCGACTCGGGCCGGGCTCATCACTTGGCCCTCCGACAACGGCTCAGACTCGGCCGCCGGCTCACACTTGGCCCCTCGACAACGGCTCGTGCTCGGCCGCAGGCTCACACTTGGCCCCTCGACAACGGCTCGTGATTCGGCGCCGGGCTCAAACTTGCCCCTTCGACAACGGCTAGACGTCCGTCGGCTCCTACTTGGCCCCCTCGACAACGGCTCGTACTCGCCGCCGGGCCTCATTTTGGCCCCTCTGACAACGGCTCGTACTCGGCCGCCGAGCTCAGACTTGGCCCCTCGACAACGGCTCGTGCTCGGCCGCCGGGCTCAAACTTGCCCTTCCGACAACGGCTCGTGCTCGGCCCAGGGCTCATACTTGGCCCCTCCGACAACGGCTCGTACTCGGCCAGGCGGGCTCATACTTGGCCCCTCCGACAACGGCTCGTCCTCGGCCGCCGGGCTCATACTTGGCCCCTCTGACAACGGCTCGTACTCGGCCGCCGGGCTCAAACTTGGCCCCTCTGACAACGGCTCGTACTCGGCCGCCGAGCTCAGACTTGGCCCCTCTGACTGGCTCGAATTCGGCCACTAGGCTCAAACTTGGCCTTTGGAATTGAACGGCTCGTACTCGGCCGCCGGGCTCAAACTTGGCCCCTCTGACTGGCTCGAACTCGGCAAACGGCTCGTACTCGGCCGTCGGGCTCACACTTGGCCCCTCTGACTGGCTCGTATTCGGCCAACGGCTCGTACTCGACCGTTAAAATAAGACGCCTGCAAAATAAATACTTCGGCAAAGCCAGGAAAAATAAAACCATATTCATAATAAATTCTGCTTTTTATTGAATGAAGTCCGCGGTGTGCCTCGTTAAAACCTCCCCGGTCAAAACCCATCTTGGGAAAAAATACCGAGGTAGGAAAAAGAGTACAGCACCCGACTATATACATCAGCTGTAATAAAACTTCAAATGAGAGGCATTCCAAGTCCTCGGGATAGGATTTCCCGACAATTCTTCTAACTTATAGGCCCCGTTTCCCAGGTTTTCAACTACTCGGAATGGTCCTCCCCAATTTGCCGCTAACTTGCCTTCCGTGCGGTCCTTCCTTGCTTCCCCTTTTATTCTTAGCACTAAGTCTCCGCGCAGAAAACTCCTCGGCCTTACTCTTGAATTATACTTTCTAGTGGCTCTTTGTTTGCAGGCTTCTTCTCTGATTCTGGCTTCCTCCCTAACCTCTTCTACCAAGTCAAGTTTGATCCTCATATTGCTCTCATTTTCGTTCGGCTCGTGTTGCACACGTCGGAAAGACGGCTCCCTAACCTCTACTGGGATCATGGCGTCGGTTCCGTACGTCAGCCTGAAGGGTGTTTCTTGAGTGGTAGATTGAGGCGTACAGTGGTAGGCCCAGAGAATACTCGGTAACTCCTCTGCCCAGGCTCCTTTAGCTCTTCCTACTCTTTTCTTCAGCTCCCCGAGGATGATCTTGTTAGCTGCTTCGGCCTGCCCATTGGTTTGGGGGTGCTCAACGGATGTAACCTGGTGCTTGATACCGAGGTTGTCATAGAATTCCCGTAGCTTCTTATCCACAAATTGTCTTCCGTTGTCAGTAACGATTGCGAAAGGAATTCCGTGCCTACAAATAAGGCTCTTCCACAC
Source organism: Sophora flavescens (assembly GCA_030762895.1). Taxonomy (NCBI): domain Eukaryota; kingdom Viridiplantae; phylum Streptophyta; class Magnoliopsida; order Fabales; family Fabaceae; genus Sophora; species Sophora flavescens. Next base: position 158,705,712 of record CM061067.1, on the reverse strand, counting down.
AAATTTCTGCACCTTCTCGGCGGTAATCTTAGCCAAGGGCTCTGCTTCGATCCATTTGGTGAAGTAGTCCACGGCTACCAGTAGGAATTTGACTTGGCCTTTGGCTACTGGGAAAGGCCCCAGTATGTCCATTCCCCACATTGCAAACGGCCAAGGCGAGTTTAATGTGTGAAGTCCTTCAGGGGGGGTATGATTTACATTGGAACATCTCTGGCATTCATCACACCGCTTCGTCCACTCCATGCAATCAGCTCTAAGGGTAGGCCAATAATACCCTGCTCGGACTATCTTGGAGGCCATTGACCTGCCTCCACTGTGAAAACCACAGATTCCTCGGTGAACCTCTTCCATGACATACTTAGATTGTGCCTTGGTCAGACATTTTAGCAAAGGCGCCGAGAATCCTCGCTTATACAGTTCCCCGGCGATTATGGTGAAATGACTCGCCCTTAACCTGACTTTCCTGGCTTCAGCCTGATCCGAGGGTAGAGCTTCTGAGGATAAGTACTCCCAAATAGGTGCCATCCACTCTCAGTCAACCAACTCGTTAGCCATCACCTCTTCTGTCCCAATGCTTGGTTTATTGAGGGTTTCTTGAATAACCGTTCTGTGGTGTCCCGGCTTCTTCGTGCTGGCAAGCTTAGACAGCAAATCAGCCCGAGTGTTTTCCTCTCGGGGAATGTGCTCAATAGTGAACTTTTCAAAGCCGGAGATTAATTGGTTGACCTTACACAAATATCCGGTGACTAGTTGTGAATCACTCCGGCACTTGACAGCCTTTGCCCCCATTTCATTTGCCAGCCTTAGTCCCGCTATTAGAGCTTCATACTCGGCTTGATTGTTCGAAGTTTTGAACTCGAATTTTAACGATTGCTCCAAGATCACATCTCCTGGTCCTTCCATAATCACCCCCGCTCCACTGCCCCTGATATTTGAGGATCCATCTACGTATAGATTCCACCATGTATCCTCAGCCTCTGGCTGTGGATGGAGCTCGGCTATGAAGTCAGACAGGCATTGTGATTTCAGAGGTCCTCTCATCTCGTATTTCAAGCCAAACTCGGACAACTCTACTGACCAAGCAATCATACGCCCCGCCAATTCGGGCTTTTTGAGTATCTGTTTGATTGGGTGATCCGTCTTAACAACCACTTGGTGACTCTGAAAGTACGGGCGCAACCGCCGAGCTGCAGTCACCAAGGCTAAGACCAGCTTCTCAATAACTTGATACCGAGTTTCGGCATCATGGAGCACCCTACTGATGAAGTATACTGGCATTTGGGCTTTCTCTACCTCCTGCACGATGACTGCGCTAATAGCATTCTCGGAGGCTGACAGATACAGATACAATTCTCTCCCCGAGATGGGCCTTGTTAATATCGGCGGGGAGGACAGAAAGTCCTTGAAGTCGACAAAAGCCTTTTCGCAGTCCTCGGTCCATTTGAAGGTTTGGGGCCTCTTCGGCAGCTTGAAGAAAGGCCGAGCTTTCTCTGCGGATTTGGGTAGGAACCGAGATAGTGACGCAAGCCGTCCTGCCAATCTTTGTACTTCTTTAACGTTCTGCGGGCTTCTCATCTCAATTACAGCCCGGCACTTATCGGGATTGGCTTCAATTCCCCGGTGGGTAAGCATAAAGCCGAGGAATTTACCCCCCTGGACACCGAAAACACACTTCTCCGGGTTGAGCCTCATGTTGAACCTTCTCAACTGCTGAAATATTTCTTCCAGATTTATAGGGTGGTGGCTGGGATCATCAGATTTCACTACCATGTCATCCACATATACTTCCATGGTCCTGCCAATTTGCTTCTCAAATACTCGGTCCATAAGTCTCTGGTACGTAGCTCCCGCATTCTTCAGCCCAAACGGCATTACTCTGTAGCAGTAATTTGACCCCTCAGTGATGAAGGCTATTTTCTCCTCATCCGGGGGGTACATTCTAATTTGGTTGTACCCGGAGTACGCATCCAAGAAGCTTAAAATTCTGTATCCGGAAGCCCCGTCAACCAGCCTGTCAATACTCGGCAAGGGATAAGAGTCTTTTGGGCATGCTCTGTTCAGGTCCGTGTAATCAGTGCACATGCGCCACTTGCCATTTGATTTCTTGACGAGAACGATGTTGGCCAACCATGTGGTGTATTCTACTTCTCGGATAAAGTTGGCCTTGACCAACTTCGCTGTCTCCTCTTCGACTACTTTTCTCCTCTCTTCACCTAATCTCCTTTTTCTCTGGGCCATCGGCGCCTCGGGACAGATTGCCAATTTATGGCATAAAAGTTGGGATCAATTCCCGGCATGTCGATGATGTGGTCCAGGCGAATAGATCGGCATTTCTGCGCAAAGACTTGCTTTATTTCTTCTTTCAGAGTAGGCTCAAGGTGACCACCGAGCTTAGTACACTGTTCAGGCTGAGCGCCGAGTTGGAACTTCTCTAGCTCCTCAATAGGTTGTGGACGTTGTTCCTGCACGTCCATCCTGGGATCCAGCTCAACGGAGTTTACTGAATTCACCGCCTTGTCCTTCCCCCTGTCTAGGGTTTCTACTGGTGCGGGTTTAAGTTTGCTCACCCGCAAACTATCAGCGTAGCACTGTCTCGCCATCCTCTGATCTGCTCGGACAGCCACTATATATCCCGAGCTGGAGGGGAACTTCATCGTGAGGTGGGGAGTAGAGACCACAGCCCCTAACTCGTTCAAGGACGGCCTTCCGATCAGGATATTATACGATGTAACTGCGTTAACTAGCACATATCTGACCATGATGGTTTTAGAAGCTCTGCCATCGCCAAAAGTGGTCAAGAGGTCAATATATCCCCGAGTATCAACCTACTCCCCTGCGAAGCCAACGAGTTTACTGTCATACGGCTGAATTGATTTCTCCGGGATCCCTAGCTTCTGAAACGTTGAGTAGTACAATATATCCGCGGAGCTCCCCTGATCGACGAGGGTTCTTTTGACCGAGAAGTTGGCCAACTGTACGGTGATCACCATGGGGTCATCCTAGTTGGGATCTACTCCCACAAAATCTTCGTCAGAAAAGATAATAGGGGGGGAACTCCGGGGAGGCTTGCCAGATACCGAGTTAACAGCTCGGATGGCCCGCAGATGTCTTCTCCGAGCTGAACTTGTGGTGCCTCCCCCCGCGAACCCTCCTGAGATGGTGTTTATCACCCCCCGGATGACATTATCCTCTTCCCGTCTTTCATTCTCGCCTTTCTCTCGGTCTCTCCTCTCTCCTCATTTCTTCGATCGCCGCCTCCTCGGGCCGGTCACCCTCTCTTCTTCTCGTTTCCCCCACGCCTCACTTTGTTGTTGTTGTTTCTTCGGACAAAGTTGCTTGAGGTGGCCAGCCTGAACCAGTTCTTCAATTTTATCCCGTAGGACCAAGCACTCCTCGGTGGAATGGCCAAAGATGCGTTGAAACCGACAATGCTTCTGCCGAAACGTGTTTCGGGGGGTGTGGCCACCCTTAGGGAGCTGCGAAGCTCCACACTGCACGCTTCCTCGAACACCCGAGCCCGATTTGTGTTGAGGGGAGTATAATGATCATACTTCGGTCCCCTCTGGAAATGCTCGGCCGGGCCTTTCAATCTCGGCTTATCAACCCCTGCCCTCCTCTTGTCTCTACCTTCTCGCCGGTCAGCCTCATCGGTCCGATCCCTTTTCTTGGACTCCTCTACCTCCTCCATATTGATGTAACCTGCGGCTTTTCTTCTCAGTTCGTCCATATCGGCTAGCGGTTTTCGAGCTAAGTACCTAGCAAAAGGGCCAGGTCTCAACCCGGTCAGGATGGTGTGTAGTGCAACATCGGCACTGAGATTGGGGATGAGTACCGCCTCCTTGCTGAATCTGGCCATGAAGTTGCGCAGGGATTCATTCTTCTCTTGCCTCGAAGTTCACCGGTGAGGCCGAGGTTTTCCGGTGGGCTCGGCCAGGGCAAACGAGCGCCGAACCTAGCCACGAATGTATCAAAAGAGTCCACCGAGGTCGGGGTAGCTGGGTGTACCAAGTCAATCTTGCCTCCTTTAGTGTGGTTGGGAAAACTTTGCACATGACAAAGTCGTGCCATCCGTAAAAAGGTACATCTGCGTGGTGAAGGCGTCCAAAGTGGCGCTCGGGGTCCGAGGTGCCATCATATTTGTCAATGTTGATGGGCTTGTAGTTGGTCGGGCAAGGGGACCCCATGATATCATTCGTGAAAGGATGCCTCGGCTTCCGCAGCTGGCCCCGTCATTAAGTCTGCTTCGTTTGGAGTGAAGATTCCGGGGCCTGCTTGGGAATCCTCTCCCCTCTGCTCGGTTGTTGTGGTGGGAAGCCCGGAGGCGAGGACCTCCTTCCCGATACAAGTTTCTGGACCCCTCAATCTCGGGAGGTCGGCGCTCTCTTTCATGTGAGGAAGAGACCGACCTCTCCCTGCTCGGCTCTCTCACGACGGTCATTCTGCCGGCGGATTTCTTCATTCTCCCTTCTCAGCGCTGCAACCTGCACGAGAAGCTCCTGAACCATGGGGTTGTCAGTCATTCCTGCTGGGCCTACGGACTGTTCTCCATCATCCCCGTTAACTCCGTTGTTGACATTCCTTGGTTCCTCCCTCCTGCAGTTTCCGCTTCTCGTCCTCACCATTTTTGTGTGGTATGGGAAAATATTTGCTTCGATCACCACAGACGGCGCCAAATGTTCCTGCCAAATATCCCGGATATGAGATACTCGGCTGAACGAGGATTAGTGGGGTGTTTTTGGATTGTGCTTGACAGAATGTGGATTCTGCTCCTACGTATCCAAAAGGGAATCAAAGCAAAACGTAGTTCTAGAATGAGGGGTAAGCCCCCTATTTATAGTTGTTCTCTCAGGATCAGGCTCCGAAATAAGCGGAGGAATATTTGGATCAGATCGCAATCATGGGGAGAGATATCCGGAGCCTGATTGCCCGGAGTGACATTATGGCTAGCGAGATATTCGGCCCAGTTAGCTGCGGATGGATAGCTTGGGGCCGAGTAGTTATTCTCGGGTGTCAGGTGCGCTGACATGTCCTCGGCTTCGGAGGAGTTTGGGTCAAGGCCCATTCGTGGGGGTAAGCTCGGTTGGTCCAGTGTATAGACGATTTCTCGGTCTTACATTCTCGGCCTGTACAGTTTCTATATACTTGATTGTGTAAAATATATTTGTTATTGTAAGAATATTTTTATGATTGAACTTTTATTGATCTAAATATGGTTGAATGAATAGTGTGGTATTTTGTAAAACTCATGAATTTGTGATATTGTTATTAGTTAAGTAATCTCTTAGGGTGGAAATCACTTGTTTGTTGATTTTAGGCAAAATAATGTGCTAGATTATGGCACAGAGCTAATGGCCTAAATTGTAATTGTTTGGTATCATGGAAAGATTCGGATGTCCACTACTCTGTACTAGCTATCTTATATGAGGGAGTTCAGAATACGAACACATATAAGTTACTTTTAAAATCCTTAAAGGTGATCAGTTAATTAAATCACTATACCGGTGTTTTTAATGCCCAATATGACAAGTTAACAATAGATTCAACTTCATCCTTCTTAACATAAACTATTCATTATATGATTAAAACTATTATTCAACCAATTACATAGTCATCGACGTCTTATTCTTTTTTAATGTTTCGGAAGGTTACCTTTAGGCTTTAGTATATTTAAAAAGAGAGTGTGTGTGGCAGTGTGTTTTAAAAGCAAAGGAATATAATGTATACAATAAGCCAAGCCATCTAATGTAGCCTAAAATGTATGGCAGTGTGTTTTTCTATCATATTAAGCTATTGGTTTAGAATGTATACGGTATACCATTTAACAAAAATAACAAAGAAAGCCCAAAAATAAAATAAAATTGAAGAAGAGTTGCAAAATGTAACACCCCGTTTTCGTGTAAGTGCTTTGTTTGTTAGAAAGGTCTAGAATGGGGTAAGTGAGATTTTAGGTGGAAAATCCCTTTGTTAGGCTTGTGTCTTGTGACTTTGAGTCACAAACACGTCCGTGCTTGTTAGAGAGCACGACCGTGCTCTTTAAAAGTGAGCGTCTCGGTGAAGCTGAGTTGAGCACGCCCGTGCTCAACAGTGAGCACGTCCGTGCTCAATGGCAGGACGCGCTTCGTAAGCGCTAAGTTGAGCACGACCTTTCTCACCAGGAGCACGACCTTGCTCAAGTCTGTGCCTTTAAATATGGAACAGTAACCGAGGGTTACGTCAGAATCTTATTTTGGCATTAGCAGCTTCCCCAGTGCGGCTGCAACCCCTTCGTTCCCTATTTTTTCTAAACTCCTTTCGTTATTGGAGCAGCGTAGACCCTTGGGAGCGTCTAGTTCGTTAGTTCCATTATTAGAAAGGTAACGGTTCTTTCCCTCTTTGGTTTCCCTTTTCTTAGTTGATCTGGGAACTGATAGTTTGTCCCTGTCGTTTGGCCAAGGCTTGGAAGTTGTTCGAGCCGGTTGAGGGAATGAGTCCAGCTTGTCATTTGGTTCAATCTCCAATCCAGTTATGGGGAGAAGGATGGTGTATACATTAGGTAAGGGGGTAGCGTAAGATGAGGGGACCCCATAGCCCCATTAAATGTTGTATGTTGTATATTGTTAAGTGTTATGTTTAACTGTTTTTGATGCCATGATCTCCCTGGTTGTATGAGTTATTGCTATGTTGTTAGTTTGCTAATTGGTATGCCTCTTGTTATAGTTGTTATGATGTTGAATGCTAAATAGTGTATATTGATGAATATTGCTAAGTTGAATGCCATTGATTTATTAATGATGATGTGATGAGAATGCTACTGGCTATTGTTATTGATGATGTTGATTGGCTGAATGTTGTTGTTATGAGGAACACATTAGTAAGACCCTAATTGGTTTAATTAGGACTCGTAGTTAACATAGGAATTAAGGGATTAATTCCCCAATGATTTATAAACATGAACTAATAGTAATGAGAAGTGAGCTACTGTTTGATGGTCCTTGACTAGACCCTAGGATCTGATTTAAGAGTGTTAGGGGGTTTTTGGCTCCAAGAACACAAGTTGAATCTGCCCGCACGAAGACGGCGGCTGGCCCAGGAGCACGACCGTGCTGAACAGGGAGCACGCCCGTGCTCCCAGTTGAATTCTGGTAGGCAGGCCGCGCATTGAGCACGGCCATGCAGGACATTGAGCACGACCATGCTGCGATGAGCACGCCCGTGCTCCCCTTACTGGTTAGAACGTGAATTAAAGGCTTAAACAGGGGTGTTTAACCCCAAATGTCCCCAATAATGTGATAATACACCAATTGAATGATAACGAGTTAGATAACATAATTAAAAGATTAATTAAGATAACAAAGAATACTATGTTGGTTAAGCTGGTACCCGATGGGTTGCCGCATGTTGCTATGCTTTGGTGCTTTTTGGCCAAAGTGGCCTCGATGCTTTTAGGTCGAGGTGTTGATGAGTTGAACCTTAGTGCTTTCTGGCTAAGGGGGCCTTGACCCAGAATAGGTTAAAGTGTTGCTGTTGATGATGGTGATAAGCCTTGGGTGCTTATTGGTCCAAGCAAAGGAGGTGGTTGCCTTGTTTTTTGTTGTGCTCATGCATTCATACGTTGAAGTTGTTAGTGGGGTAAGTTCAACATAGGGTAGGTCGTCCTAGAGTACGGTGATCATCTGGCCAAGTCTCGGGTGGTTCACCCAAGGTTTGGTGAACCATGCGCCCCCGCGGTGGCGCATCCATGTTATGATGTGTTGGCTATCCAAGGGGTTCACCCATGGTTTGGTGGACTGCCGGCGTTGGTGCTCTTTGGCCAATGTGGATATGTAACTCCGAAGTTGCCTTCCTGAGATAGTTTGGATCCACATGCATAACGGAGTAGCAGAGTAGTGTTGCACCGCATAGCATATGTTGGTTGAGTTGATACGATGTTATAATTGTTTATATAACGATGTTATATGATGTTTATTGCTATGTCATGTTATGATGTATGTTCATCTTGCTTAACTACTTCCATGCCATTGTGTTTACATGATTTCTTACTCCACGTTTCTCTTTATTTGTTGTTGGCATGTATCTCTTATGCAGAGGACGGGGAGCAGCCAGTGGAGAAGTGACTCTGAGGAGCCGCGACTCTAGTTAGGATGTTTTAGTCCTTAGTTTCAGTTTTAGTTGTATTCCGTGATTGTATCCGGATTTGGTATATCAGCTCTGTATGTGACATCGAGGTTGGGTTTATGTTTATGTTTTACGTTTTATTTCTTTTGAACTATGTTTCTTTCCGCATTGAGTTGTTACAATGTGGTACTACCTCCGGACTCAATTATAAGCAAAAATAAATAATTTCACACTTATTAAGGAAGTTGGTTAATTTAGTTTAATTGTCTTGATTTATGTAAAAAATTGAGTTATAATTGCTAAACTACCATTTAATTGTCTCGAGAATATGCAATGCTCTTGGAAAAGTAAAGGGAAAATTGGTTTGATTGGTTAATTTTCTTGATTTTTGGAATACCTACATTAAATAGAGTTAAGTTGGTTGGATTTTGCTTACATTTGAGTCCAAAAAATATAGGTGTTTTTTTTGCTTATAATTGAGTCCGGAGGTAGTACTTGGTTAACCGGTTTTTATTTTTATGAAATAAATGCATATTTTTATATTACATCTTTTCATTAAATGTTTTATATTAATACGCGGGTAGAAGATGTCACACAAAAGGTAGTTGTTAGGGGATAGAATGAAGTATGAATAATAGGACACTATCATATTGCCTGTGCTTTAATGATGTCAAGGCTCATCTCACTGGGATCCGTTGCTTGCAACTCAACTTGAATGCCATCAAGTTCCCTCTTGAATCTGTCCTTGGTGCTTGCATACACCATTTTTTGTCTCATCTTTGATGTATCTGGTGACCTAAAATGTGACAAACATGTACATAGAGATAAATATATGAGAAGGATCAGTTATTCTCTTTTATAATATATGACAATATTTTGTCCGAAGAAAGAAAATCACAAGCAGCTCCTTCCTAACCTGTGAACTTCAAATTAGAAAATGATTAATCCCGGTGTGCAGAAAATTGTAAAATTCTCTTTCTCTTTTTCTTAACATTACACTTCATGTTTATGATGAAAACGAGATGATTCAGTTCCTAGAAAACATGCATTTCTTTATGAACCACACAAAGCTGATTTTTTTTCTTCAACTTAATGAATATATGCTCTTAGTTGGAGAACTTGTAGCCAACCTATATTTTTCCGACTTCAAACTAGAGGCTCAATTTACAGTGTGTCCCCATGTTATTAATTGGATATAGCACTATTTTAACACCTTTGTTTTCCCCAAACCTTGTAGAGTTACAAAATCTAACATACTTTTGTAGACTAAACATCCAATACTACAATATGTTATTAGCAATTTTACATATAGCTAACCAAATTAGGATTTTACCATGCTTACATGAACTAGAGGAACATCAAATTACCATGCAATGAAGAAAATCTTGCTTTACACAGTTCTCATCAGTAATGAAATCAAAATCAAAGATAGCATAGCGACACTCTTTAGAAGGTAGAGATGTAATAAAGTCCTCATAGGTTTCTTCCGGGCTTCCAAGTTTCTCCGGCACCATTTCTTGATTCTCAATCTTAAACACAATAAAACGGTAGTTCCTCTTTGCCTTTAGCTCGAAGAACTTTAATTTGCATTCATCACTAACAGGCATTCCAAATGTGGCACCGGCGTAACTCAACACATTTTTTTTGGAAAAACAAAAAAAAACACATAAGCATACTGTAACATCCCTGTCTGCTCTATGGATTGACGACTGTCCCCACAAACCAACTCGAGTCCTTTCAATGTGCTTTGTGCTCACTCACATGCTTCATGCGAAAACTTCCCAAGAGGTCACTCATCTCAGAATTGCTCAAAGTCAAGCACTCTTAACTGTGGAGATATTAAGTGATGGGCTCCCGAAAAGAAGATGCATCTTGTTTGTATAGGTAGTATCAATCAATTCATATAAGTCATCCTCCACTGTATAGTCCCATACCTACATTCGTCCATCAACCACATCGTACTGGGAGAGGCGCCGCTCTGATACCATTTGTAACATCCCTGGCTGCGGAAGCGAAAACTTCCCAGGAAGGTCACCCATCCCATAATTGCTCCAAGTCAAGCACGCTTAACTGTGGAGTTCTTAAGTGATGGGCTCCCGAAAAGAAGATGCATCTTGTTTGTATAGGTAGTACCAATCAATTCATATAAGTCATCATCCACTGTATAGTCTCATACCTACACGGCCTCAGGATCCCTCTCATTCCGATGTGTAATCAGTTCATTCATGTGTCCCTCTGCCTAGAAGCCTGCCAGGAGCTGCTCATTGTTTGTGCCTTCTCACACCGACGACCACTCCCCACCCTCGTCAGCTCCGAGTGTCACACATACACATTCTTTGTAATGCAATATGATGATGGTATACAGTAACTAGGTTATGAAATGAGGCATCATTGTCAGTAAACATTAAATAATAAATAATAAAAATAATTCTATTATAATTTATGTAAGTAAATTATTATATCATATTTCTTATTTATTTTATTTATTAGAAAGAATTTAGAACAAATTATTGGTTGGATGTTTGAATAGGTTGGAATGAGTTTTATTGGTGTCTATCTCCTTTGATCCTTTTTTATGGAATCCAAACAATGGAACACCATATCATTCAATTCCCTTTTGTTTCCCCCTCTATACTATTCCCTTCCATCAATCTAAACGTTCCCTTGGGGTTTACGAGATAAATCTGAGTAGGTGATGTAACTGTCATGCATTTGGCACATAATGTGAATGTGGAAAGTGCAAGATATTACTGCATTTGGCACATGATCCTTCTACCAGGCCTGCAATTGAAGTTTAATTGAGTCCAGGTCTGCTAACCCTTGTTCAGTATATGCTCAAGCGTTGTCTTCTTCATGCTGTATATTCATATCCTTGCAACATTGTGTTTTTCATGTGCTCTTAATTGTCATTCACAAGTGGGCCATTTCATTCTTGGTGGAGGATGACTATATAAATGTATAGGTTACAATCAAGCATTGCATATAATCCACATATTCTTTGCTAAAGAATTCTTTGTTAAGATCAATCCTTTTAGGTGAACAGGTGTGACAGTGCTTTGTGCTTAGAAAATGAAAATAAAATAAAGGATAACAAATAACGTTATCTAGCTTTGTTGTTGCTACAAGTGGAAAGCCAAAGGGTCTGAAGGAAACCTGAAACTATTCATTCTTTTCTCAAGTTAACATCATGCGTGTCATTAAGCCCTCTTCGCTAGAAAAAAAGAAAAGAAAAACTTTGCTTGTTGGTCATATTTGTGTTATATTTATTTGTACTTTATCAATAACCAATCAAAGTACTTTATCAATAACCAAAAAGGAATGAAGTTAGTGTAGAATGCTCAAAAGAAAATCAGTAGCTCAAACACAGGTTGGCAAAATGCTTACAAATATCTTTGTGCTGGGTGTTCTGAGATTTTGGCTACCAATGAGAAGCGGTGTATCTAGATTTGCATGGCATCTTAGTGATTGCTTTTAGAAGGGTACTTTGGTAGGACTGCCTTTCCTTATTGTGAATTTGTGACCAAAATCCTTCCATGGCTAAATGCCTAAGAACCTTTCCCATAAGGTCCCTTGATTCCAACTCCATTTGGCATCAGTTACAGTTAAGTGCAATTTCTTTTGCCAAACCTTATTTCAATTGTTGTTTTGTTCTGTATTTTTTATGGTGCCTTTATCTCATTCCAATGAAACTTAACCGAGGTCTTGTACCTTGTTTTCTTTTAATGGGCTCATGCATTCAAATATGAACTAGAAAGATTCGTGATTGAACTAAAAAGTTCAGCCTAATATGTGGAGGACAAGTTAGATAGCAAGGTTGGATACATAAGAATGTTGTACAACGCATATACCATATTAAACTCGCTGTTGGAACTTGCAGAAAGCTTCAACACAAGAATGTTGTACTAAGCCCTCATGCTTATGCATAGTTCAGGTGGAGCTAAATGGGAGGAGGAAAGCAAATGAGTTTTGGAAGAAAGGGGGTTCCCCTTTTGGTTTCCACTTTTTTTCATTCAAAATAACCTTAATTAATAAATTAACACTTAAAATCATCACTCAATGCTTAAAAGCTTAAGGATATGTTTGTTTTGTTTCCATTCTTGTTTTTAATTCTTGTTTTCATAAATTATTGAAGAAAACGATATTTTATTTTTATTTTGTTTCTTATTTTCAAAAATTTGTAGATGAAACAGTGAAAACAATATGTACAATCTTTAAAAACAATAAACAAAATGAAAACAAGATATCATTTTTGTAATTATTTATGAAATTAAACTGGAAACAATGCGAGGAGGACCTTAAGGTGTTTTGATTTATTTCTAGTTTTTAATTTTTTTATGTTTTTATTAATAATTGCATAAATGCCACATTGTTTCACTCTATTATTTTTCAAATATTTCTACACAAAATAGTGAAAATAATATTTATTGTACAATTTTTTGAAAATAGAAAATAGAATAAAAATAGTGACATTTTTCAATTATTTATATAAATAGAACATGAAAACAGGAAACTGAAAACAAAACAAACATACCTTTATGTTTCTAAACAAACCCGGAGTCTTCTTTTCGAAAAAGTGAGATTTGGGATTAAAAAAACACCCTTCAAGGCCTTTCTTTCCGATTTTTAGAAATAATCACAAAACTATCATCTTATTTTTTATTTTATTTCATGTTTTCAAAGATTTGTACAAGAAACAATCAAAACAAGAAAAAGTTATTTTCAGTGTTTTCTGTACAAATTTTTTAAAACAAGAAACAAAATGAAAATAACATGATAGTTTTGTAATGACTAAAATACCATTTTGAACCATTAACTTATTTTTTAGTTTTAGTTTGGTGCCTTAACTTTCAAGAGTTTCAATTTGGTCCCTTAATTTGTCTATGTTGACTCAAGTTAGTCATCTCTGTCAATGAGTCAGTAACGATGTAACTTTTTGAGGACCGGTTTGAAACTCGTTAACAATTTAAGGGACCATTTTGAATCTCGTTAACAATTTAAAGGATCAGTTTGAAATCTGTTAACAATTTAAAGGACTAAGTTGAAACTAATTAAAAACATAAGGGACTAAAGTTAGCACTGTTAGTGGCTAGAAAAATAAGTTAATGGACCAAAATGACATTTAGCCTTCTGTGATTATTTTTAAAAATCAATATCAATACACATATACAATTGTGAAGTTTCTCATTATTGTTCCTGTAACAGTACCGACCACGTGTCAGCACCATAATTTTTTTTTTTTTAATACTTTTTTTTATAAAAAAAATTAAAACTTTTTTTATAAAAAAATTTACGTTTTAATTTTTTTATAAATTCTTTTAATAATTTTTTATACGTTTTCCTTTTTTTAATTTTTTTTAATAAAACTATTTTTTAATTTTAAAATTTTTTTATAAATTTTTTTCCGTTTTCCTTTTTTTTAAATAAATTTTTTTGTTTATAACTTTTTTTACGTTTTCCTTAAAAAAAATTATAATTTTTTTCGTGATAATTGTTTTTGTTAATACTTTTTTTTTGAATTTAATTAGTATACACCAACAGTGTAAAAGCTTTAACTGTCAACCAATCATAAATTGGCAAACAATAAAAGTAGAGTTGTCATGTTCTTGATGTTTTAATTTTTATATATTTATATTTTAATGTATATATAATTTAATAGTTTAAAATTTAATATTTGTTATATTTTTTTATTTATATATATATTTTTTAATATATCACTTTAATAATTGACAACTTTTTTTCTAGTGTTCCTGTAACAGTAGAAGGAGTTGCCAACCGAACTGAACCGATTAAATTGGTTCGGATTTTTTATATTATTTTATTCTTAATTTTTTAAAGTTTACTATTTTTTATTTTTAAATGTTTTTAACCAGAAAATATATCAAACCCAATGGTCATTGGCACGGTTACCAAGTTCAAGAATTTTGGAATCAAACTAATTACTATATTTTAGTATTTATATATATATATATATATATATATATATATATATATATATATATATATCAATACAATTGTGAACTCTACCTTTACTGTTATAATCAATCAATACTATTATACAATTGGCAAATCTACTTAGCAGAGCGTGTCATGGTATGGAATATTTTATTATTTATATATTTACATATATTAATATTAATATTCTAATATTAATTTGTATTTTAAAATTTTAAAATTTATATATTATAATATTTAAAATTTATTATATTTTAATATTTATATATAATTTAATAGTTTAATATTTTTTATATTTTTATATATATTGGAAATTCTTATATATATATTTTATTATATACTGGTAGCCAAACGAAATCGAATCGAACTGAATCAATTTTGATTGGTTCAGATTTTTATATTATTTTATTATTAACTTTTTGAAATTTATAAATTTTATTTTAAAATGTTTTTAGCCAGGAAAGGTAGCAAAACTACCATGTCCTCCGGAAAGTTTAGAGGCGTTAGACCCGACTCAATAATTCGATGAACCCGAAAATCCGAACCGAACCAATTAAATTGGTTCGTATTTATTTTTTGTGTTTGGTCCAAACCAAACCAAATCAAACCGAATGTCATTGGTTTGGTTATTAGGTTCAAGGATTTTGGGACCGAACCGATTACTATATTTTAATATTTATGTATATATATAATATTTATTATATTTTAGTATTTATATATAATTTAATTGTTTAATATTTTTTATATATTTTTTATTTATATATATTATTATTTTTGGGTCTGAACCAAACCAAACTGAACCAATTTTGATTGCTACAATTTCTTATATTATTTTATTATTGATTTATTAAAGTTTATAATTTTTTTTGTTTTTAAATATTTTTAGTCAGGAAAGGTAGAAAAGCTATCGTGTTCTTCGGGAAAGTTTAGAGGCGTAAGCTGTAACGGGTTGTTTTTATTTATGTTGTTTTAACAGTAAAAATATATTTATTTATAGTTTTATTTGAGACTTAGGAAATGATTTTGGAGAAAAAAAATCATATCTAGAACTTACTTTACGGTAGGAAGCTCTGGTTAAAATTTGGATTTAAAACTCAGACGGAAACCGGTCTGCGTTTTTAACTGACAGTATAATTTTTATACCGACATAAAACCCTAATTTGACCCAAAAACTGAAATTTGTAGATTTTTTATATTTTGTCCGTGAGGAATTCTACTTTCCAAATTTCTGATCAGAAATAAAATATTATGTGTATTCGGGTGAATTTTGACGAAAGTTCGAACGGAAAACAGTCGGTATTTTCACTGACAGTAAGATTTTAATGATCAGAAAACCTAATTTTGATTCATGAACGATATGGTTTATATTTAAATCATATTTCCAACATGTTTGGTTAGTTTGAAAATTTTCAGTCGAAAACGAAATATAACGCTTTTCTACGGGCGTAAAACCCTAATCGGGGAACCAACAGAGTCGAGAAGGGAGGTACAGAGATAAAAACCGGACACCGGAGGAGCTGAGTCATGGGGTGAGTCACCACCATGACTCACCAAGCATTTATGAAGCATTAAATGTAAATTTACGTGAAATGACCAAAATGCCCTTTTAGCTTAACCAAAGTTAAGTTAGATTTTAACCATGGTCAAGGAACCATGGTTAGTTTATGTGGTCCAAAATCAGTCACACCCTCCACTAAATGTGAGCCACATATTAATAACCTTAGTTAGCAAGGTAACCTTAGTTAAGTTAATTGTTAACTATGGTTAAGCTTATATTAATTAAATATTCCTAAAAGCTATTAATCTAAGCTTAACAAACCAAACAAGGCATAAGATTACTCCTATATATACCCCCCCAAACCGTGGCCTCCCTCCCCATTTCACTCATCTTCTTCATCTTCTTCATTTCTTCATCAAAAACACAAACTCCATTTTCGTTCTTCAAGAGCTCCAAGTGATTCCATTACAAAGCTTGCCAAGATCATCATCCATTCTTCTTCTACTTTCCTAACTTGAGGTAACATGATCATCTCTCTTGTTTAAGCTTTTGTTCTTCATATTTCATAGTTTTCCATTTCTAGATCTAGAACTTGTAATAATTCTAGAAAATTGTAGAAAAATCATAAAAATGCGAAATCAATTTCTATGATCTAGATATGATCCCTAATTTCATTAACCGAAAGCATGTGATCAAAGTCATTTCCATTCCCTATTAACCATTCTTGGCCGAACCTAGGTGAGAAAGTGAGTGAGAAGTTTTTGTGTCGTTACTCAATTCTAACACTTGTATTATGCTCTCTAATACCTATATGGTTATAATCTAAGAGCTTAACTTCAACAAAGATTTTTATCCTAATTTTATGGTGTTGGCCGAAAATCTAGGGTTTAGGAGTTTATAGATTTTGTTAATTTAATGAATTCTAATGATTGGTTAATACTCTTAAGTATCTATGTAATCTAAAACCAATAGCTTGAATCAAAATAAATTTCCTAGCCTATTTTACTAAGTAAGGCCGAAACTTAATTAAAAGGGAGATTAAATTATTTTGTTAATATTTCCAAGTTATGATAATTTATTTAGGCTATCTAAGACTATAGGAACTAGAATCCAAAAGCTTGGAATGAGAAAAGAATCCTAACCCTATTTTGAATTAGGAGGCCGAAACCTAGCTAGTTAGGTTAAGAGTGATTTTGTTGATTAATTATAGTTGTATTGTTTGGTTGAAGGAGAAACTGTTAAACTGTGGTGTGATAACGAGGAACATCGAAGTCGGAATTTCGGTGCTAACTCAGGCGGGAGAAAGAATCAACCTATCGTCGGAATCGATAAGAAGTAGATTATATGATAATTGTGTAGGGCGACCTAAACCCTACTAGTAGTCGAGTAATCGACAAGACCAAAATCCCATTGGAAATCTTTTCTGTTAAACCAATGATGATTCAGGGATTGTAGGTTTATCGATGTTAGAATGATTTTATCTTATCTGAGGTTGATTGAATTTATGATTATTATTAAATTGCTTATGTGATATATTGTGGTGTTGGAATATTTTCTGATGTTATATTATGCATGATCTGCCTGGTTGTTAATATTGTGCTTAGTGGATTTTAAGCCAAGATATATATGTTGTTCGAGAGATAGTTGTTTGTTGTGGGTGTGAGAATAATGGTGACTTAGAGGTGCCTAACCTAGATGATGTATTTTAATGCGGTATGGTGACCTAGAATATGTGTTGAGTTCTAGTGGAAGGTTAAGGTATTAGGATGTTGTTCAAATGGGTTGGTGAGATTCATGTGTATTGGTAATATAATACACAAGGTCGGTATTGTTGTTCACAACCGTGTATTGGTAATATAATACACTAGGTCAAGAGTTCTCGCTAGACCGTTCTGAAATAGACCACTATAAACACGAGAAGGGGGGTTGAATTGTGTTTATCAGAATTTAAGCAAAGCTGAAATCTTTTCGCAAACAGAAAGCTAGCTTGGACGAGTGGAAGAATACAGGATGGACAGGTGACTATTGCACACACACCACTTGACAGATGCAAGAAAAACTAAAGCAATTAAAGAGTTTAAGGGAAGAGAGATTGACACGGTGATTTATCCTGGTTCATTCTTCAAATCAAAGAGCTACGTCCAGTCCTTGGCAGCACCAAGATTTATCCACTATAACTGATAAGGTTACAGACTCAAGTATTATTTGCACACCTAACCTCTTCAGGCTCAAGACAAGTATTATTTGCACACCTAGCCTCTTCAGGCTCAAGACAAGTATTGTTTTCACACCTAGCCTCTTCAGGATCACTTAGGTTTGTTTGAGAGATTTGGGTTGTAATAAATACAATTTCTCACAGGCAGATCTTTCACTAACACTCAGAGAGTGGTTTAAATGTAAGGCTCAGGAAAGTCTGCGTAATAACTTCAAAATGATTGAAGAATAAAGAATAAAAGAATGAAGAAATAAATGCTCAGAGTAATGGTGTTTTTAATGCAATGTGTATATTATTTCTTCATCTTCAATGGCTTCTGTATTTATGGTCTTCAAGCATTTAGGATCCGTTAGAGACATCCTCTCAGATGTTGGCTTCAAGCAGAACTTCATTAATTGCAATAGAGTCGCTACGAGTAGTCATTAATGCAATAGAGTCGTTCGGGCAGCCATTAATGCAAAAAGAGTCGTTGGTTGTATTATAACATGAACGATCATGGCTTTATTCATCGTACTTTCATCATATCAAAGTTGAGCGTAGAGCTTTTTGTACTTTCTTTGAGTACACTTCCCTTTTTGTGTAAGGACCGGAGGTACTAGGGAATAAAAGCACGTTGGAAGCATTCTTTAACCGGGTCTTTGGTTCGATTATCCAAGGTTGCTTGAGAGAGTAGCTTCGACTTTTCTTGATAATCGTGAAACTGAGTAAGAGAGAAGGCTTCAAGTCTCTTTCTGGTTCTTGAACCAAGATTCTGATAATCCTTAAAGAATTCGCGATCATAAGATAAGTGCTTCCATCTTGAAAATAATTACGTCTATCTAGTCATTTTGAGTTTTCATTCGGGCTAGTATACGAGCTCCATATTAAGGACTCAGCAAGTCCAAAGACTAGTGGACGAGCGCTTCGTCACCTTTAGTGGACGAGCACTTCACACTTTTAGTGGACGAGAGCTTGTCACCTTTAGTGGACGAGAGCCTCCTGTTAGTCCAGTGGACGAGAGTCTCGGTTTTTTTTACCGGGCGAGAGTCTCGATTACTCGGTGGACGAGAGTCTCGGTTAATCTGGCTGACGAGAGTCTCGCCACACTCTCTTTGGGACGAGAGTCTCTTGTTCTTCAGTGGACAGATACATTCTGACCTTAATGGACGAGCTCCATCTGCTTCCTTAATGGACGAGCTACATATGCCACGTTATTGGACAGACCATTTTGATACCTCACTGGACGGTCTTTTCTGATATTTTGATGGACGCGCTCCAAGTGCCACGTCATTGGACGGATAATTTTGATACCTCACTGGACGTGTTTTTCTGATACTTTGAGTATGAGACACCCCGCTGTGCCCCTTTGTGACATTTAGTTTAAAACCACAATTATTAGTTCCTTAAGCGCGTGTTTAGCGTTAAAGATTTTCACAAATCATTTTCGAAATGTCCCCTTTAAAAATCGAAGAATTGTATGACGTCGGAAAAACACCTGATAATCCAACCAAAAATGGTCTCTAGTCTTACATCAACTGCCAGGAGCGAAAAATAAATACACAAACTCCAGTTGTGATAAAGAATTAGGAGATAAATAGATACAGTAATCCCAAATTGGTTTTCATACACATACACAGTTTTCATTAATAACATAAAATATTCGCAAGATTATAATATATAAATACCCCAAGTTTATCTATTACATTACCAAAACACTGTTGAGGGTATCATCTCGGTAGGAGCCCTCACAGGCATAGACTTAGACAAAAATACTAAACAACTGAAAACATCTAAAACGTCTCACAAGACGCACTGGCCATATACTACCTGGACCCTAATCACCATGGGTCAAGACTCGAGCTCTGGCATTCGGCTCATAGGGAATCCCGTCCAATCCCTCGTCATTAAGTTTGTCCACCAAGTCTTCTGGTACGATTTCATAATAAAACAAATACAACATGCAGAGAGATGCAGGGGATAAGAAACAATTCTATCATCAAAAACGGAAAAGATTCATAGCATATAATACAATAACGGTCACAAACATGCATCACTCACAAGTTACAATCATCCATACTTTATAACATCATCCTCTACCCTTCAACTCATGCAACTAGACCTTTATGCTGACGTGGCCACTACTACTCCTGTCACACATCCCTCGTTAGGGATGCCAGTCAGTCGTCCAAATGACACGTTCCCCACGCCGGTGCACATTCACATCCACGGTGTACATCCATGGTGAGAATGCTCATGCAAAACAATGACACTATAGCTGCACAGTACAGTCGGTGCACACCCTGGTTCTCTCTCAACTCTATCAAGGGTGCTCATGCAAAACAATGACACTAGTTGCATAACTTAAATTCTAATTTGGAACAGTCTACAAGAACTTCGGACCTCGTGTATCTCAAATACACGGTTATGAACAACAATGCAACACATGATTCTCACTGATTTTTATCAATAACAACCTAGTACCTCAAGATTTTCCTCATAACCTCCATTTACACTTTATATCACATCACTTCTATAAAATAATAGCGAGGCACTTCTAATTCATATTCAAAACTCTCACCCAAACAAAATACCTCCAAGCAATATATATCTTTCCTTAAAATTATCTAAACATAGAATTAAACACAGGCAGATCATGTATAACACATTAATCAACAGAATATTCAAACATCCTCAATATCATAATATTCAAACACCGAAACAATACGTCACATGCAGATGGAATACCTCAACCAACGTATCACAAACAGTCAAAAGTAAATAATTCAAACATCCTCAAATATGAATAATCAACCTAAGGCGATAAACCTACAATTCCCAAATCGTCATTGGTTTTACGGAAAAGTTTCCAATACGATTTTGGTATTGTCGATTACTCGACCGCTAGTAGGGTTTAGGTCGCCCTACACCATTATTATAAATTATATACTACTTATCGGTTCCGACGATGGAATGGTTCTTTCCCCCACCTTAAAGATGTTCAGAGTTTTTAAAAGCACTTGGCAGCGATGCAGTTAGCTCCAAACAGTTCCCAGAAAGTAATTTCTTCTTCTTGCAAGCAAGCACGAGCACGAACGACAACCCAGAGAGTCAATTTAAACATAGAAACAACCAGACAATTCACCAAATTAATTTCTCAACAATCAAAATATAAATATAATTCAATAATATATTTAATTTCTCAAAAACTTATTGATTTAAATTAAAAAAAAACAGATTTTGGGTTTTTAGGCTCAAGGTGAAAATTGAGAAAAATCAGTTTAACAATAGATTGACCAAATTGATTTAGGGAGACACTTATTCATGCTCCCAATTTCAGAAAACACCAATTAATTTCAGATTTTGAGAATTTAAAATCAAAACCTAGGGTTAGGGTTTCAAAATCAATTTGGGATTTTGAATCTGAGCAAAGGAAGTGAGGAAACCACTTACCCAAGGAAGAAGGCAAACTTATGGTGGTGCTGTGGTGGTTGACGCGGCGGCGGACGGTGGCCGTGGCGGCGGTTCATTTTCTGTGAACACCAAAAAGAGAGAGATAGAGTAAGACCAAGAAGAAGGAGAAGGAAGAGCTTAAAGTAACTCACATGGTGGAAACCACCATGGAGAGCGGCGGTTCGCGGTTCTCACACGGTGGAGACACGAAATCGCACGGCGGAGCTCGGCCAGATCGCGCATTCGGAGCTCGGCTGGCGGCGGTTGTTGTGCAGAGTGGAGGAGATGAGACTTTGGTTTTTGAAGTTGTGGAGAGTAGAAGAGAAAAAAAGGGTGTTATGCTGAGGAAGAAGAAAAAGAAAGAAGAAAAAGAAAAGAAAGAGAGAAGAAGAAAGCAGCAGCAGAGAAAGAAAGAACGAGAAAAGAAAGAAGAAGAAAAAGAAAGAAAGAGAAAAGGAGAAAGAGAAAAAGAAGAAAAGAAAGAAAGAGAAACAGAGAGAAAGAGAGAGTTACCGTATGATGAGAGAAAGGAAGAGAGAGTTTTTATGTTTTAACTTAACATTTAGTGATAGGTACATAAATGAGTGATAAAATATTAAGTCTAAAATAAACATATTTTTACTTTTTGGAATCTAAAAATAAATATTGATAAATATATAATTTCGAAATTCAAATTAGAGTGAAGATTAATAGTTGTACTGATCAACTAAGAAAATACTCGGTCCAAAATTTAATCTCCGATTAAGGTCAAACCAGTTTATTTTCAACTCAAAAATTAAGTAGAATGAAAATATGAAAATGCTTTTCTCTTAAACATATTATTTAAAATATTTTTCTGTACTGGTATAATAGTGACAATAACGTAAATTATTGTCTATTAAACGTGCATTCACTGAAATAAGTCAATGCTAACGCACCTAATAAAATAATTTGAAGAGAGTAATTTAATTACTCGAACTAAACCACATAACACAAATGAACATAAACATCCAAATAAAATAATTAATCGTATGTGTAATTATATTTTAACCGGTTAAATAGCGTAACTAAAAACGGGCTGTTACAGAGTAGACGCGGCCTTCTGTTGTTTTTAGTAGACGCGGCCTTCTGATACTTTTTGGTGGACGCGGCCTTGTGATATTTTTATTGGACGCGGGTTTCTTTCTCTTGTGTTTTGGACGTGCGCTACAAACACTACAGTGTTGGACGTTTGCTTGTTACACTTTGTTGGACGTCTGCTTGTTTCACTTTGTTGGACGTCTGATTGTTACACTTTGTTGGACGTCTGCTTGTTTCACTTTGTTGGACGTCTGATTCTATTTTTTTATTAATCTGCACACTCAATAGATAGGTTAGCAACCAATATGAAGGTTAATTAAATCATTAACCAATGTTTATTTTTCATCAAAACTTAGGGAAATGCATATCAAACATTTTAGAGACTTAACACGTTCCACCTTAGAAATAGGTTGTTCAGCTATAGTGTCATTGAATTTCATTGAGCACCCCCGGGAGTGGACGGGGTGTGCACCGGGAGCATCGTGCAGCTATAGTGTCATGCTTTGCATGAGCGTTCTTACCATGGAAGAGAATGTGCACCGGGAATTTGGAACCTGTCGCTTGAACAATTGACTGACATTACCCGAGAGGAATGCGTGAAAGAAATCCGTGGTGGCCATGTCAGTATGAAAGTCTAGTTGTACGAGTTTGGGGTAGAGGATGATACATTAAATTGAGGATGCTTTGTTAGTTAGGTTTTGGATGATGTTATGTCCACAATTACTGTATAATTTACTATTACTCTTTTCCATTTTTGATGATAGAACTGCTTCTTATCCCCTATGTTTCTGCATTCTTATGGGTTACTTTACTTACATTAGAAGACCCGATGGAGGATTATGTTGCTGAGGAGCTGGGCGGAGCTCTGTATGAAACGGAGGTTGCTGAGGAGTTGGATGGAACTCCTTACAAACCAGACGCTGGAGGTCGAGCCGTGATCCAGGGCGATTAGGTTATAGATAGTATGGCCAGTGTGTCTAAGGAGTATTTTTTATATGTCTCCGCTAAGTATGGATTTTATTTTAAGTTTATGCCTGTGAGGGATCCTATTGAGATGATACCCTCAACGGTGTTTTGGTAATATAATAAAGAAACCGGTGTGTATTTATATATTACAACCTTAGTGTGTTTAATTTGCAGAAGTTATATGATTGTTTAAATAAAGTTTTAATTTTTACGCATTTTTCACGCTAAGTGTGCGATTAAGGAATTAATTAATAAGGTTTTAAGCTAATAAAACACCGGGGCATAATGGGGTGTTTCATAAGCCCGGAACCAATTTAATTGGTTCGCATTTTTTTGCGTTCTGGTCTGAACCAAACCAACCAAACCCGATGATTATTGGTTCGGTTATTAGGTTCAAGGATTTTGGAATCAAATTAATTACTATATTTTAATATTCATATATGTATATATATATATATTAATATTAAATAATTATTAAATTTTAATATTTATATAATTTAATACTTTAATATTTTAATATTATTATATTTTGTTTTATTTTTTATTTATATATTTATACAATAATATGATTGAAGAGTGGTAATTACTATACATCTGACTTGGAAAGTTTACCACCGATTAAGGGACTTTAATTACTATTTTATTTGTTATTTTCTTTAGCTATTTTTAATTAAATTGTACTTCTTTCATGTTTTGGTTGCTTAAGCGGTTGGATTTGCATTGATGTGAATTAGACTACTAACACAACACAACCGGTGGGTTTGTTTCAGACATTTCCCCCTCCCCTTGTCTTTTTTCTTTTCTTTTCTTTCTTCCTTCTTTTTTATCTCTTTCTCTTTCTTCTTTCTTTCTCCTATTGAATGTTCAACTCTCTTTCTTTTCTCCCTTCTCTCTCCACCTTCTCTCTTAATTTTCGGCCACCTGTAACACCCCGTTTTTACTGTTTTTACTGGTTTGCTGTTTTTACTATTTTTCAAGTATCGATAGAATTTTAATTGTTCGTAATTTTTATATTAGATCTAGAAAATGATTTTTAATAAAATAAAATCATAGTTATACTCTACCTTATGGTATAAGGTTACGGTAAAAATTTAGGATTAAAATTCAGACGAAACCCGGTCTGCGTTTTAACTGACAGTAAGATTTTACTGATCAGAAAACCTAATTTTGACCCGAGAACGAAACAGTTTAAATTTTTATTTTATTTCAAACCATAGTAGTTATTTTGAAAATTTCCAAAATAAATAAGTTATTATATGTTATTCGGGCGAATACTCGACGATCGGGGATCAACGGAATCGAGAACGGAGGTGCAGAAACAAAACCCAACACCGGACGGATGAGAACAATGAGTCATTTGTGATGACTCATGGGGGTGAGTCATAGGGGTTAGTCACCATGCATTTAATGCATGTAATGATGGCTTAAGTACTGTTCCTGTCCAAAATACCCTTAATTGTTCATTGTAATTCTATGTTTTCCATGATAACATTTTTACCTTTTGATCCCTAGAAGCTCACGGTCACCCTCCTTAAGGCCACACTTGGTCATTCCTTTTCATGATCACTCCATTTGGTTCATGTTCTTCAACTTTCTCACAAAAACACTTAAGTTCTTACCCTTGATTTTCAAAGGAGGTAGTAGATTTTGATCATTTCTTCAAATTCCAAATGTAGATTCTTGTGATTCATGATCATACCTTCCTTTCCTTTCACAACTTTTCTTCATAACTCGTGTTTTTACAAATTTCAAATTCCTGGATCTAGAACTTCAAAAATCCCTAGAAAATCATAGAAAAATCCTTTTAATGTGATTCCAATTTCTATGTTCTAGTTATGATCTCTACTTTCATCATCAAAGTGCTTGAAAAATTTAGATATCCCTAGCTATTTCTTTCGGTCTGGACCGAACCTATGTACTAGTGGGTTTAGGTGATTTTCTTCATTCTTTAACTTGATTTCTTGTTGGTTGTTCATGGCTAGGTTTTGTGGGTTCAAAACCATGTGATTTAGGTGAACAACATCCTTCTACTACTTGAGTTTCAAGTGATCTACAAGAGGTAAGTGGGGAGATTACTACTATCCTACCTTAATGTAGATAGGTGATGGTTTATTTAGTGTATATGTTTTGTAACTCATAAGTGTATATTATTGATTTGTATGTGTGTGATCCTATTGGAGGATTTGATTTGATATTTGGTTGTGGTATGATATGTCATATGGTTGTTTTGGTTCCAATGACCTTAAGTTGGAACCATGATTGTTTGCTTGATTGTTAAGAAAAATACCTAATATGTTATTATTAAGCCATTCGGCCATGACTGTTTGAGTGGGTTCCATGGTGGTTTAATTTGTTTGGATAATTTTATAGGGATTGGATGAGTATATTAGAGTATAGAAATTGGTTTGAAGATATAGGGAATTTTTGAAGATACAGGGATCATTATGCAAATACTGAGATTTATAGGGACTGTTTTGAAAACTATATTCTTATATGTTGGGAATGTAGCCCTTGGTAATATAAGATTAAAGAAATTGGTTTGACGTTATTTGGATTAATACATAAAAAGTTATAAGCTTTTTATTAACAAAGGACCTTTTTGTAAATATTGCAAAGCATGGGGCAGAAACGTAATTTCTGGAAAATTTCATGGTGAAAAGTATTTTATGAGATGAAAACATATCAATTGGTTTGAGGTCACTTGGAATTATATATAAAAAGTTATGAGCTTTTTAATAGTTAAGGACTTATTTGCAAATATTGAAAAATGTGAGACCCAAAAATATAAAATTTTGGAAATTTTTTGGAAACTGAAAATCATTTCTAAAGAAGTTTGTTTGGTGAGATTTGATGTTTTAAATAAAAAGTTATAAGGTTTTAAGTGAATAAGGATCTTTTTGTAATTAATGAAAGTTTAGGGACTAAAATGCAATTTTCGAAAATAAATGTTATTGGATAGTTAGAGACTGTTTTTCATACCTATTAAAATGTTCTAAAACTCCAAAATGAGTTTTGGACTATTAGAGTGTAAAATCGTAGAAAATTGATTTACGCGTTTTACAAACTTAACGACGTTCAGTCAAGTTTTAGGAATTTTGTATACATGGAAAGGAAATTGTAAAATCAGTGATTTGAACATCTTAAAATGAGTATTATAACCTAGGTGAGTTATATATTTGAGGTGAAGAACCATATTTTCTAAAGTATGGCTTTTGGGCCTTAAACTAGTAAAAAGCGGCGAAACCGTTGTCAAACATTTTTAAGGATTTTTGAGAAAAGAATGATATACAGTTTGAAATTAGTATTTTACTACTTTAACATAAGTATGGTAACTTAGGAAAGTAAATGATTTGAGAAAAATGATTATGTTTGTGAAAATATGGAATTTAAGTGGAAATACAGTAAAAAGCGGTAAAACAGTATTTTAAGAGTTTCAACGTTTTTCAAGAAGCGGTTTTGATGAATTTAGTACTTATGTACTTTTATGGAATCTGATTTTAAAATGGTTTGGTTTTAACCAAAGGTTTTAGTTTTAAATACAAAAGGGAATTTTAGTTTTCAAGACTAGTATTTCAAGTAAATGGAAAACCTAAGTCGAGGATGACTTAGTGAAAATATGAACTTACTGATTTATGACTTATGGTGAAGCAAGACCATTTGTCATAAAGTGTGGATTATTCATTATCCATACCTCCATAAGATTTAATGGACTAAGAGTTATTTAATTTTCTTGAAAGCTAAGAGAAAGGCTCAATTAGAAAAGTGTAAAGAAATAAATGATTGGACTCTCGATCCAATTTCATAATGTGTTAGGACTTGTAAGCAAGTGCCTTAAAACATCTTTACACAAACATGACAAGTCTGTTTGAGAACTGTGGATTAGTGAAGAGCCGTTGATTTGTACCCGATAATATCGTCGTCAGAGATTAGCATTAAATGGATTCTGGTGGAAATCACGAGGTTATCTGATGGATAAACCAATTGGACGTATTCCGGCAATTTTGCCAACTACATAGTTGATACTATATTCAAAAAGACTGTTGTGCCAAGGAAGCTAAGCTTCCCAGTAGTAGAGGTTTCATAAGAGCCCGTTGTTCCACAGAAAGTTGATATCACATGTGATTATGATAGCACGAACATTATGATTATGATATGAGCCTTGTGTGCCATGATAGCCACACATGGTGCCTGAAGGTGGGGGTAGATGAAACCTGTACTAACCATTCCTTTCCAAAAATCATGTTAGCTTCGATGTTAGAATCGGATATTCCTTGAGGCTGTGAAGGAATGGGACTATATGGTTTCCATCAGTTTCTCTCTATTCCTGTCCTTCGATGGACAAACCGTGTCCGGTATACTTGATAAGCTTACCGTAGAATTTGGTATAGTATATTCTTGGAGTTTTGAGTTGTAGAATTAAAATGGGAGATAAGAGAAATATAATATTGTTGTATTATGTACCTGTGAGTCGTACCACTGCATGTCTGCATTATGTGTAAGATAAATGGAATCTCACCTCCTTATTTTATTTTTCCTATGTCGACTGGCTATGTGCTTTTGTATTCCATTGAGAAGATTGAGACGTCAGGATGACGCTTGACTGATTCATCATGGAGATTGAGGTTCAAGCATGCGAACGTTATGGTGGAACTTCTTTGGACTTCTTCCAGACTTTAGAGGGTTCAAGGAGATGGCATTAGGGTTTCAGTTATGCCTAACCTTTCTTTTCTTGAGATAGGCAAAATAGTCATTAGTTCGTAAGTTATAGTTTTCCTTAGATAGGGAAATGGTTTAGTCTGAGAGTCACTTTTGTAGTGACTCTAGTAGAGACTTTTGTGATGACATCGGCAGTGGACTCAAATAGAGTTTCCACTAGATCTCGTCAGTTGGATTTATCCTTCTCACGATGTACGAGAGAGGATTGTATTTTCTATTTTAGTTTGGCCAGCTGGGTGTGTCTGGGAATTAATGTTACTGTTTATGGAGCTGCGACTCCAAGTATTTTATATTTTAGGAGTTGCGTCTCCATATCTTTATGTTGAGTCTGTATATCTTTATGGCTTCTATCTATGAGTCGGGTTGGATTTTTATATAAGTGACTTTTGAACTAATAATCTTGTTATGATTATGAAATATGTTATTGAACTTTTACCTTATTCCAACTAATTATATTTATGACTTATGAAAAAGAAAAATTTCCCCATTCGAATATAGCCAATTTTAATTAAACTACTTTTCGGCCTTAAAATGTCATGTACGATGTAGCGCTCGAGAAGGGTGTTACACCACCACTTACAAAACCAAACACATAAAAATACTCACCATCTTCTCCTCTACAATTCTAACCAAACATTTTCACAAACGGACAACATTGACGGCTGACCGCCACCATGTCGCCACTATTTTTGAACCTCCGACCACCATCTTCATAAGTGTCGACGCCGTCGGATGGAGCTCAGAAACAATTGTTGAACCTTCATCATAATCGTTTTGGGGCATGCAGAGGAGGAAATACATCATTTACACATTCATAACCATGTCGCCACTTTTTTTGTGTGGGTTGGATGTGCGTGTATGAATCGGTTTGTCATTGTGTTTGCAGAGGAAGTGGTTAACGTGATTGTTGAAGGAGGCACGATTCCCGCTCTACCATTTGAACTGGTTCATACTGATATTCACTTACATACCTATAAGCTATTTGAATGAATCTATAAGTGATATATTTCCTCTTCTTTCAATGATAACAATATGTTGAGTTTTAGTGATAAGATTTTTGAGGGTTTTGAGATAAATGCTTGGTAAATACCTTTCAACCTTTTTAAGAAATATTTTTTCAAATTAAGGATAGCATGTCACTAGTGGCAGAGGAAAAATAATTATTTTTAGTAAAATATGAAAAACATTTTTTATAATCTGTAATAAACATACTCTTATTGTATCTTTTCACAAAATACAATTTTCTATCTCCATTGTCTTACTATATCAAATAATGATCATCTTTTTATTAACCATTAACAAGAAATGATTTTAATGGAAAATTTACCCTGCGTTGCACGGGTATATTACACTAGTCACTTTATCATTTGGCAATCTTGCCGGCTCCTATTATTTTTTTTTTCCCGAATTTTTTTTTACACTTTTTTATTTAATTTTTTCCCGAAATTTTTTATTTTTTTTCCGGTTTTTTTAAAAATATTTTTATTAATTTTTTCCTATATTTTTTATTACCTTTTTTCCAATTTTTTTAAAAATTTTTATTTATTTTTTAGTTAAGTTTTTTATTAATTTTTGTAAATATTTTTTACGAAATTTTTTTTAAAATAATTATTTAGATTTTTTTCCGAATTTTTTTGAAAAAAGATATTTTTTTATTTAAATATTTTGTATTAATTTTTTTTTATTTTTTTAAAAAATTTATTTATTTTTTTTAAAAAATTATTTATTTTTTTAAAAAATAATTTTTGTATTGAAATTTTCAAACATGGAATACATTAGTCCCTAAATTAAGTTTCAACATCAGTTTACTTACCTATGTGTCCCATTAACCATCTCACTTGACCCGTTAGTGGTCCTGCATGATCTATGAAGAATTTATCCTGTGAAAAAAAATAATGAAAGTGAAAAATGCATAATTTTTGGGTATTTGAAATTTAAAATTGTGCACATTTTTCACTTTTATTCGTTTTGCACAGAAAATTTGTCATAAACCACGCAGGACCACTAACGAATCAAGTATGATAGTCAATGGGACACATAGACAAGTAAATGGACGTCAGAATAGAATCTAGGGACTAATATATCCCGCATTTGAAAATTTGGGGGACTAAATTATTTGTTCATTTTTTTCATGTACTAAAAGTAAGTACCCGAAATTGTTCCAAGTTTTGTAATTTTTCTTCCATCATTTACTTGCAACATGAAAAACAATGTTACTGTTGCAGCTCCAAACTTGAAGGTAGGCCACTATGTGCCCGTGTATTATTCTTAGTGTGCCATGTGCTACGAGCCAACTTAGCAATTTGTATATCTAGATTTTTTTCTATATATTAAATTATTATTTTTTAACAATGTATCAATTTCTCTTGGATATTGAATTTGTTGTCTTTATGCTGATGTTATGAGTTTTGGGATGTTTACCGGAGTGAATTATTTGCTCAATGGCTTCTTCAAATTATGTTTCCAAGTCATAATCCAATAGGAAAAAAATTGTCCCTACTTCTATTCTTGGTTTAGTGGAAGCCTTCACCATGTATGAACCGACATTTTAGGATTTAGGCAACTCTACTGGATAATTTGTTGATGTTTGAAGTCTTATAGATTTTACTGTTATTTAATGTAGAAATGGAATTTCCCGTTGATTGTGTTAGCAGAACTTTCGTTTTTTATTCATTGCAATAAGGTTCTATTTTTTATAAAATATGAAAAAAAAACATTTTTTATAATCCGTAATAAATAGATACTTATTGTGACTCCCCTATAAAATATAATTTTTTATTTCCATTATATCACTATTTTAAATAACAATCCTCTTTTTATTAACTATTAACCAGAAATGCTTTAATGGAAAATTTACCCGTGTGTTGCACGGGTATATTATACTGGTAATAAATAAAATCAAAAAACAAAAAACAAATCAAACATACCCATTAATATTAATATCTATTATATATGTGCTCCAAGGGAATTCTCTTCTCTGGACGATAACACCTCAGCAAGCCTTATGTGTCAACACGAGAGGGATTCGAGTGATAAATATTAATGCAAGTTATTGCGAAATTGATACCAAATTTGAAATTAATTATTACGAAATCTCTAAAAGTGAAATCATAAGAAAATCAATTAATAATCATGCGAAATTGATACCAAATCATAAATAATCAATTTTGCAAAATCAATTATTAATCATGCAAAATCATGCGAAATTGATACCAGATATGAAATTTTCAATTAAATTCCATAAATAATGCATATCAGATCAAAATAATAATGTGCAAATCTCACAATTTAATATACAAATAGCATGTCAGATCAAAAATTAATTCCCTCATTTCAAAATTTGAATTTAAAAATGCATCTATAAATTAGGTCATCCACACTCACTCTCTGTCGTGCTTATTCCAAACGCCACTGGCTTTCTTTATTATCCGCCTTTGATTTGTGTTTTTTTAATTATTTTCTTCCATTAAAGTTTGTTTATACATTTGAAATCCATATGTATGTGTGTTGCTAAGTGTGAGATTGTGAGACAGCTTGATAATGGGGCTTGCAGTAGCAATCAGGAGAAATCGAACGTCACAGTCATTTATTGATAAAGCTTTGTAGAAGTTAGCAGTGCTTCTAGAGTTTGTATTACTAAAAGTTTCTATTTTAAATGATAATTAAGAGTTGTCAATTTCAGAATATGAGGAAGAAGTTGAGGACTTCAAAATGAAGTATGTAAAGGTGGCTCTTTGTATTTTCATATTGTGACCACCATAACTCGAGGACCATTTTGAAATGATATTACAAAGCTACTTCAAAATCATTTTGTTTGTAGGAAATCTGATAACACTTTCCTTTATCCCATGGATAAACTTACCATGTAATTTATTTTGTCAGAGGAGAATTAGGATACTATTAAATAGAATAAGTGATCATTGAGCTTTCATAAAGATAATTAGAAAGAGTAGAAGTTGTATTTGGATATAAATTAAATATTAAATATTTGAGTAGAAGTTTGTCCTTAAATATTAAATATTTATTTTAATATATATTATTATAATAAATTTAATTGATCATATCATTTCATTTTTTTTATCGATATAGAATTATGTAATATTCTCCATAAATTCCTCTCTTGTGTGTCATATTCTAAAGCGTTCCCTCCAAGAAAAGTTTGATGTCTCGCAACCTCATGCATTTGACGTCCACAATTATTGTTTGTAATTAGTCTACCATTTTTTTAAGGGGGGAGTTTTGTTTTATTTATTGTATTTATAAATTGTTTTAATTTACTTGCTTGAATTTGATGCTACGTTTTAATCTCTAATTAAAAAAAATATGGGAATAATCAATGTAATAATAGTATACGAGCATCTAATCTTTTTTTGACGAAGTATATGAGCATCTAATAAAATTTAAATATTAAATTAAATATTACTGGTTTGGAAATAAATATAAATTATCAATGCAAATTTTTTTTAAAATCAAAACCAATACATATGGGTAATTGTTAATTTACAATGGGAAAAGATGAGAAATAAATCAAGTAAATTTTCAAGATATAAGGAAAAAAATGTGATAGACAAATATAAATTTCTAAAAATAGTTAAATAATTTATAGCCCAGGGAAAATAGAAGAAACAAATCAAATAAACTTTCATGAGAAAAAAATGATATATAGATAGATATATGTAGATAAATATTTTTTTTAAAGTGATTAACTTTCACGGGGAAAGAGGAGAAATAAATCAAAATATTTCATTGAATAAGATTTTTCGTTCATATGATAGATAAACATCTTTTTTTTCGAATAATAACAATTTTCCTTTATTTTTTCTACACATGCAAACATTTTTTTATATCTATCTTTTTATATTGCATAAATTTTTGTGATATTCCATGTACACTTTACGGATAATCGACTAAAGTACATATTTACAAGACAACATGCGATCAATGACTAAGACAAAATATTTTTTAAACACTTTTTGATATATAATTTCTTAAAAAAACAATAAAAACATGATATCATAAATTATTATTTTTTATAAAATCCTAAAAAAAAAATTATCCCATGCATAACACGGGTTCATACTGTAGTCTCTAAATAAAGGTAACTAACCCATGGAAAGGACTATAGTCAACGGGAAAATTAATCAATAAACGTGTGGAAGGGACTCATGTGCATGCAAAGAATTGACGAAGACGGCGGGACCGCGGGAGCAGAATGTTAAGTTTAATTAATTAAATCGACTAAGTAAGAGAGTAAATGAATTGAAGAAAATTCTACTCGAGGGTTTGATGGCCGTTTAAGGACATTTGAGAGATTGCGTGCTTTCTGGATTCAATAATCACAAACTCATAAAAATAGTTGGATTAACATTACCCTCAAATTTGTTGTACAAAAAATACTTCTAATAATAAAATATTTAAATATATATAGATCAGTTATAATAAATATAGCTAAATATGTAGAACCAAGCAAGCAGAGTCCTTTGCCTGATGAAAGAAGACGTCAGTCCTTTATTCATCCAGATTTCTCTTCTCTCAAGTGTCTCATTTCCTTCATGTGATAACCCTTCATATTTTTTTTTTAATTTCAGTACTGCGAATGTTGAACATTACAAATCACACAGTGATACGTTTAGGGCTCGTTTGGTGGTCAGGATATGATATGGGGCGGATAGGATAAGAGAGCAGGATAGGAGTAGGATATGATATGAGCAGGATAAGCCGTTATCCTATCCGACGTTTGGTGTCCACCAGATAACCAACTGGATAGCATTGTAATTTTAGTACCAATTTTAAATTTTTCGTTTTTGTTCTGAATGTTTTCATATTTTATTAGATTTTAGTTTTTTTATAATTTTTATTTTATAAGATTATATAAAAAGCTAAAATTGTCCTTGTGATAAAATTACATATAATATTTTAAAATTTTAAAATATTGTTTAGCTTAAATTAATTTTGTTATAATTTTAAATATTCATTTTTAGTTTTTACTTTACATATAGTTAAATTATTAGAATATTTTTATTTATTTATTTTTCAGTTTTTTAAATTAATGTGAAGTAACAAAATTAGCCTTGTGACAAAATAAAAATAATTTTTTAAATTAATTATTAATATTTTTATTATTTCATGTTTTATTATACCTTTTTTGGTAACCATATTATATTTTATTATACTTTAATTATTTTATATATAAAATATTTTTATACTTTATTATACTATAAATCACCTTATCCTATCCTGTTGAGTTCTAACCCAGCTCCCCCCTCAGGATGGAATTTTAACTAGATGGACATGATAGGATAGGTGACAGGATTGGTTTATCCTATCCTGCTGACTCACCAAACAATAGTTTCAGACAGGATATGATAGCTTATCATATCCTGTCTCTCTTATCCTGACCACCAAACGAGCCCTTAATGTAATCCCAATCCTCATTGCATTAACTATAGACACTAGAGGACATGAAATTTGATGAATTACTAAACAGAGCGATTATAGCATTTGCTTCTATCCAAATCACCGGTGTATGGATTGGTCATGAACCATAAAAGTCTTCATTTTTTTTTTTTTGGATACATAATGGACCATAAAAGTCTTTATGTACAGTTTGAGTGACTATGCCAAATGATGTCATGACTACTCCTTTTTCTATGTTTCAAAGTCTTTATGCTAACCTAATTCTTTGGAATGACTTTTCTATTAGAGGTCTGCTAATTTGACACACAATTTTCGACATCATACGCGATACTGCTATAGTAATGTATTGTAGCGCTACTGTAGCAATACTTTTTTTTTTCTTAATTTTGAATTTTTTAAAAAAATAAAAATTTTATTTCTAAAAAAACCCATTCACCAGATAATGAACTGAATTCACCAGATATTTGTACATGATTCACCAGATATTTGTACATACTTAACCAAAAAATTTATTTATAAAAAAAAAAACACATTCACCAAATAATGAACTGAATTCACCAGATATTTATACCCGATTCACCATATATTTTCACATACTTAACCAAAAAATTTATTTCTCAAAAAAACCTATTCACCAGATAATGAACTGAATTCACCAGATATTTATACCGGATTCACCACATAATTAAACAAAAAAATTATTTCTCAAAAAAACTCATTCACCAGATAATGAACTGAATTCACCAGATATCTGTACCCGATTCACCAGATATTTACACATTATTAACCAAAAAAATTTATTTATAAAAAAAACCACATTCACAAGATAATGAACTGAATTCACCAGATATTTATACCTGATTCACCATATATTTGCACATACTTAACCACAAAATTTATTTCTCAAAAAAACCTATTCACCAGATAATGAACTGAATTCACCAGATATTTATACCGGATTCACCATATATTTGCACATACTTAATCAAAAAAATTATTTCTCAAAAAAACCCATTCACCAGATAATGAACTAAATTCACCAGATATTTGTACCCGATTCATTAGATATTTACACATACTTAATCAAAAAAATTAAAAGTTTTTTTTTAAAAAAAGGACCCACTACACTGTTCATACGGTGTCAACCTTATGGTGTCCAGGAATTGTGTCAATTTAGCATTATTGTTTCTATTAAGAACTTTTCCTCTCTGTTTTTTTTTTGTCTTCATAATCTGGCTTGTTGACTCGATTGCCCCCTCGCATTAAAGTCGTAGTCTAGTCTTGGTCCCATTATTAATTCACTGCTGGTCTTGTCAAGGATTTTTATGAGGAAAAATTTAACTCTTCTCACTAAATAAAAACAAATAAAAAATAAATTTCATAATTTTTTATAATAAAAATTACCTAACTTTTATCTTTTATGAAATAATTAAAATTTCCATCAATAATTAATTTAGTTATATTTAAATTTTAAATTCAGTCTTCAGTTTGAATTAGATGTAACCCATACTGAAAATCTGATGCTTGAACCCATCTTTTTTTTTTTTAATAAGTAAAAGTAATTTATTGAAATGATCATCTAGCTTTAGCATCATAATACCCCTACTTTCTACAAAGGATTGGAGACTGCCCATACAATCATGTGTCGGAAGTGTTTCAACTTTACACATATTTCCTTACATCTTGCCAACCTAAACTACTTTCCTGATAACATAAGCTCTTTAAAACAATCAAATAAATTAAGTACAACCTCTCAAGTCTCAGCAACTCCCCCGTTGTTGGACTCATCCTGATAGCACAGCAAATTATAGTATAGTTTAGTCGATTACAAGGCTCCTGGCCTCGATTGGGACGTCCAACTTGTTCACTTCACACCATGTGTGAGGCCAACTTCTGTACAAATTACATGCATGGAAAAATATGGTGCTGATGGAGAGGAAGCTTTCAAGCACTGGTCCACCCCACCTACTGGTTTGAACCCGAACCCACTTGCTAATTAATGCTATGGGAAATTGGGAGTGCCTTTCCTTTGTTTTTAGTTTTTTTTCCAATTAACAAATATATATATATATATATATATA
This sequence comes from Sophora flavescens, assembly GCA_030762895.1. Classification (NCBI taxonomy): domain Eukaryota; kingdom Viridiplantae; phylum Streptophyta; class Magnoliopsida; order Fabales; family Fabaceae; genus Sophora; species Sophora flavescens. The sequence goes on along the minus strand of CM061067.1, from coordinate 158,669,285 downwards.
TATATAAGTATGAATATTTTTCAATGGATTTGATAATAGTAACTATTAATTAGCAGAATAGAAAATACATCCTAGATATAATGTTTAATAAAATTATAATATTCTATATAAAAGAATTATAACATACTAATATATAATAAGTAAATGTTGTACATATAATTATATAAATGACTTGACACATCATATCTGGTCAAATCTTTCGCTCACACGTATTGTGGCTTGGGTTCGATTATCAGATTTTAATTTCCTGGAAGACTATATGTAAATTTCATTATAAATTCTCTTTGTGGTTGATGGTCTTCCTTAGCCTTGCGAGGGATGTACTTTCTCCTAATCTAAACTCTTTTTTGTACCAAAAGAAAATATTTAAAAAAAAAAATCAAAACTTAGCTTACATAATTAAATATTTTTTTTAAAAACGTTCAAGTCTAACTTAATTTTTAAATAAATTAAACCTTTATAACCTAAAAATAGACTAGATGATAAATCCTTAACAAGGTGTGACACCCAACTACCCCGCTTGTAATAAAGCATAAAAGATAAAGATAAAGATAAAGCATAAAACATACGTTCGTTAATAAAAAGGTTTATGGGTAGAAAGGTCCCACATGAACTAGTTCACAACACGGAAATTAAAACATGTTTAAAACAATTAAAACATAACAAAGATAAACAACATAACCCAACCCCGATGTCAAATACAGAGCTGGTATAACCGTTACGGAATAAAATCCTCGGAATACAACTGAAACTAACAAACTAACTGAAAGAGAAAAACCCTAACTATGAGTGGTGGCTCCTCAGAGTCACTCCTCTCCTGACTGCTCGCCATTCTCTGCAAGGTGCCGATCAGGCCAAACAAACAACGGGGAGTAAGAATCATATAAACATATACGGCATGGAGATTGGAAGCAAGGTAAACAAACAAGCATGGCAACAACATAAGCATACATCAACATATACATATAACAACATACAACATCATCAATCATATCAACTAAGTATGCTATGCGGCAATGCAACACTACTCCACTAATCCATTATGCATGTGGATCCAAACTAACTCAGGATGAACGACTTCGGAGTTACATATCCGTATTGGCCATAAAATCACCAACACCGGCAGTTCACCAAACCTTGGGCGAACCCTATGGATAGCCAACACATCAAACCATGGATACCTCATCACGGGGGGACGCGGTCACCAAACCACTGGGTGACCTATCGTGGATGGCCAGATCACCGTACTCTCGGGCGATCTCCCCTATGTCGAATCTCCCCCTCAACCATCAACTCCAATGCTCTATGCATGGAAAACAACAAACAATCCCAACCACCTCCTTGCCCAAGCCAAAAAGCTGACAGGACTTCAACATCAACTCAACGTGCTTGGGCCAATAAGCACCCAAGACTTCAATATCAACAACACCTTAGACCCAAACCGCGGGGTCAAGCTAGGTTCCCTTGGCCAAAAAGCACCAAGGTACAACTCATCAACGTGTGGTACCCTAACGGGTACCGGCTTAATCATCTCAACATCTTTAATTATCTTTGTTAATCATTAACCAAGTTGTCTAACCTTTATCTTTGATTAGATATGTCAACTGGTCATTATTGGGGAAGATTAGGGTTAGAAACCCCCTTTAAGTCTTTTAATTCCATCTCTGTCTGATAGTGGAGCACGGGCGTGCTCATCCCCTGCACGGCCGTGCTGGTCACATAGGTGAAGCACGATCATGATTCCATTCATGCAAGGTCGTGCTCAGCAGCACGGCCGTGCTTCCTCTACTGCATGGTCGTGCTTAATGCGCGGCCATTTCCAGAATTCAAACTGGGAGCACACTCGTGCTCCCTGTTCTGCACGACCGTGCTCAATGCACGACAGTACTGTTCTGGGCAAAGTTCTAACTTAGGTTTTTAGCCAATTATTCTAGGGATTAAGTTCATTAATCCTAAGTCATCTTTACAACATAAATTCCAGATTATAACTCATCATCATCAACTCAACATTATTATCACAGTCATGGCATCAACCAATCAATCAACAGGATCAACAACATCATCCAACAATCATACTCATCATCATGTTCATAACAACAATAACGACATAAACATAAATCAATTATTATGAACATAGGCACATACATCATATATCAAAACAACCAATAATCAGGTTATCACAATTAAACAAACAGATATATAGGCATACAAACTGACAACCTCGGGGTTATGGGAACCCCTTACCTTATGCTACCCCCACTGCCTAATGAATGCACTACCCTTCTCCCCATACCTGGATTGAAGGTAGCTCTAAACGCAAACCCAACAATGAACATATCTCGTATCCACTAGCGGCTTATTCCGGTACTAAGCCTTGGTCAACCAAAACATAAACCAATCAGTTTCCAAATCAGAACAAGAATAGGAAACCTTAAAGGGAAGGGACCTTACCTATATATCAAGCACAAATGAACACAAGCTCCCTACATAAATCTCATACTTAGGAATCGCTTTGAATATGATGGAAATAGGGAACGTAGCACACTACAAAAAAAAGGTCATTTAGCGACCGAAAATAGTGACCGAATTTTTAGGTTCCTTTTTGCGACCGAAATAGAGACCGATTGTAGGATCTACATGGAACACTGGTTAGAGTTGATTCTGCGACCGAAATAGCAACCGAAATAGAGCGTAGCAGAGATATCGGTCGCTACTTCGGTCGCTAAACAAAGGAAAGTAAAAGTCAGAAATTTATGAATTTTTAGCGACCGAAATGGCGACCGAATTAAATGCAACGGTCAAACTGTGTTTATATTAGCGACCGATTAATAAATCCGTCGCTAAATTTATGAATTCACGCTTTAAACTTTATTTATATTTGCGACCGATATTAATTCGGTCGCTAAATGGCGCGTTGAAAAAATAAAATTGCGCGTGTTAGCGACCGAGATTTAATTCGGTCGCTAAATTACAAATTCAAATTAAGATTAGCCACCGAATTAGCGACCGAATTAATTCGGTCGCTAAAACTGAAATCCCTAAATTCGACAGAACCTCCTTCTTCCTCATTTTTTCGGCGTTTTCTCTCTCCCACCCACTGTTTCTCTCTTCTACGGCGCGCGCTCCGGCCACCTCAACACCCCAATACACCTCCGGCCGTCGTCACCACCGTCATCTCCCCTCTACTCAGGTAAGCTCCCCTCTACTCCATCTCTCTATCTCATTGTCTCACTATATCACTGTCTATCATTCCCCCCTCATTTCAGGGCTCATTCTGGTCACATTGCTCACACCACCACCACCACCACAACGCCCTCCCTCACACTAACCGAGGTAATTGCTTCTCTCGTTGTTACTGGCTGACCTGCTAAGAATCCCAAGCTCATTCTCTGGTTAAGTTATGACAGTTATGGTGGTTGTGTGCTTAGTATTTTGAGTTGCTAGTTTTGGTGGTAGCTGGTGTGTGCTCTGTTGTTTTTTGGGCTGCATTTTTCTGTTGCTGTCATTTGTTTGCTGCTGGGTGGATTTTTCGTTGCTCTGATGTGCTCTCTTTTGGCTTTTGGTTCTCTTGGTGGTGTTGATCTGTTGCTGGTGTCATGTGGGGTTGGCTTTTAGCTATTATGCAACCTTAGTGCTTCAGTTTTGCTTTTGGTTGTAACAATATCTATAGGTTCAGTCTTGTTAACTGTTTTCGACATTTGTGTATTTGGGTTAGGCACTTCTTGTGCTCTTTCTTTTAATATATTTCTTTGATTATCAAAAAAAAAATTGCTTCTCTAGTTGTCTTTCTCTACATTGTTGTTTCTGTTGTGTGTTGTGTGTACATTGGTGTTGTGTGTGTGTTTGTTGTGTTGTGTGTGTGTGTGTTGTGATTGTGTGTTTGTTGTGTGTTCTGTGTAATAAAGTTTGTGTTTTCAATTGGATTGTAATCATAGGGTAGGTGTGTGTGTGTCTGTTTGGGATGTTTGTGTGTGTGTGTGCAGAGATGTGTGTTTAGTGTATGTGTGTGTGTCTGTTTGGGATGTTTGTGTGTGTGTGTGTGTGCAGAGATGTGTGTTTAGTGTATGTGTGTGTGTTTAGTGTATGTTTGTGAGTTTAGGGATGTGTGTTTTTGTTACTCATCATTTTCATTTTTTCATCCAACACATTTCTCTCTTTTCTCTTAGTTTCTCAAGGTGTCTTGATTTCTTACTCAAGGGTCATCACTTAGAGGTAATTTTCCTCCAACCTTTCTTCATTACAATTGATGTTGAGTTGATTAGCTTCATGCTTGTTCTTAATTTTGTTCAAAAAGAATTAAGCTTGAAAATGGTAGAAAAATCATAACTCTTTGTACCCATTGATTTAAGTCTTGAAACTTAATATTGGTGCTTCTATAATCATACTCTTCATGCTTGCCAAATGATTTGATGAACAAAAATTTCTCCCCTATTTTCCCCCACTTGGCCGAACCATACCCTTTTATTTTACTCTTGGATTTCAAAAATTTGTAACTCTTTGCATAAAGGGAAACAAATCTCCAAATTTGATATCTGTGCTTGTCTAGTGATCAATGATCATCCTTCCTTTCTCTTCATGTTTTTCATTCAAATCACTAAGTTGCTACAACTTTCCATATTCCTTGATTTTTATGATTTAAATTCTAGAAAATCATAGAAATGGAATTTGTGAGTTATGACAATTTTTCCCTACTAACTAAGACCCTAACATCTTGTCTATCTAGGATGGACTATTAGATCATATAATTAATATAGTTAATTAGTGGTTAGTTACAAATCAGTTGCTTTATCTTACATATAATATAAGTCACTTTTATATATGACTTGATGTAATAAACTTTCTCATTCAATCAATTACACCTTTCAGTTTTCTCTCTATTATTTTCTATTTTAATGGGCACTGTCATGTTTACTAAAATGAACATTGAACAACATGGAAAATCTTCTCTTTGATAGAAAGAAATTCTAGCATTATCCACATTTTTTTTATGGTACTGGATATGTAATATATTGATTCGATTTGTGTAAACAGTTAGGCCCGATTTAAGGATAATTTTTAAAAAAAAAAGTCGAAATCAAAATAAATTGACCTTCAGCTCTGCAATCTTATTATTTTTTATGCTTCATTGATTATTTTTTCGTCAGCACATGCTTTAACACTAGATATTCATGAGATAAATTATTTAGGTATAACAATTTAACATAATAGAATAGTGATTTGAGTTGAAATGAATAATTTCATTTATGCACGATAGGTCCTTCTTGTCATATTCTTCTACCGGCTCCTCCACTTATCCTTGCTCAGTTGTGTTTTCTCTCTCAGGTCAGTTCTCTGAACACTCAGTGTAATGTATTATGTGAATTATCGTCTTGTTTGGTAGTGGAGAGCTGAGCTCAATAGGATGTGATCTTGTCTGATTGTTTGCTGATAATTAATTTAATGTTTATGCATGTGTTTGTCAATATGTGTTGTTTGTTAGTGGAGAGCGGAGCTCAATAGGATGTGATATTGTATGATTGTATGCTGATAATTTAATGTTTATGCATGTGTTTGTCAATATGTGTTGTTTGTTAGTGGAGAGCAGAGCTCAATAGGATGTGATCCTGTCCGAAAGGCGGGATCTTGGTTGTGTCTTGATAATTTAGAAATTATGCATGTGTTTGACAATTAACTCACTACTTGTTAGTGGAGAGCGGAGCTCAATAGGATGTTTGCTACAATATTTAATCTAAGTTTGTATTGATTTACGCTGCAATTTATATAAACTCAACAATGTTGCAATATTTATAGGTTAATGGTTTTATTTTCTGTTAGAGTTAATAATTAATTTACGAAAGCCTTAGTTTCCTATTTGAGATTCAATATTATTGAGCATGCATAACTTATCAAGGTATGCATGCTCATTGTATTGAATCTTGAATTGTCCAAGTGGGACAGTTTGGGAAAAAACCTTTTTCACACTCGTACAATAGTCATTTCAATGTTCAAATGCCTTATATACTTGTTGAAATCTCGGTCCGATGCATTTCCTTTTGTTCTCCTGGTGCATACTTGATCGCGGTGATTCTGACCGTGCTCGAGTCGTGTAACTTGGAGACCGATGGGAAATGCTGCCGAAATTTTGTCAAGTATAAGGTATTTGAATATGGGAATAACTATTAGTAGCCGAGTGTGACAAAGGTTTCTTCTCGAATGGGATAGGTTCATACCTTGTCATAAGAACGAGATTGATGGAGTTATTGGAATGCACCGTAATATATAAGTGTTATTGTAGGATTGGTCAGGCTATTTAATTGCCAGCAATGGATATTCCGGAGAATCGAAAATGGATGTATCGTAGGTTGGATCGGAATAAACGTCGTAGGTTACATCATGGAATACTTATATTGTCAATGGATATAAATTTAACACAAAAACATGGAATGAAGGAATGCAGACGTGTAACTATGGTGTTTGTGTGCGAGCCACTGATGGCAATGTAGAGGATGATTTCTAAGGGGTTCTAACTGACATCCTTGAACTCGATTATACCGGTTTCCCCGTGATGAAATTAGTTATCTTCAAGTGTGATTGGTTTGATCCTACTCTTGACGTAGGGACAAAAATAGATAAAAATTATGGTATTGTTCAAGTTAGGCTGTCTCGAAGGTATAATAAGGCGTATGACCCATTCATTTTTTCACAACAAGCAGAGCAGGTTTATTACTCGCCATATCCCGAAGGACATCATGGCTGGTTGGGTGTTATTAAGATAAAGGCTCGCAGTATAATTCATGATAATGTAATCAACCAGCCTGAAAAAGATGCTCCGTACCAAGATGATGAGTTTTCAAGACCCCACGTCACCGTTGCAAATTACGCCGACATTATTGTTAATTCTCCGGCGGACATTTCCGAAATGGGGAAGAAGTTGAAAGAGAGTTAATGGATCAATCCGGAGTTGGACGCATCTAGCGAAGGTACATTCCGATCAAGTGATACCGATGAGACCGAGGGGAATTTAGTGACGGAGATTCTACTTAGGTAATTTATTTATGTCATAATTCATTGTGTGAATGTCATTCTACTTATTAGGTAATTTATTTTTGTATTATTTACACTGTTGTGTAATCATATTTTCATTTTTTTCACAGATGGCGATTCCTCCAGAGGTAGGGGTCGTCATGGAGGTCGTCGTGGAGGTCGTGGCTGCGAGAGTCCCTTCGCCGGGTGACCCACGCCCTTCGGATCGAGACCATCCTACCAGCACATCTGTTGACGGGACACCTCAGGGTGATGGAGTTGCACCCTCCACCCATCCTCATGTGGTCGGGACACAGGCTGCACCCTCATCATCCACACCTACGACGATAGGACCATCATCATCTTCGGGACAGGAGAGTCGTGGTCCATCCGACAGAGGGATTCTTCTTATCCCCGGGGGGATAACGAGTATGCTAATTTAATTTTTTAATATATATAAAGTATCGTTAATTTCTATTTACTTGTTTTTAAAATTTAATTATAAAATTTATTAATTGTCTAATTTTGCTGCAGCTTTACGCCCGAAGGGCCCTTCTGATTCGATCTCGAAGATCCTGCGACGCAAGTTTGATGGTCCATGGCCTACATGGAAGGCCATCCCCCTGGGCCATAGGGATCAGTTGTTTCTAGAGTTTAAGGTAAGAGTTTATTAAGTTTTTTAAATTAAATTTACATTATATATATGTACACACGAATTTCCTAACAACTGTAAGTTGTAGAAAGAGTATAGGTGGGACTTAGCTTTAGAGGCTCTCGTCAGGGACATATTTGAGCATAAAGGCTCACTGGTTATGAAGAATCTGATGAACAAGCTGAGGAAGGGGCAGAATAAGGGGAGGTGGGTGGATCCCGAGATCATGAGGCAGCTGGACCAAGATCTTGGGCTCTTGAGAAGTTCCAGGAGATCCAGGCCACAGGCTCGGCGTGTCGAGCTTCTGATGGTGGAGCATGTGCTTGGACCGGTGGGTCTAAATCAGTCGCCGCCCACTACGACGAGCTGGTAATACATTAAACTTTTGACTTAATATACTATTTAATTAATTAGTTTTCATTTTTAATTATTCTTATGAATTTAATATTATATTATTCTATGCAGAAAGCACAAACAATGCGGGCCCCTTGCTATGGAGTTGGTGGAGAGGACGAAGAAGTTGAAGTCGGGGACATGGGTCAACGACAAGGCCCGTAACTATGCTTTGTAAGCAAAAAAATAATTTAGTGTTTACTTGTAATTTATTATAAATGATTTGTTAATATTGGATATAATTATTTTAACTAAATCTATTCAACTATACTTTGTAGGCGGGCTTCAACGAGAAGAAGGACGATGCCATATCACGTGCCTCACAGTCACAAGATGAGGCTTTGACTGGTGATGGCTGCTCTCCTGTCTCCGTCGACGATAATGCCATTTATTTGGAGGTCGTCGGGGGCAGGAACAAGAAGGGGCACGTGTATGGCCTCGGACACCTGGGAGCCGAGTTCATCGCTTCATCGTCCGGCACGCCTGCTCCTTGCTGCGCCGATATCGTCCCTCAGGAGCAGTTCCACCAAATGCAGGACACCATCACGCAGCTGAACGCGGAGCTTCGGGAGAAGAGCGAGAGAGAGCAGAAGATGGCGGATCAGATTGCACAGTTGACTCGGGCACACCAGCAGCTGATGCAGGCGAGCATCGAGCAGGGCCAGACATTGCGGCTGGTGTTGGAGCAGATGAGGATCCAGACTCCAGTTGCTCAGGATGATGCTCTGACGGCGGTTGTGCGCTCGCTGCCGCTCCTCGGTTCCGCCGCCCGCCTAACATCGATGTCTCATTGCGGCAGAGGACGATCGGCTAGCGAGACGTCGGTGGTGGGACGCTGAGGATGATTGGATTCCTCCATCTCCCCCTCATCATGACTGATTTTTTCTCTCCATATTTTTTACTTTAAACGATTCTTGTACGATATTTTGGATTATTCTTTTTATATATATTTATTATTTTTTATGATTGTATATTTCATAAGTTATTTGGTGTGTTTTATTAGTAATTTTTTTAACGTTTAAAGAAAATCAGAAAAAAATTATTATAAAAATTAAAATTAAAAAAAAATTAATAATAACCAGTTTAGCGACCGAATTAGAAACCAATAATTCGGTCGCTAAACTTTATTTAAGATTTCCAGATGATGTATAGCGACCGAAAATCCGTCGCTAATATAGGTTAACAGTAACCAAAATTAGCGACCGAATTAGCAACCGATTATCGGTCGCTAAAAATGGTTACCAAAAAATGCGACCAACCTAATAGCGACCGATTATTATTTTATAGCGACCGATTTTTGATAGAATTGATTTTAAAAAAATTGACTTGTGTTCAGTAATTTTTAAAAGCTTTGTAAAAAACAAAAGTAATTTTTAAAAGGGAGTATTGAAATATTGATTTAATTTGTATGATAAAATAAAATTATTTTTAAAATGTAAATATAAAGAATTTTGATATATAGGGTCAAGGATCCCTTGGCCAAAAAGCACCAAGGTACAACTCATCAACGTGCAGTAACCTAACGGGTATCGGCTTAATCATCTCAACATCTTTAATTATCTTTGTTAATCATTAACCAAGTTGTCTAACCTTTATCTTTGATTAGTTATATATGTCAACTGGTCATTATTGGGGAAGATTAGGGTTAGAAGCCCCCTTTAAGTCTTTTAATTCCATCTCTGTCTGATAGTGGAGCACGGGCGTGCTCGTCCCCTGCACGGCTGTGCTGGTCACATAAGTGAAGCACGATCGTGCTTCCATTCATGCAAGGTCGTGCTCAACAGCACGGCCGTGCTTCCTCTGCTGCATGGTCGTGCTTAATGCGCGGCCATTTTCCAGAATTCAAATTAGGAGCACAGTCGTGATCCCTGTTCAGCACGACCGTGCTCAATGCATGACAAGATCTTGCTTCGCGGGCGGGTTCTAACTTAGGTTTTTAGCCAATTATTCTAGGGATTAAGTTCATTAATCCTAAGTCATCTTTACAACATAAATTCCAGATTATAACTCATCATCATCAACTCAACATTATTATCACAGTCATGGCATCAACCAATCAATCAACGGGATCAACAACATCATCCAACAATCGTACTCATCATCATATTCATAACGACAATAATGACATAAACATAAATCAATTATTAAATGAACATAGGAACATACATCATATATCAAAACAACCAATAATCAGGTTATCACAATTAAACAAACAGATATATAGGCATACAAACTGATAACCTCGGGGTTATGGGAACCCCTTACCTTATGCTACCCCCACTACCTAATGAATGCACTATCCTTCTCCCCATACCTGGATTGAAGGTAGCTCTAAACTCAAAGCCAACAATGAACATATCCAGTATCCACTAGCGGCTTATTCCGGTACTAAGCCTTGGTCAACCAAAACATAAACTAATCAGTTTCCAAATCAGAACAAGAAAAGGAAACCTTAAAGGGAAGGGGCCTTACCTATATATCAAGCACAGATGAACACAAGCTCCCTACATAAATCCCATACTCAAGAATCGCTCTGAATATGATGGAAATAGGGAACGTAGCAGTGACAGTCGAAATAGGTCAACAGCCACCAAAAGTAGGGTTGAAAAGTACAACCCTCGGGTTCTGTGCTTAAAATATATAGGCCGCACCTGAGCACGGTCGTGCTCAACTTAAAAACTGAAACACGCTTCAGCCTTTAAGCACGGGCGTGTTCAACCACCAGAAAGGGACTTTTGAGCCAAAATCTCCACTAAGCCATTAATTGACCAAACAACTTACCCAAAAGCACTTAAACGAAAAAGCAGGGTGTTACATAAGACACGTGTGTTCTAGATTTTTTATCAAATTGATTTTAAGAAAATTGACTTGTGTTCAGTAATTTTTAAAAGCTTTGTAAAAAACAAAAGTAATTTTTAAAAGGGAGTATTGAAAGATTGATTTAATTTGTATGATAAAATAAAATTATTTTTAAAATATAAATATAAAGAATTTTGTGAGTTATTCGTTTCAACCAAACAAGATTTTCACATTTTAAAAGTGATTATTTTGGAAGCAAACGGTTAATTTTGATCCGTATTTACAACGCAATGAAGCAGTATGTCTTCTCTTTTGATTTAAGAGCATGACTGTTATATGGTTTGACCATTCCTACCAAGCTCAAATTATTTTCAATTTCTAAACATTAGAAAGAAAATTAAAATTTTAAATGAAACTATTCCTCATTTTCTAATAGGATCAATCTTACGTACAGTACGCTAGGTACAGTACGCACGGTTCTTGAAGGAAACAGGCTAAAAAAGCATCAAAACGGTTTGAGCCTTAATACTCGCTGGACCAGTTTTATGCCGTTACCATACATTCACAGTGTAGAACAGTAGCTACAGTACCTAGGGTACTGTAGCTAAGTTTTTTCCTTTCTAATATCATCCCAAACACACTCCGACAAAATATCCTACAATGTCTTATGTCCACACACACGCACACTACTCAAACCATATAAATACTTATGGTGGGTGGTAATCCCTTCTCATCATCATAGTATCTTGCATAATCATATGGATTCCATTCCCTCCCTTATAGAATTCATTTTGCTTTTGTTACTATGTCCAATCATGTTCAACTCCATCAGCTGCAATTATACGAAGGTTCACTGCAACGAGAAAGACATGAACACACTCCTAAACTTTAAGCAAGGAGTCATTGATCCCTCGGGCTTGCTATCCTCGTGGTTCACAGAACATAATTGTTGTGAATGGACAGGAGTTGAGTGTGACAACGTAACAAGCAGAGTTACAGAGCTCAATCTACCTTGTCATACAATTCCCTCTACTATTAGTGAAAGAGACGACAAATCAAAGTGTCTTACAGGTGAACTCGACCTATCTTTGCTTGAACTTGAATTTTTAAGCTACTTGAATTTGAGCAACAATGACTTCAAGACTCTCCAATATAATTCTGTTGGCAATCATAAGTGTAATGACATGTCAAGAATCTCGCCTACCCACGAGTGTGTAAAATCCTCCAACCTTCATTATCTTGATTTGTCATATAATTATGATATGCTCATTCATAAACTCTACTGGGTTTCCAATCTGTCCTCTTTAGAATATCTCAACCTCGATGGTATTAATCTTCACAAGGAAACCGATTGGCTTCCTTCGGTGGTCAAACTCCCTTCACTTAAAGAGTTACACTTGGAGAGTTGTCAACTTCAAAACATCTACCCTTTTCTCCAGTATGCCAATTTTACTTCACTTCAAGTACTCAATCTTTTTGATAATGATTTTGGGAAGAAGTTGCCTAGTTGGTTGTTCAATCTTAGTTGTGGCATCTCTTATATTAACCTTCGTCAAAATAATATACACGGCCAACTACCTAAAACACTGCCGAATCTTCGAAGCATTAAATTCTTGTCTTTGTCTCGCAATTATCTCGATGGGCCCATCCCAAATTGGCTAGGCCAACTTGAACTTCTACAAAAACTTTATCTTTCTGGGAATTCATTTACTGGTCCAATTCCTCCAAGTTTGGGAAATCTATCATCTTTGATTGTATTGAATCTCGACGAAAATAAATTAAATGGAAGTCTTCCAGAAAATCTTGGGCAACTCTCTAACTTGAGGTTCTTGGGAGTTGAAGGAAATCCCTTGACAGGAATTGTCTCTCAGACAATTTTTTTGTCCCTCTCAAATTTAAAGAAACTTCATCTGAGCTCACCAGCCTTTATCTTTGATTTTGATCCAAAATGGGTCCCTCCATTTCAACTCGACAATATTATTTTGGGATATATAGATCCTAAACTTCCTTTGTGGCTATTTACACAGTCTTTTCTGGAAGCTCTAACCATTTCAGACTCAAGTCTTTCATTTGAGCCTCATGATAAGTTTTGGAACTTTGCTCAACTTAAATTTTTGTATTTATTCCGAAACACCATTGATGCAGATATGTCAGCTGTGTTGCTTACCTCTAAAGTCAATACGTTGGTTTTAAATAATTTTAGAGGCGGCTTGCCTCGAATATCACCAAATGTGACTCTTTTGGAGTTGACAAATAACTCTTTTTCTGGATCAATTTCTCCTCTCTTGTGCCACAAAATGAAAGAAAGAAGCAATTTAGAGTTTTTGGACTTGTCTTACAATAATTTATCCGGAGGACTTACTGATTGTTGGGTGCACCTAAAATCATTGCTTTATGTTAACTTGGGACACAATAACCTCACGGGAAAAATTCCTCAATCAATGAGCTTGTTGTCAAATCTAATTTCATTGAATCTGAATAAGAATAAGTTGTTTGGAGAAGTGCCTCTATCACTGAAAAATTGTCAAAACCTTTGGATCCTTGATCTTAGTGGAAATAAATTTTCTGGAGGTATACCATACTGGATAGGAAAGGATGTGAAAGCTCTCCAACTGAGATCCAACGAATTCAGTGGTAATATCCCCCCACAGATATGTCAACTTAATTCTCTTCAGGTGTTGGATTTTTCAAACAATAGGTTATTTGGACCAATACCCAACTGCTTGCATAACATCACATCTATGGTCGCAAATTATTATGCTTCTTTTGTTAAGTTCTCCATCAACATTTATGGTCTAGGAATATTTCATTTTGGTATTGGTCTTGTGTTGCTTATAAAAGGCAATGAATTAGAACATGTCAATTGTATGTACGTTGTTGATCTTTCAAGTAACAATTTGTCTGGAACAATGCCTTCAGAGATATACAGTCTCACTAGATTACAATCCTTGAATTTGTCCCATAATCAATTACTGGGAATGATACCACAAGAAATTGGCAACTTGACTCAGTTGGAATCCATTGATCTCTCATCAAATCAACTTTCAGGAGAAATTCCTCAATCCATGTCTGCTTTGTCTTTTCTTGATGTCTTGAACCTCTCATTCAACAATTTCATGGGCAAAATCCCATCAGGGACCCAACTTCAAGGTTTTACAAACCTTAGCTACATGGGCAACCCAAATCTATGTGGACCACCACTCACAAACAACTACCCACATGTTGAAAAACCCCACGATACAAAACCAATGGGAGAAGATGATGAATCTGAAGCAAATTGGTGGTCGTGGTTCTATATAGGAATGGGAATTGGATTTGCCATGGGATTTTGGGCAGTTTTTGGTGCGATTCTCTTCAATAGGAGATGCAGACATGCTTATTTCAGATTCCTTGATCGATTATATGTCGAGATGATCCTAAAGATGGATTAATCTGCCTGAAGTGCAAACTGCAACAAGCTAACTCATGGAATGGGTACGTAAGTTCAAAAAACGTGCTTTATCTTTCTTTGTAGCTTCATATCCTTAACCTTAAGCATGAAATTTCACTCACTTGAATCATACCAGTGTTCACGAATCTAATTATTATTATTATTATTATTTATCCTAAACCAAGGTTTTCCAAGTCAATATTTTAAATAAGTATTCGTGAATATCATCTTGGACTTCCTTAGAAAAATTAATCCTATTTGAATATTCAATTTTGGAAAAAAGTAACTCGTTACTTATGTACATTATTTGCAGGTCCTTGATGTACATGCATGCTCCGGTAATTGTCACTTTAGCAAAGGTTTACTAGAGGCCACAAGGTTGTGTTATAGACAATATATAAATAACAAACCTGGCTTGTTAGTTCAGGTTTTTCTTTATTTAGTAATTTGCAAACAGTTCTATTTCCTTGATTGGCTTTGTGTTATGATAGGATTGTATTGTTTCTATACACTTGATTGTGTAAAATATATTTGAAGATGCTTTTATTGTAAGAATATTTTTATGATTGGACTTTCAATGATCTAAATATGGTTGAATGAATAGTGTGGTCTTTTCTAAAACTCATGAATTTGTGATATTGTTATTAGTTAAGCAATCTTAGGGTGGAAATCACTTGTTTGTTGATTTTTGGTAAAATAATATGCTACATTCTGGCATAGAGAGCTAATGACCTAAAATCCATGATGTGGTGGTATACGTACATTTTGTAATTGTTTGATATCATGGAAAGATTAGGATGTCCACTACTCTTTACTAGCTATCTGATATGTGGGAGTTTGGAATACGAATACATACGTGTTACTTTTAGAATCCTTAAAAGGTATAATTGGTTCAGAAATCACTGCAACAGTGTTTTGGGAACTCTTGCATTTCAAGTAGAAAATTGAAAAATAGGCTAACATAGCATAGCTTATAGGAAATAAAAAAATATGTAAAACTCCATAAAATAAGGACTATTTTTCACCTAAAGGGAAAAAGCTTTAACAAAAAATAAACAAAATATCTAATATTATCTTTTAAAATATTTTTTGAAAAATCTCAATTTCTAGTACATTTTCTATTAATGCTCTGTTTTTTCACTTGCAATGTCGATATGACAACAGATTCAACTTCAACCTACAGTTAACATAAATGATTCATTATATGATTAAAACTAGGTTAAAGGAATACTTTGGTCTCTATACGTGATACGAATTCTCGATTTGGTCCTTATATATAAAAAATTATTAAAATGGTCCCTATACGTACAAAAAGTCTCCATTTGATCCCTGCCGTACAAAATTTTAGGGACTGATTTGATAATTTTTTGCTCGTATAGGGACCAAACGGATAATGTATAGGGACCAAATGGGGACTTTTTATATGTATCATTTTAATAATTTTTTATGTATAAAAACCAAATCGAGAATTCATGTTACGTATAGGGACCAAAGTATTATTTTAACCTTAAAACTATTATTCGACCAATTACACAGTCATCAATGTCTTTTTTGATGTTTCTGAATGGTTACCTTCAGCATATTTAAAAAGAGAGAGGTCGTGGAAAGAAGCAAAACGCCACACAGGCTCGTTGTGAAAAGTAGTTGCGTTTTTAAAGCAAAAGAATATAGGGTGTGTATACGGTGCACCACCTATATTTTATACCACCCAATATATCACCCATGTGATAAATTTTGGGCCAATCAAATTATTACATAGATTGGTCAAAATTTCAAACTTTCTAGTTGTATTATACTGTAGTCAAACTATATGAATACAATATATTGTAGTATAATATATGTACTCTTTGTATTCGCAAATTTAACCCATATTAAAATAATGCTTTTTGATTAAAAAAAACTGATTATATTGCAAAATATTATTGACAACGAATATTATTTTAATTCATATTAAAATATTATTTTTTAATATAATCAGTTTTTTAATAAAAAACATTATTTTAATATGAGTTAAATTTGTGAATACAAAGAGTACATATATTATATTATAATATACTGTATTTATATAGTTTGACTACAGTATAATATAATTAGAAAGTTTGAAATTTTAACCAAACCCATGTGATAATTTGATTGGTCCAAAATTTGCCACATATGGGTGGTACATCTTAACCCAACCCAAGAATATAATGTATAGTTGTATACCTTAAGCCAGCCATCTAATATAGCCTAGAATGCTTGCCAGTGTGTTTTTCTATCATATTAAGCTATTGACTTGGAATGTTTACGGTATACCATTTAACAAAAAAGAACAAAGAAAACCCAAAAACAAAATTTTGAAGAAGAGCTGCAAAAGGTAGGATAGAATGAAGTATGAATAATATGACACTATTATATTGCTCGTGCTTTAATGATGTCAAGGCTCATCTCACTGGGATCCGTTGCTTGCAACTCAAGTTGAATGCCATCAAGCTCCCTCTTGAATCTGTCCTTGGTGCTAGCATACACCATTTTTTGTCTCACCTTTGATGTATCTGGTGACCTAAAATGTGACAAACATATAAACAAAGATAAATATATGAGAATGATCAGTTAATCTCTTTTATAATATATGACAATATTTTGTCCGAATAAAGAAAATTACAAGCAGCTCCTTCCTAACCTGTGAGCTTCAAATTAGAAAATGATGAATCCCAGTGTGCAGAAAATTGTAAAATTCTCTTTCTCTTTTTCTTAACATCACACTTCATGTTTATGATGAAAACGAGATGATTCAGTTCCTAGAAAACATACATTTCTTTATGAACCACACAAAACTGATTTTTTTTCAACTTAATGAATATATGCTCTTGGTTGGAGAACTTGTATCCAACCTATATGTTTCAGGATTTGGCTCCTCTAAGTAAGTTGAGATCTCAATATCTTTAAGTAATCAAAGGTGGATACAGTCTCGCTTTCTCACTTTACACATTTGCTCACTTTAGAAGATCTTTATCCTATTTTTTTTACTTTAATCGAAGACTCGATTTACAGTATGTCCCTATGTTATTAATTAGATATAACACTATTTTAACACCTCTGTTTTCCCCACGCCTAGTAGAGTTGCAAAATCTAACATTCTTTTGTAGACTAAACATCCAATACTGCAATATGTTATTAGCAATTTTACATATAGCTAGAACAAATTATGATTTTACCATGCTTACATCAACTTAAGGAACGTCAAATTACCATGCAATGAAGAAAATCTTGCTTTTCTGACAGTTTTCATCAGTAATGAAATCAAAATCAAAGACAGCATAACGACACTCATTAGGAGGCAGAGATTCAGTAAAGTCTTCATAGGTTTCTTCCGGGCTTCCAAGTTTCTCCAGCACCACTTCTTGATACTCGATCTTAAACACAATAAAACGGTAGATCCTTTTTGCCTTTAGCTCAAGGAACTTGAATTTACATTCACCACTAACAGCCATTCCAGATGCGGCATTGGCCTAACTCAATACATTTTTTGAAAAAAACAAAAGAAACACATAAGGATACACATTCTTTGTAATGCAATATGATGTCAGTATAAGAGAACAATGTTACGAAATGAGGCACCATTGCCACTTGCCAGTAAACATAAAAAAAAGTATATAATAAAGATAAATCTATTATAATTTATATAATTAAATTATTATATCATAATTATTATTTATTTAATTATTAGAATGAATGTAGAAAAAGTTATTAATATAAATAATAAATTATCAAAAAATAATAAGAAATTACAATATATGTATATGTTAAATAATAAATAATTATTTACAATTCTACATTAAATGTTCTATTGAAGTCCAACAGTGCAAAAGAGATGTACATGAAACAAGAATTTGAGAAAACACTCTTGTCCTGTTGAGATGAAACTACTAGAAGCATTTCATGTTAACCCAAGGAGGTCGTCCCCCAGAGCCGGACAAACCTTAGCTATACAATTTTTTAAGTGATTTGGGATACTATTTTACAACAAATATAAAATATGTGCAACAACTTTATATATATTATGTTTTTTATAAGCTATTAATGCATATTATGTTCTTACTTAAAAATAACATCAGAAACATTAACAAAAACAATATTGCTAATTTGACACAGAAAAGCATACACCTACGAAAACACCGTATGAACAGTGTTGCACAGTGCGGTACTGTAGCTGCACTGTAGCACAGCTTTTTTTTTTTTTTTTTAAATTTAAATTTTTTTTGTAAATAAATTTTTTGATTAAGTATGTGTCAATATCTGGTGAACGGGGTACAAATATCTGGTGAATGCCTTCAAATATGTGGTGAATGCCCATACTAAAACCAAGTTTTGGATGCCTTAGATTATCTGGTGAACGTAGTTCAATTATCTGATGAATGCCTTCAAATATGTGGTGAATGCTGATACTAAAACCAAGTTTTGGATGTCTTAGAGTATCTGGTGAACGTAGTTCAATTATCTGGTGAATGCCTTCGAATATCTGGTGAATGCCCATACTAAAACCAAGTTTTGGATGCCTTAGATTATCTGGTGAACGTAGTTCACTTATCTGGTGAATGCCTTCGAATATGTGGTGAATGCCTATACTAAATTAGCTTGTGGATGCCTTAGATTATCCGGTGAACGTCGTTCAATTATCTGGTGAATGCCTTCAAATATGTGGTGAATGCCCATACTTAATCAAAAAATTTATTTACAAAAAAAAATTAAATTTAAAAAAAAAAAAAAAAAAAAAAACTGTGCTACAGTGCCGCACTGTTCATACGGTGTTTTCGTAGGTGTATGCTTTTCTGTGTCAAATTAGCAATCCTCTAACAAAAATGTACCTAAGTTTTGTGCATGTCAAAATGTTCATATCTTAAATGTACTTAATTTTTTAGGTATGCGTTCCAAAAAGACTAAATTTGTACCTTCTTTTAAAATTTTACTATATAGCACATCTGCCTAAAACTTTCTAGTTTTGCACCAATTAATCCAAAGAACCAACGTGTTTACCAAAACTCTATAGAAGTGAAGTCCCAATTACAAATTACTGTTCACCATGAAAGTGGATGTTCGATATGATTTTCATATTGCTCTATTCACCTGTCATTTCGTTATTCAGTATTATTTTTCAGAATTTCCTAATCCATTATGAAGCTGAGAGACATTGAATAACCTGTTGAAAATTTGAGGTGGCGAGTAATAGAGACAGAGAAAACGTACCATGTTGTCGTTGATGACCAAGAAAGAGAGAGCCTGAGGAGAAATGAGAAAGAAATCAATTGAGTGAAAGAAACAGAAAAATGACGAAGACAGAGGGATAAATCCTTATTTTGGGGAAAGCAATAAGAGCCTAGAGAGAAAAACGGAGAGCAAGAGAATTTTGAGGTACATAACAAAGCTGATAGTGTACACGGAGGTAGCTTCGTACTTTTTTCCGTACAAGAATGTACCCTGCTTTTACCCATGGATTGCATGTGCTAAACATTGTAGAAATTTTTTCATCTTTTGTAAGCAAAAAATATATAGAAAGGAGTACAATGGGTACTCGAGTTGAAAATTTTTCATTAAACATCAACGTTTCCTTATACCACTTTATACTTGTTCTGATAAAAAGAAAGGGGAGGTAAGTATTAAGAAGTGCGTTTATCTTTTTTTTTTCCTATTAAAAAAAGGTATAGTGTAACATGGGTTTAATAAAAGTGATATATAAAAATAGGGACTCAACATTGCGGTAACATTTTGATATATACTGATATATAAAATGTAGTTTGCATACAGCTGCTTCACCTTCCCCCGTCCTCCCCAATACGAGTGAGTCCTTGCTCCTTGAAACCTATAAAAAGTTTCTAAATATTCTCAGAAGTCATTTTAGTGATTAATTTGATTTTCATTTTATGATTTCATAGTAATGTAATGTATTGTGTTTTAATATGGTGAGAAAATACAGGGGTGGGAGTCGTGAGACTATTTACACTTCAGATTTTGTCTACTGACCTTCCCTTTTAATTGTTTTAAATATTGATTATCTAAAATAACCTTCGTTATTTTTATATTCATAATAATTAAAACTCTACTACTTAGTATCTTTAACTATTTATAAAATTGGATAAAAAGTATTAATTTAATTTGTTGATTAAAATCTGATCATACAAAAACATCTTATTATATTTTATAAATTTAACATATACTTATTTCATTATTTTATTTTATTTTATTTTATAAATAATTAAAATTTAGAATGCATATCTACAGCATTGGTAAGACATCCATTTCTCAATTCCATTAACTTACAACATAGTAACCTCTATTATTGTATAGGACCTAAAGATTTACGAAAACTTTCCGTATAATAAAAAACAAAAACTACTCCCCATTCATAATACAGAATAAAAACTTAACACATGGGATAAATATTTTTCATATATATAAAACCATTGAATATGATTTTAGCAATAAATTATGGGGAAAAAAAAAAAACACAAGCATACTAAAAGGAGGTTTTTCAGTCAAATATAATTTTATGAAATTAAGTTGGCCATAAATTGTCTATAAAATACATTTTGTTGCTTAAATAGGTTAAAATTAATAAGGAAAAGACAAGAACATAATGTGTTCTCTGTATTTTTATTTCACATAATGATCGTACAATTAAGAATTTTGTTTTCATTAATAAATTTTTTTCATAGAAATTACATATTAATAAATCAAATGAGTAAATAATTAAATCTAAATAATTATAAAAGTTTAACTCGTTAAAAACATAAATCGACAGAAGACATTTTAGATAGCAGTTATGATATTTAGACACCAGTTTTTGACACCAACATGAATACATCTTGGTTAATCATGTACAAATTTTTGGTTAATTCAATTTATTATATAGTTAATGTGTCATTAGAAGCTTATTTTTCATAACCATTTAAATATTTGGTTAAACACATACAAATATCTGATTAATTCAGTTCTTTATATGATTAATGAGTCATCATGAATTAATCAAATATTTACACGTGATTAACCATATAATGAACTGAATTAACCAAATATTTGCACCGATTAACCAAGGTGTCAAAAGTTGGTGTCAACTTTTGGTGTTCAAATATCTTTTCTGTTTAGATAAATGTAGTCTGAAGTAACTAAAAGTGTGAATAAGCAAAATGGGGTGCCAATAGCCTCACCTGATACAGAGATCAGCCTACATTAGGGTTAATCAATTTGGAAAAATATAGGCAAAAAACAATCTAAAAATTAAAAGAAAAATTTCAATTATTGCGGATGTGGCATTGGGCTTCTAATCTAGAAACTCCCCAAGCCTGTCCACCATATAAAGATATTTAGAAAAAAAATCATAAAATCCTATATGGAAAGCTGTCCCTAATTTTAAATGACTCAAAAAATGTACTAAATAAAACTTCCAAACCCAAAAGGTGTGAAAGATTATTACCGTTTCTGTTACATAAATACGGGATTTGATCTGTAAAATCGGGAAACAAAGCCTACCAGACATCTTACATTATCAATTAATCATCAAACCACAAGGTTAAGTTACCGAGGTCCACAGCTATACATGCAATTTTGCATGTTATCCCTGCTCACATGGTTGAGTTCAGCAACGAGCTTTACTTCAGTTTCCACTGCTGCAGCAAATGATGGAACATTTGTCAGACATGATAATTATGAGCACCCTTCCTTAACATCAACAGAATGCTTAGCAAGATAGATCAGAAGATAGTAATGCAGAAGGCACCCAAATAGGAAAATTGTAAGTCACTCAGGATTAAAGACAAGTGACACCATAAATCATTTGTAAGAAATTTATAACAAAAGCACATAAAAGAATTATTTTCCATTTCTGCACAAGAGAGGGACTACTTCCTGAGACAAAAAACTTACACCCCACGTTTGAACATGTGCCCAAAGTACAACATTTAACCTCAAACATCAATCTACAACAACCAGGAACACACTAGCACAAACAGACATAAGTATTATACCACAATCAAGGCAGCTGTATTATCCACTTCTACCACACTAAAGCCCATGATTAAATTTCCCCACCTAAAATTCTATAATTGAAGAATAGGTTCTTAATAAAATCCGCCTAGAAGCTTGTTTTATGCAAACGATGCAATGTACATCCCAATGTTGAAGGCTCAAGCACAAACTATTTGCCTAACAGCAAAAACCAAGTGGAATCAGCTAGGTAAACAATCTAAGATATCAAGGACAATAACATGTAACTTAATCAACTCAATTATCAATTTCATGATGTTTCATGACTTGGAAAATAGTATATATTTAGAAACAGCATACAACATTCCAAAGTATTTCTACTTTAGGAGCAGGCGCAGTATCTCCTAGCTAAAAAATGAACGACTAATAACCAATCATGGCGTGTGCGTCCATGCTCCTAGGGATCAGTTTGGTATAGGGGTGAAAATGGTGGTTAGAAAACATGGATAAGTTTTATACATTATTAGTAAATTTGTTATTGCATTAAAAAAAGTATTCAAAACTATCCATGAATTGTTTGAAGAATTTTATCTCTACACCATAAGTTTTATATCTTTGACTGCAAATGCAGACTGGATGTAATTGCAGCTCAACAGCCACGAGACAGGGATTAGAAGCAGTGAAATGTTCAAAGAACTACATCGACATGGATGATTAAAATAATATTCAAATCAAAAAAGAAAAAGGGAAATTTGATCGACTTTCTTGTAGAAAGACTTACTTTTGATGATAGGCCCAGTAGCAGCAACATCCTACGGAATACAATTGTAAGAAAAGATTAGACTTGGCTTAAAAGGGAGATGCTGTGAGGACTGAGGATAAAGAAACAAAAGTATCCATATTTTTCAAAAAGATTCCAGAAAAATATGTCAATAATATAGCAATTAAGTCCAAAAAATAGACAATAATACCTTTGGATCAATTCCATGACCATTTCGAGGGCAGTTGTTGCTGAAGTGTCCTCGTGCATAACAGAATAAGCACTTAGCTAACCTTCCTCCCCCTGATCGCCAATGAAACAATTTTGAATCATAAGACAGCAGTTGAAAGAACTCATAGTGAAGCCAGTTATCAATAATGGATCTGTGAAGATAACATTGCAACAGAGGAGGATAATACATAAGAAGGAAGCAAGTAGCCTCCTCTGCCAGTTCAACAAATGATGACAAGTGTCACAGTTTCCGGAATTGCCAAAAGGAGTAATATGCTTGTATAATCACCAAAAATCAATTTTAAAATATTTACGGTATTTACATACTTTTAACTTATAGAAGGAGAAAATTTATTGCTGAAGAAAAAGGAAAGAGCGTATAACCAGAGGATACCATTGTACTTATAATTCTTAGATGAACAAAACACCCAAAAAAAAAAATTTAATAAATCCCTTCAATTACTTTAGTATGGGTAAAAACAAAACTGCTTCACAAATATTTTCATAAACATCATTCCTCCACAAAGAGTTGCTACATATTCCAAGAGGAGACCAAGGAAGCTTAATACCAAATAACCAGGTAGCTACCGCATATCATAACTTTAAAGTTTTAGCGAATTTAATATAACAATTAAAAAAAGAATTACATCATATTAATTAAGTATTGAACAAAGTAAGTCAAAAGCAATAGTAGATATAGTCTTGAGATGAACCAATGCTTATAAAGGGCAGCTTTAATGAGGACAATCAATTTGGACAAATGGATAGGGGAAAATAAAAAAAAATCTTTCCTACAACAATAGAGGTGGAAAATTATGCCATTGTTGGAAGAGAAAATAGGAGACCAAGATATGGTTATCTTTTCTTTAATAGCATATGCACATGCATGCATGCATCTCTCAATCTACATATTTCATATTATCCATATAGCTCCCAATCGATAACATCAAAATCCTATGACAACCTTTGAAACAAGTCATAGTCCTAGATAACCAGTGGAGATACATGAATGCAAATTTCCCATATCTACCACTCTCAGAATCATGCATAAAGAATAATATAACAAAATCAAAATAAGACTAAAACAAGAGGTAAATTGTAAACAATTTATTCAAAAATACTTCCCTACAAAAAAAGGAAAAAAAGCTAAAATCAGGTGAGCTTTTGTAGCCACGATATGCTCTAGACTTTTTCAATCACTGTATATATTTACCTCAAAAGGCCAAAAGATTCATTGGAATAGGGTGCATGTATGAAGCACAGTGAACAAATCTTCCTAGAACATATTATTCAGTAAAAGAAGTCTACAATTGAAGAAACAACAAGTGATTATTTAACTATAAAATAATTAACTTGAGAATGAGAAGGTAAACTCTTTACTCTTTAGTACAAGTTCCACACTAGCAGAATCTAAGTCCAAACCCAAAGATATAATGTATTTTCCTAGGTATACTAAAGTCTAAACATCTTCAGTAAGGTATCTGTACTGGCCGAGGTGTAAAGCTCAGCCATCGAGCTTGGATACCCGATCCGATAAGGACGGAAAAGATAAGATTAAAATGATACTATCTCAATCAACCTCATCTGGTTACAAGAGATAAGTCTCATCAAATAAGGAGATCATATATCTCGAAGTCGGTTTAAGAGATAAGAGATAAGAAGAGATAAAACACGATCCCTAGAAAGAGGGATTGGAGAACTCATCTATAAAAAGAGAGGGAACCCAAAGAGGAAGACACTTTTTGCTAACCTAGGTGAATCTCCCTTAAGCGTATACTTGAGGAACCAGCCTAACCAAGAGACTACCGAAGAGTCCTAGTTCACTGATATTCATCATATACAAGATTAAGGGATTGACTTCCCCACATGGCCAGGGGTTGAACATAGAACTACGTCTGGCTTTGATTCCCATTGGGATACGTAGGACCGGAATACCTTATTCTGTCAAGCCATATTCTAAAACAACCTCAATGTTCACTCTTGATTAACGTTCTACGACGAGATTCCGGCAAGTCGGATCTCGACAGGAACAGTATCTATTCTATGTGAATGACTAAAAAACTATGGTAACGGTGCAAAATCTAAATAATTATCACTAAGATCTCACCAATTGCCAACAATATTACGTTATGAACTAAGTTTAAGCAATCAGATAAACTCTTTATTCCGATTATAAACTCCATGCATTGATGTTACATAAATTTCGATAAAAAAAAAAACTGTCAAAATAGCAATTTCCATGCAAGATACAACTTTGATACAGTTTTCACACTGAAAAAATATAAGCACATCATACAAAGCATTAAACTTTAGCATACCTGCTTTAGACACTGAGCATTTTCCAAGTGAGTGCCCAATTTCCCCACAAAAGAAGCAAATTTCCTCATCCTTGGAGAGACATTTCAGCCTTGGGCAAAGTTCGAATCTGTGACCACGCTGCTGGCATGCCCGACATATCTGGAAACACCAAGTTACCATTTATACATTACAATTGACTAATTCTCATTGTATCAATTTCAAACAGGAAAAAAAAAAAAGACATTATTTAGGAATTGCTAATGATTATTCCAGGCTAGATCAACATACAGTATAACTATTGAAACTAAATCTATGAACCCGTTACATACCATGGAACTTTCACCATGCCGGTGAAAGGGAACTTTAGTGACTTTGAGACCCTCAGTACTCTGAACCCGGGTTTTAGCAGGTGGCTCAGCATTGCATTTTCTCTGGAAATAACAAATTAACATTCATACACAACATCGGGCTAATTCCAATTGTATCAATTTCAAAAAGAAAAAAAATAGCATCATATTTTGGGAAATGGTTAAGCTTATCACAGGCCAGAGTAACATTGAATACAGCTACAGAAACTACTGATCTTGTTACATACCATAGAAGTTTCACTGGGTAAATCAAAAGGAACTTCAGAGACTGTGGGTCCTTTAATTCCCAGAAGCGGAGTTTCAACAGTTGGTTTGGCATTGTGTTCGTTGGGTTCTGTCCCTTCGGTTTCGAGTGCACTTTTCTGTTTCTTCTTCTTCTTCCTCTTTTTCTGTGGCATCTTCTGTTCTGGGTATATTGGTGTTGCTGGGTTAATTGGGATTATTTGGTCCATAGGGATTGTTGGGTCTATTGGGGTAGCTGCTATAGGGCACATAGATCTGTGAACTGGGGCTTCATGTGGTTTGCCATCGTGTTTGTTGGGTTCTTCCCCTTCGCTTTTGAGTGCACTTTTCTGTTTCTTCTTCTTCTTCCTCTTTTTCTGTGGCATCTTCTGTTCTGGGTATATTGGTGTTGCTAGGTCAATTGGTATTATTTGGTCCACGGGGATTGTTGGGTCTATTGGGGTAGCTGCTATAGGGAACATAGATCTCTGAACAGGGGTTTCATGTGGTGTGCCATCGTGTTTGTTAGGCTCTCCCTCTGCACTTTTGAGCGCATTTTTCCTTTTATATTTCCTCTTTCTCTTTGTCATCTTCTGTCCTGGGTCTGTTGGTATTGCCGGGCCTATTGGGGCTGCTGCAATTGGGCATATAGCTGTCTGAACCAGGGTTTCAGGTGGTTCAGTATTGTGTTCATTGGATTCTGCCCCATCCAGTGTACCCTTCCACTCTTTCTTCACCGTCTTCTGTTCTGTATCTATTGGAACTGCTGGACTTACTGGGATTGCTTGGCCAATTATAGTTTCTACTGGTTTAGGGCATACTGAAAGTGAATGGTCTACTTTGATTGCTGGGTCTAATGGGATTATTTGGTCCATGGGGATTGTTGGGTCTATTGGGGTAGCTGCTATAGGGCACATAGATCTCCGAACAGGGATTTCATGTGGCGTGCCATCGTGTTTGTTAGGCTCTCCCCCTGCGCTTTTGAGCGCATTTTTCCTTTTATATTTCCTCTTTCTCTTTGTCATCTTCTGTCCTGGGTCTGTTGGTATTGCCGGGCCTATTGGGGCTGCTGCAATTGGGCATATGGCTGTCTGAACCAGGGTTTCAGTATTGTGTTCATTGGATTCTGCCCCATCCAGTGTACCCTTCCACTCTTTCTTCACCATCTTCTGTTCTGTATCCATTGGAACTGCTGGACTTACTGGGATTGTTTGGCCAATTATAGCTTCTACTGGTTTAGGGCATACTGAGAGTGAATGGTCTACTTTGATTGCTGGGTCTAATGGGATTATTTGGTCCATGGGGATTGTTGGGTCTATTGGGGTAGCTGCTATAGGGCACATAGATCTCCGAACAGGGATTTCATGTGGCGTGCCATCGTGTTTGTTAGGCTCTTCCCCTGTGCTTTTGAGCGCATTTTTCCTTTTATATTTCCTCTTTCTCTTTGTCATCTTCTGTCCTGGGTCTGTTGGTATTGCCGGGCCTATTGGGGCTGCTGCAATTGGGCATATGGCTGTCTGAACCAGGGTTTCAGGTGGTTCAGTATTGTGTTCATTGGATTCTGCCCCAGCCAGTGTACCCTTCCACTCTTTCTTCACCGTCTTCTGTTCTGTATCTATTGGAACTGCTGGACTTACTGGGATTGTTTGGCCAATTATAGTTTCTACTGGTTTAGGGCATATTGGGAGTGCTAGGTCTACTTTGATTTCTGGGTCTGCCGAGATTGCTGGGTCTATTGGGGATGCTGGTTTAGGGCATACTGGGATTGCTGAGTCTGGTTGAATCTGGTTGAGGGAGCACTGCAATGGATTACTTTGGTTCTCTACCTTTTCTTCTGAGCACTTGATTTTTCTTCTCTCTCTTCTATTTTTTTTCTTTTTTTTGCTCTGTTGTATTGGAGTTATTGGGTCTTCTGAAGGTGCTGGGTCTGGTTCAGAGCAAGGTTGAGGTTTCGGGTGTTTGGCTTGTGGTTCAATTGGTTCTGCCTCTTTCTTCAATTCTAGGTTTACAGGGAGTGTTGATTCAGGTTTAGGGGTCACTGTAGGGTTCCCTGCATTAACTTGAGGAGGTTCTGCCACTTCATTATTTTCTTGAACTACAGGGATTGCTACTTCAGGTTTAGAGCATACTTGAGGACCAGCTTCATTTGGTTCTGCCCCTTGGGGCTTGAGCACGTTATTCTCTTTCTTCTCCAAGGGTGTGTCTTTATCAGTAGCTTCATTGTGTCCTACCCCTTTTTCCTTTCCTGATTCTACTGCTAATTCAATTTTAGAGCACAATTGAGGGTTCTCTACAGTAATTCCATTCTCTTCTACGGTAATTGAGATTAGTGGATCATGATCAGAGACTATTGGGATCGGTGTGTCTAGTGGTTGGTGGTTAGGGCTTACCTCACTACCTTGATTTGATTCTGCCACTTTCTCCGGGTTGCCTTTGTTTTTCTTCTTTCTCCTCTTCTTGTTCTTCGTGTTTGTTCCGGGAGAAGGTGACGCTTCTTCAGGGTGATCCTCTCTGCACCTCTTCCGATCCGAAGACTCGTCCATGTATGTACCTCGATTTTTTCTCAACACGATGATGAATTCAGAATGTGAAATCTTTGTTAGGGTTGGGGATGGTGACGGCCGACCTGCTTAGATAATGCAACGGACGCGACACTACACAGCTAGGGTTAACGCGGATTTTTCCTTTGCTAATATATTTTTTAAATAAATAAAAGACAAACAAACAAACCACCACATTAACCGTTGGCAAAATAATTTATTGCTACTTAAGTTTATTTCTTTTTTCAATTTGAACTCTCGAGTCTATTTTGGATGCGTTTGGATAAACAACTTAATTAAGAGCTTATCACATAAGATCTTGTCATATGAGAGTTTATGCCATAAGTGCTTAAAGAATGAAAAAGAAATAAAGGAGCGTGAGAGGACTCGAATAGTGAAAAACACGAAGAGGGTGTTTAGTGCATAAGCTCTTATGATAATTCCATAAGCTTCTCCCGGTGACTTATGAAAATAAGTCAAAAATTCCTTATGGGATGGCATAAGTTATTTTTATAAGCCCTGCCAAACACACTGCATAAGAGCTTATGTCATTAG
The DNA here is from genome assembly GCA_030762895.1 of Sophora flavescens. Taxonomy (NCBI): domain Eukaryota; kingdom Viridiplantae; phylum Streptophyta; class Magnoliopsida; order Fabales; family Fabaceae; genus Sophora; species Sophora flavescens. The sequence goes on along the minus strand of CM061067.1, from coordinate 158,640,076 downwards.
ATAAGTCAAAAGGAGCTTAAATAAACTCTTCTAAACTCCACCTTGTGTTAAATTAGTCCCATAAGTTAGGTTCGGGTGACAAACTTAATCTTTTTTTCCCTTTCCTTCATAAACAAACCTAAATGGCACACCCGATTCTAACTGACACCGTTGACTGGTCAATAAATGTAATAATTTAATAATTTAAAAGAGAAAAATTAATAAATAAATTTTTTTTAATATTCTCTTCGTCTCCCCTATCTCTTTACCTTCATCTCCTCTAATTCCCAGGCACAAACCAGAAACAGGACCCTTCCAACCATCAACACCAAACAAATCATCTTCATCTACTTTCATCCACTCTCAACACCCACCCCCCCACACACAAAATCAGTGAGGGAGGCACGGTGGCTGGCACAGCGGCCCGATTGTGGAATGCATAAGTCAGATCTGGTTGGGCGTCGTGCTGGATCTGTGCGGCTGACCGATGATGCGTGGTCTCGCGAGCTGTAAGGACGGAGTTAGGCGACGTACGTCGCGGGGGTGATTGGTGGCGCAATCCCACCCCACCCCACCCCATCTCCGCCGTGCCCAAAACGCCAGGTCCCTATACAGTTTCCTCCGCCACCCTGATGTTCCATATCCACCGTGAGCTCCGCCCAAATATGCGGGCAACCACCCTCTGCTTATGGGTTTCATTTTGTGCTTGTGGGTATCTGCTTGTTTAGATGATGAAGCTCTAGTTGAATGAATGTTGTAATGGTGGTGGTGGTGCCGTGGGATGGTGGTGGATTTGGGAGGAAGATGAAGTGAATTATCAAATTATTAAATATTAAAAAAAGAAATAAATTGTATTTATAATTTTTTTTAAATCATTAATATATTATATTTATTGACACGTCAGCAGGTTCAGAGTGCCACGTAGATCATGAGAAGAAAAAAACCTAAGTTCGTCACCCGAACCTAACTTATGGGACCTATTTGACACAAAATAAACTTAAGGGACCAAATCAAAAAAAGAAATAAACTTAATGGACCAATCAAATAGTTTTGCCTTGTTTGCTCGGGGAGAAAAGAAAGCGGAACAAGGGAAATAAATAATTTTGTAAATTTACTTTGTTAGATTGTGGAACAAAAATTATATAAAGAGAAAAAAATATCCACAAAAAAAAATTCTTTCCATCTATCACTGTCTTATCCAATTTTTAACGTCTTACATGGTACATTTGTGACTGATTTACACTTATGTTTTGTTTGGTTGAGAGAATAAATAAAGAAGAGAGAAAGAGATGAGAAAAAGTATGAGAAATGAGAAAAATATGAGAAATAGAATAGATTTGATGTGTTGTTTGGTATAAAAGAAATAGAGGAGAAAGAAGTGTGTTCTCTCTCCCCTTTGTTTGGTTGGATAGAAAGTGAGAAGAGAGAAATGTAATTGTTTATATAAAGACAAAAATACCCTTAACTAAAAAATCAATATACAAATATTTAATTTCATTAATTAAGTTAATTCAAATAATCAAATAATTTAAATTAATTTAATTGATTTAAGTTATTTTAACTAATAAAATTTATTAATTTAATATAATTATTTTATAAATTTTAATTTGATTTAATTAAATAAACTATTAATTTAATTCAATTTATTTAAATTTATTAAATAATTGAATGAGAACCCAAAAAGAATGGTATAAAAGTCATTTTAGATGAAACACCCCCCCTCTTCCATTTTCTTCTCACTTTAGGAGAGAAAATAAATTTTGAGGTGGGTCCCACCAATTTCGTTATCTATTCCCTAATTCTTCCCCCTCCAAACAAGAGAAAAATACATTTTCTCCTCATTTTCTCTCTTCCCATTTTCTATTCTAACAAACAAAGCATTAATGAGACAATTGTGCTGTCCGATTGCACTTTTCCTTATGTCTGTGAACTAATTGGATTGATAATCTTCCTTGACAGGACACTACCAAAATCTTAATCCCCATCATAATCATTATTATCTAGAGAGATGTCATCCTCACTCTCAAGAAATCATTAAATGACAAATTAATCAGGTGTGTGTCACGTAGGCTTATTCATTTTAGAAATTGGACGACACGATGACACAGGGATCTGATCGTAACGGGAAAAATACTTGAGGGATCCAATTGATGCATTTGAAACCTAGGGAGACCAAAATTACACAATCGTGATATCTAAAGAACTAAAAGTACAACTAAGCTATTAAAACTAATTATCTGACACGAAAATAATCAGTGTCACACACAAACGAGTCCCAGCATGCCATGTGGTAGATAAAGTTGCAAGTATGCAACCTTGTAAGTTTGAACTTGAAAGACTGAACACTCCGATGTCGGTCAATCTCCCTTGTTAGAATAAAGAATTGCAAAATGATAATCATTAAAGTATCGGCTCAGGGGGCAATGATGGAATAGGGTTTAGGTCCAACAAGGTTAAGCCTAATGGTCCTAAAAGAGCCCTAAAAGAGTTAACATATTCAACAACAAAAGGTATGTTTCATCCTTATAAACATGCAAGGTCGGTGTCAAGACCCGTGAAATGTGTTAGAAAGCTTCTTACAAGGTACATAGAATGACCTAATTGACCCCGACTTAAACTTACCATAAATATCTACATGAATCATGAAAGACGAAACTACAATTTCTTTTTTGTTAAATAAGAGGCTTATAATACACCTTACATAAAGAAAAAGAAGATAGGAGAAGTAAATGGAAAGGGATAGAGCACACTCAGACACTCACAATTAATATCTGATAACATAATCTACTGAATTGACTCAAGGAATCTTTCTTAACAGTTTACACAATTACATAGAGTAACAACAGGTAACTAACATTTTCCTTAGTTATTTTTGTTGAACATCTGCTTAACGTGTAACATTTTTCTTTATTATTATTTTTTATCCAGTAAAACAAATAAAACCCTTATCCTCTTAATTTATTCAAGAATCTTGCCAGCTCCAAAAGTTTGTTTGGTCCTTTGTAAAGTACTTTTGACCGGAATAATAACAGTTTTGTAGCACAACTCAAGAATCACACATTAATACCCCAAAAACTAAGAGACGAATCTAATCATAACATTAACTTATCTCAAATGTAAAACAATAAAAAAAACATTAAAGAAAAACCATCCTTAATTTTTTGACATAAAAAACCATCCTTAATAAATGAACACGGTTAGCAAACTAGTAATTGTACCTTACAAAAAATATTGTTACATTTTTAGCTCCCTTTTTGAAAGCACTGAAGGATTCATGATCAACAATATGAAGCGGTGCTTTCACTTTTCTTGTCACTTCTTCTCCAAACTGGGGACTCTAAGAGTTTGCAGAACGATTACATTCATTCTGGAAGTGATTCTTCATATTGCAACAAATAGGTGTGGCCTTGTATACGCTTAGGTATAGAAGAAGTAAGAAAATGGAATGTGGAAACCAATATCCACACAATACATTAGGAGAAATGTATCATCAGTTAAAGTGTACAACTTTAGGGCCCTTCTTCTTAGGTTTTTCATGACCATCTTTTGACTTCTCATCACCACTATATATGTCACCTATCATGAAGTCATCCTCCATATCATCCCCGCTCACAAATTTGGTAACTTGACCTCTAGGCCTCTCTTCAATTCTCATTGCTGAAAGAAAGAATGGAGTTATCAGCCATATTTAATGTATGCACCCTTCTACTAGATGACTATAAATGTTTAGCAATACAATATATAGAAGAAATCATAACTGAATGCAATTAAATTGGAGAAGAGCTCAAGCTGAGGCAAGAGGGGCCGTAGATCACTTGCAAGAATTACACTTAAAGTACACATTTCACTTTTCACTCCAAAGATTTGAGTTTGTTTTCCTTTTCTATGATGAACATTTAAATTTTGGAGAAGACTTTAGCCAGGTTTGGCATGGGTCCAAACATTTAACAGTCATACATATCACTCCACTTTGTTTCAACTTTCAACATCATCTCTCCAATCTCCATGGGTGAAATCTCAAAAGACGGATTGTAACGAGGACATTAATCACTTTGAATAAGAACAATTCACAGTTAAACAAATTAGACAGAAAAAATTAAGATCAACATCCAACAATATCAGAAGGTTGGACTATCCATGTTCTTGACTATAAACTATCAAGTTTCAAGCCTATAACAACTGAAAAATCATTTCTCCTAATATCACATACTCGGAGTATATTTCATCCTCTGCGAATTCTGATATGCAACTCAAGCATGAACTATCTGTCTACCACCACCAAACTTGTCTAATCTCGGATATGAAGAACCCTTATCCAGCTCAATTAGCAACTTTATGATATCCCATGTCTTAATAGTATCCATTTTACAACCAAAATGCTAGATTTCAAAGCAAAATATCACTAGTTTTGGAGCAGGTGCTACTGTTCAATTTATCATAAGGTTGCAAAAGGACAAAAACAAGTGAACCTCCAGTACTTGCAGTTAGTTGACATTATGGTCAGAAATTACTATATTTGTAGAACAGATCTAACTGCAGCTCAATAGCAGCAAAACAGGACTAATACACATTTAGAGGAGTAAATAAAAGAACACGGGTGCCATACAGATTAAACAAAAAAATACAGCATTTGATAATAAAACCAAACATATACAAGTAGAAATTAATTCAGTTTATTCCGGACAAACTTACATAGATTAACATGCCCATTAGCAGCAACAGATCCTCTCTTCCCTTTGTCAGGACAATCCTTTGCCAAATGTGTCACACCACCACATATTTTACAACAACCACCCTAGTATAAATAAATTGTTCTAACAGATTAGAAACAGCTTCTGAGGGACAAGTTTTGTTGATTCAACTAATATATATTTGACAAGGTTTACCATAAAGAGAAATAATAATTAATACCTTTGGATAAATGCCATGAGTATTTTGAGGGCAGTTTTTACTCAAGTGTCCACGTTCTTTACAGACAAAGCACTCAGCAAACTTTGTCCCTCCTGCATCACCAATGAAGCCACTTCACGTCACAAGAAAACAAGTAATAACGTGTTTGCAAGTGCAGCAGAATAAGGTTAGAATCGCGTTTAAAACTCAGAAGCTACTAATAGTAGCTTCGGGAAACACACGTTGAACGGGAATTTCATGCAGATCCAAACACAGGCTAAAGAACTCATAAGCATGCCACCAAAATCAAACTTGAGAAGATGAAGGCAGAAAATAACAGCCCATCAGCTCCAACCTTTGGGAGGTATATTTATTTACATGCTTAAGGGTGCGTTAGGGTAAACAACTTAATCAAGAGCTTATCACATAAGACCTTATCGCATGAGAGCTTATGCCATAAGCGCTTCAAGAAAGAAAAAGAAAGAAAGGGGTATGAGAGGATTCGAATAGTGAAAAACACAGAGAGGGTGTTTAGTGCATAAGCTCTTATGGTAATTCCATAAGCTTCTCCCAGTGACTTATGAAAATAAGTCAAAAACTCCTTATGGGATGGCATAAGTTATTTTTATAATCTCTGCCAAACACACTGCATAAGAGCTTATGTCATCAGATAAGTCAAAATGAGCTTAAATAAGCTCTTCCAAACGCCACCTAAGTATAGCAAATAAGCCAGTAATTAAATAATTGCCCAAAGAGAAAAAGGGAAATATAGGGACAATAATGTCATGTCACCGTTTAATTGTAAGGTTATACAATAGACAACTTTTGACTCCTTGACAACTTTCACACAAGTAGATTCAAACCTCAAAGCCCAAAGATAAAATCCAATTTTGTAACTCTAGTTTATAGCATTATCAGAACATCCTCTGTAAGGCAGAAAGCCCTATAGAATAATTACAAAACTATGCTGAACTGCTTTACATAAATCTTAAATTTCAATTAAAAACACTAAAACCAACAATGGTCATGCTATAACATATCTAACTTATCAAGCTTTAACCTTTCAGCATCAGATATAATCCAAACACATAACAAAAAGCATATAAAAAAGTGTGAGCAGACCTTCTTGAAGAGGCTGAGAACAATTTGCAAGTGAGTGGCCAGTTTCCCCACAATTATAGCAATACTTCTCATTCTCCGTTCCATTTTGCAGCTGAGGACAATTCTTAGCGCGATGACCACGACGTCGACACCGCAAGCATATCTGCAACGGCCACACTACCATTTAATCAGAAAAATGTCACGATTCACAGACCTAGTAACAGAAGGGGAAAAAAAACCTTATTTTTTTCATATTCAGCCTTTTCAGGACAGGACTTAGCAATGTGGTCTTTGGCCTTACAGATGAAACAGCTCTCACCGGGCTTCATGCCAGGAACTCTAAGAGGGTGTTTTGTGGAATTGGTTTTAAAGGGCTTTTTGGTGACGCCGGGTTCTGATTTTTTGCGCTTGAACGCGCTCTTTGTCTTTTTCTTCTTGTTATTCGTAGGGTCTGTTGAGGGCGTGGGGTCTGGTTTGGGGATCAGTTCAGGGTGCTCTTCTCTGAATCGCTTCCGAGCAAGGCGCTGCCTCTGGCTCACCATCTTCGTTACTTTGGAAGAAGCGGCGACGGGTTTCTGTTGCTTAAGCCAAAACAAAAGGGTTTTCTTTTATCATCTCACAAGTTAATGTTTGTTTTTATTTTTGTCACTCGTAAAATACTATTATCATATTATTATGAAGAAAAATAAGAATATCTAAATATCAATGTGCTGCAACTCAAATTACATTAAATACCTAATTTCTGTCCCTTATAGATTGTAATTTGTAACTCCATATATAGTAAATAAAAAAAACTCAATTTTATTTAAAATTTTCAAGATATTTTCGTTCCTAATCTTCTGTGTCAAAAACAATTATTTATTAGGTTTAATTGCGGTTTTGGTCCTCATACTAATGATCATGTGCGATTTTGGTTCTTAATATTTTTTTCGTGCACATTTGGAATTAGTATGAGGACTAAAACTACAATTAAACCTAATCAATATAGATGAATCACTCATCTAAGCACACAGAACCATTGCTCTAAATGCATGGAACCTCTTTTTGAGCTTTTGTCGTAAAGGATAATATGATGGAACCAAAAAATATCCCGTAAATGAGGGCCAAAACCAGTAAATAGCAGACCGCATAATAATGTTGAATTGGAGATGCAGAGGAGACAGAACCTCAAACAGAGGCTGTGTGTGCTTAAAGAAGGGTTTATCTATGTTGATCATTGAAAAAATTGACAGACAGTGGACAGAAGAACCAAATTTTCAACATTGAAAAAACAAAGGGACCAAATGTGCATTAAAAAAATTTTAGGAACCAACATCGCAGATAACCAATAGTAGGGGGACCAAAACTGTAATCAAGCCAATTTATTATGAGATGAAACATAATTTAATAGCACCAAAAAAATTAATAACAAAATAAAATAACTCTTTTAAAACAATGGATGACAATTGGTAGGGTATGAGTAGAGTACTATAATATATGTCTCATATTCTCTTTTCTAGAAAATAGTCGTATCCAAATCCATATCTACATAGCATCCATCACTAGCATTTTAATTAATTATGAAAAATTAATAAATAAATAAAATTTTGATTAAAAATAATGTTGTGATCACTCGATACACTTTCAAGAGTGCACGAGTAATGAAATTAATTGGAGAAGAGTTGTTTTCATATTCCTTTGAATGATTTACCCCATATCAATCTTATACAACTCAAGTGAAATAGTTCATATTAGAATTACCTTTCAACAAACATATCCAAACATAAAATTGATTATATTATATTCAACCATAATAATAATCAATTATTTAAATAATATATATTTTTTAGCAGCTTTTTGAAACACATAGGCAATGAGTTAGTGGGTTTAGGTCCAATCAAAACCAAAACTCGGAAGTTGGGCCGAATTTGAGTTTATATGGTACAGATGAGCAAAAAATGCTACCGTTTTTCAGTGGCCCAAAAGAATGCGAGATTGTATATACAGTTTGTGCGGAATTTAAGTATATACAGTTTTTACGCTTTTTTCTTAGCAAGTTTTTTGAAAAAATCCACATCAATCCGGTTATCATTTGACAAATTTACTGCGAAAAGAAAGTAAATAAATATTTTTTCGACTATTAATTTCAGAGTTTTTAGGTGCATACGAAGGTCTGGTATTCTTTTTTAATTAGTTGATAATAGAATTAGATCTTAAATAGCTGTTGAATAAATTTAAATAAAGATTTGATGACTGCATAAACTTAAATAAATATGCCAAAAGTTACTTTATTAAACGGGCATTCGGGACTTCCCAAAAAAAATAAATAATTCAAACACACCATTAGCAATCTAAGTTTGCTAGTTGGTAGTTGTGTGGTATCCATATTTTGGAAATTCATCTAATATGAATAGTTGAATCAGTGAAGAATACTTTTTTAATACAGTTTTACTCTACATAATTTAACAATATAATTATTTTTTATTAACTTAATTTATACAAGTTGTATTGATCAATTCATTCCACACGAGATAATAATAATATTGTTATTATTGTTGTTGTTGTTGGTCTACACTGGAGTCAAGATTAATATAGCTTCATATTTTGCTTTGCCTTCCATTTTTTTGTTACTAAGATTGAGGATGTTGGAGTGAGGACGGGTTCTTTTATGGCTTTTTGATCAAACTGAGATCCTTTTGGAAACTTATTATTAGTTTATGATATTTTTAAGGTGAATTCTCTGGTACCCATGATAATTTTTGGATAACTTTTACACTGTTCATATGACCCAATCCAAACAAGTCAACTCAATTGAAAGGTGACCACATTGGATAGACTTCTATTTTTATACAGGAACCCTTCCAACTTTTGTCTTTGCTTTCTGGCTCAAGGGACCATATTGCAAAAATAAAAATTGAACTTCTCCCTTTTATTTTTAGATCCAGAAACACCTTTCTTCGAAAATCAAAACTAAAAAATCGAGGGTTTCTAATAAAAAACTAATTATTCTTCCCTTCCAAATCCACTTTGAACCCTGATGCCAAATATCTCCACCATTGAAGGTTGAACTTGAACTGAACTGTCTTGGTCAGAAAGAATCTATTGCTCTAAAGACTAAAATAACTCGGCCTCCCTTTGATCTTAGCAAGTACAATCAATTTCCCCTACTGCATAAATATTACAACTTCGAAGATGCCTTAGTTTACTGAGAACAAAAGGAATAATTATCACTATGGTATTAAACATTTTAAAATTGTGCCACCTTAACCTTTATTTTTCAGCATTCATCACCATTGTGAAGATTTTCATGGTAAAGGAGCGGCAAGCGCATATCAGGTAACCCCCAACTGTGCAATAACGGTAGATCGAGGTCGATGGGGACGTGTGGCTCGCGATCTGGTGTGGTTGGACAGTAATGCGGTGTTGGAATGAGGTTGTGGTGTTGTTGCGATGCGGCGGTGGACGGAGCTGGCTGGGGATAGGAGGTCACGCGCAGAGGCAGATGGAGGCGGAGGCGGTTGAGCGGAGAAGATTCGTCGCTCTGGCTTGCGGTGGTCCGAGGCTGATGAGTGTTTGTTTCCTTTCCACGTCTCTTCCTCAAGATGCTTGGTTGGTGGCTTGAAGATGATGAAGTTTATTTGAAGAAGAATTCTGGGTTGAGTCACTAGTGCAGAAAAGGGATTCCACGTCGGTTATTTATGGCTTTCCACATCGGTTTTCAAACTGATGTGGAAACGACCGATGTGGTTTATTGCCACTTTACACATCGGTTATAAAACCGATGTGTAAAGTATATTTTAAACAGCGGTTTTCTTTTAACCGATGTGGAAAATTAATTTGTCAATTGATAAGCAGTTGGAAATTACACTTTCTACATCGGTTTTTCCAAAAACCGATGTGGAAATTTCACTTCCCACATCGGTTTTAATAATAACCGATGTGTAAAGTGAAATTTACACATCGGTTTTTATTAAAACCGATGTGTAAGTGAAATTTACACATCGGTTTTTGTAGAACCGATGTGTAAAATATTTTTTTTTTTAAAATCTGTTATTTACATTTCAATCATTCATTTCCCCTATTTCAGTAATGCAGATCAATACCAGAATAACATACTGTAAATTTTGGGGTAAACATAATGTAGTTATTGCACCAAACTAGTAGAAAATGATAACAAGCAGCCACATATAATTGGAACACACAAATTTTTATAGTTCATTCGATGACAAGAAACAAAGAAGGGTAAAACCACACGTGATTTAGGCATCACATGAGTTAGATAACAAATGGGCAAGGCAAACTAATTGGTAAAGTAAGAGTACTTACTAATTCATAACCATCAATTCCAGGAACTTGTTTAAGCTAACAAACCAAAGCAGACTTCTGATCAAACAAGAAACAACAGAACACCAAACCAGTTTTGACACAATTGCAACAAAGTTTTAACCATATCAAAAGCAAAACATACTTCATTCAATTTTCTTGGCACAAACAATCAGCTCTTACACATATGGTTAAAAATACTGACATTTTATCAAATGACTAGTGAGCACAGAATCTGAAAACAGAGGGCATCAGGCCTAATTAATTTCGAATGAATGAAAACAACACTTTATCAAGGCTACATCAAAACACGAGAGAAGAATAATTGAACCAGACCTGAGCACTAATACATATCATCAGTCAAAGGTATACTATAGCTAGTACATGATAAGTTTTTAAACTAACTACATATATACAAACTATGGTTGGTACACTTCAAGAAAGAAAGTTGCCCAACGCCTCTTTATGCTGTTGATGTCAAAATCAGATAATGGAGTTGGATTGTTGAATATCTGCAAGTTTAATTGGACAAAAGATTATATCTTTTAAGTAATAAACTAACATAAAACATATAATGAATCTATATTATTAATTCTAATTGTGTCAATTAACATTTACCTCCTGCCATCTTTCAGTGATCCCGGAGGAGATAATTTCCAACATCCACTGCATCACATAGTAGCCACATTCCCATGACCCACGTTGTATACGTGACTACGTACAAATGAAACCCAATTAGAATATGAGGAATTAAATAAAATAGAAATCAATTATTGTACCCACTGCATTTGATGCATTTGAACTAATAAATATCTTACGCTGGGAATAATCCATCTGATAGCCCGAGTACGCCTTTCACCACGCAACATGTGGGTTGCATTAATAGACCTATCATGACAAAAACATTAATTAAAGTATATCTAATAGATTTCAGATAATTAAAACAACTGCATTGCTGATTATAATGTATTTTAATGCTTACGTTTCGATGATCGTCTTCAGTTGATTCGCCGGCTTATTTCCCAATGAGCAGAAGAAGACCACGACGTTCATTCTTGGGTACAAGAGCAACAGTTGCCAATGCCGGATGTATTTGCGGAACAGTTAGTGACTAAGCCATATATAGTTATACTTAAATAACCGGTACTTACTTATTGAGATAAGACGCAAGATAGAATTGATGATCGTCTCGGGTAAGTATATCACGTATGGTAGTGACCGGGTCTTTCGATGTTAGGAGAACATCACCCTGAATGAACATGGGGTCAATGAACCCATAAAGGGCGAGGTTACCCTGATCGACTAACATACGATGCAGATACCTAATATATTGGAAAAACATGTTAATTATCATAGTATTTAAAAATTAATTACGTACTTAACTTATAAATAAAATGTACTTACGTGCACCAAAACGATATGTGTGCAGAACTGACCATTTCTTTATTGAGTACCATCTCCATAAGTTCCTTCTTTGGTATATACAGTTCACCAGGGTTGGCATCATGTTCCAACCTTACCAAGGCTGCGTCATTCTCCATGGTGACAACTCAGTATAGCCGTAACTTTAAAAACATCACCATGGCCAGGTGCCCCTTTGTCGATCCCCTAAACAACATAGATATATATTAGTAATCACGGATAATTAAGTTATTTAATTCGTTATTAACTAAATGGCCAAATGAATACCTTGGCAGGAGCAAACATCTCTGGTCTTCCTAGATCCGACCTTTTAGGCACAATATCATTTCCAACATCCTATAACGAATAAAAATAAAGCATTATCTTGAAACAATAATAAATTATTTCAACTATGAATATAGAAAAACACAACTAACCGAATACCTCAGATGCAACAAGAAAGTTGACCAGTCTTCTTGGCCAGAGGATGGAGTTACCGGGGGCCTGACCCACTGTTTGAACCTCCTCAATGGGCACAGGGACTCGAGCATCAGCATCTCGAATAATCTCAACAGACACCCTCAGCTGATCATCCGGTAATAACCGATGGTGTATGGTATTACCTAAGTTATTATGTGCCCTACCCAATGCCACTAAGCGGCGATGATGATGATCATCAACATACAGCTCACACCTATCAGGGTCGTCATCATCATCATCATCATCACCATCATCATCATTTTCAGGATGATGAGGAGGATCACATGAGCCCATAGTGCTCACATGGACAGAGGGTTGGATAGAGGGTTGGACACCGGCTGTCATCTGCTGGGACATAGAAGTCAATATTGCCATCTGCTGGGCAAACTGCTCGGCCATCTCCTGTCGAAGCTCAGCTGCAATCTCCTGTTTTAGTCGTGCTCTATCTGCTTCAACATCCCTGTGGCATTGGTGCGAAGATGAACCATGGTATTGGCGAATGCCGACTCCCCATCCCACACCAATGACACGGGCCGGGTGGTCTGGTTTACCGATAGCAGTAGATAAGATATCATTGCGTCCTGTTGTGACTCCGGCAAGTGTACCGGGTCGTCGCAAGTAATAAAAACACGGTAAGATTCTACCGAGGTCGAACACAAGGATTGGGTTACCAATTCTACTAAATTGTCGAGAAATCCGATACGTTGGTTAAGCAATAGAAAGTGGTTGAGATAAAGAGATTGAGATCGCAATTTCACGAATCAAGTCAAATAACGCTACGGTGATTAAATTCAGAAATAAAGGCATCTAAGGTTTCGAATCCACCTACCCAATCATGCAAGTACCCAAGTGATGATATTCTCCTCCCTAGTTCAATTTTAATGTCAACCGGGACCCCTAAATTCTCCTAAATCCACTTCCGTGCTCATTAGGACGTATTCGATGATTTGAGTTAATTACTTGCTAGGTCTCTTAACCCTAATCTCGAATTCTATTAATTCTTGTTCCCTATAGGTTGCATCGATCTCCTACTCACTCTCGTGCAATACTCGACCGATGTTCCCAATTCAAGTTCTAAAACGCGAATCGCCGCTAGGCCTCAACACGCTTAACTAGTCGATCACGCTAGCATATAATCGACACAATGAAAACAGAATTGGAAAATCATAATTGAATTAAAGGAGAGAGAGTTACATTACATGAACACTATGCCCCCATGGGTGGCTTCATCGATCCCTAGACAAGAGGATTAGTTCTCATGTCCGTAACAACAACGCACGTACAATCGAATTCATCCTAAGCCTATGAATTAAGAGAAAAGAAGAGAAGAAGAAATCCCAGAATAAGGGTTACAAAAGATCTCTGCAAATTCCGATCCAAAAGGTTTCCTTTTCTGTTTCTCGCCGCTTTATTTATAAGGAGGCCACGCGTCACGGCCGTGATGGCCATCACGGCCAGGCCGTGACGGCCGCTTCGCTTAGCGCACTGGGATTTGAACATTCGCGACGCGAAGGATGTCTCGCGACGCGATTCTTCTTGTCACGGCCCGTGATGTCGGTCCACGGCCAGCCGTGATGTTCTCTCGCCTTGTGTGGATTTTAGGTCACGGCCGTGATATACATCACGGCTAGGCCGTGATGGTCTCGACTTGTATGGCTTTTAGGTCACGGCCGTGATACACATCACGGCTAGGCCGTGATGGTCTCTGATTCTGGTACTTTTCTGGAGTTCACACACTCGCGACGCGAAGGACGTCTCGCGACGCGAACCTTCCTGTCACGGCCCGTGATGGTCTCTGTCTTCCCAGATCTTCATATTATCGCGGGGCGAGCCTCCTCTCGCGGGGCGAGAATCCCCAGAATGGCAATCTCCACTATTTGTTGACTTTCCTTAATTCTTAGAGCCTCACTTATGGACCTGAAAACAACACAAGCAACCACAAGCGTAATTCTCTCCAAAATAACCTAAAAACTACACAAAAGACGCAAAACGAGTCAAAGTCCAACTTAGGAACAAAACAAGGCAAATTTGGGCGAAAACGAGAGTAAACTCGAATAAATTGGCACATAAACCCTAGTTTATCTAGTCTTAAAACTAGATAAGCCAGAGGCTTATCAAAATACCCCAAACTTAAACCTTGCTTGTCCCCAAGCAAGCTTAAAACTCAAAAACGACTCAAGACTTGGCAAACCTGAAAGATCTAATCAATTTCGCACAAATTTCATGCGACTTTACAAAACAGTGTTTCTTTTCTTTTTTTTTCTTTGATTCCCCCCCCCTTTTTCATCAATGTAGTCCCCACATTCATCTACTTTAAACAATTGAGAAATTATCATTCATGCCATCATTACTCTAAGTTGAGGCTCAAAGATACACACAAAGGAAGATCACCTATTTCAAACAATTGCCTTCCTCACAAGGGCATTTAGTATTTCACTCATTCGCTCAAGTTTGTCTAGGCTTTCAACTTTTTCACTCAATTTCACTTATCAAGAGCACTTCCCATGAATTTGATTTTCATCTCAAACATAGTTCCCACGAAAACATGCATGCAACATCAAAAGGTCTTTTAAAGGTTGTAATGGGGCCTGGCTGAGGGTAGGATAATCAAGGATATTTAGGCTTAAGTCCCTAGGAACTAAGAGAGCATGAGCATTAAACACATTTTTCCACTCAAATTCCTTTCTTTCCATTTTTCATTTGGGCTCGGGTGACTACAACCTTTTCCTTGATATTATTTTTGTTTTGCCCCTTTTCTTTTGGCAATTTTTGTTTTCTTCTTTTCTTTTCTTTTCTTTTCTTTTTGCCTTGGGTCAACCTTTATTTTCTTTTTCTCATCCCAATATGACACATACCTTGTAGCCACCCCAAACTTAGTTTCTCACAACCTTTCTCTTGCTCATTTCCATGCTCTCCTAATCCTAAGATTGGGTTAACATGGTTTTTCAGATTTTGGCTCGTAATGTAGGGTCATCAAGAAACAATAGGTCAATTGGGCTCAATTTGGCTAACTAGGGAACATGCATTAGGGATGGTTCATTTCAGGCCAAGTAGTTAATTCAAAGAAAATTGCCTAAATCATTTGATGCAACACATAATCATGCAAACCATATAGAGATTCAAGCAAATTCGGGAAAGTGCAACTTAACAATGGATTCTCACATTCAAAAACAGAGTTGGAGGCTCAAATTCCTCACCCGGACATTTTGCAAACTGTTTGACCGAGATACGATTCCTAGTGTGTGCACCCCCCTCACCCCAAACTTATCATAAATCAAGCAATCATAATAAATCTCAAAGTTCAATTTTCAATTTTTTAGTGGGGATAAACTTTTCTATTTTCAGAACCTAGGTGGAAATCATCAATGATCAAGTAATTCATGCAATCAATCATGCTCCCTTCAATTAACATCCTACAAGCTTGCCGACACGACATTCATACAACAACTCTTGATCTTCTCAAATTATTCAAGAGTGACAACAAAAACAAAACTAAAAGCAAAAAAATAAAACAAAAGTTAAGAGAAGAGATAGATACCGTGCTTGGGTTGCCTCCCAAGTAGCGCTTGTTTAACGTCCCGAGCCTGACTCAAGTCGCCCCTAAGGGTTAATCCGGAGGAAGATCCTTCTTGCCATGCCATTCCTTGTCCCGTTCTTTGTAGGTTTGTGCCCCTTTACATGCTCGCAAGCGGTTCCCGGACAGCTCATTTAAGTTCAGGACCCTTCTATAGTCAGCACGAACTCTCCACTCCGTGGTGATCCTTTTTGAGATCAATTCATTGTCTCAGATCGACCACCACGGTTGTGCCACCCTTCAACCTTGGTGCCTTACCCTTCTTTTTCATTCCTTTGCTGCTGAGTTCTTCCCTTGCACATTCTTCCCTTGGGAGACTCGGTATGGGTTCCATGTCTCGTAGCCACTCAAGGTAGACTTCATCCCCCGACGGGCCTTTTTCCTCACTGTTTTCCTCATGAGATTCTACCGATACTGTTGCAAGTGAAGGATCATGGTCTTTTCGAATTGCCTTTACCTTTTCAGTTGGGTCCACCACATCCACTCGATACACTGCTGATTTCTCTTCCGGGTGCTTAATCGCTTCAAAGACATTGAAGACCACCTTATCATCATTCACCTTTAAAGTGAGTTTCCCTTGCCGCACATCTATCAAGGCATCCCCAGTGGCCAAGAAGGGTCTACCCAATATGAGAGGGATCTCAGCATCTTCATCCATGTCGAGCACCACGAAGTCCACTGGGAATATGAACTTGTCAACTTTCACAAGCAAGTCTTCGACTACTCCATAGGGATATTTGATAGAACGATCGGCCAGTTGGAGTGACATTCGCGTATCCTTTACTTCTTTGATCCCTAGCCTCTTCATCATCGAGAGGGGCATCAAGTTGATGCTTGCCCCTAGATCACATAATGCCTTTCCGAAGGTAATTCCCCCAATGGTGCATGGTATCGAGAAGGAACCGGGATCCTTCAACTTCGGAGGCGCTTTAGTTGAAGAATGGCACTACACTCCTCGGTCAAAGAAACCGTTTCTTCATCCACAATCCTCCGCTTCTTAGTGAGAAGTTCCTTCATAAACCGAGCATATGATGGCATTTGTTCCAAGGCTTCCGCAAATGGAATGTTAATCAAAGTTTTCGGAAGACATCAAAGAACTTATTGAATTGCTTATCCTGTTGAGGCTTCTTCAATCTTTCCTGGATACTGAACCTTCATGTAGGGCGGGAGGTCTTGGGGTTCAACCCACTTCTTCCTTCTGAACTCTTCATCCACAAGTTTCAGCCTTCCCCTTGCTCCTCCTCCCTTGTCACTTGCCAACCCTTCTTTCTCTCGGTTGCTCTTCCTCAACTCGGTAGTTGTTCCGGGCCCTTGTCATCCTCGAGAACTAGTGGTACCCTGCTAGGTTCCAACACCCTTCCGCTTCTAGTAGATATGACATTGCGTTGTCCATTGGGGTTGTTCTCGCACTACCTGGAAGAGTGCCTGGAAGACGCTCATTAAGTTGGCGTCGCGAAATGTGCTATTTGTGTCTCCAGATTCTGAATTCGCGATCCCGTATGAGTCGCCAACTTGTCAATGGCAGTGTTCACCTTCTCAAAAGATGTGCTTGTAAAGGTTGACAACTTCTCAAAAGCCAGCTCCCACCGTTGTCTTCCACCATCCGATATTTGCAATCGATTAGGCCCCTGGGAGGAGCTCATTGATTATTGCATTTCTGAATTCCAATGTTTGGTCTCGCGACCACGTGGAGGTTGTTGCCAATTCTGCTGAGGGTGTTGTTGACCGGCTAGACCACCATTAACATCACTCCAAGCAAATCCCGGATGGTCTCTTCTCATGTAGCCCCTATTCGATTCTCGATTGTTCCTCCGATAGTTGTTCTGGGGCACAAAGTGTCATAAAAGTTGTGGCAAGAGTCCACATGTTCTTGAGGGAAATTTAGCGGGCAATTCGAGTGTCGTGATTTCCATTGCAATTTGCACAACCAGGAGGCATTCCCTCGTGTATTGCATTAACCTCTTGTTCCCGCACAAAGCCTCATTCTCGCATCTTCAAAAGTCTCTGTTTGCTCCAAAATGGCTTCCATTGTCCCGAACCGATTCCACTCGAGGTCTCCCTACCACGGTTGTAATCATTATATGACATCTTCTCTAACAATGCCCATCCATCCTCAGCCGATAAATATACAAAAGAACCGCCACCATGCGGCATCACAGTTCATCTGATAACGTCCTCTCAACCCATTAAAGAAATGTTGCACTTTGGAAACTGGGTCAAAGAACGCAGAGGGACATCTTCTCAACAAACCATTGTACCTCTCCCATGCTTCATTGTATGTTTCATCCTCCGTTTGCCTGAATGAAGTGACGGCTATTCTTGCTTGTGCCGCCTTCTGAGGAGGAAAGTATTTGGTTAGGAACTTCTGGGCCATTTGCTCCCAAGTTCTGATGCTGTTCCTATCCAAGCTGTCAACCCAATCGCGAGCGACATCCCTAAGAGAGAGAGGGAAGAGCCGCAAGCGAAACTCATCTTGTGAGACTCCTCTTGTCTTCTGTAAGTCACACGCCTCAAGGAAGCGAGTGATGTGTCTATGCGGGTCTTGCTTTCCACTCCCATCAAACTGATTCTCCCGGAGCTGGAATGTGACACATGCTTCAACTCTGAAGGAGTCTGTGTTCAGGTTGCCTCTCACAATAGAAGAGTCACAATCCACCAAGCTTGGTAGATCGTACTCAAAGAGAGGCTTGTAACGAGGAGGAGGAGGAGGAGGATTTTCTTCAGCCATGCCTTCTATTTTAATTGCTTCCAACCTCTTCCTTTCTCTGGCCTCTTTTCTTAACTGCCGCTCGGTCCTGGTGATCTCGGAATCAAATAGCAAGTCCTCTGGTAGGAGGGTACCTCGCATACAAAAACAGGCAAAGACCAAGTGGAATCAAAGAAGCAGAGAAAAATAATAACAATTAAATAAAAGAAAATAAAACTAAAAGTCAGCTTAACTAAATGTACCGAATTTCCTAAAAATTAGGAAAATTGGTTGTGCCAATCCCGAAGAACGGCGCCAAAAACTTGTTGTGACTCTCGCAAGTGTACCGGGTCGTCGCAAGTAATAAAAACACGGTAAGATTCTACCGAGGTCGAACACAAGGATTGGGTTACCAATTCTACTAAATTGTCAAGAAATCCGATACGTTGGTTAAGCAATAGAAAGTGGTTGAGATAAAGAGATTGAGATCGCAATTTCACGAATCAAGTCAAATAACGCTACGGTGATTAAATTCAGAAATAAAGGCATCTAAGGTTTCGAATCCACCTACCCAATCATGCAAAGTACCCAAGTGATGATATTCTCCTCCCTAGTTCAATTTTAATTTCAACCGGGACCCCTAAATTCTCCTAAATCCACTTCCGTGCTCATTAGGACGTATTCGATGATTTGAGTTAATTATTTGCTAGGTCTCTTAACCCTAATCTCGAATTCTATTAATTCTTGTTCCCTATAGGTTGCATCGATCTCCTACTCACTCTCGTGCAATACTCGACCGATGTTCCCAATTCAAGTTCTAAAACGCGAATCGCCGCTAGGCCTCAACACGCTTAACTAGTCGATCACGCTAGCATATAATCGACACAATGAAAACAGAATTGGAAAATCATAATTGAATTAAAGGAGAAAGAGTTACATTACATGAACACTATGCCCCCATGGGTGGCTTCATCGATCCCCTAGACAAGAGGATTAGTTCCTCATGTCCGTAACAACAACGCACGTACAATCGGAATTCATCCTAAGCCTATGAATTAAGAGAAAAGAAGAGAAGAAGAAATCCTGAATAAGGGTTACAAAAGATCTCTGCAAATTCCGATCCAAAAGGTTTCCTTTTCTGCTTCGACCTGCTTCTATTTATAAGGGAGGCCACGCGTCACGGCCGTGATGGCCATCACGGCCAGGCCGTGACGGCGTCTGCTGCTGGCGCACTTCTGGGATTTGAACATTCGCGACGCGAAAGATGACTCGCCACGCGAGTCTGGTTGTCACGGCCCGTGATGTCGGTCCACGGCCAGGCCGTGATGTTCTCTGCCTTGTGTGGATTTTTAGGTCACGGCCGTGATATACATCACGGCTAGGCCGTGATGGTCTCCGACTTGTATGGCTTTTAGGTCACGGCCGTGATACACATCACGGCTAGGCCGTGATGGTCTCCCGATTCTGGTACTTTTCTCGAGTTCACACACTCGCGACGCGAAGGGACGTCTCGCGACGCGAACCTTCCCCGTCACGGCCCGTGATGGTCTCTGTCTTCCCGGATCTTCATATTATCGCGGGCGAGCCTCCTCTCGCGGGGCGAGAATCCCTGCATGGCAATCTCCACTATTTGTTGACTTTCCTTAATTCTTAGAGCCTCACTTATGGACCTGAAAACAACACAAGCAACCACAAGCGTAATTCTCTCCAAAATAACCTAAAAACTACACAAAAGACGCAAAACGAGTCAAAGTCCAACTTAGGAACAAAACAAGGCAAATTTGGGCGAAAACGAGAGTAAACTCGAATAAATTGGCACATAAACCCTAGTTTATCTAGTCTTAAAACTAGATAAGCCAGAGGCTTATCAAAATACCCCAAACTTAAACCTTGCTTGTCCCCAAGCAAGCTTAAAACTCAAAAACGACTCAAGACTTGGCAAACCTGAAAGATCTAATCAATTTCGCACAAATTTCATGCGACTTTACAAAACAGTTTTTCTTTTCTTTTTTTTTCTGTGATTGCCCCCCCCTCCCTATTTTCTTCAATTTAGTCCCCACATTCATCTACTTTAAACAATTGAGAAATTATCATTCATGCCATCATTACTCTAAGTTGAGGCTCAAAGATACACACAAAGGAAGATCACCTATTTCAAACAATTGCCTTCCTCACAAGGGCATTTAGTATTTCACTCATTCGCTCAAGTTTGTCTAGGCTTTCAACTTTTTCACTCAATTTCACTTATCAAGAGCACTTCCCATGAATTTGATTTTCATCTCAAACATAGTTCCCACGAAAACATGCATGCAACATCAAAAGGTCTTTTAAAGGTTGTAATGGGGCCTGGCTGAGGGTAGGATAATCAAGGATATTTAGGCTTAAGTCCCTAGGAACTAAGAGAGCATGAGCATTAAACACATTTTTCCACTCAAATTCCTTTCTTTCCATTTTTCATTTGGGCTCGGTGACTGACTACAACCTTTTCCTTGATATTATTTTTGTTTTGCCCCTTTTCTTTTGGCAATTTTTGTTTTCTTCTTTTCTTTTCTTTTCTTTTCTTTTTGCCTTGGGTCAACCTTTATTTTCTTTTTCTCATCCCAATATGACACATACCTTGTAGCCACCCCAAACTTAGTTTCTCACAACCTTTCTCTTGCTCATTTCCATGCTCTCCTAATCCTAAGATTGGGTTAACATGGTTTTTCAGATTTTGGCTCGTAATGTAGGGTCATCAAGAAACAATAGGTCAATTGGGCTCAATTTGGCTAACTAGGGAACATGCATTAGGGATGGTTCATTTCAGGCCAAGTAGTTAATTCAAAGAAAATTGCCTAAATCATTTGATGCAACACATAATCATGCAAACCATATAGAGATTCAAGCAAATTCGGGAAAGTGCAACTTAACAGTGATTCTCACATTCAAAAACAGAGTTGGAGGCTCAAATTCCTCACCCGGACATTTTGCAAACTGTTTGACCGAGATACGATTCCTAGTGTGTGCACCCCCCTCACCCCAAACTTATCATAAATCAAGCAATCATAATAAATCTCAAAGTTCAATTTTCAATTTTTTAGTGGGGATAAACTTTTCTATTTTCAGAACCTAGGTGGAAATCATCAATGATCAAGTAATTCATGCAATCAATCATGCTCCCTTCAATTAACATCCTACAAGCTTGCCGACACGACATTCATACAACAACTCTTGATCTTCTCAAATTATTCAAGAGTGACAACAAAAACAAAACTAAAAGCAAAAAAATAAAACAAAAGTTAAGAGAAGAGATAGATACCGTGCTTGGGTTGCCTCCCAAGTAGCGCTTGTTTAACGTCCCGAGCCTGACTCAAGTCGCCCCTAAGGGTTAATCCGGAGGAAGATCCTTCTTGCCATGCCATTCCTTGTCCCGTTCTTTGTAGGTTTGTGCCCCTTTCCATGCTCGCAAGCGGTTCCCTGACAGCTCATTTAAGTTCGGGACCCTTCTATAGTCAAGACGTAACTCTCCACTCCGTGGTGATCCTTTTTGAGATCAATTCATTGTCTCAGATCGACCACCACGGTTGTGCCACCCTTCAACCTTGGTGCCTTACCCTTCTTTTTCATTCCTTTGCTGCTGAGTTCTTCCCTTGCACATTCTTCCCTTGGGAGACTCGGTATGGGTTCCATGTCTCGTAGCCACTCAAGGTAGACTTCATCCCCCGACGGGCCTTTTTCCTCACTGTTTTCCTCATGAGATTCTACTGATACTGTTGCAAGTGAAGGATCATGGTCTTTTCGAATTGCCTTTACCTTTTCAGTTGGGTCCACCACATCCACTCGATACACTGCTGATTTCTCTTCCGGGTGCTTAATCGCTTCAAAGACATTGAAGACCACCTTATCATCATTCACCTTTAAAGTGAGTTTCCCTTGCCGCACATCTATCAAGGCATCCCCAGTGGCCAAGAAGGGTCTACCCAATATGAGAGGGATCTCAGCATCTTCATCCATGTCGAGCACCACGAAGTCCACTGGGAATATGAACTTGTCAACTTTCACAAGCAAGTCTTCGACTACTCCATAGGGATATTTGATAGAAAGATCGGCCAGTTGGAGTGACATTCGCGTATCCTTTACTTCTTTGATCCCTAGCCTCTTCATCATCGAGAGGGGCATCAAGTTGATGCTTGCCCCTAGATCACATAATGCCTTTCCGAAGGTAATTCCCCCAATGGTGCATGGTATCGAGAAGGAACCGGGATCCTTCAACTTCGGAGGCAGTTTCCGTTGAAGAATGGCACTACACTCCTCGGTCAAAGAAACCGTTTCTTCATCCACAATCCTCCGCTTCTTAGTGAGAAGTTCCTTCATAAACCGAGCATATGATGGCATTTGTTCCAAGGCTTCCGCAAATGGAATGTTAATCTGAAGTTTTCGGAAGACATCAAAGAACTTATTGAATTGCTTATCCTGTTGAGGCTTCTTCAATCTTTCCGGATACGGAACCTTCATGTAGGGCGGGAGGTCTTGGGGTTCAACCCACTTCTTCCTTCGGAACTCTTCATCCACAAGTTTCAGCCTTCCCCCTTGCTCCGGTCCCTTGTCACTTGCCAACCCTTCTTTCTCTGGTTGCTCTTCCTCAACTGGTAGTTGTTCCGGGCCCTTGTCATCCTGAGAACTAGTGGTACCCCTGCTAGGTTCCAACACCCTTCCGCTTCTAGTAGATATGACATTGCGTTGTCCATTGGGGTTGTTCTCAGTACTACCTGGAAGAGTGCCTGGAAGACGCTCATTAAGTTGCGTCGCGAGCTGTGCTATTTGTGTCTCCAGATTCTGAATTCGCGATCCTGTATGAGTCGCCAACTTGTCAATGGCAGTGTTCACCTTCTCAAAAGATGTGCTTGTAAAGGTTGACAACTTCTCAAAAGCCAGCTCCCACTGTTGTCTTCCACCATCTCGATATTTGCAATCGATTAGGCCCCTGGAGGAGCTCTGCTGATTATTGCGATCTTGAATTCCAATGTTTGGTCTCGGACCACGTGGAGGTTGTTGCCAATTCTGCTGAGGGTGTTGTTGACCGGCTAGACCACCATTAACATCACTCCAAGCAAATCCGGCTGGTCTCTTCTCATGTAGCCCCTATTCCGATTCTCGATTGTTCCTCCGATAGTTGTTCCGGGGCACAAGATGTCATAAAAGTTGTGGCAAGAGTCCACATGTTCTTGAGGGAAATTTAGCGGGCAATTCTGAGTGTCATGATTTCCATTGCAATTTGCACAACCAGGAGGCATTCCCTCGTGTATTGCATTAACCCTCTTGTTCCCAGACAAAGCCTCATTCTCGCATCTTCAAAAGTCTGTTTTGCTCCAAAATGGCTTCCATTGTCCTAAACTGATTCCACTCGAGGTCTCCCTACCACGGTTGTAATCATTATATGACATCTTCTCTAACAATGCCCATCCATCCTCAGCCGATAAATATACAAAAGAACCGCCACTGCAGGCATCACAATTCATCTGATAGCGTCCTCTCAACCCATTAAAGAAATGTTGCACTTTGGAAACCGGGTCAAAGAACGCAGAGGGACATCTTCTCAACAAACCATTGTACCTCTCCCATGCTTCATTGTATGTTTCATCCTCCGTTTGCCTGAATGAAGTGACGGCTATTCTTGCTTGTGCCGCCTTCTGAGGAGGAAAGTATTTGGTTAGGAACTTCTGGGCCATTTGCTCCCAAGTTCTGATGCTGTTCCTATCCAAGTTGTCAACCCAATCGCGAGCGACATCCCTAAGAGAGAGAGGGAAGAGCCGCAAGCGAAACTCATCTTGTGAGACTCCTCTTGTCTTCTGTAAGTCACACGCCTCAAGGAAGCGAGTGATGTGTCTATGCGGGTCTTGCTTTCCACTCCCATCAAACCGATTCTCCCGGAGCTGGAATGTGACACATGCTTCAACTCTGAAGGAGTCTGTGTTCAGGTTGCCTCTCACAATAGAAGAGTCACAATCCACCAAGCTTGGTAGATCGTACTCAAAGAGAGGCTTGTAACGAGGAGGAGGAGGAGGAGGATTTTCTTCAGCCATGCCTTCTATTTTAATTGCTTCCAACCTCTTCCTTTCTCTGGCTTCTTTTCTTAACTGTCGCTCGGTCCCCGGTGATCTCGGAATCAAATAGCAAGTCCTCTGGTAGGAGGGTACCTCGCATACAAAAACAGGCAAAGACCAAGTGGAATCAAAGAAGCAGAGAAAAATAATAACAATTAAATAAAAGAAAATAAAACTAAAAGTCAGCTTAACCAAACAGCCGAATTTCCTAAAAATTAGGAAAATTGGTTGTGCCAATCCCAAGAATCGCGCTAAAAACTTGTTGTGACTCCGGCAAGTGTACCGGTCGTCGTCGAAGTAATAAAAACACGGTAAGATTCTCACCGAGGTCGAACACACGGATTGGGTTACCAATTCTACTAAATTGTCAAGAAATCCGATACGTTGGTTAAGCAATAGAAAGTGGTTGAGATAAAGAGATTGAGATCGCAATTTCACGAATCAAGTCAAATAACGCTACGGTGATTAAATTCAGAAATAAAGGCATCTAAGGTTTCGAATCCACCTACCCAATCATGCAAAGTACCCAAGTGATGATATTCTCCTCCCTAGTTCAATTTTAATGTCAACCGGGACCCCTAAATTCTCCTAAATCCACTTCCGTGCTCATTAGGACGTATTCGATGATTTGAGTTAATTATTTGCTAGGTCTCTTAACCCTAATCTCGAATTCTATTAATTCTTGTTCCCTATAGGTTGCATCGATCTCCTACTCACTCTCGTGCAATACTCGACCGATGTTCCCAATTCAAGTTCTAAAACGCGAATCGCCGCTAGGCCTCAACACGCTTAACTAGTCGATCACGCTAGCATATAATCGACACAATGAAAACAGAATTGGAAAATCATAATTGAATTAAAGGAGAAAGAGTTACATTACATGAACACTATGCCCCCATGGGTGGCTTCATCGATCCCCTAGACAAGAGGATTAGTTCCTCATGTCCGTAACAACAACGCACGTACAATCGGAATTCATCCTAAGCCTATGAATTAAGAGAAAAGAAGAGAAGAAGAAATCCCAGAATAAGGGTTACAAAAGATCTCTGCAAATTCTGATCCAAAAGGTTTCCTTTTCTGTTCTGATCTGCTCTATTTATAAGGAGGCCACGCGTCACGGCCGTGATGGCCATCACGGCCAGGCCGTGACGGGCTTCGCTTCGGCGCACTGGGATTTGAACATTCGCGACGCTGGGATGTCTCGCGACGCGAGTCTTCTTGTCACGGCCCGTGATGTCAGTCACGGTCAGACCGTGATGTTCTCTGCCTTGTGTGGATTTTAGGTCACGGCCGTGATATACATCACGGCTAGGCCGTGATGGTCTCTGACTTGTATGGCTTTTAGGTCACGGCCGTGATACACATCACGGCTAGGCCGTGATGGTCTCTGATTCTGGTACTTTTCTGGAGTTCACACACTCGCGACGCGAAGGACGTCTCGCGACGCGAACCTTCCTGTCACGGCCCGTGATGTCAATCACGGCTAGGCCGTGATGGTCTCTGTCTTCCCAGATCTTCATATTATCGCGGGGCGAGCCTCCTCTCGCGGGGTGAGAATCCCCAGAATGGCAATCTCCACTATTTGTTGACTTTCCTTAATTCTTAGAGCCTCACTTATGGACCTGAAAACAACACAAGCAACCACAAGCGTAATTCTCTCCAAAATAACCTAAAAACTACACAAAAGACGCAAAACGAGTCAAAGTCCAACTTAGGAACAAAACAAGGCAAATTTGGGCGAAAACGAGAGTAAACTCGAATAAATTGGCACATAAACCCTAGTTTATCTAGTCTTAAAACTAGATAAGCCAGAGGCTTATCACGTCCTCAGGGAACAAAGGTTCCTTAGGTTAGCTGATCATCCAAGGCATCCTATCACATAAAATATCAGGTCACATTACAATTCGGTAACAATCTTAAAATGACGATTACAACAAACTATACTTACAATCCTCTCAGCTACTTGGCGGGCCTCCTCGGATGTATATTGTCCCATTTTTCTTTGTCGGCCCCTTTTCCATGAACGATGGCGTGGGGGTGGAGATGGATCAACAACCTCTGGAAGATTTTAAGCATTATAGGATCCGCCTGAGATGCTGCTTCCTGACGTGCTTTCTTTTCCTCTTCAACCATTTTCTGAACAAGCTTTTTATATCCCCCACGAGACATGACATAGGGGTAGAGATTCTTGCTTTGGTTTTCCTGCCCCTTTTTTCCTCTTCTCCTGTTATAAATAAAAGACAATTAAATTACATAAGTAAATGAAATTAATGCAATTACATAAATTTAGAGACAAATCAAATAAGTTAACCTGAAAGCTGGGATCATGTCGGCTCTGAACAAAGATTCCCCACGTCGTCTTGTCAAGAAACGGATACACCTCAAGTGGGTTCTTTTTACTTTTTGGATTGAATATATAGTATCTGCCCAGGTCGGCCTTAAAAGCCCTCCAACGCTCTCCAGCATACTTTAGCAAACGCTTCTTCATAGCGTATGTATCCGGTATGTCAAAGGTCAACTACATTAAGACCAAAAGAATCAACGAATTACTGTATGATATTATCAAGATAAAAATAAAGTAGATACAGACAAACACAGGACGTAGAAGTATAGATACCAGAATACTCTCCCATATCTGCTCCTTCACGTCCGCCGGTACATCTCTCCACCTATCAATGAGTATACTGGGCCTGTTCCTAGCAAGGGTCGCCACAAAACTGTTAAACTGATCTTCCATTGGCCCAATAGGATTGAGTTTATTATCAAAGTCTACTCTTATCATTTGATTTGACCCACGGTTGGCAGTCAAATGCCTCATCCGTGTGGCACGTCTACCCTTTCTGCCGGTAGACGGGGTCTCTGACCCGCTGCATGAAGGAGGGATATCCTCATGATCAGCCATGTATACCTGTTTAAACACAAAACAAAAAAAAAAACTTGTTAGTATGTCAGGATAAATATCAAACATAACTTATAAATATCGATCAAAGACAGCAGAGAAGTGAACAAAGCAGAGGCAGTAGCACTATGCAATGAAGTGTGGATCACCCTGCAGCAAAATGAACATCTAAGAATTCTAATGAAAACCATAAAATTGACAGACACTATAAGGTCTTTTTAAAGTCACTTACCAAAACACAGAGGAAAAGGGTAAAAACAAGATCGAAGAGTTTGACAGGTCGTTGTTTCTTTTCCCAGGAGAGCAAGTTGAATATCTCAGTAAAATCAATCAAATGATTTCCTATTCTATACTTGATCAACGGAATAAAATAGGCAATTAGCAGGACCATGTTAATCACATTCCAGTATATTAAGATAACAAGCTTATTGCTAAAAAACAGAAAGCAAACAATTCATCTCCTTTGATCCTCTAACTAGTAAGCAACCATCTACGAACCAAAGAAAAACTAGTGACAGACAATAATTGCCATAATAGGGCAGCTGTAAGAGATATAAACAACAATTTGTCATGTAATCACAAAATTAACACCGCTTTGTATACATGAATCTGAACATGAGCCAGATACATATTCTTAATTTTGTTTCCCTCAACTTTATATCATTAACTAGCAATTTCAAACAAACTATCCATTCCCAAAATAAATCTCGTAACATAGACCAGAATTTTAATCTCCCTGTACCTTTCGTTTCGGCTTTAGGGCATTTGGCCGGTGGAGGTCTTTGGGGTGTGTCTAAGTGTATCTCTTTGTTTATGTTTTTATGAATATACTTCTACCCAGTAACGTAAGAAAGCTTTAATGAATATACCTTCAATTATTCTGAGAACTTTATTTTTACTCTAAATAAACATTTATGTTATAACAATGTTCAGAAATAAGAAAGAAAAAGCGTGAAACAGAGGTGCAAGAATAATAAAGAAAAGGAGTTCACCAGTTTGATGTCGTGTTCTTGAAGAGAAGATGCTTCCTTTTCACAGAGAAGTTGATAAATAAAAACCATAATGTGAAAGAAAGAGGAAATAAGACAAGAGTAAGAAAGAAAAATCGAAGTTGCAATGATGAGTTTTGAGGAAATGTTAAATGTGAGGAGAGGAAATGTAAAATGGAACCTTACCTTCAATATTCAACGCCCTCTGTTTGATGTTTGAGGTACCGTGCAATGCTTGGTTTGGTTTTGCAAATAGAACTCAAGGGAGGAGGAGGGTAACTCGCGGATGGCCGTTCTCGGCTCGCAGTGGGTTCTCTCGGCTCGCAGCATGTATAGGCTAGGGTTAGAGGTCGCCGCTGTTGGTGTAAGCTAGGGAGGGAGAGTGAGCTCAGACGGAGGAGATGAACGCGCGTTAGCAGAGGGAGGGAGTGTTTTCTGTTTTAGCTAGGGTTCATAAACTGAAGAATGGGTAGAGCGCGGAATAGAAGGAGGGAAAGAGAAAAATTGGGAATATTACACATCGGTTATTTGAAAAACCGATGTGTTAACAATGTTATACACATCGGTTATTGTAAAATCGATGTGTAAACATTAAACTTTTATATTCTGAATTTTTTTTTTAAATTTTATACATCGGTTAATATAAACCGATGTGTAAAAGTAAGATTTTAATTTCTATTTTTTTTCTTTATAATTTTCTACATCGGTTATTTAGAAACCGATGTGGTTAATCACTATTTTACACATCGGTTAAGATAGAACCGATGTAGAATGTTAGAAATTCTGACTTTAAATTTTTTTTATGTTAATTTTAAACATCGGTTAGAAATAACCGATGTGTAATACTTTGGTTTTAATTTCAAAAATGTCACCGCCTCGTTTTACACATCGGTTTCTAATAAACCGATGTGTACCGATGTAGAATCCATTTTCTGCACTAGTGAGTTGCGTGCGATTTGGTTTTTATTAGAAACCTCAATTTTTTTGTTTTGATTTTTGCTGAGAGGTGTTTCTGGATCTAATAATAAAAAAGGAAAAGTTAAAGTTTTGTTTTTGCAACATGGTCCCTTGATTAGAAAGTAAAGGTGAGAGTTAAAAGGGGCTTTTATATAAAAATGAAAGTCTATCAAACTTGGCACTGATGTGTTCCTTTTAATTTATTTGACTTATTTCTGGATCTAAAAATAAAAGGGAAAAGTTAATTTTTTATTTTTGCAATATGGTCCCTTGAGCCAGAAAGCAAAGACAGAAGTTGGAAGGGGTTCCTGTATAAAAATAAAAGTCTATCCAATGTGGTCACCTTTCAATTGAGTTGGCTTGTTTGGATTAGGCCATATGAACAGTGTAAAAGTTACCCAAAAATTATCATGGGTACCAGATAATTCACCTATTTTTAAAACTATTTATCAATGGAGCCCTTTTTGACATCGTGCATTTTTTTTTTTGAACTGAGAGGTCAAATGCGCCAATTAGAGTGGCGTCTTCAAAGACACCACTCGGACTGGCGCCTTCCCCAGCTTGCGACACGTGGGGCAGCGGGGACAAGGGAGCAGAAATTAGTGAAACAGTTTTTTTTTAATTATTTGAATCCACATAAGAGAAATGTTAGCAACACACTCTTTCCAACACACTCCCTCCTATTGGTTGAAATTTATGTGGATCACATTTAAATTTTTGTAGGCATTATACACACTACCCATTCTCTTAATCTCCATACATTTCTACTATACATCTTCTAATAATTTATTTTAAATTTGCAGCAATGATGTTGTTATATTAATTTTAATTAAGTTTATATATTTACAATAATATAATGGTAATATTATTAATGTAATGTCATATTTTTTTCACCTAACATTAAAAAGAGGAAACTACAAAATGGCTGTATATATAGATGTAAAATTGCAACTCAATTTGAGGTTTTGCACTCATAAATGATGATTATATCCCTTTCCCAATGGGATATAACAATAAAAAATAGACATTCAATCACAATAGATGTAAAACTGTAACACAATAGAGGGTTTTTTTTAATTTAACATTTTTTTAAAAAAATTATTTTTTGTATTTTTTTTTTGTTGAAAATTTTTAAAAAATATTTGTTTTTTAAAATGTTAAATTTTTTTTATTTCATTTTGTTTTCGAAATTTTTTTAAAAATGTTTTTTAAAAATTATTTTAAAAAATATTTTTTATTTACATTTTTTTATTAAACTTTAAATTTTTTTTTTCGATTTTTTTATTTAAATTTATTCGAAACTTTTTTTAAAAAATGTTTTTTTAATTTAAATTTATTTTTAAATTTTTGTTTTATTTAAAACAAATTTTAATAATTTTGTTAAAAAAAATGTTTTCTTATTTAACAATTTAATTTAAAAAAAATATTCTTTGATTTAAAAAAAATTGTTAATACAAATTTTTTTTCAACTTTTTTTAAATATATATTTTTATTTAATTTTCTCCCAATTTTTTTAAAAATGTTTTTTAAAATTTGTTTCTAGAAATATTTTTAAACAATTAGTTAATTTAAATTTTACCAAATTTTTTTTTTAAAACAAAATTTTATTTAACTTTTTTATTTAATTTATTTTTTTCGATTTTTTTTAAAAAAATGTTATTTATTTAAATTTATTTTTAATATATCTTTTTTTAGGAATGCGCTCCATCTTTATGACCATTGTGTCACAACAGACGAATTGGATGACGACACGTGTCGACGGTGGTCCCAGCCCAAATTATATATATTTTTTAGATTATATAATTCGTTTAAATTAAATGGTGTCCTACTTTTACTTTTGACGAATAGGCGGGCGCCACGTGTTATGCACCTAGCTCATGAAAATTTTTTGGTCTTTGAATATTTTATATTAAAAAATATTTACATAATTATTTTACTTATTATATTATTATTTATTATTTATTATATGGCCTTCTCTTTTACAGTTTTTTTTAAATTTCCATCTTTTGGTTTGACGAATTTAACAATTTAAATATTAAATTTTTAAATATTATATTATTTGCTTAAAATAAATGGTAGCTTTATTTTTATGTGGACGAATAATGGGTGACACGTGTAACTGGCAGGGCCCACATATATTTTTGTCCTCTGCCATTTTTTAATAATAATAATTTAATTAATTATTTTAATTATTGTATAATTTATTGTAGGACCTTTTCTTAAAATACATTTGTACCATGCTTTTACTGTGGACAAATAAACGAGCGACACGTGTCATGTGAGGGGTGCACATATAATTTCGACCTCTGACATTTCTTTAATAATAAATATATAATTAATTGTTTAAATTATTGTTAAATCCATTCATGGGCTTTCTCTTATTTTTAACCGTGTCATTATTTTACTGTGGATGAAAAGGTCAGTGCCAAATATCACGGGCCGTGCCTGCGTGGATTTTTGGACCACTGGATTTTTTATAATAAAATTTATTTAGATTATTATTTTGCTTATTGTATTGTTATTTACTATATTGCCTTCATTTTTTCATTTTTTTATTATTTCCACATTTGTGTTTGATGAATTTAAAAATTTAAATATAAAATTGTTAAAATTAGATAATTTGTTTAAAACAAATGATACATTGATGGACCTTCTCTTATTTAATTGTTTTAATTATTGTAAAATCCATTCATGGGTATTTTCTTATTTTTTAACTGTGTCATTATTTTACTGTAAACGAAAAGGCCGGCGTCAAATGTTAGGGGCGTGCCCACGTAGATTCTTCACATCTCGATTTTTTATAATAAAAAACATTTAGATTATTATTTTACTTATTGTATTATTATTTATTATATTGCCTTCTTTTTTTCAATTTTTTTATTATTTTCACCTTCATGTTTGATGAATTTAACAATTTAAATATAAAATTGTTAAATATTAGATAATTTATTTAAAACAAATGATTGCTTAATAAATCCATTATTCATTAATTATTGAATATACGATTCCAACTGTTTTATGTAAAATTATTATTTTATATTTAAAAAATAATACTTTTAATATCGTTCAAATTAAAATTATTTATAATAAATTATTATAAAAATAATTATCTAACATATTCCCATAGGTGTCGCACATATAACTACACTGGTTACCGTATATACCCGGAAATCTAGTATCCTATTCCTGACGTTGCTTGTTGTGCTGGCATAGAAGCATGCTTTTTGGTTCAGCAGCGATACAGATGGCTGTAACGCAAAATGCTAAGTTATCATGTGCTTGTTTGGGTGGACACGAATTCCCTGACGTTGTGGTGCGCAATGTCAGGTGACTTTGACGCTTATTAGCTGTCGGATTTGATCCGACGGCTCAGAGACGAGAAGTTTAATTTTTTCATTAGTCTTTGTCTACTTACATCACTAGCGCTGTTGGCCACGGCTTCCACACTCATGCTCGCGAGCTAAGGTTCGCGGGACGAATCTCCAAAGTTGAAAAACGCTTACTTTTTCACCAGCGTTGGGCGCTACATTATCAGCGTTGGGCGCTGGCTTCCACACTCGCGAGGCGAGCCAAGGTTCGCGGGGCGAATCTCCGAAGATGAAAAATGCTTATTTTTTTCACCAGCGTTGGGCGCTACATCACCAGAGTTGGGCGCTGGCTTCTGGTTTCCACACTCGCGAGGTGAGCCAAGGTTCGCGGGGCGAATATCCAAATTAATGGTAGAAATAAGGGTATTTTGATACAAATATACGCAAATTAATGATTTGTTAACTTATCCGTAGAAACCTTAAAATACCAAAGATAAGAAACGGATGGAGTAATACCAACTACCAAGCAGCTAACACCCAAGGAGAACAAATAGAATGAGAAATTTAGAGGAAAAAAAATTATGGAAATCTCTTGTACAATTGAACAGGCTCAGAGGTGACCATTAATCTAGACCATATGCAACAGCAGGACCATGCCAGTGTTCTTTATACTACCTATAATGTCAATTTTAATGGGGAAGTAAGCAGGACCTTGGCTCCCAGTGTTCATGTTTTACTGAATTTAAGTATGGCGCCCAGCGCTACGGGTTTCTTAAACCTTTTCATCTTTGGAGATTCGCCCCGCGAACCATGGCTCGCCTCGCGAGTGTGGAAACCAGAAGCCAGCGCCCAGCGCTGGTGAAAAAGTAGGCGTTTTTCATCTTCGGAGATTCGCCCCGCGAACCTTGGATCGCCTCGCGAGTGTGGAATCCAGCGCCCAGTGCTGGTGACGTAGCGCCCAGCGCTGGTGAAAAATAGCATTTTTCAACTTTGGAGATTCGCCCCGCGAACCTTGGCTCGCCTCGCGAGTGTGGAAGCCAGCGCCCAGCGCTGGTGATGTAGCGCCCAGCACTGGTGAAAAAATTAAGCTTTTCATTTCTGAGCCGTCGGATTTGATCCGACGGCTAATAAACGTCAAAGTCACCTGACGTTGCGCGTCGCAACGTCAAGGAATTCGCTTCCTGTTTGGGTAGAATCAAGGTTTACAAAATCGGACCGGCCATCAAATCGATGAAGACAGTGGGTCGAAGTTTAATGATCCAATCGTGACTGAACCGATAATAATTATTTTTTTTTAAATTTTTAATATTATATATTAAGTAACATTAACATAAATTTTAAATTCTCATTTTTTTTAATAATATAGAATTTTTTTGTATTTTATGTTAGTAAAAACAATTTTTGTATTTATTCCTATATGTGTAAAAAGATAAAAATCAGTTTCAAAAATAATACCAAACCAAGCTTATTTATATAATTTTAATCTTATATCCCGCTATAAAAAATAGAAAACAAAAATATTGGGCCTATCAACCCAAGCCCATCCCCACAAGCAATTAAATAAACCCTAACCCTACATCTTTTTTTCAATAACCTGCCGCATAAGTGCATAACCCCCTCCACCCCATACATCTCTCCCTCATCTTTCAAAGTTCAAACGATCTGGTTCGTCTCTTCTTAGCTCAACTTCTCTTCTCTGCTTCTTATCTCTTCTATGCTCTGCGTCTCATCTCTTCTCAGCTTAACTTCGACTCGTCTCTTCTGGCTCATCTATTCTCAAGTTCGCTGCTACTCGTCTCTTCTGGCTCGTCTAATCTCAAGTTCGCAGTAGTTATGGAGAAGCACTGAAGCAGCACAATGTCGAACATGAAACAAGAAGAAAGGAACCGATCCATACCATATTACAACCGGTTATGACCGGTTTTATTGGGTTTGAACTGGTTCACCGGTTTCATTACCGGTTTATCTCAAGTCCGGTTGTAAGCACTAATCGAACCGCCTCCATGCACGGGTCCCGGTCGGACCGATTGAACCGGCCGGTCCGATTTTAAAAACCTTTGGTGGAATCTGAAAGTTTCAACCTTCAAAATTCAGTCGTTATAATAATCAGGATGTTTGGATACAAAATTTCATTCAAAATAATTGATTTTTGTTGGGTAAAATTGAGTTTTGTGGAAGCAAAAAATTTTAGTTTTTTTGTTGAAAATAATTGATTCTAGATATAGGACCCACAAAATTCTATATATTTACACATCGAAAGTGATTTTACTTTATCATCCAAACAAAATCAATTCTTCTAAACCTACTTTTAAAATATTATTACCAAACACAAATAAAAATTTTTAACCTTGAATTTTTCATAATCAATTCTATCAAAATCTAAAACAAACGGATCCGTGTGTCACGTACCTCTTGATATGAAAGTGCAACCGGATTCCCAAATTCATTTCTCTTGCTTCTGCTTTCACGTATATCTGGCAAAGATAATTATAGAAAATATTTAGAGCAAGGAAGACTTAAGTAAGCAATTTAGTAGCATAAAGTCATACAAAAACACCAAACTCCCTTTATAATCATTATTTTATAGTTGGCATAGGATCCATAAAAAAGAATGTAAGGTCATAACTTTGTCATGAAGGTTTTTTGTGATCACTACCTCTGCTCTCACTTGATGTCACTCTTTGGATGACTCCATTGCTTCTATTCTTATCCATGAAACAATGGCCCCACTTGTTTTATTGTTTTCTCGATGGGTCTACCATCAATATTTGGCTAGAGTGAAAGAAAAGTTTTAACACCCGGTGGACCCCTGGAACACTAACTCCCATTTTGATTATTGTTGAAAACAAATGAAAGACAAACTATTAAAAAGGGTTATATATATATATATATCCAAATTTAGTTCATTTTGGGTATCAGTTTAGTACTTGCGTGATGGTGCAATGCTAACCTATAATTTAATTTTAGAGACACAAGCAGCCATCAAAGTACATTTCGGTTAAAATGATGTATATGAATATAAAAAATTAGTGCACAATCCGAACATTAGTACAGTGTGCAACTAATTGTTGATAGTACTCATACACAATTGTGCTCTCTTCGTTTTGGATTACAGAAAAATGTGAATTAGAAAAATGGAAATAAAATGTTAAAAATCAATCAAGAAATATGGTTTTATTTTATGCCATAAATATCACCAATCCAGCAGCCAAAACTAGAATGTCAAATCTTTCAGTTCTAAGATCAACTTGAAATAGGTAATGATTATGTTACAGTCCATGCATGGATTGAACTAAGTAGTTGATGTCAGGCCATTGATTACCCATTGTTGCAAACATATAAGTAGCTATCATTATTTGGAGGGTTGAACTACGGTGCTTTATTCATATTTTACATTATCAACTATATCACCTAATGGTAAATTTTGGGTCAATCAAATTGTTACATAGGTTGGTCAAAATTTCAAACTTTCTAGTTGTATTATACTGTAGTCAAACTATATGAATACAGTATATTGTAGTATAATATATATACTTTTTGTATTTGCAAATTTAGCTCATATTAAAATAATATTTTTTATTAAAAAAAACCGATTATATTGCAAAATATTATTGACAACGAACATTATTTTAATTCATATTAAAATATTATTTTATAATATAATCAGTTTTTTTAATAAAAAATATTATTTTAATATGGGTTAAATTTGTGAATACAAATAGTACATATACTATACTACAATATATTGTATTTATATATTTGACTACAGTAGAAATACAACTAGAAAGTTTGAAATTTTGACCAAACCCATGTGACAATTTGATTGGTCCAAAATTTACCACATATGGGTGGTGCAAAATATGGGTAGTGCACCTTATCCCAACTTTTATTTGTATATTAATTTCATAAGAAGTTTCAATGATATTTGAGTAGGAAATTATATGAAATAGCAAATAGCAAATGAAAACTGAGCAATACCAAAAAAAAAAAAAAAACAAATGAAAACTATCATCATTGATTGATATTAATAGATTGCACATGAAAACTACTTAGCCAAGTAGATATAATATTTTTTTATTTCGTGATAATTAATAGAAGTCTATATATATTTTTGGTAACAATAGAAGTTTAAATATTTTGATTGCGAGTAAACAATTCCAAATTAATATGATAATTTTTTTTTAAAAATATATTAGAGATAATAACAACTCTTCAAGCTGAAGGAAACAGTGGATCTAATTCCTTTTCTTTTCTCGGTGAATCACATTAGTTCTACACCTATGCAAGTAATGCTTGTGTAAGAAGAAGCAAGTAATGCTTGTGCAAGAAAGAAGAGGTGCAGGTCACATGACCCAGCCCGCAATGACGTGCAACTGTTGCCAGCTTTTCACGTGCCCTGGCCCAAAGGCCAAAAATCCCACTTGTTCCCACATGCCCAACGCGCGTCTCCTACACTCTCCAAAAGGAGCGTGACGAGCGTCATCGTCCCATTCCCAAACGTCGATATTTTTCTAAATAATAAAGGTAGAACTTAAAAATTAACTCATCAAAAAATATAAATCCTTTTAATTTATTTTTAAAAAATACATAGAAAGCGTCACTGGCAATTAGAATTTATTTCTATTCATTATGTAAATGATTTTTACTCAGATATTTGGACAAATTAGTATTGCATACAACTTTAATCCTTATAATTACATGTCATATAATTTTTTTCAATAACTTACTCTTTTTGTATTTATTTATTTCTTATTGATGTTAACTTACTCGCTAAACGAAGAGCACCCACCTTAGTTGTGTGTCCAACATGTTTTTTGATGAAGATTAGTTACTGTCAATAATGGTGAATATTTTTTTTTTTAAAAAAATGGGATCAATAATGATTTTTTATTTCTCCTATAACATGACGTGAGTCTATAACCTATGATAACAGGTGAGACATTTTTACCAATTGAACCGCCCTGATAGTCAAAACTCGAGATCACTTACTGCTGAACCACTTATTACCTATAACATGATAAAATAAAAAAACTTACTCACTAAGCTCACTAATCTTGCTCCCTATAAATCACACTCTTACTTTTCTAGCCATTTGAACTGCTATTTTGATTTAATATTAAATTGAGTAAATTATATTTAACCCCGCTTAGGTTTGACTAAAAATATGAAAATACTCTGTCTATGTTCTATATAATTTAACACTTTACTCCGTTATAGTTTGGTTTAAAATACTTTACTGCAATGGTTTTGATCAAAAAGATATTACTCTTGCTATAACACAATTTGACATTTTACTTAGAGATAAAGTTATTTTTGTCTTTAATTTTGTTTTATTAGGAACAAGAAAACTTAATTATTCATAAAATGTTAACTTTAAAAATTAGAAATAAAAATTAAGATATAATTTATACATTGTTGATATAAACTTGACCCTTATTCCCTCTTTGTTTGGTTCACGTAGCTTTGTTAACACACCCCATGGTTTGGCTGCAAAGTATTGTTGAATTAAATTAAAGAAGATGAAATATTAATCACCACCCTTGATTATAGGGTTAATCTCACGACTTTAATCATATGATATACAATCAAGGGTGAAAAAATGAGATAAAATGTCAAATGGTATAATTCACAGAAATATTTTCGGGATAAAAAGATGATAAACTATAAAGTGTAATTTATCCTTAAATTTATTAAGTAATATCTTTTTAAAATTAAATACATGAACTCTTGAATAAAAAATAAATAAATACATGAACAAGAGTGGAGTGAGACCGGAAAACAAAAAGAAAATTCAGAAAACAAAAAAAAAAGAGTGGAGTGAGAGAGAGGCAAGCCAAGCCAAGTCCGCCTGATCCACACCTCCAACGCTTTAACGGCTCGACTTCAAAAAATCGAGACAGTCCACGTGTCCAACAGACTCCTCATCTCACAAAATGAACGGCCATGACACAGGATAACGTCCACACCAGATTCAGAAATTTCCGTTCGCCTTTTCAAAATTTAAATTCCCACTAAAACCTAACGGCGCCGTGAATTCTGCCGTTAACTGCCGAGCCCCCACATAACGGCGTCACAAGCCCGTGACATCCCCACCTATAAAAATATCTTCTTCTTCATTTCCCTCATTTCTCAGACGAGGGTTTCACTTTCACTTCACTGCTTCTTCGTCTTTCTCTCTTCACAACTCGTTATTCTACTCTCACCCTCTGTGTGTAAAACTCGTAGTAGCAGCGAAAATGCGTGAGATCCTTCACATTCAGGGAGGTCAATGCGGGAACCAGATCGGTGCGAAGTTCTGGGA
This sequence comes from Sophora flavescens, assembly GCA_030762895.1. Lineage (NCBI taxonomy): Eukaryota > Viridiplantae > Streptophyta > Magnoliopsida > Fabales > Fabaceae > Sophora > Sophora flavescens. Next base: position 158,601,126 of record CM061067.1, on the reverse strand, counting down.
GGTGGTGTGTGCGGAGCACGGGATCGATTCCACTGGAAGGTACCAAGGGAACAATGATTTGCAACTCGAGCGAGTTAACGTCTACTACAACGAAGCGAGTTGTGGTCGTTTCGTTCCTCGCGCTGTGTTGATGGATCTGGAGCCCGGTACCATGGACAGCGTCAGATCTGGGCCGTACGGACAGATTTTCCGGCCCGATAACTTCGTTTTTGGGCAGTCCGGTGCCGGAAACAACTGGGCCAAGGGTCATTACACCGAAGGCGCTGAGTTGATCGACTCAGTCCTCGATGTCGTTAGAAAAGAGGCAGAGAACTGTGATTGCCTTCAAGGTATTCTTCACAACTTCATTTCCCTATTTTCTCAGTTACTCGTTTTCTTTGCTTCATGTTTATAGTTTTGTTTTTTTGTTCGAGCTTGAGTGTTCATTTTCTTCAGTGAAAACCGATGTTATAATGTTAAAGCATAGAAATGAACCTAAAGTGTAGGGATCTTGATCTGGAAAATCACGTGTTTGCTTATGTTGATTTTGAAGTTTGAAAATGTTTGACCTAATTTGATTGTGCAGATTGTGTAAAATTCCCCTTTCTGTTTTTGAAAATACAATTCCTATCTTCTATATCGGTAATTAACTTTTTCATTTTCATTTGTAATCAGTGTCTGAAGATGGGACTGAACTCTAATTAATATCTAAATTAATTGCAAAGTTCAACAAACAGATAATACTACTAATTAGGACATGATTTTTATTGAATTGTATATTGTTCCTCTGATTTAGCTGTAATTAGGGTTCTCAAATGTTTTGTATGTATTTTCAGGGTTTCAGGTTTGCCACTCTCTTGGTGGTGGAACTGGTTCTGGAATGGGAACACTTTTGATTTCCAAGATCAGGGAAGAATACCCTGATAGAATGATGCTTACCTTCTCTGTGTTCCCATCCCCTAAGGTTTCTGACACTGTTGTTGAGCCTTACAACGCAACCCTCTCCGTCCACCAGCTCGTTGAGAATGCTGATGAATGTATGGTTTTGGATAATGAAGCTCTCTATGATATTTGCTTCCGCACGCTTAAGCTCACCACTCCAAGCTGTGAGTTCATCCCACTTTTTTGATCTTTGTAGATAGAATCTGCCTTGTGCTATATAAGTTTCATTTTTTTTTTTATTCTTTGCTGAAATTTGGTGTTTGTTTTTGTTTGTCACAGTTGGAGACCTGAACCATCTAATTTCCGCCACCATGAGTGGTGTTACATGTTGTCTTCGTTTCCCTGGTCAACTTAACTCTGATCTTCGCAAGCTTGCTGTGAATCTCATCCCTTTCCCTCGTTTGCATTTCTTTATGGTGGGGTTTGCACCTCTCACATCCCGTGGTTCTCAGCAGTACAGGGCACTCACTGTACCCGAGTTAACCCAACAGATGTGGGATGCCAAGAACATGATGTGTGCTGCTGATCCACGTCACGGTCGTTATTTGACTGCATCTGCCATGTTCCGTGGCAAGATGAGCACCAAGGAGGTTGATGAGCAGATGATCAATGTTCAGAACAAGAATTCGTCTTACTTTGTTGAGTGGATTCCCAACAATGTCAAATCCACAGTCTGTGACATCCCTCCAACGGGTCTAAAGATGGCTTCCACCTTCATCGGGAACTCTACATCTATCCAAGAGATGTTTAGGAGGGTCAGCGAGCAATTCACTGCTATGTTCCGCAGAAAAGCTTTCTTGCATTGGTACACTGGTGAGGGTATGGATGAGATGGAGTTTACAGAGGCAGAGAGCAACATGAATGATCTTGTCTCCGAGTACCAGCAGTACCAAGATGCAACTGCAGATGATGAGGGATATGAATATGAAGATGAGGAAGATGTTGCCGAGGAAGAGACTTGAATAGTAGTATTTTTGAAGGGTGCTCTTGTGTTTGTGATTGTTGTGATACTCTATGTTAATGTTGTCTTTTTCTCCCTCAACCTGAATACCTTTTTCGGGGGTTTGGATTGTTTTCAGGCGTTCTATGCCTGCTGGATGTGGTAGTTTTAGGGTTTTATTTTTATGCATGTTTCACATTACTGTTTAAAAATGGTGCCCTTGTTAATTTGTGCTAGATTGAAGTCTAGATGATATTTTGGCATTATCATTTGAATATGTTCGTGTTAAGATGTTTTGGATCCTATCTATTCATTTGAGAACGGATTATATCAGTTCTTGTCCCTTAGTTTTTATTGTATATTTTTTGAATGAATGTATACAAGATGATAAAAAGTAGTCAGAGACAGATAAAATATATATGGTGTCATATCTAAATTTGGTGTTCAAACAACTACTTTTTTTCACATCTACATTTATTGTTTGGCTAGTTTATTCACAATCTTAGATTGAATTCTAACTCGCATTCAAGTACTGATAGAAGGCATTATAGTGTTTGGAATTTCTAGACAGATATTATTGCAAAATCCTGATTCCTGGTTCATGTAGTCTGGTACAAACCTGTTTCAGAAGCCCTTCAGCTAGGATTCAATGATTCATGATACGTTTAATCGTTGCAGGGTCCCGGTGTGACAAAGTCAATCCCCCAAGCCTAACCATAGAGAAGAATAGATGTGACTGTTTATGAAAAGGAAAAATAAGATAATCTTTCCTACAATGCGGCCAATTTTGAAGAATTCTTTTCTGCCTTCAATTTCAAGATATGTTTTTGCTCATTTAATTAAGAAAAACTTTTCATAGAGAAGTCTTCTTATTTCTTTTTGAAGTTCCCCCTCGAACATCCGATTGTGTGGCCATGCGTGAGAAATTCTAACCTCTTTATTGAATTCGACCATTAGAGCTATAATAAAGATACAACAAATACTAATCAGTTCCCTTAACAATAAAGATATTTATTTGTCAAAAAAATAAATAAAATAAAGATATTTATATACCTTCATTCAAAAGCTTAAACCACAGCACCCATGTTATCCATTAAATCCAATGTTTTAAAAATCGAACTGAAGATTCGATGAGACATTTAGGTCATGGTTCAATTGATTGAACCAGATGATTAATAAATTAATAAATAAAAAATAAGTACTAAATTGAAGGAAAAAGTAAAATTAAAAATTCATTTCGAACGGTTCAACCCGATCCGATTGATGATTCAAAATGACTCAACCAGATCACGGTTCAAAAGGGTTGGACGTTGAAATGACCGGTTCATGATTGAACCGGTTGAACTGTCTGGTTCTGTCCGGTTTTTAAAATATTGATTAAACCACACCTTATGGTTTGCCTTTTATGCTTTTGCCAATTTGCCCCGTTCATTTGGTACGTTGATAACTTGGCCAACTGACCTATTTATGTACTTCTATAACGTTAGAAGTGTGTATCAGGATTCCTAAATAATTTACCTTATGCCTTATGGACGTGCAATGCGCAGTGATATAATGTGCAAATAACATTATTGATATAAAACACATTTTTTTATAAAAATAAAATAAAATACAACAGAAGGTTACGTAAAGAAGGTTATGGGAACTGGGAAGATGTTATCTTGTTTCAAGATCAAGGCAAGCTTGCATTGATACTTTGAGATGACTTATTAATAAAATTTCACCTACAGAAATAAATTTAAGAAGTTTTTGCACAGGCAAACTGAGCTTTTCAATCAACAGGGCCGAATAGGTCCAACAGTGTAAGATTACAAATTGGGTCAACGGCCTTTTCTAACTCATGGCTACCAAATCTCCAAAAAAATAAATTATCTATGAATAAGAGAAGGTGATTCCGAGTACATTTTTCTATCTAACTTTAGAAGTTCTGAACCCGGATAAATTAGACACCATCGCGCATTACTAGGCGTAATCTATCTCCAATATGATTTTGAAAGAAGAAAAAAAAGTTCAGTGGCTATAGAGCTCGCCCAAAATTGCGTATACAACCACAAGGTTTGAAACTGTAAAACTGGCTCCTCTCCCCTGTTAGCTAGCTAATTAAGGGGATGTTTTGAAGAATTTATAAAGATTTTATTTGAGTTTATTAAAATAATTTATGAAAATAAACTTAGATAACAATTTATTGCATAATCTTTTTATAAGTTCGTTTTAGTTTTTTAATAAAGCTATTGAATGAACGTTGCGCCCAAATTATCTGTATTAGTTTTAGTTTTTTGTTTTATGTTATTTTTTCCATTAAGCCTATTGCTATGCCTTTTTCCCCCTTGCAGCTGAGCTTATATAATTTGTTTATTTTACACTGAGACATTAAAGTTGTTCAGAAAAAAGACTTGCTTTTCATAATTATACAAGCTTATTTACATTTATATTATGGTTTTATTAACCATTAAGCAATATTTAAGGAATAAAAAAGTAATTTTTTTATTATAAAATTAAATATGTCATTCCTTAATCTCAAATACACCATTAATTTCAACATTACTTCCCAGTAAAATCTTACCCTTTTTTTTACTTAACTGTTATACTTAGGACTATGAATAACAAAACGTGAAAATTACACCTTATTATACCATGAAGACCACTTCCAGCCACATATTGTACATTAAAATATATAGCGATCTTAATTCCAAAACTAGTAGCGGTGCAACATCGTTGTTACAAACTAAACTTACAATATTAAGTGGTCTAATATGCCACTCTTATTTTATTTGTGTGTTCTTAAAAAAAAAAACTACTAGTTATTAGTATGGTGGGTATGCTGGGGCAGCCCCGGGTTGATCAGTTGCGAACTCCACAGGGTTAAAAGGTTGTGGAGGAGTAGCTGTGAACTGCACAGAGTGCACAGGTCCTGGTGCCACAATACCAGAGCTTTTGAGCTCAGCCATCCCTCTACGAGCATTTGAGCCTTCTGCTTCACACAACTTGGGAAGAAACACACCTATATATAGAGGGGAAAAGATGTTCAATTAATCTTAAACATTTTGGCATACCATCAAAGGAGAAATAATGCATATATCATGTCATATATGTTCAATTTACTTATGGAGAAATTATTGCATAAACTTAAAGCACATTGGTATATTGGCCGAGTGTAAGCATTTCGACCTTATAAGGAAGAGAATATAAATTCGAATCTTGGTAGCAGACACTACCACTCTAATTGGGAGATTGCAAAACTAATGGTTAATTTTCTATTCTAAGGGGATTAGTCCTATAGTCGGTCCCAATGTCCGAAACTTGTGGGATATTCCGGGATGCCACCAGGAATTAAAAGACCATAATTACGGTGATTCATAAAAAAATGTATATAAATAAAGAATCATTTATAATAATCAATTTAGACAACCCTCCACATATAACGTTAAAGCTTATCACGATGTTCGGTCAACCACATATTTTCATATGTATAAAAAACCATTTATAATAACTAGAGTTATGCTATTTGATGTGAATACCAGTGACACATAATTATAACTATAATTATTTGTTAAATAATGATGTGATTAGTCTAATACACATGAAACTTAGATGTGTTAATTTTATGCAAAAATTTCTATTAGTTAAGTGTACCTTCACCAGCTGCCAGGTTGAAGTAAAGGTCAACAACGTTGGGGCAACTCTGGTAGCACTGAGGGGAGCAGAGCTTGTGAGCGAAGCGAGTCTCAAGAAGAGAATCTGATGAGATTCCAAGGGACTTACGGTCCAACCCACAAGCCTTGATGCATTGGTCAGTCTCAATGTGGTCCTTCAGCTTATCGGCTTCAATCTCTGATGTCCTGCATGTGTATGCTTCCTCTCCACTCCTTTTCACGTGCTTCTCAAGCACACAACGTTTGCCACCAGATGAAACAGCGAATGAGCATGTGTCATGACTCAAATGCTCACATTCTATCCCTCCTGCATTTAATTAATTTCATATCATTAGCTCAAGAAGCATATTATAAACATTTTTAGAGCTTGCAGGTTGATTATAATTTCTAGCAATGGTATGGTAGTAGGTATTAAATGTTCATTGAATGATCACTTCATACATGTGAGACATTATGATGAGGTGTTTCGTAATGTTTTTGGAGACTTACCAAGAGTGTCTTGCACGGCCAGAGAAAATGCAAGGACAACAATCACCAAACTCCTAAAGCTAGTAGAGGTCATAGCTTAAAGTTTAGAAGAAGCTGGGGGTGGCCAAAACTAGCTGGGGATTTTGGAAATTTGGTAATGACTCTGTGCTTGTGCTTTGAGGAATTGGATGTTGGGAGGCTTGTTGGGTAGTACAATTTATAGTGGTTTTTTCTACGTCAATCATGGGGTTTTGACAGAAACAGAGGAGGATGTGGACTTTTCAATGTGATTATCAAGAGGGGTAAGAAAAGAACTCTACTTTAGATGTTATTAAGGGGGGCACGATTGTTTTAGTGTAAGGTTTAAAATTCACTAAAAAGTGATGCTAACGATATACTCTTTTCAAAACTTTTGATTATTTGATAAATTTCATATGCGATTTATTAAATAGAGTGATCTCTTTCACAAAATTCATAATTTCACATGAAGTTCATCTACAAATAAAAAATATATTGAAGAGAGTGTTCCAAAAAGTGCTTTAATAACTGTGCTCAGACACTTTATAGCTCAAATCATGACTAGACTTAAACTGAAATTAGTTTAAGACCTTATGCTATGTTTGTGAGTTGTTTTTTGGAGTGCAATGGAAGAAAAGAAGAGGTTAATTTTCTCTCCCTTTTGTTTGTGAGTTTTATTAATTGAGGGGAAATGTTTTGGGATATTTTAATTAATCACTCATTCTCCTCCTCAACCTACTTTTTTTCATTTCACTCTCAAACAAGGAGATATATATACTCTTCTCCTTCCTTCCTTCCTTCCCTCCCTCCCCTTTCCTTCCCCTTCGATCCCCTCCCTCTCCTTCCCCTCCAAACTAGCAAACATGGCCTAAAAAATGTGAAAATAAGTCCTAAAAGAAAAAATGAATCGCTAATAGATCAAGTTTGTTGTTTTGTAATTTAAGAGGATGAAGATCCCCTATCCCACTTTCCTGTCACATTCTTTGTCTCCCACCAATTACAATTTGTCACTTAATAAAATAAAATATTAACTCATTAACACTTATGTGCATTATCAGTTTTTGATTGGTTGGGGACATCGAGACACCAATATTTGAGACAGCAAATTTGTATCCAATTTAAGAATGCAAATGTATCTTGTTATCATTAAATTTGACACTTGTTAAATATATCTTATGTGGATTACAAATTTATTCATCAAATATTTGTATAAGGATTATCACTTATTTGAATTAATTTTAAAAAAAGTATTGTTAAATACGGAATTTAAGAAAATTGTTGCTTTATGTATTTGAGAACTGTGAACCTTCCGAAACCCAAATTAAAAAGTGAATAACAAATTCACTATTTAGTATTTACTTACACGTTATCTCTTAATTGGCGACGGTAGAAAAATTAGAAAAGACTTATTCCATGTTTTCTTTATACGAGTTTGAATATCTCCAGTATTCTCATCAATATAGTTTTGCTTATTTAAAAAAAAATAAAAATGTGCAACAATGAAATTGTTTAACAATCATGTAACATCTTTCTAAAAAAAAAAAACAATTTTGTTATTTGTATTACTAAAATCAACACTATGATGACACTTGCATAGTTGCATTCATATTTTATATCTCAAAATATTAGATTGCTCAATAGCCATCTGCATTGATAATAATTTACAATGTCTATACAAAGGTCTTAGAGTTTCATATGTTTAAAAATGTGTTACGATTTTAAACCCAACTAAACCAAGCAGAACGTGATGCGTACAGACCCGCTCGATCGTGCCGCGCACCCCCAAAGAAAAACGTCATAGACAAAATTTCATGTGAGAAACGTTATTGAACCTTAAGCTGATTCTGAACGAAATAAGTTTTGAATAGTAGTCAACCACTAACGCCATCAGTGGCGGACCCTGTGGATCTACTTTGACCACTTTCCATCGAACACCGACGCACCAACATTATGTTACAACTTAGGTCTTAGAGAAAGAAAACAAAACATTGCTCCGTATTGGGTCCGTATGGAAAGCGTCATCATATTAAAAATTACATTTATATGTTGCTTGATCATAGACTTATAGTGATATGTTGTTTATTTTTTCCTGATAAATAAAAGAAATTTCGGCTACGTTATTTATTTTCGACAGGAATGTTAATACACAATTTTAGTTTCCAAATGCTTTTTTTTGTCCGTTGTTTGTGAAATGGATTAAATTGATAGAAGTACATGACAACTTAACACTAGGGTTACGGCAAATAACACTATTGTAATAATTAGATCTCAGCGTGTTTTCACATTTGGTTTGTGTTCATAACATGTTTCTTGGCAGCTAGTGCTTAGAAAAACAAAGGAAGAACTAACTCATGGTCAATTGATCATGCATGTTGGAATCTAGGCATGCACTATCTTCACTCTTAGAAACTCAGTAATTGAAAGAAGAAAGAAGAAATCGATAGAACAAGAAACAGAAAGATAAAAATTATATGTAACTCAATGTACCTCACTACTTTATTCAATATTATCACAATATTCACTTTTACACTTTGCACATTCTCTAAATTGTACACTATCACCAAGTCTATTTATAGACTTCTACACTTCACTTTATCTAACTTTGTGCTTACAAATCTCAACAAACTAACTAACTCTTAAACTGACTAACTGAATTAAGAAACCCAACCCTAATTCAGTTTTGGGAGAGAACAATGATATGCTAATTGCATCACTATGGAGACTAACAACTATGTTGGCACCCTAGCCTCCATCTATCACTTGCAACATATCATTTGTGTTTTAAATCAGCTAGTGATACAACAGTAAGCTTGGTTCTCAAGTCTCTGAACTTTTCTGGCTTTAGTGGTTTTGTCAATATGTCTGCCAATTGTTCTTCAGTTCTGCAATACTCCAACTTCAATATTCCTTTGGTTACTTGATCTCTAAGGAAGTGGAACTTGTCTCTATATGTTTGCTTCTTCCATGTGCTATCGGGTGTTTGGCAAGGTTAATTACATACTTGTTATCTACTAATAGCTTCACTGCACTAGAATCCTTTATCTGAATTTCCTCAGTGTGTCCAACCAGAGTACTCATTGAAGCTGCCACATACTCAGCTTCACATGAAGACAATGCCACAATTGACTCCTTCTTTGAACTCCAGGAAATCAAAGCCTTTCCACATAAGAAAACATGACTTGCAGTACTCTTTCTATCACTCTTATCACCACACCAATCTGCATCATAATATCCCATCAACTCCTCTTCTCTCCTTTCATCTCCATTTGGAAATAAAATTCCAAAATCAGCAGTGCCTTTTACATGTCTCAATACCCTCTTGGCAGCTAACAAGTGTGGTGTTCTTGGCCTTTCCATAAACCTGCTAATCAAGCCAACACTGAAGGCTAGATCAGGTCTGGAATGACAAAGATACCTCAATGATCCCACTATCTGTCTATAGTAAGTAGAATCTACCAGCTCTTCACTTCCATCCTTCTCAAGGTACATGCCAATTTCTGCAGGGGTTGATGCAGGATTGCATTGCAACATTCCAAACCTCCTTAAGAGGTCATTAGCATATTTGTGTTGATGCATGACAATTCCTCTCTCGGTTCTCACAAATTCAATTCCTAAGAAGTATGACAGCAAGCTTATGTCTGTCATTTCAAATTCCTTCATCATCCGTACTTTGAATTCAGTTATCTCAGCCTCATTGCTTCCTGTGACCAATAAATCATCAACATAAAAGCACACTAGTAGTAAGTCAGCAGCATTGGTTGTTTTAACATAAAAACCATGACCTGAAGTGCATTTTTCAAAACCACTTTGTATCATGAAGCCATTGATCCTCTTGTTCCAAGCTCTTGGAGCTTGCTTTAAGCCATATAAGGCTTTTCTCAGTTCAAGACTTTACTTTCATGACCAGTTATCACAAAGCCTGGAGGTTGTGATACATACACCTCCTCATCAATTGGACCATTTAGAAAAGCTGACTTCACATCCAATTGATGCAAAGTCCAGTTCGTCATGCTTGCAATTGCTACAATCAATCTTACTGTTTCAATTCTTGCAACAGGTGCATAGACTTCATCATAGTCTATCCCTGCTCTTTGCTGAAAACCCTTTGCCACAAGTCCGGCTTTATACTTGATCACCTCTCCACTTGGACCTACTTTGACTTTGTAAATCCATTTGACTGCTATTGGCTGTTTCTTTGGTGGCAATGGGACAAGTTCCCAAGTTTGATTCCTCTCAATTGAACTCAGTTCATCCTCCATGGCATTAATCCATTTTGGATCCTTCATAGCTTCTTCAAGTGTCACTGGTTCTGCATCACAGAATAGTGCAAATTGCACTAAGTTACCTTTTCTTTTATATTGGAATCGAGACAACATCTCATAGTCTTGTAGCCTCAAAGGAACGTGTCTCGGTCTCTGTGGCTGTTGCTTTGAGAAAATGTCAGAGGAATCATCACTTCTTCATCAACATTGAGATCTACTAGTGCCTTTGATTTCAATTTAGTGGCTTCGTTTCGTAATTCCAAAGATCTGTGTTCATCGGTGATCACATCTCTGCTGATCACAATTTGCTTGTTCTTTGGATTGTATAGCTTGTATCCACCATTTGAATGGTACCCTACAAGTATCAATTGCTCTCCTTTATCATCCAGTTTTCTTCTCAGCTGGTCTGGAATGTGCCTGTAGCAAACTGAGCCAAAAACTCTAAAGTGACTCACACTTGGCCTGTTCCCACTCCATGCCTCTTCAGGTGTTACTCCATTGAGTCTTTTGGTTGGACATCTGTTCAAGATGTATGCAGCAGTGACTGCTATTTCTCCCTAAAACTGGTTTGGCAGGCTTTTGGACTTCAACATGCTTCTAATCATGTTGACTATGGTTCTGTTCTTCCTCTCTACAGTGCCATTGTGCTGAGGGGTGTATGTAGGAGTGATCTCATGCACTATGCCTTCAGCTTCACAAAACCTGTTAAATTCCTCAGTCACATACTCACCACCCCCATCAGTTCTTAAGCATTTGATAAAGCTACCACTTTGTTTTTCAACAAGCAATTTAAACTTCTTGAAAGTTTCAAACACATCACTTTCTTTTTGATCAAATATAACCACACCTTCCTGGTTTTGTCATCTATAAAAGATACAAAATACCTGTTTCCTCCAAATGATTTAATCTGAAATGGTCCACAGACATCAGAGAAAATCACCTCAAGCTTCTGTGAGGATCTGGTTGGCACTTGCTGGTTGAATGCACTTCTTGGCTGCTTACTCTCCAAGCATTCTTCACACAGTTCATTAGGTACTTGTATATGAGGAAGGCCATGAACCATATTGAATATTTTCAAAAGATTCAAGTCCCTGAAGTTTAGATGTCCAAATCGAAAGTGCCATAGCCATTCATCTCCATTCACAGCAGTAGCTAGGCATTTGTGTTCCATTATGCTAATCTCAACTTTAAAGATTCTATTCTTGGTTAATGGAGCTATTAAAATCAGTCTCTTACTGTCATCATACACTTTTAAGGCACTGTCCTCCATTCTCATAGTAAAGCCTTTCTCTAATAATTGACCAAGGCTTAGAAGGTTGTTTTTCATACCTGGAACACATAGCATGTCTGTAATGAGAGCATGTTTTCCATCCTTCCTTTTTATCAACACTGAACCACACCCTTCTGCTGTGAGAGTTCTGTCATCGGCAAATTTGACTTTGCTTTTCAATGAAGCATCAAGTTTTACAAACCAATCTTTCCTTCCTGTCATATGAGTGGAATGACCAGTATCTAGGTACTAAGAACCAGTGTTATCACCTTCATTCTAGGTAGTAGCCAGAAGCAGCACTTGTTCTGAGTCATCACCATCTTCCTGTGCAAGTTGTGCTTCATCTCCCCTTGGTTCTCTTTTGTTATTACTCCAGCGTTCATCAGCAAAATGGCCCCATTTTGAGCAATTATAACACTGCACATTGCTCTTATCAAACCTCTCACCCTTCTTTCTGCCACCTCTACCTCGAGAGCCACCTCCACCTCTTCTGTTTTGCTGATCACTGCTTCTCTGGTCTGAGTGACCTTTGTTTGATTCAAAGTTGTTCTGGTGCCTTCCCCTATTAGCCTTTCATCTGCTCCTCCCTTTCTTGTTTCTATTTCCTTCTCTAGATTCTTTTGAGCTTGACTGAGCCTGCAAGGCTTGCTCAGTAATCTTGACTCCAGTCCTTGCATTTCTTTCTTGCTCCCTTTGTTCTTGAGCCTCAAATGCAGCCTGTAGGTCCTCAATCTTTAAGCTCTCAAGATCTTTTGATGCCTCAATAGAGACAACAATATGATCAAATTTGGAGGGCATTGATCTTAGAATCTTATCCACTATCTGTTGATTTGATAGTGTTTCTCCACAATTCTTCATTTGGTTGGTCAGGGTTAGAACCCGGTTGAAGAAGGCTCCAACCCCTTCACTGCTTTCCATCTCCATCAGCTCGTATTGCCTTCTGTATGTCTGAAGCTTCACCTTCTTAGTTTTGTCAGCTCCAGCACAAGCCTTTTCAAGAATATCCCATGCCTCTTTTGCAGTAGGAGCCATGGATATCTTTTCAAAGTGTGCAGGATCCACACACCGACGCAATATGAACTGAGCCTTGTAATCTTTCTTATTCAACTCCTTGAGTTCATTCTTTTCTTCCTCGGTTGCATTTCTGCCTGGTTCCTTCACTCCACCTACTGTCATCACCTCCCACACGTCTTGGAAGCCACAGATTGCCCTTATTTGAGTGCACCATTTGTCATAGTTCTTCCCAACAAGAATGGGAAGATTTGCTAGAAAATGACTACTTGATGTAGCCATGATTGTTACCATGATTTGCAACAAGATCACTCAATCAAGAACACAATTTCTCTCAGGATCTTACAAAGCTCTAGATACCAATTGTTGGAACCTAGGCATGCACTCACTTCACTCTTAGAAACTCAGCAATTGAAAGAAGAAAGAAGAAATCGATAGAACAAGAAACAGAAAGATGAAAATTATATGTAACTGAATGTACCTCACTACTTTATTCAATATTATCACAATGATCACAATATATATTTTTACACTATGCACATTCTCTAAATTGTACACTATCACCAAGTCTATTTATAGACTTCTACACTTTACTTTATTTAACTAACACAAGCTTACAAATCTCAACAAACTAACTAATTCTTAAACTGACTAATTGAATTAACAAACTCAACAATGCAGAGCAAAATATCCTAGTTTGTAGCTAATTTTCTTCGTATTTTGTAAATTACCAAAGATAATGAAGAGAAATGTATTGATGAAGAATTTTAATTTCATGTTCTTTTTACCGATGTTTGCGGAAGAAAAACTATGTCATGGCATAGTCTACGGCTGCGGAATTGGTTATATATTGACTACAACAACAAAACTTGGTCTGAATTTATGCCACGATTAGGGAGAAGATGTTGGCTCCTTTTGCCTCCAATTCCACATCTTTGGACTTTGATCCCCCAAACTTTTGGAAACTTGAACGTGAGAGCGAGCAAAACTTTTTAAGAATTCTCATTTATAATAAGCATTTTTTTTTTTTGCCTTTGATGATTTGGCCGGATATCCCACATATATAACTATTAAACTAATCCTCTTAGATAAAACTTTTTTCAAATTAGTGACTTCATTCAAACATATGACATTATAGATAAAATTCGCTTAAGGATGCAATTCACCTTCTACTGTAATCAACCACTATTGATTTAGGGTTAAATATGTTTTTAGTTCATATAAAATGAGCGAATTTTGTTTTTCATCTCTCTAAAATATGAAATTACTAATTTTTGTCCCTATAATATGAGCAAATTTTGGTTTCTATCCCTATAAATTGTTTTTCTTTGGTTTTAATCCCTCTAAAATTTAAAATCTCCGTTTTTAGTCCGTAGGCCTAGCATCCATTTTAAGAAAGATAAATAGAATCCATTTTAGGATTCAAGGAAAATTTTAGGGGAATCATATGCTAATATGACACCACAGAGGTTATTGTGTGTCACTTGGGATGATCATATGACCTTCTGTTAAACACATAAGTACTTAATAGATGTCACATGATAATAGGGACCAAAAATAGTTATTTACATTTTATACGGACCAAAACCAAAGAAAAACTTTTATAGGGACCAAAATCAAAATTTGTTCATTTTGCAGGGACCAAAAACATACTTATCCCTATTGAATTATTACAACAATCTATAATCTATAATATATACATGAGAAAATGTTAGATGATTCTACATAGAGAAATTTTTACATGTGGCAACTCATGAGAGGTTCTCACAACTCCAAATGTAATGAAACTATTTACCTCTATAAACGTCTTATCAAACAAAAAAAAAACCTCTATAAACATTAATTTGCTCATTCAATCCGTTTTAATTATAATAACTAGTGTGAACACCTAATTTTGTCCGGATGCCTTTTAATTAAAGCTTTGAAAAAAATAATAAAATAAATAAATACATAAATAAATAAAATAAATAAAATCAAAAAAATCAATCAAATTGCTTCTGAAATCTTTCTTCTCCACTAGTTCACTCCACCACAGCACAAGGCTCAAGCAAGTAAACACCATTTTGGGTAATTTTCCAGAGCTTAGGGAAGGGTTTGTGCCTAGATCAGAAAAAATGGACACATAAAAGGAAATTGAAAGGGGACTAGAGGAAGAAAAATCACTGCAACACTCCATCAATCTGGTCCCAAGGAGGAGGACTCCATTAATCTGGTCCCAAGGAGGAGGCAGAGTTCATCTACCTCTCTATAAATACCAAATCAGAAACACAAGTAAAAGGGGGTGAGCACGCAAAAAAAAATTAAAATTCTGCAGTGAGGAGAAAAAGAAAAATCACCCAGAGCCCCTCTCTTCCCTACATCATCTTCATCCTCTCGTGCTTCTCCTGCAACATCCCAGCAACAACAAAAACAAAAAGAAAAAGAAAAAAAGCCCCACCTACACCACTCTTCTTCTTCCTCTCACCATAACACTCTCCTTCCTCATATCCTTCATCTTCCTCAACCAAGCCAACAACAACAAAATACAAAGAAAAATCAGGAAAAATCAGAAACCAACAAACCTTCCTTTCTTGCTTCCTGCTTCTTCTCCATTCTCCACTTTCCTCCTTCATCTTTCCTTCACTCAACTGCACATCACTAGATCCACGAAACCACCGCGACTGCCGCCGCTGGGGAGTTGCAGATCTGCGAGACCACCACGCGGACGCCGCCCTCCACCGCACGAACGCCACCCACTGCGCGACCACCACGCGAACGCGTCCCCGCCGCCGCTCCGTGCCCAGCCGCCGCTCGAACCGCCGTACACTGCCTAGCTGCTGTTGGTGCATTGCCCAGTCGCGAGCTCTCCTGTTTGGTGCGTGAAGGATGATACCAGAGGAACCCCTCTGGTCTTGGTTATATGCTCCTTTTTTTTGAATTTTTATCAATGCCTGCAGTGTAACTTCTCTCTCCTTTGGGTTTGTGGTATTGGTCAGCAGGTTAGTGGGTTTAGCCCATTTAATTAATTGTGTGTGTGTTGGGTTTTGAAATAAAAATTAGAACTAATATGAACAAAATAACAAATCTTTTCAGATTCATGCAACAATCTACAATGTTGATGTATGATTTTTCATCCTCAAGTATTGTATGAATTGTAAGGGTTCATCGTATAGCTTTGCTATCTGTAACCCTGTGCAAGAGTGAATTCCTTCCTTATGTAAAAATAAAATATTTTCAACTTGCTCTTTTAACAAATTTTATCCAACTTTTTTTGTAAAACAAATAATAAAAATAAAAATCCTTTTTAATTCACGCAACAATCTACGATGTTGATGTATGATCTTTCATCCTCAAGCGTCGTATGAATTGTAAGAGTTTATCGTGTAGCACTGCTATCTTGGACCCTGTGCGAGACTAAATTTATTTCAAGAAAAATAAAATCTTTTTTTTATAAATTCTTTCCAAAATCAAATCCCCTTTTTTTAAAAAAAAAGAAATAAAATTAATCAACCAATCAAATCTTTTCTAAAGAGAACTACGTGGCTTTGAGTTTCCCATCGCACCCGGGAATACGTAGGAGCAAGATAAATCATCTTGTCGGGCCAAAACTAAATTTTCCTTTTTTGTGTGTCTCCTTTATGTTAAAATAATTAATCAAAAATTAAACTTTTCCTTTTTTTAACAATAAATACAAAAAATAAAAATTATATTTTTTAAAAAATATATATATAAAAAATATATAAAAAATTTAAAAATTAAAAAATATAACTCTCTCTTGTAAATAATTTCTGGGGTAAAATAAATATTTAAAAGGTTATTAAAATGTTTTTGCACAATTAACTTGAGGTACCGTTTTTTTAAAACGGGCGACGTGGGGTGCTAACACCTTCCCTACTCGTAACCGACTCCCGGACTCATCTCTCTTTCCTTTTTTTAAAGACCAGTTAACCTTTAAATAATTGGGTTTTCTAAGATTTTCCCAATAAAAATCTTAGTGGCGACTCCTCTGTTTTTTACCTTCTGTTTTCGCGGCTCCCGGACGGGACGGTCGCGACAGCTGGCGACTCCACTGGGGAGTTTAGAGAGTCAGGCCTATCATAGTTGGTTGTGCAACTTCTTTTAATAACTTTGAAAATATTAGTTTTACCCCTCTTTGTTTTAATTTTTTTGTATATAGTATTATATGTCTTAATAAATGTCTTTGTACATTCTTGCAACCTTAGGGTAGAAAACTCTTGTAAATGTTGGTTGTTCTTTTGCAGGCTTGGGGTTAGTTTTTTGGGTTTTGTGCAGGTTTGCTTGCTCCCAGCACACACATCACCATCACATACTCACACACTTTTGGGCTCTATACCCGAGTCTTGGAATGCCGTAGGATTAGAAGGGGCTTCAGTGATGTTATTGTGACGCTTTTGCGCCCCTGACAGACATTGATTCTCCCGCTCGGATTGCTACCGAAACATGGACCGCCATATTGTGACTTTTCAGTCCCTGTGGTAAGGTTCATGGATTCGGATCCTTATCTTTTAGATGAGGGTAATCCGGGGACCACATGTTTAGGGGTCTAGATCTGTCCCGAAAGTCATGCACATAAAATGTCATTAGTAGCCTACCAAAATAGGGTCTCGACCTCAGAAATTCAAACTTTAGGATATGACCCATGTAGGACAAAAGGGAGCACATTCCATCTTTTTCTGCAATATGAATAATCACGTTTATATCTCATGCATTTCCATAAATGGTAAAAAAGGGATTTGTGTAAATCATCTTTCTATAACTCATTCATATTCTTTGTATATTTTATATCTTATGCAATAAATATTTTGTTAGGTTCATAAAAAAAACCGTTTTCATGCATTCCTCTCATGCGTTCATTACAAAAAAAAAAATCATTTATCTCAAGCATTCATAAGAAGAAAAAAGAAAAAATAAGAAGCCATGCATCTCCTTCATTTTATGCATGCATGACTAAAAACTTTTCAGACCAATAAATTAAAATTTCATACATTTCATGCATCAATTACTTTTTATGTCAATCTCATCATTAAAAAAATTTCATATCAGTCGTTCATTAAAAAAAAAAAAAAATCATTTATCTCAAGCATTCATAAAAAAATTGATTCATCTAAAAAATAAAAAGGCTCATTTCATGTATCACTGTTTTGATAGAAGTTCCTTCACGCATCTCATGTATTAAAATTTGGGTAAGTATAAAAATAAAAATAAAAAGTAAATCTTTTCCATGCAACCCATGCATTAACACCTTCTTGGGTCAAGAAAAATCTTTTGCATGAATCACAAAAGGTTATCTACATTAAAATGTAACAAATAAGGATTTAATCCCTTTTCCCCAAACTTCACAGTGACTTTTTGAATAATTGCTCTGCGGCACCCTTATTGGACTCGATCACAAGCCAAAATCATGGATGAGGAAGAGCAAACTCAGAAGTTCATAGAAGACTGGAGTCAACTCAAAGAGAAGATGACCCAAATGATGGTAATGTTGCAAGTCATGCAGAAGGAAAAGAACACGAATGAGAATCCTTCACCTCAATCAAGAGCAAAATGAGCCATACCTCTTCTCACTCATGGGAACAACCAACAAGGGGTCATGATGCCTTTCACTGGCTACCCAAGCAATCAAAATTGTCCTTCATTTGACCCAAGCAATCCCCCATATGGTCTTCCTCGAGGATTTGTGCCGCCAGTCACTCCTGGTCCAGCAAATGGCAATCCAAACTCACAAAACACAACCTAGACACAGATCCCCACCAATTCTATGGTGCGTTCCGTTAACCCAAACACTTCACCATTCACCTTCCACATTGGTGCCAATGGGATCCAAGTGGCACGGGGCTTCGCTTCCCACAAGTATGTTCCTGTGAATCGGTCGTAGGGGAATCCTCAATCCATAGAAAGGCTGGAGGTTCTAGAGGAAAGATCGCGAACTATTGAAGGGGCAAACAGTCATGGTCTTCGGGATGCCTCTCGAACTCTGTCTAGTGCCCAATGTCGTAATACCTCCAAAATTCAAAGTGCCGATTTTGACAAATACATAGGAGCCACTTGTCCAAAAAGCCACTTAACCATGTACGTCGGGAAGATGGCATCACATGCCCGGATGATAAGCTCTTGATTCATTTCTTCCAAGATAGTTTGATTGGGGCAGCTTCAAATTGGTACATACACCTCGGCGGGCCCACATTCGATCCTTCAAAGACCTAGCGGATGCATTCCTAAAACAATACAAGTATAATATTGACATGGCTCCTGATAGGATGCAACTTCAAAATATGTTAAAAAGGGATACAGAAACCTTCAAGGAGTATGCACAAAGGTGGAGAGAATTGGCTGCTCAGGTAGAGCCCCCATTAACTGAGAAGGAAATTGTGGCAATGTTCATTGATACACTTCAGCCACCCTTCTATGATAGAATGATTGGAAGTGTATCATCAAACTTTTCTGACATGGTTATCATTGGAGAAAGAATTGAGAATGGGATGAGAAATGGTAAAATTGTTGAAAGTTCTGTGGGGGTAGCCGGGATGACAAAAGTTCCATTTGTCAAAAAGAATGAAGAAGAGGCACATGTTGTGGCATCTGAGCAAGAGTCTGAGTGGTCTAGGCATTGGATTCCGAGTCAAATATCTGTCAACTCTCAACCGTCTTTTCAAACAACCTACACTCCATATTATCCACCACATCACCAACCTAACCATCCATATGTAGCCGCCATCTCACAATTTCCAACCCAATCCTATCCTACGAGGACACCATACCACCCATCAAACCCTTTCCAACATCAAACTTTTCCCGCCATACCGCCCCAGCAAAACCTAAATGCAAATCAAAGGAGACAACCTTACAACCCAGAAAAGAAGCCCATGCAGTTTGACCCTATACCTATGACTTACACTGAGCTATTGCACAGCCCTTATTGAAAAATCTTTGTTGGTCCCGGTCCCGACCAGTGATTGCAACCCCCATACCCAAAATGGTTTGACCCAAATGTCAAGTGTGACTATCATGGGGGAGTGATAGGTCATTCAACTGAAAATTGCAAGACCTTAAAGTATAAAGTGCAAGATCTGATCAATGCAAATGTGCTAAGTTTCCAACGAGACACTCTTGATGCAGGAGGTTACGGAGTCCATGCCGTAGAGGACACTTTGGAACATGACCTTTGAATCTTGTGTAGAGTAATTCATTGATGCTAATCCTTTAGCTCTGCCCAAGGCTTTAGGAAGTTTTTAATAATGGGCTTGCTTGTTTCCATTTCAAGATGAATAAATGAATGCATTGAGTTTCCTTCCTTTCCTTCATCTTTCTCGATTTTACCTTCATCCTTCTTCTTTTTCTTGAAAGTTATCAATAAAGCAGATCTGAAGGTGATTCTCTTTAGAAATAAAATAAAATAATAAGTGCTGGAACCTCATCGTATGATCCTGATCACCTCATTAACCATGCTGGTTCGGACAACTATGGAAAGCTTCCCCATGAGATCAACCGAAGATGATTGAGGCAATCAAAGGAAATCTTTTTGATTCAAGCTAGACTCCACGATTTGAAAAAAAAAAAAGAGAAAAGAAATTAAAAGGGAAATCGAGAAAGAGCGCCCGATTATGCTTTTGCAAGTACTATCATTTTTGTCTTACTTTTAAAATTTATGAAAATTAATAATCAAAATTCGAAATGAAGAATGGCCATCTTTCTATATCTTTCACATACTTGTACTATCCCTTGTTACTCCGTTTGAGCTTGAAATTCTTTCAAAGAACCCGGGACAAGGATCACCCCTAAGCAAGGGGCAAGCATGAAAGAATCGGTGATTATGAAGCAAAAAAAAAAAAAAACTTCATGCAAAGGCAAAAAAAAGAGGAAATAAAAAGGAAAGTTAGAGGAAAACAAATGTTCTTAGAAATCGAAAAGATCGTGGATCATCGGTCCTATTCAACCTTAAAACATTTGTTTGAGCCTTATATCCTTTCCTTCATGACTCTCAACCATTGGCCGCGTTATGAGCCTAAAAAGTCCATTTTGATCAATGAAAGATTGTTATCATTTTCATTAACTTTAATTGTGAGACAAAATGTATGTGCTTTTTCAATGCATCGCTCTCGGAAAAAGGAAAAGAAAGAAAAAACAAAGAGGAAATGAAAAAAACATAAAAAAAAAGGAGGCTCGCTGGGTTGAAAACTTGCAAGGGCGACCTAGGCAAAATTAGAGCAACCTACGCAAAAGTTAGCGTCAAACAGATTCCTCGAAGCAACAAACTGGGGCAGTTTGAATTTAAAGGCAAATCATGTCCTCGGAAGGAGATTAAAGCAGTACATGAGATCATACGAGTGCCTCTTGAGGAAATGCAAATTGCAAACTGGGGCAGTTTGAAGGCGAGTCATGAAATGCTCAATACATGAAGACTGGAACAAACCATGTTCTTGAAAGCTGATTAAAGCGGCGCTCGAGATTATACGCATGAGAAGCTAGCACTTATCATCTTAAAAGAGTATCACCTGAAGAAAAGTGTGAACTCCATCCCGTCATTGTTTCATTCCTTCTAACAACCTTTCAATTCTTTTACTCATATCCTTACCACTTTCCACATATTGTTCCTGTCCATCCTCTATCATTTACATACCCCTCTTTCTACCATAGACTCAATTTGCATTCTTTAATACATACTGAAAGGTGAAGCAAGTATCAATAATGATATCATTTAGAGTTTCTCTCAGGATGCAAAAGTCATGGAAAGTACATCAATCTCCTGACAAAAGGGCAATGTTGGAAAAGAAAGAGAAATCAAGCAGTCTCATCCATCGGGATAATCATTGGAAATAGGCATATTTGTGACAAGGGGCAAAGCATCGATGGGGCAAGAAAATGACAATCCGAATCAATGAGTGACATTCCATTTCTTCCTTAAATTTGGTTGTGATCGAAGCTTTAAGGGGCTAGAAATCAAAGAGTGGTTTGCGAAAAATGATCAAAGTTCATTATCAATCACTGAAAGAATCTTTTGCATCATGCATTATTTCATGCACCAGAATCAACATCATTGCATCACATTTAGGCATAGGGCCCATAAGCTCCCATTTTACTGGATTTTACGGGCTTGGAGCCCATAAGCTTCGCTTTTGTTAGCTTTAGCAGACTCAGGGTCTCTAAGCTTTCATCTGTTTTAACGGGCATAGGGCCTCATAAGCTTTGTTTTGTTCGACTTTAGCGGGCACAGGGCCCCAAAAGTCATGACTTGTTAGCTTTAGTAGGCATATGGCCTCATAAGCTTTGTTTTGTTCGACTTTAGCGGGCGCAGGGCCCCAAAAGTCATGTTATCATTAGCTTTAGTAGGCATAGGGCCTCATAAGCTTTGTTTTGACTTTAGCGGGCGCAGGGCCCCAAAAGTCATGTTACTGTTAGCTTTAGTAGGCATAGGGCCTCATAAACTTTGTTTTGTTCGACTTTAGAGGGCACAGGGCCCCAAAAGTCATGTTATGGTTAGCTTTAGCAGGCATAGGGCCTCATAAGCTTTGTTTTGTTTGGCTTTAGCGGGCACAAGGCCCCAAAAGTCATGTTATGGTTAGCTTTAGTAGGCATAGGGCCTCATAAGCTTTGTTTTGTTCGACTTTACCCAGCACAGGCCCCAAAAGTCATGTCTTATTAGCTTTAGCAGGCATCAGGGCCTTTTAAGCTTTGTTTTGTTGTAGTTTAACTTTAGCAGGCATAGGGCCTCGTAAGCTTCATTTTTGTTCAGCTTTGACGAGCATAGGGCCCATAAGCTGTACCTTTGTTGGCTTTTGTAGGCATAGGGTCTCGCAAGCTCTTTTATCTTTCAGTTCGAGCTTCTCACGGGTAATCCACCCCGTAGGCTCTTTTATCTTTCAGTTCGAGCTTCTCACGGGCAATCCACCCCGTAAGCTCTTTTATCTTTCAGTTCGAGCTTCTGACGGGCAATCCACCCCGTGAGCTCTTTTATCTTCAGTTCGAGCTTCTAACGGGCAATCCACCCCGTAGGCTCTTTTATCTTTCAGTTCGAGCTTCTGACGGGCAATCCACCCCGTAAGCTCTTTTATCTTTCACTTCGAGCTTCTCACGGGCAATCCACCCCGTAAGCACTTTTACCTTTCAGTTCGAGCTTCTAACGGGCAATCCACCCCGTAGGCTCTTTTATCTTCAGTTCAAGCTTCTCACGGGCAATCCACCCCGTAAGCTCTTTTATCTTTCAGTTCGAGCTTCTGACGGGCAATCCACCCCGTGAGCTCTTTTATCTTCAGTTCGAGCTTCTAACGGGCAATCCACCCCGTAGGCTCTTTTATCTTTCAGTTCGAGCTTCTGACGGGCAATCCACCCCGTAAGCTCTTTTATCTTTCACTTCGAGCTTCTCACGGGCAATCCACCCCGTAAGCTCTTTTTCTTCTTCGAGCTTCACCAATCCACCCGTAAGCTCTTTCATCTTTCAGTTCGAGCTTCTAACGGGCAATCCACCTCGTAAGCTCTTTTATCTTTCAGTTTGAGCTTCTCACGGGCAATCCACCCCGTACGCTCTTTTATCTTTCGGTTCGAGCTTCGACGGCAATCCACCCCGTAGGCTCTTTTATCTTCAGTTCGAGCTTCTGACGGGCAATCCACCCCGTAAGCTCTTTTATCTTTCAGTTCGAGCTTTTAACGGGCAATCCACCCCGTAGGCTCTTTTATCTTTCAGTTTGAGCTTCTCACGGGCAATCCACCCCGTAAGCTCTTTTATCTTTCAGTTTGAGCTTCTCACGGGCAATCCACCCCGTAGGCTCTTTTATCTTTCAGTTTGAGCTTCTCACGGGCAATCCACCCCGTAAGCTCTTTTATCTTTCAGTTTGAGCTTCTCACGGGCAATCCACCCCGTAGGCTCTTTTATCTTCAGTTCGGGCGTGACCACGGCAATCCACCCCGTACGCTCTTTTATCTTTCAGTTCGAGCTTTTAACGGCAATCCACCCCGTAGGCTCTTTTTATCTTTCCCTTTGAGCTTCTCACGGGCAATCCACCCCGTAAGCTCTTTCATCTTTCAGTTCGAGCTTTTAACGGGCAATCCACCCCGTAGGCTCTTTTATCTTTCAGTTTGAGCTTCTCACAGGCAATCCACCCCGTAAGCTCTTTCATCTTTCAGTTCGAGCTTCTCACGGGCAATCCAACCCGTAAGCTCTTTTATCTTTATGCTCGAGTTTCTGACGGGCAATCCACCCCGTAAGCTCTTTTATCTTTCTGTTTAAGCTCGGCAGGCGATCCACCCTGCAAGTTTTCATGTGTAAACCTCAGTAGGCGATCCAACCCGCGGATTCTTTAAAGGAAATTGGTTTGTAAACACAGGTCCTTTGCTTATCAGAATAACCCGGACAAAATTGGAGTTCTTGTCTTTACTAATTTCTTATAACGATAATTGGTTAACTACGGTTACACCTATTATCTAATAAGAAACAAGTAAAGAGGGGCAGTGTGAACACCTAATTTTGTCCTGGATGCCTTTTAATTAAAGTTTTGAAAAAATAATAAAATAAATAAATACATAAATAAATAAAATAAATAAAATCAAAAAATCAATCAAATTGCTTCTGAAATCTTTCTTCTCCACTAGTTCACTCCACCACAGCACAAGGCTCAAGCAAGTAAACACCATTTTGGGTAATTTTCCAGAGCTTAGGGAAGGGTTTGTGCCTAGATCAGAAAAATGGACACATAAAAGGAAATTGAAAGGGGACTAGAGGAAGAAAAATCACTGCAACACTCCATCAATCTGGTCCCAAGGAGGAGGACTCCATTAATCTGGTCCCAAGGAGGAGGCAGAGTTCATCTACCTCTCTATAAATACCAAATCAGAAACACAAGTAAAAGGGGGTGAGCACGCAAAAAAAAAATTAAAATTCTGCAGTGAGGAGAAAAAGAAAAATCACCCAGAGCCCCTCTCTTCCCTACATCATCTTCATCCTCTCGTGCTTCTCCTGCAACATCCCAGCAACAACAAAAAGAAAAAAAAAGAAGAAAAAAAGCCCCACCTACACCACTCTTCTTCTTCCTCTCACCATAACACTCTCCTTCCTCATATCCTTCATCTTCCTCAACCAAGCCAACAACAACAAAATACAAAGAAAAATAAGGAAAAATCAGAAACCAACAAACCTTCCTTTCTTGCTTCCTGCTTCTTCTCCATTCTCCACTTTCCTCCTTCATCTTTCCTTCACTCAACTGCACATCACTAGATCCACGAAACCACCGCGACTGCCGCCGCTGGGAGTTGCAGATCTGCGAGACCACCACGCGGACGCCGCCTCCACCGCACGTAACGCCACCCATCTGCGCGACCACCACGCGAACGCGTCCCGCCGCCGCTCCGTGCCCAGCCGCCGAACTGTCAGACACTGCCTAGCTGCTGTTGGTGCATTGCCCAGTCGCGAGCTCTCCTGTTTGGTGCGTGAAGGATGATACCAGAGGAACCCCTCTGGTCTTGGTTATATGCTCCTTTTTTTTGAATTTTTATCAATGCCTGCAGTGTAACTTCTTATCCGTGTTTTTTTTGTTTCTTCTCTCTCCTTTGGGTTTGTGGTATTGGTCAGCAGGTTAGTGGGTTTAGCCCATTTAATTAATTGTGTGTGTGTTGGGTTTTGAAATAAAAATTAGAACTAATATGAACAAAATAACAAATCTTTTCAGATTCATGCAACAATCTACAATGTTGATGTATGATTTTTCATCCTCAAGTATTGTATGAATTGTAAGGGTTCATCGTATAGCTTTGCTATCTGTAACCCTGTGCAAGAGTGAATTCCTTCCTTATGTAAAAATAAAATATTTTCAACTTGCTCTTTTAACAAATTTTATCCAACTTTTTTTGTAAAACAAATAATAAAAATAAAAATCCTTTTTAATTCACGCAACAATCTACGATGTTGATGTATGATCTTTCATCCTCAAGCGTCGTATGAATTGTAAGGGTTTATCGTGAGCACTGCTTATCTTGGACCCTGTGCGAGACTAAATTTATTTCAAGAAAAATAAAATCTTTTTTTTATAAATTCTTTCCAAAATCAAATCCCCTTTTTTTAAAAAAAAAGAAATAAAATTAATCAACCAATCAAATCTTTTCTAAAGAGAACTACGTGGCTTTGAGTTTCCCATCGCACCCGGGAATACGTAGGAGCAAGATAAATCATCTTGTCGGGCCAAAACTAAATTTTCCTTTTTTGTGTGTCTCCTTTATGTTAAAATAATTAATCAAAAATTAAACTTTTCCTTTTTTTAACAATAAATTCAAAAAATAAAAATTATATTTTTTTAAAAAAATATATATAAAAAATATATAAAAAATTTAAAAATTAAAAAATATAACTCTCTCTTGTAAATAATTTTTGGGGTAAAATAAATTTTTAAAAGGTTATTAAAATGTTTTTGCACAATTAACTTGAGGTACCGTTTTTTTAAAACGGGCGACGTGGGGTGCTAACACCTTCCCTACTCGTAACCGACTCCCGGACTCATCTCTCTTTCCTTTTTTTAAAGACCAGTTAACCTTTAAATAATTGGGTTTTCTAAGATTTTCCCAATAAAAATCTTAGTGGCGACTCCTCTGTTTTTTACCTTCTGTTTTCGCGGCTCCCGGACGGGACGGTCGCGACAACTAGCAATCAATCATTTTATGGATAAAATCGATTTGCTACCGATTGATGAGGATACAGTTCGGATTTTAAATGGTCAGAATTTGATTAATTAAAAATTTAAGAAAATTAATAAATTTTAAAATTTAAAATTAATCAATTAATAAACCTATAATCTGTCAATAAATGAATAGATTTGTAACCTTCCATTAAACATTGATCAGTTGATTTATAATTTAATAAGTTTCAAAACAATTTGAATATGGGTCGTGTATTTATGTCAAGGTTTCAAACCAAATTACTTTAATTTTGTGCCAAATCAATTCAATAATAATCATTGATTTTCTTTCACTTTCGTTTTTAAATACTAGCCTTTTATCTACAAGGAATTCTACTCAACCTGCGTGTTGACTATAAATGTGTGCTTTTATCATTTGATTTAATCAATTGATTTTTTGTGTTCAAGATCATTGACTCTCATTCCCTTTTATTTAAGCTATATGGCAAAAGGCATAATGCAAGCATAAATTTGTGCACAAAAAATTGTGTACAACTTTTTGTATTGTTGCCGTTTGCAGGTGTTGATGCAATCAACCTTAACATTGTAAGTAGTTTTTTATTTCTTGCTAATGGTTAAGTCATCAACCATTTCTCAACTAATAGAGTGTAATGCATTTTTCAGGTTTACTAACTTTTCTCATGGGATCTTATCAAGAGAACAACAGCTGTAGCGGTCCTTTAAGATCCTTTCTTTTGGATGTTCTTTTAACTATTTAATGTTTTATCATCTATTTCTTAAGTATGAAACTATATCATGTTTTTTTATCGGCTATTTTTTTCAAACTTTTTTTTTTAATTTGCAGGAGTTGTCGCGACCGTCCCGTCCGGGAGCCGCGGAAAGAAAGGTAAAAACAGAGGAGCCACCACCAACATTTTTATTTGGGAAAAACATTGGAAAAACCATTTATTTTAAGGAAAACTGCTCTAAAAAATATATAGAGATGAGTCCGGGAGCCGGTTACGAGTAGGGAAGGTGTTAGCACCCCACGTCACCCGTTTAAAAAATAGTACCTCAAGTTAATTGTGCGAAAACATTTTAATAGCCTTTTAAATATTTATTTTACCCCAAAAATTATTTACAGGAAAGAATTATTTTTAACTTTTAACATTTTAAATTTTCTTAATATTTTTAAATTTATTGTTTATAAAAAAAACCAAATGAGGTTGAACATGACACATGAGTCCATAGGGTAACCTCAAATCTAAGGGGCTGAACATGACACCGTGTCCATAGAGCATCCCTAAAAAGTTTAATTATTTTGATTAATTATTTTAACATAAAAAAAGACACAAAAAAGGAAAATTTAGTTTTGGCTTGACAAGATGATTTATCTTGCTCCTACGTATTCCCGGGTGCGATGAGAAACTCAAAGCCACGTAGTTCTTTTGGAGAAAGTTTGATTGATTGAGTGATTTTTATTTTATGATAAAGATTTGATTTATTTATTTTATTTAAAAAAGATTTTATTTAAAAATAAATTTATTTTTTGCACAGGGTCCATGATAGCAGCACCATACGATAAACCCTTACAATACATACGCCACTTGAGGATGAAAAATCATACATCAACGTCGTAGATTGTTGCGTGAAAATAAATTTTTATTTTAACATCATAAATTATTGCATGAATTCAAATAAATTTTCATTTTATAAGATTGAATAAAATTTTGATAGAATGGAGTAAATTGAAAACATTTATTATTTTATATAAAAGGTAATTCACATTTGCACAGGGTTAAAGATATCGGAGCTATACGATGAACCATTACAACTCTTATGACACTTGAGGATGAAAATCCATACATCAACGTCATGGATTGTTACGTGAATTGCTAAAGGTTTTTTATTTATTAAAATTTATTAGAGATACTTAAAAGTACTCATTCATTTATTTATTTGTTTATTTTAAAAAAGGGAAAACTTTGTCAAAATAGAACCTAAAAATCATTTTTATTTTTCTAAAATGAAAGAACTCACTCTTGCACGGGGTTAAAGATAGTGAAACTATACGATAAACCCTTACAATTTTTACAACACTCGAGG
The DNA here is from genome assembly GCA_030762895.1 of Sophora flavescens. Classification (NCBI taxonomy): domain Eukaryota; kingdom Viridiplantae; phylum Streptophyta; class Magnoliopsida; order Fabales; family Fabaceae; genus Sophora; species Sophora flavescens. Next base: position 158,572,882 of record CM061067.1, on the reverse strand, counting down.
ACGAAAAATCGTACATCAACGTTGTAAATTGTTGCGTGAATTCAAACAAGCCAACTTAGTTTCAAAATATTTTTAGGATATTTTTATTTGGAACAAGGAATCAACAACAAAAACACATCTTAATCCCAAAGCACAAATCATATAGAATAAAATTTAGATTTAGGCCTGACAGAAAAGAAGCCCAAAACGTTTTTTTTTTTTTGACAGAGGCTCCTTCCCCTTTTAAAGGTTGGATCCACTAGGTAAAAAAGAAAAAGACTTACTAACTTATCCTACAAAACTAAGCCCACGAATAAAGACAACCCAAGCAGCCCATTTAGCAACCCAAACAAAACCCACGTATAGCTGGTATATCATGGCAAAGGATAAAATAAATAAGAGAAAAGAAAGAAAGAAATCAAAGCAAGTATTAGAGAAGTATACAACTTCTCTATTTACCAAGCATGGAGAGGAAGGCCAACTGAGATCTGGGCACGGGAGGCTGAGACGGAGGCCGACGATGGCGTGGAGGACGGCGAGGCAGGGGACACGGTGGCGACGGCGACGTGAGGAGGCCGACAACGCAGCGGTTCGCGTGGCGGTGGACGGCGGCTCGGGCAGATCCGCGTCTGAAGCGGCGCGGTTGTCCACACGACGATCGCGCGAGGGACAGGTGCGGCGGCTACCGGTTCGTGCGGTGACTGCAGTGGCTTATGGCAAGGCTGCAATGGGAGGAGCAAGAACGGATGGATCTGGTTTGTGTCTTATGTTTCCATTTCTTGTGTTTTTTGATTTAAGATGGTGATGAAGGGTTGTGGTAGGTGGTTTTATTCTTGATTTGTTTTGTTGGTGATGAATTTCTTGTTACTGAAAGTGGGGTTGTGGTGTTGTTGGGAGGAAGATGAAGATGATGGGTATGGGTGGCTTGAGGATTAGAATGAAGTTAGGGATAAAGTGTTGGTTTGGCTGAAGGTTAGAAGGGATTATGAAGGTTTGAAGGAGATGATGGGGTGTGTTTGAGAGCACCCCCCCCATTCTGAACTTCCCCCCTTTTTAAATCCTCCTTGCTTGCAAAACTCCAAAAACAGAATCCAATGGCCACAATGGATAGTCATTTTCATTCATTTCCTTCTCAGTGTTTCTGCATAGCTGCTCCAATCTGTGTGTGCTGCAACTTCCCTTTTTTATGTATGGTGGTTTTATTCTTGATTCAGGTTTGACTCTGGTTGAAAGGGAGGTAGCAGTGTTACATGTTCCCATTTTTTCCTTTCTAATACTTGAATTTTGAAATCATTTTTGATTGAAAGTGCCTAACACTGTCTTATTCCATTTAAGCTTCTGAAATGTATTAAGGAATTTGGCATGTTCCTCTTGGTTCTGTACACTTGTTTTGTCCCTTTCCTATTTTTATTTTATTTTTATTTTTATTTTATATATATATTTTTTAAAAAAGGTCAGCCCTTTTTGTTTGAGATGGGATGATGTAAGTGGATTGGGCTGAAAGAGATGGGACAAGTAATGGATATATATTTTTTCAGTTTTCTCTACAGATTTTTATTTATTATTATTTTTTCTTTTAAAAAAAATAAGAGGAGAAAATGTAACATCCTAAAATTCTAATGTAATTAACTTGAAAAAAAAGGGATTAAGTTATATAAAAAAAATAATGATATAATAAAAATAAAATATGATTAAGAGGTTTAGTGGTGAGAATTTATCAGTATAAAATTTATTAGAATTGATTAATGAATACAAAGAAATATTAAAATAAAATAAATATAAAAAAATTAATATATATACTTGCCTGATTACTCTAAGTTCTTTAAATAAAAAAAATAAAAAAAATAAAAAAAAAGAAAAGGAGGGAGGGGGCCCAAAGCGATATATATATATATATATATATATATATATATATATATTTATATATATATATATATATATATATATAAACAATAGGGTTGGTGACGAAAGAAAAACAAAAAGCGCCGCAGGGGGTTTCGTTTCCAACGATTCCATTATTCGTTGCCAGTACAATCGTAACAACACAGATCCAAGAACGTCATCAAACGGGAGAGGAATTTTTAGGGAAGCACAAATCCTTATCATACGTGATTTTTAGAGCACATTGGAGCTCTTCGAGAGGTGAGTAAAAATAACTTTTCTCTCATTTTCATGGTACAAATAATCTGGGTCCTTAATTTACTTGAGATTTTTAAAATATTTTGGGGTTCATTCGAATTCTTAAAATGTTTCATCTTGTTGACCAATTGATTCAGTAAAAATGTTTTCTTGAATCTTCAGAGAAATAGTCTTGTTATTTTTAATTTGTTGGACGACCACAATGATAAATTCTTCTCTTTCTTTTACGCTGCCTGATGCTCAATTGCCATATGCCCTCCTTGTTGCCTATGCTGCACAGTAATATGTTAGCACCAACATCAATAGTGACGTGAGGTGTGCTTTTAATTATATATATATGGTGCTTTTAATTATATATATATATATATATTTATATATATATATATATATATATATATATATATAATGAAAAAAATATAATATATGCTTACTGTTAAGAAGAAAGCTTGTATGAGTATGTACTACCATCTTGACTTGGTACGATCAATTAATTATTGTTATTGATGTATGGCGTTTGAGAATTTAATTGGTAGTCATCTGGGATGACATATTGTATGATACATATGAGTTGGTCATCACCTTCCGAGAAGGGGTGACGGTTGTACATTCTATTCCGGGAATAGGATGAGAGATATCACCATCTGGGATGTGATATCAATTTATTAAAATATTCACATCTGGGATGAAATATTAGATACCTCCATCTGGGATGGAGAAGGCAGTGGGACGCCATTGCATGGATATGAGCTCATAGACCTTAGTGGATCTGGGATTCTCACCGGTTCTGGGAACCAAAGAGTCAAGTTAAGTGATTCCGGGAATCACCGAGTCATGTTAGTGGAGTTGCATTGTGTAGAGTTTGCATGGTGAATGTGATTAAATGCAATGAGATGTGACCGTTGCTGAGTTTATGAGTTCGTACTTTAAATGCTTGACATTAATTTTATTTATATATATCATTATTTTGGAGGTTTATTATATTCAATATTTTAAAAATTAGCGGGTACCATGAATGTTTTTCCGGTTGCCGCGCCGGCTGAAAACAACACTATTTACGAACATTTTATCAAACGATTATTTTTATTCACTGGGATTATATCTCATTAAAAGTGTTGTTTTCAGAACACGAGGACGACATCACTGGAACTGGAGAGGACTGAAGACTTAGCGGATTTTCTTTAGTTATTATTCTTAGCTTGGTTAGTACTTTATTAAATAAGGAGCCGTATGTGGCTAGACCTTTTTTTTAATTGTCGTTGGGTTTATTAGTAGACGCCCGTTTTCTTGAGGCCTTTGGTTTTTATTTGGATTTGTGAATTTATTAATATATTATAACTATTTTAATTAATATGAGGTATTTTCAGACCCGATTAAGTTGCGATTTTTTTTTATGACATGTATGTTTTTAATTTTAAATTATCCAAAGGATTTTCATTGATTTTGTTTCGGGTTACTAATGTAACGAAGGGCGTTACAGAAAATACCCGGACAAAATTAGGTGTTCACAGCTGCCCCTCTTTACTTGTTTCTTATTAGATAACAGGTGTAACCGTGGTTAACCAATTATCGTTATAAGAAATGAGTAAAGACATGAACTCCAATTTTGTTCGGGGTACTCTGACGAGCTAAAGGACCTATGACCTAAATGTCAATTCCTGTACATAACTCGTAGGTTGGATTGCCCACCGAGGTTTACACGTAAAAGCTTGCAAGAAGGATTTACTTGCTGAGCTTAAAAACGAAGATAAAGAGCTTACCGGGTGGATTGCCCGTGAGAAGCTTGAAAATAAAAATAAAAGAACTTATGGGGTGGGTTACCCGTCAAAAACTTGAACTGAAAGCTAAAAGTGCTTACGGGGTGGATTGCCCGTCAGAAGCATGGACAGAAAGATAAATGAGCTCACAGGGTGGATTGCCCGTCAGAAGCTCGGACCGAAAGATAAATGAGCTTACGGGGTTGATTTCCCGTGAGAAGCTCGAACTGATAGATAAAAGAGCCTACGGGGTGGATTGTCCGTCTGAAGCACGGACAGAAAGATAAATGAGCTCACAGGGTGGATTGCCCGTCAAAAACTTGAACAGAAAGATAAAAGAGCCTACGGGGTGGATTGCCCGTGAGAAGCTCGAACTGAAAGATAAATGAGCTTACGGGGTTGATTGCCCGTGAGAAGCTCGAACTGATAGATAAAAGAGCCTACGGGGTGGATTGCCCGTCTGAAGCTCAAACAGAAAGATAAAAGAGCTTACGGGGTTGATTGCCCGTGAGAAGCTCGAACTGATAGATAAAAGCTTGTGTGGCCATATAGACAAATGTAATATATGAATGTCGATTTTGCTCACTGATGGAATGACAATGCGAAAATTCAAATAACTAGTTTTCAATTCATAGAAAGAATGATGATGATGAGAACCCTTATTAATTTTGGGCATGATGCAAAAGATTGATGATAAATTGTTTCTTCTTTGCTGTTTCTTTTTCATTATTGGATCCTTGACCCTTTAAAAGCGTCGATCACAGTCAGTCTTGAGGATGAACTAAAAGAAGGCCCATCTCATCGGGGAGAGATATCTTGAACTCTTGTTTTCTAATGGTAGGTGATGAATGTGTAAAATATGTTAGTTTGGAAGTGTAATTAGGAAAGAGTTTGTAAATAATACTAGAAATTTGTAGGAAAAGTGATAATAAAATGTACACATTCAGTACAATAGAGTTTTGATACTTAGATTTCAATTTATACTGAAAATATACTTAAAAGGTGTTGAAAATGTGCAGGAATAATAGCCCAGCGCTCAGCCTTGGAATTGGACGCTCAGCACGGACAGAAACGGAAGAAAAATGCATCCTGCAGAGCATGGGCCAGCGCCCAGCGCTGGCATTTTGGAGTGAACCAGCGCCCAGCATAAAAAGAGGGGCGCCCAGCGCCAGGCAGCATGGGCTAGCGCCCAGCTCTAGGAGATAGCACCCAGCGCTAGTGCTTAAGATGTTTGGGCGCCCAGCGCAGGCTAGGGGCGCCCAGCGAAGGCGCAGCAGAAGCAGAACCAGTATAAATACGTTTTGAACAGATTCGAAAAGGACTTTTTGTCATTTTTTACTCTGATTCTACTCTGTGTTCTCGGAGAGGTGTAGAAACCAGGGAGTTCAAGAGCTTTCGGAAGAGAGGATTGAAGAATCCATGGCTTCTCTACCTCAGATCTTTTCTATTTCTTCTAGATTTCATCTTGTAACTATGAGTTTCTAAATTCCATAGGTTAGGATAGGATGAGTTCAATCAGACCTTGATGTAAGTTCGTTCCAACTCTGATCTCAATTCAGATTCGTTCAATTTGAGTAATCTTTTCAATGCTTAATGCTTTTCCTGAATTGGCCATTCATGAAATTGATCATATGAATGAATGCATAATTGGAAAATGTGTGTTCATGCTAGAACTGAATTAGATTACCACTGTGAGGTTGATTCTAGGAATAGAACTTCATTGCAGTGCATTCCTTGTAAGCTTTGTGCCTATTGCTTGTGCTAATTCTGATTCACCTAAGGAATTAGGGTTCATAATTTGTAACAAAGGATTATCACCTAAGGAATTAGGGATAGATCTAAATCGATGGCTTGAATGTCAATTAAATGAATTGAATTGAATATTAGGGTTCTGTGAGCTACATCAAGTGAAGATTGAGTGATTCCGATTCCTAACCGTTTGAAATACTTGATTCCTTTTAATTGTTCATTTGTTTTCCATTGTATTGATTGTGTGATAACAGAAAACCTATTTCGATTACCTTTGTAACAATACTTAATTCAACATCTCAGTTAAATCTTTGGAACTATGAGTTTTATCCGTTCAAATATCGATTGCTTAGTTTTCATTGTTACTTGAATCTCAATCCTCGTGGGACGATACTCTACTCTCATTATTATTACTTGTACGATTTGGTGCACTTGCCAAACCTTCAACAAGTTTTTGGCGCCGTTGCCGGGGATTGTTGATCAATAGCAACAAAAACGAAAGCATTTGTTAATTTGAACATTATTTTTCTGTTGATTAATTTTCTGTTTCTCTGCGAAAATTTTGAATTAGTGCATGCTCTGAAATTCTCTTGAAAATCTTGTGCAGTGTATGCGTGGTAAAGCAACAAGCGAGCTGTTATTTGATCCAGAAATTGAGAAAACAGCAAAGAAGAATCGAAAGAAAACAAGAGAGCAAAAACAGAGAAATAAAAATTTGGCAAAAGAAAATCCTTCTTCATCTCAAGTCCAACAAGAGGTGATCATGGCTGGAAATGTGGATAGGAACCGGAGAACATTGGGAGAGTATTCCAGTGGTCCAACCAACCGGAATCACTCAACCGGAATCAAAAACTTGTTGAAGGTTTGGCAAGTGCACCAAATCGTACAAGTAATAATAATGAGAGTAGAGTATCGTCCCACGAGGATTGAGATTCAAGTAACAATGAAAACTAAGCAATTGATATTTGAACGGATAAAACTCATAGTTCCAGCATTTAACTGAGATGTTGAATTAAGTATTGTTACAAAGGTAATCGAAATAGGTTTTCTGTTATCACACAATCAATACAATGGAAAACAAATGAACAATTAAAAGGAATCAAGTATTTCAAACGGTTAGGAATCGGAATCACTCAATCTTCACTTGATGTAGCTCACAGAACCCTAATATTCAATTCAATTCATTTAATTGACATTCAAGCCACTGATTTAGATCTATCCCTAATTCCTTAGGTGATAATCCTTTGTTACAAATTATGAACCCTAATTCCTTAGGTGAATCAGAATTAGCACAAGCAATAGGCACAAAGCTTACAAGGAATGCACTGCAATGAAGTTCTATTCCTAGAATCAACCTCACAAAGGGTAATCTAATTCAGTTCTAGCATGAACACACATTTTCCAATTATGCATTCATTCATATGATCAATTTCATGAATGGCCAATTCAGGAAAAGCATTAAGCATTGAAAAGATTACTCAAATTGAATGAATCTGAATTGAGATCAGAGTTGGAACGAACTTACATCAAGGTCTGATTGAACTCATCCTATCCTAACCTATGGAATTTAGAAACTCATAGTTACAAGATGAAATCTAGAAGAAATAGAAAAGATCTGAGGTAGAGAAGCCATGGATTCTTCAATCCTCTCTTCCGAAAGCTCTTGAACTCCCTGGTTTCTACACCTCTCCGAGAACACAGAGTAGAATCAGAGTAAAAAATGACAAAAAGTCCTTTTCGAATCTGTTCAAAACGTATTTATACTGGTTCTGCTCGTCTGCCTTCGCTGGGCGCCCCTAGCCTGCGCTGGGCGCCCAAACATCTTAAGCACTAGCGCTGGGCGCTATCTCCTAGAGCTGGGCGCTAGCCCATGCTGCCTGGCGCTGGGTGCCCCTCTTTTTATGCTGGGCGCTGGTTCACTCCAAAATGCCAGCGCTGGGCGCTGGCCCATGCTCTGCAGGATGCATTTTTCTTCCGTTTCTGTCCGTGCTGAGCGTCCAATTCCAAGGCTGAGCGCTGGGCTATTATTCCTGCACATTTTCAACACCTTTTAAGTATATTTTCAGTATAAATTGAAATCTAAGTATCAAAACTCTATTGTACTGAATGTGTACATTTTATTATCACTTTTCCTACAAATTTCTAGTATTATTTACAAACTCTTTCCTAATTACACTTCCAAACTAACATATTTTACACATTCATCACAACCCCAAACTTAGAAATTTTGCTTGTCCTCAAGCAAACAATTAAATTCAAAACAGGGGTGAATGAGATAGATTTTCATGGTCAATTCTCTTGTGAAGCAAATTACTCATGCAAGACTTCAATTCTTTGACACTTTTGCAAAATGGACAAGCATCACACAATCATTCATAAATTCCAATCGATCACAAGTTTCAAGCTTTAGAACAATCAAAAATAGTACAAAATTAGCTCCATTGAATGCACAAAATTATCCCTTGCAACCTCTCTGTTTAAGTGTTTCACACATCCTCACTTGGTCATGTTTGTTCTCAATTCCAATCATCATGCATTCCCCAATCCTAATCTTGATAAGATGCTAGGAACATACATCACAAATGCCAATGCAACACATATCATGAGGTCTTTTATTTGGATGTAATGGGGCTTAGGTACGGGTGGATGAGAATAAGGATATATATGCTATGCTACTTTGGCTTCAAGGACTATTTGGACTCTTTTGGAATTTTCACTTGCCTAGTCTAGCTACAAGCACATAAGCACACAATTTGTGCTATTTCCTTTTTATTCATTTCCAACTATTTCTTTTTCTCTTTTTCTCTTGTTGCTTCTTGTTTTAATTTTCTTTTCTTTCTATTTTGCCTTTTTCTTTCTTTGTATACTTTCTCTTTCCTTTTCCTCTTTTTGGCTTTTTCTATTTTTCTTTTTTTCTTTTTCAGTTTTTATTTTTCATTTTTTTTTTCTAGTAGGCATCTTTAGTGGCCTACTTACCACCCCAAACTTTATTTGCTTGCTTGTCCCTAAGCAAGAAAACAACCCCAAACTTAAGTCCAAACATTCCTCTAAGCTAAAGTAGTGGGACAAAATGGTTTTTTCGCTTGTTGGCTTGTAATGTGCTATCATACCAAGAACAATAGGTCAAGGCTCAATTGGGCTTAACAATGGTAAATGATAGGTTGGCAATTATGGCACTAAGCTTAAACAAAGAATTAATGCCTCAATCATTTATGCATATGCAAGAACATTGCAACAATGACAAGCATTCAAGGCAAGAAAAGGTGAGAACATGAAAGTGATGGACAATCACACATGAAAAAATCAAGTCATCTGGATAATGTGCCAGAGCATTTGGGCTCAAAAGCTCACAGTTTATGGTGATGTGCAAGAGAAAATCCATGCATTCAACATTGCATCAATTATAGCATGAAAAATTGTCACAAACAATTCACAAGGATCAACGGTTTCAATGAAATCATATACTCAGCAAGTCTAAAATGCATCATGTTAGAAATTTCAGCGAAGCAAAAGAGTCATGCTCACAAGAGAATCTACACAAAAATCAACTCAAAAACACAAGATTGTGCAAAATATGCAAGTCTGGGTAATTTATTCCGACAACTACTAACAAATCAGGGAGGGCAAAGAAAATTAATAGAGTTCAGAGCACCCCCTTTCGTCTGCATAATGGATGAGTATGTGCGCATCCAAATTTTTTTTTTTTGTATGAAGTCCAGCGCTCAGCTCTCTCCCCAGCGCCCAACTCTGCTGTCTAGCGCCCAGCGCTAGCTGTCCAGAAGCTGCAGAAATGTGCAGCGCTCGTCCTTCCTGCGGAGCGCCCAGCGCCACTCATCCTGGTAGTCTCTGACTTTTCCTACGCTGGGCGTCAAGCCGAGCGCCCAGCGTTAGCAGTTTACCTTCAAATTCTCCCACTTCCTCTGCTGCTAATTCTTTGGCCTACTCAAATCTGTACCAAATGTCAGAATGAACTTTACACAGTAAGATGCATCATAATGTGTGATGAAAGATAAGGAAAAAAAAATTTCAAATAAAATCTAATCTAATCTTGGGTTGCCTCCCAAGAAGCGCTTCTTTAACGTCACTAGCTTGACGCCGATTATTTAATGCTCAAGGTGGCTTGAATGAACAGAAAAATGGAGCATTTTTGTTGCTTTTCTTGCCACCACTGGTCACATTATTCCCACCATTAACCAATGGTGTATTGCCCTTCTTTGATGAATCATCTTCTTTTGGCCAAAGTGGTTGGAATTGAGATGACCATTGAGACTTCCTCTTCTTCTTTTTCTTTCTGTTCCCATTGCTCTTCTTTTTCTTCTCATGTTCATCCTTGCGAACTTCTTGGATTTCCTGGCTTTGCACAAATTGAACTTGAGCATGAGTAGTTGGTGAAGTTCCCATAAGCTCCTTATCAAACATGTTCACAACCATTTGTTCTTCATTCACCTTCAGTATAATCTCGCCTTTTGATACATCTATCAAAGCTCCGGCGGTAGCCAAGAAGGGTCTTCCAAAAATCAACGGAATACTCACATCTTCCTCAATGTCCATCACAAAGAAATCCATGGGAAATATGAACTTTCCTACTTTCACAAGTAAATCCTCCACCAAACCATATGGTCTCCCAATTGATCTATCTGCAAGTTGCAATGAGATCATGGTTGGTTCCACATCATGAATTCCAAGCTTCTTCATCATGGATAATGGCATTAGATTAATACTTGCCCCAAGGTCGCATAGGGCTCTAGCCTTTATTACATCTCCAATGACGCAAGGAATGGTAAAGGATCCGGGATCCCTCAACTTAGGTGGAAGCTTGTGTTGGAGAATTGAGCTACAGTTTTCAGTCAAAGCCACTACCTCACTTGATTCAATCTTTCTCTTCTTTTCAAGCCATTCTCTCATGAACTTGGCATTTGATGGCATACTCTCTAATTCTTCAGCAAAGGGAATATTTATATGCAATTGTTTGAAGGTATCCAAGAACCTATTAGATTGCTCTTCTTTCTTTTTCCTCTTCTTCTCGATTGGATATGGCACTTTCACATAAGAAGGAATCTCTTGCGGCTTGCCCCCTTCTTTCAAAAGCTGACTCTTTGTCTTTCTCAAGATAGAATTTTCATCAACTAATTTCAGTTTCTTTTCCTTCCTATCATCTTGAGGTTCCTCCTTTTCTTTCCTTTTTGAACTTTCTTCTTTCTCTTCAGTATCAACTATCTCCTTTCTCAATGCAGAATTTTCAGCATTTTGACTTGAGGAATGCTTAACACCCGGCTCTACTAGCTCTCCACTTAGCAACATGATGGTTTTGCACTCCTCCTTTGGATTATTAGTGTTTTTTCCAGAAACTCCTGCACTTAATGCACTAGAAAGCTGTCCAATCTGCACTTCAAGGTTCTTTATTGATGCATCGGTATTCTTGAAGTTAGATTGGGTGACTTGAATGAATTGTGCAAGAGTGCTCTCCCACTTGTTCATCCTCTCATCGGTATCACGATGTGGTTGATTTTGAAGTAGTGGTTGTTGTGAAGGTGTATTGTCTTGTGGAGCTTCTTGTGACCAAGGAAAGTTAGGGTGCTTCTTCCAATTTTGATTATAAGAGTTGGAGTACAAATTCTGACCTTGTCTTGGAAAATTCCCCATGTACTTTGCTTCCTCTTGAGAACTTAGAGATGCTTCACAATTACCATTATCATGCCCTCCTCCACAAAAATCACAACTCATGACTTGTTGTCCTTGTGTTGGTCCTAGACTCATAGCCTTTAGTTGCTGTGTGATTGCATCCAATTGATTTGTGATGATTTTTTTTTTGAGCTAATATTGCATTTTGAGACTCAAGCTCCCATATCCCTCTCTTTGATGTGTTCCCTCTGTCATGGTTCATAAGATAATCATTGGATGCCATAGCTTCAATCAACCTTAAGGCCTCTTCCGCTGTTTTGGAATTCATAGAACCTCCCGCCGAAGCATCCAACATAAGCTTTGTTGATGGCCTCAATCCATTACAAAAAATCTGCATTTGTTGAAGATCATCAAAGCCGTGATTGGGACACTTTCTTAGAAACTCCTTGAATCTCTCCCAAGCATCATATAAGGTTTCAGCATCACGTTGCATAAAGCTTGAGATTTCACCCCTCATCTTCACAAACTTGGACGGTGGGAAATACCTTGCTAAGAACTTCTCTTCCAAATCGTCCCAAGTTGTGATGCTTCCTTGAGGTTGAGATTGGAGCCATGCTTTGGCTCTATCTCTTAGTGAAAAAGGAAATAACCGCAGTCGTATCGCATCATCGGCGGCCCCATTGATCTTGAGAGTCTCACATATCTCTATGAAATTCGAGATATGACTATTCGGATCTTCGGCTTCACTTCCTCCAAACTGATTTTGCTGCATAATATTGAGTAAAGCCGGTTTGATCTCAAAGTTGTTCGCAGCTACAGGTGGTCTAACAGTAGGCATCTACGATGATAATTATCCTAGTAGTTGATCTTTAATATTCCTTCCTCTCTTCATTGCCCTTTATAGGGGAAGCATCGTGCCCCCCTCCCCCATGACCTTTCGAGGCTTTCTAAGGAATTCTAACTGCTTAAAGAGAACCAATACTTGTTTCACATTTCAGTATATACTTATCAGGATGAATGCACACACACAAATGACAAAAGTTAAGAGAAAGGGACCAAGGTAGCGAAATAAAGTAAAGGAAGTCAATGTCATTAAATTTGGATTGAAAAAGGTGTACAAAGCATAAATTGCAAAACATTGCGGAGTAGGATCGCATCTCCTCAGGTGATGTCTCTCTCAATGACTAGTGTTAGTATCCCTCATACAATCTTGACTGCTCATTAATTGGCTTCAGAGATGTTGTTTGTCCCAGTCTTCATACATCCCACCTACCGACTGCCCCAGTTCATCCGCTTAACGATACTTCCATTGTTATGTTTTTATTTTTTGAACCCTAACTTTTGCCTAGACCGCCTTTTCAGGTTTTCGGCCTAGCGGGTTGCTCTAACTTTTTCCTAGACTGTCTTTTAAGATTTTCAGTCTAGCGAGCTTTTCTTTTTTTCATTTTTCACTTTTTCTTTTCTTTTCTTCTTCTTCTTGGGAAGTGTGTTCAAGCATAATACTTTTTGACTGCATCTGAGTTTACAGGGAGTGGAAGATCTTCCCCATCCATCCTGGCGAGAATTAAAGCCCCTCCAGAGAATGCCTTTTTCACTACGTAAGGCCCGTCGTAGTTCGGGGTCCATTTCCCTCGATGATCTTTTTTGATTGGTAGAATCTTTTTAAGCACCAGGTCACCCTCCTGAAACTGTCGTGGGCGTACCTTCTTCTCATAAGCTCTCATCAACCTTTTCTGGTATAACTGGCCATGACACAATGCCCCTAATCTCTTCTCTTCAATGAGGTTCAATTGGTCTAGTCGATCCTGGACCCACTCAGCTTCTTTTAATTCTGCTTCTCTCAGTACTCTTAATGAGGGGATCTCTACTTCAATCGGGAGCACTGCCTCCATCCCATAAACTAAAGAATATGGCGTTGCCTCTGTCGAAGTGCGAATAGAGGTACGATAGCCGTGTAAAGCAAAAGGTAACATCTCGTGCCAATCCTTATACGTCACCACCATCTTTTGGACAATATTCTTGATATTTTTATTAGCGGCCTCAACTGCCCCGTTCATCTTTGGGCGGTACGGAGAGGAATTATGATGTTTTATCTTGAAATTTTCGCACATCTCCTTCATCATCTTGTTGTTCAAGTTGGTCGCATTATCAGTGATAATCTCACTCGGCGGCAACCCATAACGACAAATTAACTCTCTTTTGACAAATTTGATCACGACATTCCTGGTCACATTGGAATATGATACAGCCTCAACCCACTTGGTGAAATAATCGATGGCGACAAGAATGAAGCGATGTCCGTTTGAGGCTTTTGGTTCGATGGGCCCGATCACATCCATTCTCCACATTGAGAATGACCAAGGTGCCGACATGACATTCAAGGGAGCTGGTGGCGCATGAACCTTATCAGCATATATTTGACACTTATGGCATTTCTTCGCATAATTAAAGCAATCGGCCTCCATTGTCAACCAATATTGGCCAGTCCTCAATATTTTCCTGGCCATTGCATGACCGCTCGCGTGTGTTCCAAAAGATCCTTCATGTACCTCCTCAATTATCATTTTAGCTTCTTTTGCGTCAACGCACCTCAACAACACCATGTCATGATTTCTTTTGTAGAGAATATCTCCATCTAAATAGAAACCCATCGTAAGTCTTCTTAGAGTTCTTTTGTCATTTTCTGAAGCACCCGGAGGGTATTCCCTTCTTTGGATGAAGCATTTGATGTCATGGTACCACGGCTTTTGATCAGACTATTTCCTTTATCACTTGACAATATGCAGGACGATCACGACTTTCCATTTTGATGAGTGGTAGGTTCCTCTCGTCACTTACTTTGAACATTGAGGACAAGGTAGACAGCGCGTCAGCTAATTGGTTATCTTCTCGGAGAATATGATAAAATGTGACTTCATCAAACTGCTCAATCAAACCTTTGATGTAATCATGGTACGAAATTAACTTGGCATCTCGGGTTTCCCATTCCCCTCTTAACTGCTAGATGACTAATGCAGAGTCCCCATATACCTCCAGTATCCTTGCTTTTGCCTCTATTGCCACCAAAATCCCTAGTGCACAAGCTTCGTATTCGGCTATATTGTTTGTACAATCGAAGCAGAGCCTCGCAGTGACAGGGAAATAATTATTTTCTGGTGAGATTAAGATTGCCCCGATTCCGTGTCCCAATGCATTAGAAGCTCCGTCAAATAACAAGGTCCACTTTTCTTTCTCTAGTGATTGCTCGCGATCAAACGAAGCCATTATATCTTCGTCTGGAAAATCACATTGCATCGATCCATAATTTTCTACTGGCTGATTGGCTAGATATTCTGCAAGAGCACTCCCTTTTATTGCTTTTTGGGTGACATAGACAATGTCATATTCTGATAGCAGGACCTGCCAGCGAGCAATTCTTCCAGTCAGAGCAGGCTTATCAAAGATATACTTGATCGGGTCCATTTTGGACACCAACCAGGTAGTGTAACACAACATGTAATGCCTCAAACGACGAGCCGCCCAAGCCAAGGCACAGCAAGCGCGTTCTAGCAGTGAGTAGTTGGCTTCGAAACTGGTGAATTTCTTACTTAGATAATAGATGGCATGTTCCCTCCTCCCTGACTCATCGTGCTGCCCTAGTACACAACCTATAGATTCATCTAGTACAGTCAAATACATGATGAGAGGTCTTCCTGGCACTACTGAGGGAACCAAGACTGGAGGCTCTTGTAGGTACTGTTTGATCTTCTCAAAAGTTTTTTGACAATCTTCATTCCATGTTACTGCCTGATTTTTGCGCAGCAGTTTAAAGATTGGTTCACATGTCGCTGTTAATTGGGAAATGAACCTGGCAATGTAGTTCAATCTTCCTAAAAACCCACGAACTTATTTCTCTGTTTGAGGTGCTGGCATATCGATGATTGCTCGAACCTTTTCAGGATCAACCTCTATTCCTCTTTGACTAACAATGAACCCCAGAAGCTTGCCTGATTTCACTCCAAAAATGCATTTGGCCGGATTCAATCGTAGCTTAAACTTTCTTAACCGCTCAAAAAGTTTCTGCAGATTATCAACATGGTCGTCTTCGGATCTGGACTTGGCGATCATGTGATCTACATAAACTTCTATCTCCTTATGCATAATGTCATGGAATAAAGCTACCATAGCCCGCTGATATGTTGCCCCAGCATTTTTCAAGCCAAAGGGCATAACCTTATAGCAAAAGGTTCCCCACAAAGTGACAAATGTAGTCTTCTCCATATCTTCAGGTGCCATTTTGATCTGATTATATCCCGAGAAACCATCCACGCAAGAGAATAATGCACGTTGAGCAGTATTATATACAAGAACATTAATGTGAGGCAAAAGAAAGTCATCTTTTGGGCTAGCTGTGTTCAGATCTCGATAGTCAATACACATTCGAACCTTTCCATCTTTATTGGGAACAGGAACGATGTTAGAAACCCATTTAGGGTACTTTACAACTTCTAGGAAACCTGCATCCAGTTGTTTCTTGACCTCCTCCTTGATCTTTAAGGACATTTCCGCTGTCATCCTTCGTAGCTTCTGCTTTATTGGAGGACACTCCGGCTTTAATGGCAATTTGTGTTCTGCTACACTGGGGTCTAACCCTGGCATGTCTTGGTACGACCATACGAAAACATCTTTATAATCCATCAACAACCTGATCAACCTGTTCCGTTCCTTTTCTTTCAGGGAAAGGCCAATCTCGGCCTCTTTTTTATCATCTTTGGTTCCCAAATTGATTAGTTCACTCGGCTCTTCATGGGACCGAATTTCCCGGGCTTCTTGTTTTTCCAATCTCAAAAGTTCAGGGGGAACTTCCCCGTCATCATCAACAACCTCTTCAGCATGATCAATGGGATAGTCAAAATTGTATGCTGAGTTACTAACACTGTCATTTTCAAGAGGGTCACTTTTAGATCTGCATTTTGGTAGTTATCAGGGAGAGATGAATGAATAAAGGTTAAAGATGAGAAACTGCATTTATTGGTGAGGAATGGTGAACAAATACGAAAGTAAAAAAAGAGAGATAACAACACAAGATACTGAATGCATGCATTTATTGATAAGTCATACTGAAACAGAAACAAGTAAGCCCATTACAACAAAATTCCTAAAGCCTTGGGCAGAGCTAAAGGATAAGCATTAAAGAATTACTTGGAAAAAGACTCTATGGTCCTGGGGAACTCAATGATCTCCCAATTGTTGAGCTCTGTATCTGGAGAACATGGATACACCAGATTGATACCATGATCGACCGGATAATCATCTTCAATAGCTGCTGCTTGATCCAGGAATGCGAACCCTACGCTTCGGAAGCTCCATCGAATGTCACGGATGGGAACCCTTTCAGCCTCGTATTCACGATTTTCCAGCCGAACCAACCTCTTTCTTTTCTTTTCCTCTATAACCCTCATCTTGTCGGCCTTGGTGGGTTTGTATCCCAATCCAAACCTGTCCTCGTTCTCGGTGAGCATGAGAATGTCAGCGACACCTTGGCTGTTCTTCCCCAAACCGCTTCCAGGTCGGTATCCTCCTTTGAGCATAACCTTGGCCATCATGATGGACGCTTTAGATGATCGAGGTTTCAAAAGGGGAGCACTATCCCCAACGTAAGTGGTATTGGCTATTTCAAGTGACTGGAAGGCGGTCTCGAGAGCTTCCTCGGCAGCTTAAATATAAGGGGTTGTTGATGGCTTGCTTACTAACAGATCCTCTTCTCCAGAAACAATTATCAACTTACGATCAACAATGAACTTCACCTTCTGGTGCAATGTGGAAGGTACAGCTCCAGACGAATGGATCCATGGTCGTCCTAGGAGACAACTGTAAGTTGGTGTGATGTCCATTACTTGGAAGAGTACTTCAAAGGTGCAAGGGCCAATCTATGGGCAATTCGATTTCTCCCATGACTTCCCTTCGGGTGCCATCGAAAGCTCTTACAATCATTGTGCTTGGCTTCATATGAGTTCCATCAAAAGGCAACTTTGCCAGTGTTGACTTTGGCATTACATTCAAAGAAGAGCCATTATCAATGAAAACCCTAGCCATGACATGGTCTCGGCACTTCACAGAAATGTGCAATGCCTTGTTGTGCCCCATACCTTCAGCTGGTATTTCATCATCGGTGAAAGTGACATAATTATCAGCAACTATGTTACCTACAATGTTATCGAGCTTATCAACTGTGATGTCATGGGAAACATGAGCTTGATTCAACACCTTCATCAGTACTCTCCTGTGTGGCTCGGAGTTCATCAATAGAGACAAAAGAGATATCCGAGCCGGAGTTCAATTTAACTGATCCACAACCCTATATTCACTCTGCTTGATGAACTTCAAGAATTCACCCACTTCTTCATCAGATACCTCCTTTTTATTCTCACCCCTGTTTGCTTCCTTGTCATCTAGAATTCCTTCCACCTTCTCTTTCCCTTTGTGATCCTTTCCTTCCTTTTCTATTTCCACCCTTCGCAATACCTCTGGAGTGTAAATGCGACCACTCCTAGTTATTCCACCAATTCCTAAAATGTTGGTAACCACAGTAGTCCCGTCGGAAGGATTGGGTTGAACCTGCATCTCATATTTCCATGGTACCGCTTTGGTGTCCTTATAAGGGAAAGGACTTGGAACTCGGATGACGATTGGTGTTGGCCCACTTGGAACCGGCAAAGGTTTCTTCTCAGTATAGTATATCACCACTGGTTTCGGAGTGACTTGCTCAGGAACTAGTTGAGAATTAACCACAACAGTAAAAGGGGTTATCTTAATTGGGGTTGGGGAAATCGTAGATTCAGCAACCACATTGATGGCATACTCATTTGATTCACAACCAATTAAGATAAGCTTCATATCTATTAACTACTGCACAACTTGCCGGAACTCTGAACAGTCTTCAATCGAATGCCCCATGTTCCCATCAAAGTCACACCTTATCTAACCATCCAGAGCCTTTTCTTCCGTGATCGGGATTTGGATCAATCCACATTTGCACATCTCTCTGAAAACAACTCTCATAGGAGTCCTAACATCGGCCACTTTACTCTTGAGAGTATGTTCCAAGAAGCTCTCAATGGCATTGACTCCCGAACTCCCATGATTTGGCATAGGACCCTGTGCCACATTTGGAGCATCCTTCTGAAAGCTCAACCATTTGGCATTAAGCAGATCTTGTACCTTAAACTTTAAAGCTTTACAACTCTCGGTGGAATGACCTGTGGCCCCATCGTGATATTCACATTGAGCATTTGGGTCATACCACTTTGGATAAGGAGGGTCTATTGGTCTTGTCGGGATAGGAGTTAGCACGGATTTGCTCACGAGTTGACGGAATAGTTCAGTGTAGGTCATGGGTATTGGGTCAAAACGCACTGGCTTTATTTCCGAGTTATACGGTGGTCTTGTTTGGCTGGTGTTTGGGCTTGGATTTAGGGGTTGAACAATTTGAGGTGGCATGGTAGGGTGTGTTTGAGACTGAGAAGGGTATGATGGTTGGTAAGGAGCCATCTGTTGAGGATTTGGAAATTGTGAGGTGGCGGCGATATATGGCTGGTTGGCTTGGTGATATGGAGGTGGTTGGTAATATGGGGCGTATTGGGCTTGGAAGGCGGGTGTTTGGTTCGGTCTCCATTGGTTCGGTTTCTTTTGTTCAAAGGTTACTACGTGTGCTTCTCCCTCTTTCTTTTTCACAAACGGGGCTTTCTTTGGGTTGTTCCCTGCTGAAGTCTCGGTGATCTTGCCAATCCTCATTCCACTTTCAATTCTCTCACCGATGATGACCATGTCAGAAAAATTTGACGACATACTCCCAATCATCCTATCATAGAAGGGCGACTGGAGTGTATCAATGAACATTGTTACGATTTCTTTCTCAGCTAAGGGAGGCTCCACCTGAGCAACCAATTCCCTCCATCGTTGTGCATATTCTTTTAAAGTCTCTACGTCCCTTTTGACATATTCTGGAGTTGCATCCTATCGGGAGCCATGTCAATATTGTACTTGTACTGCTTTAGGAATGCGTCTGCTAGATCTTTGAAGGATCGGATGTGTGCCCGCTCGAGATGCGTATACCAATTTGAAGCTGCCCCAGTCAAACTGTCTTGGAAGAAGTGAATCAAGAGCTTATCATCTTGGGCATGTGACGCCATCTTCCTAACATACATGGTCAAATGGTTTTTGGGACAAGTGGTTCCCCGATATTTGTCAAAATCGGGCATCTTAAATTTCGGCGGAATTACAACATTTGGCACCAGACAAAGTTTCGAGGCATCCTGAAGACCGTAACTATTCACCCCTTCAACGGCCCGCAATCTTTCCTCTAGTACTTCCAGCTTTTCTTTAGATTGGGAACTCCCTCCCGACTGATTCACCGGAGTTTCTCCATACATATTATGGGGAAATGAATATGGCATGGAGGAGGAACCGAAGTTTGGCATTATTTGAGCCCCCTGGGGTCCATAATGTAGGGTGTATTGTGGGGGCCTTGGATTGACAGAAGGTGTCACTATCGGGGTGTTACCATCTGTAGGGTTGACAGTTTGTGTTTGCGGTATTTCGACATCATTGGTGGGGATTTGTGTCTGAGTGATGTGTTCGGAGTTCTGAATGCCATCTTGCGGACTGGGGGCCATTGGTGGCACAAATCCACGAGGCAAACCGTATGGGGGATTGTTCGGGTCAAATGAAAAATGAGTTTGGTTAAGAGGCATCATGGCCCCTGGTTAGTTGAAGCCTTGAATAGGAATCTGAGAAAAACCAGGCAGGATGAGAGATGTGGCTGGATGTCCTTCGTTCGAGGCTGGAGGGTTCTCTTCTGTGTTCTTTTCCTTCTGCATTGCTTGTAGGATCTCCATCATCTTAGTCATATGATCCTTGATTCGACTGACTTCATCCCCGATCTCTTGAACTTCTTCTAGTTCATCCGCCATGGCCCTTGCCTGTGATCGAGTGCGATAAGGGTGTCTCGGAGCAATTGTTTAGAAGAGTCACACTGTTTTAATCAGAAAAAGGTAAGAACATTGCAAAAATAAAACCATCTATTTATTTATCATTTTATTTTATTTTGTATTTTTTTTTAATTTTTTCTTCTTGAGTTAACACCTTGTGACTGACAAGAGATGGTCCCTCCATCCCACACAAAGAGCATTGTGCTCATAAGATGAAATGGAGTTGACAACAAACCTAGGGGAAGAACCTCTATCCACAATAGATGTTGTCTAAAACACACTAGCAATGCGAATTTTGAATTGAGACATCCCGACCTACCCTTTGCGCAGAAGGAAGAATCCTATAAGGCAAAGATGTAGTTGACAACATACTAAAATGAGACCATGCTCCACGGTAGGTGTCGTCGCAAGTCAAGTGTAAGAGTTGGAGTGCGAAGGAATCATAGAGGCAAGAACAGATTTCATTAGAAGCAACACATAGATTGGGATTACATCATTGTCAAATCATAATTTTCAACATTGTTACAACATTTCATCCTAAAGTCAACAGCTTGGGTCTCTTTCTCTTTATCCCTCGAGCAAACCCTCCACACATTTGCATAAAATCGTCCAGTTCAGACGGGAGACGAAGCATAGGGTCCCCACAGATTTGTTGTTCTGCCTTCTTAAAGCTTTGGACAAAATTCTGGATGCAATGGCTTAGCCCCAAACTCATGCTCACATATCTCTTTTTCCATATGTCCATATCTATCCCTCACTCTTGCACTTCTTCTCTCCACCGCTTCAAGGCATTCATTGCTTGAACCACGTGATCATGATAATGTTTTGCCGAGGTCCACCCCAAATCGGACTCCTTCTTGATTTTGACCATTAGGATACTTAGTTCTTTGACCTTTTGTACCAATTCATCAGTCATCCTACTTTGTGCACAAATTTGCTTCTGTAAGTTGCTATTGACTCCCCTTTGTCGATCGACCTCCGCCTCCAATGACTTTCTCATACCTTCTTGCTGGATGACTTCTTCTTCTAACTGACGCTTTTCTTTTCTTAGCCGATGCCTTTCCGTTGTCAAGGACAATACTTTTCTTTCAAGATTCTGGACCTTAGCCATGATGCTTGGTGAGACATTGTTTGTATTCATCTGGAATCTTGAGGTTGTGGAGATATCTGCACACAAATCTTTTAAGTGTTCATTTTCGTTGGCTAACTTCTCACAACACTTTTGTCCAATGGCTATTTTTAACTCGGCATCTTTCTTTTGTTGTTCCATTTCCTTCATTTGTGCTTCTAGAACTTTTGGTTGCTCTGTCATTTGAGTTACCAAAGGGGAGTGATCTTTATCTTTCATACTTTCTGCCGGAAAGTTGACGGGACCTTTCCTTGATTTTCTCCATGCTTCATATTCTGAGACAATGATTAGGATTGGCCGGCCCAATTGTGCTCTCCCTGCCATCTTCACATCTTTCCATGCATTTCTGACTGATTTTGCCAACAACTTGGTATTCTCTCCATCCTCGTACCGGAAACAGCATCCTCCGAGTTGTTCTTCTCTTGGCACGGTTTGAATCCAACAAAGTTGTCGTAAGACTATGGCGGGTGTGTAGGATATGCACCCTCTTGGACCCATCAAAGGAACATTGAGATAGTCACTACAACTATAAATGATATCTTGCCCCTGCTGACCTTCGTACCATGGGCATACCCACCTAAAAGAGTCCCTTTCCACTTTGTCAAACTCGCTCTTCCATTCCTCTTCATTCAGCTGTTTTATAGGGATGTTATGGAAGCCTCTTAGTGGATCTGAATGGTGGGTGATATAACCTTTTGCATACATGTGAGTCATGACCCACACATAGAGCAGCTGTGCACAACATCAGAGCTTCCCCTTTGGATGCCATTGGCAAAATTCTAGAGTCAAAAGCGTTTCATCTAACACTGCCGGCACGGGGTTTTTCTTTCTTTCCACTGTGAAGAATACATCCATTGCCGCTTGATCTATCATGTCTAGCACTGATGGAAATAGAACCAACCCATATATTGTTAGCACCAATACCCTCTCAAAGGTTTCCCAATCTTGTCGATCCATTAATTTCTTCAAGTGATTTTCAAGAAGAGTTCGGGTCAACCCTCACGAGTTTGGGTGCCCGGTCAACTTCAAATCATTTTCAGGAAGCCCTAGTAACCCTGCTATGCTTGTAGTGGTCAGGTATTGCCCCAAGTGAAAATACACGATGGGGTTTTTCTGCATTGGCAACCTTAACAAGCAAGCATATTCTTCGATGGTGGGAGTAATGTCCATGTTTGGCAATTCAAAACATCTGAGATGGGGGTTCCAATACTGACACAAAGCACTCAAAGCAGCAGTCTCAACTGGTATGAAAATTAGGTCCAAGATCCCTCCATACTTCTTGGCAAAGCTTCTTCGGCGTTCTTGAGGCAAAGATTGGCTCAACTCTTTCAGATTCTCTAATGAGTTTAATATCACCCTGGAGCTCTTGGTGGTGGGAACATTGCTAGTGTGTCTGACTTTTTCCATCTCTTGTAATCAAAGGTGTTATCTCAAACCAAATTATCTGTGGAGGGAAATTTTACTTTGTTAGTAACATTTGGAAAGTAAATTTACTTATGCATGAAAGCGTAACAACATGCATGAATGACATATTAACAATGCGTGACTTAAAGTACTATATGCACGCATGCAATGAATAATAATGAGTGTAACAGGATGCATGAATGAATGGCATATTGAGGCGTTTATGGAATGCATGCAGAAAATCATTATGATGCATGACATATAAATGTGATTATTCATGTGGTAGAAAAAGGAGGAATGCGCTCCCCTTTGTCCTACATGGGTCATATCCTAAAGTTTGAACTTCTGAGGTCAAGACCCTAGTTTGGTAGGCTGCTAATGGTATTTTATGTGCATGACTTCCGGGACAGATCTAGACCCCTAAACATATGGTCCCCGGATTACCCTTATCTAAAAATGAGGACCCAAATCCATGAACCTCACCACAGGGACCGAACAGTCACAATATGACAGTCCATGTACCGGTAGCAATCCGAGCGGGAGAATCAGTGACTGTCAGGGATGCAAAAGCATCACAATAACATCACTGAAGCCCCTTCTAATCTTATGGAATTCCAAGACTCGGGTATAGAGCCCAAAAGTGTGTGCAATGTGTGATAGTGATGTGTGTGATGGGAGCATACATACCTTCACAAAAACCTACTAAAACAAAACTACTTCAAACCTGCAAAAAGGAACAAACAACACCAATACAAAAGTACTCTACCCTAAGGTTGCAAGAATATACAAAAGCAGTTATGAAAGCATAAAAAAAGAAATAAAACAAAAAGGGTAAAACAAATATTTTCAAAGCTGTTTAAAAAAATTGCACAACCAACTATGGTAGGCCTCACTCTCAAAAAAAGTCCCCAGTGGAGTCGCCAGCTGTCGCGACCGTCCCGTCCGGGAGCCGCGGAAAGAAAGGTAAAAACAGAGGAGCCGCCACCAACATTTTTATTTGGGAAAAACATTGGAAAAACCATTTATTTTAAGGAAAACTGGTCTAAAAAAAAGAGAGAGATGAGTCCGGGAGCCGGTTACAAGTAGGGAAGGTGTTAGCACCCCACATCGCCCGTTTAAAAAACGATACCTCAAGTTAATTGTGCGAAAACATTTTAATTTCCTTTTAAATAATTATTTTACCCCAAAAATTATTTACAAGAAAGAATTATTTTTAACTTTTAATATTTTAAAGTTTCTTAATATTTTTAAATTTATTGTTTATAAAAAAAACCAAATGAGGTTGAACATGGCACATGAGTCCACAGGGTAACCTCAAATATAAGGGGTTGAACATGGCACCGTGTCCATAGAGCATCCCTAAAAAGTTTAATTATTTTAACATAAAAAGAGACACAAAAAAGGAAATTTTAGTTTTGGCTTGACAAGATGATTTATCTTGCTCCTACGTATTCCCGGGTGCGATGGAAAACTCAAAGCCACGTAGTTCTTTTGGAGAAAGTTTGATTGATTGATTGATTGATTTTTATTTTTTGATAAATATTTGATTTATTTATTTTATTTAAAAAAAATTATTTCAAAATAAATTCATTTTTTGCACAGGGTCCATGATAGCAGCGCCATACAATAAACCCTTACAATACATACGCCACTTGAGGATGAAAAATCATACATCAACATCATAGATTGTTGCGTGAAAATAAATTTTTATTTTAATATCATAAATTATTGCGTGAATTCAAATAAATTTTCATTTTATAAGATTGAATAAAATTTTGATAGAAGGGAGTAAATTGAAAACATTTATTATTTTATATAAAAGGGAATTCACCTTTGCACAGGGTTAAAGATAGCGGAGCTATACGATGAACCATTACAATTCTTATGACACTTGAGGATGAAAATTCATACATCAACGTCATAGATTGTTACGTGAATTGCTAAAGGTTTTTTTATTTATTAAAATTTATTAGAGATACTTAAAAGTACTCATTCATTTATTTATTTGTTTATTTTAAAAAAGGGAAAACTTTGTCAAAATAGAACCTAAAAATCATTTTTATTTTTTTAAAATGAAAGAACTCACTCTTGCATGGGGTTAAAGATAGTGAAACTATACGATAAACCCTTACAATTTTTACAACACTCGAGGACGAAAAATCGTACATCAACGTTGTAAATTGTTGCGTGAATTCAAACAAGCCAACTTAGTTTCAAAATATTTTTAGGAGATTTTTATTTGGAACAAGGAATCAACAACAAAAACACATCTTAAGCCCAAAGCACAAATCATATAGAATAAAATTTAGATTCAGGCCTGACAGAAAAGAAGCCCAAAACGTTTTTTTTTTACAGAGGCTCCTTCCCCTTTTAAAGGTTGGATCCACTAGGTAAAAAAGAAAAAGACTTACTAACTTATCCTACAAAACTAAGCCCACGAATAAAGACAAACCAAGCAGCCCATTTAGCAACCCAAACAAAACCCACGTATAGCTGGTATATCATAGCAAAGGATAAAATAAATAAGAGAAAAAGAAAAGAAAGAAATCAAAGCAAGTATCAGAGAAGTATACAACTTCTCTATTTACCAAGCATGGAGAGGAAGGCCAACTGAGATCCGGGCACGGGAGGCTGAGACGGAGGCCGGCGATAGCGTGGAGGACGGCGAGGCAGGGGACACGGTGGCGGCGGCGACGTGAGGAGGCCGACAACGCAGCGGTTCGCGTGGCGGTGGATGGCGTGGCTCGGGCAGATCCGCGTCTGAGGCGGCACGACTGTCCACATGACGGTCGCGCGAGGGACAGGTGCGGCGGCTACCGGTTCGTGCGGCGACTGCAGTGGCTTATGGCAGGGCTGCAATGGGAGGAGCAAGAACGGACGGATCTGGTTTGTGTCTTAGGTTTCCATTTCTTGTGTTTTTTGATTTAAGATGGTGATGAAGGGTTGTGGTGGGTGGTTTTATTCTTGATTTGTTTTGTTGGTGAGGAATTTCTGTTGTTACTGAAAGTGAGGTTGTGGTGTTGTTGGGAGGAAGATGAAGATGATGGGTATGGGTGGCTTAGGGATTAGAATGAAGTTAGGGATCAAGTGTTGGTTTGGCTGAAGGTTAGAAGGGATTATGAAGGTTTGAAGGAGATGATGGAGTGTGTCTGAGAGCCCCCCCCCCCCCCCTTTCTGTTCTGAACCTCCCCCCTTTTTAAATCCTCCTTGCTTGCAAAACTCCAAAAACAGAACCCAATGGCCACAATGGATAGTCATTTTCATTCATTTCCTTCTCGGTGTTTCTGCATAGCTGCTCCAATCTGTGTGTGCTGCAACTTCCCTTTGTTTATGTATGGTGGTTTTATTCTTGATTCAGGTTTGACTCTGGTTGAAAGGGAGGTAGCAGTGTTACATGTTCCCATTTTTCCTTTCCAATACTTGAATTTTGAAATCATTTTTGGTTGAAAATGCCTAACATTGTCTTATTCCATTTAAGCTTCTGAAATGTATGAAGGAATTTGGCCCGTTCCTCTTGGTTCTGTACACTTGTTTTGTCCCTTTCCTATTTTTATTTTATTTTTATTTTTATTTTATATATATTTTTTAAAAAAAAATTCAGCCCTTTTTATTTGAGATGGGATGATGTAAGTGGATTGGGCTAAAAGAGATGGGCCAAATAATGGATATATTTTTTTCAGTTTTCTCTTCAGATTTTTATTTATTCTTTTTAAAAAAAAAATAAGAGGAGAAAATACCCGGACAAAATTAGGTGTTCACAGCAGTGTTGCTTTTACATTCCTCAATCCCTTCGCACCTGAGCAATAGCTTACACGTGGACAACAATGATTTTGTCTAGGACCGAGTTTGAATGATTTCGAAGGAGTGGTTAGAATGTTATTGTTATATTATTATTATTATTATTATTATTATTATTATTATTATATCTACTGCTTTTTTAATTTTTATATACTTGGGTACTAGCTCTGCATCTAAAGGCTGATAACTCCCTTTTACTTTGTTCAATCGATGCAGTGCTTCTTAGCCTTATGGAGAGATCCAAATTATTGAGGAAGATCTACCCTTAAGGATTCCAATGGATGTTTTTGGAAAATTAGCATCAATTGAACCATTTGGTCGACAGCTTTGGTTTGGTTAGGTGCTTTTGTCTATTCCTCGATCCCTTCGCACCTGAGCAATAGCTTACACATGGACAACAATGATTTTGTCTAGGACCGAGTTTGAATGATTTCGAAGGAGTGGTTAGAATGTTATTATTATTGTTATATTATTATTATTATTATTATTATTATCATTATTATTATATCTACTGCTTTTTTAATTTTTATATACTTGGGTACTAGCTCTGCATCTAAAGGCTGATAACTCCCTTTTACTTTGTTCAATCGATGCAGTGCTTCTTAGCCTTATGGAGAGATCCAAATTATTGAGGAAGATCTACCCTTAAGGATTCCAATGGATGTTTTTGGCAAATTAGCATCAATTGAACCATTTGGTCAACCGGCTTTGGTTTGGTTAGGTGCTTTTGTCTAACAAAAACTATTTCCAAATTTCAATAAAAGAATCATTTGATTTGTGTCTACATTCTACCAGCATGTTTAACATGTTATGATTTTTTTCTTCAATGAGCAAGGCGGTTCATAGTATCTTTCATTTTTGCCAACAAAAATGATTGTGATGCAACATCGTGGCACATATTTCGTGTTTATGCAAGATTTGTGTTAGCATAACTTGACAAGTAATACCTGATAATGCATTTATAATTTTTTGTTCGTTGTTGTTCTATATCTATAATCTATAAATAAGAAAATGTATGCATGATTTTTCTCTGCCACATGTCACTCAATAACAGCACCACCTCACATGAATCCTAAGTGTCAATCAATCCATAAAATTAGGGATTACCAGGCGCATGACTTTATATATGGTGAATGATCTTTTTGAATCAAGATATGCAACCCCACAAGAATCAAATATTAAGACAATCAAATATTAAGTCTCCATAATGCATATCAAGAAATATTCTCTCACGGGGTCTCTACCACAATTTTAAGATTTGAGTCTTCCTAAGTCACGAGCCTTTCGATTTTTTTTCCTTCTTTTCTATTAATACTGCATTGCTTTTAGAAAATTTTGGTTAATTATATCATAATACTTTTTTAAAAATATTTTAATATTATTTTTTAAAATACTAATATGTTTCTCTCGATGAAAAATACTTATCAGGGAGTATTTTTTATTTTACTTTTAAATTGATGATATTTCATAAATTAAGGCATTGGCACATATCAGTTAAATTAATGGTCGCAGCTAAATAGTAAAACCATATCAATTAAGGGCTTAAGGTCTTTCA
The DNA here is from genome assembly GCA_030762895.1 of Sophora flavescens. Taxonomy (NCBI): domain Eukaryota; kingdom Viridiplantae; phylum Streptophyta; class Magnoliopsida; order Fabales; family Fabaceae; genus Sophora; species Sophora flavescens. The sequence continues at coordinate 158,544,784 of CM061067.1, read as the reverse complement.
CATATCCCGTACAAATTAATGCTCAAGGATATTTCGATTTTTTTTCCTTCTTTTCTATCAATCCTGCATTGCTGTAATTTAAGTTATCAATTTGGGAATCAGTTTTAAATGCAAATAATGATAGTCTAAATGAAATAATCATTCATAATAAGAAATAAACCGAATCTATACTATTTATAATTAAGAATAATCTCAAAGAAGAAAGTTGCAAGTATCAAGCTATCCTTAAACTCATATCCCATGTGTCATCCTCTATAAATAAGAAAATGCATGGATGAATTTTCTCTGACATATGTCACTCAATAACAGCACCACATCATATGAATCCTAAGTGTCGATCAATCCATAAAATTAGGGATTACCAGGCGCATGACTTTATATATGGTGTCACGCATGACTTTATGAATGTTATCTTAGAATGATCTTTTTGAATCAAGATATGCAACCCCACAAGAATCAAATATTAAGGCAATCAAATATTAAGTCTCCATAATGCATATCAGACCCAATCAAGTATTATTGGTAATTCATTAATTTAATTATTATTATAATCTTTCATAATATTCTTTTTTTCAAATTTCAAATTTGGGCCAACTAACCTTTCCTATTGTGTCCAGCTTAACATTAGCAAGAAATATTCTCTCACGGGGTCTCTACCAGAATTTTAAGATTTGAGTCTTTCTAATCCAGCATTGCTTTAAGAAAATTTTGGTTAATTATATCATAATACTTTTTCAAAAATATTTTAATTTTAATAATATTTTTTAAAATACTAATATGTTTCTCTCGATGAAAAATACTAATCAGGGAGTATTTTTTATTTTACTTTTAAATTGATGATATTTCATAAATTAAGGCATTGACACATATCAATTAAATTAATGCTCGCAGCTAAATAGTAAAACCATATCAATTAAATGCTTACGGTCTTTCACATATCCCGTACAAATTAATGCTCAAGGATATTTCGATTTTTTTCCTTCTTTTCTATCAATCATGGCATTGCTGTAATTTAAGTTATCAATTTGGGATTCGGTTTTAAATGCAAATAATGATAGTCTAAATGAAATAATCAATCATAATAAGAAATAAACCAAAATCTATACTATTTATAATTAAGAATAATCTCAAAGAAGAAAGTTGCAAGTGTTAGGCTCTCCTTAAACTCATATCTCATGTGTCATCCTCTAAAGTATTCTCTCCAAAAATGTCTGATGTGTCCCAACCCCATGCATTTGACGTACACAATTATTCTTTTCAACTAGCCTACCATTTTTTTAAGGGGGAGGTTTTGAATTATTTATTGTATTTATGGAATTTTTAAATTTGTTGGTATGAATTTGATGCTATGCTTTAATTTCTAATTTCAAAATGGGTGTGAATAATCAATGTAGTAATAGCATATGATCATCAAATCAAATGCAAATATTATTGGTTTGGAGACAAACTAAAGTATTAATGCAAATATTTGTGTGAATCAAAACCATTACAAAATGCTAACAATTGAATCATATTAATAAATTCCAAAAAAGGTCGGTAATGTTTATATGCATAAGAATTTTCATAATTTCGCCCTTGTGGTTCTACCCCGTTCGAGGGATTAGTTTCCACAGTTGCAGTGGATAAATCTTTCTTTATGGCTTTCTTAATTTAATTAATATTGCATTTTTTTGGCATTGTTTATATTTGATTGTCGTTATAAAACCAATTATATTTGATTGTCATTTCATTGTATTACCGACCATTTGATTGGCATTTTTAATTTAATTTAATAAATATTTCTTTAAAAACATGTATAGCATTAAATGTTTATAGAAGAAGTATAATATTAAGATAGTGGAAGAAGAAATGGTTAGTGATGATTTATAAATATATTGGGTAAATATAAAATGTTAAAAATAATATGATAAATACATATATTTTATTTTTTTTATATACAAATATATATTTTATAAAAGTAGTTAACTTGCACGAGAAAATATGATAAATTAATCAAAATATTTTTAAGAAATGAGAATTTTTTTCATATGATGGATAATTATATTTTCCAAAAATGGTTAACTTGCACAAGTAAAAGAGAAGAAATAAATCGATTAGATTTTCAAGAGATAATAATAATAATAATAATAATAATAATATGATAAATAAATATATATTTCCCAAAAATGTTTAACCTGCACAGGAAAAAGATGTAAAATAAATCAAATAGATTCTTGAGAGAGAGAGAAATATAATATGATAGATGTTCATTGCACCAAGGTACGAACCATATTAGGAAACAATTCCAAATAGATTATGATGACAAGTAATGTGATAGGTTGTAGTAGTAATAATAATAATAATAATAATAATAATAATAATAATAATAATATGATTCATAAATATATTTTCTAAAAGTGGTTAACTTCAATAAGAAAAAGAATAGTGAGAAATCAAATATATTCTCAAGAGAGAAGAAATACTAATACGATAGGTAAATATTTTTTTTTAAATGGTTTTTTTGCACAGGAAAATAAGATAAATAAACCAGTGTATATTTCAAAAAGAGAATAAAAAATAATATGATAGGTAAATATATGTTTTATAAAAATAGTTAACTTGTACGGGAAAATAGGATAAATAAATGAAATATTTTTTCAGGATATAATAATAATAATAATAATAATAATAATAATAATAGTAAATACGTAAATATAATTTTTAAAAATTGTTAACTTCAATAGGAAAAAGATGAGAAATAAATCAAATAGATTTTCAAGAGAGAATAAAAAATTTCATATGATAACCAAGATATTGAGAATAGTTTAGAGTTAGTGTTTAAATAAATTACGTCGAGAAATGATTAATTAGCTTGAATTAAATGTTCAGAGAAGTTTCTTAGTAAGATAGTAGAAGAAGAAGTGGTTGGTGCTAAATTATAATTTTGCTTTGGAAAAAAAAACAAATGAACTATAATATTAATGTTGAGAGAAGTAGAATACCAAGGTATTAGGAAAAATGTCAAATATTAAAAATAATATGATAGATAAATATATCTTCTAAAAATAGACTTTAACGGGAAAAGAGAGGAAATATTTTTAAAAGAGAATAAAAAAGTAATATGATAAATAAATAAATTTTCTTAAAATAGTTAACTCGCAATGAGAAAAGAGGAGAAATAAATCAAATAAATTTTCAAGATAAAATAAAAATATTATGATAGATGAATATATTTTCTAGAAATGTTAGTGAAAATGAAGAAAGATGATAAATAAATCAAATAAATTTTTAAGAGAGAATAAAACTAATAATATGATAGATAGATATATTTTCTAAAAAATATTAACTTTCAAGGGAAAAAAAGGATAAATAAATCAAATAAATTTTGAAGAGAAAAGAAACTTAGTGTAAAATTTTAAATTCAACTCAAAAGCTACTTTTTGTAGCTTCGTGTCAGAATCGCTTCTAAAGACAAAATCAATTTTACCTGACAGTAATCAAACATCTCAATTTTACTAAAATTACGTTTGACAGAAGACATACTCAATTTTGAAGTTTCCAACATAGAACCAAACACACACTACCATATCCTGTCTTAAACTATTATTTGGCAGGCTAGCAAGATAGGATAAATTAATCTTGTTAGCTATCATATCATCCATCTAATTAAAATTATATTCTATGGGAAATGCTGGATTAAAAGCCAACATGATAGGATGATATAAAGTATAATAAAATATAAAAATAATTAAAATAAAATACTAATTTTTTAAAAAAGGTTAGTATTCAAAATTATAAAATATAAAAATAATTTTCAATTAATAGAAATATCTAGAAAGTTAAATATTAATTTTTAAAAATTATAAGTAATTTTTTTAACAAGGATAAATTTTCATTTTATATAATATGAATAAATTAAATAATGAAAATAATGTAAAAGAGTATTAATTTAAAATGTAATAAAATTTAAAAGTATATCAAATAAAACTAAAAATAAAATACTAATATAAAATGATAAATTTAATTTAAATTAATAAAAACATTAATAATTAATTTTTAAATTATGTTTTATTTTATCACAAGACTAATTTGTCATTTAATATTAGTTTAAAAAAATGAAAATTTTAAAAAATTGTTCTAATAATTTAGTTATATTTCAAAAAATGAAAATTTAAACTATAAAAATTATTTTAAGTTAAACAATATTTAACATTTTAAAAAAATTATATGTAATTTTATAACAAGGTTAATTTTGTTTTTTTATATTTATTAAATTGAAAATTTAAAAAAACTAAAATATAATAAAATATGAAAATATTAAGAATTAAAACGAAAATTTTAAAATTCTTATCAAATTTATAAAGTTGCCCAGATGGTTATCCAGTGATTATCAAACGCCGCATAAGATAACATTTTATCATGCTCATATTCATATTCTACTCTCTTATTCCATTCACCTCTATCATATCATGATCACAAACGAGCCCTAATAATAAAATGTGATACAAGGACACTACTCGATAAACATATCTATACAAGTTCATTGATTTTTTATTTTTTTTACCGGATACAAGTTCATTGATATGTACATACAAATAGAGAACATGGTATCCAAGCAGTTGGGTACAAGTGATTAATGTGCTGCTGTTAAGGACGAATGGTTCGTGCTTTGTACGAGTTCGATCCTTGACAGCAACAATTATTGACCAGACTTTACTTACCTCCCAACCGAACCCTGAATTAGTCAGGATCAAAGACTCTGGACACCGAGACGGGGGGTCAAAGACCCTCCGGACAAAAAAAAAATAGACCCTCCCGAGACTCTGATCATGAAAGAATATTTAGATCTGAAACACTATTAAAAAAATCGACGACTACAATTTTTTTTTTTTTTTTTTTTGTGGAATACTATGTTAAGTTTTATCCAAGTAGATATTTTGGACAAAATTTATAGTTTACAATTTTTGGACTGGGTCATCAGCTTTGAAGAAGAACCCAAACAAATTTTTAATCCTGGGTAGTCCAATAAGTTGGATCAAAATAAATGTGGGCCATATGTGAACTATATGCCCAATTTTCAAAAGAACAAAAGGTATCTGCTAAGTTATCGTGGTGATATTTTTCAATAAAAATAAGATCACATCAGTAAATGAAAAATATAACAACCAATCAGCCATTATGTATCTAAGGGCCTGTTTAGGATTTGTTTAGTTTGCTTCTAGTTTTATGTTTTCATTTCTTAATTTTAAAAACAATCACAACTAAAATAATTATAAAAGGGCCACCTTGTTTTTCATTATGTTTCTTGTTTTCAGAGATTTGTACAGGAACAATGAAAACAAATAAAAAGTTGTTTTCCGTGTTTCCTGTACAAATCTTTGGAAACAAGAAACAAAATGAAAACAATATGACACTATTGTAATTATTTTAGTTATAATTATCTTTGAAATCAGGAAATGAAAACATGAGACTGATAATAAACTAAATAGGCCCTTAGTTTTCCTCCTGTTTCTTGTTCTCATTTCCTGATTTTAAGAACAATTACAATAAAATTAAATATAAAATTATTAATTTGTTTTCATTCTGTTTCCTGCTTCCAAAGGTCTGTACAAGAAACACTAGAAACAATTTTTTGTTTGTTCCATTGTTTCCTATACATATCTTTGAAAACAAGAAACAAAATAAAAATAAAGTAATGATTTCGTAATTATTCTTATGGCAATTATTCTTGAAATCAGGAATTGAAAACAAGAAATAGGAAATAAATCAAACTGTCCCTAATAAATAATATTTCCATTGAAGAACAATACAACAAACACCCACATGCTAATAAATAGCACCTAAGTTTTATTTTCCAAAACTACACATAAAGGTAATCTAATGTTGCAGTTAGCAGTGAAAATAGGTTAGACCGCTCGTCAGAGGCCTATATAACTAAAGAGGTCAATCGGGGGTTGGGTAACTCAACTAATTTGAGCTAAGGGTGTAAGGTGTTAAAGAACAGGAGGTCCAGGATTCAAGCGTTGACAAAGGGCAAAATTAACATAACGTTTAACTTACTAACATTGGCCTATAAGGAAGAAAAAAAAGCTAAAGAGGTTGTGCTAAAACTTTAAAAAAGCCAACCAAGCCAATTAATATATTATAATATTATAATATATTATACACACACATAAATTAATATATTATATTACTATAATATATTATTTTATAATATTTAAAATGTGTGCCATTTGATTTTTCAACCTATTTAATAGTATTCCAGCTTTCAAACTTATCAGTCGTGCTAAACAGACACGGAAAAATGGACAAAGATATTGACATCGCTTTCTGATGGCGATCAGTAGCGCTATGTCAGAAAAGAATTTATTTATTTTTTTAATTTTGAATTTTTAAAAAAAAAATTTTATTTCTAAAAAAACACATTCACCAAATAATGAACTGAATTCACCAGATATTTATACCTGATTCACCATATATTTGCACATACTTAACCAAAATTTATTTCTCAAAAAAACCCTTTCACCAGATAATGAACTGAATTCACCAGATATTTGTACATGATTCACCAGATATTTGCACATACTTAACCAAAAAATTTATTTCTCAAAAAAACCCATTCACCAGATAATGAACTGAATTCACCAGATATTTACACATACTTAACCAAAAAATTTATTTCTCAAAAAAACCTATTCACCAGATAATGAACTGAATTCACCAGATATTTATACCGGATTCACCAGATATTTGCACATAATTAACCAAAAAAATTATTTCTCAAAAAAACCCATTCACCAGACAATGAACCGAATTCACCAGATATTTGTACCCGATTCACCAGATATTTACTCATACTTAATCAAAAAAATTATTTATAAAAAAAAACTCATTCACCAAATAATGAACTAAATTCACCAGATATTTATACCCCGATTCACCATATATTTGCACATACTTAACCAAAAAATTTATTTCTCAAAAAAACCTATTCACCAAATAATGAACTGAATTCACCATATATTTATACCGGATTCACCAGATATTTGCATATACTTAATCAAAAAAATTATTTCTCAAAAAAACTCATTCATTAGATAATGAACTGAATTCACCAGATATTTGTACCCGGTTCACCAGATATTGATACATACTTAATCAAAAAATTTATTTACAAAAAAAAATTAAATTTTTTTTAAAAAAAAAAACTCTGCTACAGTGTCGCACAGTGCGACACTATTCATACGATGTAACCGTATGATATCCGGACAAATGTGTCCATTTAGCATTTTTGCAAACTTATATATATGATATTTTCAAACCTTCATTTTTCATATTTCTTATTTCCCAAATACATTGGGCCAATCAAATTACTAAAACATAATGTAATATGGGCCTCGGTAACCTGCTAATTGAAACCCTACCCGGATTCCTCCTTCCATATCCGATTGAACTCTCCCTACTGGTTCCATTGACACCCGTCATACAGTTCCACCAAACCGTCTTATCACACCTACACGCAACCACTAAAGCCTAAAGTTCGGGATCGACAACGACCATCCGCTAATCTTCGGATGAAATCGACAACGCTGTCGAGCAACACAACAATTTCATATTCAAGCCACAATGCCTTGCCATTACACATAAAAATAGTCACCATCGTCTGCTGACAATTAGGGCTGTGCTGCTACCGCCGCATGGCTCCGGTGAATATCGCAACCAAACTTGGGTCTACGTACGATGTCGCCGCCATAACGGCACCAAGTCATATTGGTCCAGTGGTTGGGATAACCCCATCGTCACCATCCTTTGTTAACCACAACAGAACCGCTGTTGTGGCAACCTTGCTCCGGTCTCAGCTTCCACCACCATAACACCATCCAAGTGCAAATGCAAGTTAGGGTGCAGTGGTTGGAGAAGATGATTACTTTCATGAAAAAAAAAGAAATCAAATGTACAAACACAAAAAATAAAAATAAAAATGAACCACATGACTCGTTATTAAATTTAAATTCCTATTTCGAAATAATTAATGGTCATATTTGAATGAAAAATACAATGGAAACACGGCTTTGATTACAAATGGGATTGAAAAGTCAAACACGCTACCACCAACATACATGGCAAATCTATGGCTGACAGGCTGACACGTGGTTGGTGCACCCGCACCATTTTGGTGGGTGACAATACCATAACATAATGGTAAGAAAGATGTACTTCCTTGCTCGTGGAAATCATGGTCTTTATTAAATTGTGCCCGTGGTACACGCTAGTACTAATTAAATGGAATTTGGCAATTCCAAGAGATGAGCAATGATAACCCTCCTTCAAATATTCTCTTAAATAGCACTTGTATTTGCATCCCTCATCACAAGTCAGACAGATAGATAAGATAGACTTAGAGAGATGGAGTTGAACAACAAGGTGCTGGTGAAGGTAGCTGTCTTGCTTTTCCTCATGGGACTTACTGCAACTGTTGATGCTCGCTTCGATCCAAGCTCCTTCGTCACTCAATTGCTCTTTGAAGGTGCTACCTTCAAATCATCAACTACTGCATGCTGTGATATGTGCATATGCACAAAGTCAATACCTCCTCGGTGCCACTGTCGAGATATTGGGGAAACCTGTCACTCAGCTTGCAAACGCTGCATCTGCACACGCTCATTTCCGCCACAATGCCATTGCTCCGATATCACACCCTACTGCTATGAACCATGTAGTTCCTCTGCAGCTGAAGTTCACTAAGAATGAACAAGTTCCAATAAGCATGATGTGAGACAAAGCCTCTATATATGTATAGCCTTTGTTTTCATGTACGCGAATGCTAAATAAGCATAGATAAATAAAGGCTACTTTTGGCATGCAGTTTGCTCTTGCAAACTGCCGCTGCTATTCAGTCCTACCATACTTGGGTTCTGTTTTAGCTTATAGTTTATTTTACTATTTCAAAATCTTGTTTGGTTAAAATAAAAAAATTTAATAAACAAACTTATCTCATTAATTTATGATTATTTTTCATAAACTATTTTATTTAACAGATAACTTATACTAATGTGAACAAATATCTGATTATCCGACAGGTTTGATTGATGGAACGTCTTGACCAGTTGAGGCACTTTGTTGGAGGAGGCTGCTATGTTAACCACAAATATATATATTAAATTTGAATTTTAATACACTTTTATAATAATTTTTTTATTCTCAAAAGTTTAGATGAGTTGGTCCCAGTGGCTCACCAAGATCAGTGCATGGTTCACAGCTCAAAAAACGTTCATAGAAGTACTTACAGATTATCAATCAACGAGACCCTCACATCGACAGAAGGATTTAAACTTATGTCCTTGTGGGATATGAGTCTTGAGCCGTGATGTGTGTGATTTCACCTCATATTTCTTTATCATATTGCATGCACTTTCATGTAGTTTAGTCATTTTTAATTTGATTTTTGTTAGTTTTTACCTTGGAACGGGTAAGGTGATTTTGTGGTGTTTGTGTGCAGGAATTGATGATTAAATTGCTCAAGACCAGTTAATTTGGAGTTTGCTTGAAGATGAAGGTTGAAAAACAAGAAAAATGAGCCAAGCAGAAACCATCACGGCCTGGGTGTGACAAGTATCACGACCATGATCGCGTAGAGCTGAAGAAAAAGAAGAGCGCAAAAGTCAGAATTGGTCACGGCTAGATCGTGATGGCCATCACGGCCGTGACAGGCCAACTGGTGTCAAGCTCTCTAAGTCAGAACCTGTCACGGCCTGGTCGTGACAGACATCACGACCATGATGTATAAAATCTGGGATTTTGATTTGCTGTTTTGATCTGATTTTGTAATAGCTTTAAATCCAAGTTAACATACACTATAAATAGGATAATTAGGCTCAAAAATAGGGATCTCTAGGCTGCCACCTTTGGCTTGATTTAGGATTTCTCTTCTTCTCCAATTTCTTCTCTTTCTCTTAGGATTTTTATGTTCTTTTTAATCAAGATTGCTATTACCATGGTAATGCTTGAGTAGTCCTTTTATTTCTAGGAATCGGGGCTATGCCCAAGACTCATTTTATGTGATGAATTGATATTTTTTCCTTTTTGTTAATTTGAATTTGCTTTAGATTTAATTCATATTGCATGAATTACTTGTAAATTCGGTGCACACTTATTTGCTTGTCATAGATACTCTAATGATGAACTGAGAAGTGAACTTAGGTATTAGATCTATAGGGATTGAACTTAGGACTTAAATCATGAGAGTTAGAAGTGGTCCTTCGAGGGTTCATTGAATTATCACAAACCTTAATGAGTTCGATTTAAATACAATTACCACGAGAGTATGGGTTGGTTTAATTGGGCACGGTTCTTGTATCTTGAGAAGGAACATTGATTTTATAAGGATAAATTCGCCTTCAAAGCATCTTGATAATTAACAAGAGGGGTAGTCAATTTAGTAGCATAAGCAGTCTTGTTGGTAACCCAATTCATGGAAATCTCTTTTAATTTGAAAAACACCCGATTTAATTTGCTTTCCGATTCTGTTTGATTGTGATTTTAATACTTGATTTGTTAGTTATTCCTCATTTTAAAAACCAAATCTTTTTCTTGTTTAGCTAAAATAATTTAATAATTAATTGTTGTTCAAGATCACGGTCTCTGCGGGTTCGATCTTTTTATTACTTGACGATGAAACGTTACACTTGAGGAATCACGCCATCAAGTTTTTGGCGCAGTTGCAGGGGACTATGCTTTCTTGAATTTCAATTTAATTTTAAATTTATTTATTTTGAACATTTTTTTATTATTAATTTTCTTTCTTTTTCTAATGTATCTATCTCTCTCGTTGCAAGTATTTTTCTCTTTTATGCGAAAATCCCAAAGTCTTGGAACTCTTATTGAAGTTGACCCCGAGATCGAAAGGATTTTTCATAGACGTAGGAGACTACAAAGGCAAAGAGCGAGATAAAAGTTGATCCCTATTCCACTCATGGCCGATCAACCGGACACCAAACCACTGAAGGACTACGCAGCCCCAAATTTTAGGGGTTTGCGAACTTGGATTGCTAGGCCAGAACTTGAGGCAGAAAACTTCACTATACCGCCTTAGTTAATTGGCATGATTAGGCAACATCAGTTTGGAGGATTATCCTCAGAAGACCCAACTGATCATGTGGAGTCATTCCTGGAATTTTGTGATACAACTAGGATTCAAGGAGCTCCAGTTGATGCTATCCGCTTGAGTTTATTCCCCTCCTCTCTGACTGGAAAGGCAAGAGCTTGTTGAAGTCAGTGCCTGCTAATACTTTGTCAACATGGGACCAGCTGGAGCAGGCATTCTTGGAAAAATCCTTTCCACCATCCAAGACTGCTTTCCTACGAACTCAGATCACTGGCTTCTTCAAAAAGGATGGAGAATGCCTATCCAAAGCTTAGGAGTTACAAGGGATTGCTATAATTTTGTCAACATCATGGGCTTGAGAAGCGGCTATTAATGCATACCTTCTACAATGGATTGGACTATTCTTCGAAGGTGTCACTTGACTTCACAGCTGGTGGAGCATTGATGGATAGACCACTAACTGAAGCATTTGATATCATTGAAAACGTTGCCACCAACTATCACCAATGGGGTTCAGAAAGATGTAATAACCCTAAAAAGCTTTTTTTTTTTTTTTGGTGGGGTGGGGTGGGGGTGGGGGGTAAGTTTGAAATGGATGATAATGATTTAATTATGTCTAAAGTTGACTTATTGAGTAAACACTTTGATAAGCTCGAAAAACCTAATGTGAGTTCAATAGGTGCTACTAATGTTGCTTGTGAGATTTGTGGAATGCAGGGACATGACTTCATGGAGTGCCCACATGGTAGTGCTCCTGGATCTGGTGCTTCGGGGGAAGTGAATTCTTGCAATTTCTATGACACAAACAAGAAGTCGCCAAACTATGTTCCACCAAATTCTTACAACCAAGGAAGGAAGAATAGCCCTTATCTCTCCTACGGGAACTACAACAACACGTTGAACCACGAATTCCAAGATGTAACATCCCGATTTTTCACTGCTTTCTAATATCGGAAAATTATATAAATACGTTTATATATTTATCTTAGACTTAGAAAATTATTTTAATTAAACCGAAATCTCACTTACACTCTACTTGACGGTAGATAGTTACGATTAAAATTTAGGTTGAAAAGTCAGGCGAAACCCGGTCTGTGAATTTCACTGACAGTATATTTATACTGATCATAAGACCTAATTTTGACCCGAGAACAAAATGAATAGATTTTATATCTCATTTTCAAAGGTATAGATTATTTTGAAATTTTTCAAAATAAATAGATTTTATACTTGATTCGGGGGTAAAAACTTAAATCGGGCAATCGACGGAGTCGAGAAAGGACGTGTAGAGACAAAATCCGACATTCAATGGATGAAGACAAGTGATGAATCACAAGGGGTGAGTCATATAGATGACTCACCTTGGTAATGATGGCTTTGTAGGGAATTTACTAATATGTCATTGATGTTGGTTTTATTCACAAAAATGCCATTGTACTTAGATGGACAATGAGACGATGTATATCATTGTACTTAGATGGATAGTGAGACGATGTATTGAGTTTGATCAACTCATTTTGAAGACGTTGGGTTCTCCAGAGATTAGGTATGAAAGTTAGACGATGAATATTGGAGTGTCATGCATATTCTTTTTAAAATAACGATGACTGTCGAGTATGAATCCCAATGATTTACTATGTGATGTTATTATCTTTTCGACGTTGTAAATACATGTATAATATATTGTGGTGTATCGTGCATGTGATTATCGTTATAAACTCATATATTGGCATCTCACCCTTACAAATATATCAGGTTTTCGGGTTTGGCTTTTGTGTCTTGGTACATGAAAGTAGATGGTGCAGAAAAGTCCTTAGCTTCACTGGGGAACTTTCGTCCTGATGTTTGAAGAGATGTTTGATTGTGGGAATGACCATGGGGTCTTTCCAATAGATGTCATGTAAGGCGACCAACTTATAGGAGTCTTTGGTTTAATTTTATTTTCTTTTTTTGAAAATTGAAACTTCTAGTGTAAAAGTGTATGCTGTGAGGATGTTATTTATGAAACATGATTATTTCCTTGTGTGAGGAGATGTACAATATGATTTTACTGTTTAATATATGTATCTTGGTTTGACGGAGTGTTCTTGCAGAAGAAAATTTTTACACCTGCATTTTCTGGCTTGAAATAAATAAATTTTCCTAAAGCAACTAGCAAATAACTTTTTAATTTATTTCCTCACGTGTTATGAAGTAATGCCTAAGGGGGTGTTACACAAGAAGGCCAAGGTAATAGGAAACCCGCATCGGGGTATCCTCAGGTACAAAAGTCTAAACTTGAGTCTCTTTTGGAAAATTTTGTTGAAATTCAAACAAAGCAAAATGAAGAGTTTAGGCAACAAGGTAGAGCAGTCAATGAGGCAATTAAGGAGTTAACATCTAAGGTAGATAACTTAGCCATCCATAATAAGATGTTAGAAACTCAGATTGCCCAACAAGCTAGTACATCTTCTAGGACAAAGGGTGCGTTTCTGGGACAACCCGAAGTTAATCCCAATGAGCACTGTAATGCTATATACTCGAGGGATGATAAGCTTGGGGTAGTTGAAAAGGATGTGGACATGAGTGAACAAGAAAAACCAAAGTATGTCTCTCCACCACCTTACCAACCCCCAATACCTTTCCCACAAAGGCTAGTCAAGAAAAAGCAAGTAGAAAAAGAGACTAAGAGCTTAATTGAGGAGCATGATGCCATTATAAAAACTAATATGCCTCCTAAACTAAAAGATCCAGGAATTTTTTCTATTGCTTGCTCAATTGGAGAAGTGAAAATAGACCTTGCCTTATGTGACTTAGGGGCTAGTGTGAGTTTGATGCCGCTTACCATCTTTGAGAGGTTAGGAACCAAGGAATTGAGTCCATCCAAGTTCTCTTTACAATTTGTGGATGGCTCCACTAAAAACCCTCTAGGAATAATAGGGAATGTCCCCATAAAGGTAAGGAAATTTTTCATTCCAACTGATTTCATGGTGTTGGATATGAACGGGAACCTATCATTTTTGGAAAGCCATTCTTGGCTACAACTGGAGCAATAATAGATGTAAAAAATGGTAAGCTCTCTTTGAATGTAGAGAAAGGAAGGGTGGATTTTGATTTGACTAACTCATATAACAACCCTCCTTTTGAGAGTCATGTGTGCAGGATTGAGATAATTCCTCCAAAGGTGAAGGAAGAGCTTAACATGGAAGCAAATCCCAAACTTTACATGACAAATGATACACCAAATAAAGATGAATCAGGAGTTTCTCGACATGTGGAGTTAAAACTTCCACCGTGAGGAAGTAAGGCCATGAGACTCAGAGTAAAAAGAGCAAAGCGATAGCGCATATGGCCATATGAACAATATAGGCTCATTGAAGGACTTCCTTGGAAGAGAGTTTTTCTTTCACTTCCAAGCCAAGCTGATCCCGGTTGATTGAAGGGACTATGGTCAAGCTTAAGACCGTAAATAAGCGCTTCTTGGGAGGCAACCCAAGTTTTCTTTCCCTTGCTATTTTGTTTTTGTTTTTGTTTGATTTGAATAATTTGAGAAGTTTGGAGGATAAAGATCACCAATTGATGGTTTTGCCAAGTGTGTTTGTAGGTTGGAAAAGCATGAAGAGCAAAGAGGCAAAAAGAAAAAAGAAAAAAGAAAAAAGAAAAAAGAAAAAAGGGAGAGGCAGTAAAGATAACGGCCAGGCCGTGATTGCCGTCACGGGCGTGACGCGAAAAGGACCATACAACCAGAATCGATCACGGCCGTGACGCGCCCTGTTGCTGTTTTTTTAAAACAAATTTCGCCCTCACTCTCTGGTCAATTCACGCAGCACCCAACACCACCTAGGTGAGGTGTTCCATTTTTCTCCTCTCTTCGACTTGATTACTTACATTGGGGACAATGTAAGTTTTTAAGCTTGGGGTAGGGGTATTATTTTTGCTTATTGTATTTTTCATGTTGCATTCATTTTAGACGTAGTTTTTGTATGATCACATCATTAGATTGCCCCTTGTTTAGAGTATGCATCCTATTGTGAGAACTATGTGCCAAATAAATTAAGTCAGTGAATTTTTGAACCCAGTTTTTGTATTCTTGATATAGACTAAAAATTAAAATCCTACAGATGATCTTTTGATGGTTATTAATTAGCATGTGGTTCCTTGAATATGTGTTTCTCAGTAATTTCAAACTACTAAATGTGAGATTTTTGAGCCTAAAAGGGGCACTCACCAAATCTACCCTATTCTTTGTGATTGAGTGTTTTCTTCCTCTTAGATTGTATTCTCTAGAACTTGACTTGAAACCGTTTTTGAAACTTAGAAATTTTTGAAAACATATTTGAAAATGATTGAGACATTAGGTATTTTTCCGGTCTTCTGAGCTTTGATTGATTAAATGATACCCCTTAGTTGGCCAATTTTGAGCCTAATAGAATAAAATGTTTTTCTTGGTTCCTTGATTGATTTTGATGAATGATGCATGGTATGACACCTTTTAAAGTATTGCAAAAAGGGCAAAAAGGTGGTTTGATAAGTTGCGGGATGAAAAAGTTAGAAAAATAGATAAATATTTTTATTAAGTTGGAAATCTCCCCTTCTCCAAATTGATGAAAAAGAAAATAATAATAATAAATAAATGGAGAAGGGGATGAGAAAAAGAAAGAAAGAAAGAAAGAAAGAAAGAAAGAAAGAAAGGTGTAAAAGTGAATTAAAGTCCAAAAAGGTATTTTAGAAAGTTGTCATGCTTTGCATTGTTTGATATATTTTTTTAGCCTTCTTGAATTTTCCTTTTCTTGGTTTCCTCACCTAACGATTAATCCCATGGCACCATTACAACCAAAATAAAATACCTCTTGATTCTTATGTGTTTTCATTAATAAAGAGAGATTTGGTTAATAATCAAGCTTATGGTAGGATACCTTCCTTGAGGAAATTGAGTGAATTGTCATACGTCTTTAAATACTTGAGTGAGGTGAGAAGATTGCCTGAATTAGTGAGAGACATGAATTTAGGGAACCTAAGCTTCTAATTGGACTTGAAATTGATTGTCTCTTGATTACTTATTTGGATATGTCTGTTAATTGTATTTGTTACTCGGGTTCTTGGTTCACTGTCCATGCTCTGATTGTTTATCGTTTCTGGCCTTGGTTATTGCTTGAGGACAAGCAAAATCTTAAACTTGGGGTAGTTTGATGAGTGTGATTTGACCTCATATTTCTTTATCATATTGCATGCATTTTCATGTAGTTTAGGCATTTTAAATTTGATTTTTGTTAGTTTTTACCTTAGAACGGGTAAGGTGGCTTTGTGGTGTTAGTGTGCAGGAATTGATGCTTAAATTGCTTAAGTCCAGTTAATTTGGAGTTTACTTGAAGACAGAGCTTGAAAAACAAGAAAAATGAGCCAAGCAGAGACCATCACGGTCGTGATAGGCCAACCAGTGCCAAGCTCTCCAAGTCAGAACATGTCATAGCTTGGCCGTGACAGGCATCACGACCGTGACGCGCAAACTCTGGGATTTTGATTTGCTGTTTTGATCTGATTTTGTAATAGCTTTAAATCCAAGTTAACCTACACTATAAATAGGATAATTAGGCTCAAAAATAGGGATCTCTGGGCTCAAAAATAGGGATTTTGATTTTCCAATTTCTTCTCTTTCTCTTAGGATTTTTATGTTCTTTTTAATCAAGATTGCTATCACCATGACAATGCTTGAGTAGTCATTTTATTTCTAGGAATTAGGGCTATGGACAAGACTCGTTTTATGTGATGAATTGATATTTTTCCCTTTTTGTTAATTTCAATTTGCTTTAGATTTAATTCCTATTGCATGAATTACTTGTAAATTCAGTGCACACTTATTTGCATGTCATAGATACTCTAAAGATGAATTGAGAAGTGAACTTAGGTATTGGATATATAGGGATTGAACTTAGGACTTAAATCACGAGAGTTAGAAGCGGTCCTTCGAGGGTTCATTGAATTGTCACAAACCTTAATGTATTCAATTTAAATACAATTACCACGAGAATAAGGGTTGGTTTAATTGGGCACGATTCTTGTATTTCGAGATGGAACATTAACTTTATTAGGATAAATTCACCTTCAAAGCATCTTGGTAATTAACAAGATGGGTAGTCAATTTAGTAGCATAAGCAGTCTTGTTGGTAACCCAATTCCTGGAAATCTCTTTTAATTTGAAAAACACCCAATTTGATTTGCTTTCCGATTCTGTTTGATTGCAATCTTAATACTTGTTTTGTTAGTTAATCCTCATTTCAAAAACCAAATCTTTTTCTTGTTTAGCTAAGTTAATTTAATAATTAATTGTTGTTCAAGATTACGGTCTCTGTGGGTTCGATCTTTCTATTACTTGACGATGAAACCGTACACTTGCGGAATCACGCCATCAAGTTGTATCCCTACCAACTAGACCTAGGGACGGAGCCAGAACATTAATTGGTTGGGGGGATTCAAACATACGTTCTTCTGGGATATGAGTTGTATCCCTACCAACTGAACCCAGGTACGAAGCCATAACATTAATTTAAAGAGGGGGGGATCGAGGCAAAATTAAAGAGTTTATATCTTATAAATAACAAAAAATTTAATTACTTTAATGGAATAAATGAATAGTCTAATAAAGTTTAAAATGAAATTATCATAAGTACAAAATGCAATTTATTTTCTAACAAGTTATAAGGGAAATAAAATAGGACAAAGCTTGAGTATAATTAACTTTTCAAGTTCTTGTAGTGTTATTCTCCAATTAAAATGTAAAATCTGTAATAATCCATCAATAAAAACATAATATTCATAACAGTTATTACATACAAATGTAATATTTTAATTGAAATGCAGTTTCATATGCACCCAGAAAATTATAACTAAGTTTTGTCCAATATTGATAATAAAGTCATGAAAAAAGTGGACAAATAATAAAAATTTTAGTTATTTTTATATAAAAAAATGAAAATATAGATAGACATAAAAGAAGAGAACGTCACAAAAAGAGGTTAAAAAGTTGAGGGTGGCCATGGCAAATAGAGGCCACCCCTTTGATCCGCCTTTGATTGGACCAACCTTGGTTGCTTTTATATAATAATTATTTAAAAATTATAATATACTATTAGAAATTCATGAATTTTTATGCATATTTTTTTCGCAGGAATTTCCTGCGAAGTTTGCTGCAATTTTTTCAGAAATAAGATTTTTTCCTATAGATTTAAATTCGTAAGAAATTTTGTAGAAAATTTTGATATTTCCTACAAATTTTCCTGCGGATTTTAATTTTTCGCAAGAAAATCTACAGTAAAATTCCTACGGATTTCAAAATTCACAGGAAAAAATTACCCATAAAGGTATTACCTATATGTAAAAATTCATAGGAAAATCCGCATGAAACCTGTATCCTATAAATTTTTAAGCAAAATCCGCAGGAAAATCTGCATGTAATCAAAATATTTCTAGTAGTGATATATAATAACAGGCAATTAATTAATGATATAACAAATTTTATATTAATAATACATTTTTTTGACAGAATGTTACATTAAAATAAATGTCAATCTAGTAGTCATTTATTCAATTAATTTAATTATTGATATAATTTTATACAGCAGAGCCTATAGCTGTCCAAAAGGGTTTTCAATTTGCATAAAAGTTATATTAATAAAATTTGCAAATAATCTTTACTTACGTACGAGGAACGGAGCCAGGAATTTATTATAAGGGAACCACGACTAAATATAAATCTATAATAAATTAATATGACCCAAACTTTATATATATCTTACAAATTTCATTTTATTGATTGATAGGATAATCTCAAATTTGTAGACATTTTTCAAGATCACGTACTATCAATATTAATTTTTCTTCTTCAATTCTTATAGTTTTAGGATATAACTCAATAGGTGGTTCAAGAACATTTTAAACATTACTCTCTGAATTCGAAATTGGTGAACTAGGTTGTATTTTATTATTTATTCTCACTTTCTTTTTGAAAAATGAGGCAATAGTTTTGTTTTTAGAAACATTTTTATATTTAAAAATTAAATAATTAAAAACAAATTCAATAAAACAATAACAAACCATAAAAAGGAAAAAAAACATGAAAAAGAAGCAAACAATCAAATAAAAAACAAGAAGAAGATTACTTAGCATCAGAAAACTAAATCTTAGTGACTTATAAAGAGAATGCAAAGAATGCAAAGATTTTTTTTAAACGAGCATGGGCTTGCAAATGCATCACTGTAGTGGAGATTATCCCAACTAGATTGACACCAAAACCACTTCCAATCACTTGCAGCACACCCTAAATTTAATAAAAAGAAGAAAAAAGAATACAAAAAAAAATGGGAGACATAAACCTTACCCATGAAAGAATCAGAAACTACTTAAATCTATAGTTAGGAAGCCCCCATCTATTACAAAAGAAATCATGCCTAAGAAAATTAGGGATCAAGTCCCACCAAGTATAGCATTTTGAGATTACACCAAAATTGGCTAACTTATCAGCACAATGATTAGCCTCTCTAAAAACATGGAAGATCAAAAATTGGCAATTGGAAGTCATTGCTATACAGTTTCTCCACTTATTTCTAAGCTTCCAAGGGACCACTTCAGGTTTGGAGAATGCTGAGACAACCATAGAGGAGTCACACTCCATCCAAATACTAGGCCAACCCTTGCTAAAAGCAATAAGAATAGCTGACATAGCAGCCTGCAATTCGACTGAGAAAGAGTCAAGCAAGCCATAATATTCCGTAAAACAGCCTACAATAGCTCCACTCTTGTCTCTGAAGATTGCACCACCACCTGCATGACCATTGGTGCCTTTGGATGCTCCATCAGTGTTCACTTTGATCCAACCAGTATTGGGGGGATCTAATCAACTCTGATGAAAGTTGGAGCTCTACTCGGGTGGCCTGTAATGCCAAGCTGACAAAGAATTCTGGATTCCTCCACTGATGAATACATTACATTTTTAGACAGCTTGCCCGAAAGGCTAATAGAAGCTTTGATGATACTTATAGCTGCTCTAACTGTGATCCTTTTGTCTTCAAATTTCAACTTATTTCGAGAAAACCAAATAATCCAAATGCAGTTTATAACAGAAGCAGCAATGATGTCCCTCAATTGCAAACTCCAAGCCTGATTACAAAGGGACAGAACTGAAAGAATCAAAGATGTGTTCACCTGCTTGCCAATAACAGAACCAAGCCAATTCCAGATATGTTGAGCAAATGCACATCTGAAGAAAAGGTGATCCGAATTTTCTGCATCAGAGCAGCAAAGGCTGCAGATCGAAACAGATATGCATCCCCTCTTCTGCAGCAGATCCTCAGTTGGAAGTTTATTTTGTATCAGCCTCCAAGTGACCAGGGACTTAGAGGGAGGAATTACACTATTCCAAATCCACTTAGTCCACTCACAAGTTGTTTGGCTAGGATTGAAATGTAGAAAAGCATCCTTGAGAGATAAATCACCTGAAGAAGTGCCTTGCCATATGAGCTGATCTTCAGCAGGGAAAGAAGGAATAGCTAGAAGAGGCAGTTCCTGACCAAGAATAGGTAGGCCTGCATAAAGAGAAGCAGGGATATTCCAGCTACCATTGAGGATGAAATCAGAAACCTTGGCATTTAAGTTCTGCTGGGATCTTGAAGGAATGTTCAGTAAGTCCACTAAAGGCTGAGAAAGCCATTTATCTTTCCAAAAGCTAATTGAGGAGCCATCACCAATCTGCCAAACAGTGTTGCTAAAAACAGAATTAAGGTGGATTTTGATTCCAGGCCAAAGAGAGGACTTGACATAGGTAGGAGCTGGCTTATTGTGCATAAAGAATCTGCTTCTAAGAAAGCTGGAACTTTCGTTGTTTGAAGCAACTAGCTCAAATGAAAGCTTTAGAAGGGCTGCTTCATTGAGACTTTTTTAAAGATTTAATGCCAAGACCACCTTTTGCAACAGGCTTACAAAGCTTCTTCCAAGCAACAGTGCAGATTTCCTCACACTAGAATCACCAGACCATATGAAATTTCTGATGTGCCTATCCAGGATCTTGAGAACAGAAGATGGCCAACAATAAACATGAAGGCTGTGAAGCATCATGCTATTAATAACAGACTTAACAAGCTCAACTCTTCCCATGATGGGTAAGATACTTCCCTTCCATTTGGCCAGTTTAGAGAGAATTTTGTCTGCAATAGGCTGGAGGTGGATCTTTCTAGGTTTTCCTTTGAAAATAGGAACTCCAAGATAATTAAAAGGGAAGGATCCAGCAGAAAACCCAAGGATATTAGCTATTCTGGCTGATTTGGAGGCAGTTATGTCACCTGAATAGAACTTGCACTTATTAAGGCTGAGGAACTGACCAGAAGCATTTCCATACTCCTCAAAAAGTTGCATCAAGGCCTCAAGCCCTTTTTTGTTCCCCTTGCAAAAGTAGCACATCATCAGGATATAAGGCATGGCTAGGGGGAGATATATTTTTAGGGCCAGAAATAGTATGAAGCAAACCAGAGTTAACTAAGCTGGTTATCCCTTTACTCAACACCTCCTCAGCCAAACAAAAAAGCAATGGAGAGAGAGGGTCACCCTGCCTTACCCCCCTCTTGCATGTAAAAAAACCTTCAGGCTTTCCATTAATCATAAAAGAAAGCTTGGCCGAATGGAGGATTGTTTGGATCCAGTTACAAAAGGTATCGTTAAATCCAAAAACTTTTAGAACCAACAGAAGGAAATTCCAATCCAAGGTGCCAAAAGCTTTCTAATGTCAAACTTAAGAACCAAATTACCTCCAAAAGTCTTATAGTCCAAAAGATTGGAAGCTTCAGAAGCAATACAGATGCAGTCATGAATATTCCTACCCTTAACAAAGCCTCTCTAGTGGGGAGAAATGATCTTGGCAGCAATGATAGCCAATCTGTTAGCCATGACTTTGGTAATGATTTTGAGCTGGAAATTGGCAAGAGCAATAGGCCTAAAGTCCTCGACTCTATCGGTATTAGGCACTTTGGGAATCAATACCACTAGGTTGGAATTCATATTAGGGAGAAGCCAATTTTCCTCAAAGAACTGGGATACAGCCTTACAAACATCCATACTCATGATATCCCAAAATGCTTGGAAGAAGCATCCACCAAAACCATCCAGGCCAGGTGCACCATCACTATTCATGGCAAAAACTGCATTTCTGATCTCCTCAGTAGATGGCATTCTAGTTAGAAAGCTGCTATCTTCATCTGAGACAGAATTTGGAATCACTTTGTTGATAAGATCATTTGCTTGGAAAACATTAGGGACAGCATACAGGTTTGAGAAATAACTGATCACATGCTGAGTAATGGATCCTGCATCTTCTAGAATTTCATCCCCTCTTCTGAGTATGCTCATAGATTTTGCAGCATATCTAGTCTTGGCAATTTTGTGAAAGAAAGAGGTGTTCCTATCACCTTGACAGTGCCATTTGATCCTGGATTTCTGCCTCCAGAATTCTTCTTCAAAATGCAAAGCTTGTTGCAACTCACATTGAGCCAACACCTCTTGATCCATCAGATCATCTGAAGCACCTGAGATGTTAATTTGCTGTTGAATATCTTCTACAGCTGTGATAGCAGTTTTAACTCTTCGATGGATGTTACCAAAAACTGTTTTGTTCCAAGCTTTCAACTCAACTTTCAAAGACTTTAATTTTTGAGATAGAACAAACATAGGACAGCCCTTTATAGGCCTGCTCCAAGCTTCTTTGACAAGTCTATGGCAATCATGATGATCAATCCACATCTTAAGAAATTTAAAAGATGAGGGGAAGGATTGCACCAGTTTGACACAGTTCATCATGATAGGGAAATGATCAGATTGACTTCTCACCAATGTGCAACAAGAAGTTGTGTTCCAAAAGTCTAGCCAAGCTTCATTGCAGAGGGACCTGTCTAGCCTTTTCTCAGTATGAGCAACCCCTCTTTTACTATTACTCCAAGTATAGCAGGCTCCTCTAGTAGGCAATGAACCAGATTTCCACTGTCTGAGAAGTTTTTAAAATCTTGACAAGCAAGTCTTGAAGGCTGAGAGGAGCTTCTAACTTCATGGGAGCCTAAAACAGAGTTGAAGTCACCTAACATGCACCAAGGCCCCAAATGGCCAGCTTGCAGGGATAATAATTCAGACCACAAATCTCTTCTCAAAAGATAGGAGGTATTGGCATATATAGCTGCAATGAACAAGTCACGACCCTCTATATTAATTGAGAAAGAACATAGCTGAGGGGAATTCAATAAGGTAACAGGATTCAAATGAATGTTGCATAATGCCCAAAGATTAGGGATGTGATTGCCTCTGTCATTTAAACAAAAAAGCTTCAAATTCAAGTGACTTCAGAAAGATGCGGGGACATCAGAAAAGTTGATCCAGGGCTCAGCTAGAAAAACAAAATCTGGCCTATTTGAGACACAAAAGTTTTTAAAAACTAATCTAGTTTTAGGGTTACCAAACCCTCTACAGTTCCAATATATGAGCTTCATTATGCAAATTGTTGAGGACCACCTCTTAAACGGGCTAAATTCTTCTCCTTCTGAGCTGCCTTGGCTGCTTTTTGCCTTAGTTTTTTTCTTTTTAGACTTAGACATCACAGGAGAGAATTCTGAATTATCACCGAGTCTTATTATCTAGATGGTATTTGCTCGGATCAACAGCTGTGATAGGAGAGGGTTGCAAATCCTCGCCATTTTCACTCTGGCCATCATCCTCATGACCCCAAAAAGGGCTCACAACTTGTAAGTCTAAGGCTACAATCTGATTTGATAAATCAGCATCAGGAAAGACATTCACAATGCTTCTGTCCATTGCAGCATGAGGCATAGAAAGTCTACCTTGTTGATGTGAACTATCCAAGGGAGTTTCACCAACAAAAGAATCTTCTGAGCAACCTGTGTGAACTTCACCATCAGCATAATTCCGAGTAGGACTGGAAACCAGGATGTGCTCTACTTTAGTTTCAGGGATTTGAATTAAACTCATGCCAGGATTAGGCACAAACCCTATTAGAGGATTAGAATCACGATCCCTTAGGACATGAGTCTTATTATTATTATCAATATTTAGCACCAAATCTGCCCTCTTGCCTGAGGCAGTAGAGGGATCAACATCCACTACAAAATCAGGACCACTCACTGGATCTATTCTTAAACCATGTAGATTTTGTTCCATAGTTAAAATCCTGGGGGGATTTTGATGAGCATAAGAGCAGCCAGTACCATGCAATCCTTGCTTAGGTGCTGGAGATTCTTCAATAATAACTGCTTTACCCTTCAGGCCCTTAAGATTTGACCTGGATCAGGAACCTTGGGATTGATTCTACTAGCAGAGACATCAGCTGGTTTATCAATTTGATTAGCATTCTTCTCTACATCTATACTATCTGGATCTGCAGCACCCTTAATTGGCTTATCTAGATCAATCAATTCAACTAGTTTTTCTGTAACTTTTGACTTAGGAACATACTGCTTTCTTAGCTTAGCTGGAATTTCTTGGGGATCTTTTCTTGCATTCATTCGTGAAGATTTCGAACAGTTGGCCAAGGTATGCCCTATGAACTGACAAGAAGTGCAGAAATCAGGAAGATTTTCATACTCCACCCAAGCATAGAAGGAGTGGTCTTCTCTTTCCATAATAACCTGACTTCTTAGCTTAGATTTTAAATCCAAATCAATCAGCACTCTAGCAAAGTGGCCAAATGTCCTTTTACTAGTTGCCTCGTCCAAGCAAATAGGAATTCCTAGGATGTCAGCAATAGCAAAAAGGATCTTTGGTCGCCAATATTCTTGAGGCAAACAAAAGAACCTAAACCAAACTTGAGCAGTGGACTGCTTTAAGGAGTAAGGGTTAAAATATTTTTTCCAAGAAAAAACACCTAAGTTACCATGACCAAGATTCCACAAACCCACAGCAAGAACACTGCACATATCTTCCAAAGAAGAAGAGAAGGATAATTCATAGAAGCCCTTACCCAAAGAAATTAGGTTCCAGTGGCCTATATTTTTCCACATAGACAGTAACTTGCTTCTCAAGTCTGCGACCTTCAAGGGAGAGTTACCTTTTGGCAATAAAATTCTTCCATGTTGATGGTTCTTGCAACCTTCCAGCCCGGCCAGATATTCAGACTCCGGAATTTCAATGGAGATTTCATCCCCTATCAGTTTCGGTTTTGGCAATTGACTGAGGGGGACATCGCATGAATTGCTCAATGCTTGAGCAAAAGACTTGGTTTGAGTCTTGGGTTTCGAAACAGAAGTTTGTAGAGTAGTAGAGGGAGAAGAGGGTGAGATTACAGATTCGGGGAAGAGGAAGCCTCATGGACAATCTGAGGAGATTGCCATGGGTGCCGAGGAATCTTGCAGCGCAAATAATCAAATATTTTATTGTGATTTTCGAAATTTTTGAATTATGGAGATATATTTTTCACAAAGAATGCAAAGAGAATGAAAAAAGAAAAAAGAAAAAAAAGAAAGGGAATAAAGCACTGCGCAATTACACGGAGACAAACTAATTTCTCCTTTCTCTTATACACAGTGATCGCACCGTCAAGATCGCAAGAAGCCTAAGTAGCCAACATAGAAAATAGTATATATAAATTTAGGGTGATGATGACGATGTCGTCCTTAAGACATTATTTAAGAAATCGAAAAAATAAATTTTAAAAAAAATCAATCAAAATAAAATCAATTTTTAATAAAAATTTTATTTTTTTTAATTCTTTAAAAAATGTACTAAAAACATTTGTTAGTATTTTCCATAAATTATTTATTTTCGAAAACTTGGGGACGCCATGGCAACCAGGCCTCCCCTGCCTCCGCCTTTGCTGTGTACGATATTAAAGAGTTTGAAAGATTATTCTTTATAATGGTTACACGTGGCTTCTTAGGTGAGGGCCATCAAGTCCATCGCCTGTGAGGGACTAACAATTTTTGAACGGTCAAGATATGATGATACTAATAGGTAAAGCAGATCACTTCCTATTTTGCAAAATGGTCCCTGTCTTTTTTTATAAAAGTTTTGTAATTTGCAAATTAATCCTTCCTCCATTATTTTCTCTTTCCTTTCCTCATGGCAGCAAGAGACCCACCACCCACCATGAAATCTGGCCGCCACCACCAACCATTATCACAAACTTTTAATTGAAAATTCCTAAAACAATGGCGAACATGAAACAGATGGGCTTGAGCTAGACAGACCCATGTGATGGTTCGCATACTTTTCCAAGCCATTTCATTAGGGGCGGCGGTTGCGGCAGTGAGCAAGGCACGGTGGTTCGCGACGGGCATGCGGTTCTGCATTGCACTACGCGGCAGAGGGTAGGTCGTGCGGCGGATCTGGATACAAGGAGGGGAGGTCGGATCTGGTATGACATAGCTGAAAAAATAGATGACGTCTGGAGGTAGGAGATGACACAGATCTGGACACTGTATGTATGATTTTGCTAATTGGCACGATGGTAAGTCCTTTGGCTCTCATGCCCAACGTCTCGTTCGAGACCCAGTCGTCCCTGGTCACACTTTTTTGTTTCACTTTACAGCACCTTGACTTTTATTTAAAATAAATAAAAACCGTGGAGACTAAAAAATCCGTAACTTGGAATCGAACCCTAGTCTTCCTAGCTATTGGAAAGTAGCATTATCCACTGCGCCTTCATTGAATATATGTCGTTGCATCACACTTTATATGTTTGAAGTTAAATTAAACAGAAAGCAATATTTCAATCATCCCCGACTTCTGACCGGGCTGACCCATTTTGCAGAAACCAGATCCACAACCTTTTCGTTAAACACTCAAAACAACGCAGCAAAGAACCACCAGATCCAGCCACCGTGCGTTGCCTACCAGATCCAGTCGCCGCGCGCGACTTTGTCACTAGGCCTTTCGCCAAATCGCGATCTGTCCTCTCCGTCACGCTACTCTTTCAGCCACCACACCCAAATCGACAGACATGCAGCGACGTCGCCGCTCCATTTCACCGTCGAAGCACTGCGCGCCGTCGCCGCCCGTCACCGCCGAGCCTTCTCTTACTGGTCTGGGTGTTCGAGCACAGATGTGGAACGAGGTCCTTTTTGCAAATTACACAAATTAATATAGTTATCTGCTATATCCGGTCATTTTCACTCCCTCACCTGCGAGGGATATAATTACTCCCTCTGCTTTATATATATATACATAATAAGCTGAAAATGGGTTTTTATCCTACTGGGTTTCTTTTAGAAACTATTTACCAGTTTAGGGTTATTCTGAAACTATTTATCAATAGGGGGTCGTTTTAAATATTTTATTATTTTTCGGTCTGACGGGTCAAAGGCACCACTGCAGAGGGCACCATTGAAAGCGCCACTGTAGATGGCGCCACACTTTTTATAAAAAAAAAAAAAATCAAAAGGGGAGGCGCCAACTGCAGTGGCGCCTTTGCCCCTACGTACTGCTACAGTAGCGCACTGCAGCCCTTTTTTTTTATTTTGACTTTTTTAAAAAAAATAAAAATTTTATTTCTAAAAAAGCTCATTCACTAGATAATGAACTGAATTCACCAGATATTTGCACATACTTAACAAAAAAAATTATTTCTCAAAAAAACCTATTGACCAGATAATAAATTGAATTCACCAGTATTTTTTTTTAAAAAAAAATTTGATTGTTTTAAAAAAATAAAAATTTTATTTCTAAAAAAACTCATTCACCAGATGTTTGTACATGATTCACCAGATATTTGCACATACTTAACCAAAAAATTTATTTCTCAAAAAAACATATTCACCAGATAATGAACTGAATTCACCAGATATTTATACCCGATTCACCAGATATTTGCACATACTTAACCAAAAAAATTATTTCTCAAAAAAACCATTCACCAGATGATGAACTGAATTCACCAGATTGTACCCGATTCACCAGATATTTACACATACTTAACCAAAAAAAATTTATTTCTCAAAAAAAAACCATTCACCAGATATCTAAACTGGTAAATAGTTTCTAAAAGGAACCCAGTTTGGTCAAAAAGCCGAAAAAGAGAAAAATGTTCGCGGAAGAGAATGGTCTGAAGGGAGACTCAAGGCTCCCAGCCATCTCCCAAGCAAGGAACTGATCTCGGTTTTTTGACCAAACTGGGTTCCTTTTTGATAAAGTATCTATATAAAAAAACAAGAAGTAATAAAAAAATCCCGTAATAATGAGTAGCAAATAATATCGCAGTAGGCATAAAAAAATAATAGCAATAACAATTTACATCAATAAATATTCATCAATTATTACAGTAGTAAAAAAATTTTATTTGGTGAGAGCATTGCAGAAAATCTCCGGAGTGAAATTAAGAAGAAGGGTTTACCTGAGATGAATGTTCCTTGATCCTGTCGCTGATGGTTCCGTCTAAAGCTCTCTCAGCAATAAATATTCATCATTTTACGTGAGATGAATATCTCTTTTTCGACTTTTTGACCAAACAGGGTTCCTTTTAGAAACTATTTACGAAAAATATATGGTGAAGAGTTGAAATAATTTTTTTAAAAAGTAAAATTAAAAAAAGGGCTTCACGACCCCTCTGGTAAATAGCGTGGCGCCTCCTCTGATTTTTTTATTTTTTTTAGGGCGCCGGGGCCGCGGGACCCACGCAAAAATAATAAAATATTCAAAACGACCCCTCATTGGTAAATAGTTTCGGAATAACCCTAAACTGGTAAATAGTTTCTAAAAGGAATCCAGTTTGGTCAAAAACCCGCTGAAAATGGTGCGACTTTAGCTAATGCATATCCATTCACCACCGTTTATTGTTTAGGAGAAAACTTAGGTGTAGTTAGTTGTGTGTAGTTTTTATTGTTCTTTAATCACAATTCAATATATGGATTAATCAACTAACAAAAAAAATAGGAATATTTTAAATTTGAATTTAAATAAAAAATTTAATCTATATGTCATGTTTTTTTTTTTTGGCTAAACTATATGTCATGTTATAATTGATAAACAATACAAACAAACAGCACCTAAGTTTTTTCCTATTATTTATTGGTTGGATAGGTATTTTTTTTAAAGAAAAAATTAAACAATTTATTCAATTTTTCTAAAAAAGTTTGGTGAATGACAATGACTCAACATTTAGGTGTATAAATAAAAGCGAACAAATTAAATAGTGAGAGAACAATTAGTTTGTAGGTATATGTAATTTATACTCACAAATTTCTGTTCTGTTTATAAAAATAACTAATAAGCTAACTTTTACTTGATAGTTGAAAAGTTAGCTAATTGAATTTGAAGTGTTTGATAAAATTAATGGTTGAACTAGTTTATAAATATAAAATAATATAAAATGACATATTTATGATAAACATGGTAAAGTGAGAATTTCATTAAATGAAGCGCGTAAAACCAAGATAAAAGTCAATAAGCTATAAACTATAAGCAATAAGCTAAATAAATTAGCTTATGAAGAAAAGCTATAAGCTAATGAGATAAGCTTGTTTATTAACCACCTCTA
Source organism: Sophora flavescens (assembly GCA_030762895.1). Lineage (NCBI taxonomy): Eukaryota > Viridiplantae > Streptophyta > Magnoliopsida > Fabales > Fabaceae > Sophora > Sophora flavescens. The sequence goes on along the minus strand of CM061067.1, from coordinate 158,515,211 downwards.
TTTCAGTCAAACAAACTTATAAGCTAGTCAAATAAGGTATAAGCTAGCTTATTGGACTTGCCAAACAGAGCCTTCGAATTTATCACTAAAACATATAGTGACCAAAGCAAACATGTGTAGGTATATGTCATCTACACCCATGGTTATGAATTTATCACTAATTGGTTTAATGACAGAATACTACATCTGTAGGTATATGTAATTTATACCCACGATTTTGATTCTGTCACTAAAACATGTAGCTACAGAGCAAGAGATCTGTAGGTATATGATACATATACCCACGGTTTATCATAAATCCGTAGGTATATGATATCTATACCTATGGTTTTACTGTGTAACACCCCGTTTTTTGTAAATAAGCTTAGTGCTTTCATATATGTTATATCTATGTTTTTATATGCTTTTTATGTTTGTTTTTTATGCCTAAGTTCATGTTTGGGAAAGTTTAGGCTTAAAAAGGTTTAATCCTTTTAGAGTCTTAATAACCTTTTACCATTTTGGCCATATCTTGATTTCTAGATGTCCGATCGAAGTGATCTTTGTGGCGTTAGAAAGCTAAGAGAATTATCTACAAGTATTATTTTATGTGTTTTGGCCAATTCAATCGTTTAGATGGTCTCACAGGGAAATCTTTGAGTGCCTCATGCTCAGGAATTGAGCACGGCCGTGCTCAACAGTCGGCAAGGTCGTGCTCAGGTCACAGAGCCTATAAATAGAGCAGTTCCATGAGGGTTGCGACCCAAACCCTCTTTTTGGCACTTTGGGCAATCCTAGTGCGATAGAAACCTCTTACCTTTCCCTTCCCTCGAACCCCTTGAAGTTCTTAGAGTTTGTGAGTCCGTTTGGGAGAGAAGTTACGCATGTTAGCACCGTTTAAGGTAACATAGTTATCCCTTCTTTTGAATTGGGGATTAATTTGTTGTCCTCTTCTCTTCTTGTTTGGCCAAGGCTTGAGGAACTCATCGAGCCGCTCGAGGGAACGTGTCTAGTTTGCCAACATTATCGTTTTGGGAATCTTCATACCAGGTACGGGGAGAAGGAATAGTATTGACATGTAAGCATTGGGGGTAACGTAAGATGAAGGGTTAACTCATTACCCTGTCATATGTTGTTGTCTATTTGATGTCAATTGATGTATGTATGATATGATTATAATGTTAATGGCATACTTTAATTGTTATATGGTTTTATGTTAATTATTGATGATGCACTAGTGCAATAAGTGCTTTTTATGTCAGTTAAAATTGGTTTTATACGTCAGAATATTGTCTGACATAAATACAGCTAACGTTAATAGTTAATATTTTAACGTCAGTTGTTTAAACAACTGACGTTAAATATAAAACTATTAACGTCAGTTCTTTAAAAAAACTGACGTTAATGTTGTTCAACCTAACATCAGTTGTGTTAAAGAACTGACGTTAAAGGTTTTATTTTTAACGTCAGTTTCATAATACAATTGACGTTAATAGTGTACTGTATATTTTATAAAATACTATTAACGTCAGTTATTTGATACAACTGACGTTAATATTTTTTTTTTTTAAATTCAGTTTTAAAATATCACTCCCCTCAGCTATCCCTACATTCAGTAAATATCCCAGTAACACAGAATATCACACACATTACAGAATTGCAAACATTACCCTTAAATTTCAATATTAACAAAAAGAAAAGAAATATACAAAGGAACAATGGGGGGACTTAAAACCAAAACTCATGTATAGGAAAAACATAACTATCTACAAGTATATATATATAAATTTTAGTCTCTAATGTCTAAAAACAAAACTATCAATCTAAGTATATATATATATATATATATATATATATATATATATATATATATATATATATACATGTTATTAATTAGTTTCTAAAGTCTAACAAAAAAATTATTCATCTAAGTATTGCGGAGGTATCTTGTCAATTCCTTTTTCAGCCGCATACTTGAAGAAAAATTCTGCTAAGCGCATCCTCAAGTCTCTAAACTCATCTTTTTGAAGAGGCGATTGGTCGTTAAATGCCTACACACGTTCAAATAATAACAATAACATTAACACAAGTCATCACCAAAACTATAATATATAATTTAACAAGTTGTTTAAATATAACCTTCCTCCATCCATCCGTAATAGATGCGGAGACTATGTTCAGCATATGAAGCATCACATAATAGCCGCACGACCACCCGTCATGTTGAAATCGAGACTACAAACAAAATTAATTTCAATGTCAGTTAAATATACATATAAATTAGTAATTATAATATTAATTATTTGATAAATAAACTACCAAACCTTGAGGATGGTCCATTCAGGATTTGCTTTAGCCTTAGAAGTCCTACTTCTCCCGTTGGCGCAACTTATGCTACCCGCCTTCAGCGCGCTATCATAAACAAATAATCATGTCAATTAACAAATTCATATATCAAGTGTGTAATAAACTAAAAACAATTGATATTAAAACTTAAATTAAATTTAAGATTAGTTACTTACGTATTTACAGCTTCCACCACCTCCTGTGGCGGGTTTTGGTGGAGAGAGCATAAGAATATGACAGTATGCCTAGACGGGTGAAGTATGAACAACTGCCAATGGTTATTCATACAGTAGGGAGCCATATATAATTATTTCCGATTGTCTCCCAACAAGTTCCCTATGTATTTACTAAATGCATCGCCAGCAAAGAATTGGGGCATAAGGATTGACGGATCTAAGAAGCCGTTAACTGATGCAACGCCCTTATCAAGCTGAAGACGGTGGAGATACCTAAGATATGAAAAGGAGTGGATGTTAATTACATAATATATATATATATATATATATATATTGAAATTAAAATAAATTATTAAATGGAAAAATACCAAAAATAAATAATTTATAAAATTAAAATTAACTTACGTGCACCAGAGACTCAAAACAGTGCTGGCCATCCAGACGTTATCTCTGCAGGCGTGCCCGAGATCTTCACCATAGAAGGAAAATATCCTCTGTTGATTTGGGCGTGCCACCCATCCATCGTGCTCAAATGGACATTCAAAAATCTCAAACGCATAATCCTCACCAAGTGAGAACAAACGAGTGACAGGTGACAACGACACCGACGTCGACTTGGCCTTCAATTTAGAAAAAATAAAATAGATAAGTTGTTGATAATTAAAAAAAACAAAAGTAATTATTTGACTAATTTGGACATTAATAATGAATACATACCTTTGTTAACATTTCGAGCTCACGTCGTTTGAAGTCCAACTCAAGCTCACGCCTTTTCATTTCCAACTCAAGCTCATGGCGTGGGACTTCCAACTCCCGCTCCCTAGCTGCCAACTCATCATCCTCCACATGTGCCCTACTATAACTCTCTTTTGTGCTCACATGTGAAGGGTTGGCATGCCCTGCGGTGTCCTGGGATGAACCGACGGAGGAAAGCTCTCTAGCAAGCGCCTGCTTGAATTCTAGGTTGGATAGTAAGCTTTGCATCAGATGCGTTGTAATAGCAGGGTTGGAGATGAGCTGCTGAGTCATGTCATCCAAAATTGATGCTTCATCGACCACCCTCTTTCGTGAAGCAGACTTGCCATAATATTCTTTGATGGTCACGTTCCCAGGAACATCGATAACCCGACCAGGATGGTCTTTCTTGCCTAGAGCAGTCATCAAGACGTCCCGCCGTCCAGAAGGGACGAATGAGCCTTGGGAGGATTGTGCTTTAAGATCCATCTACAATGAACAAATGAAAAAACGTGCAAGTGAAAAGTGTTAAAAATATCTACACAAATATCAATTGAAATGAAGTTAATTATTTACTTACAATCTTATATGCCACTTCGCGAGTGGCATCAACTTTAAAAGATCCCGTCTTTGTCATGCGACCGGCTAACCAGACATCCTCGCGGTAGATGCCCGACGGAGGACTTGATGGTGTGCCCTCAGGCACCTCTCCTCTTTCTATACTAGCAGAGTGCTCTTCCTGCTTCACCCTCAGCCTATCCGCCATCATCTCCTCGATCCGAGTCTCGTACCCACCCTGAGACATGGTGTGGCGGTGGACGTTCTTCGCCTGATTCTGCCGACCCTTCTCTGCCTTAGCCTATTCAAACAAAAACACATAATTAAATACAGTTAAATGATCTATAAGAAGCATACAAATTAACTTAATCAACCAACCTGAAATTCTCTATCCTGTCAACTACTAGCAAACATATCCCAAGTATCCTGATCAATCCAGGGATAATCCGAGAACATCTTATCAAGCCGCTTCTTCCCAGATACATAGTACCTGGTAAGATCATGCTTGAACCCATTCCAACGCTTTGATGCCATTTTCATACATTTCTTACGATGATCCTCGTCATTTGGCATAGGCCAAGCTACCTACACATTAAATACATAACAACTGGATGGATTATAACTCGGATAATTATCTAATAATGTAAATCAAAATAATGTAAAGGTAAAATACCGTGATAGCCTCCCAAATCTGATCCTTAACGTTCTGTGGAACGTCATTCCAGTGGTTGTAGTTGATGCTAACGTGTTGCTTCGCTTGTAGAACCACCCACTTTTTAAATTCTTTAGCACGGGGTCCCTGGGGATTTAGATTAGCATTGAAGGACACCTTGAGCTTATGTCCGCTTTGCCTGGCCTTCTCTAGTTTCTTCAAAGTCGTGGCTCCTCTACCCCGTTTCCTATGAGCCTGTGATGTCTGTATGGATAAAAAAATGATAAAACAGAGGGTTGTAACATTATAAACTTACATTAAAAAGAAGGACTAAAGATAGTATATAACATGTAAACTTACACTAGAATCAGGCGTAGGCGCGATCGGGTCCTGCCTAGGCCCCACAGTGTCCTCCCGTGTATGTGGGCCATGCGACTGATCCATATGTATGCCTGTTCAGAAACAATATATATATATATTTATTAATATAGGTTATAACTAATACAGAAGTATAAATAAAAATGAATGTATACTAAGTTTAAACTACCTATATCAATATCCCTTCGTGATGATCATCACGAGTGACATGTACATCGTCCACCTGTGTCTCCTCGATTATAGTAGGCATGTTTGTTGAAAAAGAAGGAGTCTCAGGAATATCAAGATTTGAATCTTGATTTTCATCACTACCATTATACATGCTTTTTCCTTGGAGAACCACGGACAACCTTTTGTTAGAAGGATCAGTGATGTAGAACACTTATTTTGCTTGGGAAGCCATTATGTAAGGCTCATTTATATGACCTAACTTGTTGAGGTCTACCAATGTGAACCCCAATTCGTCGGTTTGTACACCACCGTTACTATCAACCCACTTACATTTAAAAACCGGCACCGTAAGCTTAGTGTAATCGAGCACCCAAATATCTTCAATATATCCAAAGTAAGGTGTCGGTGCTATAATGGGTTTTGTGTCCTTTGCACTAGAGAAGTGCATTGCTTCGGCCACGATCATAACCCCACTATTTTGCATGGTACTCTTGTTATCTTGTTCCTTTGTATAAAAGGAAAAGTTATTGATGTCGTATCCGCTCCAACATATGACGTTGAAGCTAGGCCCACGTGCTAGCCATCTTACGTCATCAGAAGCAGTACTACCATCCTTAAGCATTTCTTCCTTGAACCATGGTAAGAAAGTCTTGTTATGCTTGTTCAACAACCACCTTTCGCTCATTCGGGGGTTTTCTTGATTGACTTTTCTTTTATGTTCAAATAAGAAAGGTTGAACAGAATCGATGTTGTTCAATACATACAAATGTGCTTGAAGCACTTCATCCCGACCCTTGCTATTAAGTCTTAAGCCATGTGTATCCTTACCTTGACATCTTATCTCATCATGCCGAGGCTTAGGAACTCCTATAGGATCCGTGTTATGAAGGTAGTCCGAACAAAACTCAATAGCTTCTTCTGCAACATACCTTTGAACAATAGATGCTTCCGGACGATGAGGATTCTTCACGTACCCTTTCAAGATCTTCATATAGCACTCAAGTGGGTACATCCATCTCAGAAAAACCGGGCCACATAATCTAATCTCCCTCACCAAATGAACAATTAAGTGAGCCATTATGTCGAAAAAGGAAGGAGGAAAATACATCTCCAATTGGCACAAGATTGTAGCAGCCTTAACTTCCAAGTCATCCAACATACGGGGTCAACGACTTTGCTACATATAGAATTGAAGAATGAGCACAACCGAGTAATGGCATGTCTCACATTTTTTGGAGCAATACCACGAATAGCAACGGGCAGAAGTTGTTGCATCAAGATGTGACAATCATGAGACTTTAAGCCAACTAATTTAAGATCACTAGAGACAAGCCTCTTCATATTTGAAGAGTAACCATGTGGAACTTTGATGCCCTGAAGACACTCGTAGAAACTTTGTCTCTCTTTTTTTGACAAAGTATGACATGCTGGCGGCAAATAAGTCCGCTTACCATCCTCAACAACTGGAGCTAACTGCTCTCGTATACCCATAGCAACGAGGTCGGGACGAGCATTCACACCATCCTTTGTCTTTCCCTGAATGTTGAGAAGCGTCCCGATCACACTATCACACACATTTTTCTCCATATGCATCACATCAATGCAGTGTCTGACATCAAGCTTGCGCCAGTATGGAAGCTCAAAGAATATCGACCTCTTCTTCCATATGTTTTTCTCAGCAGCTTTACCTTTCTTTTTGGACTTGTCGAATATAACATTGATGCCCTTTACCCTCTAATAAACCTGCTCTCCAATTAAGGCCGCCGGAGCTTCTTTTGTCTCTTGGCATCCATTAAAAGCCTTTTTCATCTTACGATATGGGTGATCACATCTAAGAAATCTCCGATGCCCAAGGTAAACCGTCTTCTTTCCATGACGCAACTGAGTGTAGCATGTGCCTTCTTCACATATAGGGCATGCTTTATGCCCCTTGACACTGTACCCGGACAAGTTACCGTATGCTGGAAAGTCGTTGATGGTGCAAAATAACATGGCACGAAGCTTGAAAGTCTCATGAGAATACCCATCAACTACATCAACACCTTCCACCCACATCATTTTCAAGTCTTCAATCAAGGGACTTAGATAAACATCTAAGTCATTTCCCGGTTGCTTTGGGCCCGAAATCATCATAGACAACATCATGTATTTGCGCTTCATGCAAAACCAAGGGGGCAGGTTGTAAATTATCAACACAACAGGCCATGAACTATGAATACTACTCATGTTACCATAAGTATTCATTCCATCCTTAGCAAGTCCAAGCCTTAGGTTTCTTGGCTCATCGGCGAAATCCGGAAACATAGTATCAATATTCTTCCATTGCATAGAATCAGCAAGATGACGAACCTTTCCATCACGTTTCCTCTCATCATTATGCCATCTAAGATTCTTCGCATCTTTCGCATTGGCAAACAATCGCTTGAACATTGGAATTAATGGAAGATACCACAACACCTTCGCAGGATGACCCTTTTTTCTCACATCAACAAGATCATCATCATCATCACCACCCTTCACTTTGTATCGTGATAACCCACATTTGGGGCAATCGTGATTGTCTTCATGAACACCGATGTACAATATGTAATCATTGGGGCATGCGTGTATCTTCTTATACTCCATACCCATCAGACACAATACCTTATTGGACTCATAGTTACGGTCAGGCAATGTGTTGTCCTCCGGAAGCAAGTCTTTCAACACTTCAAGCAATTCCGTGAAGCTTTTATCGGTCCAACCATTTCTCGCCTTCACACGCACCAATTTTAGCATCGCCGACAACCGTGCATGAGTAGCACACCCTAGATATAAAGGCTTATCCGCATCACCGCACAACCTATCATACACATGAGCTCGATGAAAAGATTCTTGTCCAATATCACGGATCATATCCTCTACTCGATCATCCTCCATATCTACATCAACGTCCTCACTTTGGGAGGCACTTGCCGTACTACTCAACAACACATCACCATGCCATATCCATCTTGTATAACTCAAGCAAATCCCTTCACAAATCAAATGAGTATGTATATCCTTCATCGTACATTTCTTCGTATTCAAACACTTGACACAAGGACAACAAAACATTCCATTACTATTAGGAACATTCCTTTGAGCAAATTCTATAAATTCTCCCACCCCCTTCAAATACTCAGCACTAGTGCGCTTACAAACCATCCAACTACGATCCATAACTAGATATGTTCTGTAGATATACAAAACATATATCCAAGGCGTTTAAAAATTATTTCAAATTTACACCATTTTCAGGTTTCTTAAGACAAAAGAAATAAGCAGATGAAGATAAATTAACAAAACAGAATTCCAATGAGCAATATATTGTTGATGTCACATGCTACAAGCAACTCTAAATTTTTTCCTATTTTGAAATAGGTCATGATAGCAGAATAAAAACAAGAGAAAACACAAAACCCACAACCAGAAATAGAGACATTCCAAACAACTAAAACTCACAGTTTCAAGTTTCAACTACAAAGACTACAGTTTCAACATACACTCAAAACCAAAAATAAAAAAATGTGCCCTAAAGACTCACCAGAAATAGGTGCTCGCGTGGTGGCGGGGAGGGGAGCTCGACTGGTGGCCAATGTTCGATGTGGTTACTGAGAGCAGAGGGACAAGGAGAGTTAGTGCGCGGGAGGGGGAAAGAGAGATGTCAAGTTATTGCAAAGAATGAGCGGGAAAGACGGAGTTAGGGTTAAGAGTGTACCTCACGGTGGTGGCGAAGAAGCCCTTGCGGTGGTTGCGGTGGAGATGAGCTCGCGATTAGGGCAGAGTGAGAGTGAGAGTGAGAGTGAGAGTGTGAGTGAGAGTGAGAGTGAGAGTGAGAGTGAGCGTGATGAAAAGAGAAGAACAGAGACGTATAGAGCGAAGTGAAGAAGGCGCACGGGTGTAAACGTTATAATCAAAAACCAAAAATAAAACAACATTTTATGTCAGTTTTTTGTAACAACTGACGTTAAAAATAAATATTTTTTATTTAAAAACACTTTTAACGTCAGTTGTTGAAGACAACTGACGTTAAAAGTGTATAAGTTTCTGCAAAAACATTCATTTCTTTGACTACTGTGCTACTAACCCATGACTACTGTGCTACTTACCCATGCACATCGTAACTTAATCCCCTTAATGAGCATTAAGTTTATAGATCAGTTTTCAAGAAAATCAGGTAGTCTCTCTTCTCTACATAAAGAACCATTCTTCTGTATCAGTCTGTATTACACCCCCCCTCTTCTTTTCCTCTATATTTCGTGCGTTTTCTATTCCTTCACAATATGGCTCTATCATATTTGATATTTTGTTATTTCTTCCTATACCTAGACTTAAAGGTCTCTGTCTTAATAGTCAGAAAACTTCTGAGTTTGAGTAAATCACGTAAAAATCACGTAACATGGATGGTAAGGTTGGGTGAATCACGTAATGTGATTCGCTCACCTTATTTCATCCCATTCGTCCCCTTCACTTTGCTTTCGCTGCAAGTGACTGTGGATTCAGATGGAGCATCAAGGAATTCAAGTGAGGGAGGAGATGCATCCATTGGAGTTTCTGAGGACGGGACTGAGAAGAAAAAATGATGTTGAAGCAGAAACTTTTTTATATTTTAGGGCTATGTTGCAGAATTTTTTTATCTTATAATCATATAATTGTAACTTATGAATCGCTTCAATGAGATACAATTTGATTATACATATATAACTTGTTTGATGTTAAGTGTTTATTTATTTTAATTTGCACAAGAATTTGTTTACTAATTCAAGCTAATTAATTAAGATTAAAAATAAACTTGTTTAAAAAAAAAGTTTAGAAATAAACTGCACTATATGGAGTGACCTGCGTTAAGAGTGACAACACGGAGATGACAACGAAAAAAAGATAGGAATGAGTTTCAGAGAGGAATATAATTATTTACGTCAGTTATTTATTTAACTGACGTAAAAATCACACTTTTAACGTCAGTTGTATAAACAACTGACGTTAAAAGTGTTAATAATTCTTACAAATCACTTTTAACGTCAGTTCATTACACAACTGACGCAAATAGTGATTTAATATTTACAAAACTGCCACCGCCTCATTTTTAACGTCAAACATATGGTCAACTGACGTAAAACGTTCTCGTATATTACATTATTTCCACTAGTGATGAATGGATGGTATTGGTATGCCCAATTAAGTATGATGTTTAATGATGCCATGAATGTCTATGATGATGATAATGATATTATGATGATGATGTTGTTATGATTATGAGAGTGTTGTTATGATAATGATGATGATGTGGTGCTCTGTTTGAGTGTTGATTGTTGGGTATGTTAATGCCAACAATGACGTTAGAAAGACTATAACCAATTAATAGGGCTTATTAATGATGTTAAGACGTTAAAATACGTTATCAGTGATAATAAGATTTAAGGGATGTTTTCCCAGTTGTTCATAAGACATGAATATAGTGTGAGATGTAAGGTTATGTTCATAGGGCTTAGTTAAAGACCCTAGGATTGATTAGTGAGTGTTCTAGGAACATTGATGATGAAGTTGTGATTAAGGGATTAATTCCCCGTGACGATAAGACATGAATATTAATGAAGAACAGTTAAGATTAATGAAGCTGATGTTCGATGGATTAGTTAAAAGCCAATAGGTTCAATCTGTGATCTGTCCCAAGGATTTGGGAAAGGGTTTCTGACCCTTTCTACCCAGATCAGTACGGCCACGCTCCATCGAGCACGACCGTGCTTAACAGGGAGCACGCCCGTGCTACAGTTTGAAATCCAGAGCAGGGCGCGCAATTGAGCACGCCCGTGCTCAGCAAGTAGCACGATCGTGCTTGCCTGCAGGTCCAGCACGCCCGTGCTCACCTAACCCGAAAAGAACCAGAATGTTGAAAACATGGGTTACACCCCAAAGTATCCAATTAATGAAAGAAGACACCGAACGAAGAAAAGATGAGTTAAATAACTTAAAGATATTGTTCTGTACCTTGGTAGCTGAGTGGCCAAGGAGGCCTTGATGCTTAATGATCAAGGTGTTAAGCTCTGCACCTGATCAGTCGGAGTGTTAATAATTAAAGTGGAAAGATAAAGTTATGTACCTTGGTAGCCTAGCGTTCGCTCCAAGGGGGCCTCGATAGCCGAGTGGTCGAGGTGTTGAGCTCTGGTGCTTATTGGCCAGAGTGGTGTGTTTTGTACCTTGGTAACCAAGTGGCCAAGGGGGCCTTGATGCATAATGTCAAGGTGTTGTTAAAAGATATTGGACCTTGGTAGCCGAGTAGCCAATGGGGCCTTGATGCTTAATGGTCAAACTAAGGTGTTGAGCTCTGGTGCTTTTTGACCAGAGTGTAAGTGAAAAGAGTTTGTGATAAAAGATTAAAGACTAAAGATGAAAGATAACGTTGATGATGATGATGAACTTGGGTAGCCGAGTGGCCCAAGCGGAGGTGGTGATTGTTGGTTATGCGCTGTGTTGCTCATTCATGCATTGGAGTAGCGGAGTAGCGTTGCATCGCATAACGTACATTGTTTTGAATATGAATATATATATATATATATATATATATATATATATATATATATATATATATGATGTGATGAGATGGTTGTGTTGATATGTTATATTTATATGATGCATGTTCATCTTGCTAACTGCTTCCATGCCGTTGTGTTGATATATATATATATATATATATATATATACATTTCTTACTCCCCGTCTTTTGTTGTTGCCTTGCATGTACCCTTTTTTGTATTATGCAAATGACGGTGAGCAGCATGCTGAGGAGCCGCTTCTTGAAGTTTAGTTTATGTTTAGTTTAGTTGTTATCCGAGTTGTTTTATCGGATCGGTTATACCAGCTCTGTAATGTAACATCGGGGTTGGGTTATATGTTTTATTTATGTTATGTTATCCTTTAAACAATGTTTTATTTCTGCGTCAGACCTTGTTACAATGTGATATCATTTACCTGTTGGTTTTCTTTTGTAATAAATGATATGCATGTGTTTATCTAATTTCGAAAAACTAAATTATTTCCTTATATGTTATCGTTTTATAAATATATGCGGAATAAAATGTGTCACATATTGACTATCATTAAAAGTGTCTGTAGGTATATGACAAATTTCTTATAAACAAATTAAAGGAATAGGTTATCCTTTTTGAATACAAGAAAATGGATTTATCCACAAGTCCGATAAAGAACAAGACAACCCCCCACACTTGACATAAACCAATTGCAAGATCTAGTCTTTATCAAATATAACAAACCAATAAAAAAAACCTGTCAAACCAAATCGTATTCCTAAGCAATCAATTAGACCAAATAGCAACATGCTAAAAAACATAAATCCTTTGTTTACCAAATCTCCTCCTGAAAAGATTTCCATGCTTAGAATAACGAGCTAAGCCCGTAGTTGGGAGAGAAGAATTAACACCAAGGCAAGCATACAAATTTCTCCGGCCTTTTGATCCCAATAGTGCAATTTGTTTAGTAAATCATCGAAATGATATAACTTCAAAAATATTTACCAGATTGGGATAAGTCATACATGTCGTATACGACTTCAAAGTCGTATATGTCATGTACGACTTGACTTTTTAGAATTTATTGTAAAATAATATAAGTCGTACATACCATATATTTGATTGTATCTATCATCCCACGTGGAATGTATATACATACCATATACAACTTCTATTATTTTATACTAAATCCTAAAAAATAAAATCGTACCTAACAGATTGGGATTAGTCGTACATGAGATATATGACTTGCTCTAATCTCATAAATACTTTTGAAGTTCTACCATTTTGATAATTTACGAACTGCCCAGTCAAAAAGCCGATTTCTCCACACCTACCGGATCAGAGGGCAGTTAAAGAAAAGATGCTCAACATCCTCACAATAATTGAAACAAAAAACACAAGATGTGCCAAAACTAGCGTCAATTAACCTTGGAGATTAGATATGCCCCAAAAAGTAAAGGTTTTCTTATGGAAGACATGTAGGGAGTGCCTCCCCATGAGGAGAAGCTTGCAAAGTAAGCATGTTATTTGTCCCAGCGAGTGTGTTCACGATGAAGCCGAAATGGAGAATTGTTGGCATAGTTTCATCTCTTGTCACTTTAGCCAAGCTTGTTGGCAACAAGTGCAGTTGTGGAATGTCATTGACAGGACCATGGACGTAATGGGCAGCTTCTCTGAGCTTGTTTTCATGATGTTGAAGAAGCTCGACTACATGGAGAAGCATCTCTTTGTGTGGGTGTTATGGTGGAGCCTATGGAGGAGAAGAAATGTCAACCTTTGGGAAGGTCAGCATGAAAGCCACGAGCAGGTCGTGATGAGAGCTAGCGCGGTTATGAAGGACTGAAAGCTTGCTAATACAGCGCGATTACACTCATGATAGGCGTACTTGGGAAAAACCCAGTACTGGCCGCCTCAAATGTAACTCGGACGCAGGTTTTGGAAGGGGCAATGGTGTGGTGTTGTTTGCCTGCTGTGTTAGGAACGAAATGGGGGAGTTTTGCTGCGCTAGAACGGACTGGTCCAGGAGTGCTTTACAGGTTGCTGAGACTGAAGCTTTAAGCTTGTTGCATGCTATGACATGGCTTCGTGAGAAAGGATTTCAGGTAGTCACCTTCGAGATAGATTGCAAGGCTGCAGTTGAGCATGTTAATTCCAATACTGAAGACCATTCAGAATATGGTGCCATTGTTTCCTAGTGTCGTGAAATCCTTCTTTGAGTGTCCAAACTTTTTATGTTAAGTTTGTTAGGAGATAAGAAAATATTGTTGTTCATTCCTTATAGATGGTAGTTACTAATAATCATAATTCTCATTTTTTTGATGTTATTCTATCTTGTATTAAACATTTGATTTATGATGAAATGAAATAGTTTGATTTCTTTAAAAAAAAAAAAAAACCTTGCATGAAGATAATAGTTTTATATTATATATATACCAGTAATCTTTATTATTATGTATTCTTTGGTTAACAGGGAATAATAAACGGAAAATAAAAGGTCAAAATCTCCAAAATTTTGGAGAGAAAAAAAAAAGTCTGAACCACTAACAAAATTAAGGACTCATTTATTACAGATTAAAAAAAACGATTTTTATGTAAAATAATGTAATAGATTATTGTTTAGAGATTTTCTAGTAGAGAAAAACTAATATTTATTTGTTTACTATCATAAAAATAAATTTTCACTTGAAAAAGATATTTTTTTTATTGTTTAAATAAAATCATGCAGAAACGTTTTTTTTTTTTATTTACAAAATTACAACAAAGGAGATAAAAAATTATTTTCAACAAAACATGTTGGTATGCTCTCTTTTACCCAAAAAAAAATTATAAGGTTATGGTTGTCCAAAAAATGGTTTCGTTTTTTTAAATACTCGTTCTTCTCTATAAAATTAGATTTTAATTAGAAACTATTTTTTGGTACATTAATTAGAAGCTATTTTTTTTTGGTTCCCCACAGGATATCCTCTATGCATAACTGCGGAGACTAATCCATCGAGTCGGATAAGACCGCAGTTGAAATAGAGCTCTCACTCCCATATAGTCATTCCTGGCTCCAGGGATTAGTCTCCGCATTATTTTTAAAATTCTCATTATAAACATATTTAAAATTCTCATAAGTAATTATTTTTAAAATAATTAATTATTTTTCATGTAACAAACGGGCTCCATGACTATTTCATATTTGAAATTTTCATATAAAAAAAAATCAGACTATAAAGAGTCGGTTTGGTTCTGGCAGATGGAAAAGTAGCATCGTTTGACAACCATTTTTAAATTTAGCTTATAACGTTTTTTCACTAACTTATGACTCTGTTTGGTAAAATCTAACGGATAGCAAATTAGCTAGCAGGTTGGATTTGAAGTATTTGATAAAATTAACAGTTGGACTAGTTGATATATGTAAAATGACATTAAATGATATGTTTACATGTTTTTTATATAAATTATATATATATTATTCTTATTATTTATTTTAAAATAATTCTCACTTTTAACCCTTTAATTTATTTTAAGTTATTTATCATTTCAAAAATTAAAATATTAACTTTTAATTTTAATATTAATTCAGTTTTAATTGTTTTTAATAAATAAAATGGAATAATAAAAATAAAATTATATACTGATATGATTTTTATATAAATTTATTTTTTATAGATAAAAATATATTTTCTAGTTTTTATCTTAAATATAAATCTAAATAGTGAAATTAATTTTTATTTATATACTATGTTAAATGATTAGTATTTTATTTTATTAGCTAATGATAAATGATGAATTTAATTAAGATAGAATGGATAAAAATGAAATAAAAAATGATAAGCTACATGCTATAAGCTCAAATGCTACTCCAAATAACTTTTGGAAAAAACACTTTATGCTAGTATAAAATCCTATACGCTAATTTTAAAAACAGTTACCAAATGGGTCTACTTTTCCATCCGCTGTAAGCTATCCGCTATACGCTAGCAGATTTGGTAGACGCTACTTGAAGTAGCGTCTGAGTTTATAGCATATGCATTATAACTTTTTCTTCCATTTTTATTCTTACTATCTTAATTAAATTCTTAACTTATCCTTAGTTAATAAAATAAAATACTAATCATTTTTATTTTAATTAAAACTAAATTAATATTAAAAAAAAATATTTTAAAGTGTTAAAAGTAATAATTATTTTAAATAATTTATATAAAAAACATGCAAACACGTCATTTTATGTTATTTTACATTTATCAGTTATTCCAACCGTTAGTTTTACCAAAACTTCAAATGCAATCTATTAGCTTATCTACTATCTACTATCGGCTAGCTCATCCACTGTCAACTAATTTATCCACTAGTTTTTACCAATCGGATTGAAAAACTAAAAAGGGGCAAAAGAGGAATTGAACCGGGATACTTAGAGGGTGTTTGGGAAAGATGACGTTAAGCTGTTTTGGTGTAAAAAGTTGTTTTACAAAAAATCTTTCATATTTGGATGTCATGCTTATTTTTTAAAAGTGTTTTTTTTTATGTGGAAAAAAACTATTTTCATATAAGTTAGTAGAGTGAGCTGTTTGATTGTTTTGGATAGATTATTTCTCATCTCAACATATTTCTTCCGGTCTTGTCCTGTTGCCCAGCGTACCACTGCAGCAGCTAGGGGTGTTCACGGATTGGATTGGATCGGTTTTGAGCTAAAAAGTCATCTGATCCAATGATGAAAACATCGTGCGGTTTGGATTGGATCGGTTTGCTTCCTTAAAAAAATCTGATCCGATCCAATCCAATCAAATGCGGTTTGGATTGAAGGAAAACCTATAATTCTAAACACCATACAGATACAAATCATAGCATGTGATTCATGTTAATCAAAGGAAAGAGAAGAATTTCATACCTTGGAGATTCGCAGAATCCATCACAACAGATCAGAGGGTGAGAGGGAGATGAATAGTGGATCAGAATGTTGGAGAAGGTGAGAGGGTTACTCCTCTCTTTTTGGTTGGTTCAGTTCTGTGTTTCTGTCTATTAGAATGCCTAATGGGGAGGCTATTCTTATAACCTACCAGCAGAGAGTAGGGACCTCTCAACGGGTTAACATTAGAATGACCCATCCCATCATAGGGTCACTCTTTAGTAAATACCCAACAACAATTTCACCAATTGGTTACGTAATTAAGAATTAATTTTATAACTGATATATTAATAATTTAATTATAATTTAATAACCAATTAATGCTAATCCACATATTATACACATTAAAATTTAACATTCTCCCACTTGGATAGCATTAATCAATTATTAAAGAGAAATATCAGTTACGGTCAAAGCACACGTTAACCAGCAGTATAAGAAATACAAGCTTTAACAATGCAGAAATAGTATCCGATAGGGAAGTAAATCATACATGCTAAAGACTCATATTTCACATAAAGATTGATGAATATAAAATTGCATATAATTAATAAAGAGAAATATGCAATTCAAAAAAAATGGTCCACGCATCTTAAAATGCTATAAGAGATATGAAACCAAGAATGACGTCAATTTACATATCTAAAAAAAAACGATAGTGGGCAAATAATGGTTTCAGACTCCCACTAATCCAATACATCAAAAGACTTAACTAAGCCCATATGAATTACATGATTCCGGAATATTCCAACAGTTAAGCCTTTGGTTAGTGGATCAGCAAGCATGTTTCCTATATCAATATGCTCAATACGAGTCTGAAACTCCTGAATCTTCTCTCTAACGAACAAATATTTCACATCAAAATGCTTAGTGCGAGAAGAGCTTCTATTGTTATGAGAGAAGTTCACAAAGAAGATATTGTCACAATATATCACAAGTGGCCTAGATATGCTTTCAACAATATGAAAGCCAGAAATCAAATTTTTCAGCCACATGGCTTGACAAGTAGCCTCATAGCAAGCAACATACTCTGCTTCCATGGTAGAAGTAGCTGTAAGCGTCTGTTTGACGCTTTTCCAAGAAATAGCTCCTCCTGCCATCATAAAGATAAAGTCAAGTAGATTTTCGGTCGTCGGGGGCAACTGCGAAATCGAAATCAGAATAACCAGTGACCTGAAGTTGATCAGACTTCTTATAGGTCAACATATAATCTTTGGTTCCCTGCAAATATCTCATGACCTTTTTTATGGCTTTCCAATGACCCAAACCTGGGTTGCTCAAGTATCTCCCTAAAGCATTTACAGCAAAAGCAATGTCGGGACGAGTACAAACTTGAGCATACATTAAACTGCCAACAGCGGAAGCATATGGGACCTTTTTCATTTCATTTATTTCTACATCATTTTGAGGACATTGAGATTTAGAGAATTTTTCCTCACCCTTTTGAACAGATGCAGCACATGGGGAGCAAGAATGCATATTAAACCTTTTGAGGACCTTTTCAATATATCCTTTTTGAGACAATCCAAGAACACCACGTGACCTATCACGATAAATCTGGATGCCTAAAACAACAAAAGCATCACCAAGGTCTTTCATATCAAAGTGGCTACTCAACATGAGTTTTGTCTCGGTCAGGATTTTAACACAACTGCTAGCAAGAAGTATATCATCAACATATAGAACGAGAATGATGAATTCACCCTCACAAGTCTTCAAGTAAACGCACTGATCTGAGGCATTTTCTTTGAAGCCAAGAGAAGTGACAACCTGATCAAACTTCAAATACCATTGTCTGGAGGCCTGTTTCAGTCCATAAATAGACTTATTCAGCTTGCAAACCAAGTGCTCTTTGCCTGTTTCAAGAAAACCTTCAGGTGAACCATGTAAACATCTTCAGTAAGGTCTCCATTCAGAAAGGCCGTCTTCACATCCATCTGGTGAAGTTCTAGATCAAAATGAGCTACCAAGGCCATGACAACTCGAAATGAATCTTTTGTAGAGACTGGTGAGAAAGTCTCCTTATAGTCAATGCCTTCTCTTTGGTTATAGCCTTTAGCTACTAGTCTGGCTTTGTACCTTTCAACTTTACCATCCGGAGTACGTTTGGTTTTGAAAACCCATTTGCATCCAACAGGTTTACAACCAATTGGTAATTCCTCTAGACTCCAAACACCATTATGAGACATAGAAGACAACTCATCATGCATAGCATTCAGCCAATCAGAAGCATGAGAGCTAGAAATTGCCTCCTTAAAGGTAATAGGATCATCATCATCATTGAGGTCAAACTCATGTTCCTGAAGATATACAACATAATCATCTGGTATGGAAGGTCTCACGCACTCTTTGAGATCGTCTCGGTGGAATTTCATCAACAATAAGATCATGTTCTTGTTCATCTACAAGCGGTGCTTGCCACACCATCTTCATGTTGAAGATTCTGATCAACATCATCAGCTGGAATCAAAACTTCTGTAGGAAAAGGAACAACTGGTATAGGAACAATGGTGCGATCTTCTTTAAGAGTAACTGGTCGTGGTATATCACTCCCACTATCCAAGTCATCCTCAAAGAAAACCGCTCGATCGATTCGACGACTCGCATAGAATGAGATGGACAATAGAATCTGCTACCTCTGGAACCCACACAATAGCCAATAAAGAAGCCACTAACAGTCTTAAGATCAAGCTTCTTAGACTGAGGATTATAAGGTCTAACTTCTGCCTTACAACCCCATACATGAAAATGTTTCAAACTCGGCTTCTTTCCACTCATGAGCTCATATGGAGTTTTTGGTACAGACTTGCTGGGTACTTGATTTAGAATATAGACAGCAGTTTTTAAGGCATCTCCCCAAAGAAAGTCTGGCAATGACGACTGGCTCAACATACATCTTACCATCTCCAAAAGTGTGCGGTTACGCCTCTCTGCAACTCCATTTTGCTCAGGAGTACCAAGCATAGTGTATTGAGCTTCAATACCGCATTCCTCAAGAAATCTGGCAAAAGGTCCGGGGTTTCTACCCGTCTCATTATATCTACCATAGAATTCTCCAGCTCTGTCATATCTTACACATTTTATTTTCGTACCTGTTTTCAACTCAACAGAAGCCTTAAAGGATTTGAAAGCTTCTAGGGAACTAGACTTTTCTTGAAGAAGATCTATCCATCCATATCTAGAGAAATCATCTATAAAGGTAATGAAATACCCATATCCACCCATGGCAGTGGGTGTAATAGGTCCACACAGGTCGGTGTGAATCAACTGTAGCACATCATCACACCTATTTGCTGCTTTATTCCTAACCTTGGCAGTAAATTTGCCCTTGATGCAATCAATACATGTATCAAAATCGGAGAAGTCTAGCTCATGGAGAATACCTTCCTTGACTAGCCTCTCAATACGGGGCCTAGAGATATGCCCCAAACGTCGATGCCATAACATAGAAGAATGTTCATTAATCCTACTGCGTTTGTTTCCAACAGCAGAATTGACAGTCATGTCATGTAGATCTAACATATAAAGGCCATCACGTAAAACTCCTGAACCAACGGAAATAGAATCTGAATAAACAAACAATTTTCCACTACCAAACTTAAAGGTGTAACCACATTTATCCAAAGCAGAAACAGAAATCAAGTTCCTTCTCGTAGAAGGTGCATACACAGCATCTCTTAAAAGCAAATTATGTCCAGAAGGCAAAAGTAAAGAAACAATTCCAATGTCAATAACAGAAACTCCAGCTCCATCTCCCATAATAATCTTAGACTCAGCATCACTTGGTTTCCTCAGGCTTGTGAACCCCTGCAAGGAATTCACAACATGAATGGTTGCACCTGAATCTAACCACCAAGTATTTGGAGGAACATCAATGACATTGGATTCAAAGCATGTTAAAGCCAGGAATGTACCTTGCTTCTCTTGTTTCTTTTTCAAGAAATAGCAATCCTCTACCTTGTGGCCATACTTCTTACAATATTTGCAGTTACCCTTGAAGAAACTTTTCTTAGCCTGCAGAGATGTCGCTTTGCATTTTTCTTCTTTCCCTTTTGATCTTTCTTCACAAATCTTGAACCCGACTTAGAAGTTTGATTTGGATCGAGATGCAACAAAATGAGCACTGTGGAGATTTACCCTTTTTAATGGACTCTTCTTCTTGTGTAACAATGGCAATCATCTCATCCACTTTGTCCATTCAGCCTTCATGTATTGTAAGAGGTCTTCATTACATCGAATTGTGAAGGAAGAGATTCAAGAACCCGATAGATTAAAGTACTTTCACCAATTTCCACTTTAAGAGATCTCGGTTTGTTGTAATAGTGCATCGACTTCATGATATGCTCACGCACACCACTCGACCCCATCATATTTGGTCTTGTCAAACAAGGAAAGATATCGACTTTTCTCGAGCCTTCTCAAAAGTCATAAATTTCTCCCCAACAGACTTTCGATATTCTTTAGCATTATTGGTCTCTGTGATACTCGCCCGATGGATTTCTCCATAGTATACTTCATCACTTTCGGGCACACTCTATTAGAGTGTTCCCATTTCTCATAAGCAATCTTACTCAGCTGCAAGAGATTCATCTGTGAGAGCTGCTGGCTTGTCTTCCCTTAAGGCCAGATCCAAGTCAGCAATAGTTAAGTAGAGATCTAGAGACTCTTTCCAGTCCTCATAGTTTGTCCCATTTAGAGTTTTGACAGAATTTGGGAAGGAGGCTGATATAAAACAGAGAATAAGGAATCATTAAGAATTGAAGGTAATATGATTCCATATATATATATATATATATATATATATATGTTCAGCCAATCTTGCCCATAATACAAATTTCTTATTCATTATAATTCCGCCTAAGGGTCCCGAATCATAATAAATAAGAAATACAATAAGAAGAATAATACAATGTACAAAACTTACATCACCAAAATTTCTAATACCGATAGGGTACTTGAAACCATAATTGACATAAGCTTAAAACAATAGTACGATGTATAATAACGAATTACATTAATAATAGTACACCGATAGGGTATAATTATTATTAATATAATACAAATATAACACATTATAATAATTAATTGTTTAACAACACAAATTTTGTATAATTATACCCACGATAGGTGAGTTCATAACTATACAAAATATCAATAGTCATGCTACAATTATACATTAGAAAAATTATATTGTATAACAAATGCAGCATAGAACACACAACTTAATTCACATAAAATATTCGCGAGGCGAGACGTATCTCGCGAGGTGAATCTTGTGAAAAGTCAGCAACGTTTGGTCTTCTCACGGGTACTCGCGAGGCGACCCAGAAACCTTTCATTTTCCTAGAACAGTCAACCTTCGGGGTCGCGAGGCGAGAAGCGTAGTCGCGGGGCGACCCAGAGACCTTTCATTTTCCTAGAACAGTCAGCCTTCGGGGTCGCGAGGCGAGAAACGTGTCAGCGGGCGACCCGCAGAGGATGACAATTTCACCTGCTCTGCTGGCTTTCAGGTTCGCGAGGCGAGAATAATCTCGCGAGGCGAATCTGGAATTCCAACCGTTCTTGATGCCCGGAATCGCGAGGCGAGCAAAACTCGCGGGCGATCGAACCCGATTTCACGCAAAGGGAAACGAAAAACATCGATTTCTCACGTTTTATTTGATGAAATCCAACGATTTTCGAGTATGTTACTCGAATAACATGTGGGAAGAAAAGCCCTCAAACAATTTCGAAATCATTGGCCAGAATCATAGTTTCGAATTTTGAAGAACAAGGCATGAAAAACGAAAGTTGCTGAAGGGAAAAAAATTTCTGGGCAAGCAAAATTTTTACAATATTGATATAACATGATATGAAAATCCCTAAAAAATTTTGTATCTTGATTGAAAAACATAAATTAGGGTTCATATAATTTTTCAGAATAGCTATAACATGTATCTATCCTTGGCTCTGATACCAATTGAAGGAAAACCTATAATTCTAAACACCATACAGATACAAATCATAGCATGTGATTCATGTTAATCAAAGGAAAGAGAAGAATTTCATACCTTGGAGATTCGCAGAATCCATCACGATAGATCAGAGGGTGAGAGGGAGATGAATAGTGGATCAGAATGTTGGAGAAGGTGAGAGGGTTACTCCTCTCTTTCTGGTTGGTTCAGTTCTGTGTTTCTGTCTATTAGAATGCCTAATGGGGAGTCTATTCTTATAACCTACCAGCAGAGAGTAGGGACCTCTCAACGGGTTAACATTAGAATGACCCATCCCATCATAGGGTCACTCTTTAGTAAATACCCAACAATAATTTCACCAATTGGTTACGTAATTAAGAATTAATTTTATAACTGATATATTAATAATTTAATTATAATTTAATAACCAATTAATGCTAATCCACATATTATACACATTAAAATTTAACATGGATTGGATTTGATAATTCGATTTTTGTCATACTTTATTTTTTTCTAATGTCAAGTGTCCTTTCTACTTATTTAATAGTGGATAAAGGATAATCTTCGTTTTAATTTGGGAGTTTGAGAAGAAAAAAATTATTGATATTTTTTAACACGCTCTTTTATATTAATTCTCTATATCTACTACCACTTATCATATTTTTTCCCTTGAATCGGCTACAAATAAATTGTAGCTAATTATTTTTCAAATTTATTTAATTGTTTTCCTATTTTTCATGATTACTCAATCAAATATATATATGCTATGCATCAAAGCTTTTAGTAAAATATAACTTCAAGACATTAATATTTATTCTAAAAAGTCTTATATATGTCATTTCAACAAAAATATTAAAGAGAATGAGGGACATAAAAGTATGAAGAATAATGTTTAAGTATGAGTAATACTATAATTTCAAAAATAATAGTATATGTATATAATAGATCGGTTTGGATTGGATTGGATTTCACTATAGGATCCAAAATCCGATCCAATCCAATAAAAAAATTGTGATTTTTTCGGTTTTCGATTTTTCGATTCGGTTTTTATGATTTGAATCGATTTGAATCGGTTGATGAACACCCCTAGCAGCAGCAATATTCCAGCTTCCAGCGTGACAACGGCGCTTTTTCTCGCTGTAGCTACAGCAAATGCGTTATTTTACCATGCTTCATCATTTCAATATTATTCAAATGGAATATATATATATATATATATATATATATATATATATATATATATATTATTTAACTATTCTAAAAAAATAAAATTTAACATATTTTTTATAGCCTTGAATAAATGTTATAAATTTTATTCAACTTTTTATAATATAAAAAAATTGATGACATGATTTAAAAAAATAAACAAGTTTTAAAATTAAAAAATCATTAAATATTATTAATATATATAAATAACTTCGTATTCTTTTATGTAACTTATTATCTAAAATGATTGTTTTTACATCATAAAATAAAATAAATTATCTTAAAATTATTTTTTTAGTAAACATACCCAAACATAAATAGATTCAGATTATAATTGATTATATAAAAACAATATAATCTTTTCTTTTTTTTCCAATATTCCCAAACACGTTCTTAATTGAGGCAAAGGACAAGATCGTAATTGAGGCTGAGTTACAACTTACAATTGAGAAAAGAAGATAGAGAGCGAACTCTGAAAATCCCTATTTCCGTTCCCGCGTCTTTCCCCTTCTCTTCTCTTTCTCTACGCCGTTCTGTTGTTCTGTGTCTCTGAGGAAGAAGATGGTTTCACACTATGGCATTAAACTCGCCGTCCACCTTATCACCAACCACTTCGGCACTATCGTCGCTGTAACTCTCTCTCTCTCATTCATTGATTTCATTACCTTTGTTGTTTCCGTTCTAATTGGCATCGATTTTTTTTTAATATTCCTGTGTGTGCAGAAAGTATGCGAAAATCTTCTTACAAGGGGACCCCTCACTTTGGAACAGCTGATTCGCTTCACGGAGCTTAGAAGGGACGATGTCAAAAACTCCCTACTTGTCTTAGTTCAACACAATTGTGCCCAACCTTTTGTTCTTGAACTAGGTATTTTCTGTTTTCCCTTTTCATATTATTGCATTGCAATTTTTTAAATTCTCTATTTGCAATGAACTTCTTGTAGCCGAAAACAAAACAAAAAAATAATAAAGTCGGTTTGATAATAATTATGTAATTTTTTCAATTATACTTGCAGATGGTGTTAAAACTGAAACACAGTACCTGACATTGTTTGATAATATACTCCATCGACTAAGGTTTCCCAAATTTCTGGAGATTGTGTCACGGGAACTTGATGATGAAGTCAGTTTGATATACTTTTTGTTTATTTGAACCTTTTCAACTTAAGACATAAAAGGCTGAATGATTTTTCTGCTTGTACTGCAGTGTGTTGAGCTCCTTGATGGATTGCTCCGCGATGGGAGGCTTACCCTTGAACAGATGGCTGACAGAGCAAGCCAAGGAAAAGGCATGTAATTTATGATAGCACATGCTGCATTGAGTATTGTTTTGCTTAAATTAGGTCTAAAAGAAAAAAGTATGTTTTTTGCTTGTTTGTTAGTCTTTACACAGATTGACGAATATTATTTATTTATTTATAATAGTTGTGAAATCACATGTGGTTTAACCAGAAATCCTTTTTTGTGAATTAGGTGAGGGAATTGTAGATGAGTTTCAACACTATGAAAAAAATAACCAAAGTTTGTTTGAATTAGGTCGAGATACATGTACTCGGAGTGTGGTATGTTTTGTGTCAAGTTACAGGAATGATACTGGGTAAATGACTTGGCTTGATTTGTTTATTTGGTTTGCAATTGAAGGTAATGATAGAGCCGGATAATTACACGAGCCATTCTAAATTAAGCTAAAGAGAGATATATTAGTGTGCCTAAAATTGAAGAGTAAACCCAAAATATTAATCATACATTTATTTGGCTCTCTATAAGATGTGGAAGATACTGTATTCAAAATGTGTTTCAGCTCACCTATATGTCACAAAATAGTAAATCCTCTTAAATTTGCCTATCTTAAATTTATTACTTTCACTTTCAGAAAATCCTGTGGCTGTAGATGTTGTAAGAGAGACCCTTTGTAAACTTTTGACAGCCCGATACGTTGAACACTGCCCTGCCCCGGAGCCAGTTGTTTCTACCCTTGTTAAAGAAGAAACTACTACCAGGAAGCAGGGTGCTAAGTCTGCTAAGGTAACCATTGATTCATGTCAATTTATATTGTTAGTAGAGTTATCTTTGATTAAGGATTAATAGCCTGTTTGTTCTTGTGCTGTAACCATTTCTATTTCAGTCCATAGTGCTAAAGCACTTGTAATTATCTTATAATATGATTGAGACGTCTGGATGTGTACTGCATTGGAAATGTAATAATGAGACCTAGCACAGCCCAACTGATGAAGTTTTTGTTTGGTTATCAAAGATGCAGTCACTGTGATATTGACATGACCGGTGCAAACAAATTTTAGCTACAACTTGTTTGGTTTAGTCATTATAAAGTAGGAGAACCGAGTTTACCTTAACCTTTTGCTTCTTTTTCTTTTGAGCAAGATATCATCCCTGCTACTGCTAACGACCCATGTTTGAGAGATCAATTTTATTGTAACATCACTTGGAAAGGAAGTTAGGTTAATGTGAGCATTAAGTTCAATTCACTAGTTAGTTCTTGGATTTTGTATACATATATGACCCTTCAGTTATTGCTTCCTGATTAGGTTTGTTACAATCAAACTTGTGGTTCATCAGTTATATATTTAGGAAAAATGAGTGATATAAAGTGGATAATCAATGAGCATTCAATATCATCATTTTGATTGAAGTTGCAACAGCACAGTGTTCACCCTTGTAACTTGATTATGAATATGATTTTTCTCAACACTGTTGCTTGTCATAATTCATGCTTATAGAAATTCGAACCACCAATAACTATAGAACAACGCATTCTAGAGGCAGCAATGTCTGGGGAAGCAATCAGATTTTCACTCACAACAGATAGAAGATTTAATGCTGACAGAGAAACAAATTCAGATGATTGCCCCATGACACGTGTTGAAGAAAATGTTGGTAAACACTAACTGTCATATCTTGATCAGTACTGATTTACAGTTCACATGTTTTTTTGCACAATAATAATTTTTTGAACTTGGATATAAAATTTGTTGCAGTAAAAGAGGAGTTAACTCTTTGTCGTGCAAACTTTGAGGAGTTTATACGTCATCTTAGGTATAAGGTTGGTTTTGCTGTAAATTTCCTATTTGAACTTCATGCTAATGATACCGAGTTCTACTTTTACCCATAGAATCCTGGATTCTATGGCTTGCCTTTTCTTTTTCAACTTCTTTATGATTTAACAAGCTGAGAAAGGGAGCTGAACTCGGTAGTTGTAACAAGCCGACTACATGGCCAATGATAGTTGAATGTTTTGATTGAAAAACAGAGACTTTATAACGGAAGTTAAATTTGAATTCACCCCAATAGCGGTCTTTCAAAGGAAAACAACTCTATTTACAAGTTGTCAAATGCATGCTTGTAATGCTAGAATATCAATCTGGAAATAACATAGCATAATATCTCATGCATTGTCAATACCAAAAAAAAAAATAAAAAAAAATCCCATGCATTGTTGGGTAATGTTTTTGGAGCTATGTTCAATTACAAACTTTAACATAGGCTAGCGTCAATCAGATTCATATGTTGTCCATACAACTCTACAAACTTACAATGTTTTACAGAATCAGCTAAAGAATGCTCATGTTAATTTTTCATATGGTTTGGGTGGGGGCTATATTCGCATCACTGGATCATGATGTATTTCTTTCTGTAATGCAGTTTGGCAATGGATTACTCTTACTTGTTGATACTACTGTATTTTCTCTTGCTATGTTAAATTTGGCAACAGTGATTGTACTATTGTTTATGTGCTCTTGCTTTTCTTTTTAGTCATATTAGTAAAAGTAATATTTTTATGGATCTCACATTTATAAATTATAGTGTTTATATAAGTGAGATGAAATTTTTTCCATCTTCTGTTAGCATTATGGATACTGTTATTGGATGAATACACTTTAAATGTTCCACGTATATTCTAGGCATTGATTGAGAATGTAAGAACACGATTGGATGATGGTGCTGCTACTATCCTAAGTGCAATATTGGAGGCAACTAGAACTGTAGAGAAAAAAGTGAAAATAGAGAATTCAGGTGAACGGATTCCTTGCTTTACGAAATTGGAAACTTATTAATGTTAGTTTTCATGTCTTTTGGTCGAGATATATATATATATATATATATATATATATATATTTGATGGTAATGACTATTTTAATAGATGTAATTTATGATAATTTGATCAATGCTTGTGCCTTGCTCTGATTGCAATTTGCTCATAGTCTCCTGCCTGTTTTTCAATTGTAAGATTTATAACAAAAAAAGAGCAGATGAGTATTCAATCATTTTTGAGTTTGTCATTCAGAGTTTGAGAAGTCATATTATTATGGTGGCTGGATGATGTAATTGTAGTCCTAGAATTGAAGTCATATACCTAAGGCATTTTCGATGAATGTTGGATGTGTCTTTGGTCTCTAAACCCTTTCTCTCTCTCTGTTTTTTAAATAGAAGTCCCTAAACCAATTCTTGATTGTCAGGAGTTTCATGGTTTTATTAGAAGTTAAGAGGATAATGTTTTATTGCAATGTGCAACTTCTATTACACTTAGGTGCATTTGCTATTTTAAGGAGATTTCTGTGGTACAACACTTGATTTGGGATAAGATTAAGCGTTTGGCTTCTGTTGATGTAAAGCATATGACCTCTTTAATGTGGTTTCCTCAATAGATATGCTGAAGGATTGGGCTGCTTTACTCCATTGATTCTCTTTTTCTTGGTTGTTTTCTGCTTTGTTCTTTTGTTAAGGAGGAATTATTTTCCTCCCTTCTTTTTATAATTTTTTCTGTCTTAATAAATTTACTCTTTTATCAAAAATAGAAAAGAAATACCTCCACAACTGTTATCTCATGTTACTCTTGGCTTACACCCAATTGTTATCTCATGTTTTCAGTTCCTTTATCGCTGGATACAATTTTCGCAGAGGTGATGAACACTGAAAATGGCCGTACTATGACCATAGATCGTGTTAGAGCTTCTCTTGTCCAGTTGGGTTGTCCAACGAGGGTGATAGATGATTCATATAGTATTGGTACTATGCATATCTCTTTCCCTGATGTTAGGCTACTTTGTTTGATATATAAAGTCCACCTTTTGTTTTGTTATTTGTCTATGTAAAAAAACTCTATCCTAGTTCTGGTTTATGATTCCTATTTTTTTTTTCTTTTCCTTTCCAGATTTGAAGAACATTATTGAATTGGCTCAAAATGATGAGGTGTTTATATCTTTATATCTTTTACGAATTCCATAGTTTTAAATATTCTTATTTTGCTCATGTAGAACTGTTGTTTCATGTACTATTTTGCAGGTCGCATCAATTGTGTTGAAAAGGTATGGAAGAGATGCCTACAGAATGTTCAGGCTACTATCAAAGGCTAATTGTTTTCTCGAGACAGATAAGGTGATTAACTTTTGTTGAAGTTGTCAAAATTTAATTTTGCTACAAAACAAAGGGGTTTATGTCGATCTTCTTTCATGGATATAGGCCGTTTGAAATTCTAGTCCAATTAACTTGTTGTCTTGGGAAATTCTTTTCCAATTAAATTCTTTCATGGGGATTTTGCTACAAAAGTTTTTTTCTTCAGTATTTCCTTTACAAATTTGTGAGAACGGAAAACTGAATGAAAACAAAATGTCATTTTTGTAATTATTTCTGAAAACAGGAACTGAAAACAAAGCGATAAGCCCTTGGATTTTGAAGGATGACCTATTATTATATCAACATTTAGGGTATATTTGATAAAAAGTGAAAATTTTGGCAATGAAAATCTACTTTTGTCTTTTCAATTTTGAAAATTTTAAGCATTGAGTGTATATATAGAGACCAAAATTTAATTTTTTTTTTCTTCCTCCAAAACTGAACAGAAATTCAGATGATTTAGATACTATATTAATATTATTAATGTTATTGTTATTTTTTCTTTTTTGGTGGATATTGTTATTATTATTATTATGATTATGATTGTGACCTTTTAATGCTTCTCTTTTCTTTGTAGATAGCAGAGTCTACTCTTGTCGAAAAAAGGGAAGCTCCAAAGTTACTTTTCAGGTTATGGAAGGATAACTACTTACATATGGAGGTGACCAATCTCCTTTTTAATATTTACCAACACTTTAGGAATCAATTGATATTTGTGATATTTAATCTTTCCACAACCTAACCTTCCTTGCAGAAAATACAAGTGATGAGAACCAAGCAATCAAAATTTATGTTGTGGAAAGTTAATAAGCCTCTGCTTGGGGAATATGTACTAGACGAGATGTATCACGCTGCCTTAAATTTGAACCTAAGAATAGCTTTTGAGCAGGAAAATGATGAAGAGGTTGAGCACGAAAATGATGAAGAGGTTCGTAATATGAACTTGTTTATAAGTTGACCTCAGTTAAATAAAACTTAATATGTTTATAACTTTACCTCAATATCTGAAGTCTGTGTTGATTGTTATGCAAACCTCAATGTGGTAAGACGGAGAGGAATAAGTCTTGATCCCCCGTGGGATTCTTGAAGAGTTTTGTTTTGCAACAAACCATAACGTCTTTGTAATTATTTTTCGTCTAAATGATTAATATTTGCATTGATATTTTTTTACTCTATTATCCAATATGGGCTACAACTTACCCGTCTACCGAGTGATAGAAAAGGAAAGCTTATAATGGGACTGGCTGCTATACTATTATTGTAGATGCCGTTGCCATGTACAATTTGGCATAATAATTAACAACTTTCGGAAAATTTGAGAAGATTATTTTCTCATCCCTGTTATCAAAAAGCTGAAAACAATATCCATTAGTTCACTTTTTGACCTGATGTTATCTGAGTTTTTCCTTGAATTCTGAATGGATCCGGCTTCTCTCCGGCCTCTCCAGCAACTTTTTCCTTCTTTCTTTCTCATACATAAAGCTACAGCATATGGTAGTTTCTCTTTGCTTTTTTGTAGCTGTTGGACTGTTGTTCAGCACAGGAGACAATCCAAATTCTTTCCTTGAATTCATTTTGCATCATTAATGTCCTCCATGGCTAAAAGGGAGAATGAAATTAAAGAAAAAATTTGAAGGAATTTTTTTAATCTGGTTGGTATTTAGTAGTAATCCCATGTTGAACATGGCTCTGCATTTTTGTTCTCTCCAATTTATTGACCATATTTCCTGCCTTGAGTTTCATTATCAGTTGATTGATTTATAATACTGGTGTTATTGCTACTTGTTGCAGCTTTTGAGTGATCTTGAAGACAAGATTAAGGAGTCAGAGCCACTACAGGAGAAACACAAGCGGCGACTGAAAAGGTTACTGTTGAGATCATCATTGGTGAAACTCGATGATGCTTTGATGCTTTTCCATGACTTCTGAACAAATTTTGTGAAAGTTATTTATTGGGATTTCTTCATAAAGGAATAACAAATTTGACATTTCAATAATAAAAAAGTATGACGAGTGCAATGCAACAATAAGCAATATCCATATAATAATAAGATTGAAGAGTTAAATTTACTGTACATCCAATGTGGTTGTATTACCGTGAATTAGGGGCACTAAATGATTATTTTAATGAATGGATTTACTATGATTTGATTATATTATTTAATAATAGGTTGTTTCAGTGGATGGATATATGCATTTATGGGGACATGATGTTTTCAATCGTACAGCCTATTTACCATCATAACATCCCGAATTATAGTGGACGGAACCTCTTATTCCAACATAAAATTATTTTTCAACAGAAAATTATAAAATTGTAGTGGACGGAACCTCCTCGTCCAATCATTAAATTATAAAATTATAGTGGATGGAAACTCTTCGTCCAACAGAAAATTATAAAATTGTAGTGGACGGAACTTTCTCATCCAATCATTAAATTATAAAATTGCAGCGGACGGAACCTCCCCGTCCAACAGAAAATTAGATAATTGCAGTGGACGAAACTATCTTGTCCAATCATTAAATTATAAAATTGCAGTGGACGGAACCTCCTCATCCAACAAAAAATTAGATCATTGCAGTGGACGGAACCTCCTTATCCAACATTATTTTATAAAATTGCAGTGGACGGAACCTCCCCGTCCAATAGAAAATTAGATCATTGCAGTGGACGGAACCTCCTCGTCCAACATTATTTTCTTTTTTTTCTTTCTTTCTTCACCATTATATTTTTAGTCTCCCTGAAATATAATAACATGATAATAAGATTAGAATAAAATAAAAAGAAGACGAACAAAAATAGGTGTTCACATATATTATAGCCATGAGAAGGAAATTATTAGAGTTGTTGCGACAAAGTAGGATAATTATAGTTCAATTGAGATATAGACTATTGTTCAATAATTGATTATAAAAGGAGTATTACTATTTTATTGAATACAAAATAACTTAATTCAAAGCATTACTTATTATGTCTTTGATTTCCTCCGAGAGCTTCTCCACTTTGTGGTGCTTACATTTTAATGGATATTCATAAATAATTGAATATTGTATACATGGAGCAAAGATTTCTTTTTATAATGCAATGATCTGTTTTAAGGCTCTTGATTATGCTTTGTATACCTGTGTTTAACACTAAAGTTACAGAGGATGTAGAGGTTTCTTTGAGCAAAGGTGATGCTAATAATGTATCCGAGGAATTTGGTAACGAGGCTAAGGTTTTAGTTGACTATATGAACTCTAAATTTGATATTGAAAATGTGGTTCCTGTTTGTCATTTTAACTTGAAGATTCTACAATCATTTTAATCTTTACAGTGAACGGAACCTCCTCGTCCAATATTAAATTACAAAATTGCAGTGGACAATGGATGAAACCTCTTCGTCCAACATTATTTTATAAAATTGCAGTGGACGGAACCTCCCCGTCCAACAGAAAATTAGATCATTGCAGTGGACGGAACCTCCTCGTCCAACATTATTTTCTTTTTTTTCTTTCTTTCTTCACTATTATATTTTTAGTCTCCCTGAAATATAATAACATAATAATAAAATTAGAATAAAATAAAACGAAGACGGATAAAAATGGGTGTTCACATGTATCATAGCCATGAGAAGGAAATTATTAGAGTTGTTGTGACAAAGTAGGATAATTATAGTTCAATTGAGATATAGACTATTGTTCAATAATTGATTATAAAAGGAGTATTACTATTTTATTGAATTCAAAACAACTTAATTCAAAGCATTACATATCATGTCTTTGTATTTCCTCCTCCCATTTGTCAAGCTTATTGATCATTTTAATGCAGAATATCATATCATTGCAAATGATGACACCATGTATACATTTGTCAAATTTTATTTTCTCGCTTAATTATATATGACTGATTATATATAATATGAATTCAAGATATTATTATTTTTTAATTCTTTTGAACACTTAATTTAAGATATATTTAGAATCATTCCAGTTGGAATGTAAATTTGGATTAGATGTTATAACAATCCATTTTGAAGTAATTTTAAGGTTTTGTATATTTAGGAGTAATTTTTTTTTGGGAAAGAGGAAAAGCAAAACAAAAAACAAACTAATAATATAATTTTATATAAGTATTGTCATTGTAAAAGAGTTTTACAATGACCTCCAATTAAATTTTGAAAAATTTATATTATTATTATTCATCTCAGTTATTATAATATAAGTGTAGATGTCTAAATTTTAGTAATTGTTAGTGTAAAAATTTGGACCCTAACAATTCAAACTATTTAATTCGTATTAAAAAATGTAACATTATTTTTAACACCAATAAAATATCAATTAAAGTAGTCCACTAACATTATAAAAATAATAATACTGACATTCACTAATATTTTGATAGATATGCTTTTAACTGCATTAAAAAATAGAATCAATGACTTGGTTATCTGAGCAGAGTACTCTAACTGTAATCTTTATTGTGTCTCTCATACAAAATACAATTTTTCATCTTCCTTATCTTACTATATCAAATAACAATCATCTTTGTATTAACCATTAACGAAAAATGATTTTAATAGAAAATTTACCTGCACGGTATATTACACTAGTAAGGAATGATAAGATGCAACTTTCACTTGATTAATATTTGTCGTTTCATTTTAATTGGTTAATGTTAATAAGTTTGCATCTCTGATGCCAATCTCATTATTTTGAATGCTATAAATGTGTGCAAACTTTTTTTTTTCTGCTGCTTAGTTTTATTTTTCTTTTTTACTTTGCCCCAGAGTAAAAAATTACATTTTTTCTTCTTAACACAAATAAAAAATAATGATGAAAAGCATAAATAAAATAAAAAAAGAGATGGGAAGAAAATAAAAATTGGAAGTTGAAATTATTTTTTCTTTAAAGGATATATATGGTATATGCTTGAATCCCAAAAGCACAATAATTGAATCCCGTCCTTCATGATGCAAGGCATAAAGTATATCGATATCTCAACTCACTTTATATAATCAATGGTGGATACATCCTTGATTAATTAAAGTATATTAAGATCTCAACTCATTTTTTATAATCAAGAGTTGATACATCTTCACTTTTTCACTTTATACACATACTTATTTTAGAGGAGCCAAATCCCAATCCGCAGGTTGTGCAGAGCAGAATGGAAGAATAATTTTTCTATCTTGAATTTCACTTTCATTCACAGCTAGTATTACTTGTTCAAAACTCTCACTCCACTTTCATCACACTCATGGCTCCTTTGTCGTATATCAATGAAGGAAAATAACATGAATAATTAAGGTCCACAATACAGAAACATAAGACGTGTGATATATAAGCTAATGAACTGAAACCCATGCACCCTGAAAACAACCAAACATATATCATCTTCACAGAATCACAAGTTAGGGAAGACCATCTGTCCACAATACATCCCCAATCGAACCTACATTCGAGGCCCAACCTCAACCATTCCATGACTACCTCCACCTCCAACCCAACAAGCTAACTGCCATAAAAAACATCACTGCATTTGCTTTTCCCACCCCTCTCTTTGCTCTTTCCACTTCCTCTCCCAAATTTTTTATTTCTTTTATTTTTTTTACAAAAATGCCCCCACATCAGCTTTTCTCTCCCATTCCTACGATATTTAATATGTTAATATATTAATTAAAATAAACTCTCATAATTTATCGATAAATATTTATTAAGTAAATCTCAAAGCACATAATTAAAACTAGTATTCATAGTGATTGAAATTACAAAAATAATAATTTTAAATTTTAAATATGAAAATATTTAAAGATTACGATATTTTGAAATTTGTACTGGATTGAGCGTTTGTTTTTTATAAATATTTCATTTACGTAAAAATTATAAACTGTTTTAAATTTAACTGTATTTAGTTTCGTTACATACTAAAATAAGGATGTTGTAGTTAAAGGCCATTCATGCATTTATTTTTATAATTGGCTTATTGTTATAAACAATTTGATTTAGTGGATGACTATATCATATTATCTATTATCCTATCTTATCTATTATCTCCTTAACGACATTTACTAAATGCAATTTTCCAACTTTCTGGAATATTGGAACGTTGACATCGAATGTCAATTTATGACGACCAATGGAATGTTAGTAATGGCAATTTCGCAGATTTCAAATCAATAAAAGACATTTTAATGTTGCATTATGTGTATCAATCAAAGTTAATTATATTGCTGTAAACCAGAAGTTTATTATTCTAAATAATTTTATTATTTGACATATGATCAATTACGTGTTGAAACACGTGCTAATGTAGACCAGAAGTTTGCTATGCATCTGAAAATCAAAATTAATTAAATTATATTGTTGTAAACCAGAAGTTTACTGAAGGCATAGGGTCAATTATGCGATTGAAACACCTGCTAATGTAAACCATAAGTTTGCTATGCACTTGAAAATAAAAGTTAATTATATTGTTGTAAACCAGAAGTTTACTAGTCTAAATAATTTTGTTATTTGGCATATGACCAATTACGCCATCCAAAGTCAATATTGATGTCATTAAAGGACCAAAAGATTCTTCAATATAATGAGTTTTCATATGTCATGCATTTTGAATGCAAAAGGATTAAGGTTAGAAGCCAGATGATCACATGTTTGATTACTTTCAATTTGCAACAAGATGTTTGCAAAAGTAATTAAATGTTTTGAAATATCCCATATTATGGTTCCTAAATGGAACATAGTTTTTTTTTTTTTGTGTTGTATTTTAGTAGATCTCGAAGAAATCTACCAAGTTTCAAAGATATACATGACAAAGGGTATCGTATTGAAACCAAAAAATGACGGAGATGCAAAATATCTCTTTATTACTTATTCAAACTTTGTACCAGAAGTACATGTTATAGAAATTTTCAAGTTTCTTGTTAGGATTATATTTTACAAAAGTAATGATGGATGAGTGAAATTATATGTACCGGAAGTGCTTACCATCTAAGTTCAATTGTCATAGACCTAGAAGGTCACTAAGTCATATGTACCAATCGCAAATATTTTTGCATGGTTAATTGTCCCAGAAGGAAAACCTGTGAGTATGGTACATAACTCATGAATTTAAAGTATGCTAGAAGCATTGTAAACCTATTGGTGCAAAGAATATTGTTCCATAAAGGAAAATAATTTTTCAATGTGATGCTCCAAAAGAGGTCAGTGAGACTCTAAAAGATGTCAAAAGTTATATAGATCAACAACCCCATATTTTAAGAGAAGTAACCCCAGAAGTAGTTCCGGTACCGGTAAATTATGAGATCTTATTAAAATATGGAAATATGAGGGGAAGATATATTGTTGATAATATATTTGCATATGTAATAGCAATTATTAATGATAATGAGTGTGTGAAACTCAAATTATAGAGGAATGTCGACATTAAATTAATTGGCCAAAAATTGAAAGGAATAATGCAAGATGAGCTATGGCTATTAGCCAAACTAAAGCATTTGGACCAGTAGTCCAGACACCTGAAGTTGTCATTTTTAGTTATGAACGCAATTACATTTGAATTGTTGATTAGTTTGAAAGTCCCTAGGTATTTGACACACACTTAATAGAAGTAATGACAACTTACTTTTATAGCTCATCAGATAATGACATATATATGAAAATCCCTGAAGGACTTAAGATGCCTGAAGCATGTAATTCAAGACCTCGACTAATGTACTCTGTTAAATTGCAAAGATCATTGTATGGATTAAAGCAATCAGGACGAATGTGATACACTCGTTTGAGTGACTATTTATTGAAAAATATGTATGAGAATATTCCTATTTGTCCTTGTGTTTTCATCAAGAAAACAAATTCTGAGTTTGCAGTAGTTGTTGTTTATGTTGATGACTTAAACATAATAGGGACTCCAGAAGATATCTCAAAGACTGTAGAGTACTTACAAAACGAGTTCCAAATGAAGGATCCTGAAAAAACAAAATTTTCTCTTGAATTCCAAGTTGAACATTTTGCGAGTGGAATACTTATTCATCAATCTTCTTATATAGAAAATATTTTGAAACAAATTATATGGATAAGGCATATCCATTAAGCACTCCAATTGTAACGTCCCTGGCTGCTCTATGGATTGACGACTGTCCCCACAAACCAACACGGGTCTTTTCAGCGTGCTTTGTCCTCACTCATACGCTTCCTGGGAAAACTTCCCAGGAGGTCACCCATCCCAGAATCGCTCCAAGTCAAGCACGCTTAACTGTGGAATTCTTAAATGATGGGCTACCGAAAATAAGATGCATCTTATTGGTATAGGTAGTACCAATCAATTCATATAAGCCATCCTCAACTGTATAGTCCCATACCTACACAGTCTCAGGATCCCTCTCATTCGGGTGTGTAATCGGTTCATTCATGTGTCCCTCCGCCTAGAAGCCTGCCAGGAGCCGCTCCTTGTCTGTGCCTTCTTGCACCGGTGACCACTCCCCGCCCTCGTCAGCCCGTGTTACATGCCCACCCTTGTTCGTCCCTAAACCACCCGCATGAGAGGTGTTATACCATTTGTAACGTCCCTGGCTGCTCTATGGATTGACGATTGTCCCCACAAACCAATACGAGTCTTTTCAGCGTGCTTTGTCCTCACTCACACGCTTCCTGGGAAAACTTCCCAAGAGGTCACCCATCCCAGAATCGCTCCAAGTCAAGCACGCTTAACTGTTGAATTCTTAAGTGATGGGCTACCGAAAAGAAGATGCATCTTATTGGTATAGGTAGTACCAATCAATTCATATAAGTCATCCTCAACTGTATAGTCCCATACCTACACAGTCTCAGGATCCCTCTCATTTGGGTGTGTAATCAGTTCATTCATGTGTCCCTCTGCCTAGAAGTCTGCCAGGAGTCGCTCCTTGTCCGTGCCTTCTTGCACCGGCGACCACTCCCCGGCCTCGTCAGCACCCGGGTGTTACACCAATGGTTGTTCGTTCACTTGATGTGAAAAAGGACCCTTTTCGTCCAAGAGAAGATGATGAATAAATTCTTGGTCCTGAAGTACCATATCTTAGTGCTATTGGACACTTTTGTATCTTGAAAATAGCACAAGACCAGTTATAGCTTTTGCGGTGAACTTACACTAGTGCAATAAGTGCTTTTTACGTCAGTTAAAATTGATTTTTTACGTCAGAATACCGACTGACGTAAATACAACTGACGTTAATAGTTAATATTTTAACGTCGGTTTAGAACTGACGTTAAATATAACACTATTAACGTCAGTTCCTTAACAAAACCGACGTTAATTTTGTAAAAATTAACGTCGGTTTTTTAAACAACTGACGTTAAACTAAAACTATTAACGTCAGTTCTTTAATACAACGGACGTTGATTTTGTTAAAACTAACGTCAGTTGTTATATAGAACTGACGTTAAAGTTTTAATTTTAACGTCAGTTGTATCAAACAACTGACGTTAATAGTGTACTGTATATTTTATAAAATACTATTAACGTCAGTTGTTTGATACAACTGATGTTAATAGGTTTTTTTTTTTAAATTCAGTTTTAAAATATCACTCCCCTCAGCTATCCCTGCATTCAGTCCCAGTAACATAGAATATCACACACATTACAGAATTGCAAAGGAAAATTGAACAATGGGGGGACTTAAAACCAAAACCCATGTATATATATAAATAAATTTTAGTTCCAATGTCTAAAAAACAAAACTATCTAAGGATATATATATATACATGTTATTAATTAGTTTCTAAAGTCTAACAAAAAAACTATTTATCTAAGTAGTGCGGAGGTATGTTGGCAATTCCTTTTTCAGCCGCATACTTGAAGAAGAATTCAGCGAAGTGCATCCTCAAGTCTCTTAACTCATCTTCTTCAATAGGCGATTGGTCGATAAATGCCTAGACACGTTCAAATAATAACAATAACATCAATGCAAGTCATCTTCAAAAATATAATATATAATTTAACAAGTTGTTTAAATATTACCTTCTTCCATCCATCCGTAATAGATACGGAGACTATGTTCAGCATATGAAGCATCACATAATAGCCGCACGACCAACTGTCAGTTTGAAATCGAGACTACCAACAAAATTAATTTCAACG
Organism: Sophora flavescens; assembly: GCA_030762895.1. Classification (NCBI taxonomy): domain Eukaryota; kingdom Viridiplantae; phylum Streptophyta; class Magnoliopsida; order Fabales; family Fabaceae; genus Sophora; species Sophora flavescens. Next base: position 158,476,106 of record CM061067.1, on the reverse strand, counting down.
TCAGTTGAATATACACATAAATTAGTAATTATAATATTAATTATTTGATAGATAAACTACCAAACCTTGAGGATGTTCCATACAGGATTTGCTTTAGCCTTAGAAGTCCTACTTCTCCCGTTGGCGCAACTTATGCTACTCGCCTTCAGTGCGCTATCATAAACAAATAATCATGTCGATCAATTAACAAACTCATATATCATGTGTGTAATAAACTAAAAACAACTGATATTAAAACTTAAATTAAATTTAAGATTAGTTACTTACATATTTACAGCTTCCACCACCTCCGGTGGCGGATCATGGTGGAGAGAGCAGAAGAATATGACACTATGCCTAGACGGGTGAAGTACGAACAACTGCCAATGGCGATCCATACAGCAGGGAGCTAGATATAATTCTTTCGGATTGTCTCCCAACAAGTTCCCTAAGTATTTACTCAATGCATCGCTAGCAAAGAACTCGGGCAGAAGGATTGACGGATCTAAGAAACCGTAAACTGATGCAACGCCCTTATCAAGCTGAAGACGATGGAGATACCTAAGATATGAAAAGGTGTGGATGTTAATTACATAATATATATATTGAAATTAAAATAAATTATTAAATGGAAAAATACCAAAAATAAATAAGTTATAAAATTAAAATTAACTTACGTGCACCAGAGACTGATGACAATGATGTTCATCCAGATGTTATTTCTGCAGGCGTTCCCGAGATCGTCATCAACGAAGGAAAATATCCTCTGTTGATCTGGGCGTGCCACCCATCCATCGTGATCCAATGGACATTCAAAAATCTCAAACGCATAATCCTCACCAAGTGAGAACAAACGAGTGATAGGTGACAGCGACACCGACGTCGACTTGGCCTTCAGTTTAGGAAAAATAAAATATATAAGTTTTTGATAATTAAAAAAAAACACAAGTAATTATTTGACTAATTTGGACATTAATAATGAATAAATACCTTTGCTGATATTTCGAGCTCACGTCGTTTGGAGTCCAACTCAAGCTCACGCCTTTTCATTTCCAACTCATGCTCATGGCGCTGGACTTCCAACTCCCGCTCCCTAGCTGCCAATTCATCGTCCTCCACATGTGCCATACTAAAACTCTCTTTTGTGCTCACATGTGAAGCGTTGGCAAGCCTTGCGGTGTCCTGGGATGTACCGACGGAGGAAAGCTCTTTGGCAAGCGCCTGCTTGAATTCTGGGTTGGCTATTAAGCCTTGCATCAGATGTGTTGTAATATCTGGGTTGGACATGAGGTGCTGAGTAATGTCAGCCAAAATTGATGCTTCATTGACCACCCGCTTTCGTGAAGCAGACTTTCCATAATATTGTTTGATGGTCACGTTCCCAGGAACACCGAGAACCCGACCAGGATGGTCTTTCTTGCCTAGAGCAGTCATCAAGACATCCTGGCCCGTCGAAGGGGACGAATGCGCCCGGGAGGATTTTGCTTTAAGATCCATCTACAATGAAAAAAAATGAAAAAACGTGCAAGTGAAAAGTGTTGCAAATATCTATACAAATATCAATTGAAATCAAGTTAATTATTTACTTACAATCTTATCTGCCACTTCGCGAGTGGCATCAACTTTAAAAGATCCCGCCTTTGTCATGCGGTAGGCTAACCGTGACATCCTCGCTGGTCGATGTCCGACGGAGGACTTGATGGTGTGCCCTCGGCACCTCTCCTCTTTCAATCCTAGCAGAGTGCTCTTCCCGCTTCGCCTCGGCCTCTATCCGCCATCATCTGCTGGATCCGAGTATGGTACCCACCCTGAGACATGGTGTGGCGGTGGACGTTCTTCGCCTGATTCTGCCGACCCTTATTTGCCTTAGCCTATTCAAACAAAAACACATAATTAAATACAGTTAAATGATCTATAATAAGCATACAAAATTAACTTAATCAACCAACCTGAAATTATTCATCCTGTCGACTCCTGGCAAACATATCCCAAGTATCCTGATCAATCCAGGGATAATCCGAGAACATTTTATCAAGCCGCTTCTTCCCAGATACATAGTATCTGGTAAGATCATGCTTGAACCCATTCCAACGCTTTGATGCCATTTTCATACATTTATGACGATGATCCTCGTCATTTGGCACAGTCCAAGCTACCTACACATTAGATACATATATAACAACAGGATGGATTATAACTCGGATAATTATCTAATAATGTAAATCAAACGAATGTAAAGGTAAAATACCATGATAGCCTTCCAAATCTGATCCTTAACGCTTGCGGAACGCCATTCCAGATGGTTGTAGTTGATGCTTACGTGCTGCTTCGCTTGTAGAAACACCCACTTATTAAATTCTTTAGCACGGGGTCCCTGGGCATTTAGATTAGCATCGAAGGACACCTCAAGCTTCTGTCCGCTCTGCCTGTCCTTCTCTAGTTTCTTCAACGAGGTGGCTCCTCTACCCCGTTTCCTATGAGCCTGTGATGTCTGTATGGACAAAAAAAAATGATAAAATAGAGGGTTGTAACATTATAAACTTACATTAACAAGAAGGACTAAAGATGGTATATAACATGTAAACTTACACTAGAATCAGGCGTAGGCGTGATCGGGTCCTGCGAAACCCCCACAGTGTCCTCCCGTGCATGTGGGCTATCCGACTGATCCATATGTATGCCTGTTCAGAAACAATATATATGTATTAACATAGGTTATAACTCAAAATAAATACAGAAGTATAAATAAAAATAACTAGATAGGTCCTGTAGATATACAAAACATCTATATATCCAATATAAGGACAATACGGAGATTGAAAACTATAGTTTTTGAAGATTGCCAAGCACTGGTCACGGCCTGGCCGTGATGTCCATCACGGCCGTAACGTGCCAATCGAACTGCAGACCCTCATAGGCGAACCGATCACGGCGTAGCGGTGATGAGCATCACGGCCGTGACAGATCAACCAAAGAGAGCAACATGCACTCAAAACCAAAAATAGAGACATTCCAAACAACTCAAACTCACGGTTTAAAGTTACAACTACTGAGACTACAGTTTCAACATACACTCAAAACCAAAAATAGAGACATTCCAAACAACTCAAACTCACAGTTTCAAGTTTCAACTACTGAGACTACAGTTTCAAACCAGCAGAGCAACATGCATGCACTCAAAATCGTGAATAAAAAAAATGTGCCCTAATTAAAGACTCACCAGAAATAGGCGCTCGCGTGGTGGTGGGGGGAAGCTCGAGTGGTGGCCAACGTTCGATGTGGTTACTAAAGCAGAGGGACAAGGAGAGTTAGTGCGCGGGAAGGCCAGGGGAAAGAGAGATGTCAAGTTATTGCAAAGAATGAGCGGGAAAGACAGAGTTAGGGGTTAAGAGTGTACCTCACGGTGGTGGCGAAGAAGCCCTCGCGGTGGTTGCGGTGGAGATGAGCTCGCGATTAGGGCAGAGTGAGAGCGAGAGTGAGGGTTGAGCGTGATGAAAAGAGAAAAGACGTACAGAGAAGTGGAGAAGGCGCGCGGGGGTAAACTAAAATAAAACAACATTTTACGTCAGTTTTTGGTAAAACTTGACGTTGAAGATCATATATTTAACGTCAGTTGTCTTAATAAACGGACGTTAAAAACTTTCACACTTATTACGTCAGTTGTTAGTAATAACTGACGTTAAAGGTCATATATTTAACGTAAGTTGTATTAAGAAACTGACGTTAAAAACACTCACAACTTCTTCGTCGCTTGTATTACACAACGGACGTTAAAGGTTTATTAGTTTCTGCAAAAACATTCATTCCCTTGACTACTGTGCTACTTACCCATTCACCTTTGTACCTAATCCTCTTAATGAGCATTAAGTTTATAGATAAGTTTTCAAGAAAATCAGAATAACTTAGTAACTTCATCCACTGCTCCTATAAATAGCTTCCTTCCATCCTTTTAATTAATTTTCTGCTTCACAATATGGCTCTGCCGTGGAGATTAACTTCATCACTCTTTCTTCCTATTCCTAGACTCAAAGGTCTTTGTCTTAATGGTCAAACAACTTCTGAGTTTGAGTAAATTACATTGCATGGATATTAAGGTTGGGTGAATCACGTAATGTGATTCTCTCACTTTATTTCATCCCCATCATCCCTTTCACTTTGCTTTGGAAGCAAGTGATTGTGGATTCAAGATGATGCATCAAGGAACTCCACTGAAGAAGAAAGATGCAAAGATCCATTTCACTTTGCTTTCGCTGCTAGTGACTGAGGATTTACTTTGCATCTTGGAATTCAAGTGAGGGAGGTGATGCATCCATTGGAGTTTCTGATGACAGGACTGAGAAGAAAATGATGTTGATGCAGAAACTTTTTTATATTTTAGGGCTATGTTGCAGAAATTTTTTATCTTTTAATCATGTAATTTTAACTTATGAATCCATTCAATGTCATACGATTTGATTATACATATAACTTGTTTTATGTTAAGTGTTTATTTATTTTAATTTGCACAATAATTTGTTTACTAATTCAAGCTAATTAATAAAAATTAAAAATAAACTTGTATAAAAAAAAGGTTTAGAAATAAACTGCAGTACTATATGGAGTGATCTGCGTTAAGAGGGACAACAGGGACATGACAACCAATGAAATGAGTTTCATAATTATTTACGTCAGTTATTTATAGAACTGACGCAAATAGTTTACCCACCACCTCATTTTTAACGTCAACTTAATTGATGACTGCCAAGTTCCCGTATATTAATTACATTATTTCCAATATTCATTCCGCACGTTTATAATATATAGGATTATTTACGTCAGCTATTTATTTAACTGAAGTAAAAATCAAACTTTTAACGTCAGTTGTATAAAAACGGCGTTAACAATTAATGTTTTTATTTGAAAAACACTTTTAAACGCCGGCTTTTTTAAAAACTGACGTTAAAAGTGTATAGATATCTGCAAAAACATTCATTCCTTTGACTGTACTGTGCTACTTACCCATGCACCTTGTAACTCAATCCTCTTAATGAGCATTAAGTTTATAGGTAAGTTTTCAACAAAATCAGAATAGCTTAGTAACTTCATCCCCTGCTCCTATAAATAGCTTCCTTCCATCCTTTTATTTTTCTCGCTTCACAATATGGCTCTGCAGTGGAGATTAACTTCATCACTCTTTCTTCCTATTCCTAGACTCAAAGGTCTTTGTCTTAATGGTCAAACAACTTCGAGAGTTTGACTAAATTACATTACATGGGTGATAAGTCCGATTAAATTACATTATGTGAGTTGCTCACCTTATCACCTTCCGAGAATCAATCTTTGGAGGGCTAATCAGGTGCACGGGGTCACAGTTCCAAAACCTCGGCTTTGGCAGCAAGTGACCGTCTTGGAAGTCTCTGGAACCACTGCCTTTGCTTGAAACAGATCTAGTGCACCTGTTTTTGCCTCTCTCTTGAGCTCTCTCATGCCCCCCAGTTTTCTGAGGTCTTCGGAGTATAGTTTTCCCTTTGGCATATTTCATAAAACTCTCTGATGGGATGTAGCTTTAATGTTTAGGATTTTAAACCCTTTCAATGTAACTTTTTATAGGATTTTAAACCCTTTCAATGTAACTTTTTATAGGATTTTAAACCCTTTCAATCTTCTATCGATCATATTCAGACATGATTTCATGAATGAGATCCGGTTTGGGTTATTGATTCAACTTATAGTTTTCAAAAACAGAAACACAAAACATCAAAGCAATTCATGTGAAACTGAAACTTTGAGGAAGACAATGCGGAAGGGATCGTATACTAGATAAAAAATATTATTAAAATAACCTTTAACGTCTGTTGATGTAAGGACTGACGTTAAAAGTGAAGTGACTTACTTTTAACGTCAGTTCTTTATAGAACTGACGTTAAAAGGTTCACTTTTAACGTCAGTTGTTTATTGAACTGACGTTAAAAGTGAGTCACTTCACTTTTAACGTCAGTCATTAAAACAACTGACGTTAAAATTGAATTAATGAAGTCTGATATTTACAAAACTGCCACCGCCTCCTTTTTAACGTCTAGCTTTTGGTTAACTGACGTAAACCTTTACCGTCTAATGTATATTTTCCACCAGTGTTATTAGCAAGATTCAGTTCAGCACCAACCCGAAGACATTGTGCTGGAGTCAAACATGTTTTTCGTTATCTCCGCGGTACATCTGGTATGGGTTTGTTTTACCCAAATGGAGTAAAGTTAGAGTTGGTAGGTGTTGTGACTCCGGCAAGTGTACCGGGTCGTCGCAAGTAATAAAAGAAACACGGTAAGTAATTACCGAGGTCGAACTCAGGGATTGGGCTACCAATTCGACTAATCCGTGGGAAATCCGATACGTTGGTCAAGCGAGAGAAGGTGGTTGAGAAAGAGAGATTAATATCTAAAATTCAATTAACAAATCTAATGAAATAATTAACTAAAATCAGAAATTAAAATATCCAAGGTCACAAATCCACCTACCCAATATGTACACCCAAGTGATGATGAATTCCTCCCTAAGTTCAATTACAATGTCAACCGGGACCCCTAAATTCTCCTAAATCCACCCTCGTGCTCATTAGGACGTATTCGACGATTGGATTAATTACTTGTTCGGTCTCATAACCCTAATCTCAAATTCTATTAAACCTTGTTCCCTATATGGTTGCACTAATCAAATAAATCCACGGTCGTGCTTATTATTCGATTAATGATTCCAATTCAAGTTCTAAAACGCGCCTCGCCGTTTGGCCTCAAACACGTTAACTAGTTAATCACGCAACACATATGATTAACACAATCAATTCAGAATTGGAAAACATTTATGATCCCGATTCAAGTTCTAAAACGTGAATCGCCGTTAGGCCTCAAACACGTTTAACTGATTAATCACGCAAAACATATGATCAAACATTCAAATCAGAATCGGAAAACAAGAATTGAATTAAAGGAGAAAGACATACATCATATAGAATCTACACTGCTATGGGTGGCTTCATCGTTCCCTCGGACGAGGGGATTAGTTCCTCATGCTCATAGACAAGCGATCGGACATAACCTCCATGAGAAAAAGGGAGATGCAGCTCCAAAGAGAAAAGAAACTACCCTAAACGCTACTCTAAACAGTGGAAAACTACTCGATTCGCGGCCCTCCAAAAGCCCTACAGCCTCCTAAAGTTGGATCCTCTTAATTTGATCTGAAACAGCCTTTATATAGGAATCCTGATCTGCGCTTGCTCGCGAGGCGAGAAGCCTTTCGCGAGGCGAGAATTAAAATTGGCGCGCATTCAATTTGAACTCTCGCGAGGCGAAAGTATGTTCGCGGGGCGAGTCTTCAATTCTAGGCTGTGACCTTCATCACGGCTGGGCCGTGTTGGTCTCTGTCTTGCAGGTCCTCGTGATCTCGCGAGGCGAGACACCTCTCGCGTGGCGAGACTGAAGTGATGACTTTTGGTTCTTTGTTGACTTTCAGGCTCGCGGGGCGAGAATTCACTCGCGAGGCGAGTGTCTCCAGACTTGCAATTTCCACTGCTTTTCGACTTTCCTTGACTCCCGGAGCTTCACTTATTTAACCTGAAACAACAAAAGCACCCACAAGCGTAATTCTATTCAAAATAACCTAAAAACTACACAAAATACGAAAAATGAGTCAAAGTCCAACTTAGGAACAAAACAAGGCAAATTTGGGCGAAAACGAGAGTGAACTCGAATAAATAGGCACATGAACCCTAGTTCATCTAGTCATAAAACTAGATAAGCCAGAGGCTTATCAGTAGGGTATGCTGATGTTGGATATCTTTCTGACCCTCACAAAGCCCGGTCCCAAACAGGTTACGTTTTCACATGTGGAAAAGCTGCTATCTCATGGCGACCAGTGAAGCAAACAATCACAGCTACATCGTCAAATCATTCAGAAATATTGGCTATTCATGAAGCAAGTCATGAGCGCATATGGCTAAGAACTATGACTCAATACATCAGAAGCGTATGTGGATTGATAAAGAAAAAGACAAGCCAACAACATTGCATGAAGATAATGAAGCATGTATTGCATAAATCAAAGGTGGTTACATAAAGGGTGATAGAACTAAACATATTTCACCAAAATTCTTTTATACTCATGAACTCCAAGAGAAAGGTGACATTGATGTTTGCAAAATTCGTTCAAGTGAGAACCCAGCAGATCTATTCACAAAGACACTGTCAACTTCAGTTTTCAAGAAACATGTGCATAACATTGGAATACGTCAACTAAGGGATTTTTCATAATTGATGTATTTTTTTAGGGGAAGTAAGTCATTAGGAATACCGTACTTTTTTTCCTTCACTAAGTTTTTATCCCACTGGGTTTTTCTTAGCAAGGTTTTAACGAGGCAATATTCATAAGGTATAGTCATCCAAGAGGAAATGTTATAAACAATTTGATTTAGTGGATGACTATATGATATTATCTCTTATCCTATCTTATCTTCTCTTATAGGAAACTGACTAGGATTATGAGTCTACTATTATTCTATAAATAGTAGTAGACAGATTGTATTTGAGATACTTGATCATAATATAAATAACAAATATAACAGTTAGTTCCCGAAGAACCAGTCTTTGAATCCTAGTTCCGGAAGAACTAGTATCTGAATCTATATTTTTAATCTCTCCATCTCTCTATTCTTTTTCTATTTTTAACACTTATAATATTAAAAAATAGATGTAAATCAAAATTTTACATGTTGAGATAGTGGGTGAAATGAAACTATTCTTCCCAAAAAAAAATTGTTTTTTTTATAAGCCATAGTTGTAACTTGTATTAAATAGAGTATTAGCAATACTCCAATGAGTATACAAAGTGTTCGAACAAATACCGTTTAATAGCTACATACACCAATCGAAAGATAGACATATTAACCTAAGAGTAATTACATTATCGTATGCAATATTTCAGCCTGAAGGTAAATTTGCAGTAACTATAATTCAGCCCCAAATCTATACTAACATAAAAGTTAGATAGACATTTTTACTGTACATATACGTGTTAGCGTCAAGATTTTTTTGCCCTTTTATTTATTTATTTTTTAAAAAATTGTGTTCTTTTTTTTAAAAAAAAAATTATATTTTTTTTACTTTTTTGTTTATATTTTTTAAAATTTTTATTTTACGTTTTCCTTATTTTTTGTATTTTTTTCCTAATAAATTTTAATTGCTAATACTTTTTTTTTGGAATTTATTAGTATACGATGACAGTATAAAGTTTTTTTTACACTGCCAACCAATCATAAATTGACAAACATTAAAAGTATAGTTATCATGTTCATAATGTTTTAATTTTTATATACTTATATTTTAATGTATATATAATTTAATAGTTTAAAATTTAAAATTTTATATATTTTTTATTTATATATATATATATATATATATATATATATTAATATTTTCCGGTTCGACCAGAATCAAACCAAACAAATTTTTATTGGTTCGAATATTGTTATTGACTTTTTAAAGTTTATAATTTTTTTTTGTTTTAAAATATTTTTAGCCAGGAAAGGTAGCAAAGCTACTGTGTTCTTCCAAAAAGTTTAGGATCGTAAGACTCGAGCCAATAATTCGATGAATTTGAAAATCCGAACCAACCAATTAAATTGGTTACTTTTTTTCTTTTTTGTGCACGACTCCGAATTAAACCAAATCCAATGGTCATTAATTCGGTTATTTTGAAATCGAACCAATTACTATATTTTAATATTCGGCTTTTTGACCAAAATGGGCTTCTTTTAGAAACTATTTATCAGTTTAGGGTTATGATGAAACTATTTACCAATCGGGGGGTCCTTTTGGACATGTGGCATTTTTTTTTTCACTCTGACGGGTCAAAGGCGCCAACCGGAGGTCAGACTGGCGCCTTCTAGGGTCAAAGGCATGGTCAGACTGGAGCCTATTATTATTAAAAAAAACAAAAAGATAATTAATAGCAATAACAAGAGGTATAAAAAACTAATAACAATAACAATTTACACCAATAAAAATTCATCAATTATTACAGTAGTAAAACAAAATTTTACCTTGTAAGAATTAAAATAAAGTTACCAGCAATTTTAAAAGAACACTGCTACAAAAAAATTTATACTATAAGTATAGGGATTAACGATGACATTAATGATAAAGTATCTATTTAAAACAACAAGAGGCAATAAAAAAATCCCCTAATAACAAGTAGCAAATAATATCACAATAGATATAAAAAAATAATAGCAATAACAATTTACACCAATAAATATTCATCAATTATTACAGTAGTAAAAAAAAATTTACCTTGTAAGAATTAAAAGAAAGTTACATGCAATTTAAAATGAACACTGCTACAAAAAATATATACTATAAGTATAAGGAATAACGATGACATTAATGATAAAATATCTATTTAAAACAACAAGAGGCAATAAAAAAATCACATAATAACAAGTAGCAAATAATATCACAAGAGGCATAGAAAAATAATAGCAATAACAATTTACACCAATAAATATTCATCAATTATTACAGTAGTAAAATAAAATTTTACCTTGTAAGAATTAAAATAAAGTTACCAATAATTTTAAAGGAACACTGCTACAGAAAAAATTATACTATAAGTATAGGGAGAAACTATGACATTAATGATAAAGTATCTATTTAAAACAACAAGAGGCAATAAAAAAAAATTCTCTGAAAACAAGTAGCAAATAATATCACAAGAGGCATAAAAAAATAATAACATTAATGTCATCGTTACTCCTTATACTTATAGTATAATTTTTTTGTAGCAGTGTTCCTTTAAAATTGCAGGTAACTTTCTTTTAATTCTTACAAGGTAAATTTTTTTTACTACTGTAATAATTGATGGATATTTATTTGAGAAAATTGTTATTGCTATTATTTTTTTATGCCTCTTGTTATTGCTATTAATTGCCTTTTTTCTTTTTCTTTTTTTAATAATGGTAGCCGCCAGTCTGACTGACGCCTTTGACCCTTCAGAGTGAAAAAAAGTAAAATATGCCACATGTCCAAAAGGACCCCCCATTGGTAAATAGTTTCAGAATAATCATAAACTGGTAAATAGTTTCTAAAAGGAACCCATTTTGGCCAAAAAGCCTGAATATTCAATATGTATATAACTTTATCAATTAACAACTTTTCTTATACTATTCCTATAATACTAGAAGGAGTTGTCAACCAATGGATTATTTTAGATTATTTAAATTTATTTATTTATTTTTTAGACATATTCTTTACAATATAGTTTTTTTTTCCTGAATTAGTTTTTTTCTAATTTACTTTTACATCTATTTATTTATTTTCTTTTTGTAGATTTAAAAAACAATTACAAATCTATACCAATATAAAAGTTGGATAGACATTTTTACTGTACATACACGTGTCAGCACCATGATTTTTGCCCCTTTTCTTAATTTTTTTTTAAAATACTTTTTTTAAAAAATTCTAATTTTTTTTACTTTTTTTTACCTTTTTATTATTATTATTTTTAAAAAAAATAAATTTTTTTACTTTTTTTTAAAAGAAATTATAAATTTTTTTTACGTTTTCCTTATTTTATAATTTTTTTCCTTATAATTTTTTTGCTAATACTTTTTTTTTTGAATTTATTAGTATACACTAATAGCGTAAAGTTTTTTTATACTGTCAACCGATCATAAATTGACAAACAGTAAAAGTATAGTTATCATGTTCATAAAGTTTCAATTTTTATACACTTATATTTTAATGTATATATAATTTAATAGTTTAAAATTTAATATTTTATATATTATTTATATATATATATATTAATATTTTCCGCTTCAAATCGAATCAAACCAAACCAATTTTAATTGGTTCAGATATTATTATTGACTTTTTAAAATTTATAATTTTTTTTGTTTTTAAATATTTTTAGTCAGGAAAGGAAGCAAAGCTACCGTGTTCTTCGAAAAAGTTTATAGTCGTAAGACTCGAACCAATAATTCGATGAATTTGAAAATCCGAATCAACCAATTAAATTGGTTCGTTTTTTTTCTTTTTTGTGCACGGCTCTGAATTGAACCAAACTCAATGGTCATTAATTTGGTTATTTTGGAATCGAACCGATTACTATATTTTAATATTTATTTATATTTTAATATTCAATATGTATATTACTTTATCAATTTACAACTTTTCTTCTAGTGTTCCTGTAACAGTAGAAGCAGTTGCTACCCGGTGGATTATTTTTTAAACATATATTCCTTATAATATAGTTTTTTTAAAAAAAAAATCCCGAATTAGTTTTTTTCTAATTTACTTTTACATCTATTTATTTAATTTCTTTTTGTAGATTTAAAAAACAATTACAAATCTATACCAATATAAAAGTTGGATAGACATTTTTACTGTACGTACACATGTCAGCGCAATGATTTTTTGCCCTTTTTTTAATTTTAAACAAAAATTACATTTTTTTAAAAAATTTATATATTTTTTTTAAATTGTTAAAATTTTTTAATGATTATTTTATTATTTTATTATTTATTTTTAATTTTAAACAAAAAATTAATTTATCGTTTTCCTTATTTTTTAAAGATTTTTGTTCCTTATAATTTTTTTTTGCTAATACTTTTTTTTAATTTATTAGTATACACTAACAATGTAAATTTTTTTTACACTGTCACCCAATCATAAATTGACAAACATTAAAAGTATAGTTATCATGTTCATAATGTTTTAATTTTTATATACTTATATTTTAATGTATATATAATTTTTCTTTTTTTCTACTGTGAAGAATACATCCATTGCCGCTTGATCTATCATGTCTAGCACTGATGGAAATAGAACCAACCTATATATTGTTAGCGCCAATACCCTCTCAAAGGTTTCCCAATCTTGCCGATCCATTAATTTTTTCAAATGATTTTCGAGAAGAGTTCGGGTTAACCCTCGCGAGTTTGAGTGCCCGGTCAACTTCACATCATTTTCAGGAAGCCCTAGTAACCCTGCTATGCTTGTAGTGGTCAAGTATTGCCCTAAGTGAAAGTACACGATGGGGTTTTTCTGCATTGACAACCTTAACAGGCAAGCATATTCTTCAATGGTGGGAGTAATGTCCATGTTTGGCAATTCAAAACATCTGAGGTGGGGGTTCCAATACTGACACAAAGCACTCAAAGCAGCAGTCTCATCCAGTATGAAAATTAGGTCCAAGATCTCTCCATACTTCTTGGCGAAGCTTCTTCGACGTTCTTGAGGCAAAGACTGGCTCAACTCTTTCAGATTCTCTAATGAGTTTAATATCACCCTGAAGCTCTTGGTGGTGGGAGCATTGCTAGTGTGTCTGACTTTTTCCATCTCTTGTAATCAAAGGTGTTATCTCAAACCAAATTATCTGTGGAGGGAAATTTTAATTTGTTAATAACATTTGGGAAGCAAATTTACTTATGCATGAGAGTGTAACAAAATGCATGAATGACATATTAACAATGCACGACTTAAAGTACTACATGCACGAGCATACAATAAATAATAATGAATGTAACAGGATGCATGAATGAATGGCATATGAAGGCGTCTGCATGCATAAAATCATTATGATGCATGTGATTATTCATGTTGCAGAAAAAAGGTGGAATGCGCTCCCTTTTGTCCTACATGGGTCATATCCTAAAGTTTGAACTTCTGAGGTCAAGACCCTAGTTTTGTAGGCTACTAATGGCATTTTAGGTGCATGACTTCCGGGACAGATCTAGACCCCTAAACATATGGTCCCTGGATTACCCTCATCTAAAAATGAGGACCCGAATCCATGAACCTCACCACAGGGACCGAAAAGTCACAATATGGCAGTCCATGTTTCAGTAGCAATCCAAGTGGGAGAATCAATGTCTGTCAGGGACGTAAAAGCATCACAATAACATCACTGAAGCCCCTTCTAATCTTATGGCATTCCAAGACTCGGGTATAGAGCCCAAAAGTGTGTGAATATGTGACATTGATGTGTGTGCTAGGAGCAAGCAAACCTGCACAAAACCGAAAAAACTAACCCCAAACCTGCAAAAGAACAACCAACATTTAAAAGAGTTTTCTACCCTAGGGTCGCAAGAATATACAAAGACATTTATAAGAACAATTAAAACTATTTACGAAAATAAACAAAAAGGGTAAAGTTAATACTTTTAAAGCTATTAAAAGAAATTGCACAAACAACTATGATAGGCCTGACTCTCGAAAGTCCCCAGTGGAGTCGCCAGCTGTCGCGACCGTCCTGTCCGGGAGCCGCGAAAAGAAGGGAAATAAAAAAAGAGGAAAAAAAAGAGAGAGGAGTCGCCACCAATATTTTATTTGGGAAAAACATTGGAAAAACCATTTATTTTAAGGAAACTAGTCTTTTAAAAAAAGAGATATTTGAGTTCGGGAGTCGGTTACGAGTAGGGAAGGTGTTAGCACCCTATATCGCCCGTTTAAAAACGGTACCTCAAGTTAATTGTGAATTTTTTTTAATAACTTTATAAATATCTATTTTACCCCACTTTGAAACTAAAATAAAAATAAGATGAACAAAATAAAAGAGAAAATAAAATTTTGGCTTGACAGAATTATTGGTTCTGCTCCTACGTATTCCCGGGTGCGATGGGAAATTCAAAGCCACGTAGTTCTTATAGAAAATGTTTGATTTGTTGGTTTATTTTAATTTTGGTAAATATTTGATTTATTATTATTTTTTTAAAAAATTTTGAAAAGGGATTTTATTTTACAAATAATTCACTCATGCACAGGGTCCAAGATAACAGTGTTATACGACAAACCTTTACAATTCATATGTCACTTGAGGATGAAAATCCATACATCAACGTCGTAGATTGTTGCGTGAATTTGAAAAGATTTTTCAATTTTATAAGACTTGAGAATAAGTTGAAAACATTTTATTTTAAAAAGGAATTCACTTTTGCACAGGGTTAAAGATAGTCAAGCTATACGATAAACCCTTATAATTCGTAAGAAAACGTTTATAGATTGTTGCGTGAATTAAAAAGATTTATTTATTTTATAAAATCGGATGAAATCGGATAAAATTTGTTAAAAAAATGTGTAAATCGAAAACGTTTATTATTTTTATAAAAGATGATTAACTTTCGCACAGGGTTAAAGATAATCAAGCTATACGATGAACCCTTGTAATTCATACAACACTCGAGGATGAAAAATCATACATCAACATTGTAGATTGTTGCTTTTTTATTTTTTTACTCAAAAGATTGTTATTTCACCTAAGGATTTTTTTTATATACATTTAAACAAGAAATTATACTTTCAAAATACATCTTTTTGTGAGTCAATAACAAAAATTTGGACACAATACTGAAGGCCCGTCAGAAAGTTTTTTTGTTTTTATGTTATTAAACCTTAAAGTTGGGCCAAATGGTAAGCCCACCAACAAAAGCTAAATAAGACCTGAAACAAAACAATAAAATAAAACAAAAATCTATTATTTGAAACATAAAATCAGATGAAGGATGAAATTAACCAAAACGTGAATGAAGTGGCCAAGCTGTTGGGTCACGGTGGCAGCAAGCGGGAAGGCGGCTGGTCGTGCAGCGACGGCGCAGCTGGACGCGTTCGGGGTGGTGACTGATGACTTCAAGAGGTGGAAGGCAGCGCACGACGTCTGAACGACGGAGGGTAAGCTTACGATCCTGTTTGGGTTGGGACGCAGCGGTGAGTGGCAGAGTTAACGGTGACAACGGTGGTGCGTGGATCCGGTGAGGTGGGCCTGAGATCAGTAGCAACAACGGCGGTCCTGAGCGGCACGTTCGAACCAGTGGAGGCGCCGATCTGAACAGATCTGCGTCTGGACGGCGGAGCGGGGGGCGACGCGGCTGCGTCTGGCACGGTGGTCGGCTCTGCGTGCGGCGGTGTGCCTGGGCACGACGGATCCGGTGAAGCAATGATGCTGTTTGACTGGGTGTAGGTAAGAGGTGCTGTGTCTCTCTTCTCACACAAAGATCTACTCTTTTTGCCAATTTTTGTTGTTGCTGTTTGGGTCCCCTTTATTGTGTTTATGATTGCTATTTAAAGAGGAGAAAGAATTGAAGATCCCCTTTGCTTTTGATCTTGGGACCAGTTGAAAGAGTGCTGCAGTGGTTCATCCTCCTCTAGTCCCCTTTCAATTTCCACTTATGTATTCTCTTCCTCTGATCTATGCACTGGTGCTCTGAGAACTTATCCAAAAATGGTGTTTGATGACTTGAGCCTTGTGGGGAACTATTCTGGTGGTTGGACTAGCTTCCCAATGACTGTTGCTTTCTTGTTAAGCTCAAAATAACTTGGGAGAATGTTGGTTAAAGAAATAAACTAAAAGAGAAAGATCATCATGGAGATTGTGTTTGTTGGAAAAGGAAAAATGAAAAAAGATATATGACAAATTCTATTTATTTATTTATTTTATTTTTATTATATTTTTTTAAATTAAAAACCAGATATATTGATTTGTTTAAGTTACCTTATTAAAAAGAACCTAACAAAATTAAGTATTCACGGACTTAGCAAAATCAAATGAAACACTATGATCTACTCGGGGATACTAGTGCAGAAAATAGCACATTGAGATTGTTTGGTCTAACGTCGTAACATGTGAAGAAGCAAAAGATGCACGTTTGTAATGTTTTCCCTAAAGATGGGCATTGATCAGAGATAACTACCATTAAAAACGTTTCTTGCCACTCCGAGTAAGTAGGTGACCGGCCGACCACATTATGAATGCCTATACATAGGTAATGATTTTAATGAAAGAGCTTGCTAACAGGTAGACATTGATTAACAAATATAAATAAAAGAATCAAGTTTTTATATGGAAAAATTTTATAAAAAAATCACTTTTCCAAACAATAAATATATTACATCTCATACAATTTTTTTTAATTCGTTAATCACCATCTTTAGAATGCTGATTAGCATTCTCCTTCTAATAAATAAGGATATGAATTTGTTGAACCCGACCTGATCACAAGTTGAGGGTGAAATGGTTAACATCATTAATAGTCTATTTATATACTTTTGTATATTTTTTATTAACTAATAATAATTTTATTAAATAAGAATTTAAAAATATCATTAATTTATAGAAAGTATAAATAAACAATACAAATATGAGCCTTTAAATCAACACAAGAATAGTTATGAATATAGCATAAAATTATGTGATATTTTTAAGTGATCATGAATTAACTTTTAATACCAACTTTCCATGCATGGTTTAATGACTCGGATTAGCTCCTCTCGTTCTCATATACTCATCTCTCACTATATATATATATATATATATATATATATATATATATATATATATATATATATATATATATATATGGGATGTATCCAGTGAGAGGATATTTTTATGAGAGTGAGATGAGTAATTATTAAGATTAAAAGTTATTTAATAATTTTAAAATGTCACATGACTATTTAAAAAAGTCATATGACTTTATGTTTAAGAAAGGCCATCTCATTTGATATGTCTTTATATATATATATATATATATATATATATATATATGGCGCAACTCCAGTGAGAGAAGTGTCTTATTGTGAGAATGAGAGGAACAAATCTGGGCCATTAAACCATACATGAATTGTCAGGATTAGAAGTTAGTTGGTGGTCATGTGATCACTTAAAAAAGCCACATGACTTTATGTTCTAATATTGGCCATTCATGTATGATCCAAAGGTCCAGATTTACTCCTCTCATCTCTCATAATAACACACTTATCTCACTTGAGCACACCTCACTCACATGAGTTGCTTCCTACACACACACGCACACACACATATATATATGGGTGATGATCCACTTACTACAAGAGTAATTCTTTATAGAGTTACTTCGCTTAATAACTTATCGGCAACATTGAATTTCAACAATCCAACCGTTGAATTAAAACTTCTTATTGAATAGATCAACTCCTCAAAGTTTCATAAAATTTTAAAAATATTTGATACTTCATCGAATAACTTCAATTGAACGTATACTACGTTTTCTGAAAATATGAGTAAATGTCAACTATAAGATTACATAGCTATGAATGTCTGATTTTTATGAAATTTGGTATGCATGATTGATAGGATAATATGACAATATTCAACGGTTGGATTGTTGAAATTAAATATCCCGCGTGAGTTATTAAGTGGAGTAACTCTAACAAAAGTTACTCTTGGAATAAATGGATATAAGTAAGTTACTTTTATATATATATATATATATATATATATATATATATATATATATATATATATATATATAAGTAAGTTTTAAAAGAGTTATCCAAAATACCTGCTATTCATTTTACTGTAATTCAATGAAAGATAGATAACTTATTTAAAATTAATACAGACCATTCGATATAATTAAATGGGTGTGGGTTACTGTAATTATATGGTATGTTAACTAGTGTCTTAAGTACATTGATTAAGAAAATAAAATAAGAATTCAAAAACTCATTGAAAATTAAGTTTATCACTTATCAAAATATAAAATATACCAAGTTTCCATTAAAGCTTTTTTTTTTATATCCTTAATCAATGTTTTAAATATACCACTAACATTCTCCTTAAAACATTTTACTATGCCCATAAAAAAAATTCAACGAAAAATAACAAGAAATATAATAAGTAGAAAGGGGCAGAAAAAGTGGTTTTGGTTTCGAACTCAAACTAAGACACGGCGTGTTTTTACTTTTTAGTAATCAACCATCCTATCTAAACACAAAGTTTCCACAATTAAGAAGTATTTTTTTGACGATTAAGAAGTATTGGTAAGTCGTCGTTTGGCTTGTTTATTTGAGAAAATTTAAATGTATTTTATTATATGTTTGAACATTTAATGTTGAATTGTCACATGATTTTCTTTAATTGTTGTAGAATTAGTTAGTTTTGATGTGTCCATTGAAACCTAATAAATTAATTAAGTTTTGTGATTATTTATTTGATTTAATCTCATTATGTAATTATTTCATCTAGTAATATAAAAAAGATAAGAGCAAGATTATTTTAAGAAAAACTAGAATATTTTGACAAGAGAACCCCAAACAACACACTTTAATTTTTTTGGGTGGAAGGATGGGATTAGGCCCAAACAACAAACAAACTAAAATCTGCGAGCCAACAACATATTCTTTAACATATTTTATTATCGGATGAATTTTATGTGAGACTCACAAAAAATATGGTCCTATATAAGATACACCTAATAATAGAGGTGTGTTAAGAGTATTGTGAATTTCTGTTTTGACAATTAATTTGATGGAAAGAAACCACTTTCAAGCTCCTGGAAAGTTTGAATTGCTTTTGCAGTTAGGAACTGGACTTTCCATTGGTTTTCAATGTTACGTGATTGGCTTTTGCAATTCAAAAATCAAAAGTGTCGTGGATCCGCAACAAATAAAAGAATGGAAGGCCTTTTTGTTATTGAAAAAAAAAAAAAAATCCGACCGTTGAATAAAGGAGGAGGGCATCAGCACAGCGAGGCTTTTGGTTGAAGTATAAGTAAGGATTTAATTAGGATTAAATATGTTTTTGGGTCCCGTAAAATGAGTTAATTTTGATTTTAATTCTTGCAAAAGTTTTTTTTTGGTTTTGATCCTGTAAAATCAGAAATCATTATTTTTGGTCCGTACTGTCATGTGATATTTGTTAAGTACATATATGTCTAACAAAAGGTCATATGATCATCCCAAATGACACCCAATAACCTTTATGATGCCATGTTAGCATGTGATTTTCCTAAAATTTTCCTTGAACCATAAAATGAATTATATTTATTGTTTCTAAAATGAATGTTATATACTAAAAACGGTGAAATCAAATTTTAGAGGGGTGAAAATAAAAGAAAAATGATTTATAGAGATCAAAGCCAAAATTTGCTCATTTTATAAGGATCAAAATTAATAATTTCATATTTTAGAAGGATGAAAACTAAAAAAAAATTACAAGGACCAAAACCAAAATCTACTCATTTTTTAGGAATTAAAAACATATTTAACTTATTTAATTAATATGTACCGATAGTGAAAATAATTTTTTTAAACTATTGATCAATCAAAAAATGATATTTGGTGTTTGAGTGTCTGACACCGACTTTGGTGTGACACTATGAAGCACTGACACTTCTAACTTTTGGGGTGTTCGAGTGTCTGACACCGATTTTGGTGTGACACTCATATGATATGTGTCCGACACTTCTTGTTTGATGTCTGATTTAAAAATTATTTTTTTGGGTTCATGCATGACTCAATACTAACTAGACACTTTATCCACATTTCAATATGACTCGGACACCTCAAGAACACGGTTCATTCTTTAAAAAAAAATATAAATTAAAACTTTAAAGAATAAAAAAAAGTTAATAATAAGACTCTTTTCATTATACTCTCCAGTTTCGTGAAACGGTTTTTTTACTCCCTCTTCATAATACGTTCCTTCCTTCTTCTCAGTAGTGTATATTTTTTGCCACACCTCTACTTTGCAAAGAAATAAAGTGCTCGAATTAAATAATGATGTCTTCTATGATTTTTTGTGAGACTTATTACCATAAGAAAAATATAATGCTTAACAAGTTATTTGAGAATAAGAATATATAAATCTTGATTCCTAATTATTTTTTTTGGTCTATAACCCATCGTAATTAGGATATTTGAATGGGTCAACGGAATATCTTCACAAGTTTAAATGATTCGGACTCGCTATGAGACTAACCTCCGTCTGGATGCTTAATCACAGTTAAGGTTCTCCATATCCCTCCCCAAGAATGTGTTATGTGGGATTCGAACTCAAGTCCTCCCCTCCGATGTTAGCATGTCAGTGTTCATATCATGTCCGATGTCCGTGTCAGGGCGTCATAGGTACCAATTAAACTTTTAGGGCTCGTTTGGTGGTCAGGATAAGAGAGACATGATATGATAAGCTATCATATCATGTCTGAAACTACTGTTTGGTGAGTCAACAGGATAAGATAAAGCAATCCCGTCACCTATCATATACTGTCCATTTAGTTAAAATCCTATCCTGAGGGAGGGTTGTGTTAGAACCCAACAGGATATGATAGGATAGGGTGATTTAAAGTATAATAAAATAAAAAAATATTTTTTTATATAAAATAATTAAAGTATAATAAAATATAACATAGTTACAAAAAAAAGGTATAATAAAATATAAGATATTTTAAATAATAAAAATTTTAAAAATAAATTTTATTTTATCAAAAGGTTAATTTTGTTATTTTATATTATTTTAAAAAACTGAAAAATATAAAAAATTATTCTAATAATTTAACTATATCTAAAGTAAAAACTAAAAATGAATATTTAAAATTATAAAAAAATTAATTTAAGTTAAACAATATTTTAAAATTTAAAATTTTAAAATATTATACATAATTTTATCACAAGCATAATTTTGTATTTTTATATAATTTTAAAAAAGAAAATTATAAAAAATAAAATAAATCTAATAAAATATTAAAACATTTAGAATAAAATCGAAAATTTTAAAATTCTTACTAAAATTATAATGCTATCCAGTTGGTTATCCGGTGAACACCAAACGTTGGATAGGATAACAATTTATCTTACTCATATCTTATCCTACTACTGTCTTGCTCTCTTATCCTATCCGCTTCTATCATGACCACCAAACGAGTCTTTAATGTAATTGTATATGCAATTTAATACTGTTATTCCATGCTTTAAATCATGGAAACGAGCCTTTAATGACCTATAAAGAATGTTTGACGCCCTCTTTATTTTCTATAAATAAATAAAAGCGTGAGGCAGGTTAGGAAATCCAACACATGTTAATTTGAGAGTATATATATATATTTTTAATGGTTCGTCCTAAAATTCCTCAAATTTTCTTCTGCATTTTGATTTGATTATTTTTTATTTTAGACATCACTTTTCTTATCAGAGACTTTGTTGTTCACTTTTATTTATCTGTTATTATTCAGTAATAATTTTTTCAGCTTTTTAAAATAATAATCTTTAAATAAATAATATAATCTAATATATTCACTAATAATATAATATAATTTTCTTAAGAAAATGATAACGGAAATTAATTAATCAAGAAAGTAGCAATAGATGCTACCATTGTTTTTCATCCCTCTTACTAGGCTACCTTATGTTAATTTTGTCATATTCTCCTCAATATCTTATATCCAACTTTTCAAATACATTTGCAATCTTGTATATTTTCTAATATATGTCCATTCATTCATTTTAACATCCCCCCCACACCCCCATTTCTTTTAATTTAGGGGCAGCCCAATATATATTTTATCCTAAAGCAAATTTTAAGATAAGCCTTTTTAAATTAATTAAAATAATTTATTTAAATTAGTGTATTACAACTCTATATTCAATGCTCATAAAAGAAAAAACCCTATTTTCTCTCTTACTTCAAACTCTATCCCTTCTCTCTGCACACACATCCTCGTGCCATCACTAGAGGGGTGGTTTTGGGCCATTTTTGGCACGGAATCACCCTTTTACTTCATTTTTCCCATTTTATCTAAATAAGTGGTTTTTCCACATAGATCTGTTTTTTTTTTGTGTTTTTCGTGTTTTTCCTCGTCTGTGTGCGGCGGTATTGTTGTTCGTCGTCTTGGTGAGACATTGTTTGGTTTCCCATCTTGGTGCGATGTTCATTTGGTTCAGATTGACATATCTGCTTCGATCCATCACAGATTTGATCAAGAATTGAGCGTCAATGTTACAGATCCGGAGACATGAGTATTCCGGTGACTTTGATTTTGTCATTTTTGTAGGCATTTTGATTTTACCGTGTTATGCTATTAACCTGGGTGATGTGGGTTTGTTTGCAGATTCATCATTTTCAATTTTTAGCGATGTTGGATTTGTATTATTTTCGATGTATTTTAGTCATTTGAATGAATGAATACCTTTTTAGTAAAGAAAAAAAAACTCTATATCAGTATATCTAGGCCTATTTTTAGGAAAAAAAACTATACTCTCTATATTACACAGACTAAATAGTAACTTCCTTTTAGATTTTTTTTTTTTTGAGAAGAGATATATTAGCAATTAGCTATATTTTTGGGGGCTATGTAAACCAAGGGTTTATCAGTCTTATGCTTGGGCCGCTCCATTTATATTTTAAGATTTTGTTCCCACTTATTGGCAAGATTAATTAATTCAATATTATTAAAGAGCTCGAATTCGATCACTCTTTTTATTTAGGGATATTTAAGACCGTTCCGTCTCATCATCCAGTCTCGAACAAAAGCTAATTTGGACGTATTAATTCGAGATGTTATTTTTGAGTTCAGATTCTCTCCTACAATGTATCTCCGATCCTCTCCAGCAACCAAATCTAAACTGTCCAACCACATTTAACGGTCCAAAAAAAAAAAACAAAAGGCATTGTAAACATTTAAAAAATTAAATAAAAGATAAAAATTCAAGAAAACCCAGCATCTTCCCCAACTAGGTCCATGGCCGGCCCAAGGGAAAGGTAGTTAAGCAAGGACTTTAGGCCTAAAAAAAAAAGGTTTACTATTTGATAAAAATGAAAATGAAAGTAGAAAAGAAGTATTAGTTAATAAAAAAAAAAGACATTAATAAATTAGAAGAATCCACTACTAATATATATATATATATATATAAACAACGATTATCTAAGATCAACAATGTCTCAACAAAGATTAAATGGATTGACTTTAATATTTCAATAAATGATTCTGCATCTCAAAAAATACTAAATATAAAATTTAATAAAAATATAATAATTTTAATAAAATATTATTTGCTTTAAAATGGTCTCGCTTTCCAATTCGCTTTAAGCCTCAATAGGTATTGGGCCGGTGAGTCATGGTCTTGTCTGTGTCCCTCACCACTGCCTACAATAAAATCGTTGCCACCATTCAGCCACCGTGTAATGTGATACTTCACTATTCATCGTCATCTACTCCACCACATCACTCTCTCTCCCCCTTCTTTCTTCCTTCACAAATTACACTTGAAGTATTTTTTTTTTAATTTTGCATTTCATCCCCTACTCCAGTGAGTAGTGACATCTGTCCTCATCATTTTGTAACTGGGATCCAATAATTTGAGTATAATAATGTAATTTTTATTGTTTTATGAACAAATGTTAAGCGAAAAAGTCTACTTTCTCGAGCTATATTATGCCTAAGAGAAATCATAAAGGCAATGTTAGTCAGTGTCTAAGATTGATTGAGGACTTTAAACATAAACAAATTTTATTGAAAAGTTTAACTTTTGAATTTTTAATATATATATATATATATGAAATATAATACTTTTTTTTAAAGAAGCAAACTTATTGCAATGAAATACAATACTTGTTAACATAAAAATTTTATTTTTGATTTGTTAACAAATAATTTGAGGATATTGATTAGTATTTGCCTATAGCTAAAAGATTAATATCAACAAAATTTAAACACGTTTATTTTCGATATGCGAACACATTGGGTATGTTATTCACTTATTCTTAAGTTTCACCTTGAAATTTATGTTGCGAAATCACTTTTAACGGAAATGTCTTTGATTCAGCATCTCCCCTAAAAGAGAGTAGAAATTTTTCATTCATTCGTCAACTAGGACCATCGTTATTAATCAAATTTATATTTCTAGAATTTAAAATTATAATATTATACTATACGAAGAAGGTTCTTTTAAAGTGAGTGCTTCTATAAAGCTAAGTAATTATTATAAAGATATCCATTAGTAGATCATTTAGTGGATTGAGATTTTTGGATAAAATTCCTTTAAATTGAGGTAAATTATAAAGTGAATAATAAGGGTGTGTATTTACTCAGAATTATTTAAGACGTATTAAGATTTTAATGTACTTTAATTAATAAAAAATGAATCTTTTACATTTTTATGAGATTTTTATATACTTTTTAGATCAATTTAATAAGTATACAGGAGTACTTACTTCACTCACTTTTTTTTTTGTCTAAAACTTTGATATCTAAAAATTACATTAAACTTCAGCTAATTCAAATGGAATCATAAGAACTCATTTTGATGGAATAAAACTCTTTCAATACCTATCTTACACATTAAAAACAAATTTATTTTACCAAGAGTTATCCTATTTATATACTCCCTTCGGTGACTATTATAAGCAAAAATTTAATAGAACACATATATTAAGGTGATTAGTTAATCTCATTTAAAAGTAATTGGAAATAAAAAATTAAGTTTATTACCTAAATTGCTCTTCCTCTTATTTATCAAGCTTGTGATGTTGAGAATAAAATGAATCATTGAAAAACACAGTTTGTATTAAATAAATGATATTTTGAGATAACTTTATTAAATAGAATGAAAATAATTAAAATTTACTTATATTTAAAAAAAAATTAAATTTTTTTGCTTATATTGTTTGCAGGAGTGAGTATCCGGATAAAGCGATATGCCCTCAACATTTGCGGATGCCGCGTACAATTTTTATTTTTTTAATTTCTTTCGAGTTAAACACGGTGGAGTTTCTTTCTCTCGTATATTGAGTTGACCAAAAACATAGTGGTCAAAACATGGATATTAGTTATTTTTTCCCTCATCGTTTGCTTTTTCATTCATAGCCGCAATTTCACACATTCTAAACTAAAGCTCTATGTTCCGACCAAAATATTTGGTAAAAAAAATCCGACCTTTTCATTTGAAACAAAAACAAAAGGTGGGCTATAAAAATAAAAAAAATTCAAAATCTAATGCGAGGGTCAAAAGGTTCAACAGGGATATTCATCTCTGAAAAAACAACAAAAAAACAAAATAATATAATGTTCAAATTAAACCAACTACTTGTCGTTTTCATGGTCAAAAGCCACGCATTCTACTACTCAATACCTTTCTCTATAAATACCCAATATGTCACTTTGCTTTCCACAACACAACCAAATCCTACATTGAAACAAAAGATATATAGACAGAGAAATATAGATGGAGTTTTTAGGGCTGTTCGGAGTTTTTGTTGCCTTCATGGCAGCCCTTTGTCTCTTATTGTTCTTAATACTAACATATTGTTGGTGGTTTTCCCCAATCCAAACACAAAAGAAGCTTAAGAGATGTGGGTTTGGAGGACCAACTCCAAGTTTTCCACTCGGAAACATTAAAGAGATGAAAACAAAGAATAGCATTAATATTCATTCTTCAGTTGTACCCTCTAATTGTAATCTCCCGCATGACATACACTCCAACGTTTTTCCTTACTTTTCTTGTTGGCAAAAATCTCACGGTAAGTCTTCCAATTAATGAACATATATATATTATATATATAAGCATATATCCATATTCAACACTTTATATATATTTTGCAAAAATAATAACTTAATTGGTGAACAACTGAAGATGTAGTATATGGATTAAGAAATGCATTTTGATGTTGTTTGTATAGGTAAGGTGTTCGTGTACTGGCTAGGGACGGAGCCATTTTTGTATGTAGCGGACCCAGAGTTCTTGAAGAAAATGTCTACAGAGGTTATGGCAAAGAGATGGGGAAAACCAAGTGTGTTTAGAAATGACAGAGATCCCATGTTTGGGAGTGGTTTGGTCATGGTTGAGGGCAACGACTGGGTTCGCCACCGCCACATTGTTGCTCCTGCTTTCAATCCCCTTAACCTCAAGGTATCTTTCTTTCTCTCTCAACTTGCAATTGCATCGCATTTCAATCATGGAAATTGGACTATTGTGACTTACAAGCAAGAATTATCTACATAGAACATCATGTGTGCTTTGAAAAGCACGCATGTCCTTGCACAAGAACGGATATAACTGTCACAACTAATTTTTTGTTCCACTCTCATCCAATTAGATTGTGTCATTTCAAAAGTTAATCATTTTATTTATTATAGATATGTTCTTTTTAAATGATATGACATAATCTGAGCGGATGAGATGAGAAATGACATATTATTTTGAAATAGAATATCACTATCCGTTGTATGCCACAAGAACTTTAACTTTCCACGCATACTCATTGACCAAAGCACAAAATAACCAAGTACATTATTCTACAAGAACTATATATTGCAAAATGGACCACAACTAATTCAATTTTATTGCTTTTGATCCTTGATCATTTCAAACGATTTAATATCTGTTTTGGCCACAAGCATCCATTCTAATTAGTTTTGCATTATCTTGTATAATTTGACAGTCATTGGCAAGCATGATGGTCGAGTCTACCAATAAAATGATAGAAAGATGGTCCACTCATATAAACTCAGGCAACCCCGAAATCGACGTGGAGAGAGAGGTTATAGCAACCGCAGGAGAAATCATAGCAAGAACAAGTTTTGGAATGAAAGATGATAATGCTAGAGACGTGTTTGACAAATTAAGAGCCTTGCAAATGACTCTCTTTAAGACTAATCGTTATGTAGGGGTTCCCTTTGGCAAGTATTTCAACGTCAAGAAAACCCTAGAGGCCAAGAAACTTGGGAAAGAAATCGATGAACTCTTGCTTTCCATCATAGAAGCTCGTAAGAATTCACCAAAAAAGAATTCTAAACAAGATTTGTTGGGTTTGTTGCTGCAAGAAAATCATGATCAGGTTGATGGCCGATCGGGAAAGACATTAACAATGAGAGAACTGGTTGATGAATGCAAGACCTTCTTCTTTGGTGGACATGAGACCACAGCACTTGCTATCACATGGACTTTGTTGCTTCTTGCCATGCATGAAGATTGGCAAAATCAGTTGAGAGATGAGATAAGAGAAGTGGTGGGTGATAACAAGCTTGATATCACCATGCTTTCTGGCTTAAAGAAGGTAAGTTCATTTTTTTGTTAAATCAGAAGTTATTTCCTGCATTAAGATGTGACATGTAAATGTGTTGACCAAACATGCAGATGAAGTGGGTGATGAATGAAGTTCTAAGACTATACCCACCATCACCAAATGTGCAAAGGCAAGCAAGAGAAGACATCCATGTTGATGATTTAACAGTGCCTAATGGAACAAACTTGTGGATTGACGTGGTAGCGATGCACCACGACCCGGAGCTGTGGGGAAAGGATGTGAACGAGTTCAGACCAGAGAGGTTCAAGGATGATGTGAATGGTGGGTGCAACCACAAGATGGGGTACTTGCCTTTTGGTTTTGGAGGGAGAATGTGTGTTGGTAGGAACTTGACATTTATGGAGTACAAGATTGTATTAACACTACTTCTCTCTAGGTTTAGTTTCAAACTTTCACCAGATTACCATCATTCACCATCTGTAATGCTCTCACTCAGGCCCACTCATGGGCTTCCACTCATAGTTCAGCCCCTTTAGAATATTCAACCTATAGCCATAGTTTACAGCTAGAGTAGGCACATAATAAGGTGGACTTCTCATATTTAGTTTAATTAGCCCCTTCAGAATATACATTTCAATTTATAATATAGTTTACAGGAATTGATGCATGATAGCCATTCCCACTGGTGCGCCCCTTAATTTTTGGCTCTTATAGAAGAACCATATATTTTGGCGATGCCTTTGTTTGCTTGGGATTGTATATGCTGGATATATTTCAATGATATGATGATCTAAATATTGGTCCATATTAATTTAAGAACACTTTTATTTTATTTTATTGATAAGCCAAATAGTGAAATGATTTGAGAACCTATAGCTGATACAAAACAATCATGTATTTTTTTTCCACGTCAACTATGGATCAACATATGATGTCTCCTTAAATTTTATAATATATTTTTTAAAATTTACATATATAAAATAAAATGAAAGTAAAAATAATATATATATATATATATATATATATATATATATATATCAAGTATAATCAAAATTTAAGATAGTACGATGATATCCCTTTACATACGATGGTGATCTCACGTTCTCACAATACTAGTTAATGCAATGATTTTGACAGCCACCAGTGCGTGTGTTATTATAGTGGCACCTTGGGTTAGATCATAGATGTATTCGTTTTCAATGCATTTATCATTACGACAAACTGAAAATCACCTCGGAGGGCACTTTTATATTACTAAAAGCACAGGAATTCTGAACATCTCCGTTAATAATTGTTTATGGGTTGCTTAAAGATAAGCTTATCATTTTTTAGTATTGGAGTTATATTATTGATTGCTTAAAATTATTAAGCAAGCTAGATTGCTTTTTTTTTTTTTAAGAGGCAAGATTGCTTGTATATATTAAAAAACAATATTTGCGAAATATTGAAATAAATGAATTAATATTTCAAGATAAAATAAATTCAATAAAAAAT
Organism: Sophora flavescens; assembly: GCA_030762895.1. NCBI lineage: Eukaryota > Viridiplantae > Streptophyta > Magnoliopsida > Fabales > Fabaceae > Sophora > Sophora flavescens. The sequence goes on along the minus strand of CM061067.1, from coordinate 158,446,835 downwards.
TAAAAAAAATGTTGTTTAAGGGTTTAGGGATGAATTAACTCCGCTAACATAGTTACTTGTTTTCTCAACCGATTTTTCATCTGTTCCCTTTTTTCAGTTTGAGAGAATTTCAACAATAAGAAAAATTACAAAGATCTTGAGAGAACTCAGCAGTCAGTACAATAAAAACCGATTTCCCACCATAATACATAAAACGTTGAATATTGAAATCCATAAACTGCAACGACTGTATCAATAATTTCAGTATATTTCAGCGGAAGTCTGCCCTTGAATATTGAAAAATAATCTACATACTATCAGTAATCCCAGTATATATACTAAAGGTATCAGAGATACAAGACTGAAAGGAAAGAGTAATAGAAAGAGAGAGAGCAGAATTGCTTTATGATTGTATTGACTGAATTGTTGAACGAATGATACACTATGATATCCTTATATTCTGTGAGTGTATCTAGCTAACTGAAGCACAACTGAGTAACTGACTTACATAACAGAACTAACAGTAATAACTAACTTTAACTAACTTTGAGTTGATCCCTTTAAATCCCCCACAAACTCATGGGTGTGGAGGCTAACATCCTGAGTTTGGTTCTACATAGATCAAATATGGAGTGTGTTACAGCCTTTGTAAGTATGTCAGCTGTTTGCTCAGTTGATGGCACATGATGTACTTGTAACTCATTTTTCTGGATTTTCTCTCGCACGAAATAAAGGTCCAGTTCAAAGTGTTTGGTGCGTGAGTGAAGTATGGGATTGGCAGCAAGCATGACTGCACTTAGGTTGTCACAATAGACAATAGAGGGTTGCAAAATTGGATAGTGTAGTTCTGTAAGGAGTGACTGCAACCAAGTAAGTTTAGCCACTACTGCAGCTAGACTTCGGTATTCGGCCTCTGTGCTTGACCTTGAGACAACATGCTGTTTTTTTTAGGACCAAGAGACGGGGTTAGAGCCTAGGAACACAACATACCCTGTAGTGGACTTTCGGTCATCAGGATCTGAACCTCGGCCAGCATCACAGAAGGCTGATTGGGTCAGATCGGAGGACTTGGTGAGAGTGAGACCAAATGAGGCAGTTCCACTAAGATATCTGAGGATTCTTTTTACTGCTTGCCAGTGTGAATCCTTTGGAGCTTGCATGAATTGGCAGGCTTTATTGACTGCAAAGGAGATGTCAGGTCTGATTATTGTGATGTACTGAAGTGCTCCCACAATGGATCGATAAAGAGCAGCATCTTCTGCATCAGTGCTGTCAGAGGCAGACAGTTTGAACCCTGTTGTCATTGGTGTCTTCATGGGCTAGGCATTGCTCATATCAGCCTTTTGAAGCAGGTCTGTAATGTACTTGGTTTGTGTGAGGCATATGGTGCTCGAGTTGTGCTGAGCCTGTATGCCTAAGAAGTAGTTAAGTCCACCAAGGTCCTTGAGAGGAAACTGAGAGTTTAACTGAGTTATAAGGTCTGCAATAGAGGATGGTGAGTTGCTTGTAATTAAGATGTCATCTACATACACTAGAATCAGTGTAGTGATGTTGCTAGAGACTCGAATGAACAGGGAATTATCACACTTTGCAGACTGGAAACCAAGTGAGTTGAGGCAGTGCCGCTTGGAGCTTGCTTGAGGCCATAAAGGGCTTTGTCGAGCTTGCATACAAGAGTTTGTCCTTATTGACAAAGCATTGGGGCTGAACCATGAATACTTCCTCATTCAAGTCACCATTGAGGAAAGCATTATTGATGTCAATTTGCCTTATTGGCCAGTTGTTTGTCAAGGCAAGAGTGAGAACAACTTTAATTGTTGCTGGTTTAACTACAGGACTGAATGTCTCAAAGAAATCGAAGCCATGTTGTTGATGAAGGCTACAAGTCTAGCCTTGTACTTCTTAATACTTCTATCAGCATGCCTCTTAATTCTAAACACCCATTTACATGTGGCTCTCTACCAAATGGAAGAGTGGTGAGAGTCTATGTGTGATTCCTGATTAGTGCATCATACTCTTGTTGCATAGCAGCTCTCCATTGTGGACTTGAGAGTGCACTTTTGACTGATTTACACTAGTGCAATAAGTGCTTTTTACGTCAGTTAAAATTGATTTTTACGCCGAATCGATCGACGTAAATACACCGACGTTAATAGTCAATATTTTAACGTCGATTGAGAATCGACGTTAATTTTGTAAAATTAACGCCGTCTTTTTTCAACAATTGACGTTAATTTTGTAAAAATTAACGCCGCTTTTTTAAACAATCGACGTTAAACATAAAACTATTAACGCCGCTTCTTTAAGACAACGGACGTTAATTTTGTTAAAACTAACGTCAGTGGTTATAAAGAACTGACGTTAAAGGTTTAATTTTAACGTCAGTTGTAATAAACAACTGACGTTAATAGTGTACTGTATATTTTATAAAATACTATTAACGTCAATTGTTTGATACAACTGACGTTAATAGGTTTTTTTTTTTAGTTCAGTTTTAAAATATCACTCCCCTCAGCTATCCCTGCATTCAGTAAATATCCCAGTAATACAATATCACACACATTACAGAATTGCAAAGGAAAAATGGAACAATGGGGGGACTTAAAACCAAAACCCATGTATCTATATAAATAAATTTTAGTTCCAATGTCTAAAAAACAAAACTACCAATCTAAGGATATATATATACATGCTATTAATTAGTTTCTAAAGTCTAACAAAAAAACTATTTATCTAAGTATTGCGGAGGTATCTTGTCAATTCCTTTTTCAGCCGCATACTTGAAGAAGAATTCAGCGAAGCTCATCCTCAAGTCTCTTAACTCATCTTCTTGAATAGGCGATTGGTCGTTAAATGCCTACACACGTTCAAATAATAACAATAACATCAATGCAAGTCATCTTCAAAACTATAATATATAATTTAACAAGTTCTTTAAATATTACCTTAATCCATCCATCCGTAATAGATGTGGAGACTATGTTCAGCATATGAAGCATCACATAATAGCCGCACAACCACCCGTTAATTTGAAATCGAGACTACCAACAAAATTAATTTCAACGTCAGTTGAATATACATATAAATTAGTAATTATAATATTAATTATTTGATAAATAAACTATCAAACCATGAGGATGTTCCATGCAGGATTTACTTTAGCCTTAGAAGCCCTACTTCTCCCGTTGGCGCAACTTATGCTACTCGCCTTCAGCGCGCTATCATAAACAAATAATCATGTCGATCAATTAACAAATTCATATATCATGTGTGTAATAAACTAAAAACAACTGATATTAAAACTTAAATTAAATTTAATATTAGTTACTTACTTATTTACAGCTTCCACCACCTTCGGTGGCGGATCTTGGTGGAGAGAGTAGAAGAATATGACAGTATGCCTAGACGGGTGAAGTACGAACAACTGCCAATGGTTTTTCATACAGTAGGGAGCCAGATATAATTCTTTTCGATTGTCTCCCAACAATTTCCCTATGTATTTACTTAATCCATCGCCATCAAAGAATTGGGGCAGAAGGACTGACGAATCTAAGAAGCCGTAAACTGATGCAACGCCCTTATCAAGCTGAAGACGATGGAGATACCTAAGATATGAAAAGGTGTGGATGTTAATTACATAATATATATATTGAAATTAAAATAAATTATTAAATGGAAAAATACCAAAAATAAAGAAGTTATAAAATTAAAATTAACTTACGTGCACCAGAGACTCAAAACATTGTTGTTCATCCAGACGTTATTTCTGCAGGCGTTCCCGAGATCGTCACCACAGAAGGTAAATATCATCCGTTGATCTGGGCGTGCCACCCATCCATCGTGCTCCAGTGGACACTCAAAAATCTCAAACGCATAATCCTCACCAATTGAGAACAAACGAGTGATAGGTGACAACGACACCGACGTCGACTTGGCCTTCAATTTAGGAAAAATAAAATAGATAAGTTGTTGATAATTAAAAAAAAACACAAGTAATCATTTGACTAATTTGGACATTAATAATGAATACATACCTTTGTTAACATTTCGAGCTCACGTCGTTTGGAGTCCAACTCAAGCTCACGCCTTTTTATTTCCAACTCATGCTCATGGCGTTGGACTTCGAACTCCCGCTCCCTAGCTGCCAACTCATCGTCCTCCACATGTGCCCTACTAAAACTCTCTTTTGTGCTCACATGTGAAGGGTTGGCATGCCCTGCGGTGTCCTGGGATCTACCTTCGGAGGAAAGCTCTCTGGCAAGCGCCTGCTTGAATTCCGGGTTGGATATTAAGCTTTGCATCAGATGTGTTGTAATAGCTGGGTTGGACATGAGGTGCTGAGTAATGTCAGCCAAAATTGATGCTTCATCGACTACCCGCTTTCGTGAAGCAGACTTGCCATAATATTATTTGATGGTCACGTTCCCAGGAACACCGAGAACCCGACCAGGATGGTCTTTCTTGCCTAGAGCAGTCATCAAGACGTCCCGCCGTCCAGAAGGGATGAATGAGCCCTGGGAGGATTGTGCTTTAAGATCCATCTACAATGAAAAAAATGAAAAACGTGCAAGTGAAAAGTGTTGCAAATATCTATGCAAATATCAATTGAAATCAAGTTAATTATTTACTTACAATCTTATCTGCCACTTCGCGAGTGGCATCAACTTTAAAAGATCCCATCTTTGTCATGCGGCCGACTAACCAGACATCTTCGCGGTCGATGTCCGACGAAGGACTTAATGGTGTGCCCTCAGGCACCTCTCCTCTTTCAATCCTAGCCGAGTGCTCTTCCTGCTTCGCCCTCAGCCTATCCGCCATCATCTGCTCGATCCGAGTCTGGTACCCACCCTGAGACATGGTGTGGCGGTGGACGTTCTTCGCCTGATTCTGCCGACCCTTATTTGCCTTAGCCTATTCAAACAAAAACACATAATTAAATACAGTTAAATGATCTATAATAAGCATACAAAATTAACTTAATCAACCAACCTGAAATTCTCCATCCTGTCGACTCCTGGCAAACATATCCCAAGTATCCTGATCAATCCAGGGATAATCCGAGAACATTTTATCAAGCCGCTTCTTCCCAGATACATAGTACCTGGTAAGATCATGCTTGAACCCATTCCAACGCTTTGATGCCATTTTCATACATTTATGACGATGATCCTCGTCATTTGGCACAGTCCAAGCTACCTACACATTAAATACATAACAACTGGATGGATTATAACTCAGATAATTATCTAATAATGTAAATCAAACGAATGTAAAGGTAAAATACCGTGATGGCCTCCCAAATCTGATCCATAACGTTCTGTGGAACGTCATTCCAGTGGTTGTAGTTGATGCTTACGTGTTGCTTTGCTTGTAGAAACACCCACTTATTAAATTCTTTAGCACGGGGTCCCTGGGCATTTAGATTAGCATCAAATGACACCTCAAGCTTCTGTCCGCTCTGCCTGTCCTTCTCTAGTTTCTTCAACGAGGTGGCTCCTCTACCCCGTTTCCTATGAGCCCGTGATGTCTGTATGGACAAAAAAAATGATAAAATAGAGGGTTGTAACATTATAAACTTACATTAAAAAGAAGGACTAGAGATAGTATATAACATGTAAACTTACACTAGAATCAGGCGTAGGCGTGATCGGGTCCTGCGAAGCCCCCACAGTGTCCTCCCGTGCATGCGGGCTATCCGATTGATCCATATGTATGCCTGTTCAGAAACAATATATATGTATTAACATAGGTTATAACTCAAAATAAATACAGAAGTATAAATAAAAATAACTAGATAGGTCCTGTAGATATACAAAACATCTATCCAATATAAGGACAATACGGGAGATTGAAAACTATAGTTTTTGAAGATTGCCAAGCACTGGTCACGGCCTGGCCGTGATGTCCATCACGGCCGTAACGTGCCAACTGAACCAGAACCTCAAGGGCAGAACTGATCACGGCCTAGCCGTGATGAGCATCACGACCGTGACGGATCAACCAATGAGAGCAACATGCATGCACTCAAAACCAAAAATAGAGACATTCCAAACAACTCAAACTCACGGTTTCAAGTTTCAACTACTGAGACTACAGTTTCAACATACACTCAAAACCAAAAATAGAGACATTCCAAACAACTCAAACTCACAGTTTCAAGTTTCAACTACTGAGACTACAGTTTCAACATACACTCAAAACCAAAAATAAAAAAATGTGCCCTAAAGACTCACCAGAAATAGGCGCTCGCGTGGTGGTGAGTGGGAAGCTCGAGTGGTGGCCAACGTTCGATGTGGTTACTGAGAGCAGAGGGACAAGGAGAGTTAGTGCGCGGGAAGGGGAAAGAGAGATGTCAAGTTATTGCAAAGAATGAGCGGGAAAGACAGAGTTAGGGGTTAAGAGTGTACCTCACGGTGGTGGCGAAGAAGCCCTCGCGGTGGTTGTGGTGGAGATGAGCTCGCGATTAGGGCAGAGTGAGAGTGAGAGTGAGGGTTGAGCGTGATGAAAAGAGAAAAGAGACGTACAGAGAAGTGCAGAAGCCGTGCGGGTGTAAACGTTATAATCAAAATAAAACAACATTTTACGTCAGTTGTTAGTAAAAACTGACGTTAAAGGTCATATATTTAACGTCAGTTGTCTTAAGAAACTGACGTTAAAAACGCTCACACTTCTAACGTCAGTTGTATTACACAACGAACGTTAAAAGTTTATTAGTTTCTGCAAAAACTAATAAACACTCACACTTCTAACGTCAGCTGTATTACACAACGGACGTTAAAAGTTTAATAGTTTCTGCAAAAACATTCATTCCTTTGACTACTGTGCTACTTACCCATTCACCTTGTAACCTAATCCTCTTAATGAGCATTAAGTTTTTAGATAAGTTTTCAAGAAAATCAGAATAGCTTAGTAACTTCATCCCCTGCTGTTGTGACGCCGGCAAGTGTACCGGGTCGTCGCAAGTAATAAAACACGGTAAGAGTCTACCGAGGTCGAACACAAGGATTGGGCTACCAATTCGACTAATTTTGCGAGAAATTCGATAAGTTGGTTAAGTAGAGAAAGTGGTTGGAGAGAAACTAGGATCACAATTCAAATTAACAAATCAAATCAAATCAATTAAGATATGGTGATGAAATCTGGAATTAAAAGCATCTAAGGTTTCGAATCCACCTACCCAATCATGCAAAGTACCCAAGTGATAATGATCTCCTCCCTAGGTTCAATTTTAATGTCAACGGGACCCCTAAATTCTCCTATATTCACTGTCGTGCTCAATAGGACATATTCGATGATTTGAGTTAATTACTTACTAGGTCTCTTAACCCTAATATCGAATTCTATTAATTCTTGTTCCCTAAGAGTTGCATCGATCTCCTATTCACTCTCGTGCAATACTCGACCGATGATCCCAATTCAAGTTCTAAACGCGAATCGCCTCTACCTCAAACACGTTTAACTAGTGAATCACGCAAAACATATGATCAACACAATGAAAGCAGAATTGGAAAACAATAATTGAATTAAAGGAGAAGGAGATATACAATCACATGAGCACTATGCCGCCATGGGTGGCTTCATCGATCCCTTAGACAAGGGGATTAGCTCCTCATGCTCATAGACAAACAATCGGAACTCATCCTAAGACTAAGAATAAGAAAAGAGAAGGGGAGACGCAGCTCCAGAATAAGGGTTACAAAGATCTCTCAAAATTCTGATCCAAAAAGTCTTCTAATTCTGTTCTGCAGTGCCTTATTTATAGGGAGGCCACGCGTCACGGCCGTGATGGTCATCACGGCATGGCCGTGACGGCTTCTGTTTCTGGCGCTTCTGTGGGATTCAAACCCTCGCGACGCGAAGGATGTCTCGCGACGCGAGCCTTCTTTTCACGGCCCGTGATGTGAATCACGGCTAGGCCGTGATGGTCTCTGACTTGTGTGGATTTTGGGTCACGGCCGTGATACACATCACGGCTAGGCCGTGATGGTCTCTGACTTCCAAGTCTTCATTATTCGCGAGGCGAGAATCCTGTTCGCGGGGCGAGACCTCCAAAAGTGCTTTTTCCCATTGCTTCTTGACTTCCTTGATTCTCAGAGCTTCATCTATTTAACCTAAAACAAAACAAGCAACCACAAGCGTAATTCTATCCAAAAGAAGCTAAAAACTACACAAAAGACGCAAAACGAGTCAAAGTCCAACTTAGGAACAAAACAAGGCAAATTTGTGCGAAAACGAGAGTGAACTCGAATAAATAGGCACATAAACCCTAGTTCATCTAGTCATAAAACTAGATAAGCCAGAGGCTTATCAAAATACCTCAAACTTAAACCTTGCTTGTCCCCAAGCAAGCTTAAAACTCAAAAACGACTCAAGACTTGGCAAGCCTAAAGGAATCAATCGATTTCGCACAAATTTAATGCAATCAAAACATTTTTTTTTCTCCAATGATCTCCCCCCTGCATTAATGTAATCCCCACATTCATTTACTTTAAACCATTGAGAACTTCATCATTCATGCAATCATTAATCTAAGTTGAGGATCAAAGATACACACAAAGGAAGATCACCTATTTCAAACAATTGCCTTCCTCACAAGGGCATTTAGTATTTCACTCATTCGCTCAAGTTTGTCTAGGCTATCAACTTTTCACTCACTTTCACATTCTAAGAGCACTTCCCATGAATTTGATTTTTATCTCAAACATAGTTCCCACGAAAACATGCATGCAACATCAATAGGTCTTTCAAAGGTTGTAATGGGGCCTGGCTAAGGGTAGGATAATGAAGGATATTTAAGCTTAAGTCCCTAGGAACTAAGAGAGCATGAGCATTTTGACACTTTTTCCACTCAACTTACTTTTTCCATTTTTCATTTGGGCTCGGGTGACTACATCCTTTTCCTTGCTAATCTTTTTTGGTTTGCCCCTTTTCTTTTGGCAATTTTTTTTGTTTTCTTCTTTTCTTTTCTTTTCTTTTTGCCTTGGGTCAACCTTTATTTTCTTTTTCTCATCCCAATATGACATATCACCTCGTAGCCACCCCAAACTTAGTTTCTCACAACTCTTTTCTCATTAAGCTTCCATGCTCTCCTAATCCTAAGATTGGGTTAACATGGTTTTTTTTTTCAGATTTCGGCTCATAATATAGGGTCATAAAGAAACAATAGGCTAATTAGGCTCAATGTGGCTGACTAGGGAACATGCATGAGGGATGGTTCATTTTAGGCCAAGTAGTTATTCAAAGAAAATTGCCTAAATCATTTGATGCAACACATAATCATGCAAACCATAAAGAGATCCAAGCAAATCCGGGAAAGTGCATCTTATTAATGATTCACACAATCAAAAACAGAGTTGGAGGCTCAAATCCTCACCTGGACATTTTGCAAATTGATTGACCGAGATACAATTCCTAGTGTGTGCACCCCCTCACCCCAAACTTATCATAAATCAAGTAATCACAACAAAATTCTCAAAGTTCAGTTTTCAATTTTTAAGTGGGGATAAACTTTTCTAATTTCAGAACCTAGGGGAAATCATCAATGGTCAAATAATTTATGCAATCAATCCATGCTCAATTTAATTAAAATCCAACAAGCTTGCCGACACGACATTTCATACAAAAACTCTTGATCTTCTCAAATTATTCAAGAGTGACAAACAAAAAAAAACAAAGCAAAAACAAAAACAAAACAAAAGTTAGGAAAAGAGAGGGATACCTAGCTTGGGTTGCCTCCCAAGTAGTGCTTGTTTAACGTCCCGAGCCTGACTTATTAAGAAGCATCCACCTGGATCCCATAGCCTGTGGTACAGGGGCCAAGAGACGCTCATCATATCAAATCCTCCACCCGGATCCCATGGTTTGTGAAGTGGCCCTTGTAGGAGCAATATGACTCTATCCATACTTCCATCTAGTCTGAGTGTGAAGACTTCTTTGACCTCCGCAATGATGAACTCACTTCCTCTCGGGTCAAATTGTGTTTTCACGAGGAAATGTGCCAGACAAGTGGGAGGGTCTAACTTACCCATGTCCACACATGCATGTAAGCCAACATAGTTATTTAACGCATCAAAATCAGGTTGCTTGGCAAGCATGGTGAAATCCTCTGCCACTTTATCTTCATCTTGATCTCTACCCCCTTGCTCCGGTGCCTTGTCCTTTGCCAACTCCTCTTCCTTAGGTGGCTTTTCCTCAACCTGTGGCTGTTCCTGGGCCTTGTCGCTTGTCAATTCCGTTTCCTCCGGTTGTTCTTCCTCAACATGTGGTAGTTCTTCCTCAACTCCCTGAGAACTAGTTACATCCTAGTCATATCCTAACACCCCACTGCTTCTAGTTGTTGTGGCATTGCATTGGTTCTTAGGGTCGTTCTCGGTATCAACTGGGAAAGTCTCTGGGGGATGCTCATTTATTTGCCTTGCGAGTTGGGCAATCTTCATCTCTAATGCCGCATTCGCCTTCTCAATTGATGTGGCCATCCTATCAATGGCTGCGTTTGTATTGATTGACACTTTCTCAAGTGTCGCACTCAACCTCTCAAGAGCCAACTCCCAAGGTTGTCTTCCACCATTCTGTTGAGGTTGTTGTTGCCAATTTTGTTGAGGTTGTGGTTGCCAGGCTAGACCATCGTCAGCATTACCCCAAGCGAAATCCGGATGGTCTCTACTCATATCACCCCAATACTGATTCTGACTCTGATAGTTGTTCTGGGGCACGCTGTCATTATGCCATGGTTCCACATATACTTGAGGGAAGTAGAACGGACAACTCCAAGTGTCATGGTTCCCATTACAATATTCGCAACCCGGAAGCATTCCTTCGTGTACCTCGCATACAAAACAAGGCAAGACCAAGTGGAATCAAAGAAGTAGAGAGAGATAATATCAAAAAATAATAAAAATGAAAAGAAAAATAACTTAACCAAATAAACAAACTTCCCTAAAATTAGGAAAATTGGTTGGTGCCAATCCCCGGCAACGGCGCCAAAAACTTGTTGTGACGCCAGCAAGTGTACCGGGTCGTCGCAAGTAATAAAACACGGTAAGAGTCTACCGAGGTCGAACACAAGGATTGGGCTACCAATTCGACTAATTTTGCGAGAAATTCGATAAGTTGGTTAAGTAGAGAAAGTGGTTGGAGAGAAACTAGGATCACAATTCAAATTAACAAATCAAATCAAATCAATTAAGATATGGTGATGAAATCTGGAATTAAAAGCATCTAAGGTTTTGAATCCACCTACCCAATCATGCAAAGTACCCAAGTGATAATGATCTCCTCCCTAGGTTCAATTTTAATGTCAACAGGACCCCTAAATTCTCCTATATTCACTGTCGTGCTCAATAGGACATATTCGATGATTTGAGTTAATTACTTACTAGGTCTCTTAACCCTAATATCGAATTCTATTAATTCTTGTTCCCTAAGAGTTGCATCGATCTCCTATTCACTCTCGTGCAATACTCGACCGATGATCCCAATTCAAGTTCTAAAACGCGAATCGCCTCTCGGCCTCAAACACATTTAACTAGTGAATCACGCAAAACATATGATCAACACAATGAAAGCAGAATTGGAAAACAATAATTGAATTAAAGGAGAAGGAGATATACAATCACATGAGCACTATGCCGCCATGGGTGGCTTCATCGATCCCTTAGACAAGGGGATTAGTTCCTCATGCTCATAGACAAACAATCGGAACTCATCCTAAGACTAAGAATAAGAAAAGAGAAGGGGAGACGCAGCTCCAGAATAAGGGTTACAAAGATCTCTCAAAATTCTGATCCAAAAAGTCTTCTAATTCTGTTCTGCAGTGCCTTATTTATAGGGAGGCCACGCGTCACGGCCGTGATGGTCATCACGGCCTGGCCGTGACGGCTTCTGTTTCTGGCGCTTCTGTGGGATTCAAACCCTCGCGACGCGAAGGATGTCTCGCGACGCGAGCCTTCTTTTCACGGCCCGTGATGTGAATCACGGCTAGGCCGTGATGGTCTCTGACTTGTGTGGATTTTGGGTCACGGCCGTGATACACATCACGGCTAGGTCGTGATGGTCTCTGACTTCCAAGTCTTCATTATTCGCGAGGCGAGAATCCTGTTCGCGGGGCGAGACCTCCAAAAGTGCTTTTTCCCATTGCTTCTTGACTTCCTTGATTCTCAGAGCTTCATCTATTTAGCCTAAAACAAAACAAGCAACCACAAGCGTAATTCTATCCAAAAGAAGCTAAAAACTACACAAAAGACGCAAAACGAGTCAAAGTCCAACTTAGGAACAAAACAAGGCAAATTTGGGCGAAAACGAGAGTGAACTCGAATAAATAGGCACATAAACCCTAGTTCATCTAGTCATAAAACTAGATAAGCCAGAGGCTTATCACCTGCTCCTATAAATATCTTCCTTCCATCCTTTTAATTTTCTGCTTCACAATATGGCTCTGCCATGGAGATTAACTTCATCACTCTTTCTTCCTATTCCTAGACTCAAAGATCTTTGTCTTAATGGTCAAACAACTTATGAGGTTGTGTAAATCACATAACATGGATGGTAAGATTGGGTGAATCACGTAATGTGATTCTCTCACTTTGTTTCATCCCCGTCATCCCTTTCACTTTGCTTTGGAAACAAGTGACTGTGGATTCAAGACGACGCATCAAGGAATTCCAGTGAAGAAGAAAGATGCAAAGATCCATTTCACTTTGCTTTCGCTGCTAGTGACTGAGGATTTACTTTGCATCATGGAATTCAAGTGAGGGAGGTGATGCATCCATTGAAGTTTCTGATGACAGGACTGAGAAGAAAATGATGTTGAAGCAGAAACTTTTTTATATTTTAGGGCTATGTTGCAGAAATTTTTTATCTTTTAATCATGTAATTTTAACTTATGAATCGCTTCAATGAGATACGATTTGATTATACATATAACTTGTTTTATGTTAAGTGTTTATTTATTTTAATTTGCACAAGAATTTGTTTACTAATTCAAGCTAATTAATAAAAATTAAAAATAAACTTGTTTAAAAAAAGGTTTAGAAATAAACTGCACTATATGGAGTGATCTGCGTTAAGAGGGACAACAGGGACATGACAACCAATGAAATGAGTTTCATAATTATTTACGTCAGTTATTTATAGAACTGACGCAAATAGTGATTTAATATTTACAAACTGCCACCACCTCATTTTTAACGTCAACTTAATTTATGACTGCCAAGTTCCCGTATATTAATTACATTATTTCCAATATTCATTCTGTACGTTTATAATATATAGGATTATTTACGTCAGCTATTTATTTAACTGAAGTAAAAATCACACTTTTAACGCGGATTGTATAAAATCGACGTTAACAATAAATATTTTTTTATTCTAAAAACACTTTTAACGTCAGTTTTTTTAAACAACTGACGTTAAAAGTGTATAGATATCTGCAAAAACATTCATTCCTTTGACTACTGTGCTACTTACCCATGCACCTTGTAACTTAATCCTCTTAATGAGCATTAAGTTTATAGATAAGTTTTGAAGAAAATCAGAATAGCTTAGTAACTTCATCCCCTACTCCTATAAATAGCTTCCTTCCATCCTTTTAATTTTCGACTTCACAATATGGCTCTGCCATGGAGATTAACTTCATCACTCTTTCTTCCTATTCCTAGACTCAAAGATCTTTGTCTTAATGGTCAAACAACTTCTGAGTTTGTGTAAATCACATTACATGGGTGATAAGCTTGTGTAAACCACATTATGTGAGTTGCTCACCTTATCATCCTTCCGGAGAATCAGCTGCTGGAGGGAAAATCAGGTGCTCGGGCATCACAGTTCCAAAACCTCAGCTTTGGCAGCAAGTGACCGTCATGGAAGTCTCTAGAACCACTGCCTTTGCTTGAAACAGATCTAGTGCACATGTTTTTGCCTCTCTTGAGCTCTCTCATGCCCCCCAGTTTTCTGAGGTCTTCGGAGTATAGTTTTCCCTTTGGCATATTTCATAAAACTCTCTGATGGGATGTAGCTTTAATGTTTAGGATTTTAAACCCTTTCAATGTAACTTTTTATAGGATTTTAAACCCTTTCAATCTTCTCAGACGATCAGTATTACACTTCATGAATGAGATCCGGTTTGGGTTATTGATTCAACTTATACTTTGCACATATATTTTAGTTTTCAAAACAGAAACACAAAACATCAAAGCAATTGTGAAACTGAAACTTTGAGGAAAGCAATGCGGAAGGGTACGTATACTAGATAAAAAATTATAAAATAACCTTTAACGTCTGTTGATGTAAGGACTGACGTTAAAAGTGAGTCACTTCACTTTTAACGTCAGTCCTTAAAATAACTGACGTTAAAATTGAATTAATGAAGTCTGATATTTACAAAACTGCCACCGCCCCCTTTTTAACGTCTAGTTTTTGGTTAACTGACGTAAACCTTTACCGTCTAATGTATATTTTCCACTAGTGTTAGGCTAAGTTTTTGAGAGATCAGCAGTTGAGGCTGCAAGAAACACTTTTGCCTTTGATATGCCAGCCTTTTCCCTTGTGACCATGGTATGAATGTTGATAGCAGTATCAGTATCTGCAGATACAGAACTAGGTGGGATAGGCATTGCAGTGGTGACTGGAGAATCAGAATTTACTGAAGTTGTGCTGGGACTGGAATTTCAGATTGCTCAATAGAATTATCAGGAACATGAGGTTCAGGTGGTGCATCAAAAACATGTTGCAAAGCAGAAAAATGATTAGAACATTCAACAACAGGAATAACAAGAGTAAATGAAAAAGTGGTGGAAGTTGGGAGTGAAGTGTGTGATGCAGTTAAGAAGTCAGGATTAGATTGAAAAGGGAAATTAGACTCATCAAATTTCACATGTCTAGAGATATAGGTTTTGCCATTGGGAGACAAACACATGTAGCCTTTATGCTTTGGACTGCATCCAAGAAAAACACACTGTTGTGATCTGAATTCCATTTTGTGTTTGTTGTATGGTCTAGTGTAAGGGTAGCAAGTGCAACCAAAGGTTTTGAGACTCAAATAATCTGGTTTTTAATTTAGGAGAAATTCAGTTGGACTTCGATTATTTAGAACAGGTGTAGGAAGGTTATTGATTAGGTGAACAGTTGTAATGAAAGCTTCACCCCAAAAGTTAAGTGGCATAGAAGCATGTGTTAAAACAGTTAGTCCTATTTCTGTAATATGCTTGTGTTTTCTCTCTGCTGAACCATTCTGCTCATGAGTATAAGGGCAACTGAATCTACGTTGGATGCCAAACTGAACAAGAAACTTGGAAAAGGCAATGTATTCCCTACCATTATCATTTTGAAGGGTTTTAATTTTGTGGCCAGTGAGGTTTTCAACCAGATTTTTGAAGTGTATAAAGCAGTCTAGTGCTTGTGACTTGACTTGCAAGAGATAAATCCACGTGTTTCTGCTGTATGCATCAATAAAGTGAATGTAGTACTTGCTACCATTTGTTGATGGCATTGGGGAAGGACCCCATATATCTGAATATATCAATTGTAAAGGTGCATTGTATTCAATGTTAGACATAGGAAATGGAAGCTTATGGAATTTACCAAGACAACAAGCTTTGCAAGCTGAAGGTATTTTATTAGTATCAGTGACAATATTACACTTTTTGAGTACATGAGAAACAATCTTTGAAGAAGGGTGACCTAGCCTAGCATGCCAAGTGGCTAAACTATCAACAGAAATGGCATTATTACAAGAATACTCAAGATTACAGGTGTGATTTGCATAATTGAGTTTGGAAGTAATAGGAAAGTGGATGTTGACAAAAGCATAAAGTCCATGCCTTAGCCTTCCTTCAAGAAGAGTTTTCTTAGTTTCCTGAAATTTGTCATAGAACACATTAGGGTGAAACTCAAAAAATACTTTATTATCCTTAGAAAATTGAGAAACACTGACTAAGTTTTTGGAAATTGAGGGTACATGCATAAGGTTATTCAAGAATAAAGGTCTAATAGAATTAGGTGAGTAAAAGTGTGAGTTACCAATGTGTTGTATTGGGGCAGCAGCTCCATCAGCCATCCTAATTCTTGAGTCACCATTGTATGCCTGTTTTCCCATCAAGTTTGCATCTTGAGATGTTAGGTGATTAGTGGCTCCAGAGTCTGGATACCATGCAGGGTCATAGAGGGTTTCAGGAACAACCACCAATGCTGTAGAGGCTGAGGGAGAGGTTTCATTTGGTGTGGTTTCTGGTACCATTGCTCTACCTTGGGAATTGCCATTATTGGTGTCTTGGTAATCAGTATTGAACCTGTGCCAACAGTTCAAGGCTATATGCCCATATTTGCCACATACTTGGCATTTTGGTTTGTTGAAACCTCTACTACCAAAGCTGTTGTTAAAACCATTGTTTCTATAACACCCCCTTGGGCATTACTTGTAAACACGTGCAAAAATAAATTAAAAATAAATTTGTCGGTTGTTTTCGGAAATTTATTTGCTTTAGGTCATAAAACTTGGGTATAAAATTTGTTAAATGCGGTTACGGTAAAATTTAAACCTATTTTAAAATAGTAACATCACATTTTCATCTATCATTGTATAGATTATGGTCATGTATATCATTTGTCATATGACCCAAAACCTAAGCCGTGACCGACGTACAAACTTACAAACCTAACCCGGCAACCTATTTATTTTAGAAATGTACTTGAATAAAAAGCTAAAATATATTTACAAAAATTTTGACAGAGTCTCCTCTGTAATTCCAACGTCCCATAATAAAAATACCTGCTGAAATATTTCTATTTTCAGCCCATAAGTTCCGGTCATGCAAAAAAAATATCAAGACGGTATTTTTCTGAAAATATTTACATAAACAAATACCAGACCAAAATGAAAGATTTTAAATTTTTCATCCAAAAGAAGGGTTCTCCGAAGCCATTTACATTCCATTCAAAAATAAAGGATGTCCGAGCCATAAACATACATACTAACATTAATCAACATCGTCTCAAAACCTAAGCTGATCGTTCTAAAAGATATTCATGGGGAAGATCCCCATGGTTCTCACCGTTATAACTGACATTATACTTCATCAAGGATTGGGATTACTATCCCCGTGCAAAACTGGAAACCTCTTTTGCATCTTCTGTACGCGTGTACCAAGGTACAAAAGCAAAACCAAAAAAACATATACATGCAAGGGTGAGATACTAATATATGGATTTAAACACGATAACTACATGCACGACTCTTAAATACCATTTAACATGAATATTCAAAGATAAACAATATATTTATCAAAAGGTTTCATACCTGACAGTAGTCACATGGTTTTCGTGGTCATATATCCATCAAGGCACAGTGATGCAAACGTCATGAATACTTGCCATCAAGCATTAAAATCCTATGCAAAGGCACGTCTGCCCTGAAATGCATATAAAGCGTTTTGTTCTTATTGTTTTCATTGTGTTCAATCTTTATGTGTCGAAGCTAAAAGTCTCACGACCAAAACACCATTTTAAAATTTCAAGTTTAATACCTCTTTCAAACCCTAATTGACTCCAAGTCAAAAGTGTACAAATCACGAAATCTGGACCGATGCACCAGTCTTAGATACATAGATTTTAGCACACAAAACCAAATATACTGTTTATAGGACATTTAGTCCATAACTTCACCTTTCGGACCCCGGACCCATATCATAGAACACTAGAACCCCGACGTCTCGGCTTCTAGGTTTGTTTAAACCATTTTCATTCATGGAAATACAAAACAAAACCAAAGTTTCCTCAACTTATCCAAGTTGACGGAAATAACTCGTTGTTTACCAAAAATCCTTTTATGTTGGAAAATCGTTTTGTAAACGTGTTAAAATCCCTTAAAACTCATTTTGTTCAAAACTCATTAATTTGAACTTGGAAACCTCATTTGAGACAAATTCTCAGTATTACTCAACATCACCCTTTTTTTTTAGAAAAATACTTTGGTAAATATTGACGGAATTGTCCGCCGTTTGACGTTTTAAAACATTTTTAGGTCAAAACATGACTTTCATAATAAAGTAATTTCTCCAACACTGTAATAAAATTATTTTTGAATTTGTTTGGAAAAAACAATGTAACTGAAATATTTTCAAGATGTCGTCCTCACTATTTACTCATAAATCACCTTTTTCTCCAAAACATCATCAAATATAAATACTTTCAATATTTTTCTTCCATAAATCAAATCCTTTAAATTTATCCTCAAGCTTTTTCAACACTTTTATCTTTAATTTAATTGAGCACTGACCAATGTCAGACTTCTCAGTCTATCAACCAACCAACAGATAATCCATATATAGCATATATCCATACATCACAGTTTAATCATGCTTTCACAGAAAACATTAAAAACCACATAACAGTCATATAACAACTTAATTTGACACCACACATCACAACAGATAAACTCAAATACGATACACAAATAGCATGCAGTTACCGAAAATCCCTTAGGCAATCTCCCCTTACCTTTGTAGACCAGAAAAGACCCTTTATCTCAGATTCCACAACTTACTCCATGTCCAATGAAACTTCACAAGACGTCCACTAACAACTTGAACTTTGTAACACACCAAGTAACTCAACAATTTCTTAACATGAAGTTCATGTTTCCTTTAAACCAGCGCAATCACGATCAACATCCAAGAGAGCGTCCAAGCACATTCACGACAACCATGCAACATAAAATTAATAACTTGATATCAAACATACTATCTAATAATTTCAAGCATTCAATTCAATAAAAACAGAGTCAATTTTCCAATAAATCAATTCGGGCAAAAAGGGCCCATCATTAAAATTGGTGAAACTTTGCTTTGCTTAAAGAATAATGAAATTGAACTTAGAAATCTCAAATTAAAAGTCCTAATTTGAATTAAACATAGTTAATTTTATAGAAACACAATCAATTTCAAATAAAATCAAATTGGGGTTTAGGGTTGCTAAACACAATTTGGGGAAAACTCATTTGATCAAAGGATAATAAAGTTAGTTTAATAAAACACTAATTTATCATCCCAATTGCATAAAAACATAGTTTAATTTCAGATTACAACACGAAATCAAGGAGTTAGGGTTTGTAACTGAAATTTGGGGTTTCTTGAAAATAGGCAAAGGTATAGTGAGGAAATCACTCACCCAACCAAGAGAAAGAAGGAGATGGTGGCTGCAGGGTGATCCGAAGTGTCGGCGACGACGGCTGAGGACGGTGGCGCGATTTCTGGACATCACTAAAGTTCCAAAGAAAACAAAAGTCAAGCTTTAGGGAAGAAGGAAAGAAGGTTCAACAACACATACAACTGGAAAACCACCATTAATGGTGGCAACCGGAGCTTACCACAGTGGGGTCGCGTTTTCTCACGAGACAGGGGCGGCGCTTTGCATGGGACGACGGCCGGATGCCAGCAGGTGGAGGCGCGCGGCTTCTCTGTTGTATCGGCGAGCGGCGGCCTGGACGAGGCTGGCCGGCTGTGGCTGGTGTAGGAGAGGGAAGAAGATGAAGTGTGAAATGATGAGGAAGAATAAGAGAGGGAAGGGGAAGAACGAAAGAAAAAAAGAAAGAAAGAAAGAAAGGAGTAGGGGAGGGGTATCGGGTCTGATGCGTGAAATAGGGAAAAAAATTTGATTTGTGTAAGTGGGTACAAAAAGAGTGGTAAATATTAAGCCTAAAAATAAACATGTTTTTGGCTTTTAGGTCTAAAAATAATGTGTGACAAAAATATGATTTCAAAATTTAAATTAGTGTCAAGATTGATAGTTGAACTGATCAACTAAGAAAATCAACGGTCCAAAATTTAATCTGAGATTAATTTTAAACCAACATATTTTAAAATCTAAAATTAAATAGAGTCAAATAGAAAATAATTTTATTTCAATCATAACATTTAAAATATTTTTTCTAAACAAATACTACTAGTGATAATAACATAATATTATTGTCTAATAATCGTGCATACACTGACATAAGACAGTATTAGCGCACTTAAAAATAACTTTTAAATGAGTAATTATCATTACTCAAACCAAATAACATAAAAATAAACATATACACATATTTACTATTATTGAAGAATAGTAAAAACCGAGGGTTACATTACTACCCCACTTAAAAAAAATTTCGTCCTCGAAATTTTATGACTCAAAACTAGACAGGATTTCTTAATCCATATGTTCTACATGGTAATTTTTTTTTCCAGTTCATTTCTTTTATTCCTAACTCCATAACTTAATAAATTCTTACGTCCTTATCTTTATCCTCGAAACTTTCCACTACCATATTATTCCCACTACCTTCGACATTTCACCTTATTTTATTGCACTTTAAAGAACAAAATCAACACTTAATCTCTCCACTTCTCAATATTGATCCATTAGAAAACTTTCTCCAACATCTAACTTTCATAGCTAACATCAAAATCAACACTGACTTTACCATAACATGCATCAACATCCTACTTTCCATCGTGGTCTCGATCCCCTTGGACGTAGCCTACTCTTCCAGGTTATATCAGATTCACACATTTCAAATCTCCTAGTAAAATGTCATAACATTCCTTAAGGTAAACTAAAATAAAAAAGGAATCACACCGGTTAGAATTATCTAACTCATCTACTTTGAATTTCTTCAGAAACTTAATTTTTTTACAAGAGCTTCTCTCTTTCGCTCGAATCCACTTAAGTGAAATTACTATAGCCACTCTTCCTATTAATCTTCCAAACTTTATACAATCAATCTTAACTACAAGCATTTGATAGTTACTCTAGATTCCCTTGGCGATACTCTGCCTCGAGCAACATTTGTTTTGTAATATTTGTCTCACTTATGGATATTGATCTTAAAGGGTCATATCTTACCAGTCACAACTATACGTCAACACAACTCTTATCACTTATTGTCAATCCTGCTAAAGGGATGATTGTAGATAAATACTACCCTTGCTCCCGACTAACTTTCTAAGATCAAATCGTTTTTCCCGTTTCACCCACTCGAGTCGAGGGTGATCCGTGGGACTTAATCCTAACTTGGTCCTCAACAAATGTTACCAACCCGTTAGTAAAATTCGGGTCTTCATCTGAAATGATGCTTAAAGATAATCCATGGAGTCTGACCAGTCCTCTGATACTTATTTCGATTAGCTTATCCACTGCAAAGTGGATCTAAACAGATAAGAAAGGTGCCTTCCTCGTTAACCTGACAATTGATCGTCCAAAACGAATGAAAACTCTTAAAGATCCTCGGTAAACCCACACCCAATTCATTGTGATGCTATCGTCTTAACCAGTGAGGTCTTATACACAAAATTATTTCTCAACTAACTCTGATATTGGAATATGAATCAAATGACCATTCTCATAACTTATGAGATAGTTTACACGTCAATGACGTTTTGAAAAAAATATATAGGATAAAGTTTATCAAAGGTGACAAGTCCTTTTGAACTAGTATAAGACACGGTTTTGAAAAATATGACAAGTATCGGAAAGATATAGGAATAATCCTTATGTATTAAGATTCTTTAGTAGGTTCGTGGCTATAAAAATGCATGATCGGTACACGTTTACAAACATGAATCTAATAAAGTTCATTCTTGCACAAGAACTTTACTGCATAACGATTTAAAAGAATAATAGTCCAACAAAAATTCAGACTATCAGAGCCAATTGATAAGTCATGATTGACTTTAAATCAAGGTTAGAAAAGTGAGTTTGGCATGTACACAATGTACCGTTGTGATTGTCTAATACAACCACAATAATTTGAGGAACAATTGTCAACTGACAAGTTCATAAAGAATCAAATAATACAGTGAAGAGTTTTCCTTAAACATAAGACACTCATTCTAAGGGTGAAGATTAGGATTGGCTTATCTCGACTTCGAGCAAGCACGATGTCTTTCTAAACACACTTAATCCGATTTGTTGTTGTCTTCCATATTCCTCTCTGAACTATGTACGATGACCGAAAACTTAGTCTCTCAGTCATGGAAATAGTTGATCTTTCCTCGTAAGGCGAGTCGATGGCTCCAAAATCTTAAATAGTTCAACGATGAACCTTTGATAAAAATCGGTTAGCCTAACCATATACGGATTTCAATCTCCATCTGTGATCACTTCCACAAAACTAATGTTTCATCCTTATGAACAACATCGATGCTCCTCGCAAGGCACACTTGGTCCCAACACTATCCTGACAACAAATCTTCCCGTTAAGGCATGTCATCTAATTCGACTGACTTTGTAGGTGATATCCTACATAAAGTGATAGAGATCAAACCGAATCTAGAAACTAGATCGATTGAAAACTCAATATCCTTTGCAACGGCAAGCCTAGAACATTCTCAGTGAATACTCCCAGAAAATCTTCCACGATAGGTACCTCGTTCAATGTTTGACACAATCCCTAAGGGATGAACGAACGTGTCAACATGAACATAAGTACCCTTTACTAAGCATGAGTTCACACAAGGTCTCAACCCAATTAGAACCCATCAAAACATACATACTTGTGTGTCAACACACATTGTTTCGAAAGAATGAAACAATTTCAACCAAGATCCAACCAGAGATCACACAACAAAAACCTAACTGACCTATTCCCCATGGTTCCCGAAAGACTCGACCAGCTCTGATACCACTCTGTAACACCCCCTTGGGCATTACTTGTAAACACGTGCGGAAATAAATTAAAAAGAAATTCGCTAGTTGCTTTCGGAAATTTATTTGCTTTAGGTCATAAAACTTGGGTATAAAATTTGTTAAATGCGGTTACGGTAAAATTTAAACCTATTTTAAAATATTAACATCACATTTTCATCTATCATTGTATAGATTATGGTCATATATATCATTTGTCATATGACCCAAAACCTAAGCCGTGACCGGCGTACAGACTTACAAACCTAACCTGGCAACCTATTTATTTTAGAAATGTACTTGAATAAAAAGCTAGAATATTTTTACAAAAATTTTGACAGAGTCTCCTCTGTAATTCCAACATCCCAGAATAAAAACACCTGCTGAAATATTTCTATTTTCATCCCAGAAGTTCCAGTTATACAAAAAAAACATCAAGACGGCATTTTTATGAAAATATTTACATAAACAAATACCTGACCAAAATGAAAGATTTTAAAATTTTCATTCAAAAGAAGGGCTCTCCGAGCCACTTACATTCCATCCAAAAATAAAGGCTCTCCGAGTCATAAACATACATACTAACATTAATCAACATCGTCTCAAAACCTATGCTGGTCGTTCTAAAAGATATTCATGGGGAAGACCCCCATGATTCTCACCATTATAACTGACGTTATACTTCATCAAGGATTGGGATTACTATCCCCGTGCAAAACTGGAAACCTCTTCTGCATCTTCTGTACGTGTGTACCAAGGTACAACAGCAGAACCTGAAAAACATATAATGCAAGGATGAGACACCAATATATGGATTTAAACACGATAACTACATGCACGACTCTCAAATACCATTTAACATGAATATTCAAAGATAAATAATATATTTATCAAAGGGTTTCATACCCGACAGTAGTAACCGTTTTAAAAACCATGACACTTCAATATTCATCAACTAACTTTGATACCTAATCTCCGGAGCTCCAACCATCAAATAAATGAGATGATCAGGCTCTCATTGCCAAATAAGGCAGAATCAATGCCAGATGTGGCAAAGTTCAAAGAACCATTCCACAGTCCTAAACAAGGCAAAGTGGTGACTACGTATAGCACATGGTTTTCATGGTCATATATCCATCATGGCACAATGATGCAAACGTCATGAATACTTGTCATCAAGCATTCAAGTCCCATGCAAAGGCACGTCTTCCCTAAAATGCATGGAAAGCGTTTTGTTCTCGTTGTTTTCTTTGTGTTCAATCTTTATGTGTCGGAGCTAAAAGTCTCACGACCAAAACACCATTTTAAACTTTCAAGTTTAATACCTCTTTCAAACCATAATTAACTCCAAGTCAAAAGTGTGCAAATCACGAAATCTAGATAGATGCACCAGCCTTAGATACGTATATTTTAGTGCACAAAACCAAATATACGGTTTATAGGACATTTAATCCATAACTTCACCTTTCGTACCTCAGGCCCATATCATAGAACACTAGAACCCCGACGTCTCGGCTTCTAGGTTTGTTTAAACCATTTTCGTTCTATGAAATACAGAACAAAACCAAAGTTTCCTCAACTTATCCAAGTTGACGGAAATAACTCGTTGTTTATCGAAAATCCTTTTACGTTGGAAATTCGTTTTGTAAACGTGTCAAAATCCCTTAAAACTCATTTTGTTCAAAAATCATTAATTTGAACTTGGAAACATCATTTGAGACAAATTCTCGGTATTACTCAATATCACCCTTTTTTTTTATAAAAATACTTTCGTAAATATTGATGGAATTGTCCGTTGTTTGCCATTTTAAAAAGTTTTTAAGTCAAAACATGATTTTCATAATAAAGTAATTTCTCCAACACTGTAATAAAATTATTTTTGAATTTGTTTGGAAAAGACAACGTAACTGAAATATTTTCAAGATGTCATCCTCACTATTTACTCATAAATCACTCTTTTCTCCAAAACATCATCAAATATAAATACTTTCAATATTTTTCTTCCATAAATCAAATCCTTTAAATTTCTCCTCAAGCTTTTTCAATGCTTTCACCTTTAATTTAATTGAGCACTGACCAATGTCAGACTTGGATAAGGAAGAACTAGTTCTAGGAATTCATAGGAATTAGAACTTAGTTTTTGAAAGGTAAAATGCCTTAGTTTGTAATTTTGGCTGATGGTTTCTGTTCTTTTTGATTTGTCCCTGCACCTATCCCTCTATTATGAACAATTTTATATGCTATGTTTGAATATTTAAATGCTTGCCTTCTCTATTGCTTTGAATGTTTCTTTTCTTTACCTTTTTTGATAATGCCAAAAGGGGGAGGAAAAAGTTTGATATAGAGAAAGGGGATAATAACAAATTATACATGCATATGTTGAGGGGGAGCTTACAAGCATACATGATTAATGGGGAATAAATCAAGTTCTGCTATGATAACATTTTGTAAGACTCAATGACTTAGAGATTTTGATATATGACAAATACAATTTAATGTGTGTGCAAGTGTTTTAGTGTCAAATTGCAAAGACAGCTATCAAGCAGTGATCAACAAGTTCATTAAGAAAATTCGAGGAAAATATTCAAGGAAGAACTTGAAGGAATCAAGGAGCTGCATGTAGAAATCAAAAGAGCAAAGTCAAAGATCAAAAGATCATCAAGACCATGCTTAAAGGATAATTTTAGATTTAAGTCTTATATGATTTGTAAGAGAAAGAAATCTCTTGCTCACAAGATAGCTCAACTAAAAAGATGCATGAAGAAAATCAATTTTCATAACCTGCATTTAAAGGAATAAGTTTTTTTTAATGAAAATGATTTTTGGAAATAAGAAAATTATTTGTCAAGTACAACCATGTAATCAATGGATGTATGTCTGCTACTGTAACTGACAAATGAACTTAAGGTTTTTGATTCGGTACAAAGATGTACTGAATGGATGTACTGATGGATTAACCAAGTTCAAGACTATCAGTATGAAATTGGTTAATACAGCCATGTACTCAACCCCTGTTCAAGAATCAGAATCAAGAAAACAGATTCTGTTATCAGACCCAAATTTGTTTTAATTGATCCCAATGAATATAACTTGTTTCCTATATATAGAGGGATCAAAGGAACGCTTTTAACAATAATATCAAAAACATATCAAAAATTTTACGAAATCAATTTGAGAGATCAATTGTGAAAATCATTCATCTTCTTGCTTGAGCTTCATTGTGAAAAAGACTGTTTCTATTCTCATAAGAACTTCAATTTGTATATCTGACCATTGAGAGTTTAGGAATCAATCTTTTCATTCTATTCGATTGTAAAGAGAGAGGGAGTCTCTCTGTGTGATTAGGGTGAGGTATCCCTAAGGAAGAACATTGAGGCTCTTCACAAGAGTGTGGTATCTCGAGGTGAAGGAGTGCTGCGGGGTGTAAAGGTTTTTCAAGCTATCTCGGCTAAAGCTTGTTGTGTTAGTGTGTGAAAACCCACAGGTGGAGTGGGGACTGGATGTAGGTCACAAGTGGTGGTGACTCGAACCAGGATAAATCTGGTTGTGTGGTATCTCTAAACTCAAACTCTTTAACTTCTGTCTTACGCATATAACTGTGATCTTGATGTTCTAAGTTTTCAATTGATATCAATTCTTGATCTGCATAATCAGTATTGAACCTTGAGTAAATTGTAATAATAACTCTGTATTCAATTCTATTCTCAAGGATCAATATTTGAATTGAATCATGCATCATATGTGATCAAATTCGAAAAGCTTAATTTCTGTTTCTTAATCACTAAAACTGAAACCTGCAAGTTTGTTCTTGATTGTTAATGCTTGTATCTGAAACCTGCATACCTTGTTCTTAATCTTTAAAAGCTTAATCAGTTTTTGTATTTTGTTATTACTGAGTTTTGAACCTGAACCTATTCTGTGATTTAAATTTATGAATTAATCTTTCTTTCCTCATTACCTTCTATTCAAGGTTTCATAAAAAGCCCTTCACTATTTTTGTAAAAGATCCTGAGGCAACTCTGATTTGAAAAGTAAAGTTTTTGAAAAGGAATAATTTTTGAAAACTCAATTCACCCCCCTCTTGAGTCTTTGAAGCCAAAACAACAATTGGCATCAGAGCTAAACTCTTAAGTTTGGCTTAACAACTATAAGAGTATGACTTCCAATGATTGTTTAAATGAAGGGGCTTCCCTTGGACGCCCTCCTGCCTTCAATGGATCTAAGTATATCTATTGGAAGGAAAGAATGGTAATCTTTCTTGAGGCAGCAGGTGTTGACATATGGGATGTAGTAGAAAATGGACCATTTGTCCCCTCTACTATAGATGCTAATGGTGCTTCAAGAAATAAGCCTAAAACTGAATGGAATGAGGATGATAAGAAAAGAGTTCAATATAATGCACGTGCTAAGAATATTATAACATCTGCTTTAAACCGTGATGAGTTTTTCAGGGTTTCAAATTGCAAATTAGCAAAGGAGATGTGGGATACATTACAAGTAACACATGAAGGAACCACAAATGTCAAAAGAGCAAGAATGAACACCCTCACACATGAGTATGAGCTGTTCAGAATGAAGCAAGGAGAACCTATGACTGAAATGCAAGAGATTCACTCACATTGTCAACCAACTTCCTGGTCTTGGAAAAGCTATATCAAATAAGGATCAAATTAACAAAGTAATGAGATGCTTGAGCAGGGAATGGCAGCCTAAAGTCACTGCAATCTCAGAATCTAGAGACCTCTCATCAATGACCATTGCCACATTGTTTGTAAAACTGCAAGAGCATGAATTGGAGTTGAACAGACTGAATGAGAATGAAGAAACTGACAAAAAGAAAAAGGGATTGGCTTTGAAATCACAAGTCAGAGAAGTAGAAAACTGTGATGATAATGATTCAGCACAAGAGGCAGAATCTGAAGAAGAGATGGGAATGCTAGTTAGAAAATTCAAGAAGTTCCTAAAGAAGAAATGCAAATTCAAAAGAAAGCCATCCACATTTCAAAGGAGAAATTTCAGCAAAGGTGACAACTCTTCCAACAACATCACATGCTATGATTGTGGAAAGATTGGCCAAATGAAGCTTGACTGTCCAAAACTGAAAAATAAGGACAAAACAGAAAAGTTTGACTCAAAGGACAAGAAATGGAGAAAGCCAAGAAAGGCCTACATTGCTTGGGATGATAATGATGTAGATTCCACTGAAGAATCTGAATCTGAGGAGGCAAACTTGTGCTTGATGGCCAGCAATAGCAGTGATTCAGAGAGTGAGGTAAATTCTGATTCACAACCTACTTTTGATGAATTACAAGATGCATTTGATGAGTTACATGCTGAATATCTTAATATTGCTAAACAACTTGTCTCATCTAGAAAAATAATTGCTAAACAATGTGATGATTATGCATGCTTGAAAATGAAAGAAAGAGAACTAGAAACTAGGAATAAGGTCTTGATTGCATCTAGCTCTAATTAATCTAAGTGTTGTAAGTTGACTAAAGAAGTTGAAAAACTGAAAAATGACTTAGTCAAGTTCACAAATGGTACAGATAACTTGAATGCTTTATTAGGACAACAAAAGTGTGTTTATGATAAGGCTGGAATAGGCGATGAACCTAAGATACATGAGAAATCCTTCCAGAAATTTTTTGCTGCACCTAAGACATCAAACACACCATTTGTTAAATGCAACTTTTGTGCTAGAAAAGGTCACACTGCTTCTACATGTCAATACAGAAAATCAGCATACAATAAATCTAAGTATATATGGGTTCCTAAAGGAACTATTGCTGCAACTAACTCAAAAGGACCCAAACAGATTTGGGTACCTATAGCACAAACATGAAATTCTGTTTTGTAGGTGTGGTGGAAGGTCAAGAGCAAAAATTGGAATCATGACATAGAGCCTTCACCAAACACAAAATGGGTAACAATAAAGAAATAATATTTATTGAATATGTTTTCTAATTATCATTATTAATGTATGATTGTGAATCTTTGTGTTGACTTATATATCATTGTATAATATGTCTACATTGTTGTATTGAAGTTATTTGATCTATCTTGGAATAATCATATGGCTTTTGTTTCACAAATTGAATCTAAGAAAATTGATGAAGCCTTAAATGATTTGTTTTGCTTGCTATGCAACAATTAACTTTGAACATGATCTCTATCATAAGAACTTTTATTCAAAGTAGAGAAATTGAGATTGAATATGTTGATACAACTAAACAACTTGCTGATATTTTTACCAAGCCCTTGAACAAGGAAAGCTTCTATTTCATTAGAAGAGAATTGGGCATAATTGATCAATCCTATATCTAATCTCTAAAGAAACTGTTTATATGACTGTATCTTTGTGTAAATATGCTCTGATTCTTGTATGATTTGAATTGGAATATCTATAAAGTGATAGAGGAGCTCGTCCATTAAAGTGACAGAAGCGCTCGTCCACACAAGTGATAGAAGCGCTCGTCCACACAAGTGATAGAAGCGCTCGTCCACTAAAGTGACAGAAGCGCTCGTCCACTAAAGTGATAGAAGCGCTCGTCCACACAAGTGACAAAAGCGCTCGTCCACACGAGTGACAGAAGCGCTCGTCCACACAAGTGACAGAAGCGCTCGTCCACACAAGTCTTTGGACTTGCTAAGTTCTTAATGAGAAGCTTCATCCAATGACGTGGCATATGGAGCTCGTCTACTAGGTTACGTTCTTTGGACTTGCTAAGTCCCTAATGAGAAGCTTCGTCCAATGATGTGGCATATGGAGCTCGTCTACTAGGTTACGAGCCCTGAGGATTGAAGATGACGCCGATGTAGAATCTTATTTCAAAACTTCAAATATTCTTAAACCCACTCTTTCTTCATCGAATTCTGCAACCCTAGAATAGCTAACCTTAATCTTCTTGTACCCAAACCAACCCTAATATGGCAAGAACCAAAAATCCTGGATCTTCACCCTCAAAAGCTGCTGAGAAGAAGAGGAAGGAAATGGAAACTTCTAAGTCAGCTGAGAAGAAGAAAGGGGTTGAGACTTCAAAGGCTCCTGAGAAAAAGAGGAACAAAGGAAATGAAGTGGAATCTTCCAAAGAAAAGGAAGTCACTGAAAGTGCTGCTCCAACTTCATACATGGACAATGATACTTTTCTTCAAAGGTATTTTTCTTCTGATGAACAAAAGAAATACTTTAATCAAAACATCAGATATAGAGAAATTCTTGAACCTTGGGTAATGGATGTAAAATATTTTGAGGATAATGAGTTTAACTTTCCTGAAATTATAGTCTGTCAAAAGCTCATTGAGTTTATGCAAACTTAGTTTGACTATCACCCCTTACTGATCAAAGTTTCTTACTCGAATTTGGAAATGAATGCTAATGGAATTAGCTCTGAAGGTAAGGGAATTAAGATAAAAATGTTATTAGAGGAATTCGGCAATCTTGCTAACCTACCTTATTATGGACCTAGCAATGCTGGAAATGGTCCCAAATCTGAGTGGTATAATGAGTATGATAAAAAACTGGCTAGACCAGATTTAGTTACATCTAATGAACCTGAAGGTAGAGTTACCTATACCAGTATAATGAGTGTAGAGGATAGACTTCTGCATTATGTTGTCTGCAGAATTTTAATTCCAAGAGGAGGAAATCACTCTATTCTGCAAAACTATGATTTAATGCTTATGTGGGCTATGCTGAATGAGAAGCAAATCAGCTGGGGGTACTGTGTTACTGTACACATGATAGAATGCAAGAAAAGCAAGATGATGCTTGCCTACCCTACACTGGTCTGCATAATCCTAGCTTATTTTAATGTTCCTTTTGATGGAGAAGAAAAGAAGCTTGCAAGAAGAATAACTCACAAGGTTGGTGAAGAAATTGTGAGCAAAATGAAACTGAAGAGAGAAGATGGAAGATGGATAAGGAAAACTGGAAACAAGAAAACTACTGCAGCTGGTACTTCAACTGGACAAGAAAATGCACCTTCTAATTTCCTGCAGAAATTAATGAAAATGCTGGAAAATTTTGAGCAAAATCAGAAGAAAATTCATGAAATTGAAATGACTGTAATTTCTGAAGTGAATGAAAGGATAAAAAGGGCAGAAAAGGACATTGATAAACTCAAAGATACCCTAAGAGTGGACTTTCATTTCCCTGCACCTCCAACTCAAACAAAAGAAAATGTTGATGTTACAAACATTGCAACAGCTGCTGTGAAGGAAATTGAGCACACCCCTGCTGAACCATCACCTAATGGCCGAAACAAAAGAAAATCGAAAAGGAAGAACTAGTTCTAGGAATTCATCATAGGAATTAGAACTTAGTTTTTGAAAGGTAAAATGCCTTAGTTTGTAATTTTGGCTGATGGTTTCTGTTCTTTTTGATTTGTCCCTGCATCTATCCCTCTATCATGAACAATTTTATATGTTGTGTTTGAATGTTTAAATGCTTGCCTTCTCTATTACTTTGAATGTTTCTTTTCTTTACCTTTTTGATAATGCCAAAAGGGGAAGGAAAAAGTATGATATAGAGAAAGGGGATAATAACAAATTATACATGCATATGTTGGGGGGGGGGGGGGGTGCTTACATGATTAATGGGGAGTAAATCAAATTCTGCTATGATAATATTTTTTTTGTTTTGATATACTTCTGCTCTGATACCATGATATAAATCTGTCAAAAACACTTAGCTTCTGCTATACTTATACTCTGATCTTATAATTTGTTAGAAGATTTGTCATAATCAAAAAGGGGGAGTTTGTAAGACTCAATGACATAGAGATTTTGATATATGACAAATACAATTTAATGTGTGTGCAAGTGTTTTAGTATCAAATTGCAAAGACAGGTATCAAACAGTGATCAACAAGTTCACTAAGCAAATTCAAGGAAGAACTTGAAGGAATCAAGGAACTGCATGTAGAAATCAAAAGAGCAAAGTCAAAGATCAAAGGATCATCAAGACCAAGCTGAAAGGAGAATTTTAGATTGGTCTAATTATTGAGTTGGTCCCTGAACTATTTGGGAATTTTCAATTAGGTCCCTGAACTAAAAAAATTTCTAATTAGGTCCCTAAACTTATATAAAATTTTCAATTGGATCCCTAAACTAAAATTTTTGTAATCGGGTCCCTCAACTTATATAAAATTTTCAATTAGGTCCCTAAAGTAAAAAGGTGACTATATAAAATAAAAATTAATAAAATGATAGATGATGAAATTTAGGGGAAAAAATATTGTTTGATATAATAATAAAATGACAAAAGAAGAATATGAGAGAAAAACTCACTATTTAAAATAATAATATTAATAATAAATTAAAAATAAAACTTATTGAGAAAATTATTGTTTAGCATAATAATTAAATAAAAATAGATAAATAGATAAGTTTGAGAGACAAAATTTAGTTTTTGAAATAATAATAACAAAATAATGAAATGTGAAATTGTGCTAGAAAATCCATGTTTTATAACAAAATATTAAGATATGAAACTGATAAACCTCAATTAAAAAAATATAAATAAAATAAAATAAACATCAATTAAAAACAAAGTTATTATTTGAAATAATAAATAAAATAAAGAATCTAGTTAAGTAAATATCACATCTTAGTTTGATTGTCAATTTTATTTTGAGTTATTTATTTTATTTTATTATTTATTATGTTATTTTGTATTTTAATTGTGGTTTTTATTAAATTATTTTAATATTTCTTAAATAATATTTTTGCTTGCTATGTCTATTGTTATTATTTTAATGTTTTTTAAATATTAAATATTTGACTCAGTTTAGTAACTTAATATTTTGTTATAAAACATAAATTTTCTAACACAATTTCATATTTCATTATTATAATTTTAAGAACTAATTTTTGTCTCTCAAATTTATTTATTTTTATTTAATTGTTATGCTAAACATTAGTTTTTCTCACTACGTTTTATTTTTTAAATTTAAATAGTAGTTTTTTCTCTCATATTCATCTTTTGTCATTTTATTATTACGTCAAACGATATTATTTTTTTAAAATTTCATCATTTATCATTTTTTTATTTTATATATTCACCTTTTTACTTTGGGGACCTAATTGAAAATTTTATATAAGTTCAGGGACCCAATTAGAAATTTTTTAGTTCAGGGATCCAAATGAAAATTTTATATAAGTTTAGGGACCTAATTAGAAATTTTTTTAGTTTAGGGACCTCATTGAAAATTCCCAAATAGTTCAGGGACCAACTCAATAATTAAACCTTTTAGATTTAAGTTTTAGATGATTTATAAGACAAAGAAATCTCTTAGTCACAAGATAGCTCAACTGAAAAGATGCATGAAAAAAATCAATTTTCATAACCTGCATTAAAAGGAATAAGTTTTTTTAATGAAAATGATTTTTGGAAATACGAAAATTATTTGTCAGGTACAGCCATGCAGTCAATGGATGTATGTCTGCTACTGTAACTGACAAATGAACTTAAGATTCTTGATTCAATAATTAGATGTACTGAATGGATGTACTGATGGATTAACCAAGTTCAAGACTATCAGTATGAAATTGGTTAATACAGCCATGTACTCAACCACTGTTCAAGAATCAGAATCAAGAAAACAGATTATGTTATTAGACCTAAATATGTTTTAATCGATCCCAACGACTATAACTTGTTTCCTATATATAGAGGGATCAAAGGAACACTTTTAACAATAATATCAAAAACATATCAGAAATTTTACGAAATCAATTTGAAAGATCAATTGTGAAAATCGTTCATCTTCTTGCTTGAGCTTCATTGTGAAAAAGAATGTTTCAATTCTCATAAGAACTTCAATTTGTATATCTAACTATTGAGAGTTTAGGAATCAATCTTTTCATTCTATTTGATTGTAAAGAGAGAGGGAGTCTCTCTATGTGATTAGGGTGAGGTATCCCTAAGGAAGAACATTGAGGCTCTTCACAAGAGTGTGGTATCTCGAGGTGAAGGAATGCTCTGTGGTGTAAAGGTTTTTCAAGCTACCAGGTTAAAGCTTATTGTGTTAGTGTGTGAAAACCCACAGGTGGAGTGGGGACTGGATGTAGGTCACAGTGGTGGTGACTGAACTAGGATAAATCTGGTTGTGTGGTATCTCTAAACTCAAACTCTTTAATTTCTGTCTTGCGCATATAACTGTGATCTTGATGTTCTAAGTTTTCAATTGATATCAGTTCTTGATCTGCATAATCAGTATTGAACCTTGAGTAAACTGTAATAATAACTGTGTATTCAATTCTATTCTTAAGGATCAATATTTTAATTGAATCTTGCATCATATGTGATCAAATTCGAATAGCTTAATTTCTGTTTCTTAATCACTGAAACCTGCAAGTTTGTTCTTGATTTTAATGCTTGTAACTGAAACTTGCATAACTTGTTCTTAATCTTTAAAGGCTTAATCAGTTTCTGTATTTTGTTATTACTGAGTTTTGAACCTGAACCTATTCTGTGATTTATCTTTCTTTCCACATCACATTCTATTAAAGATTTCATAAAAAGCCCTTCACTGTTTTTGTAAAAGATCCTGAGGTAACTCTTACCCCCCGCGCCCCCTCTTAAGTCTTTGAAGCCAAAACAACAGTTTGTCCCAAATCTGAATATCGAATTCTCACCCCACCATTCTGGTAGGATGATTTGGAGACATAGAAGCAAGAAGCCATGTGTACACATGTTGATCTTGTTGTTCCCAAGTTTCACGGGCTTCACTATTCTTGGCAGGCACTGCATCTTCATCAGTAAAAAAATTTCGTGGTTTTCCTCCAGAATCTGTTGCTGTGACGAACTTCTGTAGCTTATGGGCCCTGATTGTTCCCATAGCTTGCATCTTTCAAGTGAGAAAATTGTCATCGTCTAGTTTCACCGATATTGGAATCATTGCTTGAGTAATTGAAGATGAAGGTTGCGCGGGCATGGCCATGGCAGGATCTTGTGCTCTGATACCATAAAGGTATAAGAGATATAAGACTGAAAGGAAAGAGTAATAGAAAGAGAGAGAGAGGGGGAGAGAGAGAGAGCATAATTGCTTTATGATTGTATTGACTGAATTGTTGAATGGATGATACACTATGATATCCTTATATACAGTGAGTGTAGCTAGCTAACTGAATCACAGCTGAGTAACTGACTTACATAACAGAACTAACAGTAATAACTAACTTTAACTAACTTTGAGTTGATCCCTTTACATATACAATTGACCACAATCCCCGATATCCATGTTTAAAAAAAATCAAATTAATCATAATAGGTTCAATTTCAAATACGTATACTTTTAGTTTTTGAAAAATATAGAACAAATATGATTGTTTACACTAAAGAGAGATTGTTAAAAATTTAACAGATGATTTTTACTTCATAAAGCATAGTTGTTCACAATTAAAGAATTGAATGTTTTAAGTATATAATTAAGTTGATTATAAATATGTTTGAATAATTTATATTATATTGGTTTTGTTAATCGGTGTCCTTAAGGCACAATTTTAAAAATATAATAAAAGTAAATTTTCATATGAAACATAAACACAATTCTTTTTAAAACATTAATTATAACACTTTTTAATCAAAATTTTCCTTTTCCGATTGAAAAATCTTATAACATTGTTGGTCCAAGTGGTAAGCAACTTGGATACCTTAAACAAATGGTCAGGGGTTCGAATCCTGATTTTTGTATATGCAAAAAAACCAGGCTGGGAGGGGAGAACCCACCTTGCGTGTCCAACAGATTTCTCGATGGAGATTAGTCACTGCTAACAGTGGTGAATATTTCGTATCAATGACATGGTTACCAAAAAAAAATTCAAAATTTTCCTTTTTTGATTACATAGCATTATTCTCCATATTCAAACTGTTAATCATAAATGTTTAAAATTTGTTTCATATAATATGTTTTTATATATTAGTTAACTTTTATTATTATTTCATGTTATATACTTATATATGTCTTTGGTCTTGACTCACTCGTTTAAAGTTTACGTCTTGCTAACCAGTGCCCTTAAGATACTGATTAAGGAATCAAAGAATAATAATGTTTTATTCACGACCGTGTAAATGGTAAGGCAACTAAAGCAGTTGCCTTATGTGACACCCTTCTACCCCGCAGGTACACTACAAAAAAACACGACTTACCGACGAAAAAAACCCGTCGGAAATGAAGACATTCCGTCGGAAAACTACATTACCGACAAACTTTCCGACGGACACGGTTCAGTCGATAATAGGCGCGTAGGAAAACATTTCCGACGGATCTAGTTCGTCCGTCGGAAATTTCCGACGGCTTTAACCGTGGGAAAACTTGTTACACAGAACCCCTAATTACCCACGGAAATTCCGTCGGTAACTCTCTGTGGAAGTTACCGAAGGAAAATTCCGTCACAAAATGTAACCAACAGTTACCGACGGTAATATCCGTCGGAAACAAGGTTTTTTATATTTTTTAAAATATTTTTTATTTATTTTGTTTTATATTAATAATTAATTATTAGTTAATTTTATTAAAATTTATATATTCAATGATAAATATTATATTTTATTTATTAATTATTATTATATTTTATTTTAATTAATTATAATTAATTAATTAATTAATTATTATTTATTTATTAATTTATATTTTATCATAATTAATTATAATTTTATTATTATATTTTATTTTAATTAAATATTATTATATTATCAATTACAAAACAAAATTGGAATTAAAAATAAAATTTAAAAAGGAATTAAATTAAAATTAATTTAAAATAATAACAAACTCAACATATAAACCATAAATAAAATATCCGCATATCTACAAAACTCTACTACACCATACCTATTCTAATACCCATCACCATAATATCCGTCATCGTCGTCCTGTCGAGGGGAGTTTGCCGGCGTCACATGACCATCAAGCTGCGGCTCAGTAGACAGACCGTCATCATGCGGCTGCGGTGGTGGATCATTAGTAGTAGTGGAGGGCTGGGGCTGGGGCTGGGTGGCATGGAGGACCCCCTGCAGAGCGTTGCGCCTGTCTGGTGGGAGGAAATCGAGCACAGCAGTCATGACCGTAAAGAATGTCTCCACCTGCTGTATGACGCGCTCGTTCGTTTCCCTCTGCTGTTGCTCCTCCTGCC
The DNA here is from genome assembly GCA_030762895.1 of Sophora flavescens. Classification (NCBI taxonomy): domain Eukaryota; kingdom Viridiplantae; phylum Streptophyta; class Magnoliopsida; order Fabales; family Fabaceae; genus Sophora; species Sophora flavescens. Next base: position 158,410,067 of record CM061067.1, on the reverse strand, counting down.
TCAGTCGCTGCACCTCCTCCGTGTCCTGTGAGCCGAAGGATATAGGCTCCCAAATGGTCAAGCTCGATGTCAACCCCCGACGGATCGACCTGGATAGGGTCGCAGTACTGTAAATATGTCCCTTGTTCTTCCCGCCCGCCACATCCATCCAGGCCTGGGTCTGTAGTCGTTCAACCTCGGCGGGGTCCAGCTGAGAAGGATCTGAGGCACCAGAGCAGGAGGCAGCCTCTGATGCTACCTAACTAAACCTGGCGTTGTACTCCGCCCGCGATCAATACATTAGAATCAATATTTATTAAACTATATATATATATATAATAATAATTACCAATAGTTTAAATATAAAAAAACACTTTAGCTCACCACTGTCTGCCTCGACCTCTCATCAACAAACTCGCCGGTGTCCGAGGGAATATGTGTCTGCTCAAAGACCGTAAGGACATCAACGGACCGAGCTAGCTCTCCTCCCTGCAACCGACACACCAATAAAATCAATTAGTTATAAAACAAATTTTTAATAAAAATATACAGTTTAAAAATAATGTTATTTATATATGCATTCCATGTAAATGGCATGCTGCATGTGGCTAATAGAACCACCAGTGTGCATGCTCCCACCCTTCTCGGAAGCTCGATTTCTCTTCGCCTGTTCACACTTCAGCTTATAAGTTGGAGTGTCCCAGTACGCACACAGTTGGGCCTAAATGTTGGGCTCGATGTAATCCGGACGTATCCGGCTCTCCTTACGCTCCCAGAGCATGTCCCTAAGTCGAGCAGCTGCTCGATCGTTAAAAATAGCACGTATCTCTGAGGTATGCTCCGCTAACCGGCGCACAAGCTCCCGTTAACAAAGAAAAACATGTTAATAACATTATACAAAAAAATATATAAAATAAAGGGAAAATTACATGAACTAATAAACAAGAACTTACCCTGAATCGTCTGAAGATACGATCCCGATCCTCCCCGGAGATCACCCCCCATGATGGCCAGAAGCGACGATACTGTGCCTTGATGGCGAAGGTGACGTGCTTCGATCCCACTTTCGATGGGATGAAGCTGAAAAATTCATAATTTTATTAAATCAACAATATGACAACCAACAAATATATGCTTATAAAATAGTAATTATTTTTAAACAACATTAAATTAAATTAAACTTACGATCCAGAAACAGGACGGATCCATGGTCGATCCTTAGGTGTGGGAACCCTGGCTCACTTAGGCAAGTCCTCAGCCGCGGCCGACTGCTGCACAGATGATGATGATGGTATGGCTGTGTCATGACCGTATGCGATCGCTGATGATGAGGATGGAATGGACGTGTCCGACTGTGGCATCATCCTAGGAGTCGGCATAAATGATAATCCTGCTGGATGTGTGGCCGGCGCAGTCGATGATGATGGTGGTGCTGGGTGTGGGTCCAGTAGGGGACGACGAGTAGCCGGCTAGTGCACGTCGTGGCGCAAAGCGAGTGGAGGTCTGGACATGGGTGGAGGGTGGGGTAGTGTGGGTCGGGGATAGTTTAGTATGGGTAGGGGATGATGTAGTATGGATCGGTAAGGGTATAAAATGGGTGGGGAATGGTGTAGAATAGGTGGGGGAGGCTCCTGTAGGTGGCGATAAGGTAGGTGCGATAGGGATGGGGGTGGGTTCGGTGGGTGCTGAGGGACCTCCAGGAATACGAGCAAGCACCTGGGACTTCACGGTGCATCGTCCCCGCTTAGCCTTACCCTTCCCCTTATCACCGCTAGGAGGTGGGGGGCAGGGCGACTGTCCTCCTGATGCTGACATGTCTATTTTTATAGCACAATTACAAATCAGTGTAAAAACAATAAGTAATCGATATTTAACAGTCTAATCTAAGCAACTGTTTTTATAGAACAATATTAGTCAAGTCTTACATTTAATTGCATAAGCAAATATTTAAAATACAATAAAAATAACATAATAGTAAACTTCCTATTCAGACTCGGTATCGTCATCTGATTGTAAGTCCGACTCTTCTTCTTCTTGCATTCGGTCATCACTTTGGATTTCTTCTTCTGATGATGCATGCATGGATGCCTGATTACCAATGACCACTTCTTCCCCTTCATTTGCAGATTCCAACATGCCAGTAATACGCTCGACCTCAATTACTTCATTGACATGTGACTATTCATCCGTCTGGAATGGCGTCTCATCCTCTGCATCATCGATTTCTATGCGACCCCTAGGCTTGGTAGTGACTGCAACACACCAACCTCGTTTGTCTGTTCTCATTGTTGGATAAGGGACATAATAAACTTGTTTTGCATTCTGAGCAATTATAAAAGGATCAAACTGTTAATATCTTCTATCCATGCGAATTTCCACAGTTCCATACTTGGGATCCACTTTTGTGCCTGTCCTCGATGGATCAAACCAGTTACAATAAAATAAGACTACTTTTTTAGGATAAGTAGTAGTATTGTATTGTAACTCGTATGTGTTTTATGACGCCATAAAATCACCGGTACCTTTACCCTGTACGACAACCCCGTTATTGATTGTCTTTTTGCCCATGTTCCATTCATCTGTGTGGAATTTGTACCCATTAACAAACTATGTATGCCATGATCTAACACAGCTATAGGGATCATACGCTAAATCTCTCAAGTGCTGATTAGTCATGCTTAACGATTGTTGATACACCTACGAATAGGAAAGTCATATTAAATAATTACTTTTTCAAGAGGCAAAATTAAGCTTAATATAGTGTTTGCATCGTCATATTACACTTACTTGTTGCTTGAACCATTCAGGAAAATCTGCATGTGTTCGAGCAAAACCATGTTGTTCACTTAATTGTTTATTTGAAGGAACACACTAATAAATAAAATGTGTACTATGTGTTAAAGGAGAAGTTATAATAACATGTGACACATTATTTCAAAAATAGGTCGTTAAGACTTACTCTTGGTATGGTTTCACCTCTGTGCAATTTATCAAGACATGAACATGGGTCGATGCATACTCCTCATTAGTTAACCAGTAAGTAAGCTCCTTGCCAGCATGACGGCCAGGAAGGTTAAATACGGATAGCATATAAGGATACCCTGCATTATCAGCATCTACCTCGTTCCTAACATGTCTTGGTGCCAACATAAAGTTGTTGAAATAGTGGGAACATAAATAGGTTGTCTCACGGTGTAAGTAAGACACACAGATTGATCCTTCCACCCTAACCTTGTTTTTAACTGATCGTTTAGAGTCGCCCATGAATCTAAGTAATAAAAAACATCGGTGACAAGGCATTATTCAATGGTGGCTAATTATTTAAATGTCAAAATATAATAAAATTACCTTTTAAATGGATACATCCACCTATATTGTACTGGTCCACCAAGCCTCGCTTCATATGCAAGATGGACAAGAAGATGTTCCATTGAGTCAGAAAATCCTGGGGGAAAAACCCTCTCCATCTTGCACAGAATTATTGGAATGTTTTCTTCCATCTTCGTCAGACCATTCGCTCTTAAAGTTGCAGACCATATATCTTTAAAGAAATGATTGATTTCTGTAAGCGGGTTCAAAACATGCTGGGGCAGCGAGCCGAAAGCAATACGAAGCAAACACTCCATGAATACATGACAATCATGACTTTTCATCCCATGAAGCCTCCCTGTTCTTACATCAGCACATTGTGCCAAATTAGAGGAATAAACATCAGCGGTCCTAAGGTCTTTTGACCACCGACAAATTGACTTCGCTTCATCGGTGGTTAGAGTGTAACAAGCTTTTGGTTTGACCATTTTTACATTAGCCTGTGGCTTCAGCTCCAAATCCTTTCGTCTACAGTACAGATCTATGTCCATCCTTTCCTTCTCATTGTCCTTCGTCTTGCCAGACACATTCATAACAATGTTAAAAATGTTGTCAAAGAAATTCTTCTCAATATGCATCACATCAAGGCTATGTCTCAACAGATTATCCTTCCAGTACGGTAGTTCCCAAAAAATACTTTGTTTTGTCCAGTTATGCCATTCTCCATACCCGGGTAATTTTGACACACCTGCTTCAGTGACTTTAGGAAGATCTAACCCGACCCCATATTTGTTCAGGAGTAAACAAAGGCGGTGGACCTTCCTCTTTTGTCTGATTCTTTTTGAATGCTCGGACGTTTATTCAGAAGGGATGGACAGGATCTAATAACCAACGATGAAAATCAAACCAGGAACTTTTGCCACCATATCTAAGGGTAAAAGCCTTTCCATGTTCCATGCAATACGGGCACGCCAATTTACCGTGGGTCCCCCAACCAGAGAGCATGCCATATGTAGGAAAATCATTGATAGTCCACATCAGCGATCCCCTCATCATAAAGTTTCGCTTCTTTGAAACGTCATAAGTCAACACACCATCCCACAACTTCTTCAGATCATCGATCAAAGGCTGTAAATGTACATCTATCCCAGCCTTCGGATTAGATGGTCCCAGTATGAGACAAGTAAGAAACATATATGGTTTTGACATGCACATCCCGGGAGGAAGATTGTACATTGTAACAATCACTGGCCAACATGAATATGGCGAGCCTGAAGCTTGAATGTACGGGGTAAAACCATCTGAACACAGCCCAAGTCTCACATTGTGGGGATCTGCTGCAAAATCAGAATGAACCCGGTCGAAGTGCTTCCAAGCTTCACCATCATAAGGGTGGCGTATAACGCCCGGATTTCTTTTATTTTCATTATGCCACCTCATTTGTCCCGCAGTTTGCGTTGATGCAAACAGTCTCTGCAACCTTGGAATTATTGGCAGATAGAACGTTGCCTTCGCAGGAACTGGTTTCCTCTTACTATGGTCACTACTTTGAACGCGGTACTTGGGTGTCTTAAAAAATGTAAATTCTTCCAACGCACTGTCATTTGTGCCAGACTGACTACCATAATATAGCATGCACCCATTTTGACAACAATCAATCCTCTTAACCCCCAAGCCTAGTTTCGACACCAACCGTTTCGCATCATAATAACTTTTTGGTAACAACTCTTTGAAGGGTGTCACATCTTGAAGCATTTTACAAAAGAACTTCAAACACTGCTCTGGGACATTCCAATTGGACTTGCAAGCTAGAAGCCTAACACAAATTGATAATTTTGAATCTGACGCCCCTTCAAACAATTGGTTATTTGTCTCTAACAATAGATTGTAGAATCTATGCGTCAATTCATTAGGAGGCTCTTCCATGTCATCAGACTCATCCGCCTCAAAATTCCCATGTTGCCCAAGACAATCATCGGCATTGACTGGAGTTGTTCGACATATTCATCGTGGTAGCCAGTGCCTGATGCACCCATTTCAAGATCGTCACCACCGACTTCATTCAAATCAATATCCAGCAACTCCTCACAATGATCAGTCCATATCCAATAATTAGGCTTGAACCCACGTCGGTATAGGTGTAACTTCACGTCATCATCACTCAAAACCGTCATACAATTGCACTTTGTGCACGGACATCTAATCCCCCCTCTTCGGCATAATCACAATATTGCTTTGCTTTGAATATAAACTCTTCAACTCCAGCTACAAATGATTGTTTCAGAAGTCGTCTCCCAGACTTGTTCCTATCATACACCCAACTACGGTTCGAGGGATAATATTCCATCCTTCTGCATTTTAAGATAAATTGAAGTATTTTTAAACATGATACTATAACCCCGAATCGCTCCCTTTACTTAAAAGGTGTGGTCCTATCCCATTCGAGGAAAAACTTTTTCACCACTGTATTATACTAGTTACTCATCACTTCTCATGTCTTATAGTTGACGAAATTTTGGCAGCATCTCCCATCGGTCTCCAAGTACACGACTTGACTGCGGTGAAATACCACAATCAAGTATGGACCCGGAAAACAAAAGGAAATGATTCGACCCGAAATTTAATCAACTATTTGACAAATGGCAATCAGCGAGTAACTAGTATATCAGTGGAGAAAAAGTTTCTTCCCAAACTGTTCCAATTGGACAATTCAAGATTCAATAAAATGAGTGATACCATGACCACGAGTACACAACCTCAATAATATTGAACCTTGAACGGGAATCTACGGTTTTTCTCAATTACGTATTAATTATATATACTCTAAGATAAAATCAAACTTTAAGTAACACGGATAATTTGCATAAAGTTTGATAATGACAGCAAACTGTATAACACATAATTAAACAACCAGCATAAACATATATTTGTCCATAAAAAATCGAATAATCATTTATCTAACATTTTATTAAATCATTTATTTTTTTAATTTAATTTAATTAATAAAACATTTTTTTTGAATTAGTTAATTAATTATGTTTGTATACTTGACTTTTTAAATCTCAAATTTAAAAATATATTATTAGTATATTAGTTAATTACTTACTTTTTTTTTAATCAAAATGGCATACAAAGCATCACTGTAGTGGCAGTCATCCCAACTATGTTGGCACCAAAACCACTACCAATCATCTGCAGCACGCCAAAATATTATTAAAAGAAAGGAAAAGAAAGAGGAATACAAGAGCATGGGGGGACCAAACCAAAACCCATGCAAGGAGACAAAAGAATTATTTGAACCTATAGTTGGGCAGACCTCACCTATTACAGAAGAAGTCATACCTAATAAAGCTAGGAATCAAATTCCACCAGGTAAAACATTTAGAAGACACACCAAAGTTAGCCAGCTTGTCCGCACAATGGTTAGCTTCTCTAAAAATATGAGTAATTCTAAAATTGAAATTAGTAGTCAGGACCAAGCAATTTTTCCAAAGAACCCAGAGCTTCCAAGGAACTGTCTCAGGGTGGGAGAAAGCATGAACCACCATTGCAGAGTCACACTCCAACCAGAGGTTTGTCCAACCCTTAGACTGAGCTGTTTGAATAGCAGTCATAGCAGCATGCAGTTCTGTAGAGAAAGAGTCAGTGATACCATAATACTCAGCAAAGCAACCTAAAACAGCACCACTTCTGTCCCTAAAAATCGCTCCTCCACCAGCATGACCAGGGAACCCTTTAGCTGCCCCATCAGTATTTACCTTGATCCAGCCACAGCAAGGGGGAATCCAGTCCACTTTTGTTATGACAGGTGCCCTTTTTGGGTGAATGGAGATGCCAAGCTGCATGAGAATTCTGGCTTCCTCAGCATCATAATGCATACTTGAAAGTAGTTATTAAGATATTATGTATTTTGATATTTTTTTATTCTTCCCACTCGTTACGTTACTTGACTATATAAAGACGTCCTATGATATCAAGTCTTTAAAATTATTATTAGTATATTAGCTAATCGTAGCTATTTGATCGTCTCACCTTTAATTAATATTTATTTAATACATAATTAATATTATCACAAAACTTAATTCAAATAATTATGTTTGATACTCTCCCGCTCACTAACACCTAGACATCGATTCCATTCGCCATTGTAATACTTTGGATATTGGAAACCTTTCTTCGATCATTTAATTTATTGCTTCAAATCAATTAAGTTGATACACAATGGTCATTATTCCTAAGTTATTTAATTAAATCAAAATCAATTAAATATCAAAATCATTATTCCTACAATTATTAATCTAGTATTATTGTTATGTAACTATTTAATTATTTACTTTTTTAATTTACATATTTAAATTTATTTTCCTTACATAATATTAATTTTGTTTCGATAATTAGCTATTTTGGTACACACAAAAAATTTTATCTCTCGTTTTAATCACATTCGATGACATCCCAGCTTCCAGATGCCCCATGGCCAGCTATCATCACAATCCCAGCTCCCCCGTAGCCGATGCATATATATATATATATATATATATATATATATATACACATTGGTGAAGTGAAGTTTGGATGCAGTTATAGATTTTACCAAAGTTCTCATTGTGGTTATTTCCATACTAACATTGTAGTTATTTCCAATTTAAAAGTTCTTATCCCTTAAAATTTTATCTTCAATTCAGAAAAACAACGACAACAAACACATAAATGAATGGCAACCAAGCAGAACACAAAATAAAATTTCTAACGCATTTCAATACTTAATTTAAACATGAACAACTTATCAAGGGTAAAGATCGATATCAAGCACGCATAAAAATTAAATGAGAAAGAGAATAGAAAATGTCAAATTTAACAACAACAGAAGGTTAGATTCATACCTCAGTGCTGGTGGTGACTGTTGGTGTAAGCCCTAGAGGCCAGTGTATTTCTTAGACTTACATTTGTATCTTGCTATTATATATATATATATATATATATATATATATATATATATATATATATATATATATGAGGCATTCCAGTTTATTGTGTTACTTGTTTAAACATAATAAAGTCCTTAGAATAGAAATTTCAGTTTAATAGAATATCAAGTATATGACTTGATCGTGAGACACTATTGAACAATGAAATCCTATTCTTAAATATCCGTAGTCAAGTATTTTATTAATAAGGACAATAATAATACATTGAGACTATTATGTGTGCAGACTGATGACCATATCTCACGGGTCATGGATATGAGATATCGAGTCACCACATAGGTACACATTAGAGTAATGATGTACTGGATTGACCCACCATGAGAACACTACATGGAGCGTTGTGTGAGTGTCATAAGTAGTTCTCATAGTGACAATGGTGTATGCAATCCTTCGACCTGAAATCGCTACGATCCCTACATGAGGAGTCGTGTGCTTTAATATCGTCAAACGCCATCTGTAATAGGATGATTATAAAGACGGACATTGGGCATACCATGAGCCACGCGGAGGGATGTGAGTGACCTAGATGGAATTTGTCCCTCCTACATAACAAGAGTAATATTTGTGGGGCCCCTGATAGAGTGAGACTGTAAAATGCATGGCCGTGCTGAAATGAGTCAATATGAGATATTGACCTCATTTGTTGTTAAGTCTACTCGGGTATCCGGGAACATGATATTGAACCATACAATGGTGACACATTCCATGTCTTATGTTCAATATAGATATATGGACAAAGGGATAATAATGCACATGAATATTTGTCACAAAGGTTTCATGAAGTCACTGACTTTCTCACTACTTAGGTAGCAGTGATGTATTGCTAGATACAGCTCATTGTTTGTAATATTAAATGGGATTTAATATTACTACTAACGTTTTGGGAACCTATAGGGTCACACACATAAGAGCGGATTAAAAGAAGCATTAAAAGGAGAGTTGGACTTTTCTATTGGGCCTAACGCATAGTACATGGGGCTTAGGTCAAACCCTGCTCACTAACTCACTTAAGGAGGTGCTGCTATAAGTAGACCACTTAAGCTATTGTGCCTACACGGTTTTTGTTTTACCCTAGCCGCACATAGAGAGTGATAGTGAACAGCAGGTCTCGGTTTTGAAGCTAGCACTGTGAGACAGAGACGCTTCGGGTTCGTGACGTTGGACGTTCACGGAATCTGCTCGTGTGGATACCTTAGAGACATCGTTCGTGCGGTGTTCGTGATAGATGATTTTAATCAACTGTCATCGCTTCAAGAGGTAAATCTTCTAACCATGAATCATGACCATTCGCAAGGATCCTTCTATGGGAATTTTTCCGCTGCGTTTTTTTTTTTATACGTAAATTCCCAACAGTGACAAGGAAGTTGGTGGCCGTCGGAGTAAGCTGGTGGCAGTGTCCTTTTGAAACAAATAAAGCAAGAAAACATAAATTAAAATTTCCACTACAATCAGAAATTTATAGAACAAAAAAAACATAACAACATGAACATATTAAATTTATACCAGTACAAGGAGGGTGGTGGTGGTTCTGGTTCAAGGAGGGTGGTGGTGTGGTGGTTCTATTGCAAGGAAGGAAAGAGTGGTGGTGTTGGTATGGGACGCGGTGGTGGCTGGGGCGGCTCGCTTAGGAGAAGATAGAGGTGTTAGTGGAGCGCGGTGGTGACGGGCCGGAAGAGAGAAAAAAAGGAGAAGGAGAGAGAGGTGGAGGAGAAGCAGAGAGAGACGAGAAAAGAGAAGGGAGGCGCGGGGAGGCCGGAGGTGCGGTGGCACACGGAGTGGTGGTGTCGGGGGGGGGGGGGTGGTGGTGGTGGTGGTGGGGTGGGGTGCACCAGACTTTGCAGGGATAAGAGGGGGCACAGAGCAGAGAGAAAAATAGGGAAATAAAAGTGAGGGGAAGTGTTTGGCGTTGGTGCTTTAATCTGAATTTACCGACGGAAAAAGCCATCGGTAATTCAAAAAATGTATTACCGACAGAAAAGTTCGTCGGTAATATGGTTTTTGCTTTCCAACGGAAATTCCATCGGTAATTACCGATGGCTTATTCCGTCGGTACCATTTAGCGCCAAAAAATTCCTTTCCCGCGTTATGTACTGACTGATTTTCTAACGAAAGAGCCCACGATAACATTACCGACGGACTTTCCGTCGGTAATTTGTTAGACTTTTGGTATTAGTGCTTATCAATGGCTATATCCGTCGAAAACTGTCTCGCTACCTACGGAACTGACTTCCGTCGGTAAGCCACCCTTTTCTTGTAGTGGTATAAGAACTTTAATATAAAGCAATTAATAAATTATAATCATGAAAATATCAAATAAAATAAAAACCTCTGTCCAGGGGTAGAAAAGTCCCACACGAACAAGTTCACAAACACGGAAAATGTAAACCAAGTTGTAACAATTAAAAAGCATAACAGAGATAAACATCAAAACCCAACCCCGATGTCACGACTCAGAGCTGGTATAACCGTTCAGGAAACATCCTTGGAATACAATTGAAAAAATAACAACTAAACCAAAACTATCCCTAACTATGAGTGGTGGCTCCTCAGAGTCACTCCTCCCTGGGCTGCTCGTCATCCTCTGCAAAATGTCAATCAGGCCAACAACAAACAGACAAACAAACATAGGGAGTAAGAATCATGTAAACATAATAGCAAGGAAGTAGGGAGTAAAGTAAACAACAACAAACAACAGTGACTAGCACAACAACATCTCATCAACAACATCATCATCATACTAACGGTATACTATGCAGTGCAATGCAATCCTACTCCGTTAAACCAACAATGCATGTGGATCCACTAAACTCGGGATGGATGACTTTGGAGTTAAATATCCACATTGAGAATCGACTCAACTCCGGAGAATCTACTCCTTGGATAGCCAACGCATCAAACCAACGAATGCCTCGTCACGGGGGCGCATGGAGAATCTACTCCTGTCGTGGATGGTCGAATCACCGTACTCTCGGGTGACCTCCCCTATGTCGAACATCCCTCAACAATGACTACTCCAATGCAATGCGTATGCAACACAACAGACAAAGGCAAACGCCACCTCCATAGCTCCAACAGAATCAACCGAAGACAACAGTGGAATCGACCGCAGCGGAATCTACCGTAACAACTTGTCTCGCGGAATCTACCCGAGGACTTTAGCGGAATCGACCGCAACACTTGGGGAAAACTCTTGGCCTCCAAGATGCAACAACAACACCTTAGACACAAACCGTGGGGTCAAGGTCCCCTTGGGACAAACTCTCGGTCCCTAAGGTACAAAATCATCCAACGCGCGAAAACTCAGCGGTTACCGTCTTAACCGTCTTAACACCTCACCGTCGCATCTCATTTATCATCTCTGTTAAACATTAACCAAGTTATCTAATTTCTTCAAGAATCATCATCACGTCATCGGGAGATTGGGGTTAAAACCCCTATTTATCCTTTAACTCTGCTCTCTGTCTGATGGGGGAGCACGGGCGTGCTTATCCCCTACACGGTGGTGCTGGTCACATAAGTGTAGCACGGTCGTACTTCCTATTAGGCACGGTCGTGCTCATCTAGCACGGTCGTACTCCTCTGCTGCACGACCGTGCTTAAAAGGGCGGCCATTTTCCAGAATTCAACCGGGAGCACGGTCGTGCTCCTTGTTCAACACGGTCGTGCTCAATGCACGACTGCACTGTTCTGGGCAGAAACTAAGTCCGAGTCTTTAACCAAAAACTAGAGTTTTTAATCCATTAATCCTAGGTCCATTAACAGCTCATTTTAAAGGTTAAAACTCAGTAATAACGTCATCATCATAAACATGGTATCAACCATTCAACATCATATTAACCACAATCATGGCATCAACCATTTAACCAATAACATATGCCAAAAGCAACCATCACATATCAACGTGTTCATTTAACCAACATAACATCAAGAGTATAACATGAACATAAGCATATAACAACATGTGTTAACAATCAAATCATGTTATCAACATAACTAACAAACTGATTATATCAAACACATATTCATACAAACCAAACCCGGGTATGGGAACCCCTTTACTTTATCCTAACCCCGAGCCTATGAGTACACTACCCTTCTCCCCATACCTGGATTGAAGGTTGCTCCAACGTAAGCTCCTAAGCAAACTGATCACGGTTCCCAAAGCGGTTCAACTCAAACTCGAACCTTAGCCAAAACAGAATGCAACCCATTAGTTTCCTATTCAAAGATCGTGAAAGGAAATCACAAGGGAAGGGAACCTTACCACTAAACTGATACTGATCAATTAGGCTTCCCAAACTGCTCCTAAAACCCCACTATGACAATGGATGAAGAGGAAATAGGGAAGAAAGCAATCTAGGCTGCAACAGTGGCTACTGCAACTAGGAAAATAGGGTTTCACGTTAACCCTCGGGTTCTGTGCCAAACTTATATAGGTTGGACCTGAGCACAGTCGTGCTCACCCTTAAGCATGGTCGTGCTTAAATTAGCATCATCGAGACGCGGTCACTACACTGAGCACGGGCGTGCTCAACTTAAAGTCAGAACACGGATTTTGAATTTAAGCACGGGCGTGCTCAACTACCAGAAAGGGACTTTTAAGCCAAAAATCCCACTAAGCCCTCAACCAACTCAACAACTTAACAAAACGAACTTATAGAAAGCACTTACGAAAAGCGGGGTGTTACACCTTAGGCCCCATGTTCACCAACCTATTGATCCTTTGTAATTTTCTACTATTGTAAAGGCCCAAAAATTTAATATGTAATATATACATCAAACATAACAAAGGTCCAACAGGAACTCATGGGAGAGTTTTTATTTATGCATAGCAACTAACAAAAGAAATTAATACACCGATAGAAATATTAAATTATATCAAAAGATTGGATTGTTTTCCAAATCTATGTATTGCTTATAAAATATTATTAATATTTGTGACAGTTGCTACTATTGAAAGAAATTTTTCAAAATTAAAATTGTTTATATCCTATCTTCGATCAACAATGTTACAAGATAGATTGAATGGTTAGCCATGCTATCTATTGAGAGAAATGTTAAAATTACTTGAATATAAAATTTGATAAATGATTTTACAGCTCAAAAGACCAAAAGAATAATATAATAATTAATAATTTAATTTATATTAAGTTTCTCTAATATTTTTGCCTAGGGCCCCAAAACGTTTAGACATGGCCCTGGTTTTATTGAAAAATAAATAATCACACTTCTCAATACATTGATTATATCATTTTCTCATGAAAAATTATCATTTTAATTCATTAACCAGTGTCTTAAAGACTAAGGACACTAATTATCATTTTCCTCTAAATTTTTGGCGCCGTCCTAATTACGCGCATAACTAACTTTGCACAGTATAGTAAACACTCCATTATCGCTCAATATAATCATTTCTGCATAATCAGTGGGACCGGCTTGGCTTGTGGACTTGATCTCTTGATGGTCTATGACATTCCTTTGAATGTGGGGGAATCTCCACGATCTCTCCTTGATATTTTTATTATTGCCAACTTAATTAATTAGCACTATTTATCAAAATAAAAGGGTAGATGCATGCATGAGATATGAAACCCCCAGATTGCTTGGAATCGAGACAAAGACATCCTCCGCTAATGATTAATGGGTCCATGATATGGCTTCCTTTTTATAAGCAAAGTGATAGTTAAGCTCAATGTGTTTTGAATTAATGAGGCGGGTACATGGAATGTTGGGTTGAAAAATTGAGAGAGTACATCGCAAAGGAAATAGGTCATGGAACGATACACTGTCCTAATATTTGATCTGATACTTATGGAACAACAAGAAATAGAATTGGTACCAACGAAAACGCAAGTATATATTGCTTCGAGGTGTGTGGTTGCAATGCTTTGTTGTATTTCATTGCCATTACAATCGATGAATTATTTTTTTATATAAAATGAGGACATCATAATGTTTTTTGTTTTATAAGTGTATTGTTTAAAAGTGTATATATAAAGAAGATAAAAAATAAGTACAAGATATATATAATCATATACAGTATTATAACGGTGTCCAAAATTTATATTTAAATAACATAACGTCTTGAAAAAGTGTAAGTGTGAATCATCCACTTTAAGAGTTGAATTGGCTTCTACTAATGTATACTTCCATTGGGATCATGAACACTTGGCTAGCTTGCGCATGTGTAAGATGTTTTTCTCCTTTTCCTCCTTGCTCACCCAATTCTGATAGTTTAGAATTGGACTACTTCATTTTAAACTTGTTTTATGATTTTAAGTAATGGTTAGAGAATAATTTTATATCTCGTATATGGCTCCTCGCTAAAAAGTTCTTAAAGTTTAAAATATGAATAATATATAAGCTCGATTTATTTGTAGTAAAAATTTATTTAATTATAAAGAATGAAACTGTAAAAAATTGGACTCGGATTCTCATATGATGTCAATAATAATAATAACAATACCTATAAATAGTTTCATATTTCTAATAAAAGTAGTAAACATTAATGCTTTATTTATTATATTAAAAAATAAAAATAGGATTTAATTGATATACATCGACAGTGTCAAGTTTTTTTTATACTGTCAACCAATCAAAAATTAATGACACATCATTACAAATGTTTAATTCTTATCTTAACCACCTTAAAAGTCATCAATTCCTTGATTTTTGATTGGTTGTCAGTGTAAAAATCTTTATACTGACAGTACATACAAATTAAACACTACAAGAAATTTAGCGATTAGCTACGACAAATTTTGTAGTTGATTGGTAGCTAATTTCTAGCAAATAAATTTAGCTACAAATTAGCTACAAAATTGCTCTAAAATTGGTGGTAGCATAATTTGAGTGACAAATTAGCTAGGAAATGTTTTCTATCTAATTCATAGCTAATCTTAAATAGGTGCTAGCTATTTTGTAGTTAATCCCTAGTAATATGCTATTCAAAATTGTTTTTACTAGCTAAATAGCTACCATATTCTCGAAGCAATTTTATAGCCAATCTATGGCTAGATTTTCTTAGCGATTTTGTAGCTATTCCCTAGCTAATTCAAAAAAAAATTGTAAAAAAAAATTAACTCGCTAAATTGGTCCCAAACACCTGTCCTATGGACCAATTTAGCAACCGATATCTTTTAACTTTATTATCTGGTTGTAGCCGTAAAACAACATACCAAAACCAAAACAACAAAACTTATAACACCATTGCAATTTAGACATTTTACATCGGTCAAGAAAGGTTTTTTTTACATCGGTTATATTCGCCTTATAGAATCAAGTGATACTGAATGTGAGTACTCTTTAAATCGGATACTCACTAGTGTAAAAAGTCACATCTTGAATAGGCACAAACAATCTCAAACATAACACAATATCTCAAATATCCAAAGTATTGACAAACATGAAATAAGAAGTGAAGTATCCATAATGTCACAAATTACAAATCTCGGCATTAAATATGAAAAGAGCATTCTGAATCTTTTATAGTTAAAAAATAATAATTGGAAATTGTATCATGACTAAGGCCTCAGAGCATTATATATCTGAATTTTATTTAAGCTTCCAAAATGAACTATAGCATCCAAAGACAATTCACTCTTAGCGTAACAGGATAAAATTATTTATACAGCAACATAATAAGGTAAATGGTGAAACTTTAAATGGACATTCACCTTATCCTCGGGCTCTTTTTCTTCAGTTTCATTAGCAGGACTCTCCTTGTTTCCATCTGCTACATCTTCCGCAATTGCAGGCTTCTCATCACCCAAATTCTTTTTCAGTTTCATTGACAACTTCAGTAGTCACCCTATGGTAGACATTGAATCAAAAATCAGAAAGAAACAAAATACAAGCATTACATAACAAAGAATTTCCTACAGAAACCATCTGACTTTCACTATTAAGAATTAGAAAATAAAAGAGAATTGTTCTTACATCTTCGCAATTTTCTTCTTTTGCTCTTCTGAGGGAGGTGGTGGGACATAAGATGCTGCATCAATGATTTCCTGTTTTTTCCAATAAAATAAACAGAAAAGTACCATCTAAGTAAAAGTCATTTTTTCAGGGACAAGAAGATGTGAATAAACCAAAGTCTTTGTTATTGAAAATGGGCAAAAAGATTAGATAACTGAAGTGTAGCATTCAAAAAGAACATCATCAGTTTACTTCCATAAAAGTTCACTTACCACCACAAGATGCTAATGAATATGAACTGCGAGCAAAGCAATATAACACACAACCCTGTCAAACATTTTATCAAACATTTAGTATGATAAACTAAGAGACAGGGAACACCCGAATCAAGTTCTTCAAAACCAATCCAAATGTTCTCAGGCTTGACCACCTAAATACTACCTTGAGTTGCAAACCTGTTGAAGGAATCTCTCCTTTGCTCAAGTCTTCCGGTATCTAAATTTGAAATGTCAAAATAAAGTTGTTTAATAGAGAAACACAAAATGAAGTCACATTAAAAGCATTATCTTATATTTTAATGGTGCAAGCATTAACCTCAATCTAATAGACTATACTAGAGCTGACAAATGAGTAAACCATTCACAAATTTTATTTAAGAGCAAATGAAAATGTAAAACTGTGAATAATAATAATAATAATCTCTACTCTCACCTAATAATAATAATTGCAAAATGAATAAATTCAAAATTCAGTTCTACTTGTTTACATTAGTCATAATCTTTTGTCTCTACAAAAACTAAACCCAAAAATAGAACTTATCCGCAAGCTGTTCCAATAATTTTTCAAAGTACAACAATTATGAGATAAGGGGCATCAAAACAGTAAAGCACTGTGTGAGATTAAGCTATAGAGAACCTAAAAGGCAATCTAAGAAAATGTACAACTTTTCAACTACTTTGAACTATATCAGTTTGACGTCATGACTCCTTCAATATTGAAGTTGGAAGTCTTGTAGTGGTTTTTGCAAAGTATGTAGCTACACTCCTCTCACTCTATAGCACCCAAAATAAATCATTTACAAAGCAATTTTTTCAATATATCTAAAGTACAGACAAGACAAAGGTGGAAGGACACAGCATGATGAATGTATTGAATAACTTGTTTAAAAATATAATTAAAAAATTTGAATTAAAACATTGATCTGATACAAGCCTACAATTGAGAATAAACCTGTTAAAAATTCTCTTATTGAGCTCTTGAGATATATGTACTCCTTTGGAAGGCCATTGTATGATGCCTAAATGTATGATGGTGAAGGAAATCAATTTAAAACTTTTAACAGAACAATCAAAGTCATTAACTTGAAGGTCAAGCAAATTACAAATACTATCTTACCATCATTTAGTATGGCAATAGTCAAAACCATGAAGGGTGCAAAATCGAACTTCCAGATCAATGCAATAAACATGAAACCAAACTGGCAAAGTAAAAAATAAATCACATATTAGTATATGATACCATTATATAAGCATATATAAAAAATTGACATTTTTGTTTTGTTATCCACATATTTTATGCACTTACCACAATACGAATGGTGGTTGAAACAGCATAAATCTGTTCCACAATCAAAAAATTTGAAATTACATAAATGAAAACACTAAAATAAAGTCAAACAATTAAGTTAAGTATGGAAGGAAACAAACAGTATAGTTCTTCATTCTATCGAAGATTGCCCTGCTGGTGAGCACTGCACTAATAATGACACTCAGACCAGGTTCAGTGAGGACAATATCAGAAGCACTTCTAGCAGCATCTGTAGCATCAAAGAATGAATTCCAATATCTGCTTTCTTTAATGCAGGGGCATCATTCACACCATCTCCTGTCATTCCACATATATGCTTCCTCTCTTGAAGCCTCTTAACAATTTCATATTTGTGTTCTGCCATGTCATACAAAGAAAAATGGGGATTAAAATGTTGCAAGTGTTGGACAATTTGATAAAGACGGCAGTTTCCATCGACTACCAAAGAGTCCATGAACATGGATGCTTGAAATAGTTGAAAGCTAAAGAGGAATAGATAGTTGGCCTTCATTATTATTATATAAGAAACATTGAAGTGAAATGGTAACTCTGACCTACCAGGAAATACTCCTGCAAATCCATCAGCCTTCTCTATCAACTCGTCAACCGGAAGAGCTGAAATAGAAGCATCCTTGTCTTGGCCAAGCAATGAACATCATGAATGATAAGGATTTAAAATTTTCAGAGTCTAAGTTTTAAACTGCTACAAGCCAGAAGAGGAGAAAATGTTGAACCACTGTACCAAAAGCATTACTAACAATTAAACATAAAGCATGTGTGAATAAGTTCAATATATCATTAAATTCACTAAAATAAAATCTTCCATAAATTGGGCCTATTGGGAAAAACTATAAAGATCGAATGATAAGTTAGGAAGCAAAAATAGATATGCAGTATACCTATGGAGTGCCATCTAGAAGCATAATAGGGAATAATAGCCTTAGATTTTGCAAGACAAACTTCAGCATCCTACTACCGTGATAAGGTTGGGTCCACGTTGGCTAAATCATGCCATATTCCCAACATGCTAGGAATTTCAAGAGAAAATAAGAGGAATGAGATTATGTATTATTACTCAATAAATAAGAAAACCATTTTACCACACAACAATATGAATATTTGCAGCATGATTAAATGAACTTTTACTAATAGAAGCTGCAGGTTCATGAGTTCACCACACCAAGTTAGAAAGGTGAGATATGAAGAGGAAGAAAGTGCATGCCGTTTGTGTGAGGTGTTTAATCAAATTAAAGTTCAGGACTATTCTACTATTGTTCATGTCTCTCTTCCATGGTTTGTCTCTCTTCCAAATGAGCATTTTACATGTCTAAAGTAAGATATATAATTATTGAGGCATACAAAGGCAAATAATGTCTACTAAAAGTGACATGCTTAAAAATGCACAAGTAACAAAATCTTACCACTGCAAAACTTGTATTAATCACAAAGCAAATTCAATGAGGCATTTTCTCAAACAGGTAATGTTCAATGACATTCACAAAAATCCATTAGTGTAATTAACTAAAATCATAAAGAAAATTCAATGAGGCATTTTCTCAAATAGGTAATGTTCAATGACATTGAAAAAAATCCATGAGTGTAATTAACTGAATTTTAGAAATTATATAAACAAAAATTGAGAAATTAGAGAAGGAGAAAGAGTTAGAACCTGGAAAAGAGCTGGATGAGGATCCATCTGGAAAAGAGATAGATCAGATTCTGCATCACAAGAGAGAAATTGAAACGAAATGATACAAAGTTAGCGAGTGAGTGAGAATGAGATAGATGATGATATAGGTAGCATAACATAGAAGAGGGTGAGAACAATGCTGGCAGATCAATGGCGATGCAGTTCAGAGCGATGGCGATGGCGATGCCTTTGCAATGTAAAAGTGTGAACTTTACCTCACCAAAGCTGGGTAGATCACCTCCATTGCCACTCTCCAATTGATATGTGAAATTGAAGCCATGCTGTCGAACAGGGGACCTGAAAATGGTGCACCCATCTCTGACAACAATGAATCCACTGTCACCCAAATTAATAGCATGCAGTCCCTGGACCAAGAAAGTACCAAACACACAATGCAATTAATAGCCACAGAAACAAAGAGACCTCCTAGTTTTACAATCATATTGATCAAGATTCAAGACCATAAGAACCAGAATTAGCTAGAACTGAATTCAGTTAACTTACCACAGATTCTTTGGCATCATTTGATGTAAGAACAGCAGATACAACATATATCTATATGTGCCCAACACTATGAACATCATGTACATATCCATAGAAAATGCAACAGTGAAACTGGAAAAAAAAAACTTTATAATCATGGATTCATTTACAATAGATGTCATGGAATAAAAGGTTCGGTAGCATTACAAACAAAATGCATATATAGATGTTCAAATTCTGATAACAACAAACTGACATTCATTATATTTCTAACACATAATTGGATTCTGCCCACACATCAAGAAGCATGACATCGACACATATTTGATACTAAAATCAAATTGATGATACAGACCAAATACCAAATCAAATTGATGATCACACATGCATAGACTTTCCACACCTTGGAGATCAAATTGCAATAAATCAGTTTAACTCAATGTACTGACCGAGGTTACTAACCTGGTCACCGAGCTCAAGTACCCGGCTCAGTCCGGAAATTAAAGATAATAAATCAAAGATCACTTAATTAAATAAATAAGATATTGATATTAAATCCTAATATTATCTAAAATAACCTTATCTGGTTAAAAGAGATAATATCCCTTAAATTAAGGAATCATATCTCAAAAGAGATATTAAGAGATAAATCAAATCTCTAAAAGATATTAAGAGATAAATCGAATCTCTAAAAGATATTAAGAGATAAATCGAATCTCTAAAAGATAGGGGAATCCTATTATAAAAGGAGGAGTACCCCTCATAAGAAAGACACTTTTCACAAACCTCGGTAACTCTCCCTTAAGCGTATTAGAGGAACTAGCGTCGACCAAGAGACTCTCAGACAGTCCTTGATCCCTAGTACTCATCCTATACAAAATTAAGGGATCGAGATCATCGCCCCTCCAAGGGTTGAACTTAGAACTACGTCTGGCTTTGATTCCCACTGGGATACGTAGGACCGGAATATCAGATTCTGTCAAGCCAAAGCCTAAAACAACCCCAATTATTCATCCCTGGTTTGACGTTCACAGCGAGGCTCCGATAAACCGGATCTCGGCAGGAACATTTGGCGCCCACCGTGGGGCCGAGTAAAACTTTGCCCCTACCACTCAATCAACGACCATCAGCCACCGTGCTACCATGAACACCTGACAGGCACACACAAAAACAAACACAAAAAAGAAAAAAATGCAACAGAATCAGAAGGGGAGCCTGTCGGGTGCAGACCCTGACCTCCCTCAAATAAAAACCCACCACCCTTCCTCCGCCACATCCGCCGGCACAACACCCACCCTCATCGCCGGCATCTGCCGTAAGATCGGCGTCGCCATCGACCTCTCCGACGAGAGCTCCTACGCCGTCCGGTGGGTCGTTCAGAACTAGCTCCGCCCCGGAGATGCCGTCGTCCTCCTCCACGTGGAGCCGAGGAGTATTTGTTCCTTATGGATCGCATCCTGATCTCCTCGATGATGGTGGTTCTCTGATGGTTTTCCATGGATCTAAAGCCTGGTGCCTCAGATCTGCCATACGGAAGAGCGTGCCTCCCTTTCGTCTCTGAGAAATGGTCGAGGCGTCCTACATCGTAGATCGAGGCGAAAGCATTCCAGATGCAGCAATTCCATTTCTTCGGTGCCTGATACAGCACCAGATCTTTCGTTCTGCACCGGCGAATATTGTTGTAAATATAGTTGTGAAGGTTCTGAGGGAAGGAAAGCATGATGTAAAAAAAATAAAAAATAAAAAAAATAAAAATCATGTTTAGTTTCGGAAGTTATACTTGCTTCTTAGCTAAAGGTGTACTCACTTGAAGGGATCATATATCTAACCTCATTATCTCTTGTTGACTTTCTGGTTTTCCATCAACTTGATGTGACTGACCCCGCCAGCGTTGCTTCTCTAGCAGATTTCATCAAAACCCGGTTCGGGAAACTTGATATCTTGGTCAACAACGCAGGTATTCCTGGGGGAATAGTAGATGGAGAGAATGTTCTTAGAAAGAAAAGGGGCGAAATATTGGATTGGAATATAATAGTACGACAAAGCTACGAGATGGCCGAAGCTCTTCTTCCTCTTCTCCAACTATCCACTTCACCCAGGATTGTCAATATTTCTGCTAGAATGGGACTATTGAAGGAATGGTGTACTCAGATAAATAGCTACTTGGAGATGAAACTGAATGAATGCATCTCCGAAATGAAAAATACAATTCGGATCTGAGAATTCTCTATCAGCGAGACTCTGATCGAAGCTGCAAGTTCTCAATCATGTTAGCTTTCGAATTCAAGCGGAATTCAGTCTAATTACGTGGTACGGAATTGACTTCTGTGAGATTTAACTTCTGGATAGGACCGAAATTCAAAATTCCTCAAGCGCGTCCGTTTGGGACCCAAGGAAGGAAACCGACACATGACTTTCTGTCACTCTACGGTAATTCAACTGCCCAACAAGATCCAAGGCCACCTTCTCAAGTATGATAGGGAGGCAATCGCCACAGCGGGAAGCACGGCTACCATAGCTCGTCTTTAGAGCTCGGCCACCACAGCTCGAGCTCGGAGAGCTGAAGATGTCTCGGAGAGCGGAAGAAGATATCTTACAGAGCTCGGCCAGCACAGCTTGGTCTAAAAGGGTTCAACCATATGGGCTTGAGGGAATGCCTAAATCAGAGGCCGCGAAAACTCAGGTGATATTGCTCCTTAAATCTAGTTTAAACCCAATATGATTTGATATGTTTTGCTCCACGTCTTTAATGTTGTGTTATGTAGCATCATACCATTTTTTTATATTTGAGCAAACTGATGCTCGGCTGATACCACTCCCAGAGTCACAAAATTTGCAGCTACAAAGTGATTGAGCATTGGCTCCCTTGAAAATAACAGGTTGAAGCTCCGTGCTTCCCTTTCCACAAGGTCGAGCTTCGGCTTCCTTAAAACTCGCAGATCAAGCTCTCTCTTGGAAAATAAAATTCCATCGGCTCCAGCACTCAGACACCACACTAAATCCTAAAGAGGCCAACCGAAGCCTCTAAAGGTGCTTAAATCCTAAAAAGGCCAACCGAAGCCTATAAAGGTGTATAAATCCTAAAGAGGCTGACCGAGCTAAACTCGACCGACCAGGGTCGAAGTGCCGAGCCTATAAAGGTGCATAAATCCTAAAGAGGCTGACCGAGCTACGACCAATCAGGGTCGGAGTGCCGAGCCTATAAAGGTGCATAAATCCTATCCGACCTATAAAGGTGCATAAATCCTAAAGAGGTTGACCGAGCTACGACCAATCAGGGTCGGAGTGCCGAGCCTATAAAGGTGCATAAATCCTAAAGAGGTTGACCGAGCTAAACTCGACCAACCAGGGTCGAAGTGCTGAGCCTATAAAGGTGTATAAATCCTAAAGAGGCTGACCGAGCTACGACCAATCAGGGTCGAAGTGCCGAGCCTATA
Organism: Sophora flavescens; assembly: GCA_030762895.1. Taxonomy (NCBI): domain Eukaryota; kingdom Viridiplantae; phylum Streptophyta; class Magnoliopsida; order Fabales; family Fabaceae; genus Sophora; species Sophora flavescens. The sequence continues at coordinate 158,386,677 of CM061067.1, read as the reverse complement.
AAGGTGTATAAATCCTAAAGAGGCTGACCGAGCAATCGACTGATCAGGGTCGAAGTGCCGAGCCTATAAAGGTGTATAAAACCTAAAGAGGCTGACCGAGCTAAAGTCGACCGAGTTGAGGTCGAAATGCCGAGCCTACAACGGTAATAACAACTTAATGCCTAAAAAGGTATTTTCAAGGCCTAAGAAGGTAGGTAAGAACCTACAGGTATTTCAAATTATGACTATTTCGACTAAATCGCGTAACACGCTGAAACTAAGCAAGTACTAACTTAGAAAAATAGTTGCAAAAAGTAAGGTGCATGTCGGTCCATCAATAACCATGGGCCAAGCCCAGAATACATAAGATTTCAAAATCAAAAGGGCATCGCCCAAAAACAACGTGTTTCCTAACCTACTAATACAAATTCATGAGTCAAGGTCATCCTCGGCATTTGGAGGGAGGGTAGCAGACTGGCGAAGGGTCCCTCCTAGGCCGCTTTCCCCTCGCCCTCTTCCCCTTGAGATACGGCCTCCTCATCCTCCAGCTCGGACAACGGAACTAGGATTCCATCTCGATTAAAATCCTTGTCCACGTCAGCACAGGAGAAGTCAGCATTCAGATTGAAATGCTGAAGCTGCTTCACGGCTCAGGAAAAGCCATTAACATGCTCCGTCATGATAGAAGCCTCGGCTTCAGCCAGATCAAAACGGAGCCTCAGATTCTCCTCCTTCTCGGATTCAGCAACTTCCGCAACTCAAGACTGGCTTCCTTCTCGGCTTGAAGCCCTTCCACGACCTTCTGAAGGTTGAGCCGGTCGGTTCTTTCCATTTCTAGCTCGGCCGTAAGGGTGGTATTGCCTTTTTTCAGCTCTACCTTTTGGGCTTTCAATTGCCCAATTAGCCGAGCTTGCTCTTCACACTTTGCCATGGCTTTTTCAAGCTCATCCCCAGTGCGCAAAGTTCGGGCAGCTTCCGCCTTCATACCTTTCATTATTAGAAAGCTCGTGGCTGGAAAAACATGTAATGAAGGAAACTCAGAAGAGCATAAGCGACCGCAGCTTTCCTGCTCGCATCATGGCCCAATTCTAGTAAAAGCCGAGCATATGCTGGCGTAATAACTTGAGAAGCCACTAAAGGGCCAGAGTTAAAATTGTCTAGCTAAGAACAAAGGACAGAAGCCCAGAAAGCCGAGGTCGAGCATTGCTCCCTCGCACCAAAAAGCCGAGGTCGAGCTATGCTCCCTCGCACTACGCACCAGAAAAAGTCGAGGTCGAGCAATGTTTCCTTCCTCGCAATAAAAATCCTAGGCCAAGCACAACATCTTCGCACCAATATAAAGTCCACAGCAGATCATGCATGTTAGAGACCCAGGATTCGAAGGAAAGCCTGGTAGTGTTCAACAAAATAAGCCGGAATCCCAAGTAAGACTGGGCTCCGCACAAAAATCTGGGCAGTGCTCGGCCAAGCAAGACGATAACCCAAGAAAGGCCTGGTTCTACAAAAAACATATTTCCAAGCAATGCTCCCGCGAATCATAGTCCAAAATCCTCGGCACCAAAAAACGAGTTAAGACATGTGGGTTGACATTTAAGCTCTTTCGCTTATTTCAAGCTCAGAGCTTGGGGGGCTAATGGGGATAAAGGAAGGATATTCTCGGAAATTTCAGAGAAAGGATATCCCTTAGCCTACAGCTCAAAGAACTTGTATGAAAAATATTTTCTCATACAAATTGGAGAAGATATTAGGAAAGTTTATTCTGAGACGCACCTTCAAGATAGGGAAAAATAATCCGAGGTCAAGTTTCAAAGTTAGTGGGTATTTCAAAATCCACCAAATGAAAGGGTTATGAGCTACTCGAAGAAAATGTTAAGAGCTCTCAAGAACTTCAAAGACCAAGCTACATTCGGAAAAAGGTGAGTCAAGTTCAAACTCTCAAGATAAGCATCTTGAAAAGCATAAAAAATTAAAGGATGAAATACAAGCACTGAGGTAAATTCCTATTGACCGAGTTTGAACTTGACTCTTCAAAAGATTGGTTCGAGCCTGAATCACTGATAAGTCGAATCTCAGCTACCAGCCTCTAAACTTGTCCTAACAAAGGTAAGATTGAAGTTTCTTCAGTTCAGAACATGTTACTACCCAAGAAGTATCAGCCGAAGTAAGAGGATCTATGCAAATCCAGTACTTTATCAACACCAAGGACAAGCTCAGCTTCATTCATAAAACTCTTTCGCTTATTCTGAGCTCAAAGCTTGGGAAGCTTATATACTGATCGAGATGTTAAACTCGGCCACTGAACTAAAATGTTGGATGAGAAGTAAAACTAGATCTCCAAACCCAAACAATCAAAGGGAAATGATTACTAGACTCGCCCACTGAGTCCGCTGAACTTAAGAATTGACCGGAATGTGAAGATCGGCAACTTGAAACGAGAAGCTCAGGCTCCCTACTCGGTTAAGCTCCAGCTCCCGACCACTCGGTTGAGCTCCGACTCTTGACTTACCGTTTGAGCACGCAACTACAGCGCAAGCCTCAGAAATGATGCCGTGAAGGCCACGCATCACACACAGTAACGTCTCTTTTCCATCTCGGGAACCGAGAAAGTATGGTCTCAACAGGAAACGAGTAACCATCCCCACCTCGGCTCGGTACCTCGAAAGCGTCAAGCTCGGTCACCCGAGCTGCTCACCGAGCTGGAGGATGTGTACACATATATAAGGTATGAAGCTCGGCCACTCACCTCGCCGAGCCGAAAGACCAAAAGGTGAAACCAAGTTCCTAGCCTCGGCCCCTTCGAAAAAGCTTCCACGTGATCAGCTCGAAGCTTGGGGGGCTTGTGTATGAGTCGGGATATAGAGCTCGGCTAAACATCATGAAAGCTTCTACGCCTAATCAGCTCAAAGCTTGGGGGGACTTGTGTACTGGCCGAGGTTACTAACCCGGCCACCGAGCTCAAGTACCCGGCCCAGTCCGTAAATTAAAGATAATAAATCAAAGATCACTTAATTAAAGAAATAAGATATTGATATTAAATCCTGATATTATCTAAAATAACCTTATCTGGTTAAAAGAGATAATATCCCTTAAATTAAGGAATCATATCTCAAAAGAGATATTAAGAGATAAATCAAATCTCTAAAAGATATTAAGAGATAAATCAAATCTCTAAAAGATATTAAGAGATTAATCGAATCTCTAAAAGATAGGGGAATCCTATTATAAAAGGAGGAGTACCCCTCATAAGAAAGACACTTTTCACAAACCCCGGTAACTCTCCCTTAAGCGTATTAGAGGAACTAGCGTCGACCAAGAGACTCTCAGACAGTCCTTTCTCCCTAGTACTCATCCGATACAAAATTACGGAATCATATCTCAAAAGAGATATTAAGAGATAAATCAAATCTCTAAAAGATATTAAGAGATAAATCGAATCTCTGAAAGATAGGGGAATCCTGTTATAAAAGGAGGAGTACCCCTCATAAGAAAGACACTTTTCACAAACCCCGGTAACTCTCCCTTAAGCATATTAGAGGAACTAGCGTCGACCAAGAGACTCTCAGACAGTCCTTGCTCCCTAGTACTCATCCGATACAAAATTAAGGGATCGAGATCATCGCCCCTCCAAGGGTTGAACTTAGAACTACGTCTGGCTTTGATTCCCACTGGGATACGTAGGACCGGAATATCAGATTCTGTCATGCCAAAGCCTAAAACAACCCCAATTATTCATCCCTGGTTTGACGTTCACGGCGAGGCTCCGGTAAACCGGATCTCGGCAGGAACACTCAAATAATTAAGTATTGCACAGATTTGGTAGTTACTAGTCCCTAGTCACTGCTAATACGGATTTGACCACTAAGCTAAAAAAGATTGAATATCCATTGATAAAAACTATCACAATCATATTAAAAAAAAAATCTCAGACTATGTATGAATCATCAAGTACTCAAAAATACGAAATCCTTCCAATGATTATAGGCTTTGTAGCCCATCTCAGAGGATCATCTACCAAGTTAACACCAAACATAATCCTCCTTGCTTTTGCCCTTTGTCCTTGCCATCCTTGACACCTGTAGAATAAGAAAACTAAGTGGGTAAAGGCAAATCTGACTTAATAGCAGTGGTAGTCACTAGTCAGTACACAGATTAACTTTGCTGATGTCTCTTCAGGAGCTAGCCTCACTGTTTAATTAATAACAACCATCATTACATTCTAAGCAAAAACAATTTACACATATAATCAATAGAAATTTTAAATATTTGAAAATAAAAGAAAATTAGAAAACATGAGAATTATGCAATAGTAATAAAGGGAATAAAGGATAAAAGATTAACAAAAGGATTAAGCTTAAGCTGTGGGGAGAGGAAACAAGATAGAGGGACTATGTGTTCACTGGAAAGTTCTTTGACATTTTCTAAAAGCTCACAGAGAAATGAAGAGAAACATCCTATGGAATTCGATAATACTATTCCACTTGAATTGCCATTAATGGATATTCCCCCTGAAGATTAAACATCCCATGGTGTTATTACTTAAACTTAATGTCTGCAGTTTAAAACAGATTGCAAGCATATAACAGTATATCAAAACAGATTGCAATCATAAAACATCAAGCTAAGAAGAGAGAGACCATTAACTCATGAATTCTCAAGCTGTTTAACTTAAACTTAATGTCTGCAGTTTGCATATGCAGTAAATGCCAAAAAATCATCAAGAGAGAGACCAGGTTCAAATTCATTATCTTAACCATTATGTGTTTCAAAATTAGCTTCTTAAATTAAGGTGGCATGGGCGATCCACCAGGTTCTTTGATAGGTTTGTAACAAACAAGTCTCTTTGCATCACAAACAAGCCAGCCCCTACACATGCAAGTTAATCTCATCCTAGGTAGCCAAGATGAGCAGATTTACAAGCAGTAATAAGTAATAACAACGGAATATGGATGGTACAGAAAAAAGGCATTAAATATGAAGAATCTACTCATTGATATTCCCACTAAAAACAGATTAACTGAAAGCAATCACTCTTAACTAATAGAAAAGTAGAAAACAACTTAACAAATTTAAAAAGATCAGCTATGAAATTAGTTTCATAATTAAAAAATTGCATGCTTCCATTAATTAAGAAGGAAAAAAAATGAAAAAGAAACAAAGAAAATAAGGAGAATGAAAAAGAAAATAAGATGAGAACATCTAGAAGCAACCACAAATTTTCGGATTTAGATTTCCTAGTCACAAAACAGGGATGCATTGTTGGATCAATGTGTATGTTTGAAGAAGCTTAGATTGATCAAACGGTGCATTCAACAAATTGAAATCACAAATCAAAATGACAAAGCACGAGATGGAATTGAGAGAGAGCGCAAACCAAATTGACAAATCACAACCCTAATTACAGATCGAACATGTTACTTCAAATTGCAGATTGAACTTCTTATCTTCAACCAATCTTGTCTTCAAATTGCAGATCCCTCACCTTAACATCTTGTCTTCAAGTAAATCGCAACCTAAGCGAGAGAGAGAATGTTAGCGAGAGCCTTAGAGAGTGAGAGCACGAGAACAAGAACATGCAAGAGTGAACCTGAGCAGAGTGTGAGAACGAGAGCATGCAAGAGTGAAGAGTGGAGAGTAAAGAGTGAGGAGAGTGCGAGAGTGGGAAAGAAGACACGAGAGAGTGAGTGTGTATATCTGTAGTAAAACAATTTTTTAATAAAAAATAGTTAATAGTTAATATTTAGTTTTAACTTTAAGTAAGAAAAGGTTTATAGTAGCTAACACTAAATTGTGGTTAACAAGTAGTTAATTAACTTTAAATTAGCTACAGATTTTATTAGTAGCTAATATTAATAGCTAATTACTATTTTTCTTGAAACTCTAATACCTGGCTGAAAAGAATACAAAATAAAAAGGAAATCTCAATTTTTAAACAAGACATGCGCATTCATATATAATTTTATTCCATAAAGTTCAAAGGGTCTTCGAGTTTCCGTGTTGAAAGCTCATATCATCTTTGTCTGGTGGTCAATCACGTGATCTTACGTGGGGTTGACCCAATCCACAACAAATTAGAAAATTGAATTGATAGAAATTAATCAAATGCAATTTGATAAACCTAGCTACTTATGTACGTTGGGTGTGGGTGAGTTTTGTCCTTTTCAACGTGTGTTTATATAGCACTGAAAAAATACGAAGGAGAAAGGAGAAAGGAGAAAGGAGAAATGGGAATGAAAGTGACAAGTGGAGCACCATGTGTTCACTTATACGTTAGTCAATGGGAATAAAAGTATCTAAGAGACAACGTTTGTACGGAACATTACATTGTATGTACGTATAGTTTGTACGGAACATTACATTGTTAATTGTATGACAAGTGGAGCACCATGTTAAATATCCATATTGAGAATCGACTCAACACCGGAGAATCTACTCCTTGGATATCCAACGCATCAAACCAACGAATGCCTCGTCACGGGGGCGCATGGAGAATCTACTCCTGCCGTGGATGGCCGGATCACCGTACTCTCGGGTGACCTCCACTATATCGAACATCCCTCAACAACGACTACTCCAATGCAATGCGTATGCAACACAACAGACAAAGGCAAACACCACCTCCATAGCTCCAACAGAATCAACCGAAGACAACAACGGAATCGACCGCAACGGAATCTACCGCAACAACTTGCCTCGCAGAATCTACCTGAGGACTTTAGCGGAAGCGACCGCAACCCTTAGGGAAAACTCTTGGCCTCCAAGATACAACAACAACACCTTAGACACAAACCGTGGGGTCAAGGTCCCCTTGGGACAAACTCTCGGTCCCTAAGGTACAACATCATCCAACGCGCGATAACTCAGCGGTTACCGTCTTAACACCTCACCGTCGCATCTCATTAATCATCTCTGTTAAACATTAACCAAGTTATCTAATTGATTCAAGAATCATCATCACGTCATCGGGAGATTGGGGTTAAAACCCCTATTTATCCTTTAATTCTGTTCTCTGTCTGATGGGGGAGCACGGGCGTGCTTATCCCCTACACGGTGGTGCCGGTCACATAAGTGAAGCACGGTCGTACTTCCTATTAGGCCCGGTCGTGCTCATCTGGCACGGTCGTGCTCATCTAGCACGGTCGTACTCCTCTATTGCACGGCCATGCTTAAAAGGGCGGCCATTTTCCAGAATTCAACCGGGAGCACGGTCGTGCTCCCTGTTCAGTACGGTCGTGCTCAATGCACGACTGCACTGTTCTGGGCAGAAACTAAGTCCGAGTCTTTAACCAAAAACTAGAGTTTTTAATCCATTAATCCTAGGTCCATTAATAGCTCATTTTAAGGGTTAAAACTCAGTAATAATGTCATCATCATAAACATGGTATCAACCATTCAACATCATATTAACCACAATCATGGCATCAACCATTTAACCAATAACATATGCCAAAAGCAGCCATCACATATCAACGTGTTCATTTAACCAACATAACATCAAGAGTATAACATGAACATAAGCATATAACAACATGTTAACAATCAAATCATGTTATCAACATAACCAACAAACTAACTATATCAAACACATATTCATACAAACCAAACCCGGGTATGGGAACCCCTTTACTTTACCCTAATCCCGAGCCTATGAGTACACTACCCTTCTCCCCACACCTGGATTGAAGGTTGCTCCAACGTAAGCTCCTAAGCAAACTGATCACGGTTCCCAAAGCGGTTCAACTCAAACTCGAATCTTAGCCAAAACAGAATGCAACCCATTAGTTTCCTATTCAAAGATCGTGAAAGGAAATCACAAGGGAAGGGAACCTTACCACTAAACTGATACTGATCAATTAGGCTTCCCAAACTGCTCCTAAAACCCCACTATGACAATGGATGAAGAGGAAATAGGGAAGAAAGCACTCTAGGCTGTAACAGTGGCTACTGCAACTAGGAAAATAGGGTTTCACGTTAACCCTCGGGTTCTGTGCCAAACTTTTATAGGCTGGACCTGAGCACGGTCGTGCTCACCCTGAAGCATGGTCGTGCTTAAATTAGCATCACCGAGATGCGGTCACTACACTGAGCACGGGCGTGCTCACTGTTGAGCACGGTCGTGCTCAACTTAAAGTCAAAACACGGATTTTGAATTTAAGCACGGGCGTGCTCAACTATCAAAAAGGGACATTTAAGCCAAAAATCCCACTAAGCCCTCAACCAACTCAACAACTTAACACAACGAACTTATAGAAAGCACTTACGAAAAGCGAGGTGTTACACCTTAGGGCCCATGTTCACCAACCTATTAATCCTTTGTAATTTTCTACTATTGTAAAGGCCCAAAAATTTAATATGTAATATATACATCAAACATAACAAAGGTCCAACAGGAACTCATGGGAGAGTTTTTATTTATGCATAGCAACTAACAAAAGAAATTAATACACCGATAGAAATATTAAATTATATCAAAAGATTGGATTGTTTTCCAAATCTATGTATTGCTTATAAAATATTATTAATATTTGTGACAGTTGCTACTATTGAAAGAAGTTTTTCAAAATTAAAATTGTTTATATCCTATCTTCGATCAACAATGTTACAAGATAGATTGAATGTGTTAGTCATGCTATCTATTGAGAGAACTGTTAGAATTACTTGAATATAAAATTTGATAAATGATTTTACAGCTCAAAAGACCAAAAGAATAATATAATAATTAATAATTTAATTTATATTAAGTTTCTCTAATATTTTTACCTAAGGCCCCAAAACGTGTAGACATGACCCTGGTTTTATTGGAAAATAAATAATCACACTTCTCAATACATTGATTATATCATTTTCTCATGAAAATTATCATTTTAATTCATTAACCAGTATCCTAAAGATCATGGGTACTAATTAACATTTTTCTCTAAATTTTTGGCGCCGTCCTAATTACGTGCATAACTAACTTTGCACAGTATAGTAAACACTCCATTATCGATCAATATAATCATTTCTGCATAATCAGTGGGACCGGCTTGGCTTGTGGACTTGATCTCTTGATGGTCTATTAGGGGTGTAATCGGGTCGGGTTGGTTCGGATTTGAGGGGTTTAATCATCCGAACCGATCAAATTTGATCGGTTCGGATTTCGCAAATTTGCAACTACGGATCCGAACCGAACCGAACCGATCACAATCGGGTTGGTTCGGTTCGGATCATCGGGTTACCCTTTTTTTTTTTTTTTAAATTTATACTTAAATATTAATAAAAAATTAGAAAAATAAAATAAAAAATATATATTTAATTATTAATTATATTAAATTTATATATAATAATATATTAATATTATATAAAATAATTAAAAAATAAATATTTTAAAGGGTTCGGGTCGGATCGGATCGGATCAGAATTTTCGGATCCGAGACCCGAACCGATCTGGTTCGGATCGGCGTTTTGAAATCCGATCCGATCCGATGATCCGAACCAATCCACCAAAACCGGTTCGGATCGGTTCGGATCCGCCGGGTTCACGGATCGGATCGGATCCGCTTACACCCCTATGGTCTATGACATTCCTTTGAATGTGGGGGAATCTCCACGATCTCTCCTTGATATTTTTGCTATTGCCAACTTAATTAATTAGCACTATTTATCAAAATAAAAGGGTAGATGCATGCATGAGAAATGACACCCCCAGATTGCTTGGAATCGAGACAAAGACATCCTCCGCTAATGATTAATGGGCCCATGATATGGCTTCCTTTTTATAAGCAAAGTGATAGTTAAGCTCAATGTGTTTTGAATTAATGAGGCGGGTACATGGAATGTTGGGTTGAAAAATTGAGAGAGTACATCGCAAAGGAAATAGGTCATGGAACGATATACTGTCCTAATATTTGATCTGATACTTTTGGAACAACAAGAAATAGAATTGGTACCAACAAAAACGCAAGTATACATTGCTTCGAGGTGTGTGGTTGGAATGCTTTGTTGTATTTCATTTCCATTACAATCGATGAAAGATTTTTGTATATAAAATGAGGACATCATAAGATTTTTTGTTTTTTGAGTGTATTTTTTAAAAGTGTATATACAAAGAAGATAAAAAATAAGTACAAGATAGATATAACCATATGCAGTATTATAACGGTATCCAAAATTTATATTTAAATAACATAACGTCATGAAAAACTGTAAGTGTGAATCCTCCACTTTAAGAGTTGAATTGGCTTCTACTAATGTATATTTCCATTTGAATCATGAACACTTGGCTAGCTTGCGCATGTGTAAGATGTTTTTCTCCTTCACCCAATTCTGATAGTTTAGAATTGGACTACTTCATTTTAAACTTGTTTTATGATTTTAAGTAATGGTTAGAGAATAATTTTATATCTCGTATATGGCTCCTCGCTAAAAAGTTCTTAAAGTTTAAAATATGAATAATATATAAGCTCGATTTATTTGTAGTAAAAATTTATTTAATTATAAAGAATGAAACTGTAAAAAATTGGACTCGGATTCTCATATGATGTCAATAATAATAATAACAATACCTATAAATAGTTTCATATTTCTAATAAAAGTAGTAAACATTAATGATTTATTTATTATATTAAAAAATAAAAATAGGATTTAATTGATATACATCGACAGTGTCAAGTTTTTTTTATACTGTCAACCAATCAAAAATTAATGACACATCATTACAAATGTTTAATTCTTATCTTAACCACCCTAAAAGTCATCAATTCCTTGATTTTTGATTGGTTGTCAGTGTAAAAATATTTACACTGATAGTACATGCAAATTAAACTCTAATACCCGGTTGAAAAGAATACAAAATAAAAAGGAATTCTCAATTTTTAAACAAGACATGCGCATTCATATATAATTTTATTCCATAAGGTTCAAAGGGTCTTCGAGTTTCCGTGTTGAAAGCTCCTATCATCTTTGTCTGGTGGTCAATCACGTGATCTTACGTGGGGTTGACCCAATCCACAACAAATTAGAAAATTTAATTGATAGAAATTAATCAAATGCAATGTGATAAACCTAGCTACTTATGTACGTTGGGTGTGGGTGAGTTTTGTCCTTTTCAACATGTGTTTATAAAGCACTAAAAAAATACGAAGGAGAAAGGATAAAGAACAATGGGAATGAAAATGACAAGTGGAGCACCATGTGTTCATTTATACTTTAGTCAATGGGAATAAAAGTATCTAAGATACAACGTTTGTACGGAACATTACATTGTATGTAAGTATAGTTTGTACGGAACATTATATTGTATCTAAATATATTGTACGGAACATTATATTGTTAATTGTATGACAAGTGGAGTACCATGTTTCCATACGTAAATCGGGATCTCATGAATAAAAGTGAAAATATAAGGCTGTATTTTTATCTATTAAAGTGAATTGAAATATCAATATATTTTAGTTAATCAAAGCTAAGTCCATTATCAATTTTTCACTTTACAATTTTTCTTTCTTTTAGAGAGATTTTATCATTTATTGTTGTACCTTTGTGAAACGAGTTCTAAAAAATAACTTATATTTAATATACATTGAATATCTAAAATACAACTTTTGTACCGAACATTATATTGTATGCAAGTATAGTTTTTTTAGGTCCAAATGGAATATAGGATATCCCTACAGTCGGTAGTCGTATGATTAATCTCTCGAGGATGTAGGGTATCAGTTAATGAACAACTCCTCTATTCATAAATACAGCTTTATTCATATCATCAGGATTCGAACATTGAACATATGATTAAAAATATCGAACTAATAGACACTCGAACCTGACATTGTGGATACGTAAGTATAATTTATTACTAACAAATATTGCACACATTATTTTATGTTTAAGATTTATTCTTAAGCTCAGAGAGTAAAATTGTACATCATTTTATTCCATTCTATTTCATCTCATTATTTACCATAAGTTCAATTAAAGTCTCAAGAGTTGTAATAGACAAGATAAATTAAACACACAGAAATATGAAAATTGGCTTGACTAGCCTGGTATACTATGTATCGTGTACACCAAATTAACGAACAAAAATTGATGACTTGTTTGACATTACTAAAGTTGGTGGATTCTAGCTGGAGTATTTATGGGTATATGGATATGCCACTAAATAATTTTTTTGTTATTGAAAAATCTAATTATACCTTTATTTAGCTCTTTCAGTCCAACCTCTCCACCCCACCGTCACCTGCCACCCCACCACCGCTCTCAACCTCTCCAACCACCAACTCTCCAGCCCCTTCTCCATCTTCCTCTGCCGCCTCCCTTCTCTCTCCTCGGCCGCAAGATGACAATGGTAGCAGATGGACGACCACCCTCACCGATTCCGATTCAACAAGTTTTGTGAATGTGTGTATGTGCGAATATCATCAATGGAAATTGAAGACGAAGATGACCAGGACCCCAAGATTTATGCGCCACTGCAAACCTCTAAGACACCGAATCGCAGATTCTCCGGCGTTGATCTCTGAGAAACACTGTTGGTCCCCACAAACCCCAAATGCTCAAACACAGAAAATCCAGAAAGACGCGAACTTTCCAGAAGAAAAATAAAAAAATAAAGAAAAATTGCTGTTGTGGTATTGTTATTGTGAATGTGTGTGCGTAAGGTGAATTGTCTTGTTCTCCTGAATTTTTCAGGTAGGTGGCAGAAGGGTTGGGTAGGGATGAATGTGGTGGTGGCGGCTGTTTGGACAATCGGCGGTGGAGAATCAGGGTTGGATGGTAGGTAGGGTGGGAGGGAGGGATGAAGGGTAAAATAGTATTTTTCAAAAAATTTGGTTGTTAATTTTTTTTCGACTAATAAATCTAGATCATTTATTATTTAATTGATGTATCTAATAGTTTACAAGCATTCTTGATGAAAAAAAATTGTGATATATCAATATATCTATAAACACCCTGTTTCATGTTGGAATCCACCACTAAAGTTGGGTCTTATCAAATAGTACTCCTACTATTCAGCCGATGCACCAGCACTACTCTCTTCAGAATAGGGGGAAATCTAAACAAAGATAGTAATCATTTTTAGACAAGATAAATGGTAAAACGTACTTTTGATGTGATAGTAGATTAGTAGTTATTTAAGGAACATCTCTCAGATTTCAAAATCTGAACAATGCGAGTCAATTTTAAATGATTCATTAATGATAAAAATCAACAAGAAAACCGTTATCGATAAATGGAAGTCGCTTATGTGGCGGAAAAAAAAAAATTGACATACACTAATAGATGTTATCTAAGTTGTACCACAAAAAAAAAAAGTGATACAACCTTACATCAATTTATTGGAATAATCAGAATTTGTCATGCGGATTAGCGTGCTTGACCAGTCAAACTTGTTTTTAGTTGGTCAAGTAAATTTACTGTAAATTTATATTTAAGGCATGCATTTTATAGTATCTGTATGTTTATTTGTTATCTTTTGTGTTTTCATATTAAATTTTTTTTCTTTTTTGATTAACCAAAAAAAATATTTTTCTTTTATGGGAAAAAAGCTCCAAGTCTGTCATCGATGGAGAGTTGCAGAAGATGAACTTGGAATAGTCCAACTGCCCTTCTGCACCGCTGCTTCCACCATTTTCACAACCGTCTTCAACGGCACCTTCTCCATCCCTCTCCTCCAGAAATCACCACAATACCCTTCCACACTATTCTTTGTCGTGTCGACGAACCGCATCGGTCTGCGAATCTCGAACAGCACCTCTCCCTTCGAGTTCTTCATGAAAACAACTGAATCGCCGGTGACGAGCTTCTTGTGCTTCACAAACTTGGTTGTTATTTTTCAAAAAATTTGGTTGTTAATTTTTTTTCGACTAATAAATCTAGATCATTTATTATTTAATTGATGTATCTAATAGTTTACAAGCATTCTTGATGAAAAAAAATTGTGATATATCAATATATCTATAAACACCCTGTTTCATGTTGGAATCCACCACTAAAGTTGGGTCTTATCAAATAGTACTCCTACTATTCAGCCGATGCACCAGCACTACTCTCTTCAGAATAGGGGGAAATCTAAACAAAGATAGTAATCATTTTTAGACAAGATAAATGGTAAAACGTACTTTTGATGTGATAGTAGATTAGTAGTTATTTAAGGAACATCTCTCAGATTTCAAAATCTGAACAATGCGAGTCAATTTTAAATGATTCATTAATGATAAAAATCAACAAGAAAACCGTTATCGATAAATGGAAGTCGCTTATGTGGCGAAAAAAAAAATTGACATACACTAATAGATGTTATCTAAGTTGTACCACAAAAAAAAAAAGTGATACAACCTTACATCAATTTATTGGAATAATCAGAATTTGTCATACGGATTAGTGTGCTTGACCAGTCAAACTTGTTTTTAGTTGGTCAAGTAAATTTACTGTAAATTTATATTTAAGGCATGCATTTTATTGTATCTGTATGTTTATTTGTTATCTTTTGTGTTTTCATATTAAATTTTTTTTCTTTTTTGATTAACCAAAAAAATTATTTTTCTTTTATGGGAAAAAAGCTCCAAGTCTGTCATCGATGGAGAGTTGCAGAAGATGAACTTGGAATAGTCCAACTGCCCTTCTGCACCGCTGCTTCCACCATTTTCACAACCGTCTTCAACGGCACCTTCTCCATCCCTCTCCTCCAGAAATCACCACAATACCCTTCCACACTATTCTTTGTCGTGTCGACGAACCGCATCGGTCTGCGAATCTCGAACAGCACCTCTCCCTTCGAGTTCTTCATGAAAACAACTGAATCGCCGGTGACGAGCTTCTTGTGCTTCACAAACTTGGTTGTTATTTTTCAAAAAATTTGGTTGTTAATTTTTTTTCGACTAATAAATCTAGATCATTTATTATTTAATTGATGTATCTAATAGTTTACAAGCATTCTTGATGAAAAAAAATTGTGATATATCAATATATCTATAAACACCCTGTTTCATGTTGGAATCCACCACTAAAGTTGGGTCTTATCAAATAGTACTCCTACTATTCAGCCGATGCACCAGCACTACTCTCTTCAGAATAGGGGGAAATCTAAACAAAGATAGTAATCATTTTTAGACAAGATAAATGGTAAAACGTACTTTTGATGTGATAGTAGATTAGTAGTTATTTAAGGAACATCTCTCAGATTTCAAAATCTGAACAATGCGAGTCAATTTTAAATGATTCATTAATGATAAAAATCAACAAGAAAACCGTTATCGATAAATGGAAGTCGCTTATGTGGCGGAAAAAAAAAAATTGACATACACTAATAGATGTTATCTAAGTTGTACCACAAAAAAAAAAAGTGATACAACCTTACATCAATTTATTGGAATAATCAGAATTTGTCATACGGATTAGTGTGCTTGACCAGTCAAACTTGTTTTTAGTTGGTCAAG
This sequence comes from Sophora flavescens, assembly GCA_030762895.1. Classification (NCBI taxonomy): domain Eukaryota; kingdom Viridiplantae; phylum Streptophyta; class Magnoliopsida; order Fabales; family Fabaceae; genus Sophora; species Sophora flavescens. The sequence goes on along the minus strand of CM061067.1, from coordinate 158,371,285 downwards.
TAAATTTCTTGTAAATTTATATTTAAGGCATGCATTTTATTGTATCTGTATGTTTATTTGTTATCTTTTGTGTTTTCATATTAAATTTTTTTCTTTTTTGATTAACCAAAAAAATTATTTTTCTTTTATGGGAAAAAAGCTCCAAGTCTCATCATCGATGGAGAGTTGCGAGAAGATGAACTTGGAATAGTCCAACCGCCCTTCTGCACCTGCTTCCACCATTTTCTGAACCGTCTTCAACGGCACCAACTCCATCCCTCTCCTCCAGAAATCACCACAATACCCTTCCACACTATTCTTTGTCGTGTCGACGAACCGCATCGGTCTGCGAATCTCGAACAGCACCTCTCCCTTCGAGTTCTTCATGAAAACAACTGAATCGCCGGTGACGAGCTTCTTGTGCTTCACAAACTTGGTTGTTATTTTTCAAAAAATTTGGTTGTTAATTTTTTTTCGACTAATAAATCTAGATCATTTATTATTTAATTGATGTATCTAATAGTTTACAAGCATTCTTGATGAAAAAAAATTGTGATATATCAATATATCTATAAACACCCTGTTTCATGTTGGAATCCACCACTAAAGTTGGGTCTTATCAAATAGTACTCCTACTATTCAAATTGATGCACCAAAGACTACTCTCTTCGAATAGGGGGAAATCTAAACAAAGATAGTAATCATTTTTAGACAAGATAAATGGTAAAACGTACTTTTGATGTGATAGTAGATTAGTAGTTATTTAAGGAACATCTCTCAGATTTCAAAATCTGAACAATGCGAGTCAATTTTAAATGATTCATTAATGATAAAAATCAACAAGAAAACCGTTATCGATAAATGGAAGTCGCTTATGTGGCGAAAAAAAAAAATTGACATACACTAATAGATGTTATCTAAGTTGTACCACAAAAAAAAAAAGTGATACAACCTTACATCAATTTATTGGAATAATCAGAATTTGTCATGCGGATTAGTGTGCTTGACCAGTCAAACTTGTTTTTAGTTGGTCAAGTAAATTTACTGTAAATTTATATTTAAGGCATGCATTTTATTGTATCTGTATGTTTATTTGTTATCTTTTGTGTTTTCATATTAAATTTTTTTTCTTTTTTGATTAACCAAAAAAAATATTTTTCTTTTATGGGAAAAAAGCTCCAAGTCTGTCATCGATGGAGAGTTGCAGAAGATGAACTTGGAATAGTCCAACTGCCCTTCTGCACCGCTGCTTCCACCATTTTCACAACCGTCTTCAACGGCACCTTCTCCATCCCTCTCCTCCAGAAATCACCACAATACCCTTCCACACTATTCTTTGTCGTGTCGACGAACCGCATCGGTCTGCGAATCTCGAACAGCACCTCTCCCTTCGAGTTCTTCATGAAAACAACTGAATCGCCGGTGACGAGCTTCTTGTGCTTCACAAACTTGCTCCAACTGGTGGTGAGCAGGTGCTGGCTCAGCGTGCCACGATAGATGGGTCGTAACTCCCACGTGACGTCGTGAACGACGTTGACACAGGGCCGACGGTTCGGCCTTCAATTTGAGCGGAGGGAATATTAAATCGACGCAGAACAACGGAACAGAGAACCCACCGTTATTGTTGGTGTCGGAAGGTGTGAGAATCTCGACAAATTTCCCACGCCGTTGAGGGTGAGATGGAGGGGGAGGAATTGGACGATGGAGTGGTGGGAGTGTACAAATATGGCTAAGCATAGCTGGAGGGGATTCTGGGTTGGTTTTGGGTTTGAAGGAAGAGATGATGAAGATGAGAAGGGGGTGACAGGGGTTAGGGATTTGGTTGATGAGAATGAAATTTCATTGAAAATCTAAAAAATATTATTTTTAATTTAAAATTAATTTGTAACTTTGTAATATTATGTAAATACAAACTCTACAACACCTTTTGTATGAATAATCGAAACTTTATTATCCATATAAAAAAACATGAGTAAAGGAACCTCCTAGTTGGCAAAACTATTGGTCCAAAATAACTAGTCAACATGATGTAAGGTTACACCATTTTTAGTGCTGGTGCAACGTAGAAGGCACCGGCACTAACATGGTAACATAGTCTCATAGAACCTGACTGCCAGTGCCTGGGTAGGCTTTTTGACCCCACTAGTGCAATTTGCTTCATAAATTACCGAAATGGTGCAACTTGAAAAATATTTATCAGATTGGGGTAAGTCGTACATGGCATATACGACTTATGACTTCACTTTTTAGGGTTTATTATAGAATAATAGAAATCGTACATGGTATGTATGGATTCTATTATTTTATACTAAATCCTAAAAGTAAAGTCGTACATGACATATATATATATATATATATATATATATATATATATATATATATATACGACTCTGAAGTCATATATGACATGTACGATTTACTTCAATCTGGTAAATACTCCTCTCCGCCTTGCTAACTTGATTAGTTAGTTATTCTCTTATCTTTTCCTGCACTTTCCTTTATGCCCATTTCCGTAAAAATAGGGAGGTTACATCAGAAATATTCTCTAGAGTAGGTCTATATATGAAGGCAGTTGTAATGAGAAATGTAATCAAAGAATTATGAATGAAACTAGTGTTATTCACTAAACCTTTCTTCTGTATTTTTTTTCCTTTCCTTTCCTTACCTTAGCTTAGCTTGTAGTTGTTACATTATCTTTATTCTTCTTGTTTTATTAGTTGTGCTTAAAAGTGAGATAGTGTGTGTTTGGATGAGCGTTTGATAAAAGTGATTTTGAATATAATTGATTTTGTAAAGTTGATTTGGTTAGAATTGAGTTGGCTTAATGAACTTTTTGGTCCTTGTAAATATAGGATCTTTTGGTTTTGTTCCTATCTTTCATTCGGTTTGTTTTTGGTCCCTGTAATTTTTTTTTATTTTGTTTTTGGTCCCTGCCATTAATCGGTTCGTTAATCACGACGTGTGGCAGACGGCAAGCCATGTCAGCAGTGAAACACGGCTTATTTTATTATTTTTTATATCCATGTGGATTGATAGATAAATATTCATTTACCAATTTAATATTTTTATCTAAATAAATAATAAATAAACTATTTTAAAAAAAAACATTTTCTTCTTCCTCATGTTCGTGTCCTCCTCCTTCTTCTCTCTGTCAAACTTCTTTTTCCCCCTATCAATTACTGGATTCATTTTACCAAACTCTCAAAATCACTCTCAAAACCATTCAGTACCCAGGTTTGCTTGCTTCAGATAACTTCCTCCTCGATGTTTCATCTTCCTCAACATGCTCACTCCACTGCCACCCCTCAGATCTTCGCCGCCGCCTCCAAACCCTCTGGAAACAGAACCACCGCACCACCAATTGTCGCGACATAAAAGAAAACTTGTTTTTCTTTTAGAGAATAAACATGGAGTCGCCACCAACTTTATTTAATTTCGGGAAAGTTGGAAAACCCTTTAAAAAAAACTTTGGGTTCGGGATTCGATTACATCTAGGGAAGGCATGAAGACTTAACCCCACGGCACCCTAGAACATCCATAAAATGGTTACCCAAAATTAGTTGCGTAAATTATTAGTAACTTTGAAAATATTTGTTTTACCCTGAAAATCATTTAAAGGAAAAAAATCATTTTTAGTTGTGAAATTTTTTGATTAAGCCTAAATGAGGTTGAACATGGCACGTAAGTCCACAGGGCAGCCTTAAAATCTAAAGGGTTGAGCATGACACTTGTCATAGAGCAACCCAAAAAATAACATTGATTTGATTAAGTATTTAGATCCGGTTGAAGGGGATTTAAGTGATCATCTTTTATTTTTATGTAAAAAAATAGTTTTGCCTTATGAAAATAGAACAAAAATGAAACATTTTAAGTGTTTAGTAACAGTATAGCCATATGAAGATTACTAGTGTATCATGTATTTCAACATATGACGGCAACCAATGAAACAAGAACCCTACGATACACCATTTCTTAAAAAAACATAAGAACTCATATAGCAAACACCATATTAACTCATTCAGTTTCAATATCCATGGATTTTCTTTTCATCATAAACAGAGACAAAGAAAAATAAGAATGTCAAGAGAAACTCACGAATAATATCAACAAAGAGAACAAGAATTACCAGATGAAAGCAGAATAACAATGATTTTGCTTTCTCCCAGTAGTAAAATTTTAAGATCAAACCCTTACATTTCAGTTTCACTGACTCTTTTAACTCTCTCCTCTTCTGAAAACTTGGAACCACTCTAATGACAGAAAAGAAAAAGAAACTCAAATCCTATCTCTTTTTCTTCACAAAGAAAACATCAGATAAAAATCTCGCTCCTGTCTTCGTATCCTTCCTTCGTATCTCTCCTCTTGATCCCCCCCCCCCCCCTTTTCGTATCTCCCCCTCTGTCCTTATATAGATGGAGGAGAGGGCTTCATGATTCTCCTTACCCAACGGCTTCAAAGTTGGTTTCACGAAATCCGGAGCTTGGGCGGTCCTGAGTAGAGATCGCGTGTGTCCAGATGGAGGTAGCACGAGCAGAGGGAATGAGGTGATTTGATGTGAAGGTTGCGTGTTTGAAAAGAGAAGGAAGTGTGGTGCGGTTAAGATAGTGGAGGAGATGAGGGAGAAGAAGGACCAATGGGTAGTGGAGGTGCAGGGGCGGTTGGAGAGTGGAGGAGATGAGGGAGAAGAAGGACCAATGGGTAGAGGAGGTGTAGGGGCGGTTGGAGAGCGGGAGGAGGAAGAGAGGTCTTGTCTGATAAGTAAAATGAGGTTTTTTAGGGTTTGAAGAAGTAACTCAATCTCCTTTCTTCTCTTTTTGCTGATTGTTCTTTTCTCCTTCTTTTCTTCCTCCTTTCTTCATTATTTTCTTCTTTTTCTTTCTTTATTTTTTAGTCTCCAGTCTGAAAACAAAATTGCAGTGGACGGAGCCTCCCTATCCAATCATAAAATTAAGTATGAAATGGATGGAACCTCCTCGTCCAACAGAAAATTAGATAATTGCAGTGGATAGAACCGCCTCGCCCAACAGAAAATTAGATAAGCAATGGACGGAACCTCCCCGTCCAACAGAAAATTAGATATGCAATGGACGGGACCTCCCCGTCCAACAGAAAATTAGATTTGCAATGGACGGGACCTCCCCGTCTAATAGAAAATTAAATAATGGCAGTGGACGGAACCTCCTTGTCCAATAGAAAATTAGATATGCAATGGACGAGACCTCCCCATCCAATAGAAAATTAGATAATTGCAGTGGACGTAACCTCCTCGTCCAACATTAATTTCATTTTCTCCTTTCTTTCTTCACTATTATTATTTTTTGTCTCCCTAAAATATAATAACATAATAATAAAATAAAATGGAATGAAGACGGACAAAAATGGGTGTTTACAGTTGCCCCTCTTTACTTGTTGCATACTAGAAAACATGATTAGTCGTGACATTTCATGTATTGTAGTATTGAACAAGTAAAGAAAATGAATACATATTTTGTCCGTCAAAACATGAGGAGCTCAAAAGAAACCCTCACAGTTTGAAAATAAAATTGTAGTGGACGGAACCTCCTCGTCCAACAGAAAATTAAATATGCAGCGAGCCTCCGAGCTCGAAAATAAACTTACAGTGAGCCTTAGCTCGAAAATATACTTGCAGTGAGCCTCAGAGCTCGAAAATAAAATTGCAGTGGACGGAACCTCCTCGTCCAACAGGAAAGTAAATATGCAGCGAGCCTCGGAGCTCAAAAATAAACTTGCAGTGAGCCTCAGAGCTCCAAAATAAAATTGCAGTGAGCCTCAGAGCTCCAAAATAAAATTGCAGTGGACGGAACCTCCTCGTCCAACGGAAAAGTAAATATGCAGCGAGCCTCAGCTCGAAAATAAACTTGCAGTGAGCCTTAGGGCTCGAAAATAAAATTGTAGTGAGCCTTAGAGCTCGAAAATAAAATTGTAGTGAGCCTCAGAGCTCGAAAATAAAATTACAGTAGATGGAACCTCCTGGTCCAACAGGAAAGTAAATATGCAGCGAGCCTCACAGCTCGAAAATAAACTTGCAGTGAGCCTCAGAGCTCGAAAATAAAATTGCAGTGAGCCTCAGAGCTCGACAAAATTCAATCAGTAATCTGAAACTAATGAGAATCCCTTCCTTTTGAAGACAACGGAACCAAATGCTCCATGGAAAAACTTCCACCAATCAAACCCTTGTTCACCGACCATTCTGGGACGAGGTATCATTCATTCTTTTAACAACATTGGTAACCCAAGAATCTGAATCATATGAGGTGGATGTTATGTTTATTCTCCCAAGCTTATTTGCATCATTCTTTTGTTGTCCAGTGCACGCTATCTCTTCCATTGAATTTGAAATATTGAGTCCTTCTGGTCCAAACCATTCATTGGTGCTACCATTAGAATTGTCGAATCATACCGTTAAACTTATATTTACTTTTATTGAGACATGACCATAGTGATTAAACATGAGAGTGAGCACGATAGGGAAGTATGAAGGAAAAGCCTCTTGCCTTAATACGAGAATTTAGTTTGTTAAGAGAAAACAACAATATGAGAACAAAATTACAAAAGGGATCATGAAGATTAAAAGCAAAGATGAACAAAGAAAATTACGAGAATCACATAAAGTTTACCTCAGTGTTGGTCCTTTGATTTTCATTTAATTGATTCTCCGCAGCCTTTTGATATTATAGATCTTGGCTTCTGTTTCTGATTCTTCAAACACACCTTCTTCAATCATTCCTCAACAATTTTGCCCCAGTATACCCAGTCGGATTAAATTGCTCCAGTGTGGTGAGTGCTTGCAAAAGTGTTGGACCATATCCTCCCCCTAGGCCGTCTTTACAGGTTTTCAACCTAAGGTTTATTTACCCTAACTTTGCCTAGGTTGCCCTTTCGGGTTTTCAACCCAGCGGGCCTTTTCTTTTCTTTTGTTTTCATTGTTCTTTGCCCTAACTTTTGCCTAGGCCGCCCTTTCGGGTTTTCAACCTAGCGGGTTTTTTTATTATTATCAAGAATAGAACTTTTTCACAGCATCAGAGTTTACTGACCTTGGTAACTCTTCCCCATCCATGTTTTGCAGAATCAAAGCTCCTCCTGAGAATGCTTGTTTGACAATATAAGGACCTTCATAATTCGACGCCCATTTTCTGTTAAGTCTCTAAAATGTCTGATGTGCACTTCCTAAGTTTTGATGAGAACTAAACATTGGTTAATGATTTAATTAACCTTCATATTGGTTGCTAACCTGTCAATCTAGTGTGCAGATTAAAACTGTAAGGATCATATGTCTAACGCAAATAATAGAATCATCCGTCCAATGCAAGTGATAGAATCATCCGTCCAACGCAAGTGATTGAAACGCACGTCCAACACTGTAGTGATAGAAGCTCACGTCCAACACAAGTGATAGAAGCTCACGTCCAACACTGAAGTGATTGAAGCTCATGTCCAACACAAGTGACAGAATCTCACGTCCAATACTAAAGTGATAAAAGTCAGCGTCCACTAAAATGATAAAAGTCAGGATCCACTAAAATGATAAAAGTCAGCGTCCACTAAAGTGATAGAAGTCAGCGTCCACTAAAGTGACAGAAGCGCTCGTCTACTGAAGCGATAGAAACGCTCGTCTACTGAAGAGATAAAAGTGCTCGTCCACTAAGGTAACAGAAGCACTCGTCCACACAAGTCTTTAGACTTGCTGAGTCCTTAATATGGAGCTCGTCTACTATGTTACGTTCAACCAGTTAAAGGAGTATCCGTCCAATGACATAGCATTTGGAGCTCGTCTACTAGCCCGAATGTAAAATCTTAAATGGCTAGATGGACGCAGCTATTTTCAAGATGGACGCGCTTATCCTACGAACGCGAATTCTATAAGAATTATCAGAATCTTATTTTCAAGAACCAGAATCAAGAAAAGTCAGAAGTTACTCTCTCAAGCAACCTCGGATATCAGTACCAAAGACCAGTTAAAGAATGCTTCCAACATACTTTATTCCCTAGTACCTCTGGTCCTTACACGAAAAGGGAATTGCACTCAGAAAAGTACTAAAAGCTCTCTGCAGAACTCTGATATGGTTGTATCACGATGTATAAAGCCATGATCGTTCATGTTAGAGTACAACCAACGTTCCTATTGCATTAATGACTGCCCAAAACGACTCTATTGCATTAATGAAGTTCTGCTTGAAGCCAACATCTGAGGGGATGCCTCTAACGGATCTTAAATGCTTGAAGACCATAGATACAGAAGTCATTGAAGATGAAGAATAAGAGAGAATACACATAGCATTAAAGAGCCATTACTCTGCGCATTAATATCTTCACTCTTTCATTCTGTATTCTTCAATCATTTGAAGTTATTATGCAGACTTTCCTAAACTTTACATTTAAACCACTCTCTGAATGTTAGTGAAAGATCTGTCTGTGAGAAATTGTATTTATTACAAACCAAATCTCTCAAACAAACCTGAGTGAGCCTGAAGAGGCTAAGTGTGCAAAGAATACTTATCTTGAGCCTGAAGAGGCTAGGTGTGCAAACAATACTTGAGTCTGTAACCTGATCAGCTATAGTGGATAAATATTGGTGCTGTCAAGGACTGGACGTAGCTCTTTGCTTTGAAGAGTGAATCAGGATAAATAACTGTGTTAATCTCTCTTTCCTTAAACTCTTTAGTTGCTTTAGTTTTTTTACGTCTATCAAGTGGTGTGTTTGCCAAAAGTCACTCGTCCATCCTATATCCTTCCACTCGTCCAAACCTAGCTTCTGTATGGAAAAAGATTTCAACTTTGTTTAAATTCTAATAAACACAATTCAACCCCCCTTTTGTCTATTTCAAGATGTATAAGGCTTATCACCATTGCCCGACTGTAAAGTGTATATCATAGCACCTCCTTCAAAAAAGAAACCCACGGGTTTATCAAGTACACGTTTTTTCCGACCACAACTATTATTATTTTTATTTTATAAAAATACTAGTGTTAACATGACATGAGCAGCCTCCCATACGTAGCAGTTGGGCGCTCATTCCAATTTGAGCTTATGGATCCTTTAGTGAAAAATGGTTGATAATTTTTAATCCAAATAACAAAAGGCATATACGGACAAATCAATTTTAAACCCTTAACAAAGCCCTTCAATCAACTATTATTCACCGGAATCCAAATAACTACGTCTAGCTATCTCACAGAAGGACAAGCTTGCCTTTTCGAAATGCCAAGGGGACGAAAGAGGAAGAATTTAAGAAGGGAAGGCAAGAGATGGTTAAGGGTACCAACTTGCATGAGAATTTATTTTTTAACAAAGAAAAAAACCAACAATCACCAAATTCGGAAAAAATAATGAAACAGGGAGAATGTTACCATCGCTTTCCAACTTCCTCCTCAAACCCTCCCGCTCCCTCCCTCTCCCAACATATCACTTCCCCTCCAGACCGTAAGGGTGTATTTGGTTCAAAAAAGGGGAGGGGAGGGATTTTAATGGAGGGGGGAGATTTTAATTTGATATTGTTTTTGGTTGAGAAAAGGGGAGGAAAAATAACACTTTCATGTTTGATGTTTGGTTCAAGAGGGGAGAGATTTTAAAAAAAAATACTTTTAAACCTTATAATTATTTATTTTAAAATAGATAAGTGGAGATATTTTAGTCAAGACATATAAAATGTTTTAAAATCCCTTATCTCCCCTCCAAATCCCCCATTATTGGAAGGGAGCCAAAACTCACTTAAGGAGGGATTCCCTCTCCTCCAAAAGTTGAACCAAACACACAAGTTTTTAAAAAATCCCTCCCTTCCACTCCACTCCACTCCAACCAACCAAACAATTCCTAAACAAACCCTTCAAATATCAAGTTAATTCAAAACATGTAATTACTCTAGTTAGTAATTACAACATGATAGATTCACGCAACACAATCTTCTATTTCGGCCCACCACAATGTAAATAAATTTCATAGATATTGTGAATGCCCTCCCACAAAATTTACTAGGACTATCTCTAGTTCGCAACACTCATTGAACCTACAGACTCTCAAGCTAAGAAACCAAACCAATCATCAAACAAATGGCTCCTGCATATTAATTAATCAAACTGCACCAAATATTTCTACCAACTGAATAAAATAATTAAAATCGAAACTCAGACGAACCCAAGACATCTACAAACAGAAAAGGAGAAACTATTTCCCAAGACAGTTAACGAAAAATAAGGGATTAATACCGCATTTCCTGAACTAAACAAGGAAGAAATTCACTAACAATAACTTTGGTTATTGTTCGAAAAAAACATAGATAACAATCTTGAAGCAAATATTTTTTCTCTTTTGCAAAGACATAACAAAAATATTCTTCTATAAGATAATATCAATGACAGAAAAATAAATAACAATGACACCATAATTTTAACATGAAAAACACCCCAATATAGAGATAAAAACCATGAGACCAAGTCCAGCAAAAACTTCAACTATAAATAAAAATGGATACACCAAGTCTTCATAAAAATATTGAAACACCAAATCAACAACATTTCACCCTAAAAGGTGGATATCACCAAACGAGAGAATCCTCACAACAATGGGTATAACCCAACTTAAAGAGAAGACAAAACCACATATAAAATATATCCAATTGACAAGCTTATTGACAGGAACAACATGTATCACCTTCCACCACCTAAACCCACTTTCTTCTTCTTTCTCGACACCGCTCGTTCACTGTCACTGACTCTTTTTTTCTCACGCACACACGGCTCCTTTCTTAGAACTTTAGAAAGCCCTTTTTTCTTTTTCTATTTAAATGCCACATGGGTTAGACACATTAGCAACTTTATTCATTTTTTCTTAAAATGATGTGGGACCCACTTAGGAGTGACCCACCCAATAGTTATAAATATCAGCCAACGTCCCTAGAGTGTTTGGAACCACACCAGGAAGCCATGAAATCACGCTCCAGACGCAGGAGACACGAGATTCTGGCAGATGTACATCAAGGGGCTCAACCCAATTCCATTCACACGAGGAATTATCTCGATCTGTAAAGTGACCACCGTACATGTAATCAATACTGATAATAAAAGAGTTGTCTACTGTTGATGCATCAAACATAGCCAAAATCTCACAGTAAAACCACATCGATAACTCCAGCATTAATTTCCTTCCAACTAGCGACAATAAACATACACCTGCAATTGAAAACACGAAATCGACTGAACCTAGTTAGAAAGCTACTTCAATAAAAACTATAGTAAAGGGTTAACAAAAGGTTAACTCGATGAATATATACCACCGACTAAATTAAATCGTTAAACTATCAAAATGACACTAAACCAGCTAATTTTGTTCCCCAAAAAACCTGCTAATTTTGTAATATATGCATAAAAACATGTTTTTGGGGAACATACAAGGAAAACAAGGATGCCAAACATACCAGACTTGTGTGCAAGCATCTGCGTGCTAACATCCTTAAATATTATAATTAGACCATCATCATCAAAATTAACAGCAACCCTTGATCCAAAGAAGCATAAACTGCAACTCGACTTTAATCTTCTTCGTAACTCCAGGAAGGGCCTGCAAAAAAAATAAAGAATTAACACAAATCTATCCATTGTCGTCAACCTTTAGTAAAATTCAAATATTCAAGATCAAGACAATTACCTCAAACAATGACAAAATATGACTTCCCCTGCTGCTAGACAGAACTACAGCTACTTGGATCCTCAAGCAGACATTCATATCTTCAGCCATCAGATTGACAAAATGTATTCTGTGGTGCACAACACTTGAAGGCCATAATTGAAGCGGACACATCATGTCGATCAACAATGGAATACTGCACATACAACGAATCTTGAATCTACACCAGGTAGATTTTTTTTACATCCATCTTCACTCACTGCTACATAAGCTGGAATTTAGTAAACCATGCCCCCCATATTTCCCACAAAGACCCAAGTACAAGTGCTTAATAGCCATACAATACAGTGGCAACCAGCCATCAACCCAACTAAGAAATTAGTGTACTGACATAACTCAAAATGACAATAATTACAAGACTAAAGTTATAACAAAGGCCAAAATATAGGCAACACAGACATTTAAAAATATATGTACACCGAATTTATAAGTAATAAAGGTTTGCTTACGGAATAGGAACGTGAGATTCGATTTAGCATCTGCCGGGGAAAAGTGCAACAAATACAATGGGGCATATGAGTGGAAGAAACAGAGTAGGCATCTACATTTTCAGTTTGTAAACATTAAATTGTAAATTGTCCGTTACGCTGGTTGAAGAACAATAGAGTTGCATGTTCTCAGAATGTCCAAATGTACTTTGACTCTATCAATGTTCAACAGTAATATTTGTATAGCATTAAATAGAAATCAATCAAATTATTAATCAATGTAAATTAACATGACCATGTACTGTTGTATAGAACAATGGTCTTCAAGAAATCAAATAATACATATGCTGAGAGGGCTGCGTAAAACTACAAATTAAATCAATCATTATTATGTATTTTGTATCATGTACCATATATACTGAAAGGGCTGTGTAATACCAATCATTGTGCAACTTTAAATAGAAATCAATCAGAATTATTGCTATGTGCTATGTTCTAAATTAATATGAACGTGAACGGCTGAATAGATCAATGGTTCTCCAGAAATCATGCAACATATATATGGAAAATGCTGTGTAATACTCGCTGTGTAATACTCCGTATTAAACCAATCAAAATTAATGCTATGTTCAATGTAAATTAATATGATCATGAACTGTTTGTATAGTTGTCCAGAAATCAAGTAACATATATATTGGAAGAGATCCATAGTACTACATAATTAATTTATTGGTTTAATTTGTAATACTATGGATCCCTTCCAATATATATTTAATTTGTAGTACCATGGACAAACAGTACATGATCATATTAATTTACGATTAACAAATATGTAAACAATCATCGATGTAAGGAATGAAGTACAATAAGTTTGCGCTAACTTATCGAGTTTCATAAGGCTAGTGTTGAATTGAGTACCGAATGTCCAAAAACAAGATAACATCATTACCCTGATATGCGTGTGGTGGCATCCATAGCTAGTTGAACTAGTTGAAAGCGCATAGTGGTAGAAAGTAGTGAAACTAAATTAGTTGAAAGCGCATAGTGGTAGAATGTAGTGAAACTAACATGGAGAGAGAGGGAGAAAGAGGGAGAATGAGTAAACACAGCACAAAACTAACATGGAGAGAGAGGGAGGGAGAGGGAGAAGGAGAACACACAGCACAAAACTAACATGGAGAGAGAGGGAGAAGGAGAAAACACAGCACACCCAACGAGAGGAGAGCGGGGTATATAAAAAAGAAAACCCCCAAAAAAACTCTCCCCTCGCAACAAAGAAATAATACTTTCATTAAGATTTTTTCGACCTGCCACGCAAGCGCACCTGACATGGCAAAGGTCTACAACAAGTAATTAGAAAGACATGGCAAAGGTCTACAACAACAAGTAATTAGAAAACAATCAACAACAGATCATTCGTGATGTATCACTATCTCGCAACCATCACCGATCATATTCACAAATCACAAACTATATAACATGATAATTTCCTAACGATTATATCCTAGAATCGAAGTTATCGATGTTATATATCAAATCTCGTGTTATTTAATTTCAATCGAACGAAACCTTGAATTTGAACTGTCATCAAGACGCAGATCCACTGCGAAAATCCACGATCGTCAACGACGCCGCTGGGTCCTACGAATAATCAAACACGAAAAATGAACTAACGTTAACTAACCGAAATCGAAAGCATCGGAATCGAAAAACGGAGATCTGAAACTCACCTTATCAAAATCACGAACAGATCGAACGATTCCATGCATATGCTCGAACGAGAACGATTCATCGCGATCGAGACCAAAACATCGAGAGGATCTGCAATCAACAATTGATAAAAACCAGATCGAGGTTGGATGCATGACGTAAGGATCGAGAATTTCGGTTGGATTGAATCAAAGTTGTTGAATGAGGAGGTAGATGATTTGCTAGGTCAAGAGACGGCGGCGGATGCTATTTACGAGCGATGAAAGAGGGGAAAGGGGTTATGGTCAATTTTTATAGTGGAATTTGAAGAAAATGAATGGATGAGATTGATTGTCAATGAAAAGTGCCACGGTTTAGATTGAGTGAGTTAGCTGCGGCCCAAGCAAGCACCGAATGGGCTTTGGGTAAGGTAAGGAATATGCGGCCACAAAGAAAAGAAGGTTCGAGATGACAGATATATTTTCGCCTCACGCGTTTTTATGTGTCGTACGTTTTCGGTTTCTCATGCTTTGTTTTGCATAATCTGTTTGGGTCATTTGGGCCTTATATTCGGTTTCTGGGTCGGATGCAAAATTTCAAAGCATCACTCGTATAGGCCCACGGTCTCTCCTTTGATTGCACAGACCATATCTGCGTTAATCTCTGTTTTCTTTTCACACGAAAACACACTGCTTGTGAACACCAATGGCTGGTAAAGCTTATGCCAAGATCTCTAAGAAGCAAATTATTGTGCATACTACTTTGTCAACTTAGGTGCTAACGACTACCTACCTTAAACAAATATACTCTTGGATGAGAACAAATTGATCAAATTAAGCTTCTCATTAAAGTTTTGTGATAAGAAATACATTATTTTTTCATGTCCAAAGTACTATTACTGTTTGGTGCATTGAGGCCTTACTGTTATGACTTACAGATCTCTTTATTATCCAAGCAGTGATCTTCATCAAAGATGCATTTGTATTGTACCATATTTTTGGATTTACTAGTAGTTAGTTGCACATGAGTTTGGTCAAGACGGCTTAATTAATTACTGTTGTATACTTACACGTTGTATGGAAAAAAAAATTGGGTTGCTTACTCTATAAGCTAAATACATAACACTATTAATTAAACATGGACTCATTTGCCTGAGTAAGAGGCACACCTAACAGTTCAAGTATTTTTATTTACAAAACAGTTTATGAAGAAAAGTCATTTTTCAGAATAACTTCACATATTTTCTAACCTCAAAAGGGAGTATACAACTAGAAGGTGTAAATTGCTAATATGGATTGACAAAGTCTTATCAAATTACGTCAAAACATTCAATCTATCCCTTATTTAATGATAGAAACACATATTCTGAGTATCTGTGTTAAGAGTTGATTTTTCATTAACGGTTTCACGTTCTTTGCAACATTTACTTCAAAGAATGCCTGGATTTTCTTTGAATGAATAGTTAGAATTCCATTTAAACTGATCTTTTGGACATACAAAACATTTAGTAGTGCCATGTGAATTATCTTCAATTAGTTTGTCCTACTAATGCATCTTCAATATCATAGCTGGTGCCTGGTGATAATAAACTATGGCAGTGGAGTATTTCAATGGGTTGCGTGGTCATTGCGATGTTGCTTTTATGAAAATGCTGCTGTTACTGTGACTTAGCTTTTGCAGAATTTCCCGTTATAGTCATTCCTTTTTCTGTTTTGCTTAATAGGTAGCTGATTTCAGAAGCTTCAAACCAGAACAAGAAGAGGACTACAACATGTATTGGCAAAGAACATGATATATTGATGGGGAAGATGGTGAACTATCATGGTTCAATGCTGGGGTAAGAGTTGGTGTTGGAATTGGGCTTGGCCTCTGTGTAGGAGTTGGTATAGGGGTTAGCCTGTTAGCGCGCTCATACCAAGCAACTACTCGTAATTTTAAAAGGCGGTTCATATAACCCCTTTATTAGTTTGAAGGCAATTAGCTATCAGTGCTAAACTTGGCAGCTAACTATGTTTAGCTGCCAATAGTTCTTTTTTCCTCATACTTTTCTTCATAATTTTCTTTGTTACATAGTTTTTCCCCTTATTAAGCCTTTAAAGAAATGTTTCTTGTTTCAAAGTATAACATAGATGTTCAGTTTTGTCTTTGGGATCGGATGACATCCATTGCATGACTGTGATTCTATTGGGTGTAAGCAGCAACTTGTATGAAATGCATTTTCATGTAAATGATCAGTAGTTTTCATAGTTGAATTAGTACTTTTTCAATACATTGCCATGTTTTCAAAAGTCTCTCCACTTTAGCTAAGTCTGCTAGCTGAGGAACAAGTATATATACATGGAATTTGGATAGAACAGTAGTAATGTAATAAAAAGAGGGGGAAAAAGTATCATACGTTGTATGGTTTAGTTTTAGTTTTCCTTTAGTTTATATGTTTTCACTGATAATTACAAAAATATTGCATTATTTCATTTTATTTCATGTTTTCAAGATTTTGTGAAGGAAATAATAAAATCAACAAAATCTTGTTTCCACAAAATTCTAAAAATGGGAAACGAAATGAAACCAATGTAGCATTTTTGTAATCATAAGTGAATACATATCAAAATAAAATGAAAACATAAAACAACCATACATCACCGAAACTACTAAAGAGATGCCTGCTTAATCCTAATTTGCCCTGAGCCAATGGCTGTACAATGATCGGTATTCATATCTCCTCTAAGCTAACACAAGGGTAAGTGCCTCAGGTCTCTGGGGCTTTGTTGCAAACTGGCTCTGGAGCTACCTCTGCTGCAGAATGACCATTACCAATGTGGTTCGGGAGCTTGTTATCAGATCCCCAAAAGGCTGCACATTTCAAATCGTCCTGAACAATTAATCTAGAGAACTCCTCATGATTATAGTTCAATATGCTTTTTCCTCCAAATTCTTTGGGAAGATTTTCCTCATCAAAATAAGACTTAATGAGCTCCACACTATCTTTATTTTTGGGGTAGACAAACTTCACCTTCTGAAATGTCTTGTTATCCAAGAAGTACTTCACTATCTGCATAAATACAAGTAGAATTTTGAACCTCAGTACTGATTAAATGGGACCAGTATTATGATTTGGTTGCTAATTATGCATGAAACTTGATGATACAGTAAATATCTTATAAAAAATACAAGGGGCATCAAGTTGGTCAACATTTTGGACATTAATTTAGTCCTTTAATGTTTAATATGACATCAATTCAGTTGCTGATGGTATTTTTGGACATCAATTTGGTTCCTATTTTGATGCTTATTTTATATTATATTACGCATGATCAAATTGATGTCCAAAATCTTTCTTAAAAGACTAACTTGATGTCCCATTTGTCTTTGGAGGAGTAACAATTTGAGTATTTAGTCTTAATGATATCAATTCTAATGGTTATTGAGGAAAGAAAACATGCACTATTTTCTATCTTGTTTTTAGAATGTTAGTCAGCAAACCTTCCAAAAAGCTTCAAAAACCCTAGGTGGTTTGTAAAGAAATCCTATGGCAAGCCTCTCAGGATAGTGGTTCTGAAGAATGTTGATGGTTTCTCTGGCAGATTTAATGGGCACACTGTTGGTTATTGACCACCCTGTGAAGTCTATCAACCATGCCATTTGTTCTTGACCTGGTGGAAGGTTAAGCATAGCATTTTCCAAAATATACACCAGATGATGCATCTGATTCTCCATTGAGGAAGTGTTCTTCAACACATCAAATATTCAATATCAATACCCATTAAGGCTAAATAACTTTATAGTTTACTTTCACTCAATTCAATTTTATCCCTATTATTTAAAGCTTTTTAAAAACGTCCTTATAGCTTTAAACAATGAAAAATAGCCCTTATTAGCTGGATTTCTACCCTATTTTGAGTGAAACCATAAGGGCCTAACAGGGACCATTTTCCATTATTTGAAAGTTATAAGGACCATTTTACATTTTTTGAAAATTATAAGGACCTTTTTTATGGTTTTGAATTGTAGGGACTAAATTAATTGTGTGAAACTAGGGGCTAATTGTGATTCATGTAACCTAAATCATATATCTAAAAACCTTGATACCTGCATTCCGGGCCTCAAAATAAGAACAGGCCTTCCTTGTCTGTCATGAAAGCTTGCTCATATCGAGTTTTCACCCACTCAGATTCTTCTAAATCTGCTTCCATCAAAACTCTTAGCGAAGGGAGTTCTACTTCGATAGGTGAGACAGCCTCCATCCCGTACACCAAAGAGAAATGGGTTGCCCCAGTGCTTGATCGTATATTAGTCCGATAAGCATGTAGAGCATATGGCAGCATTTCGTGACAGTCTTTATAATTTACAACCATCTTGGCAACGATCTTCTTGATATTTTTGTTTGCTGCTTCAGCTGCACCATTCATTTGAGGTCTATAAGGAGTTGAATTGTGATGTTTGATTTTGAAACCATCGCAAAACGTTTGAATCTCGGCACCATTAAGATTAGCAGCATTATATGTGATTATCCTCTCTGGGATCCCGTATCTACAGACGATGTCCTTCTTGAGGAATTTGAGAAACACCTTTTGAGTTATGCTGGCATATGAAGCAGCTTCCACCCATTTAGTGAAATAGTCTATCGCCACCAAAATGAAACGATGACCGTTGGAAGCCTTGGGATTAATGGGATCGATGACATCTATTCCCCACATCGAAAAAGGCCATGGGGATGCTAAATTGTGCAGTGGAAATGGAGGTGCATTGATCCGGTCTGCATACATCTGACATTTTTGGCATTTACGAACATGCTCTATACAATCTGACTCCATAGTAGACCAATAATAGCCACTTCTCAAGATTTTCCGAGCCATCATATGGCCATTGGCATGAGTCCCACAGATTCCTTCATGAATTTCGATCATGATCAGCTTAGCTTCACGAGCATCCACATATCTGAGTAGGGTACCATCATATCCTCTTTTATACAGGACTTCCTTACTTTAGAAAAGGCCATAGCCAGTCTTCGAATGGTCTTTCTATTTGCTTCGCTTGCTTCTGCCGGGTATTTCTTGTTCTGAATATATTGCTTGATATCATGATACCAATGCTTACCATCAGGTTCTCCTTCCACATGGGCACAGTATGCCGGTTCGTCTTGCACTCTAACTTGGATGGGTTGGACATTGGTATGGATGTCCAGCTTGGTCATGGCAGCTAGTGTGGCTAAAGCATCAGCAAACTGATTCTTTACTTGATTTAAATGCGAGAAAGTAATCTCATCAAACTTCGCAATCAACTGAGTCAAGTATTTCTGATACGAAATCAACTTGGAGTCTTTGGTTTGCCATTCACCATTGACTTGGTAAATGATTAGAGCTGCATCCCCGAAGACTTTCAACTACTTTTTACCAAGTTCAAGTGCCATTTGTAATCCACTAGAACATGCCTCGTATTCTACAATATAATTCGAACATTCAAATTTCAGCTTTACGGCCACCGGGTACTGCTTGCCATTTGGTGAGATAACCACTGCTCTGATACCACTGCCATGCATATTGACAGCTCCATCAAAATACATCTTCCACACATCTTTCTATTCTCCATCTTCCTCGAGGGACATTATCTCTCCATCTGGGAACTCGGAGTTGACAGGCCATCCATCCTCAAAAGGATTCTCTGCTAAATGATCAGCAATCGCACTTCCTTTGATGGACTTCTGAGTCATATATTTGATGTCAAATTCTGACAATATCACTTGCCACTTCGAAACTCTTAAGGAGATATGAGGACTTTCAAAGATATACTTCAAAGGATCCATTCGAGAAATTAGCCAAGTGGTGTGATATAACATGTACTGTCTTAGTCTTCTGGAGGTCCACACTAGTGCGCAACAAGTCTTCTCGATTGCCATATAACGAGCCTCAAAGTAATTAAACTTCTTACTTAGATAATAAATTGCCTGCTCCTTCCTGCCAGATTCATCATGTTGTCCCAGCATTGCCCCCATTGAGGTTGGCAATATGGTGAGATAGAGTAACAATGGACGACTTTGGGTAGGTGGTACCAATACTGGGGGATTCAGTAAATATGCCTTTATCTTGTCAAAGGCTTCTTGACAGTCATCATCCCATCTTCCTAGATTATTCTTCCTGAGGAGTTTGAAGATTGGCTCGCATGTGCTAGTAAAATTTACAATGAAGCGCGCAATATAGTTCAACCTTCCAAGAAAACTCCTTACTTCTCGCTCGTTCTTAGGTGCTGGCATGTCACGTATTGCTTTTACCTTGTTAGGGCCCACCTTTATTCCTTCTCTACTGACAACAAAGCCAAGTAAATTCCCCGCGGATGCACCAAAAGTATATTTTGCAGGGTTCAGCCGCAACTTATACTTCCTTAGCCGCTCGAACAACTTTCGTAAAACTGCTACATGGCTTTCTTCTTCCTTGGACTTAGCCACTATATCATCAACATATACCTCTACCTCCTTATGCATCATATCGTGGAACAATGCTACCATAGCACGTTGGTAAGTGGCCCCAGCATTCTTTAATCCAAAAGGCATCACTTCGTAACAAAAAGTTCCTCAAGGAGTGATAAAAGTTGTCTTTTATTTATCATCATCATCCATGAGGATTTGATTGTACCCAGAATACCCGTCCATGAAAGAAAACCTATGACTTCTGGCTGTACTATCGACAAGGACATCAATATGAGGTAGCAGGAAATCATCCTTTGGACGGGCTTTATTCAGATCTCGGTAGTCCATGCACATTCTGGCCCTTCCATCCTTCTTTGGTACTGGAACAATATTAGCTACCCATTCTGGGTGTCTAGCTACTTCCAGAAAGCCAGCCTCTAACTGCTTGGTCACTTCTTCCTTGATCTTCAGTGACATCTCAGGATGCATCCTCCTTAATTTCTGCTTCTTTGGAACCACATCTGGGTATAAGGGAATTTTATGTGATGCTATCTCAGGATCTAAACCTGGCATATCTCTATAAGACCATGCAAAAACATCCAGATACTCTTTGAATGGTGCAACCATTTCTTCACGCTCTGGGTTATCCACTATTTTCAACTCCTTTTTGTCTTCCTCAGTTCCCATATTGATCATTTCTGCAACCTCATCATTCGAGTTAATCCCTTCTTCTGACCGTTTCACCATCTTTATGAATTTTTCAATGTCTTCTTCTTCATCATTGGATTCAAGGTTGTATTCATCAACGACAGCGAGGGAATCAATAAATGAGTTTTCAAAGTTCCTCTCCTGAGGTAAATCTTTAGTGGAAGAAGTATTCCTGGAAGAAAAAGTCAGGAATAGGAGAAGTATAGGCGAGAGTCTTATTCATGAAAGAAAAGCTTAAACAAAGTAAAGAAATGAAAGAGAGAGAAAAGAAACGATGGAACCAAAAGGAAAACACCAGATAAAGTGTCACATTCTTATTCATGTCTCAAACAAAGTAAACATCAGTTCATATTTAGTACAATAAGATAATGACTTCATGGAAATAACATCAACAAATGGTTCAGATCGCCAATTATTGAGAACTTCATTGCTAGCAGGGAGATAGATGACATGGTTCTCGTCCAGCTCCTCTTCAAGTGTGCTGATAGTGAAGTAAGGGGAAAATAACTTTTCAGGACTGATAACTTCAGCAGCTACTGGGAAAGTCTCTGTCAGAAGGGGAAGATACTTTCTCTCATCATCTTCTCCTTTCTTGTTTTTGAGAGTCATGAATTTCATCTTTTCTGATAAGTAGGGCAGATACCCCAATACATGCCTTCCTTCTCTCATAGATGCTTCAATTGGTTGAGAGATCCCTTGAAGCTTAGGCCCTAGGCCTTTTCCTCTTTGATACCCATTCTTTTCCATGATGCGGATTGCCACTTCATTCACATTCTTCATTGGCGGCTCCCTTTTCTTGTTCTCTGGCTTCAATACCTCAAAACTACGTAGTGAATCATCTTCCATTTGCTCTGTACTTTCTACATAAGGTATTACGGTGGGCTTTGTCAGCATGATTTCCTCTTCACCACGGACAGTAATCACGGACCCATCTTGAATATACTTCAAACACTGATGCAAAGTCGATGGAACAACCTCTGCTTCATGAATCCAAGGCCTTCCCAGAAACATAGTATAAGCTGGTCGGATTTCCATGACTTGAAAGAGGACAGAAAAACAACTAGGCCCTATTTCAAGGGACAGAGTTACCTCCCCTAAGATTCCTCTTGCTGTCCCATCAAAGACTCGTACAATCATTTCTTGTGGTGTCAAATCTGTCATGCTTATGTTTAGTTGCTCGAGAGTGGACATTGAAACCACATTCAACACCGAACCACCATCTACAAGCACCTTTGTAATCACAAACCCTTTACACTTTAGGGTAATGTGTAAAGCTTTGGTGCTACTGCGGGATTTCGAAGCCACTTCATCTTCCGAGAAAGTGATCATGTTAACACGCCTTATTGGGTCCACCATATTTACCACATTCTCTGGAGTGACGTCAGGCTTGACATATGCTTCATTCGACACCTTCAATAATGCCTTACGATGCGACTCTGATGTCAAGACAAGCGATAAAAGAGATATCCTTGACGGAGTTTTCTTTAACTGTTCTACCACATCATATTCATTTTGCTTCATGATCTTCAGAAACTCTTCTTCTTCTTTTCCTTTTCCTTCATCCATGGTCTCATTTTCTTTGGATTCCTTCATCATTTCTTCTTCAACAGGGCTGTAGCATCGCCCGCTCCTTGTAATGCCTCAAATTCTCACAATATTAGTAACTTGGGCCTTCGAGGTCTCTCCCACAGCTCCAGCTAGTTCAACCTTCTGTTCATAATTCCATGGTACAACATGTGTATCATCATAAGCAAAAGGAGTTGGCTTCTTCACTCTTACAATGACTCTTTCTGGGGTTGGGGCTGGAGCTTTGTTCATGGGTGGTACTCGAAGTACAACTTTTTCAACTACATTGACTTCCTTGGCAGTACCCCGTTTAGCTTGAATCACCCAAAGGTGAGTAACCCCTGAACTCGGACTTTGAAATCCCAACAAGTTTCGATGTCGTGCCCCGCTTGCCCTTGATGATAGCCACACCTTAGATCTTCGGCATACCTCCTTTCTTCTCTTGGAATTCTTACTGGTGCAACAATATGTGTGAATCTCTTTTGCATTTCAGTCATAGGTTCTCCTCGATTCATTCTGAACAGCTCATACTCATGTGTGAGGGTGTTCATTCTTACTCTTTTGACATCCGAGGTTCCTTCATGTGTTACTTTCAATGTATTCCACAGCTCCTTTGCTGATTTGCAATTTGAAACCCTGAAAAACTCATCACGGCTTAAAGCAGATGTTATAATATTCTTAGCACGTGCATTATATTGAATTCTTTTCTTATCATCCTCATTCCATTCAGTTTTAGGCTTATTTCTTGGAGCACAATTAGCATCTACAGTAGAGGGGACAAATGATCCATTTTCTACTGCATCCCATATGTCAACACCTGCTGCCTCAAGAAAGATTACCATTCTTTCTTTCCAATAGATATACTCAGATCCATTGAAGGCAGGAGGGCGTGCAAGGGAAGCCCCTTCATTTAAACAATCATTGTAAGCCATACTTTTATAACTATTAAGCCAAACTTAAAAGTTTAGCTCCGATACCAATTATTGTTTTGGCTTCCACGACTCAAGAGGGGGGGGGGGGGGGGTGAATTGAGTTTTCAAAAAAATATTTCCCTCTTAAAAATTTTTCACAAAAGCTTTATAAATCAGAGTTGCGGATTAGTGTCCTCATGATCTTTTATAAAATCGATGAAGGGTTTTTACAAAATCTTGAATAGAAGGTGATGAGGATAAGAAAGATTAATAACGAATAGGTTCAGGTTCAATAACTCAGTGATAACAAAATGAAGTTTATACGGATCAAGAACATAAATTATATTTGAACTTTAAACATCAAAGTTGCAGGTTCTTGAACATAAACAGAAAGTAAGGAGTTTGAGTTTATAGATACCACACAACCAGATTTATCCTGGTTCAGTCACCACCACCGTGACCTACATCCAGTCCCCACTCCACCTGTGGGATTTCACACACTAACACACAAGCTTTACCAGGTAGCCTGAAAAACCTTCACACCACAGAGCACTCCTTCACCTTGAGATACCACACTATTGTGAAAAGCCTCAATGTTCAACCTTAGGGATACATCACCCTAATCACTCAGAGAGACTCCCTCTCTCTTTACAATCGAAATGTAAAACAAAAGTTGACTCCTAACTCTCAATAGTCAGATAAACAAATTGAAGCACTTATGAGTATTGAAACACTCTTTTCACAATAAGCTCAATGAAGATGATGAATGATATGTGTATCGTTATAATTCTGTTGTTACTCGTTCTTGTTATTGTTATATAAAAGTGTTCCTTTGATCCCTCTTTATATAGAAAACAAGTTATAGTCGTTGGGATCAATCAAAACAGATTTGGATCTGATTTAACAGAATCTGTTTTATTGATTCTCGTTCTTGAAATAAGATTCTGATTGTTCTTGTAGAATTCGCGTCCATAAAATAACCGAGTCAATTTGGAAAAATAGCCGCGTCTATCTTAAAAAATAACCGCGTCCATCTTAAAAAATAGCCGCGTCCATTTGCCACGTCAACAGACAAGAGTACTAACACAAAGTAATTGGACGTGCTCCAACTAGTAGACGAGCGCTTGTATTACTTTAGTAGACGAGCGCTTGTATCACTTTAGTGGACGAGCACTTCTGTCACTTTAGTAGATGTGCGCTTCTGTCACTTTATTGGACGCCCATTTTTATCACTTGTGTTGGACGCCAGCTTTTATCACTTTCTTGGACGCCAGCTTTTACTATTTCCGGTGTTGGACGAGCGCTTATATTATTCCAGTATTGGACGAGCGCTTTTGAAATCTTATTTCCAAAAATCATTTTCATTTACGAAAACTTATTCCTTTTAATGCATGTTATGAAAAAAATGGTTTTCTTCATGCATCTTTTTAATTGAGCTATTTGTGAATAATCTCTTACAGATCATCTAAGACTTAAATCTAATTTCTCCTTAAGCTCTTGTCTTGATGATTCATTTATCTTCGTCTTTGCTCTTTGATTCCTCCAAGTTCTTCCTTGAATATTCTCCTTTGATTGCTCACTTAACTTGTTGAGTATTGCTTGATACCTGTCTTTACATTTTGACACTAAAAACACTTGCATACACATTAAGTTGTATTTGTCATATATCAAAATCTCTAAGTCATTGAGTTTAACAATCTCCCCCTTTTTTATTATGACAAACCTTTTAACAAATTATACGATCAGTGTAGCAGACGCTTAGTAAGATAAGTGTAACAGACGCTTAGTGTTTTGACAAATTTATATCATGGTATCAAAGCAGTCAGAGCATAAGTATATCAGAGCAAAAAAATATTAACAGAGCAGTATTTGATTTACTCCCCATTAATCATGTAAGCTTTTAAGCCCTCCCTCAACATATGCATGTATAATTCGTTTTCTCTATATCATACTTTTTTTCATGTATAATTTGTTATTATCCCTTTCTCTATATCATACTTTTTCTCCCCCTTTTGGCATCATAAAAAAGGTAAAGAAAAGAAACATTCAAAGCAATAGAGAAGGCAAGCATTTAAACATTCAAACATAGCATATAAAATTGTTCATGATAGAGGGATAGGTGCAGGGGCAAATCAAAAAGATGCGTACAACTCGTATAGATATTCCAATTCTAATCATTCATAGATATTCCAAATCAAATCATACAAGAATCAGAGCATATTTACACAAAGATATAGTCAATAATCAGTTTCTTTAGAGATTAGATATAGGATTGATCGATTATGCCCAATTCTCTTCTAATGAAGAAGAAGTTTTCCTTGCTCAAGGGCTTGGTAAAATATCAGTAAGTTTCTTAGTTGTATCAACATATTCAATCTCAATTTCTCTACTTTGTATATATATGGTCTCTAATGAAATGATGTCTGATTTCTATGTGTTTAGTTCTAGAGTGCATTATGGGATTCTTAGTTAGGTTAATTGCACTCGTATTGTCACATCTAATAGGAACTTGGTTTAGTTGCACACCATAATAAACTAATTGTTGTTTCATCCATAAAACTTGTGCACAATAGCTACCAGCTGCTACATATTCAGCCTCTACAGTGGATAGAACCACACTAGATTGTTTCTTTCTGAACCATGATACTAATGAGTTTCTTTCAAACTGGTTTAACTCATCTTGCATAGCCATCATCAAATGTTCATCAATTATAGCATCATTTATGTTCTTAGGTTCTACTTGAGACACAAATGCCATATGATTACAAACATTTCTAAGAGATTGTCTAGTAGTTACCCCCTTTGTAATTTCACCGATGATGTTATCAATTGGATGATTTCTGACAGTCCTCCATGTAGGTCAGACTGTTGTTCTGTTTTCTCCTGCTGCAGCGATTCGTTCTTTAAGCATTCATCTTCTTCCTTGTCCAGTTTCTCTTCTAGGAGATTTTTCTCAATTGAATCTATAAGATCATCAATAACAGAATCCTTTCCCAACCTTTTGGGGTTAGACTCATCAAATGTCACATGCACAGATTCCTCAATAGTTTGTGTTCTCTTATTATATATTCTAAATGCTTTACTAGATAGAGAGTAACCTAGGAAAATTCCTTCATCAGCCTTTGCATCAAAATTTCCAAGATTATTCTTTCCATTGTTAAGAACAAAGTATTTGCAACCGAAAACATGTAAATATGCTATATTTGGTTTTCTTCCTTTGTAAAGCTCATAAGGGTTTTTTTTTAAGATTGGTCTCATCAAAACTCTATTTAGCACATAGCAGGCCGTATTGACAGCATCTGCCCAAAAATGTTTTGGCAAGCTAGAGTCGTTCAACATAGTTCTTGCCATCTCCTCTAATGATCTATTCTTTCTTTCCACTACTCCATTTTGTTGTGGAGTTCTAGGAGCAGAAAAATTATGTTGAATGCCATGCTCATCACAGAAGTTTTCAAACACTTCATTTTGAAATTCTCCCCCATGATCACTTCTTATAGAAACAATTTTCATGTCCTTTTCATTTTGCACTATTTTTGCCCTTTTCTTAAATGCAGCAAATGAATCACTCTTATGAGATAGAAAATATGTCCATGTATATCTAGAGTAATCATCTACTATTATCAATGCATACAAGTTACCACCAAAGCTTTTGGTTCTAGACGGACCAAATAAATCCATGTGTAAAAGTTGCAAGGGTCTTGTTGTTGAAACAATGTTCTTTGGTTTAAAAGAGACCTTAACTTGCTTTCCTTTTTTACATGCATCACATAGTCCATCTTTCACAAATTTTAGTTTAGGCAAGCCAACTACAAGATTTTTATGAATCAGTTTATTCAAGTGGTTCATGTGAATGTGTGCAATTCTTCTATGCCAAAGCCAATTCTCTTCTTCTTTTGAAATAAGACAGCATGCAGTATTTGAAGAGATATTATCTAAATCAAGCATATAGATGTTATTTGTCCTATGTCCAATTAATTTCAAATTTTCATCATGCTGCTTTTCTTTTAATCAACTATTGGAATTGAATTTTACCTTGAAGCCTTTGTCACATAGTTGACTGATACTTAACAGGTTATGTTTCAGTCCCTCAACATATAGTACATCCTTAATGATTGTTGTTGAATCACTTCCAATGTTGCCAATGCCAAGTATTCTCCCTTTATTATTGTCTCCATAGGTAGCACTACCACTCGACTTGGGGGTAAAGGAAATGAACTTGCTTTTGTCTCCAGTCATGTGCTTGGAACAGCCACTGTCAAGAAACCATTTCACATTCTTGGCTTTCCAACACACCTACAAAATAGAATCATGTTTTTGCTTTAGGTACCCAAATCTATTTGGGTCCTTTTGAGTTAGCTACAGCAATAGTTCCTTTAGGAACCCATATATACTTAGACTCATTATAAGCAGATTTTCTGTAATGACATGTAGAAGTCGTGTGACCTTTTCTAGCACAGAAATAGCATTTAACAAATGGTGTGTTTGATGTCATTGGTGTAGAAAAAAATTTCTTGAAATATTTCTCATGTATCTTAGGTTTATAGCCTATTCCAGCCTTATCATAAACACATTTTTGCTGTCCTAACAATGCATCCAAATTATCTCTTCCATTTGTGAACATGGCTAAGTCATTTTTCAGTTTTTCAACTTCTTTAGTCAATGTACAGCTAGATGCATTCCATATTTCTTTATCACTATTAATTCTAGATAGATCACCATTCAAATGATTTATATGTTTCTCCAACTTAAGACATTTATCACATATAGGTGCATCTAAAACAGCAGCTAGTTTTTCTTTTAAAGCACAATTTTCTGTTTTTAATTGATCTACCTCTTTGTTTAAAACAAAAGTTTTCTCCTCTAAGCATGTGATGGTTCTCTTAGACTTAGTTATCAATCTAGCAAGTCTAATGGATTCTTTATGAAGTTCGTCAAAAGCATTTTGCAATTCATCATAAGAAGGTTGATAATCAGAACTTACCTCACTTTCCGAATCACTGTCATTGCTGGCCATCAAGCACAAGTTTGCCTCCTCAGATTCAGATTCTTCTGTGGAATCTACATCATTATTATCCCAAGAAATGTAGGCCTTTCTTGGCTTTCTCCACTTCTTGTCCTTTGAGTCAAGTTTTTCAGTTTTGTCCTTCTTTTGCAGCTTTGGACAGTCAAGCTTCATGTGGCCAATCTTTCCACATTCATAGCATGTGATGTTGTTGGAAGAGTTGTCACCTTTGCTGAAATTTCTCCTTTGAGAAGTGGATGGCTTTCTTTTGAAGTTGCCTTTCTTCTTTAGGAAGTTCTTGAATTTTCTAATTAGCAACCCCATCTCTTCTTCAGATTCTGCCTCTTGTGATGAATCATCATCATCACCGTCTTCTGTTTCTCTGACTCGTTATTTCAGAGCCAATCCATTCTTTCTTTTATCAGTTTCTTCACTCTCATTTAGTCTGTTCACTCCAATTCATGTTCTTGCAATTTTCCAAACAGTGTGGCAATGGTCATTGATGAGAGATCTCTGGATTCTGAGATTGCAGTGACTTTAGGTTGCCGTTCTCTACTCAAGCATCTCATTACTTTATTAATTTGATCCTCATTGGAGATTGCTTTTCCAAGACCAGCCAATTGATTTACGATGTGTGTGAATCTCTTTTGCATTTAAGTCATAGGTTCTCCTCGATTCATTCTGAACAGCTCATACTCATGTGTGAGGGTGTTCATTCTTGCTCTTTTGACATCCGAGGTTCCTTCATGTGTTACTTGCAATGTATTCCACATCTCCTTTGCTGATTTGCAATTTGAAACCCTGAAAAACTCATCACGCCTTAAATCAGATGTTATAATATTCTTAGCACGTGCATTATATTGAATTATTATTTTTATCATCCTCATTCCATTCAATTTTAGGCTTATTTGTTGGAGCACCATTAGCATCTATAGTAGAGGGGAAAATGGTCCATTTTCTACTGCATCCCATATGTCAACACCTGATGCCTCAAGAAAGATTACCATTCTTTCCTTCCAATAGATATACTCAGATCCATTGAAGGCAGGAGGGCGTGCAAGGGAAGCCCCTTCATTTAAACAATCATTGTAAGCCATACTCTTATAACTGTTAAGCCAAACTTAAGAGTTTAGCTCTGATACCAATTGTTGTTTTGGCTTCAACGAATCAAGGGGGGGGGGGGGGGGTGAATTGAGTTTTCAAAAAAATATTTCCCTCTTAAAAATTTTTCACATAATCTTTATAAATCAGAGTTGCGGATTAGTGTCCTCATGATCTTTTATAAAATCGATGAACGGTTTTTACAAAATCTTGAATAGAAGGTGATGAGGATAAGAAAGATTAATAACGAATAGGTTCAGGTTCAATAACTCAGTGATAACAAAATGCAGTTTATACAGATCAAGAACAGAAATTATATTTGAACTTTAAACATCAAAGTTGCAGGTTCTTGAACATAAACAGAAAGTAAGGAGTTTGAGTTTAGAGATACCACACAACCAGATTTATCCTGGTTCAGTCACCACCACTGTGACCTACATCCAGTCCCCACTCCACCTGTGGGATTTCACACACTAACACACAAGCTTTACCAAGTAGCCTGAAAAGCCTTCACACAACAGAGCACTCCTTCACCTCGAGATACCACACTCTTGGGAAGAGCCTCAATGTTCAACCTTAGGGATACCTCACCCTAATCACTCAGAGAGACTCCCTCTCTCTTTACAATTGAAATGTAAAACAAAAGTTGATTCCTAACTCTCAATAGTCAGATAAACAAATTGAAGCACTTGTGAGTATTGAAACACTCTTTTCACAATAAGCTCAATGAAGATGATGAATGATATATGTATCGTTATAATTCTGTTGTTACTCGTTCTTGTTATTGTTATATAAAAGTGTTCCTTTGATCCCTCTTTATTTAGAAAACAAGTTATAGTCGTTGGGATCAATCAAAACAGATTTGGATTTGATTTAACAGAATCTGTTTTCTTGATTCCCGTTCTTGAAATAAGATTCTGATTGTTCTTGTAGAATTCGAGTCCATAAAACAACCGAGTCCATTTGGAAAAATAGCCACATCTATCTTAAAAAATAACCGTGTCCATCTTAAAAAATAGCCGCATCCATCTTGAAAAAATAGCCGCGTCCATTTGCCACGTCAGCAGACGGGAGTACTAACACAAAGTAATTGGACGTGCTCCAACTAGTAGACGAGTGCTTGTATTACTTTAGTAGACGAGCGCTTATATCACTTTAGTGGACGAGCACTTCTGTCACTTTAGTAGACGTGCGCTTCTGTCACCTTAGTAGACGTGCGCTTCTGTCACTTTAGTAGACGTGCACTTCTGTCACTTTATTGGACGCCCGCTTTTATCACTTGTGTTGGACGCCGGCTTTTATCACTTTCTTCGACGCCAGTGTTGAACGAGCGCTTTTGAAATCTTATTTCCAAAAATCATTTTCATTTACAAAAACTTATTCCTTTTAATGCAGGTTATGAAAAAATGATTTTCTTCATGCATCTTTTTAATTGAGCTATTTGTGAATAAGAGATTTCATCTCTTACAAATCATCTAAGACTTAAATCTAATTTCTTCTTAAGCTCTTGTCTTTATGATTCCTTTATCTTCGTCTTTACTCTTTAATTCCTCCAAGTTCTTCCTTGAATATTCTCCTTTGATTGCTCACTTAACTTGTTGAGTATTGCTTGATACATGTCTTTACATTTTGACAATAAAAACACTTGGATACACATTAAGTTGTATTTGTCATATATCAAAATCTATAAGTCATTGAGTTTAACAAGTAGCTCGCGATACTTGGCTGCTTCGTTCCATCCTCGATCAGAGTACAGTTCTGTTTGGGCCAATGATTCTTGCAGGGATTCAACTCTCACCTCTAGTATATGTGTTGTTTCAACATGAAACCCTACATTTGTCTTGAGCTCTTTTTTCTTCCTTTGAAGTTTGACAAGCATCTTCTCTTGATATTCTATCTTTCCCAACAGCTCTTGAATTTCTGCTTCTTTTTCTTTTCTTGCCCTTTTTGCACGACTCGGGGGCTTCGTAGGCATCGGCGTATTCGTCTTTCAAATGCTCAATCTGTAAACTCAGCTTCTGCACTTGGCTTCGGAGCGTGACAATAGTTATTTCGGCAGCTTGGTTCTTCTTATCCAAAACCCTCATCTGAGCTTTTAAAATTTTGATTTCTTTCAACATTTGATCTTCGGTAAGAGGATTATTTTCACTATGGAGAGGGGATGCAGGTCTTGAGTGGTAACCTCTTCTTGCTTCTCTCCATACTTCATATCTTTTTGTGTGAGCTATGATTCACCTTCCTAATTCCTCAGGTCCTTTCATATGAACGTCATTCCATGCTGACCTTACTGCTATTGTTTGACTCTTGATGCTTTCACTTTCTTGGTGTAGGAAAAATACCCCACCGAGCAGCTCTTCGGGGGGTTTATCCTGTGTCCACTTGAGCTGACGCATCACCAAAGCTGGTGAATATGATATACAACCTCTGGGACCCATCAATGGAACATTTGAAAAACTTCCACAGCTAAATACAACTGCATCTCCATTGTACCATGGACACATCCAACTAAATGGCCGCGGGTCGATCCGATCAATCTCTTGTTTCCATTCATATAGCTTACGTGGCTTTAGTTGCATGTGAGCAAATCCTTTCAGCGGGTCATCTATTCTATCAATTTTATCGCGAGCGTACAAGTGAGTCATGATCCAGACATACAATATTGATGCACAACATCGCAGTTTCCCTTGTTGATTCTGATGACAAACCTATAGGGAGAGGAAAGTTTCAGCTAAGATAGTAGGGACTGGGTTCACACCATATTCTTCAACCCTATAGAAAACATCCATGGATGACTGATCAATCAGATCTGGTACAAAAGGAAAGAGCACCAACCCATATATCACGAGGGCTAGTACTTTGTTGAAAGTAACCCATCGTTGTTGCTGGGCCAGCTTGTTGAGATACACTTCCAAGAATCGCCTCTTCCATCCTTTGGTGGTTCCTTTTTCCGCTTTCTCTAGCTGTTATGGTCGAAGCTCCAATAGACTTGCTATCTTCCAATATGTTACATATTGGCCATAATACATGTAAACACGGGTCCTCTTTTGAATTGGCAGTCTTAACATATAAGCATACTCTTCTATGGTCAAATTGATGTCTAAGTCAAGCAATTCAAAACACCTCAAAGTTGAATTCCAATATTGGGCCAACGCACTCAGAGCGGGGGCTTCCACCGGAACATGCAATAGGTTCAATATTCTACCATACTTGCTGACAAAGCCTGAGCGTGCTTTTTATGGCATTTTCTGGCTAAGTTCACATAAACTCTTCACGTCATTGAGTGTCACATCGATCTTGATACTTTTCTTGGAACAGCTCACATTGCTAGTACTCTTTTCGGAACCAAACTTTTCCATTTTCTTGCTATAAGATGAATACCAAAGTCTTCCAACAAAGAGGCACAAACAAAAAGTCAGTATAGCGAAACAAATATATCTTGCATGATTCATGTTGTATGAGACCCAATGGGGTTGAGAACCCTGACGGGTATGCTGCCAATGCATCACCTTCATTATGACATATTGCCTATTAGATGTGCAATAATATTCGAATATGTCATTCAAGTTTGAGGCGGCAATGTGACACCCCTAGTTTTGTGAATATTCACAATGAACATGCATGACCATTTATGCTTATGATGATAGAGAGAGAAAAGAAAAGTAGGCCCTGTTTTGTCCTAAGCCAAGTAAAACCTAAGGATGGACACACCCTAAGTTAGGACTCTAACCAGGTCGGCCACTAGGTTTGCTCTATTAGTGAAAATTGGGACAGGTCTAGACCTCTAAAAGTAATGGTCCCCAGATTGCCTTTATAAGGATCTGATTCATGAATCTAGCCACAAGTAGGGATAAACCCTCTCAATATGACTATTCCATGATCTCATATACAATCTGAGTGATGAACCGACAAGTATCAAGGAGGTACAAGACCTCTTCAATGACAATGTCGGAGCACGGCCTAATCCTTGGGTTTTGAGCAAGCTCGGGTATAGAGCCAAGAGTGTGTGCGATACGTGATAGTGATGTGTGTGAAGGGGCATACAAACCTTGAACACTTAAAAAATAAAAAGAAAAGAAAAGACAAGAAAAACCTGGAAATTAAAAACATAGGTATATATAAAAATGGTTATAAATCATCTACCTTATTGTTAAAATATAGGAAAAAGAAAAGAAAGGAGGAGGAAACAAAAACATTGTTAGTGAAACATATACAAAAATAACATGATTTAAAATATATATACAACTAATTTTTCTCATTCTTATTTAAATAAAAGGAAAACCCAAACAAAAGGACAATCCAAACAAACATCACTAAAAATAAAAAACATTTTTTGTTTTTGTTATTTAATTATTGTAATAAAAAAAACAGCAAGATATAACAATAAAAGGTAAAACAAATAAGCTACAAGTTATTAAAAATTGGCAAAACTAATTTTTACGGGCTTGACTCTCTTAAAAGTATCCCCAGTGGAGTCGCCATCTACCTCGACAGAAAAGAAAACTTGTTTTTCTTTTAGAGAATAAACATAGAGTCGCCACCAACTTTATTTAATTTCGGGAAAATTGGAAAACCCTTTAAAAAAAACATTGGGTTCAGGAGTCGATTACGTCTAGGGAAGCCATGGAGACTTAACTCCACGACACCCTAGAACATCCATAAAATGGTTACCCAAAATTAGTTGCGTAAATTATTAGTAACTTTGAAAATATTTGTTTTACCCTGAAAATCATTTAAAGGAAAAAAAATCATTTTTAGTTGTGAAATTTTTTGATTAAACCTAAATGAGGTTGAACATGACACGTAAGTCCACAGGGCAACCTCAAAATGTAAAGGATTGAGCATGACATTTGTCATAGAGAAACCCAAAAAATAACATTGATTTGATTAAGTATTAAGAACCGGTAGAAGGGGATTTAAGTGATCATCTTTTATTTTTACGTAAAAATATAGTTTTGCCTTATGAAAATAGAACAAAAATGAAACATTTTAAGTGTTTAGTAACAGTATACCCATATGAAGATTACTAGTGTATCATGCATTTTAGCATATGACGGCAATCAATGAAACAGGAACCCTACGATACACCATTTCTGAAACAAACATAAGAACTCATATAGCAAACACCATATTAACTCATTCAGTTTCAATATCCATGGATTTTCTTTTCATCATAAACAGAGACACAAAAATAAGAATGTCAAGAGAAACTCACGAATAATATCATAAAAGAGAACAAGAATTACCAAATGAGAGCAGAATAACAATGATTTTATTTTCTCCCAGTAGTAAAATTTTAAGATCAAACCCTAACATTTCAGTTTCACTGACTCTTTTAACTCTCTCTTCTTATGAAAACTTGGAACCACTCTAATGACAGAGAAAAGAAAAAGAAACTCAAACCCTATCTCTTTTTCTTCACAAAGAAAAATCAGATAAAAATCTCTCTCTCCTCTGTCTTCGTATCCTTCCTTCGTATCTCTCCTCTTGATCCCCCCTTTCGTATCTCCCCCTCTGTCCTTTTATAGATGTAGGAGAGGTCTTCATACTTCTCCTTACGCAGCGGCTTCAAGGTTGGTTTCACGAAATCCGGAGCTTAGGCGGTTCTGAGCAGAGATCGCGTGTGTCCAGATGGAGATGGCGCGAGCAGAGGGAAGGAGGTGATTTGATGTGAAGGTTGCGTGTTTGAAAAGAGAAGGAAATGTGGTGTGGTTAAGATGGTGGAGGAGATGAGGGAGAAGAAGGACCAATGGGTAGAGGAGGTGCAGGGGCGGTTGGAGAGTGGAGAAGATGAGGGAGAAGAAGGACCAATAGGTAGAGGAGGTGTAGGGGCGGTTGGAGAGTGGGAGGAGGAAGAGAAGTCTTGTCTGATATGTAAAATGGGGTTTCTTAGGGTTTGAAGAAGTAACTCAATCTCATTTCTTCTCTTTTTGCTGATTTTTCTTTTCTCCTTCTTTTCTTCCTCCTTTCTTCATTATTTTCTTCTTCTTCTTTCTTTATTTTTTAGTCTCCAGTCTGAAAATAAAATTGCAGTGGACGGAGCCTCCCCGTCAAATTAGAAAATTAAGTATGCAATGGACGGAACCTCCTCGTCCAACAGAAAATTAGATAATTGCAGTGGACGGAACCGCCTCGTCCAACAGAAAATTAAATAAGCAATGGACGGGACCTCCCCGTCCAACAGAAAATTAGATATGCAATGGACGGGACCTCCCCGTCCAACAAAAAATTAAATAATGGCAGTTGACGGAACCTCCTCGCCAACAGAAAATTAGATATGCAATGGACAGGACTTCCTCGTCCAACAAAAAATTAGATATGCAATGGACGGGACCTCCCCATCCAACAGAAAATTAAATAATGGCAGTGGACGGAACTTCCTCGTCCAACATTAATTTCTTTTTCTTCTTTCTTTCTTCACTATTATTATTTTTTTGTCTCCCTGAAATATAATAACATAATAATAAAATAAAATAGAATGAAGACGGACAAAATGAGTGTTCACACCAACAGATCTTCCTTCCAGCCCTCCTCTCCATCTCCCCACTTTCTCCATCGCCTCCTTCAATCTTCCTCTTATTTCCCCCCTTTTGTTAAAAAAATCAGTTTCTCTTTAAACCCTATTCCTACCCAGCTTTGATGATAGAGGGCTATATTCAAAAATCAGAGTTTCTTTAAACCCTATTTCTACCCAATCTCAACTTAGCCCTTGTGAACACCCATTTTTGTCCATGTTTTATTTTCATGATATTGTGCTTCAAGGAGACTAATAATAATAGTGAAGAGAGAAAGAAGAACAAGAAAATAATAAAGAAATGAGGGGGCTCATAATTAACTTGTTGTTGGACGGGATGGTCCCGTCCATTGCCTTGCACTTGGACGGGGTGGTCCCGTCCATTGCATTGCACTTGTAGTTGGACGGGGTTGTCCCGTCCATCGCTTTGCACTTGCTGATGGACGGGGTGGTCCCGTCCATTGCTTTGCACTTGCTATTGGACGGGGTGGTCTCATCCATTGCTTTGCACTTGCTGATGGATGGGGTGGTCCCGTCCATTGCTTTACACTTGCCCTTGGACGGGGTGGTCCCGTCCATTGCTTTGCACTTGCTGTTGGACGGGGTGGTCCCGTCCATTGCTTTGCACTTGCTGTTGGACGTTTTGGTCCCGTCCAGTCCACTGCAATTATCTATTTTTGTTGGACGAGGAGGTCCGTCCATTGTATGTCTACTTTTGCATATCTAAGTTCCTGTTGGACGAAGAGTTTCCGTACACTGCAATTTTATTTTCAGGATGGAGGCTAAAGAATAAAGAGAGAAGAAGAGGAAGATAATGAAGAAAGGACGAAGAAAACAAGGAGAAAAAGACAATCAACAAAAAGGAAAGGAAATTGGGTTATGTCTCCCACCTACTTTACATATCAGATAAGACCTCTTTTCTTCCTCTACCCATTGGTCCTTCTTCTTCCTCATCTCCTCCCTCGTTCTAACCTAGCAGCCCTACTCCTAACCCTAAAAAGCCATCATACACATCAGACAAAACCATCCATCTCCTTATCTTTTCAAACACGCAACCTTCACGATAAATCACCTCCTTTCTGCTATTCACGCCGCCCCATCTGGACACACGCTATTTCTGCTCAGAACCCCCCTTGCACCTCCTCTACCCATTGGTCTTTTCGTTTTTCCTCATCTCCTCCCTCGTCTTAACCTAGCAGCCCTACTCCTAACCCTATAAAGCCATCATACATATCAGACAAAACCCCCCATCTCCTTCTCTTTTCAAGCGTGCAACCCTCACATCAAATCACCTCATTTCCACTGCTCACACCGCCCCCATCTGAACACACGCTATTGCTGCTCAGAACCGCCCAAGCCTTGGGTTTCGTACAAACCGACCTTGAAGCCAATGGAGAAGAAGCAAGAAGCCCTCTCCTCCGTCTATAAAAGGAAAGGAAAAAGAGGAGAAAGGGGAGAGGACATTTTTGAGAGGGACTTATGATCTGATATTTTCTTAGTGAGAAAAGAGAAAAAGAGATAGAGATTTTTATTGTGAGGAAGAGAGATCAGAGATCTGAGTTTTCTTTTCTCTTCCCTATTATTATAGTGGTTAAGAAGGAAGAGCTGAAGGAGCCAGTGAGATTGAATGTAAAGACTTCGATCTTGAAATCTTACCACTGGGAATAAACAAAATCATTCTTATTCTGCTCTCATTTGGTAACCCTTAATATTTTCATTGATATTATTTATAAATTTCTCTTGACATTCTTATTTTTCTGTGTCTCTGTTCACTGAATAAGTTAGTAAAACGTTTCACTTCTACGTTTCATTTCTCTCCTATTTTCAAGAGGCAAAATTATTTATTTTACATAAAAATAGAAGATGGTCACTTGATTAAAACAATCTTATTTCCTGGGTTGCCCTATGACAAGTGTCATGTTCAACCCTTTAGATTTTGAGGTTGCCCTGTGGACTTACGTGCCATGTTCAACCTCATTTAGTTTTAATAAAAAGATTCACAACGGGTAAAACAAATATTTTCAAAGGTACTAATAATTTACACAACTAATTTTGGGTAATCATTTATGGATGTTCCAGGGTGCCGTGGGGTTAAGTCTCCATGCCTTCCCTAGACATAATCGACTCTTGAACCCAAAGCTTTTCTTAAAAGGTTTTCCAACTTCCTTGAAATAAAATAAAGTTGGTGGCGACTCCATGTTTTTCTCTAAAAAAAACAAGGTTTTTTCTTTTTGGTCGCTACAGATGGCGACTCCACTGGGTACTTCTTTTAAGAGAATCAAGCCCGTAAAAATTGGTTTTGTAAATTTTTAGTAATATGTAGCTTATTTGTTTTACCTTTTATGATTATATCTTGCTGTTTTTCTCCTTACAATAATTAAATAACAAAACTAAAAAATGTTTTTATTTTAGTGATGTCTGTTTGGGTTGTCCTTTTGGTTGGGTTTTTCCTCTTATTTAAATGAGAAGATTTAGTTGTACATACATTTTAACTCACGTTATTGTTATATATGTTTCACTAACAATGTTTTTGTTTCCTCCTCCTTTCTTTTCTGTTTCCCATGTTTTAACAATAGGGTAGATGACTTGTAACCTTTTTATATATACCTATGTTTGTGTTTTGCAGGTTTTTCTTGCCTTCTCTTTTTATTTTTACTTTTAAGTGTTACAGGTTTGTATGCCCCCTTCACACACATCACTATCACATATTGCACACACACTTAGCTCTATACCCGAGCTTGCTCAAAAACCCAAGGATTAGGCGGTGCTCTGATATTGTTATTGAAGAGGTCTTGTACCTCCCTGATACTTGTCAGTTCACCACTCAGATTGTACATGAGATCATGGAATAGTCATATTGAGTGGGTTTATCCCTACTTATGGCTAGATTCGTGAATCATATCCTTATGAGGGCAATCTGGGGACCATGACTTCTAGAGGTCTAGACCCGTCCCAACTTTCACTAATAGAGTAGACCTAGTGGCCAACCTGTTTAGAGTCCTAACCTTAGGGCGTGCCCATCCTTAGGTTTTACCTGGCTTAGGGCAAAAAGGGGCGTACTTTCTTTCCCTCCTCTATCATCATAAGCATAAATTGTCGTGCATGCTCATCGTGAATATTCACAAAACTAGGGGCGTCGCATTGCTGCCCCAAACCTGAATGACATATTCGAATATTATTGCACACCTAATAGGCGTTATGTCATAATGAAGGTAATGCATACCCATCAGGGTTTTCAACCCCATTGGGTCCATGCAACATGAATCATGCAAGATATATTTGTTTCACTATACTCTTTTTTTTTTTGTGTCTCTTTGTTAGAAGATTTTGGTATTCACCTTATAGCAAGAACATGGAAAAGTTTGGTTCAAAAAAGAGTACTAGCAACGCGAGTTGTCCCAAGAAAAATATCAAGATCGATGTGACACTCAATGACGTGAAGAGATTATGTGAACTCAGCCAGCAAATGCCAGAAAATGCACGCTCAGACTTTGTCAGCAAGTATGGTAGAATATTAGACCTGTTGCGTGTTCCAGTGGAAGCTCCCGCTCTGAGTGCATTGGCCCAATATTGGAACTCAACTTTGAGGTGTTTTGAATTGCCTAACTTGGACATCACTCCAACCATGGAAGAGTATGCTTATATTCTAAGACTGCCAATTCAAAAGAAGACTCGCTTCTACATGTATTATGGCCAACATGTAACGGATCGGAAAATAGCAAGTCTATTGGAGCTTCAACCGAAACAGATAGAGAAAACAGAAAAGGGAACCACCAAAGGGTTGAAGAGGCGATTTTTGGAAGTGTATCTCAACAAGCTGGGCCAGCAACAACGATGGGTTACTTTCAACAAAGTACTAGCCCTCGTGATATATGGGTTGGTGCTCTTTCCTTTTGTACCAGATCTGATTGATCAGTCAGCCACGGATGTTTTCTATAGGGTCGAAGAATATGGTGTAAACCCGGTCCCTACTATCTTGGCTGAAACTTTCCTCTCCCTACAAGTTTGTCATCAGAATAAACAAGGGAAACTGCGATGTTGTGCGTCAATATTGTATGTCTGGATCATGACTCACTTGTACGCTAGTGATAAAATTGATAGAACAGATGACCCGCTGAAAGGGTTCATTCGCATGCAACTAAAGCCACATAAGCTATATGAGTGGAAACAGGAGTTTGATTAGATCGACTTGCGATCATTTAGTTGGATGTGCCCATGGTATAATGGAGATTCAGTTGTATTCAGCTGTGGAAGTTTGTCAAATGTTCCGTTGATGGGTCCCAGAGGTTGTGTATCATACTCACCATCTTTGGTAATGCGTCAACTCAAGTGGACACAAGATGAACCCCCCCAAAGAGCTGCTCGATGGGATATTCTTCCTATACCAAGAAGGTGAAGGCATCAAGAGTCAAACGATAGCAGTAAGGTCAGATGGAATGATATTCATATAAAAGGACCGGAAGAATTAGGAAGGCGAGTCATAGCTCACACAAAAAGATATGAAGTATGGAGAGAAGCAAGAAGAGGTTTCCCTCCAAGACCTGCATCCCCTCTCCGTAAGGAAAATAATACTCTAACCAAAGATCAAATGTTGAAAGAGATCGAAGTTTTAAAAGCTCAAATGAGGGTTTTTGATGAGAAAGACCAAGCTGCCGAAGTAACCATTATCACGCTCCGAAGACAAGTGCAGAAGCTGAGTTTACAAATTGAGAATTTGAAGGATGAATGCGCCGATGCCCATGAAGCCCCGAATCGTATAAAAAGGGCAAGAAAAGACAAACAAGCAGAAATTCAGGAGCTGCTGGCAAAAATAGGATGTCAAAAGAAGATGTTTGTCAAACTTCAGAAAAGGAGAGAAGAGCTCGAGACAAATATAGGGGTTCACGTTGAAACAATACATGTACTAGAAGAGAGGGTTGAATCCCTGCAGGAATCCTTAGCCCAAACAGAAGTGTACTCTGACCGAGGGTGGGACGAAGCAGCCAAGTATCGCGAGCTACTTGCGGAAGCCAACATGAGAGAAAGTTGGCTCAGAAACAAGATAAAAAACTCTGAAAGGGTTGAAGCTCAACGTCACGCAGAATGGGTAAAGGGAAGGAAATTGGTGGTGAAAGATGTAACGAATGAAAAGGAAGCATGGAAGATAAAATACGAGGACGTGATGGATAAGCTCCAATATCACACTTCCCAGCTGGTGGAGCGGTTTGAAGAGGCATCCGTCCACATGCGTATGAGCCATTTCCTTCAGCTACCACCGAAGGTGACCGAGTTCTTCAATCATTTTGGGAAACTTGCCATAGGGTTCAGGAAAAAGAAGATAAGGCTCTTAACATAAAACTTTGTAGACCTTGGAGAAGGATGGAAACCATCAATGTACTTCTTTTATTTTGATCAAAGACTCATGATTTGTATTGGAATATTTATAATGAAAGGGAAGTTTTCATCTATATCTATCGAGGAGTGCATTCTCCCTTAGATATGTCATCAGCTGTATTTCTACCCTAAAAACGATGTGTTTTCTGCGTAAAAATGAGGATGTTGCTAGTACGGGTGTGGTCCATCGAGGAGTAGATTCTCCCATGGACTTGACACCAACCGCATTCAAACTAGAGGGAACCATACCACTAGATTTGA
Source organism: Sophora flavescens (assembly GCA_030762895.1). Taxonomy (NCBI): domain Eukaryota; kingdom Viridiplantae; phylum Streptophyta; class Magnoliopsida; order Fabales; family Fabaceae; genus Sophora; species Sophora flavescens. The sequence goes on along the minus strand of CM061067.1, from coordinate 158,329,655 downwards.
TTGCAGGATGAGTTTTCTTGCTACAGGTGTATACGACAGTCTTCCTGAGAGTACCCTTACGATCGAATAAAGGATGATAACTTGCACATGCATGCATACACACACACAAAATTTTGGATTGACTAAAGAGTTTTTCTTAATTACTTTACAGAGTCACATCCTTTTGAGGATTCAGGAACCATTGCGCGACCTAGGAAAGGTAATACCAACCAAACCCGAGTTTACGATACCAGATCTCGGACCAGTATGTAGGGGTGTAATCGGATCAATTTGGTTCGGATATGAGGGAAAACAGTGTCCGAACCAATCAAAATTGTTCGTTTTGGTTCGGTTTCTGGCATTTTCTATTGGCAGACCCGAACCAATCCGAACCGATCATGTTCGGATCGGATCCGCGGGTTCCCGCCTTTTTTTTAAAAAAAAAAACCTGTTTTCTCCTATTACTCCTGTTTCACCTATTTCGATTTCCATTTCTCCTGAATGCAAATTACATATCCCACATCAAATCTAGTTTACTCCCCAAAAATCAACACAACATCTAACATAAAAAATCCACAACACCATATGATTCCAGAATGATAGAATTCCAAAACAAAAATCAACACAGCACCATATGATTCCAGGATTGTAGAACTGTGGCTAAGCACCATATGCTGTTATAGTTGTGGCATTACATTGCACAAATAGTCCAAACATAAAAGCAGGGAAATGCAATACTAAAATCAAAGTGTCCAAGGTATGTCAGAGACCAAAACACCTGCCTATAATATTAATTATATAGAGGAAAAAAACCAAAAACTGAACTTTTAAAAGCATAGACCCTAAGTAGCATAACCAATTCGAATTGCTTTGACCAAGAAAAACTCCACCTTTCAGCTGCACAACCTCTCCTGGGATCCATCAACTTAAATACCTGAAAACAACATAGCACGACCAAGTCAATCACACTAAGAATATCAATCACATTTTACAGAAAATACAAAAAAATGATCTTATGTCCATTATCTACATATAACTAATCTTAGTTTTCAGGCCCCAAACACCCTATGACAACCCAGAAAGCATTGCCAACCTTCTTGGCACTGAAGCAACTACCATATCCTCAATCAACAAGAAGATTACTTCAAATAAAACCATCATAGTTCCTGTCTCTTGCTCTTTTTGATGTCAAACTTCATGGCTAAGTTACCACCAAAAGCTTTGGAATCAAGCAAATTAATGCCTTCTGAAGCAAGACAGATACATTCCTCAATATGCCTGCCTCTAAGGAAGCCTCTTTGTTGCTCAGAAACTACTTTAGGAGCAATCACTTCCAACCTGTCAGCAAGTGTATCTTTGTTATGATTTTGAAACTGAAATTTGCAAGAGAAATTGGTCTAAAATCCTCTATTAAGTCAGCTTCTGGAAATTTTGGGATCAAAGCAACCAAATTTGAGTTGAGGCCTGGCAATATCCAGTTCTGGTAAAAGAACTGCAAGACAACTTTATGAACATCCTCACGAATCACCTCCCAAAACGATTTGTAGAAGCAACCTCCAAAGCCATCCGGGCCAGGGGCACCAAGACCATTCATTGAGAAAACTGCAGCTTTTACCTCCTCCATTGTTGGCACATTAGTCAACATGACATTATCCTCTGGAGTAACAAGGGCTGGAACAACTCTAGCAATCAAGCTGTTTGGAGTGCAGGAATTATCAGAAGTATAGAGGTCCCTATAAAATTGGATGACATGCTGTTCAATTTCATCTGTAGAATGAAGAATATCACTGCCCCTCCTAAGTACTGATAATTGTTTGGTAGAATGCCTCACTTTAGCAATTTTGTGAAAAAAGGCAGTATTCCTATCACCATTACAAAACCAGTTCAGGTTTGATTTCTGTTTCCAAAAAGACTCCTCAAATGATAAGGCTTTATTCAAGTTCAACTAAGCTCTTAGTTCATCATCATGCAGTTTTTAGAGAAGCCATCAATCTCAATGTGATGTTGAATGTCCTCAAGTTCATCTAGAGCTAACTCCACTTGCTGATTAACATTTCCAAAAACTGCCTTGTTCCAGATTTTAAAGTCAGCTTTTAGATTTTTAAACTTCTGGACCAAGACAGCCATAGGGCAGCCAACAACTCCTTTAGACCAGGACTCTTTAACCAACCTTAAGCAATCATCATGCTTAGACAACATATCAAAGTACTTAAAGGATGAAGGAAAGAACTTGGCACTTGACACAGCATTGAGTATAATGGGAAAGTGATCAGAGCACACTCTTAGCAGAGTAAAGCATTGAAACCCCATGCTTTTGCAGGGTTCATGTGGCCATCAGTGAAGTTTGAAAGATCAAACGGCAACCTTCCCATAATGGGGACAAGAAACATAAAGGCTTTGTTTGTTGTTTGATACAAAGACTAAATACATGTTTATAATGAATGAAGTGTAAAACAACATAATAATAAGTTACCTTAATCCAAGGCCATAAACTGACTACTAGTGTTCCCAATATCCTGATGCAATACATTTATCTCTGGAAGCTCTAATAATATAATAATACAAAAAATATATTAGAAAGTCTGAAAGATATCAAATTCAATGATAAAATAATTAATAAACTTTTTACCTGAATCATCTTCAGCCATATGACTTTGTAGATTATCAACTTTTTCAGCTTTACTCCTCAACCAATTTTGAGTACAAATCAAAGCCTCTACTGTGGAGGGATGCAATGAACTACGGTATGGGTCAAGAACACGACCCCCGGTACTAAATGCGGACTCAGTAGACACCGGGATAGCTAATATGTCCCTAGCCATTCGAGAAAGAACATGATACTTCACCGTCTTACCTCTCCACCATTTGAGAATATCAAAATCATCACAATAGTCTTCCACATCATCTTCAATATATCTTTCCAACTCATTTCTCTTCAGCTCACCTTGTTTCCTCCTTACCTTTCGTATGAACGCACCTTTACATGATATTTCACTCTCGTCGTTTTGACCACTGACGCGCTGTCGCGCACGCGTCAAAAGATGAGCGGTTAGTAAAAATGTAGTTTAGTGTGCGACAACTCGGGTATCGTATCACAAGGACTCTTGTAGTGCTATTATCGCAGAAAATCAGTTTTCTTGGGGGGGTGTTTGGTTTGAAATTGATTGGAAAACAGAATGAAAACAGAGCATAAAAACAGAGCAAATTACGTGATTATCAAATAAGACTAAGATGATCAATCTGCTGTTTCGTTTCCCACTATCATCGGTTCATGTAATTCCATGCCCTAAGCGGAGTCTAATCCCTTTTCGATTGTAGCATCGATTAACAAGCGAAACCGACGCTACGGGACATATATTCCTAATTCCGAATTAAGCAAACGGATGAAGCCCTTCGTGAATTAAGCAAACACGAATTGAACGCATGCGAATTAAGCAAACGCGATTAAGTTTAGGAATATAAAATCATCGAAAATAAATCAACACTAATTCGATACAAACTGAATTAAGCAAACAGAGAATAACGAATAGCATTGAAAGAGAGAAGAGAATTAAATCAGAAATTACAAGACCTCAAGTGTTGGCGGAAACCGATTACAGCAGATCAACCTAGGGAGATTAGTTCTCCATCAAAAACGCAATACAACCAGAGAAATTCGAAAACAAGGATTAGCAAAAGATGATTCTGTTATGCCCTAAACAACTATTTATAACTTTCAGAAACTGCGCAGTCTCGCGAGGCGAGTGGCCTCTCGCGAGGCGAATATTAAAATGGCGCCTTCTTGAATTTGTATTCTCGCGAGGCGAGCGTTATTCTCGCGAGGCGAGTCTTCAAAACCTGGGTTGTCACAGCCGTGATGCCTATCACGGCCAGGCCGTGATGGTCTCTGTCTTCGGGTGCTTATCTGTCATGGCCGTGACCTCCATCACGGCCAGGTCGTGATGGTCTCTGTCTTCCAGGGGTTTCTCTTCACACCCGTGATGGGTGTCACGGGATGACCGTAATGCTTGCTGACTTCCGGCTCGCGGGGCGAGGCAGAGAACATGACTTTTCTGGCATTGGCTGGTCCTCACTCTCGTGGGTCGAGTATCTGCTCGCGTGGCGAGTGTTTCCAGATTGCAATTTCCATTGTTTCCTTCATTCCTTGGACTCTAAGTCAACCTGAAAACATGAAATAGCCATAAGTGCTTTATTTGACTCAAAAACTGACTAAATAACCCTAAAACTACTTAAGGGACTCAAAACCTTGCTTGAAGACAATCAAGCCTAATTTGGGTGAAAACGAGATATAATTGGCACAAAACCACGGTCATACTAGTCATAAAACTAGATGAGCCAGAGGCTTATCAAAATACCCCAAACTTGAACTTTGCTTGTCCCCAAGCAAACTAAAACTCAAAACGACTCAAGACTTGGCAAGCTAGAAGGATTTCAACCAATTTCGCACAAATTTCAAGCAATTCATCAAAACAATTTTCCTTCAATGTTCCCCCCTTTTCCACAATGTAATCCCCACAATCATTTATTCTGAACATCTGAGAATTTCATCAATCAAACAATCATTAATCTAAGTAGGGGATCTAAATTACACACAAGAGGGAGATCACCAAATTCAAACAATCGCCTTCCTCACAAAGGGGTTTAGTGTTCACTCAATCTCTCAGTTTGTCTAGGCTAACAACATTTCACTCAGTTTCACTTTTAAGAGCATTTCCCATGAATTTGATTTTCATCTCAAAATGGTTCCCACGGAGAACATGCATGCAACATCAAAAGGTCTTTCAAGGTTGTAATGGGGCCTGGCTAAGGGAAGGATATACAAAGGTACTGGGCTGAAGTCCCTAGGAACTAAGAGAGCATGAAGTTGTTTACACGTTGAATTCCCTACTCAAGTTCCTATTCTTATTCTTCTCTTTGCCTTGGGTGGCTACAGCCATTTTCTTCTAATACCCTTCTTGACATTTTGCATTTTTTTTTTGAAAGATTTATTTATTTATTTATTTTTTATTTTTTTGGCTCCAACCTTTATTTTTTCTTTTTCTCAATCCCCAACAACACATCATATCCCTGTAGCCACCCCAAACTTAGTTTCTTGCAACCATTCTCTTGCTAAGCTTCCATGCTCTCCTAATCCTAAGATCGGGTTAACATGGTTTTTCCAGATTCAGGCTCATAACATAAGGTCATCATGAAACAATAGGCTAATTAGGCTCAAAGGGGCTAACTAGGAAACATGCATTAGGGACTGGTTCAATTTAGGCCAAGTAGTTAATTCAAAGAAAATTGCCTAAATCATTTGATGCAAACACATAGACATGCAAACCATGAAGAGATTCAAGCAAATTCGGGAAAGTGCAACTCGAAAGTGATTCACACAATCAAAAACATGTTGGAGGCTCAAATCCTCACCCGGACATTCATGCAAATTGTTTGACCGAGATTCTATCCCTAGTGTGTGCACCCTATCACCCCAAACTTATCATAAATCATGCTCTCACAACAAAATATCTCAAAGTTCAGTTTTCAATTTTTCAAATGGGGATCACAATTTCCAAATTTCAAAAACCTAGGGGGAATCATCAACATAAATCATGCCATCAATCTGTGCTAAATCAACCAAAACCTACCAAGCTTGCCGACACAAGACACATGCTCTCGAGCTTCTCAAATTATTCAAGAGCGAAAAGAAAACACAACAACACACAAAACACAACAAAACAAATGGTTCCCTCCCCCACACTTAAAACATACATTGTCCCCAATGAACAACACAATTATCAAAACAGAGTGAGGGAGAGGAAAGGGTGCTCCCTGATCAGGTTGCAGTGTAGGTGGGCTCCCCCAAAGAAAGCTCCTCAACAGTAGCATCCACAGGTCCCGAGCTCTCATGAAATAGCTTCAGCCGCTGCCCGTTGACTTTGAATGCCTTGTTGCTACATGCACTTTTAATCTCTACTGCACCATGAGGAAAAACATTAGTAACAACAAATGGTCCAATCCACCGGGACCCAAGTTTCCCAGCCATCAATTTCAAAGTGAGTTAAACAAGAAAAACCCGCCGACCCACAGAGAATTCCTTCCTAGTAATCAACCTATCATGAAAGTGCTTGGTTTTCTCCTTATAAATCCGAGAGCTCTCATAGGCTTCTAGCCTAAGCTCTTCAAGTCTGAATCGGGAGTTTCCTTTCAATACCAGATTTTTGCATTTCCAGTTACAGCACTTGACCGCCTAATAAGCACGGTGCTCAACTTCCACAGGAAGATGGCATGCCTTGCCGAATACAAGCCTAAAGGGGGACATCCCTATCGGCGTCTTGAAAGCGGTCCTCTCGAGCCCAAAGTGCGTCTTCTAGACGGCTGCTCCAATCCTTCCTATTCTACTGCACAACTTTCTCTAGGATTTGTTTTATCTCCCTGTTGGAGATCTCACCTGGCCATTGGTCCGAGGATGGTAAGCGATGGAGACTCTGTGCACAACCCCATACTTCCGGAGTAGAGCCTCCATGGTGCGGTTGCGAGAAATGAGTGCCCCGGTCACTAATGATGGCACGAGGTATGCCGAACCTGCAAAAAATATTGGACCGACAAAATTTGCAACAACTTTAGAATCGTTAGTCCTAGTGGGGATAGCTTCCACCCACTTTGAAACATAGTCAACAGCCAAGAGAATGTAAAGAAAGCCAAAAGATGCAGGGAAAGGACCCATAAAGTCGATCCCCCACACGTCAAACACCTCACGTAAGAGCATGGGCTCTTGTGGCATTTCACTCTTGCGAGTGATGGTCATTGCTCGCTGTCCGATACTCCTTACAAGTCCGATACACCTCATAAGCATCTCTAAAGATGGTGGGCCAATAAAAACCAGAATCTAGGACCTTTCTCGCAGTCCTCTCAGGGCCCAAAGTGTCCCCCTACTTGAGAGGCATGAGAAAAGTGCAAAATAGACTCAATCTCATAGTCGGGGACACATCGCCTAATCACCTGATCACTACAAAACTTCCAAAGAAATGGATCGTCCCAAACATAATACTTGGCGTCGCTCTTTAGTTTGTGGATTTGTGACCTAGTTGCTCCCCGTCTCAAAGACACCAAGCAACTAGGTAATTCACAAGGTCGGAAAACCAAGGGGTAACGCCATGCAACTGTAAAAGCTGCTCATCAGGAAAGTCATCCTGAATGGGGGAAGGATCCTCATCCCTCTCTATCCTACTCAAGTGATCAGCCACTAAATTTTCAGCTCCACTCTTGTCCTTTATCTCTACATTAAACTCTTGGAGCAACAACATCCACCGAATCAACCTCGGCTTTGCTTCAGGCTTCTTCAATAAGTATTTTAGAGCTGCATGGTCAGTGAAAACAATAACCTTGGAACCTAGCAAATATGATCTAAACTTATCGAGAGCAAAAACAACAGCTAGGAGTTCCTTTTCAGTGGTGGTGTAATTACATTGTGCAGCATCTAAAGTCCTAGAAGCATAGTAAATGACATGTGCAGACTTGCCTACCCTTTGTGCCAGGACCGCCCCCACAGCATAGTTAGAAGCATCACACATGAGCTCAAAAGGGAGGGTCCAGTCAGGGGGCTGGATGATGGGGGTAGAGGTCAATGCCTTTTTCAAGAAGTCGAATGCCTTCTTGCAGTTATCATCAAAACTGAATATGGCATCATTCTTCAGCAAGTTCGACAGAGGGAGAGCTATCTTGCTGAAGTCCTTAATAAAGCGCCTGTAGAAACCTGCATGACCAAGAAAAGAACGAATCTCGCGAACGCAAGATGGGTAAGGCAATGTGGAAATCACATCAATTTTAGCAGGATCTACTGAGATACCCTCTCTAGAAATAACATGCCCCAAAACAATCCCCCTGTTCAACCATAAAATGACACTTTTCATAGTTCAACACAAGATCGGTTTCAATACATCTTTCTAAAACCAAATTCAGACTATGCAAGCATGCATCAAATGAGGAGCCATATACTGTGAAATCATCCATGAACACTTCCATGCAATTTTCAATAAATTCAGTAAAAATGCTAATCATGCATCTCTGGAAAGTGCCAGGAGCGTTGCAAAGGCCAAATGGCATCCTCCTATAGGCAAACGTGCGAAGGGGCACGTGAAAGTGGTCTTCTCCCGATCCTCCGGTGCAATGTGGATCCGGAAGTATCCGGAGAAGCCATCAAGAAAACAAGAGTGGGATTTACCGGCCAGCCGTTTGAGCATCCGATCGATGAACGGCAAAGGAAAGTGATCCTTTCGAGTGGCCTGGTTCAACCTCCTATAGTCAATACGAGACTCTCCAGCTATTCTGGACTCTAGTGGGGACAAGCTCATTGTTCTCATTTCTTACCACTGTGAGGCCAGATTTCTTGGGCACAACTTGCACTGGGCTCACCCAAGTACTATCAGAGATGGGGTATATGATACCCGCATGTAAGAGTTTTGTTACCTCCTTCTTTACCACATCCGTAATCAATGGATTTAGCCGCCTCTGCGGCTGCTTAACTGGTTTAGCCCCATCCTCCAATAGAATCCTATGCATACATCTAGAGGGGCTAATTCCCGGAATGTCACCAAGGTCCATCCAATTGCTCTCTTGTGCTTCTTCAAAACCTCCAAGAGTTTGGCTTCCTGGTCGAAGTCAAGGTTGGAGGAAATGATAACCGGAGTTTTTCATTCCTCTCCAAGTAAGCATACTTCGATTGCCAGGAAGTGGCTTAAGCTCCAAGGAGGGTGGCTGCTCCACGATGGTATGTTCGGAGCAATGGGCCATCAAGAATTCCACCAATGCATGATGCCTTCACTTACACTATCACCCCGCAAAGTAGAATCAATCTCAAAGCACAAACAACACAAGGGTTAGTGTTAGTACAGTCATTACATGAATAAACATCATTAAAATCAGAAATGGATGGAAAATCAGCAACCAAGTCATCATAGGTGTCATCAACAATTTCGGAGAGCAACTCTATTTGGAAAACAGAGTGCTCTTCCAATGGATGCTTCATAGCATCAAAAATGTTGAACCTTGCAATAATGTCACCGAACTCCATGGACATGGTTCCATCATCAACATCTATCTTCGTCTTTACCGTCTTCATGAACGGCCTGCCCAGGATGATTGGTGATCTACTTGAATTGGTTTCCCCTGCCATGTCCAGGATGTAAAAGTCGGCAGGGAAAATCAAATCATAACTCGTACCAACACATCTTCTACCACTCCCATGGGGCGAGCATTGGTCCTGTTGGCCAACTGTATGGTAAGTCCTGTATGTTGCAAAGGGCCCAGATCAAGGTTGTTGAAAATGGAGGTGGGCATGACATTTATGGAGGCTCCCAAATCCAACATGCAATTGTCGAATTTGCTGTCCCCAATGGTGCATGGAATAGTGAAAGTGCCCGGATCCTTGCACTTCTGTGGCAGTGCCTGAGTGAGGGCTGAAACTGTAACCTTCTCAGGGGCAAGTTTGGGCTGAATGAGGGCTGAAACATTTCGCCCTAAGTTAACTCTCTCATTACCCTTCATCCTCCTCTTGTGGGTACACAAATCCTTCAGAAACTTTGCATACCTTGGAACTTGCTTAATCACATCTAGGAGTGGAATGTTTACCGCCACCTTTCTGAACACATCTAAGATCTCCTTCTCCTTGTCTCCCCCTACTACCTTCCCGGATCTCAAAGAGATGGCACTCACATTGGGATTGGGGGCATTGGGATTCACCACTGTCTGTGCAGGTAGTTGGCTCGATCCCTGAGCTTGCTGTAAATTGTTTATGGATGTGGCAAGCTGTCCAATCTGTGTCCTCAAATCCTGAATGCTAGCATCTGTTCGCTGCTGAGACTGTCCAACTTGATGCTGAAACTGGAGATTTTGTGCAGCCATTTGCTTGACCAAGTCTTCTAATGAAGGTCCGGAAGGTGTAGAAGTGGTCACTTGAGGAGGATTTGGTGGTGGTGCCACCGGTTGTTGTTGGGATGAGTTCCCATACCGCAGATTAGGGTGATTCCTCCAGTTGGGATGGTACCTATTTGTGGAGAGGTCAGGAGTACCATACCGGTTCTGATTATTGCCTTGGTTGTAGAGATTAGCTGCATAAGCTTGAGGCATATCAGTGATTGACCCATCCTTCAGAATAGGGCACGTGTCGGTCAGATGCTCAGGAGAACTACACATGCCACATAACCTCGCCGGCTGAACCTTTTCCATTGCCAGTTGCTTCACCAAACAAGTGAGCTCATCGATTCTGGTTTCGAGTGCCTTGTTGGAAGATGAACCTTGGATCTCATTTACACCCCTTGTCTCGACAGAGTTGCTCCTGGTTGTGAACTGTTGGGAGTTTAATGACATATTCTCAATCAATTGCTTCGCAGCAGCTGGAGTTTTATCGACGAGTGCTCCTACACTAGCGGCATCAAAAATATTTCTTTCCATTGGGAGCAATCCCTCATAAAAATACTGAATTAGGAGCTGCTCGTAATCTGGTGTTGAGGGCAGCTAGATACCAACTTCTTGAACCTCTCCCGAGACTCACCAATGACTCATTGCTTTGCCCGATGCCACATATCTCCTTTCTGATGGAAGCAGCTCTGGAGGCATGGAAGTATCTTTCCAGGAAAACCTTCTTCAGATCATTCCAAGTTGTGACAGAATTTGGCTCCAAATAATATAGCCAATCCTTTGCAGCGCCTTCAAGGGAGAAAGGGAAGGCTCGCAATTTGATATGGTCTTGATAATGCCTTCCTACCTCAAGGGTGTAGAAACAGACCACCTGAAATTCCTTCAAATGCTTATGTGGATCCTCACCGCAAGACCACTAAATCTTGGCAACAAGTGTATTAAACCAGATTTAAGTTCAAAAGGAGCAACCACACCAAAGATACTCAATACACAACCCATTGTAGTTAACATCGAGGGCAAAAGCTGCCTCAATGTCCTTTGGTCACCCATGTTATTAAAAACAGGTTCGAAATCGAATTACCACTAGTGCTTGCCCGTATTGCCCTAAGGCGTGTGTGCGATGTTCTTTCAATTTCGGGGATCAAAATCACACAAGTCGGGACAAGTAGACCTAGTGGCCAGTCTAATTCAAAACAAAAACGAAAAAAGAAAAAGAAAAAGAAAGCGAGAACAACAAACAAGAGTCCCCAAACACGGGCGCCAATTTGACGTATTTGCCGCGCACGCGTCAAAAGATGAGCGGTTAGTAAAAATGTAGTTTAGTGTGCGACAACTCGGGTATCGTATCACAAGGACTCTTGTAGTGCTATTATCGCAGAAAATCAGTTTTCTTGGGGGGGTGTTTGGTTTGAAATTGATTGGAAAACAGAATGAAAACAGAGCATAAAAACAGAGCAAATTACGTGATTATCAAATAAGACTAAGATGATCAATCTGCTGTTTCGTTTCCCACTATCATCGGTTCATGTAATTCCATGCCCTAAGCGGAGTCTAATCCCTTTTCGATTGTAGCATCGATTAACAAGCGAAACCGACGCTACGGGACATATATTCCTAATTCCGAATTAAGCAAACGGATGAAGCCCTTCGTGAATTAAGCAAACACGAATTGAACGCACGCGAATTAAGCAAACGCGATTAAGTTTAGGAATATAAAATCATCGAAAATAAATCAACACTAATTCGATACAAACTGAATTAAGCAAACAGAGAATAACGAATAGCATTGAAAGAGAGAAGAGAATTAAATCAGAAATTACAAGACCTCAAGTGTTGGCGGAAGCCGATTACAGCAGATCAACCTAGGGAGATTAGTTCTCCATCAAAAACGCAATACAACCAGAGAAATTCGAAAACAAGGATTAGCAAAAGATGATTCTGTTCTGCCCTAAACAGCTATTTATAACTTTCAGAAACTGCGCAGTCTCGCGAGGCGAGTGGCCTCTCGCGAGGCGAATATTAAAATGACGCCTTCTTGAATTTGTATTCTCGCGAGGCGAGCGTTATTCTCGCGAGGCGAGTCTTCAAAACCTGGGTTGTCACAGCCGTGATGCCTATCACGGCCAGGCCGTGATGGTCTCTGTCTTCGGGTGCTTATCTGTCATGGCCGTGACCTTCATCACCGCCAGGTCGTGATGGTCTCTGTCTTCCAGGGGTTTCTCTTCACGCCCGTGATGGGTGTCACGGGATGACCGTAATGCTTGCTGACTTCCAGCTCGCGAGGCGAGCAATAGCTCGCGGGGCGAGGCAGAGAACATGACTTTTCTGGCACTGGCTGGTCCTCACTCTCGCGGGTCGAGTATCTGCTCGCGTGGCGAGTGTTTCCAGATTGCAATTTCCATTGTTTCCTTCATTCCTTGGACTCTAAGTCAACCTGAAAACATGAAATAGCCATAAGTGCTTTATTTGACTCAAAAACTGACTAAATAACCCTAAAACTACTTAAGGGACTCAAAACCTTGCTTGAAGACAATCAAGCCTAATTTGGGTGAAAACGAGATATAATTGGCACAAAACCACGGTCATACTAGTCATAAAACTAGATGAGCCAGAGGCTTATCAACCACCTTGTGCTTGAAGAGTACTATTCGAGGGTTGGGCATTAGAATCACAAGTATCATTGGGAATAGGATACCAAACAACATACTGAGAAAATATTTTTTTTATAAGATCTTTCAATTTTTTTAATACTTCCGTCACAATAGCCATATCCGAACTGAATACCTGATCCAAACAACACTCAAAATACTCCAATTTATATCTAGGGTCAAGGAAAATAGCCATCAACAACAGATAATTCAAATGCTCAATGTCCCAATATTTGTCAAATTTTATTTTCATATTTGATGACATCCTATACAGCACCTCATCATCACTTTGCATCCACTTATTCAATGTAGCTTGGATTTCACACCACTTATCAAAGAAGCCATTAGAAGTGACATGCAATGATGCAGAAAAAGTAAGGGTAGCATCATAGAAAATCTTTAAAAATTTAGTGAAAACACGAGCACGATTCCAATCATCAATAAGAGGAGCACCCCCTTCACTATCAACAAATGCTACATAAGAGTGGTCATCAAATTGTAAGCGAACAAATGCCTTTTCATACTTTTCAGCTATGTCCAACATCAAATAAGTGGAATTCCACCTAGTTGGAACATCAAGCACAAGCATTTGACCCATGGTTATGTTTGCCTCATCGACACACCTCTTAAACGAGGACAATCTTTGTGGAGATGACCTCACATACTTGCAAGAAGCCCTTATCTTTGAAATAGAACTATCTAGTTCCTTCAACCCATCACTTACAATTAAGTTCAAGATGTGAGCACTACATCTCATATGCAAATACTCCCCTTTCAATATGGTAGTACCTTTCCAATCATCCATGCCTCTAACCAAATATGACATGGCTGTGGTGTTAGCACTAGCATTATCTACATTACTGATGCAAATCTTGGTAATACCCCAATCTTTTATGCATTTCTCTAAAGCATTTCCTATGGTTTCCCCCTATGGTCTGCAATCAAACCAAAACTCACTATCTTCTTTTGCAATTCCCACCCCTCATCAATAAAATGGGCAGTCACACACATATAATTCATGTTTTGAATGGAAGTCCAAGTATCGGTTGTAAGGGAAACCATTTGGTAGTTTTGTTCCAAGAAAGATTTCAAAAGCACTTTCTCACCCATAAAGAGTTGCATGCAATCCTTTGCCATGGTCACACGACTATGGATTTTAAATCGAGGTTGAGCCACACTCATGAAAGCTCTAAACCCGGGGTTATCGACAAACTTAAAAGGGAGCTCATCCATTATTAGCAACTTAGCCAAAGCCTCTCTGCATTCATCTTGCTTAAACTCAACAAGCCTCATAGATACAATGTTATCATTCTCACTTTGTTTTCCTACGGCAATCGTTTTTTGCTTCTTATCGGTGTTACTTGGGTTTTTAGTACACTTATTCATATGTTTGTTGAGGTTGGAAGTCCCATGATTACTACTATTGCAAGCATAATGTTTGCCACAATAGATACAGATAGCCTTATCACCCTCTCTCTTAAAATGATTCCAAGCCATAGATGGAGGTCTACTGGGTTTTTGTTTGACACGTACCTCTGGTGCAGATTGACCTTCAATCTGAGGTATCTCACTGACACTGAAAGTTGTTTCTGTTGGAGGAGTAGGTGCACTAGAAATTTGAGTCCCAGATGTATCTTGATTCTCAGTCATTTTGCACCAAACCTAAGGAATTAAGGAATGCACACAGGTAGCATAGATCAGAAAGAAAGAATCAATGATTCAAATAACAATAAAATAAAAAATCCCAAAATCAAAAATTTAAAAACCCTAAAATCAGAAATCCCTAAATGCACAAATTGGGTACCATTCTAGTTACTGAGAGACAATGAGAGACAATAAAGTACCTAGGATGTGCTAAATTTGAGCACAACGCTCAAAATATTTTAATACATATGCTATGCTTGCTTTGTAACAAGGCAGTTTTTGGAAATGTTAATCAGCAAGTGGAGTTAGTTCTAGATGAACTTGAGGACATTCAACATCACATTGAGATTGATGGCTTCTCTAAAAACTGCATGATGATGAACTAAGAGCTTAGTTGAACTTGAATAAAGCCTTATCATTTGAGGAGTCTTTTTGGAAACAGAAATCAAACCTGAACTGGTTTTGTAATGGTGATAGGAATACTGCCTTTTTTCACAAAATTGCTAAAGTGAGGCATTCTACCAAACAATTTTCAGTACTTAGGAGGGGCAGTGATATTCTTCATTCTACAGATGAAATTGAACAGCATGTCATCCAATTTTATAGGGACCTCTATGCTTCTGATAATTCCTGCACTCCAAACAGCTTGATTGCTAGAGTTGTTCCAGCCCTTGTTACTCCAGAGGATAATGTCATGTTGACTAATGTGCCAACAATGGAGGAGGTAAAAGCTGCAGTTTTCTCAATGAATGGTCTTGGTGCCCCTGGCCCGGATGGCTTTGGAGGTTGCTTCTACAAATCGTTTTGGGAGGTGATTCGTGAGGATGTTCATAAAGTTGTCTTGCAGTTCTTTTACCAGAATCGGATATTGCCAGTGCCTCAACTCAAATTTGGTTGCTTTGATCCCAAAATTTTCAGAAGCTGACTTAATAGAGGATTTTAGACCAATTTCTCTTGCAAATTTCAGTTTCAAAATCATAACAAAGATACACTTGCTGACAGGTTGGAAGTGATTGCTCCTAAAGTAGTTTCTGAGCAACAAAGAGGCTTCCTTAGAGGCAGGCATATTGAGAAATGTATCTGTCTTGCTTGAAGGCATTAATTTGCTTGATTCCAAAGCTTTTGGTGGTAACTTAGCCATGAAGTTTGACATCAAAAAGAGCAAGAGACAGGAACTATGATGGTTTTATTTGAAGTAATCTTCTTGTTGATTGAGGATATGGTAGTTGCTTCAGTGCCAAGAAGGTTGGCAATACTTTCTGGGTTGTCATAGGGTGTTTGGGGCCTGAAAACTAAGATTAGTTATATGTAGATAATGGACATAAGATCATTTTTTTGTATTTTCTGTAAAATGTGATTGATATTCTTAGTGTGATTGACTTGGCCGTGCTATGTTGTTTTCAGGTATTTAAGTTGATGGCTCCCAGGAGAGGTTGTGCAGCTGAAAGGTGGAGTTTTTCTTGGTCAAAGTAATTCGAATTGGTTATGCTACTTAGGGTCTATGCTTTTAAAAGTTCAGTTTTTGGTTTTTTTCCTCTATATAATTAAGATTATAGGCAGGTGTTTTGGTCTCTGACATACCTTGGACACTTTGATTTTAGTATTGCATTTCCCTGCTTTTATGTTTGGACTATTTGTGCAATGTAATGCCACAACTATAACAGCATATGGTGCTTAGCCACAGTTCTACAATCCTGGAATCATATGGTGCTGTGTTGATTTTTGTTTTGGAATTCTATCATTCTGGAATCATATGGTGTTGTGGATTTTTTATGTTAGATGTTGTGTTGATTTTTGGGGAGTAAACTAGATTTGATGTGGGATATGTAATTTGCATTCAGGAGAAATGGAAATCGAAATAGGTGAAACAGGAGTAATAGGAGAAAACAAGTTTTTTTTTTTTAAAAAAAGGCGGGAACCCGCGGATCCGATCCGAACCGATCCGAACATGATCGGTTCGGATGGGTTCGGGTCTGCCAACAGAAAATGCCAGAAACCGAACCGAACCGAACAATTTTGATTGGTTCGGACACTGTTTTCCCTCAAATCCGAACCAAACCGATCCGATTACACCCCTATCTTTGAGACATGAATGAAAATGTAACACTTTCTCTGGTGTTTTCCTTTTGATTCCATCGTTTCTTTTCTCTCTCTTTCATTTATTTATTTTGTCTAAGCTTTTTTGTCATAAATAAGACCCTTGCATATACTTCTCCTATTCGACTTTTTCTTCCAGGAATACTTCTCCCACTAAAGATTTACCTCGGGAAAGGAACTTTGAAAACTCATTTATTGATTCCCTCGCGGCCGCTGATGAATACGACCTTGAATCCGATGAGGAAGAAGAATACATTGAAGTATTCATGAAAGCGGTGAAACGGTCAGAGGAGGGGATGAGCTCGAATGATGAGGTTGTAGAAGTTATCAATATGGGAACCGAGGAAGACAAGAAGGAGTTGAAAATAGTGGATAACCCAGAGCGAGAAGAAATGGTTGCACTATTCAAAGAGTATCTGGATGTTTTTGCATGGTCCTACAGAGATATGCCAGGTTTAGATCCTGAGATAGCATCGCATAAAATTCCCTTATACCCAGATGTGGCTCCAAAGAAGCAAAAATTAAGGAGAATGCACCCTGAGATGTTGCTAAAGATCAAGGAAGAAGTGACCAAGCAGTTGGAGGCTGGCTTTCTGGAAGTAGCTAGACACCCGGAATGGGTAGCTAATATTGTTCCAGTACCAAAGAAGGATGGAAGGGTCAGAATGTGCGTGGACTACCGAGACCTGAATAAAGCCAGTCCAAAGGATGATTTCCCCTACCTCATATTGATGTCCTTGTAGACAGTACAGCCAGAAGTCACAGGTTTTATTTCATGGACGGGTATTCTGGGTACAATCAGATCCTCATGGATAGTGACGGTAAAGAAAAGACAACTTTTATCACTGCTTGGGGAACTTTTTGTTACAAAGTGATGCCTTTTGGATTAAAAAATGCTGGGGCCACTTACCAGCGTGCTATGGTAGCATTGTTCCATGATATGATGCATAAGGAGGTAGAGGTATACGTTGATGATATAGTGGCTAAGTCCAAGGAAGGAGAAAGCCATGTGGCAGTTTTGAGAAAGTTGTTCGAGTGGCTGAGGAAGTACAAGTTATGCCTCAACCCTACAAAATGTATTTTCGATGCATCCACAGGGAACTTACTTGGCTTTGTTGTCAGTAGAGAAGGAATAAAGGTGGACCCTAACAAGGTGGAGGCAATACGTGACATGCCAGCACCCAAGAACGAGTGAGAAGTAAAGGGTTTTCTTGGAAGATTGAACTATATTGCACGCTTCATTGTGAATCTGACTAGCACATGCGAACCAATCTTCAAACTCCTCAGGAAGAATAACCCAGGAAGATGGGATGATGACAGTCAAGAAGCCTTTGATAGGATAAAGGCATATCTACTAAATCCCCCAGTATTGGTACCACCTACTCGAGGTCGTCCATTGTTACTCTATCTCACCATACTGCCAACCTCAATGGGGGCAATGCTGGGACAACAAGATGAGTCTGGCAGGAAAGAGCAGGCAATTTACTATCTGAGTAAGAAGTTTAACGCCTGTGAGGCTCGTTATATGGCAATCGAGAAGACTTGTTGTGCACTGGTAAGAAGACTCAGACAATACATGTTATTGAAATAGACAACTATAAACACGAGAAGGGGGGTTGAATTGTGTTTATCAGAATTTAAGCAAAGCTGAAATCTTTTTGCAAACAGAAAGCTAGCTTTGGACGAGTGGAAGAATACAGGATGGACGGGTAACTGTTGCACACACACACACTTGACAGATGCAAGAAAAACTAAAGCAATTAAAGAGTTTAAGGGAAGAAGGATTAACACGGTGATTTATCCTGGTTCACTCTTTAAATCAAAGAGCTACGTCCAATCCTTGGCAGCACCAAGATTTTTCCACTATAACTGATAAGGTTACAGACTTAAGTATTATTTGCACACCTAGCCTCTTCAGGCTCAAGACAAGTATTATTTGCACACCTAGCCTCTTCAGGCTCAAGACAAGTATTATTTTCACACCTAGCCTCTTCAGGCTCACTTGGGTTTGTTTGAGAGATTGGGTTTGTAAAAATACAACTTCTCACAGGCAGATCTTTCACTAACACTCAGAGAGTGGTTTAAATGTAAGGCTCAGGAAAGTCTGCGTAATAACTTCAAAATGATTGAAGAATAAAGAATAAAAGAATGAAGAAATCAATGCTCAGAGTAATGGCGTTTTAATGCAATGTGTATTCTCTTCTTCATCATCTTCAATGGCTTCTGTATTTATGGTCTTCAAGCATTTAGGATCCGTTAGAGACGTCTCTTCAGATGTTGGCTTCAAGCAGAACTTCATTAATTGCAATAGAGTCGTTCTGGACAGTCATTAATGCAATAAAGTCGTTCTGGGCAGCCATTAATACAATAGAGTCGTTGGTTGTACTCTAACATGAAGGATCATGGCTTTATTCATCGTGCTACAGCCATATCAAAGTTGTGTAGAAAGCTTTTTGTACTTTACTGAGTACACTTCCCTTTTGTGTAAAGACCAGAGGTACTAGGGAATAAAGCACGTTGGAAGCATTCTTTAACTGATCTTTGGTTCTGATTAACCAAGGTTGCTTGAGAGAGTAGCTTCTGACTTTTCTTGATAATCGTGAAACTGAGTAGGAAAGAAGGCTTCAAGTCTCTTTCTTGAACTAAGATTCTGATAATCCTTAGAGAATTTGCATTCATAAGATAAGTGCTTCCATCTTGAAAATAATCACGTCTATCTAGCCATTTGAGTTTTCATTCGGGCTAGTAGACGAGCTCCATATTAAGGACTCAGCAAGTCCAAAGACTAGTGGACGAGCGCTTCTGTCACCTTTAGTGGACGAGCACTTCTGTTACTCTAGTGGACGAGCACTTCTGTTACTCTAGTGGACGAGAGCCTCTCTTACTTTAGTGGACGAGAGCCTCAGTTATTCTGGTGGACGAGAGTCTCAGTTACTCTGGTGGACGAGAGTCTCAGTCACTCTACTGGACAAGAGTCTCAGTTACTCTACTGGACGAGAGTCTCAATTAGTCTGGTGGACGAGAGTTTCTTGCCACGTCATTGGACGGATACAATTTGACCTTAATGGACGCGCTGTTCTGATACTTTAATGGACGTGCTATTCTAATACTTTAATGGACGAGCTCCAAGTGCCACGTCATTGGACGGATACAATTTGACCTTAATGGACGCGCACCATTTGATTCCTTAATGGACGAGCTCCATCTGATTCCTTAATGGACGAGCTCCATCTGATTCCTTAATGGAAGAGCTCCATCTGCCACGTCATTGGACGGACCATTCTGATACCTCACTGGACGGTCTTTTCTGATACTTTGACGGACGCGCTCCAAGTGCCACGTTATCGGACGAATAATTTTGATACCTCACTGGACGGGTTTTTCTGATACTTTGAGTAGACGCGGCCTTCTGTTGTTTTTATTGGACGCGGTCTTCTGATACTTTTAGTGGACGCGGTCTTCTGATATTTTTATTGGACGCGGGTTTCTTTCTCTTGTGTTTTGGACATGCGCTTCAAACACTACAGTGTTGGACGTCTGCTTGTTACACTTTGTTGGACGTCTGTTTATTTCACGTTGTTGGACGTATGCTTGTTTCACTTTGTTGGATGTCTGATTCTGTTACTTAATCTGCACGCTCGATAGATAGGTTAGAAACCAATATGAAGGTTAATCAAATCATTAACCAATGTTTAGTTTTCATCAAAACTTAGGGAAATGCATATCAAACATTTTAGAGACTTAACAATCTCCCCCTTTTTGATGATGACAAACATTGAGATGATTTAATGAACCTCAGAAAATATCAACAAAGAAAATAGCATATATAGACAAGTTGAGATTTTCTTAAGTGAACAGGTCATATCATATTCATTCTCCCATTATATTTCTCCCACCATTCTCCCTATTCATTTCACCCTTTCTCCCTAATCTCCCTTTCTCCCCCTTTTGTCAACATCAAAAAGGGTTATCAAGTTTTATTTATGTGATATATTAAGGGCAAGATAACATGTTAAGAAAATCATAGTAATGCAAGAAGCATATTAGACATACTCCACTTAAACTATTATATCATTACTCCCCCTGAACTAATGCTTAGTTGAAAGAACATGTATATAGGAGTAATGACAGATTTAGCACAGACAGCTTAACATCAGACATGCCATTCAACAATGCAATGCATGTTTAGATTATCTCTAATAAATAAAAACCTTTCTTCTGCGAGGGGTTTAGTGAAAATATCAGCCCATTGATTTTCAGTTTTAACAAACTTAATATCAAAGATGCCTTTTTGAACATAATCCCTAATGAAATGATGTTTGATTTCAATATGCTTAGCCTTAGAATGTTGAATTGGATTTTTAGTTAAGCATATAGAACTGGAATTATCACACCATATAGATATGTTATGTTCATAAATAGAGTAATCCTCAAGTTGATGTTTTACCCATAAGAGTTGAGAGCGAGAACTAGCAAAGAGATATGTATTCTCGCAAAGCAGAGACAAGGCAATGGTTGTCTGCCGCTTGCTTGACCATGAGACTAAACTTGCTCCAATGAAGTGACAACCTCCACTGGTGCTTTTTCTTTCTATTCTGTCTCCAGCAAAGTCAGCATCACAATATCCCACTAATCTGTATTCTTTTGATCTTAAATACAACAAACCAAGATTATTAGTTCCAAGCAAATATCTAAATATTCTTTTAACAGCCTTAAGATGAGATTCTCTAGGATCAGATTGGAATCTAGCACACATACAGACACTAAATTGAATGTCAGGTCTGCTTGAAGTTAAGTATAGTAGAGATCCAATCATACCTCTGTAGACAGTTTGATCTACCTTTTTACCTTCATCATTTTTGCTTAGTTTTGCATTGGGTTGCATAGGGGTTTTCATGAGCTTTGCATTTTCCATTTTGTATTTCTTGAGTATCTCCTTGGTATATTTTTGTTGATGAATATAAATTCCATCACTTGTCTGCTTGATTTGTAATCCAAGGAAGAGCTTCAATTCTCCCATCATGCTCATCTCAAATTCAGCTTGCATTGGATTTGAAAATTCCTTGCACAACTTTTCATTAGTTGCTCCAAAAATAATATCATCAACATATATTTCAACTATAATAAAGTTCTCTTTAGAGCATTTTTTGAACAGAGTAGTGTCTACTTGTCCTCTAGTAAAACCATTATGCATGAGAAAAGAACTGAGTCTATCATACCATGCTCTAGGTGCTTGTTTCAAACCATGTAATGCCTTTTTAAGTTTGAAAACGTGATCTGGGTTATCAGTATCCTCAAAACCAGGGGGTTGTTTAACATACACTTCTTCTTCAATTATACCATTTAGAAAAGCACTTTTTACATCCATTTGAAATAGGGTAATTTGGTGTTGTGCAGTATATGACATTAAAATGCGTATGGCTTCTATTCTAGCTACAGGTGCAAAGGTTTCAGTATAATCAATACCTTCTTGTTGGTTATAGCCTTGAGCTACTAACCTTGCCTTATTTCTGACAACTTTACCATCTTCATCCAATTTGTTTCTGAAGACCCATCTTGTTCCAATAACCGACTTATTTTTAGGCTTAGAGACAAGAGTCCAGACATCATTTTTGGTGAACTGGTTAAGTTCTTCTTGCATAGCAAGAATCCATCTTTCATCCTCAAGTGCTTCTTCAATGCGTTTAGGCTCCAAATCTGAAATAAAGGCCACATTGCTTGATTCTCTTAATGTGGATCTGGTTCTTACTCCTTCAGAAGGATTTCCAATAATAAGATCCTTAGGATGATGAGTGTTGAACTTCCAATCCCTTTTGAGATCATCATGAAGATCTTGACTTGTCTCATTGACCGGTTTGTTCCACTTGTCTTTCAAATCGTGCACAGGTTCTCGTTTTTGGTTAGATCGGGTTGTTGACTTTCTGGCTTGTTTATATCATGACCTGCAAGATCATCTTCTAGATCTGATAGTTCTTTATCAGTCTTTAATCCATCATTGAATTTAACATGAACAGATTCTTCAATAATACAAGTTCTTGAATTGTAAACTCTAAAAGCCTTAGACTTTTCAGAATAACCTACGAAAATACCTTTATCTACCTTAGAATCAAACTTTCCAAGATTATCTTTGGTATCCAGAATAAAACATTCACATCCAAAAGCATGAAAATAAGATATGTTGGGGCTTTTTCCTTTCCACAATTCATAAGGAGTCCTTTTTAGAAAAGGCCTAATCAGTATTCTGTTTTGTACATATCAAGCAGTGTTTACAGACTTCCCGCCTAGTACTTAGGGAGATTATTTTCATTGAGCATAGATCTAGCCATCTCTTGCAGAGAGTCTGTTCTTTCTCTCAACCACTCCATTTTGTCTGTGGAGTTCTAGGTGCACAGAAATTGTGAGAGATTCCATTCTCCTCACAGAATGTCTCTAAACTGCTCATTTTCAAATTCTCCCCCATGATCACTTCTAAGGGTAGAAATACAAAACCCCGCTCATTTTGTACTCTTTTGCAGAATACTGAGAAAGCCTTAAAAGACTCATCCTTGTGTGTTAGGAAGAGTACCCATGTGTATCTAGAATAGTCATCAACTCTGACAAATCCATATTTTCTTCCAGCCAGGCTGGCAACACTAACTGGTCCAAACAGATCCATGTGTAACAACTGAAGAGGTCTAGAGGTTGATACTTGGTTTTTAGATTTGAAACTTGATTTTATCTGTTTACCTCTCCGACATGTATCACACAAGACATCTTTCTTAAAGCTAATATCAGGCAATCCTCTCACGAGATTATTCCTTTTTAATTCAGAAATTAGTTTCATACTAGCATGTCCTAGTTTCTTATGCCATAACCATCTCTCATCCTCTTTAGACATCAGACATGTTACACTTTGATCTGAGAGATCAGACAGTTCAATCTTATAAAGATTTTGTTGCCTTTTAGCTGAAAAGAAGGTTTTGCCACTACAGTCTTTAACTATGCATACATCCTTGGTAAAGGAAACATCAAAACCACTATCACATAATTGACTTATGCTAAGTAAATCGTGTCTTAATCCTTTAACCATAAGAACATTAGATATAGAGGGAAGAGGGGGTTTACCACCAATAGTACCAATACCTATAACTTTCCCTTTCTGATTTCCTCCGAAGGCAACGTGTCCTCCTTTCTTAAGTTGGAGGTCTAGGAGCATAGACCTTTCTCCTGTCATATGATGCGAGCAGCCATTGTCCAGGTACCAGCAGTGGTGTTTTCTTTGTCCTGTTGAGGACATCTGCAACAAAGATTATTTGATCTTTAGGTACCCATATTTTTCTGGGTCCTTTTCTGTTAGTTCTAAGAGTCTGTGAGGACTTCCTTATCTTCTTATGGATACACTTAGACATAACATGCCCAGTTTTTCCACAGAAGTTACAAATAGGTGTTGATTTGGTTGCAGTTGACTTAACAGATACTTTAGAAGCTTTAGTTGATACTTTATGACGTGTCTGATGGACATATCCAATACCTTCTTTGTTAAGAGAGTGCTTCTGAATGCCAAGTAGCTTAGTCAGATTGTCTCTACCATTAACAAATTTGGCAAGATCAGAAGTGAGCTCTTACACTTTCTGTTGAAGTTTTTCAACTTCTTCAGATGGTGATGTTTCACTTGAGATCTTAGCTTCATTAGACTTCTCTTTAGCCAGCTTCTCGCACTCTTGAGATTTCTGTTTATGCTCACTGGTGAGCTTTACATACTCTCTCTTGAGGGATTTGAAGGCTTTAGATAAGAAGTTGGATTCCTCCAACAACTCCTCATAAGCATCAAGTAATTCCTCATAATCAGAGTCTAATTCAGTGTTGGCCATCAAACAAAGGTTTGCTTCTTCCTCAGTTTCTTCATCAGAAGATGTCGACTCTAGATCCTCCCAAGTAGCCATCATTCATTTCTTCTTCTTCTTGAAGAATTTCTTAGACAGGGCCTTCTTGAATTGAGGACATTCAGCCTTGAAGTGACCGGGCTTCTTGCACTCATAGCAAACAATTGGACTTTTGTCTGTTGAGGTGGATTCTTTGAAGTTCTTGTCCTTGTTGAACCTTCTGAATGGCCTATCCCTCCTGAACTTCTTTTTATGTAGGAGAAGCTTTATCTTCCTGGTCAGAAGAGACAACTCTTCATCACTCTCAGAATCCTCGAGTTCTGATAGGTCAGCATCACTGGATGACTCATCTGCCTTCATAGCCTTGGAACCTTTTGCTGACTTTTGATCAGCTTTCAGAGCAATTGACTTGCCCTTCTTTGGTGCAGCTTCATCTCCAAGTTCTTGCTCATGAACAGTGAGTGTTCCAAGAAGTTCATCCATAGTCAAGGTAGTGAGATCCTTGGCTTGGGAGATAGCAGTGACCAAAGGTCTCCACTGTTTAGGTAGACTTCTCAGAATCTTACCAACCTTCTCAGCATTGGTATAGACTTTGCCAAGAGATTTTAAACTGTTGGTGATAGTTTGAAATCTTCCTATCATCTGAGCAACAGATTCCACTACTAGAAATCCATCTTTTTTGGACAGAATTTCAGACGGATTTCGGACGAAAATTGGACAAATTTCGGATGGATTTCGGACGGATAATTCATTTCGGACGGATTTCGGACAGAATGGCACCCGCCTGAAAAAGCCTCGTGGGAAATTATAAAATCCGTCCCACATTCTGTCCGAAAATATTTACAGACGGATTGCGGACGGAATATGGACAACGTGGAAATCCGGATTTTGGTTATTGTTCGGACGGATTTTGGACAGATTTATTTTTGTTTTCCAACGGATTTGGGACGGATGTTGTGATTTTGTTGGTTATTGTTCGGACGGATTTCGGACAGATTTATTTTTGTTTTCCAACGGATTTGGGACGGATTTCCCACGGAAGAATGAAAAGTCAGAATCTGTCACGGCCAGGCCATGATGCCCATCATGGCCAGGCCATGATGCCCATCACGGCCGTGACATGTCAACTGAGTCATACCCCTTCTAGGCAGAATCTGTCACGGCCAGGCCGTGATACCCATCACGACCGTGACAGACCATTTAGTGAAGCAACGTTCAAGTCAGAAGCTGTCACGGCCAGGCCGTGATATCCATCACGGCCGTGACGCACATTCTTTGGATGATTTTTGAAAAGCCCTATGTCCAAAGGGGATAAGAATCATCAAACATCAAACATTTTTGAAAAACATACTACTATTATGCTTTAGCATCAAACATCAACTTAGCCTTAGAACAAGCTACAGACAATGGACGGCTAACAAGTACAAACAATAGTATATAAATCCCATTTAATCGGGTTTCTATATGCTTCAAATTAGTCTCATTGTGCTCAAGCCTGCCTCCATGTCTTTGCAAGGGCTTTTCAATCTGCGCAAATGAACATTCAACAGAAATCAGATATCAAGAACTAAAAGCTAAAAGCAAAATAAAGAACTAAAAGCTAGATGCCAAAAACTAAAAGCAAAATAAAGTGAAACAGCAAAGCCTAAAAATAAGGAGGTTGCAACCATCCAAATGTAACACCCCCCATTAATTGAGCACTGACCAATGTCAGACTTCTCAGTCAATCAACCAACCAACAGATAATCCACATATAGCAGATATCCATACATCATAGTATAATCATGCTTTCACATAAAACATTAAAAACCACATAACAGTCATATAACAACTTAATTTAACACCACACATCACAACAGATAAACTCAAATACAACGCACAAATAGCATGCAGTTACCGAAAATCCCTCAGGCAGTCTCCCCTTACCTTTGAAGACAAGTAAAGGATCATCGTCTTAATGCTCACGTTAGCTCCAAGAGTGTAACGCGCAACAACCAGAAATCAAGAAATCAATTACACATGATCAAACACACATTCTAATTTGATCTAAACACTTAATCTTATTACCAAACACGGTTATTTTCAAATAAAATCATGTTTGAAGCTTACGCTTCACAATACCCTTTAAGGAAACTTTGTTTTGATTAAAGGATCATGAAAGAGAACTTGGGAATCATCAATTTAGAGTCCTAATTGCACTAAATCATAATTAATTTCACAAAAACATAACCAAATTCAAATAAAATCAAATTGGGGTTTAGGGCTCCTAAATACAATTTGGGGAAAACTCATTTTAACTAAATAATAATGAAATTGGTTTAGGGAAACACTAATCCACAGTCCCTATTTCATAAAGCAAGGTTTAATCTTAAGATTAAAATCTGAAATCAGAGGGTTAGGGTTAGGGTTAGGGTTCCAAAATCAATTTGGGGGTTTTGAATCTGAGACACAAGTAAGGGTTTTGACTCACCCAAGGAAGAAGAAGAAGTTGTGGTGGCTGTTGAGACCTCCGGCGTGACGGTGGACGGCAGCGACACGGCGGCCAGTGGCGGTTCGAGGTGGTTCTCTACATCAACCATGGTAAAAAGAGATGAAAGGAATCACAGGTGAAGGAGAAATGAAGATCTAATACTCTAGGGTGGTGAAACCACGATGAACGGCGCTTACCATGGTGAGGCGACGACGATCCGACGCAGGACAACGGCGACTCAGCTTCACTGCTCCGGCGACGCGTGCAGGGACGCGAGACGTGACCGTCTCCTCCTCGTGCGACGGTCGAGCGGCCGGCTGGGCTGGGCGGCGGCGCGATCTGGGCGGAGCAAGGTTGAAGGAAAGGAATGTGGAGGACTTGAGTTGGAGGGAGGAAGAAGAAGAAGAAGGCATCAGGAAAAAAAAGAAAGAAAATAGTGAAAAGGGGGGAGTTCGACGTTAATAAGAGAGGGAGGAGAGAGAAAATCTATTATTTTTTTTGTATTAGTGGGTATAAAATAAGTGATAAATATTAAGCCTAAAGTAAACATTTTTACTTTTTGGAATCTAAAAATAAAGATTGATAAATATATGATTTCGAAATTCAAATTAGAGTAAAGATTAATAGTTGAACTGATCAACTAAGAAAATACTCTGTCCAAAATTAATCTCCGATTAATGTCAAACCAAAATATTTTTAACTCTAAAATTAAATAGAATAAATATATGAAAAATACTTTTCTCTTAATCATATAATTTAAAATATTTTTCTGTACTGGTATAATAGTGACAATAACGTAAATTATTTTCTAGTAAGCGTGCATTCACTGTATACGGATTGCTTTAATAGGGATTGACTTCATTTTATTAGTCTAAATATGTTTTTTAATTTTTTTTTCATAAATCTTGTTTACTTTTAAATTTATTAAGATCAAATATTTTAATCATATTTATAGGATAAATTATTTAATCTTTTTTCAAGGAAAATACAAAAAATAACAAATTCCGTGTGAAATCCATCCGAAATTTTCGGACGGATTTCAGACGGATGTAAGAAATATAAACAAAATAGCACAATCCGTCTGAAATCCGTCCGAAATTTTCAGACGGATTTTAGACGGATCAAGGAAAATATAAAAAATAACACAATCCGTCTGAAATCCGTCCGAAATTTCGGACGGATTTCAGACGGATCAAGGAAAATATAAAAAATAGCACAATCCATGTGAAATCCGTCCGAAATTTTCGGACGGATTTCAGACGAATCAAGGAAAATATAAAAAAGACGGATCAAGGAAAATATAAAAAATAACACAATCCGTCTGAAATCCGTCCGAAATTTTCGGAAAATTTCAGACGGAAACATTTCCGTCCGAAAATTCCTTCCGAAAATTCAAGTTTTCTAGTAGTGTTCTCCTTCCTCCATGATGAACAGTTCATACTTTCTAACAAGTATGGCAATCTTTGACTCTTTGAATTTTGTTGTTCCTTCATGAGTGACAGCTAAGGTGTCCCATATTTCTTTTGCAGAGTCACAGGCACATACCTTCTCAAACTCCTCCGGACTGAGAGCACAAATGATGTTGTATCTGGCTTTGTGGTTCAGCTCCCATTTTGATTTTTCTGCAGCAGTCCACTGACCTTTTGGCTTGTCAGTGTTATCATCATTTTTGGGAATGAATGGACCATCTGTGATGACATCCCAAATATCAGAGTTTGTGGATAAAATAAACCACTGAAATCTATCTTTCCAGTAGTTGTAATTTTCTCCATTGAAGTAAGGAGGTCTGGTTAGGGAGGCTCCTTCAGTCTGATGATTTCCACTTGTACTAGCTCCAGCCGTCATGTCTATTCTTCAGGACCTTTTACCTCTACACTGTTATATGCTCAACCCAGAGGCTGAGCTCTGATACCAACTGAAATAGACAGCTATAAACACGAGAAGGGGGTTGAATTGTGTTTATCAGAATTTAAGCAAAGCTGAAATCTTTTTGCAAACAGAAAGCTAGCTTTGGATGAGTGGAAGAATACAGGATGGACGGGTAACTGTTGCACACACACACACTCTTGACAGATGCAAGAAAAACTAAAGCAATTAAAGAGTTTAAGGGAAGAAGGATTAACACGGTGATTTATCCTGGTTCACTCTTTAAATCAAAGAGCTACGTCCAGTCCTTGGCAGCACCAAGATTTTTCCACTATAACTGATAAGGTTACAGACTTAAGTATTATTTGCACACCTAGCCTCTTCAGGCTCAAGACAAGTATTATTTGCACACATAGCCTCTTCAGGCTCAAGACAGACAAGTATTATTTTCACACCTAGCCTCTTCAGGCTCACTTGGGTTTGTTTGAGAGATTGGGTTTGTAAAAATACAACTTCTCACAGGCAGATCTTTCACTAACACTCAGAGAGTGGTTTAAATGTAAGGCTCAGGAAAGTCTGCGTAATAACTTCAAAATGATTGAAGAATAAAGAATAAAAGAATGAAGAAATAAATGCTCAGAGTAATGGCGTTTTAATGAAATGTGTATACTCTTCTTCTTCATCTTCAATGGCTTCTGTATTTATGGTCTTCAAGCATTTAGGATCCGTTAGAGACATCTCTTCAGATGTTGGCTTCAAGCAGAACTTCATTAATTGCAATAGAGTCGTTCTGGGCAGTCATTAATGCAATAGAGTCGTTCTGGGCAGCCATTAATACAATAGAGTCGTTGGTTGTACTCTAACATGAAGGATCATGGCTTTATTCATCGTACTACAGCCATATCAAAGTTGTGTAGAAAGCTTTTTGTACTTTACTGAGTACACTTCCCTTTTTGTGTAAGGACCAGAGGTACTAGGGAATAAAGCACGTTGGAAGCATTCTTTAACTGGTCTTTGGTTCTGATTAACCAAGGTTGCTTGAGAGAGTAGCTTCTGACTTTTCTTGATAATCGTGAAACTGAGTAGGAAAGAAGGCTTCAAGTCTCTTTCTTGAACTAACATTCTGATAATCCTTAGAGAATTTGCGTTCATAAGATAAGTGCTTCCATCTTGAAAATAATCACGTCTATCTAGCCATTTGAGTTTTCATTCGAGCTAGTAGACGAGCTCTATATTAAGGACTCAGCAAGTCCAAAGACTAGTGGACGAGCGCTTCTGTCACCTTTAGTGGACGAGCACTTCTGTTACTCTAGTGGATGAGAGCCTCTCTTACTTTAGTGGTCGAGAGCCTCAGTTATTCTGGTGGACGAGAGTCTCAGTTACTCTGGTGGACGAGAGTCTCGCCACTCTCATCGGACAAGAGTCTCGATTACTCTCTTTGGACGAGAGTCTCGGTTAGTCTGGTGGACGAGAGTTTCTTGCCACGTCATTGGACGGATACAATTTGACCTTAATGGACGCGCTGTTCTGATACTTTAATGGACGCACTATTCTGATACTTTAATGGACGAGCTCCAAGTGCCACATCATTGGACGGATACAATTTGACCTTAATAGACGCGCACCATTTGATTCCTTAATGGACGAGCTCCATCTGATTCCTTAATGGATGAGCTCCATCTGATTCCTTAATGGAAGTGCTCCATCTGCCACGTCATTGGACAAACCTTTCTGATACCTCACTGGACGGTCTTTTCTGATACTTTGATGGACGTGCTCCAAGTGCCACGTTATTGGACGGATAATTTTGATACCTCACTGGACGGGCTTTTCTGATACTTTGAGTAGGCGTGGCCTTCTGTTGTTTTTATTGGACGCGGTCTTCTGATACTTTTAGTGGACGCGGCCTTATGATATTTTTATTGGACGCGGGTTTCTTTCTCTTGTGTTTTGGACGTGCGCTTCAAACACTACAGTGTTGGACGTCTGCTTGTTACACTTTGTTGGACGTCTGTTTATTTCACGTTGTTGGACATCTGCTTGTTTCACTTTGTTGGACGTCTGATTCTGTTACTTAATCTGCACACTCGATAGACAGGTTAGCAACCAATATGAAGGTTAATTAAATCATTAACCAATGTTTAGTTTTCATCAAAACTTAGGGAAATGCATATCAAACATTTTAGAGACTTAACAGTTATATCACACCACTTGGCTAATTTCTCGAATGGATCCTTTGAAGTATATCTTCGAAAGTCCTCATATCTCCTTAAGAGTTTCGAAGTGGCAAGTGATATTGTCAGAATTTGACATCAAATATGTGACTCAAAAGTCCATCAAAGGAAGTGTGATTGCTGACCATTTAGCAGAGAATCCTTTTGAGGATGGATGGCCTGTCAATTCCGAGTTTCCAGATGGAGAGATAATATCCCTCGAGGAAGATGAAGAACAGGAAGATGTGTGGAAAATGTATTTTGATGGAGCAGTCAATATGCATGGCAGCGGTATAGGGGCAATGGTTATCTCACCAAATGGCAAACAATACCCGATGGCCGTAAAACTGAAATTCGAATGTACAAATAATATTGCAGAATACGAGGCATGTGCTGGTGGATTGCAAATGGCACTTGAACTGGGTATAAAGCAGTTGAAAGTCTTCGGGGATTCAGCTTTAATCATTTACCAAGTCAATGGTGAATGGCAGACCAAGGACTCCAAGTTGATTCCGTATCAGAAATACTTGACTCAGTTGATTGCGAAGTTCGACGAGATTACTTTCTCGCATTTAAGTCAAGACAAGAATCAATTTGCTGATGCTTTAGCCACACTAGCTGCCATGACCAAGCTGGATATCCATATCAATGTCCAACCCATCCAAATTAGAGTGCAAGATGAACCGACGTACTGTGTTCATGTGGAAGTTGGTATCATGATATCAAGCGATATATTCAGACCAAGGAATACCCGGTAGAGGCGAGCGAAGTAAATAAAAAGACCATCCGAAGACTGGCTATGACCTTTTTCTTAAACAAGGAAGTCTTGTACAAAAGAGGATATGATGGTACCTGGTCGCGCTGTCGCGCACGCACCAAAAAGGACGAGCGGGTTTAAAACTGTAGTTTAGTGCGACAACTCGGATGTCGTCTCTCAAGGACTCTGAAAATGTTATCTTCCACAATAAATCAGTGTTGGGGGTTGGATTGGAGTGCAGATAAGAAACAAGCAAAACAGAGCAATTAAAAACAGGGCAGTTGAAAAGAGATTATCAATTATCAAACAACGATTAATCTACTGTCAAGAATTCCCAACTATCCTTGGTTAATGTAATCCCAAGCCCTAAGCAGATTCTAATCCCCTTTCGATTCATAAAGAACAACTAACAACGTAATTGCTACTATGGATGCAAGTTCCTATTCCCGAAATAACAAACGGGGTTAAGCTCTCATGAACAAACGAACATGAATGAACACACGCGAAATAACAAACGCGATTAAGTATAGGAAAATAACATCACTGAAACAAATCAATACAATACTACACACTCCTGAAATAACAAACAGAATTGTATAATATGGTATTGAAAAGGGAAAAGCAATTAAAATAGGGATTTACAAAACCTCAAGTATATGGAATCCTCAAACAGTAGACTAATCCTAGAACTTAGTTCTCCATAACAAACAAAATCACACAGAGAAAAACGTAAAAACAGAAAAATGGAGAAAAAAAAAGTCCCTACAAACTGTTCAGAACAGCCTTTTATACAAATTCTGAATTCAGCTAGCTCGCGAGGCGAGCACACATTCACGAGGCGAATTTCATGAAGAGTCAGCAACCTTTGGCATTCTCGCGAGGCGAAGTGCTTGCTCGCGAGGCGAGGATCTGAAGGGTCTTCTCCTTACGCCCGTTATGGCCATCAGGGGCCAACCGTGATGCTCTCTGACTTCCAGACTCGCGAGGCGAATGGATGCTCGCGAGGCGAGACTCTTCAACTTCAAAACTGTCACGGCCATGACCTTCAACACGGGCAAGCCGTGATCGTCTCTGACTTTTTCAGGGTTGCAAGACTCGCGGGGCGAGACCTTCTTCGCGGGGCGAACCAGAGACTTAGCATTTTCTTGGAACAGTCAGGCTTCGGGGTCGCGTGGCGAGCATAGCTTTCGCGGGGCGAATCCCCTGTTCTTTATTTTCTCAACTTCTACTTAACCTGAAAACAAGGAAATAACCATAAGTGTATTATTTTGACTCAAAACTAGCTAAATTAACTTAAAACTACTCTAGAGACTCAAAACCTTGCTTGAGGACAATCTAATCTAATTTGGGTGAAAATAGGATATGATTTGCACAAAACCCTGGTCATACTAGCCACAAAACTAGATGAGCCAGAGGCTGATCAGTACCCTACTCAGATGTGTGGATGCTCGCGAAGCTAAATGGATCATGATCGAAGTCTGTGGGACTCATGCCACTGGTCACATGATGGCTAGGAAGATCTTGAGAAGTGGCTATTATTGGGCTACTATGGAGTCAGATTGTATGGAGCATGTTCGTAAATGCCAAAAATGCCAGATGCATGCAGACCGGGTTAATGCACCTGTGTTTCCACTGCACAGTTTAGCATCCCCATGGCCTTTTTCGATGTGGGGAATAGATGTCATCGGTCCCATTAATCCCAAGGCTTCCAATGGCCATCGTTTCATTTTGGTGGCGATAGACTATTTCACTAAATGGGTAGAAGCTGCTTCATATGCCAGCATAACTCAAAGGATGTTTCTCAAATTCCTCAAAAAGGACATTGTCTGTAGATACGGGATACCAGAGAGGATAATCACAGATAATGCTGCTAATCTTAATGGTACCAAGATTCAAAAGTTTTACGATGGTTTCAAAATCAAACACCACAATTCGGCTCCTTATAGGCCTCAAATGAATGGTGCAGTTGAAGCAGCAAACAAAAATGTCAAGAAGATCGTTGCCAAGATGGTTGTAAACTATAAGGACTGGCATGAAATACTGCCATATGCTCTACATGCTTATCGGACTAACATACGATCAAGCACCGGGGCAACCCCTTTCTCTCCGGTGTACGGGATGGAGGTCGTCTCACCTATCGAAGTAGAACTCCCTTCGCTAAGAGTCTTGATGGAAGCAGACTTAGAAGAATCTGAGTGGGTGAAAACTCGATATGAGCAGTTTAACATGATAGAAGAGAAAAGGCTGGCAGCCATCTGTCACTTGCAATTGTATCAAAACAGAATGGCAAGAGCTTTCAATAAAAAGGTTCATCCTGGAGAATTTCGTGCGCGAGACCTGGTCTTAAAGAAAATCCTCCCTAGTCAAGAGAATGCCCGAGGAAAATGGGCACCAAATTATGAAGGTCCTTATATTGTCAAACAAGCGTTCTCGGGAGGTGCTTTGATTCTGTAAAACATGGATGGGGAAGAGCTACCAAGGCCAGTAAACTCTGATGCTGTGAAAAAGTTCTACGCTTGAAGGCCCGCTAGGTTGAAAACCCGAAAGGGCAGCCTAGGCAAAAGTTAGGGCAAAAGAACAATGCAAACAAAAGGAAAGCAAAGACCCGCTAGGTTGAAAACCCGAAAGGGCAGCCTAGGCAAAAGTTAGGGCAAAAGAACAATGAAAACAAAAGAAAAGCAAAGGCCCGCTAGGTTGAAAACCCGAAAGGGCAACCTAGGCAAAAGTTAGGGCAAAGAAACCTTAGGCTGAAAACCTGCAAGGGCAGCCTAGGAGGAGGATAGGGTCCAACACTTATGCAAGCACTCACCATACTGGGGCAATTTTATCCGGCTGAGTATACTGGGGCAAAATTATTAAGGAATGATCGAAGAAGGTGTGTTTGAGGAATCAGAAACAGGAGCCAATATCTGTGTCATCAAAAGGCTGAGGGGAATCAATTAAATGAAAATCAAAGGACCAACACTGGGGCAAATTTTATGTGATTTTCGTAATTTTCTTTGCTTATCTTTGTTTTTAATCTTCATGATCCCTTTATTAACTTTGTTCTCATTGTTATTGTCTCTTAACAACCTAAATTCTCATATTAAGGCAAGAGGTTTTCTTCCACACTCCCCTGTCGTGTTCACTCTCATGTCTCAATAAAAGTAAATATAACTTTAATGGTATGATTTGACAACTCTAATGGTAGCACCAATGATTGGTTTAAACCAAGAGGGCTCAATACTTCAGATTCAGTGGAAGAGGTAGCGTGCACTAGACGACAAAAGAATGATGCAAATAAGCTTGAGAGGACAAACATAACATCCAGAGTTTATCAGATTCTTGGGTGACCAACGTTGTTAAAAGAATGAGTGATGCCTCATCCCAGAGTGGCCGGTGAACAAGGGTTTGGTTGGTGGAAGTTTTTCCTTGGAGCATTTAGTTCCTTTGTCTTCAAAACTCAAAAGGAGGGGACTCTCATTTGTTTCAGATCACTAATTATTTAATTTTGAGCTCTAAGGCTCACCGCACCTTTATTTTCGAGCTCTAAGGCTCATTGCATGATTACTTTTCTGTTGGACGAGGAGGTTCCGTCCATTGCATTTAATTTTCTGTTGGACGAAGAGGCTCCGTCCATTGCATGTTTACTTTCCTGTTGGACGAAGAGGTTCCGTCCATTGCATGTTTACTTTCCTGTTGGACGAAGAGGTTCCGTCCATTGCATATTTACTTTCCTGTTGGACGGAAACTTTTCTGTTGGACGAAGAGGTTCCGTCCATTGCATGTTTACTTTTCTGTTGGACGAGGAGGTTCCGTCCATTGCATATTTACTTTCCTGTTGGACGAGGAGGTTCCGTCCATTGCATGATGTTTACTTTTCTGTTGGACGAGGAGGTTCCGTCCATTGCATATTTACTTTCCTGTTGCATATTTACTTTCCTGTTGGACGAGGAGGTTCCGTCCATTGCATTTACTTTTCTGTTGGACGAAGAGGTTTTGTCCATTGCATATTTACTTTCCTGTTGGACGAAGAGGTTCCGTCCGTTGCATTTACTTTTCTGTTGGATGGGGAGGTTCCGTCCATTGCATATTTACTTTCCTGTTGGACGAAGAGGTTCCGTCCATTGCATTTACTTTTCTGTTGGACGAAGAGGTTAGATCCATTGCATGTTTAATTCTTTTCTGTTGGACGAGGAGGTTCCGTCCATTGCATATTTACTTTCCTGTTGGACGAGGATGGCATTTACTTTTCTGTTGGACGAAGAGGTTCCGTCCATTGCATGTTTAATTCTCTCCTGTCGGACGAGGGGGTTCCGTCCACTGCATTTTTTTATTTTCAAAACTGTAATGTTTTCTTCTGAGCTCCTCGTGCTCGGACAAAATATGTGTTCATTTTTTTTTACTTGTTCATTACTACAATACATGAAAAGTCACAACTAATCATGTCTTCTAGTATGCAACAAGTAAAGAGGGACAGCTGTGAACACCCATTTTTGTCCATGTTTTATTTTCATGATATTGTGCTTCAAGGAGACTAATAATAATAGTGAAGAGAGAAAGAAGAACAAGAAAATAATAAAGAAAGGAGGGGCTAATAATTAACTTGCTGTTGGACGAGATGGTCCCGTCCATTGCCTTGCACTTGGACGGGGTGGTCCTTTCCATTGCATTGCACTTGCTGTTGGCCGGGGTGGTCCCGTCCATTGCTTTGTACTTGCTGTTGGACGGGGTCCCGTCCATTGCTTTGCACTTGCTGATGGACGGGGTGGTCCCGTCCATTGCTTTGCACTTGCTGTTGGACGGGGTGGTCCCGTCCATTGCTTTGCACTTGCTGGACGGGGTGGTCCCGTCCATTGCTTCACACTTGCTGTTGGACGGGGTGGTCCTGTCTATTGCTTTGCACTTGCTGTTGGACGTTTTGGTCCCGTCCAGTCCACTGCAATTATCTATTTTTGTTGGACGAGGAGGTCCGTCTAGTGTATGTCTACTTTTGCATATCTAAGTTCCTGTTGGACGAAGAGATTCCGTCCACTGCAATTTTATTTTCAGGCTGGAGGCTAAAGAATAAAGAGAGAAAAAGAGGAAGATAATGAAGAAAGGACGAAGAAAACAAGGAGAAAAAGACAATCAACAAAAAGGAAAGGAAATTGGGTTATGTCTCCCACCTACTTTACATATCAGATAAGACCTCTTTTCCTCCTCTACCCATTGGTCCTTCTTCTTCCTCATCTCCTCCCTCGTTTTAACCTAGCAGCCCTACTCCTAACCCTAAAAAGCCATCATACACATCAGACAAAACCCCCCATCTCCTTCTCTTTTCAAACACGCAACCTTCACGATAAATCACCTCCTTTCTGCTACTCACGCTGCCCCATCTGGACACACGTTATTTCTGCTAAGAACCCCCTTGCACCTCCTCTACCCATTGGTCTTTTCTTTTTTCCTCATCTCCTCCCTTGTCTTAACCTAGCAGCCCTACTCCTAACCCTAAAAAGCCATCATACACATCAGACAAAATTCCCCATCTCCTTCTCTTTTCAAGCGTGCAACCCTCACATCAAATCACCTCCTTTCCACTGCTCACGCCGCCCCCATCTGAACACACGTTATTGCTGCTCGGAACCGCCCAAGCCTTGGGTTTCGTACAAACCGACCTTGAAGCCAATGGAGAAGAAGCAAGAAGCCCTCTCCTCCGTCTATAAAAGGAAAGGAAAAAGAGGAGAAAGGGGAGAGGACATTTTTGAGAGGGACTTATGATTTGATATTTTCTTAGTGAGAAAAGAGAAAAAGAGAGAGAGATTTTTATTGTGAGGAAGAGAGATCAGAGATCTAAGTTTCCTTTTCTCTTCCCTATTATTAGAGTGGTTAAGAAGGAAGAGCTGAAGGAGCCAGTGAGATTGAATGTAAAGACTTCGATCTTGAAATCTTACCACTGGGAATAAACAAAATCATTCTTATTCTGCTCTCATTTGGTAACCCTTATTCTTTTCATTGATATTATTTATAAATTTCTCTTGACATTCTTATTTTTGTGTCTCTGTTCACTGAATAAGTTAGTAAAACGTTTCACTTCTACGTTTCATTTCTCTCCTATTTTCAAGAGGCAAAATTATTTATTTTACATAAAAATAGAAGATGGTCACTTGATTAAAACAATCTTATTTCCTGGGTTGCCCTATGACAAGTGTCATGTTCAACCCTTTAGATTTTGAGGTTGCCCTGTGGACTTACGTGCCATGTTCAACCTCATTTAGTTTTAATAAAAAGATTCACAACGGGTAAAACAAATATTTTCAAAGGTACTAATAATTTACACAACTAATTTTGGGTAACCATTTATGGATGTTCCAGGGTACCGTGGGGTTAAGTCTCCATGCCTTCCCTAGACATAATCGACTCTCGAACCCAAAGCTTTTCTTAAAAGGTTTTCCAACTTCCTTGAAATAAAATAAAGTTGGTGGCGACTCCATGTTTTCTCTCTAAAAAAAAACAGGTTTTTTTCTTTTTGGTCGCTATAGCCCTCACGCCCTTCTTCCTTGCAGTGAGAGTCGACCTCGTTGGCACCGTCAATGGCGAGGGTTGTTGTCCACTGCAAGCACCACCTCGGTCCATATCCACCCGTGCCACCCTCTGTCACACCCATCGACCCACTACCACCGCGATGTCCTCCCTCCATCGACGTCGCCCTCTATCAAGTGGAACCCATTCAAGGTGAGCAACGAAATTGTGGTGATGATTGGATCTGTTAGGATTTGGGTTTATGTGCAACGAAATTGCTTGAATCCGTGATGGCAGTGTCGATGTCAATGTGGGGGGAAAGTGGTGGCGGAGTTGATGGCAGTGTTGGCGATCTGAGGTGACTCCGATCTGGTTCTTGTGTGGGGGGTAAATGGTGGGAGGGTTGGGTGGAGTAGAAGAGAAAGGGTGGGGAGATGGGAGGAAGAACAAAAAGGGGAGATGGAATCGGGAGTGAAATCTGGGAGTAGAAGGAGAAGAAAATAATGTAAAAAGAAAAATAATTATTAAAAATAATAAAATAATAAAATTAATTATTTTAAATATAAAAAATTCTCGAAAATGCCATATGGCATTAAAAAGGTGATGTGTCAGCTGATGTGTCACTGCTGACATGGCCTGCCGTCTGCCACATCAGCAGTTAACAAAACTAGTTAACGACAGGGACCAAAAACAAAATAAAAAGGTTACAAGGACCAAAAACAAATCGAATGAAAGATTAGAAGTAAAACCAAAAGACCCTATATTTACAGGGACCAAAAAGTTTATTAAACCAATTGAGTTTCTAATAAAGTGATTTATGTTTGCATGCTTTTATGTTGAAAGCAAGTTTGATGTAAAAGTGTAAATTTTCAACTCAACTCAAAAGCTACTTTTTGTAGCTTTTAGTCAGAATCGCTTATGAAGGTAAAATCAATTTTACCTGACAGTAATCAAACATCTAATTTTTTTTTTACTAAAATCACGTTTGACAGAGAATATAATCAATTTTGGAGATTTCCAATGTGAAGCCAAACACACATATAAGATTTATGGTCGTTAAGACCTTTTCTTCTTTTTTTAGGAAATCAAAGACAATCAAAGATTCACCAAATCCATAGCGGTCTAGGATATGGATGAGTATGGCATATATTTTTTTTTTAAAAAAAAAAACTAAGATGAGTATGTCATTATAAATATTTTAAAAATTATTTGGAAATTTCCAACATGAAACTAAACACACATAAGATTTGCGGTCATTAAGACTTTCTTCTTTTTTAAGGAAATCAAAGACAATCAAAGATTCACCAAATCCATAGCGGTCTAGGATACGGATGAGTATGGCATATAATTTTTTTAAAAAAAAAAACTAAGATATGAGTATGTCATTATAAATATTTTTAAATATATATAATGATAATAGATAACTATTTTTTTTAAAAGATTCAAAGACACCTATGTATAACATATAACATAAAGTGAGCTTAAACTATTTAGCACGACAATATTACATCTCACAATAAAAAATTACAATACTGAAATTGTTCAACATTACGTGATCTAAATATGAATATGAAAATTACACTCCAAGGGTGTTAATCTTGTTATTTGATTGATCATGTGATTTACAGATTCAGTATTGTGGTGTCACTAGGAAGAAACCTAATTCCCAACCCAAAACAATGTAGTTTTGAAGCAACCCACTATGTATATTCATTTCATTTATTTCTCAAAAACCACAGTAATGGACATCTCCATTTCTCAGAACACATAATAACTTCATTTTCCAAGATGCCATAGAGAAGAAAATGATAAACAATTAATTGAATGCTATAGGGCAGGAATACGTCACCCATCAACATATTTCTGTAAAGGAAACAAACTGACCTAAAAAACCAAATGCAAAATTAGCTTTATGATCCATTAATGGAAGATGGAACCATGCTGAGTTTGGAGTGTATCTCGGAATGTCATAATGTATGTTCATAGCAAACGAACAACGAAACATAACGTTTTCTTTGGTGACAAGATTACAAAATAATGAAGGCAAATGCTACCCAGGCACGGGTTAAGTAGCCAAAAGATGTTTCTATTAAACAGATCAAAAAATAATTTCCAATGAAAACTTCTCATTTTTTGATTCCTTAACTAGTGTTTGGGTAGCAAGACCCAATAATGAAATATTTTTTGTTTGTTGTAAAGGGGTGACAATCCCTTAATGTTTGCACCACAACCCAAGGATTAGCAAGGCACTTGAATGGCAAGTTCCCAAACCCATATCTAACAGCCATGTCAAGATCAGTAAAATGGCCAGTCCCCCCCACCCCCACCCCCACCCCCACCCCCACCCCCACCCCGTTTTATTCCACATAGAAATGATAAGCACCTGGGTAAGGAGGGAAAACGGTGGCCTGCAGAAGGGGGCATAGTTCCTTGCATTGCTATTCAACAAATCTCCAATGGGAAGACTCTAGAAAAGGGGCAAGCTTGGGGGAAAACGCACAAGCATCCACTGTCTCTCATATGTAGCCAAATGAGTCCATCCAATTTCCTCAAGCAAAGAGAGCTTTAGTTCATAGAGCTTCTTCTTGGCAGGCTCCACGTCATCTTGAATTATGTCACTCAGTACCTGAATTGAGGGGAGCAAAGGTTCTCAAGTAAGATTAATAAATAATTTATCTAAGAAAAATCTCTTGTTCAGTCTTTCCTTTGTAACACCAATTTCATAAAAACCAAGACATCAAGTTGAACCATGAAGGTAGTACCTGTATTTTATTACGAAATGCATATCCATTTAAATTGGTTAATGACCATATCTTATAGCCATACCATACACTCTGTAGGCATCCTTGCACACAAGAGAACATACTTGATGCAATTCGTTTTTGGGGTGGGGAAGGAGGCGTTGGGAATACTTGGGATCTTGACCGAGTATCCGAGTTAGTATGGGGTATGGCTTTAGCATATGTTTGGAGTTTGAGACATAACTTTTGACGGCTATGGTGCTGTTTGGGTTAGGTATGGTGAATAGTGGCTAGAGAATCCTAAATAGGACAGAGGGAGAAAGAGAACTAACAATTCTGTTAGATTACAAATTAAAAAGTTGAATAGTGAGTGGTCATCCATGGCAGCAACTAATACAAGACTTTGCAAAAGAAAATACCTTCAATGCTGTCCCAAGCCTTTGACTACGCCTCTCGTTTGCCACAAAGAGGATTCCATATTTTGTGCACTTAACATCAACCCATTTCTTCAGTTCGTTAAAGTTCTGTTCAAACAAGTCTGGATCATCCTTGGATTGCTCCGTTTTCTCCACATCCAGTTTTGCACCTTCTGTTGCAGCCGAAGCTGAGGACTTATCTACCTCCTTTGACAATATACACCAAGTCAAGTCAGCTAATTTTTATTTGATAAACCATAATTAAATGTTACTACTATCACAATTAACAGGTTCGACTTTTCCTAAAGCCATAATAACCAAATAAACTCTTCCAAATTTATAACTATAGCACAAGCAGGGCAAGATCATGACAATTGTAGTCTTACCAGACATAATGTAGTTCTATACTTTTAATGAAAAGTAGCATTGATTATGCCACATATATCTATATTTCCAGTTTTTGTAGTTACTAACAAATTACTTTTAATAATTTTATAAGACCAATTTAAACAGCTACTAGGTTAGAACAAGTTCTCAAGTTAGCCAAACAAGGCAAGTAGAACAGGCTGAACACATTTTGTAATATCATCTGCATGATATGTTCCTCTGTTTTGTTGGGAAATACCAGTATAATTTCCCTCCTCTCGTGAACTCAAAAATAGGCACTAAGCGAAGCGTAAAGATAAGTGTAATAACACCGGACAATTTTTAGCGTGGAAAAACCTCCTCAATGTGAGCAAGGAAAAAAACCCCGGGACCCGTGAGGCCGCTTAAACTTCCACTATAACAATAATGGGAATACAAAAATACAAGAATATTAGTATCCTCAATTTGTGGATAACACTCTCACAAATTGTCTCACTATTTTCTCTCTTAGAAAACTCTCTCTAAGGCTCTCTCTCTATTTTTCTATCACTCTCCTTCTCTTTGATTGTGAGGATTGGTGCATCTTCCTTCATCTCAAATGCTTCTATTTATAGAAGCAAAAAGAGATGCATCGAATGGTAAGTGGTTGGAGGTTGAAAGCTTTTCAACCATTGCATTTAACTATGGGAGACTTTTGTTACTTTCTTTTGGTTGGATTTTCAACAATTCTCCCCCCACGCCCAAAGGGAAAATATCCTTGGATCGATTTGGGGTTGATACTAAGCCCGCAACTTCTTCACGGACTTCTAACTTCTCTTTTGGTAGAGCTTTTGTCATCATATCTGCCCCGTTATCTTTTGTGTGTATTTTCTCAATCAAAAAGCAGTTTACTTTCCAACACATCACGGATCCAAGTGATACCTTACGTAGATGTGTTTCACCTTGAATGAAATGTCGAGTTCTTCTTTGAGATGGATTGCGCCTGACTGTCGCAATAGAGAATATAACTTTCCCGATCCTGTCCTAACTCTTGTAGGAACTTCTTCATCCACAAGATCTATTTGCAACCTTCTGGTGATTGCGATGAATTCTCGCTTCAGAGTGCTTAAAGCAATGCACTTTTGTAGTCTTGACCGCCATGAGATAGCTCCCCCTGCAAAAGTAATTAGATATCCCGATGTAGACTTTCTTGAATCCACATCTCCCGCCATATCTCGCATCTCAATACCCAAGAAGCTTTAAATTTTCATTGCCAAAACACAAGCAGACTTTTGGCGCTTCCTCTCGAGATATCGTAGTATCCATTTCACTGCATTCCAGTGTTCCTTTCTCGGATTTGAAAGGAATCTACTCACAACTCCGACAAAGATAAGCAATGTCCGGGTCTTGTACGAACCATTGCATACATAAGACTACCCACCGCGAAGAATAGGGCACCTTGTTCATTTCTTCTTTTTCTTCTTTATTCCCTGGACATTGCGTCTTACTCAGTTTGAGATGACCAGGTAATGGAACATGCACAGGTTTGGCATTATGTATGTTGAACCTTTCAAGAACTTTCTGGATATAGTCTTCTTGTGACATCCACAACATCCTTCTAGAACGATCTCTAGTTATCTTCATTCCAAGAATCTTCTTCACCGCACCCAGATCTTTCATGGCAAAAAGACTTGCTCAATGCCTTCTTGAGAGCAACTATTTTCGCCTTATCTTTCCCAATAATTAGCATATCATCAACATACAAATGTATATGATGGATTCACCATTCTCATAGTTCTTCACAAACACACAATGGTCTCAATGAGGTCTTCTTGAAATTGTGTTGGGTCATGAAGAGATCAAACTTCTTGTACCATTGCCTTGGAGCTTGCTTCAGACCGTAGAGGCTTTTCTTCAAACGACACACTAGGTGTTCCTTGCCTGGTTCTGCAAAACCTTCTGGTTGCTCCATATAGATTTCCTCCTCTAGGTCTCCATGTAGGAATGCTGTTTTTACATCAAGTTGTTCAATCTCCAAGTCTAGTTTTGTAGCTAGACCGAGAATTGCTCTAATAGATGTCATCTTCACCACTGGTGAGAAGATTTCTTCAAAATCTATGCCTTTCTTCTGGTTGCACCCCTTTACAACAATTCTTGCTTTGTACCTGGGGTTTGGGTTGTTCTCTTCCGTCTTGAGCTTGAACACCCATTTGTTTTTCAACGCCTTTCGTCCATCTGGTAATCTCACCAGGTCATACGTCTGATTTTCTTTCAGGGACTGCATTTCTTCTTCCATGGCTTGCAACCATTTCTCCTTATCATTCGTCTCAATTGCTTCTATGAAGCTTTGAGGTTCTCCTTCATCAGTGAGATTGACATATTCATCTGAATCATATCTTCTTGATGGTTGTCTGACTCTTATGGATCGTCTTACTTGAGATTCTTCTTCCTGTCTCATCGCCTCTCCATCATCCGATCCTCGACTTTGTTCTATCCG
Organism: Sophora flavescens; assembly: GCA_030762895.1. NCBI lineage: Eukaryota > Viridiplantae > Streptophyta > Magnoliopsida > Fabales > Fabaceae > Sophora > Sophora flavescens. The sequence goes on along the minus strand of CM061067.1, from coordinate 158,285,743 downwards.
GTCAAGTTGTTCTGCCTCGATCGATTGTTCCTCCCGATCATGTTCATCATTCCTTCGAGGATTCTCTCCCCCTGAATTGTTTATCATAACAGGACTTGAATCGAAATCACTTTGTGCTTTGGCTTCTCGAGTTGCTTAATGTCTTGGATCGTTTGATCTTCAAAGAACACCACATCCCCGCTTGAACAATCTTCTTGTGTGCAAGATCCCATAATCTGAAACCAAGTTCATCTCTTGGTGAACCAAGGTATATGCATTCCTTCGTCTTTGCATCTAGCTTTGCTCTTTCATATTTAGGAATGTGGACAAATGCCCTACACCCAAAGACTCTCAAGTGACCATAAGAGGCTTTCTTTCCAGTCCATACTTCATCTGGAATCTCTCCATTTAAAGGTCTTGAAGGAGACAGATTTATCGATCAATCTGCGATTTTCATCGCTCGCCCCAAAATGATTTGGGAAGTTTTTCTTGAGAAAGCATGCTTCTGACTTTCTCTGCGATCGTTCTGTTCATCCTTTCAGCTACTCCAATCATTTAAGGTGTCTTGGGAGGAACTTTCTCATGTCTTATCCCATGAGTTTTGCAATATGTCTCAAACAGACCTATATATTCTCCGCCATTATCACTTCTCAAGCATTTCAGTTTTCTTTCAGATGCTCGTTCTACAGAAGCATGAAACTCCTTGAAAGCTTGAAGAACTTGATCTTTCGTCTTCAATGGATACACCCACACCTTCCTAGAGTGATCATCAATGAAGGTAACAAAGTATTGAGCACCACCAACAGACCTTTCAGACGTTGAGCAAACATCTGAATGAACAAGATCCAGAATCTGCTTTCTTCTTCTTGCATCATCTGATCTTTTAAAAGATACTCTGTGTTGTTTGCCTGCTAGACAGTCTTCACAGGATTCAAGTGGCTGCCCTTTTATGTTTGGGAGATGATCTTTTGCAAGGATCTCCTGCACTTTCTCGCTCATGTGGCCCGGTCGTCTATGCCATAGCTCTTTGGTTGCGTCTTGAGCAACATTTGTCTCCCCTTGCATATCTTTCCCCGCATAATGTACGAGAGCCTTCCTTTCGCGCGCGAGCAATAATCATGCTTCCTCGACCGAGTTTCCATCTCGCCGCTACCAAATTGGTTTATCATCCCGGCTTCATCTAGCTTTCCCACTAAGATAAGGTTCGAGACACATCTCGGGTACATGTCGACCTCCTTCAAGACAAGCTTATTTCCATTCTCGGTCATCAAAGTTACTTCGCCAATACCGACGATTTTACTTGTGACATGGTTTCCCATCTTCACCGTACCAAAATCTCCTTTTTGGTATGATGAGAAGAATTCTTCATGAGGTGTGATGTGGAAGGATGCTCCTGAGTCAATTATCCATATGCAATCATCTGATGCAAAATTTAGATAATTTTCTTCTCCGACAAGAAATATATTCTCATCATTCGAGGCCACTACAAAGAGTTGTTCCATCTTCTTTCTTCTTCTTCTTGGTCAATCCGGTCGTGGTGGACTGCTCCAGCTTTGTTGGTCTCTTTTCAAGAATCTACACTCAGGCATTATGTGTCCTGGTTTGCCACAGTAATAACAATTTAGTCTGGTTCGAGATTTGGACCTACCTTGTGATTTTCCACGACATCCTTTTCCACGATTCTTACTTCTTCCTCTATTTTCAACAACCTTGGCTTCAAACTGATTGTTCAAACCTCTTTCCCTCCATCTTGACTCTTCATTTAGTAAACAATGCAATGTAGAATCCATGCTAAGCTTTCCGTCTGGAGCAGAGTTGCTGAGAGTGACAGCTAGAGTGTCCCAACTCTCAGGTAGAGAACTGAGGAGTAGAAGAGTTTGCAACTCATCATCAACACTCATGCCTGCTTTTGTTAATTGATTAACAATGCCTTTGAAAGTGTTCAGATGTTCGATCATATTTTGACTGTTCATGTACTCCAACTTTACCAATCGTCTGACAAGGTGGGCTTTGTTCCTGGGCGTTTTCTTTTGAGTCAAGGATTCAAGTTTTGTCCACAACTCATACGCATTGGTATAAGTTGATACATGCTCAAACAAGCTTCGATCAATATATTTCCGGATCATAGCCACTGCTTTCCGATTCTGAAGCTCCCAATCTTTGTCAGTCTTCACATCCGGCATATCCTTCGGCATATCCTTCTGGGTAATTGGCAAATACAAATCTTTGTAGTATAGATGATCTTCCATCATCGGCTTCCAATAGGAGTAGTTATCTGCAGTTAGCTTGAACATGTCTCCATCATGAGTGATAGCTCCCTCCATCTTGAGTTACACAGGCCAATAGCTCCTCCAACCAGTTGGGTTTTGATAAAAATAACACTATATGTGAATAGTGTCGTATAGGTGACTTGTACCGAATGCTGAAAATTACTGTAGTTTGTGAACAATACGTACCGAGGAAGTTCCCAGGAAAGAGAGGTGGGTCAATAGACACACTTAAATACCAAGTCTTTCCTAGACAGAACTTTTCTAGGCATGCACTTTCACACTACCACACTTTATTTCCAGCAACAAGAATAATTCTTTTCTGATGTGGAAGATCAGACTACGCTGCAGCCACAGAGCATACTAAGAATTTTCTTATAAATCCGGCGCCTAGTATTCCAGAGCTCTGAGAGCTCTGATACCACTGTTGAGAAATACCAGCATAATTTCCCTCCTCTGTGAACTCAAAAAATAGGCACTAAGCGGAAGCGTAAAGATAAGTGTAATAACACCAGACAATTTTTAGCGTGGAAAAACCTCCTCAATGTGAGCAAGGAAAAAAACCACGGGACCCGTAGGCTGCTTAAACTTCCACTATAACAATAATGGGAATACAAAAATACAAGAATATTGTATCCTCAATTTGTGGATAACACTCTCACAAATTGGCTCACTATTTTTCTCTCTTAGAAAACTCTCTCTAAGTCTCTCTCTCTATTTTTCTATCACTCTCCTTCTCTTTGATTGTGAGGATTGGTGCATCTTCCTTCATCTCAAATGCTTCTATTTATAGAAGCAAAAAGAGATGCATTGAATGGTAAGTGGTTGGAGGTTGAAAGCTTTTCAACCATTGCATTTAACTATGGGAGACTTTTGTTACTTTCCTTTGGTTGGATTTTCAACATGTTTTGCAAGTAAGGATTAAAATTGTTGAAAGTATACAATCATTGCTTTTGAGGATTACCTTTAAAGATTCGATTTCTGACAGTGCAAGCCCCTTTTGGTAAAGTGCCTCTGCTAACTGGTCACGGGTTGATTCCATCTTTTTCTTGATTTTCTACAGTGAGATAAAATATCAATAATAACCAACAAATATCAAACTGAAAATCCATCATGTAAGCAGAGTAGTACCAAAATTCATTTCACCTTATGTAATGAATTTCCATAGTAAATTTTAGCTAACACCAATTGATTTAACTTTTGACACACTATCAGCGAATAAAGATGTTTACACTATCATGTCAACATTTTCATACAAACTATTGCATAACCAACTTCAATAATTATAAGTCAAGTACCAAAATCATAGTTAATTATGCAAGATTGCAAAATCTTCTGAACAAATATCCGTCACATGCCATATAAAATTTTTTCTTCTAATTTTGTATAAATAGGGAACTTGTTGAGAAGTAGGCGGTGGGAATACTAAGAGCATTGGGAACATGGATGAGCACCTCTGCTTCCTCATCTTCTGGATCATTTTTTAGTGCAAGAGATTTTGCCAACTCTTCTCTATCAATACTGTCAATCACTTCATTGGCTGCATCAATTACCTGCAAAGCATATTCATAATTGGCACACAATCAGCCATTTTATAGGGATTCACACACTACTAAGTTTTGTAACTTTATATCAACAGTTAATTTCATATGCTATCAATGAGAATAGTAATTCTCTATTCTTAAAAATAGGGCCAGGACCCAGGAGACTTCTCGGTTCATCATGCTATTGCTCTAGGTTTACACTCAACTATAGTGACCTTAGTAAACGGTGTTTTGGGTACACGTGGTTCCAAGTTAATGCCGGATAAAATGGATTTTGGCTATAGTTTTCTTTGCAATAGTCCGACATGAGGTGGAGTGGTACTTATAATACTTCGGATCCAACAATTAGTTTGAAAGTTCTCATGAGGTAGATCAGACCCATAAATGTCAAAGAACTTGAAAATTAATTGGTACTTTATTCTGTCCATCATGAATTCATGATAATATCACACAACTCAACGGTTGGATTAGTAAAATTTTCCACTATAATTTAATGTATGTCAAATGGTAAATTTTGAGTTCTACAAGAATGTTGTTCAATGGTGTAAATGTACAAGGCTTGCACTCTTGGAGTCACCTTGATCCCCACCCTATATGTGAGTGTGTGTTTCAAGATCCATTGACAGTAACATAAAATTTATATAATAGATACTGCAGTAAATATTGAGCATAGGAAGGAAAATCAGAAAAGGGGTGAGGGGCAGGAAATAATTCATATTAAAATTTGATTTCAACAAAATGTACCTCTTCATCATGAAGGAATTTGTCTTTGATATTAGTCCTAGCAACTAAACCTTCCAAAATCTTTGAAAGCAATGGAGTGTACTTTGGATATTCAGACTGCAAGGAAACATAGCAAATTTTGGTATTATTTTACTTTAATATACAACACAGAATAAATAGCTGAATACAATTTTGAATAATATGAAACGAAAATATACATATGAAGAATCATGCAGAAGAAAATCAAATAAATAGAATTTCAAGAGTAAAGAATAAATGAAGGCAGGCAACCACCAAAACTAAAAGTTCAGCTGAAATTCCTATACTTACTTTGAGAGAGGCAGACAACTTCTTCCATTCCAAACATTCTTCATCGCTTTCTTGTTTTAGGCTTCCAAGCACTTTTATTTTTGAATCTCTTACCTGATGGACAACTCAAGACCAACTTAAAAGTATCCATAAGGATTTAGGACAGAAGATACGCAATCTGAAATCTATAGTATCAATATTGTGAATAATTTTTAATAATTTAAGACACAATGTATTTGCAACTATAGATTTAATAATTTAATATACACAATAACATAAAGCTATTTATCATTTGATTAAATTATTATTAATTTTTATTAAAGATTATTACACAGAAAAGAAGGGAAGTACAACAAGGTGGATACAAAGCATAAAAAAGAAAAAGGAAAATAAAACACAACATAACAAAATGAAAATTAAGATTTGTCCTTCTTGGTTATTAAACAATTTATAATTTTATATTCAAGATAATAATGGAAGATTCTACAAATATGGGTCTTCAATAACAGAATCAACATATACAAAACGTTCTAGAATGTTATTGAGTTAAATCAATAAAGATAATTATCTTCAGGGGTAATGACACAATTATAATTCATTATAAGGTCTACTATCAAAATTTCCAACTCTGCAAGATTAACCATGAGCAGTCCTTGTTGAAAATGAGTTACATGCCCATTTTAAAAATATTTAAAATAATTAAAAACTTAAAAGTATATAACAATTTTGTTAAGGGTCAGGTCTTGGATCAGTTGGGTATATGAGTAAAGAAACATTTATAATAACTTTAGCAACCCTCTCCCAGCAGCTAGTTTTTGGAATGGAGTTAGACCCGGTCATTTTAACATGGTATCAAATACTATCCCAATCCTGGGAGTGAGCCTGAGAGGGTGTATTAAAAGTATCCCACATAAGTTGAGTATATAAGCAAAGAATAATCTATAATAACTTTGACAACCCTCACCACATGAGCTATCTTTTGGGATGAAGTTAGGCTCAATTATTCTAATAAATACAAAAATGGATAACAATGCACATGCTTAAGTTTTTTTTTTTTTTTTAAACACAAACATGCTGAAGCAAAAATAGATGCAACAGAGTGCATATACAGTCATGCCTAAAGAACAGTCGTATGTGAAATACACGCTAGCTAGTAAAAAAATGGAAGCTTTTCTGCCAAAGTATGACTCACAATACCTCTTCTTCTAAACGATCAGAAACTGTCTTCTTGGAAGATAAGGAAGAACCCTTTCCCTTGTCCTCATCGATCTTTCAATAGATGGTAATAGGACAATGTAATTAGACATTAATTGATAGCATTTTTTTTACGTGTATGTGCAATTGTAGAGCATACAAATAGACCTTTAAGGCAGGTAACTGTATAATAACCTTATTTGGAGGAACTATATAAGAAACCCGAAATGATACAGGATGCTTTTCTGGATTTTTATGCTCCCCCTGACCAGCAAATGATAGTTTCCCATATGATATTGCTCCCACCAATACAGATCCTAGAGGAGAATTCTGTGGAATAAAGTCAAATGTTATTACATACTAGTGAATACTATCAATGGTCCAATGGAAGTACCTATAAGGTTAAGAAAGGAGAACAATATACCTTAGGAAGCTTGTCTTTTAGTGGTGGACTCAGATAAAATCCTTCTTTTATACTACCAATAAGCAAACCTCAGAACTACAACACAAAATGACATTTAAACCTTAAGGAGGTAGGGACTACAACCCAGTAACATACCCTGGAACTAACGTTGAGGACTTGAAGGAACCATTTCCCATCAGTGGTCCATCTGGTTGAGAGAAAAAGCATAACCGAATGGCGTCCTGGAAACCAAAACAAACATATAAATGATGCATATAAAATTTATACCCACTACAAGTAACTCAGAAGTGCCAGTTATTGGGGGAATCATAATTTTAAGAATTCTAAGGAAAAAAATATTTCCAATTTTCGAATAATGAATGAAAGAAGTTGCTTTATTCTAATTCTCCCTAATTTATTTCATGCAGCAATGCTTCTATGTTGGAAGGAACTTGATTCTTTGCAAAACTATGCATTATGGCATTACAACCTTAAGCATCCAATGCCAATATCATACAAAATGATTAACCAGAATCTGCAGTTTCCATATTATCTTTAATATTTTAAATTCATTATTTCCTTCGATGATTTTTGGAATTACCAAGGTTATATTCTCTGACTTAGAAAATCTATCAGTTTTTTTAATGGGAGAAATTCTATCAATTTTTTTTACAATGTGTTTGAAATTATCAAATACAAATACAAATATCATCCTTCATAGTTCATATAAAGTAAAATTTAGAAGTTCCATTTCAGACCATTTGTATAACAATTTGCCAGCCACATATTTCAAAAAGTTGCACAATACATGCCTACTAGCCAGAGAAATACGATTTGGTTCATGAAAACCATTGAAACAACTTATAGTCATGTAATGACAAATAAGCTGCAGTTAAGGCGAAAGACAATATTGTGAATGATAACATAAAGTTGTCATAAGAATATGATATACTACCTACCTTCTCTTCCAAATTTAGCTCAACGAATAACACCAGCTGCTTCATCTTTTCCAGAATCTGCACGTTGTCATGCCTGAAACAATAAATTAACATGAGTATAGGACTCTTGTAATTTGGGTTTGGGCCTAACTCAACCCCAAAAGCTAGCTTGTAAGGTGAGGATTGCCCAAGCTTTATAAGCACTACTTTGGCCGTATCTCTAGGCGATGTGGGACTAAATACACCCCTCATACTCAGCACAATGAAGGTGCTGGAGGTTGCAATGAAGGCAACCCAAACTTGCCCCAATTAAGGTGGCTAGGGGCGAACGGCAATTAAGGCGGCTTTCCAACAAGGACCATGTTGAATATGCACCTTCAAGTATCAATCTTTTAAAAACCTAGAATTATTCCACTTGTAATAAAAACTCCAGCCATCTTATGGCAGGTATTAATAACTAAAGCAAGCTATCAAGTCCTCGAAAAACACTACTCTTGTTCAGTTATACCTGTGAATTTTCAAAATTTAGTTTAAAATATACAAAAGCAGAAAAAACTATCAACAAGTAAATGGAAAGCACCACAAGGAACAAACAAGCATGTGTGAGGTCATCCAGTATATATGGACAGAAAGAGCCGGACCTCAAATATAGCTGTAAATTGTAATCTCCCTTGGGAAGTTTTGTAAAGTTCGGGTAGGCATCTCCACTTGAATATACACGCTATAATCAGAATGAATAAATATGAAAATAAATTACATGCAGCTTACTATTCAAATGACTGAGAACTACTATCTGAAATGACAAACTATTATCAGAATACCTTATTTGAATCAGAAATCATATAAAATTGAGACTCAAATTTAGTGTCATATATCCGGTCATTTAGAAATGGTATCTGTGGTTTTACTTCCGCTCCATCTTCCAATTTGACCTTGTATCTGAAAAATCAGAATACTGAGAACAGGCCATGTAGTAGTTACAACAAAGATGAAGCAGAAAACAGAATTTATTACTCACGTTAATGTCAGTGCTAGTATCTGTTTTCCAGAAGGGAGTTTATCACGATCAGTTGAAAGTGCACTAATCTTAGCATCTATTGGTCGATATGGGACCCTTATCTGCAAATTTAACATAAATTAGGAGAACAGATTAACCTCATTACTGTCCCACATCACAAGCATAATGGAATAGCACAAAAAGAAAGAGGCAAACTTTACAACATAACCTTGTTTAGAATCGCTACAGGTGCAAGTTTCTCAGATGCCAGTAGTGCTTCAGCATCAATTCTGACTGGTGCTTCACTCCCATCAAGTACAACTTCCTCTTGATTGACTTTTACACCATGAAACACAAGCTGGAAATTTATATAAATTAGCAAAAGATTATATCTTCAATGAAGAATCTGGACTACATAATATTACTTCTTTTCTAATTCATCTATTACCATAAGTCGTTTTTGACAGAAAATACAATGACAGAAGAAAATAAAAATATTGTCTCTCTTCAGAAGGTGCAATCATATGCAACTACAAAAAGTGCTGGGCCAAGGAGGACAAATAAGGTGTTTTTTCCTTCATAAAATATGACTGTATATAAACTTACATACACACACTTACACGTCTAACTGCTGATACACACAAACTTACAAGGGCATGCTTTCTTTTTCCATTACTTAATGGAAATCAAATTAAACTGTCTAGGCCTCTAGGCAGCACAAAAGGGGGGAATATGTAAACCCCAAGCATCTTTATGTTTAAATTATGGGAAATTATGCTCTATTTGAGATTTAAACTGAACTAATGGGTCATTGGTATTTTTATACAACTCTATTCATATCACTGAAGTGCTGTTCACTACACAGCTTATTAGAGCAGCCGTTTGTTTTACACAAGTTGTGGGCTCTAAATCCCCTTTGGTCAGTGAGAGCGACTCATTTATAATTAATTTAGGCTTTTTTTATTTCCCTTGGGCCTTGTCAATGTCTTTAATTATTAATCTTCGTTGGAATATAACAGCCATCTAAGGTACTATTGGGGTAGCACGCCAGTCAAGATTGAATTTCAGTTGTTGATGACTTGATGCCAACCAAACCCTAGACAGTATGATACTATCTCTTACTCTAAGATATTCCTGGAAACTTATTAATGTGGACTACAAACAGTAGGTTATCTTTTTTTGATAAAAGAAGAAAATTTATTAAAGAAAGAGATAGGAATACAAAAAGTTGGAGGATAAGAAAACCTCAACAAAGACAAAAAGGAGAAAAAAAACTATTGTCTCAAGTCCCACGTCGGTTGAGTATATGAGTAAAGAATCATTGATAATGACTTAAGCAATTTAGGCAGTATACTTGGTTGGAGTGGAGTTCTGTAAGGAAATACCTTGGCCCCAGACTTGCTTTAGGAGTTGGGACAAAATTGTTTTCTTGGCATCTTTTTGTGGTGCTCAGTAACAGTTCCCTTCAAGAATATCCTTGCTATGAATGCAAAGGGATTGGCGAGATCTTTTAATATAATGTCTTTGGGAGCTTTTCCTTTAGTTTTTGCATCTTCTCTGGAGGGTATCTTATTTTCTTTGCACTCTTCTGTTAGACCTCTTATCAGTAAGAAATATAAGAGGAAGCCCAAACTGCCGATTGGGCCAGTTTAATATTAGCAGTTAATAGCAATTATTATAAGTTAGTAGCAGTTATTCTCTATTGTAAGGAATAAGCCAGCACGTAACATGGCTGTGCCTTAGGATGTAATTGGAATAAATAGAGAGATTGGGAGGGAAAGGAGGTTGGACAGATTTTGGGTAGGAACTGGTAGGGAAAGACCAAGCTCTCGAATCCTTGGAGGAAACCACCCTTGTAACCATCTCTCTTTCTCTAATCTTTTCTACTTTCTTATTCTGTAATACTCTGTTTTTATCTCTGATTTGGGAACAATTCCCCAGAGGATTATTAATATAATATAGACATTCAGTATAATATATATTTAGTTTCAATTCCAGTTTCTATCAACTGGTATCAAAGCTCTCTGATCTTGGGAGAGTTAATGGTTTTAACACGAGGAATGGAAGCACGCGTAGAGATTCTGGAGCGTGGCTTTGAAGGGTTATTGCAGATAAGGCAAAACCTTGAACAAAACCTTGAAGACGAAAGACTGGAACGCATTGAAACTCGGAGACAATTGAATGAATTGGTTGAAACCGTACGAGGATTGTCAACGCGCCAGGAATCAACATATGAAGACAGTCGTGTGACTACTTGTGAGGGTAATGGAAATCGTGTTGATGCTAGGATTCGTGAAGAAAGATGGAGGAAATTGGAAATTCCAACTTTTGAAGGAGAAGATGCATATGGTTGGACAAATCGCGTGGAGTGATACTTTGAATTAAAAGAAATGGATGACGCTGAGAAGTTACAGGCAGTTATGGTAGCGATGGAGGGAAAAGCGTTGACATGGTATCAATGGTGGGAATTTTGTGCGCAGAATCAAACATGGAATGATTTCAAATCTGCTGTGATACGAAGGTTCCAACCTTCGATGATGCAAAGCCCGTTTGAGTTGTTGTTAAGTCTCAAACAAACAGGAACAGTAGAAGAATACAGGGAGCAATTTGAATTGTATGCAGGCCCTCTTAGATGCACAGAACCAGCCTATTTGAAAGGGATTTTTCTGAATGGACTCAAGGAAGTGGTAAGAGCAGAATTAAAACTCCATCCGGTTGAAGGTTTGACAGAAATGATGGATTATGCTTAGAGGATTGATGAGAAAAACACTTTACTGAATAAGGGGAACCCTGGAACTAGTTCAGGGGGGAGATCATTCAGAACTTACACCAATTCCAGAAGTGTAACGTGGGAACCTGGAAATAAAAGTCAGATTCAGACCATAACAGAAAGTTCAGTAGGGGACACTAGCAATATGAAAACTACTGGATCATTCAGAGGAAGGGGGTTTAGAAGGTTGACAGATGCTGAAATGCAGGAGAGATCTAGGAAGGGACTTTGTTTTCGATGTGATGAGAAATTTAATCCTGGCCATGTGTGTGCTAACAAGCAATTACAAGTGCTATTGTTAGAGGAAGAAACAGTTACTGATGAGAAGGAGGAAGAACCAATAGAACCAGAGCATGAATCTGAAATAAGAACACTTCAGTTGTCCATGTTTAGTATCACTGGACTTACTTCTAAGAAATCCATCAAACTGTGGGGTACCTTGGCTGGAAAGCAAGTGATAGTCCTAGTAGATTGTGGAGCCTCACACAATTTTATATCTTCTGTGTTAGTCAAGGAAGGAGAGTTACAGATGAATGAAACTCCACCTTACACTGTGGAGGTGGGAGATGGCAGAAAAATTCCTTGTGAAGGGGTGTGCTCACAACTGAAATTATTGATTCAAGGAATGGAGGTTCAGCAAGATTTCTTTATTTTTGAGTTAGGAGGGGTGGATGTGGTGTTAGGGATGGAATGGCTGGCTAGCCTTGGTGAGATTCGGGCTAATTTCAAAGAGTTAACACTTAAAATTCCCATTGAAGGAGGACACAAGATACTGAAGGGTGAACTCAGTTTGGCTCGGGTAGTGGCTTCTTTTAAATCTGTCCTCAAAGCAATCAGTGATGAAGGACACGGTTTTCTGCTGGAGTATCAGAGTTTACAAGGTGAAAATGAAGACACTGCACCTTTACCAGAGTGGCTAGAGTCAGTATTGATTGAGTATAAGGAAGTGTTTCGAGAACCACAAGGGTTACCTCCAACCAGAACGCAAGATCATGCAATAATCCTTAAGGAAGGAGCCAACATTCCAAATCTCAGACCCTACAGGTATCCACGTTACCAGAAAAATGAGATTGAGAGGTTAGTGGATGATATGCTTAATTATGGTGTAATTAGACCAAGTGTAAGTCCTTATTCAAGCCCAATCATATTAGTAAAGAAAAAAGATGGTGGCTGGAGATTTTGTGTAGATTATAGGGCATTGAACAAGATCACTGTTGAGAGTCCCACATCGACTAGAGATATGGCCTAAGTAGTGCTTATAAGGCTTGGGCAGTCCTCACCTTACAAGCCGGTTTTGTGGGGTTGAGTTAGGCCCAAAGCCCGAATTTAAGATGGTATCAAAGCCTATCCTAGATCTGTTATTGGGCCAAGATCTCTATTATTCCACCCACATTTGTCCGCATCAGTCCACGCTTCAGATGTCCAGTCCTCAGCGTGAAGGGGTGTGTTGAGAGTCCCACATCGACTAGAGATATGGCCATTTGTCCGCATCAGTCCACGCTTCAGATGTCCAGTCCTCAGCGTGAGGGGGTGTGTTGAGAGTCCCACATCGACTAGAGATATGGCCTAAGTAGTGCTTATAAGGCTTGGGCGGTCCTCACCTTACAAGCCGGTTTTGTGGGGTTGAGTTAGGCCCAAAGCCCGAATTTAAGATGGTATCAAAGCCTATCCTAGATCTGTTATTGGGCCAAGATCTCTATTATTCCACCCACATTTGTCCGCATCAGTCCACGCTTCAGATGTCCAGTCCTCAGCGTGAAGGGGTGTGTTGAGAGTCCCACATCGACTAGAGATATGGCCTAAGTAGTGCTTATAAGGCTTGGGCAGTCCTCACCTTACAAGCCGGTTTTGTGGGGTTGAGTTAGGCCCAAAGCCCGAATTTAAGAATCACCATACCTGATAAATTCCCTATCCCTATTATTGATGAATCACTTGATGAACTTGGGGGCGCTGTCATATTTTCTAAGTTGGATCTCAAATCTGGATACCATCAAATTAGAATGAGGGAAGAAGATATCCCTAAAACTGCTTTTAGAACTCATGAAGGGCATTATGAGTTTGTTGTGATGCCTTTTGGACTCACTAATGCCCCTTCTACTTTCCAATCATTAATGAATGACATACTTAGACCATATTTAAGGAAGTTTGCTTTAGTTTTCTTTGATGATATTTTGATCTATAGCAAAACTGTGGAGGAGCACGAAAGACACTTGCAGGCAGTTTTAGCCCTATTAAAGGAACATCAGCTTTTTGCCAACAAAAAGAAATGTACTTTTGGGCAAACACAATTGGAGTATCTTGGTCATATTATTTCAGCTAATGGAGTGGCAGCAGATCCTAAAAAAATCGAGGTTATGATGGATTGGCCAACACCAAAGGACATTAAGGCTTTAAGAGGATTCTTAGGCCTTACTGGTTATTATGGGAGATTTGTCAGGGACTATGGAAAAATTGCTAGACCTTTGACTCAGTTATTGAAAAAAGAGTTTTCAATGGACACCAGAAACTCAAGCAGCTTTGGATCAATTAAAGAAGGTCATGGCTGAATTACCTATACTCACTGTTCCAGATTTTTCTAAGGTATTTACTATAGAAACTGATGCTTCCAATAAAGGCTTAGGAGCAGTCCTATTGCAGGAAGGAAGACCAGTAGCTTTTATCAGTCAAACCTTATCGGAGAGAGGGCAATCCAAATCAGTTTATGAGAGGGAATTGATGGCTATTGTAATGGCAGTCCAAAAGTGGAGACACTACCTACTTGGCAGACGTTTCATCATTCTTACTGATCAGAAAAGCCTTAAATTCCTTACAGATCAGAGAGTTTTGGGAGAGGCGCAGTTCAAATGGACTTCTAAACTAATGGGATTGGATTTTGAGATCCAATACAGACCTGGAAATGAGAATAGAGCTGTTGATGCTTTATCTAGAAGAATGACTTATGCAGCATTATCCACAGTTCAGTTTGATGATTTGGAAGAATGGGAAACTAAAGTCCAGAATGATCCTAAGTTGCAAGGTATTATACAAGACATTCTGCACGATACTGCATCTCATCCTGATTATACCTTCACAGACAGAAAATTGTTCTACAAAGGAAGATTGGTGTTGCCAAAAGGGTCTTCTAGGATTCCTATTCTCCTTAAAGAGTTTCACAGTTCAGCTATGGGGGGGCATTCAGGATTTTTTAGATCATACAAAAGGATTTCTACCATTGTTTACTGGGAGGGAATGAAGAAGGACATTCAGCAATTTGTTGCTCATTGTGAGACTTGTCAGTTGAATAAATATCAAACCTTGTCTCCTGCTGGATTATTGCAACCTCTTCCTGTGCCTACTCAGGTTTGGGCTGATTTGCCCATGGATTTTATAGAAGGTTTACCTAAGGCTCAAGGAAAGAATGCTATTTTAGTGGTTGTGGACAGATTAACTAAGTATGCTCACTTTATTGCACTTAGTCATCCATTCACTGCCAAAGATATTGCTGAAATTTTTATCAAAGAAGTAGTCAAGCTACACGGATTTCCATCTACCATAGTTTCCGACAGAGACAAGATATTTCTCAGCAATTTCTGGACTGAGTTATTCAGAATGGCAGGAACTAAGTTGAAATTTAGTTCTGCCTACCATCCCCAGACGGATGGACAATCCGAGGTGGTCAATAGATGCCTGGAAACATAGTTGAGATGCCTCACAGGAACCAAACCCAAACAATGGCCTAAATGTCTTAGCTGGGCTGAGTTTTGGTTCAATACAAACTATAACAGTTCTACTAAATTGACCCCATTCAAAGCCCTTTATGGTAGAGATCCACCCTACTTACTCAGCGGCACTACCATTCCTTCAGTGGTTGAGGAGGTTAACATGATGACTCAGGATCGGGATCAGCTTCTTCATGACTTACAGCATAATTTATTGAAAGCCCAGTGTCAAATGAAGTCTTATGCCAATCAATCCAGGCGCCATGTTACTCTAGTTACAGGTGATTGGGTCTATTTAAAGCTGCAGCCATACAGATTGAAGTCTCTTGCCAAGAAGAGAAATGAAAAGCTGAGTCCTCATTTTTATGGCCCTTATCAGATCACTAAGCAAATAGGACCAGTGGCTTTTGAATTGGAT
This sequence comes from Sophora flavescens, assembly GCA_030762895.1. Lineage (NCBI taxonomy): Eukaryota > Viridiplantae > Streptophyta > Magnoliopsida > Fabales > Fabaceae > Sophora > Sophora flavescens. Next base: position 158,270,503 of record CM061067.1, on the reverse strand, counting down.
CTTCCGCCTGACAGCAAAATACACCTTGTATTTCATGCTTCATTACTCAAGAAAGCCCTTTCTCCTTCAGCTACACCACAACCTCTTCCACCAATGCTTTCAGATGATTTGGAGTTGCAAGTTGTCCCTAATGCAGTCAAGTCAATCCGCAACACTGCTACTGGTTCTGCTGAGGTCTTAATCCAGTGGAAAGATCTTCCTGACTTTGAAGCTACTTGGGAGCCTCTTGAGACTATCATGGAGCAGTTTCCTTCTTTTCACCTTGAGGACAAGGTGACTCTTTTGGGGGGGAGTATTGTTAGACCTCTTATCAATAAGAAATATAAGAGGAAGCCCAAACTGCCGATTGGGCCAGTTTAATATTAGCAGTTAAGAGCAATTATTATAAGTTAGTAGCAGTTAGTAGTAGTTATTCTCTATTGTAAGGAATAAGCCAGCATGTAACATGGTTGTGCTTTAGGATGTTATTGAATAACTTGGAGATAATTTAGACAAGTGTTTGTGAAATGCTTGAATGATTTTATTCACCATACTTTGATATATATATACACTCAATAGTAAATACAATTTACAATTTACAATTTACAAGGAAATGAATGATAAGCTAAATCCTACCGTCCGCACCGTCCAACTAATTCTAACACTCCCCCTCAAGCTGGAGCATACAAATCAAATGCTCCAAGATTAAAACAAATATTCTGAATTCTCGGTCCTCTTAGAGATTTTGTAAAGATGTCTGCCAGTTGATCATTAGAGCTAACAAATTCGGTGACGACTTCTTTAGAAAGGACTTTTTCTCGGATAAAATGACAATCGATCTCAATATGTTTAGTTCTCTCATGGAATACTGGATTGGAAGCTATATGGATAGCTGCTTGGTTATCATAACATAACTTCATTTGTTGAGTATCTCCAAACTTCAATTCCTCAAGAAGTTGTTTAATCCAAATGAGCTCACACGTGGCTATAGCCATAGCTCTATATTCAGTCTCTGCACTAGACCTTGCAACAACATTTTGTTTCTTACTCTTCCACGAGACAAGATTTCCACCAATAGACACACAATACCCTGAAGTGGAACGCCTATCAATGGGTGATCCTGCCCAATCTGCATCGCAAAATCCAACTATTTGAGTGCTTCCTTTGTCTTCATAAAGTAGCCCTTGTCCTGGAGTCTTTTTAATGTATCTCGACCGAATTCTCGCATCCCAGTGATCATTATGAGGAGACTGCATGAATTGACTCACCACTCCCACTGCAAAGGAAATATCTGGCCTTGTAATAGTGAGATAGATGAGCTTCCCAACCAATCTCCGATATCTTTCAGGATCAGAATAAGGCTCCCCCTGGTTGGGTAGCAATTTTTGATTCGGATCCATGGGACTATCAACTGGTCGACAATCTAACATACCAGTTTCTTTAAGTATGTCTAATGCATACTTCCTCTGTGAGATGAAAATCCCATCCCTTGACTGAGCAACTTCAATTCCAAGAAAATATTTCAATTTCCCCAAGTCCTTGTTCTGAAAATGGTTACATAAATGTTCCTTCAGCTGAGAAATTTTCTCCTGATCATTTCCTGTGATGACTATATCATCTACATAGACCACCAAGTAAACGCATCTATTTGGAGAGGTATAGCAATAAAAGACCGAATGATCTGCTTCACTACGTTTCATTCCAAAAGCTTGAATAATTGAGCTGAATTTTCCAAACCAAGCTCGTGGAGATTGTTTCAGCCCATAGAGAGATCGTCGTAGCCTGCAAACCAAACCGGACTCCCCCTTAGCAACAAATCCAGGAGGTTGCTCCATATAAATCTCCTCTTCTAACTCTCCATGAAGAAATGCATTTTTAATATCCAACTGATATAATGGCCAACGACAGATGGCAGCCATGAGAAGAAATAATCGAACAGAAGTGATTTTGGTCACAGGGGAGAAAGTATCTCCATAATCAAGTCCATAAATCTGAGAGTAACCTTTGGCTACAAGCCGGGCTTTGAGCCGATCGATCTGTCCATTGGCCCCAACTTTAATAGCATATACCCATCGACAGCCAACGGGTTTCTTTCCCGGAGGAAGAGGAGTCAAGTCCCAAGTACCATTATGCTCCAAAGCCTGCATTTCATCAATCATGGCTTGTCGCCATCCTGGATGATCAAGTGCCTCACAAACATTTTTAGGAATGGAAACAGAAGATATAGATGACACAAAAGAATAATAAGAAGGAGAGAGACGATGGTAACTTAAGAAGTTATAAATAGGATGAGGATTTCGAGTAGACCGAGTACCTTTCCTAAGAGCAATGGGCAAGTCAAGGTTTCCTTCAGGTAGGTCCGTAGTAGGGTCATCTGCTGGAGTAGGACATGATTCAGCTGGTCTTTCAGTGCCTTCCAATTCTCAGATTAAGAACTCGTGGGACGACGATGATATATGATGGGTGACCTTTGAGATTGCTCGAGTGGGGGATTGTTAGGAATTTCGTAGTCGAAACCGATTCGACAAAGGAGAAGGTGATGGACCAAGATACGGAATCGGAAAGACTTCTTGAATAGTCCGAGACTCAACCGTGGATGGTGAGAAGTAAAACTTTTCTTCGAAGAACGTTACATCTGCACACATGAAATAACGATTCTGCACAGGGGAGTAACACTTGTAACCCTTCTGTAACCTGGAATATCCCAAAAAGACACATTTGATGGCTCGGGCAGCAAGCTTATCGACCTGGAGACAAGTCATGAATAAAACAAGTGCATCCAAATATCCGTGGAGCGACATGAAATAGTGGCTCTTTAGGGAATAAAACGGAATGTGGTATTTTATGATCAAGAGAGGATGAAGGCATCCGATTAATTAAATAACATGCTGTCAAAACTGCATCACCCCAATGTCGGACAGGTACATTCGCATTAAGTAACAAGGTCCAAGCAGTTTCAACAAGATGTTTATTCTTCCTTTCAGCTATGCCATTCTGTTGAGGGGTATGAGGACAACTGGATTGATGGAGAATGCCCTGTGATGACAAAAAGGAGGAAAGAGCAGAAGAAAAGTATTCCTTTGCATTATCACTTCTAAGGATTTTGATTGTCTTGCCAAATTGGGTTTTGACCTCGTTAACAAAAGTGGTGAGAATAGACGAAAGTTCAGATCGTTCTTTCATTAAGAAAACCCAAGTGCGCCGAGAGAACTCATCAATAAAGGTGACGAAATATCGAAAACCATTAGAAGACACACGACTCGGTCCCCATATATCTGAATGGATAACTGAAAAGGGAGAATCAACTCGGCTTTCAACTTTGCTGGGAAAGGAAGAGCGAACATGCTTGCCTAGTTGACACGACTCACAGTTCAATGATGACATTTTTGCAAGATTCGGAACCATTTGCTTCAATTTTGACAAACTTGGATGGCCCAATCGTTCATTAAGAAGAATTGGAGACTCGCCTGCAGAACAACTTACAGAAGGAGCTCAGTGGAGGTAAAAAAGACCATGTGAATCATGTCCTAAGCCAATCATCCGACCCGTACCAGCGTTCTGTATGGTAAAAGAACCACAGATCAAAAGTTACTGAAGCGCTTTAGAGAGCGAGTAAGTTGACTAAGGGAGATCAAATTAAAAGGGCAACCAGGTAAAAACAAAACAGATTTTAAAGTTAAAGAAGGAGTGACTGAAACATGATCGATTCCTTTGGCACTGACCTTAGAACCATCCGCAAGAGTAATGATGTGAGGAAATTTAGGAGAAGATATGGAGGAGAATAAAGAACGATTACAAAGAATATGATCGAGGCACCTGAATCAATTATCCAAAGATTTTGATTGTTCTGGGATTGAGATATGAAGGTCGTGGAGTCATGAACACCATGGCGAGACCCATGAGATTGATGGGCAGCTTTCAATTGAAGATACTCTCGGTACTCGGCTTCGGAAAATTTTTTCTTGAACATTTCAGCATTGACTGATTTTTGAGGAAACCCATGAAGAGAGTAACAAGTATTATGAGTGTGACCTATTCGCTTGCAATATGTGCATTGAGGACGACCCATTCGAGCCAAAACAGACAGAGAGGCTGCCTTAACACCTGAGATTGTAAAGAGACCAACGACGGCAAGCAACAACCAGAAACAGGAACCAAAAAATCAGAGGAGACTAAAGGCAAGAGACCCACTTTCCAAACAACAGAAAAAGTGAATTTTGACGAGCTAGACAGATAGAGGAGGTCGAGGCGAACGGTTCTGGGTGGCGCGGTGGTTTTCCGGCGACCGGAGTGTGGCGCGTGAGTTACACGCACCCGGAAGACGGCGGCGCGTGGATGCACGTGGCGGCGCGTGGCACTTTATCCGGCGACGTCGCTTGGTGGGAAGGTCGATCGGAGACTTCTGAGGCTATTTCCGACGATGGTGGAGACTGTGTTGGTCGAGACAGTGACTTTCGGAATGACTTTTGGTCTTGAAAGGTGTTGTTTGGTTGGGATAGTGTTGTTTGAAAAATAGAGGAAGGTTGAAGGACGGTTGAACTAGAGGCAGAAGACTTCGTAAAAGGATAAAGGTTGACGGTACAAGATTTCTGCTGGACCAGAGGCAGAAACCTTCAAAGGACAAATGAACCTGCTCTTGATACCATATTGAATAACTTGGAGATAATTTAGACAAGTGTTTGTGAAATGCTTGAATGATTTTAATACTTTGATGTATATATACACTCAATAGTAAATACAATTTACAATTTACAAGGAAATGAATGATAAGTTAAATCCTACCGTCCACACCGTCCAACTAATTCTAACAGATGTAATTGGAATAAATAGAGAGATTGGGAGGGAAAGGAGGTTGGGAAGATTTTGGGTAGGAACTGGTAGGGAGAGACCAAGCCCTCGAATCCTTGGAGGAAACCACCCTTGTAACCATCTCTCTTTCTCTAATCTTTTCTACTTTCTTATTCTGTAATACTCTTTTTTTCTCTGATTTGGGAACAATTCCCCAGAGGATTATTAATATAATATAGACATTCAGTATAATATATATTTAGTTTCAATTCCAGTTTCTATCATCTTCCTTTTCTTCTAATAAATTTATTTTTTAATCCAAAATCATATCAGGCTAATAAAATCCAGCCACATTATGTGGAACAAACATGCAATAAGTCTTAGCAACCATTATCAAATAAACAAACTGATCTAATAAAGGAATTGAGATACATCCTCAAGATCACCTACTGAACGAATAAGGAACATCATGGGGCTTGGCCATTTCAAAAACTAGGAGATTCAGTTTAATTGTTTTTTTCAAAAAAAAAAAAAGAGCAAAAATTACCCAAATATCTGGTAGGGTAAAATAAGTTCATCATACAAACATGATTCTATTACCTCAAGATCCACACTGGTAGTCCCATGACTCCCTATACCACTTGACCAAAACTGAGCTATGACTACTTCCAATGTCTGGCCACCTACTACCCTAAAGGAGAAGCTTTTGGCAGCTGGTGAAGAAAAAGTCATCACATTCCTCCATTTCAAAGGCCTTTGTAATGGACATATCTGGATTGCAAGCATGTCAAAAAAGGTTCAATTGTCCAAACTTAATCTTACATAGTTTTAAGCTGCAAATTGTACCTGAACAGTGTCCACAAAAAATCTTCGAGCTGTATCAAAACTTGATGTGTTCATGGTTGCTTCAACCCAAGATGCACCATGTGGCACTTCTATATATTTCCTTTCTATATGGCCTAATGAAGCAAAGTATTGGAGACAATAAGCATTGCTTATAGGCCTAAAGAAAAGAAACTAGACCATAATTACAAATGCAATGTGATAAACAATTTAAGACACTAGGATTTCCAAAAAAACATTTTCAGTATTAGAGAAAAGAAAAAGGCTCCTCAGAAATAGATCAAACATCATGGTTGGAATGCATTATATGTAGATCCTAATTCCAACCTTAGTATGCCTCCAGCAGAAAGAAGCTTCGAGATTAACTTGATTGACTAATATCATCATTAATCTCTCCTAAAAAGCTTATGTGAAGACACATGAATAACTTTTATTATATATCTAACATGCCCCTCATACAAGAGCCCTTTGGGCTTGAACCTTGGACAATGAATAGGCTCATCTTTACCATGTGCTGAAATTTATCTTCTTTTTTTAAAAAAAAAAATTTAAGAACCAGGCCGCAAGGATCGAACTCTAGATCACTTGGTCATAGAGACTCTGATACAATGTGATGAACCATCTCTCTCAAAAGCATAAGTTGTTAGGTGAAGGCACATGAATGACTTTTATTATATATATCTAACAAGAGAAATGCTAGCAGCATACTCTTTTTAACTCTCTTTTTAGCACTCTTTATTATTGGGTAGAGTTTATGTGGGACCCACTAAATAGAAAGTGGACCCAGATGATTTAGTGGGTCGCAAAAATCCGCCCCATAGTAGAGTGTGTTAAGTAGAGTATTGAAAAGAGTGTGTTGCTAACATTTCTTATCTAACAATTGACAATTAATATTAGCACACCTGGATGGAATAACATCTTTGAAAATGAAATTTGTGGAGGTCTATTAGTTACATCCACGGGCTTGGTTATGGTAATTGGAATTCTGAAGAGAGGGCCACGCCATGGTGCTTTGCAGTCAATACCGTAGACCTCATAATAATGCAAACCATCATATAAATTGGTAGGATCCACAATAATGCTGAAAGTAGAAGACAATTTGTAAGTCGTTTATAAATCAAAAACTACAAATTAAAATCATTGAACAGAAACTCAGTTGAAATAAAAGAATTGAAGAAACATAAACTGTTCATGGAAGAAATACACTTGAGCAGAATGATGGATATGAAAGATTAGAGATTATAATAAGACAATTTCAAGGATGATGAAAAGTGTGGATGATGTACATGCCCTTGAAAGTACCGTGAGTACCCTTTTTTTCTCCTCAGAAAACAACCATGTCTAGTTTGTCACTGGCAATAAAAAGTTCATGTGACGTAACAATAGTTCAAGACCAAAATTATGATAACATGAAACAACAGAATGCTTCACGAACATTCCCACAAAGGGATGAGTTCATGAGCAACTCTCTACTGTAAATAAAGGGTCATATGCGTAAAAATGAAAAGATAATGTTGAAGTAAAGCTGATTAACTTGAAGGTACGGCCATTATGAGTGAGCAGTAGATACTCAGGGGCTTTCACAACTGATTTATCCGTAGAATGTAATTCAATGCACTCCTCAAACACAACCAATTCTTCCAACTTGTTGGCATCTTCATGAAATTTTGGATCAACTTGCACTGTCCACTGCAAATAAGTACTACAAGTTACGAAGAAAATTACCAATTGTGAACACAAGCGAATTACAGTAAAATTTACTGTTAACTGATACAAAGATTAAAATATGCATAGATTTGATAAAATATAAGGAGAAAACTGAAAGCAACTATCAGTACTTGTTACCAGCACAAGAACAATTGCAAGAGAGTTATCAAGTTTCATATATACCTCCTGAACAATTTTCTAACAAAAAAAAAAATCAGCGGAACTACTTTTGTCCTTTTCCTGTCACCCTAGACAACGGTAAGCTAATATTGTTTGTCAATTCAACAAATTCTCATTATTCTATCCACGTATGAGTTAACGAGAATTAGATACAACTATCAGTTATCAGTAATTGGTTTTCCCACAATCCAACCTTTTTTTGATATATTCTCTTTCATTTTTCTTCCTATGCATACAATCCAACCTCTATTCCATTTTATAGTTTTCAAAGATATGACTCAAAATCTTGTCAAAAAAAAAAAAAAGAGATATGACTCAAAATATGCTCTGATCACCAGTGTACACTAAATTTAAGAATATCTCACCTCAGTAGATTGTCGGCAAGCACTAGCCTCCCTCAGGTAGATGCCCCGTGATGAACGATCTGCCATGAGCAATCATAATAAGAGCTATAATTTTACTAGTTTCTATACATGCTCTTGCTTTAATATAAGATTTTACTACGATCTATATGTACGATTTTCCTACAAGTTACATGTAAACTATTTTCATTTTATTTTGCTTTTTGTTTTTCTAAATTTATTTAAGCACTAATTCATCAGTTTTATACCTTTTACTTAAGTATGGGTAATGCAGCACTTATGTAAAAGAGATCTTGTCCTGTAAAGAAGTCAGTGCTATAAGGGGAAGCCAGAAAATATTGATTTCCTCTCTTGTTTCCCAAAAGGGGAAGGCAAAATGTCCAGGAGAGAATGTAAACTCACTTGTTTTTCCAGATTGCTTGATTTTTATTTGATACCAAACACATGGGATATTTTGAGACTGCTGTATATATTCGTAACACCTGTCATTGAGTATTTGATTCAAGTCAATACAGAATCTTATTAAATTACCATTAACTACTGTTTCCATGAAAGTACAGACAGGGAAAAGTATCGAACTTGTCAACTTGGATAAGCCCTTGCCCAGTGGATAATTTATCCTCAGGTGAATCACCTATGGGGACAGATGTATTCTCAAGGGCCTTCCTCACACTATATGGACTCACAGGAATTCCCTCAGCCTGCATGCAGCACTTCAGAAAATCACCGATATGTTTGCAAAGAAAACCAACTAAACCATACAATCTAAATAAGAAAATCCTAGAACCTTCATGGCACTTATGAGCAATGCAATTCCCCCACAGGCTGATGGCGATGCCATTGACGTCCCATTCATGAGCATACGCCGCTGAAGAGTCCATGTAGGAACAGGAGCAACAGCACCACCAGGAGCACTTATGCAGACGCCAAGATCTCCATCAGCTGTTGGTCCTCGGCTAGACCTGCAAATTATTTTCACCAATCATACAATGATAATGATGCAAACTCAGAAGAACAGAATGAAAGATAAATGGGTATAGGAAGCAATTTAATTAGACAATTTCCACAAAGAAGCAAATGTACCAAGTGTATTCAAGCCCCTCAGATGGAGGTTCAACAACAGAATGGGCACCAGCGGCCATAGCAGGAGAAAGATAAGCACCAACACCTATGATACTTGAAGATGTTCCACCAGGTGCACCAACAGTGCTCAATGCTGGCCCGCTATTACCAGCACTACTCACAAATATCAGACGGTGCCTGTTTACTGCCTAGATATAAATCATCCAAAACATCCATGGCTTACAGAATGGAAAATAGCAGAGAAAAGATATAATGGTCCAATTAAAATGGAAGTCTCAGAAGATACTTCATTCACAAGGTCAACGAAGCGTCCATAGTCTGGCAGCAATGCCGGCTCACCGTAACTCATGTTGATAAGATCACATTTATGCTGCAAAAGAATTGTGAAAAGGCCATCGCTACAATGTGTTATTATGTCAAACATTAGAAAATCCTAAAACAAAAGTAGTTATGAGAAACACACAATGGACAAAAACAAATCTATTTCAATTGTTAAAACATCTAGGACAATCATGCAATAAGGAAAAAATTATTTGAAACACCTCCACGGCAGCAATCAGTGCCCGAGTTAAAGCAGTTCCAGTTTCCATTGAACCTAAGCGAGAGTCCCCAATTTTACAAGATATTAATTGTGCTCCTGGTGCAACTCCATTCAACAAGGGTTCCTAACAACAATATTGTATATTATAATGTATAACGTGTTCTCCAAAGGAACTGCACTGTACGGATAAAATTACGACCATACCTCTGGGTGGAAGGCAGTAGCTATACCAGCAACATGGGTGCCATGAGGGGAGCTGTCTGTTACAATACTTAAGACGTTCCCATCATTATAGACATTAACAACAAATGTACAAGCATCTAATTTGCTGAAGACACCATACTTCCTCTCAGTCCTGAAAAATAGGCTGTAATAGTTAGCAATGAAAATTCGAAATCATTTCAAATTTTAATACCTACCACACCGATTAGACCTAAAATGATAGTTGCTTCTTTCAGTAATTGAGGTTGAAGAGAAAATGCAAGAAACTGATATAGAGAGAGAGAGAGAGTTGAAGTTACCGTTACAACTGAATTGAATCGATCCGAATTGAGAGAGTTGGTTATATATAGAACTGCATCTAACTAACTGATATGTAACTGTAACTAACTGTACAGCTGTCAACAAGCTGGAGTATCATTATAATCTCTCTCTCTCTCCCTTATTTTTTGTTGCAAATTGACTATTTAATTACGAAACATCTCAACTACAATAAAAATGGGGGAACCCCTGAGCTCTTCCTGCTTAATTATCAGGTTCCTCTTGTTTTGGAAACTAATAATTTTCCTTTTTATATTTTTTTTGAAGGCATAGTTTGTAATGAAGAGTTGAAAATGCACTTACTGAAGAGAAGTTGGAGTAGCACTTAATGAAGAGAAGATAATGGAAACTTGCCTAAGGTAGTTTGGTCATGTGAGATGGAGGACCAATAGAGGTTCCAATGAGAAAAGTGGATCAAATGGAAGAGTCCAACTGTACTCGGGTAGAGGAAGACCTCGCAAAACACTAAGAGAAACTATTAAAAAACCTTTCTAGAAACTAGGTTTTGATAAAAGGGTCTTTGCTTAAAGAAAAAATTTGCCGCACAAGTTTAAGAGCCACGATCCTCTATGATACTCAATGTTGAGCGAAAACCAACAACATAAGCTCAATGTTGTAGAAATGAGGATGTTGTGTTGTCTTAGAATTTGGGCTTTAGACCTAACTCAACCTCAAAAGCTAGCTCAAGAGGTGAGGATTGCTCAAACCTGATCAAGAGTCACGACTACGTTCTTCATATGTCTAGTCGATGTAGGATCTCAACACACCCCCTCACGCCCAGGATTGGACATCTGGAGCGTGGACAAATGCAAGTGGAACAAATGGCCCAATAACATACCTACAATAGGCTCTGATACTATCTTAGAATTTGGGCTTTATGCCTAACTCAACCCCAAAAGTTAGCTCAAGAGGTGAGGATTGCCCAAACTTGATCAGGACTACTTTGGTCATATCTCTAGTCGATGTGGGATCTCAACATGTTGGATGAGTGGACATACAAAACACGATATGATTAGGAATGAATGCATTCAATAGAAAGTAAGGGTAGCACCCATTGAGGAAAAAATGGTAGAATCTCATATGGTTTCGCCATGTGAGAAGATCATTAGAGGCCTCAATAAGAAAAGTAGACCAAGTGGAGGATAGCCTCATAGTTAGAGATAAAGGGAGACCAAGAAAAACTGTAGTCCAAACTATGAACAAGGCCTTAGATTTAAATGACTTTTCTAAGGACATGGCTTATGATAGAACTTAATGACATTGTTTGAACCATGTAGTCAATCCCACCTAATAGGAAAAGGCTTTGTTGTTGTAGTATAGATCCCATTGGAACATTGATCTATGTAGCCGACCTCACCCAAAGGGATAAGACTATGTTGTTGCTGTTGTTGAATATTTTGTTCAGTGATACACAAATCAGTAACAGATCTTAAAGTCCACACGGAAAACAAGATATACTGAGAGCTTTTGTTTCTAGAATGTCATTGGAAATTGTTCATATTAGAGTATACCATATGTACCCGCATAACTGAATGAGCTAAGTCAGAATCATTCAGTTATGTTTGTTTAGGAACTAACTGTAAAACAGTTAGCTGTGTATACGGCTTTATAAAGCCAATTGTATTATCACAATATTCAAGAAATACAATTACAGTTTCTTCAAAATCTCTCTCTCTCTCTCTCACTCTTCGATACTACTCTATTAGTTCAACAGTGTCAGTACTAGTATGTACATATTAGAAACAGATACAGAGAGTGAAGAAGAGAAAGAGAGAATCGAGAGGGAGAGAAAATCTGAATTTGTATTATGTAATTGATGATTAACCAATACAGAGAGAGAAGCTATTTATAATAGCTTGGTATCAATAACTGATTCTAGCTGACTCAGTAGAGTCTAACTGAATCCTAACTACCTCTAACAATCTACTAACTGATCTATTCATACTCACTAACATACCCCCTTATAATCATGGGGGTGTATTTACATAGGTGAACCTATCAACAATGTCAAGGTTCCTTCTTAACTCTTCAAATCTGTTCTGTGTTAGAGGCTTTGTCAGTAAATCAGCAACTTGGTCTATTCCAGGTATGTGACAGACTGCTAGAGTCTTGTCTAGCACCTTTTCTCTTACAAAGAAAAGGTCCAGCTCCATGTGCTTAGTCCTGGAGTGAAGTACAGGGTTATGGGAAAGAGAAACTGTACTTAAGTTATCACAATAGAGCATTGGACTTAGTGTAGGCACTTGTAGCTCTTTGAGGAGTAATTGCAGCCAAATCACTTCAGCTGTGGTTGCAGTTAAGCTTCTGTGCTTGATCGAGCCACAAGAGTTTGCTTTCTAGACCACCACGACACTAAGTTTGGTCCAAGGTACACACATGACCCTGAAACTGAGCGCCTATCATCAGTGTCAGCTGCCCAGTTAGCATCACTGAACGCCTGTAGGCTAAGAGGACTGTGTTTGAAGGCTGGTTTGAGTAGCAGACCATAGGTGAGAGTGCCTTGCAGGTATCTTAAGATGCGTTTGACAGCTTTCCAGTGTTCCTCTAAGGGTTGGGAAAGGAATTGGCACACTTTCCCAACACTATAGCAGATTTCTGGCCTTGTAATGGTTGCATATTGAAGTGCACCCACTATTGATCTGTATAGGGATGGATCTGGAAGGTAATTTGCACCACACTTGGTCAGTTTGCAACTGCTGGTCATGGGAGTTGGAAGGGGCTTAGCCTCAGCCATGTGTGCTTTATGGAGAAGATCTTTTATATACTTAGTCTGAGACAACAAGAGACCCCCAGTAGGTAACCTTTTAACCTCAACACCCAGAAAATAGTCCAATTCCCCTAGCTGTTTGAGTGCAAATTCAGCACTGAGTTTGGTAATAAGCTGTGTTATTCGGCTAGATGAGAAACCGGTGACAATAATGTCATCAACATAGATTAAAATATATGTGCAGTGACCATCTCAGGTGTGGATGAATAGGGAGGGGTCACACCTGCTGGACTTGAAACCGAACCCCAAGAGAGCTTTAGTAAGTCTCTCAAACCAGGCCCTAGGTGCCTGTTTGAGGCCATAGATGGCCTTGTTCAGCCTGCAAACTTGGCTAGGATTAGAGCTCATAAACCCAACTGGTTGCTCCATGTACACTTCTTCAGTGAGCAGTCCATTGAGAAACACGTTATTCACATCAAGTTGCTGAATTTCCCAACCATGAGTGACTGCTAAAGTAAGTATCACCCTCATTGTTACTGGTTTGAGCTACTGGTGAGAAAGTTTCTGTGTAGTCAAAGCCATGTTTTTGGTGAAACCCTTTTGCCACCAACCTAGCCGTATATTTGTTAATTGACCCATCCAGATTCTCCTTGATACGGAACACCCACTTGCATCCAATGGCTTGTCTATGTGGTGGTAAATCTACTAGGGTCCAAGTGTTATTATGCACCAAAGCATCATGTTCCAGTTTCATGGCTTCTTTCCAATGGGGTAAGGTCAAGGAAGGCCTCCTTAGGTCAATGAGGTTTAACTTGTGTAAGTAGGACGGTGGAAATTCTAGCCTTTGATTTTGTAACCATATTATGAGTGTTTGAAGGCTGTATAGAGGGTGGAGATGGACTGTGATAAGTGTTGGACAGCCTAGGAGAGGGAGTTGGAGAGGTGGGATATTGTGGCGTAAGGCCTGAGTGCAAAGAAGGTAATGAGGAGTGATTAGATGTAGGAGAGTTAGGAGACCTATTGTTTCGAGATAATGGAGAGAGAGTAGGTGAAGGAGCAGGGACACTTTCAGGTGGAGGACTAGGTATAGCTAGACCAGGTTCAGGTGAACTAGGAGTGAAGGAAAAGGGAATAACCGTGAGAGGTATGGGACAAACTGACTCAACAGTGGTGTCAGGACCAGAAGTTGGGCTTGAATGAGTGTTAAAAGGAAATTTCTATTCATTGAATTGCACATCTTTTGAAATGTACAGCCTGCCCTCTTTAGAAAGACACCTATATCCTCTGTGGGAAGGAGAATAACCCAAGAAGGTGCACTCACTAGATCTGAACTGCAGTTTATTTTTGTTGTATGGTCTTAAACATGGATAGCATGCATATCCAAAGACCCTTAGGAAGGAATAATCAAGGTCTTTGTTGTATAGAACAGCAAAGGGAGTTTTATTTGAAAGAGTTGGGGTAGGTAACCTATTGATGAGATAGGTGGCAGCAGAGAAAGCATAATCCCAGAATTTCATTGGAAGTGAGGCTTGAGAAAGAAGAGCAAGCCCTGTTTCAACAATGTGTCTGTGCTTTCTCTCAACACTCCCATTTTGATGGTGAGTGTGAGGACAAATGATCCTGTGAACAATGCCTAATTCAGCAAGAAACTTGGCAAAGGGGCGAAATTCCCCACCCCAGTCTGTTTGGACAGACTCAATCACAGTTTGAAACTGAGCTTTGACAAACTCTAAGAATTGTTTAAAGATGCTTAATGTTTCTGACTTTTGTTTTAAGAGAAACAGCCAAGTAAACTTGGAATGAGCATCAACAATGGACAAATAATATGAGTGTCCAGTGGTTGAATGAACCGGTGATGGCCCCCAAAGATCAAGGAAAAGCCATTCAAATGGTTTCTTATACACAGAAGTAGAGGGATTAGAGGGCAGTCTGTGTGATTTACCAAAACAACAAGCAGTGCAGAAACCAAGAACTGTTTTATTCATATATGGCAGGTTACAATGCTGTAGAACAGTTTTCAAGGCAGCATCATTGGCATGCCCTAACCTACAGTGCCAAATGTAATAGGAATTAGGTACATTAGTATGAGTGATGCTACTGCTATTGCTAGAAACAGAGTTACAAGAAACTTCTTTATTTACATATGAACCTAAGAGATTACAACTCAAAGGACTAGATCTAGATACACTAAGACATTGTGGTGAAGCTACTGTAAGACTTGGAAAGACATATAGACCTTGAGGATTGACTTGGCCAACAAGGAGAACTTGCTTAGTGACCTGAGAAATGACATAACACTCATGATAATAGAATTGAAAGAAAACATTGTTATCTTGTGAGAACTTACTGACACTAAGAAGATTTTTGGTGATTTTAGGCACATATAGAATATCTTTAGTGTCAATGTGATTGTGGTATCAAAAGGTGAAATGAAATAAGCAGAACCAATTGAATTAATTGAGAGGCCAAGTTCATTACCCATGAAAACTTGATCTAGGCCACTAGTGTTAGAATGTTGCTGAAGATTAGCCATATCAGAGGTAACATGATGTGTGGCACCACTATCAACATACCACATGTTAGAATTTGATCCGGATCCAGAGGCAACCATAGTCATAGGACTTTGACCAGCAACAACCATAGCCATAGGACCACTAGAATGAGAGGCCTGAGAAGGCTAAGAGTTATGCCAAGGTAGTGGCAACAGAGGTGGCAGATTGGCTGAGTTGGAAGCTTGCTGATTGAACTGTTGCTGATTCGGTTGATGAGGATACTGAACAAAATTTGAGTTATGAGACTGAGGAGGTGGTGCATAATACTGAGAAGAGTCTGAGACTGAGGAGGTGGTGCATAGTACAGTGACTAGGACTGATAAGGTGGATTCCCTTTAGTTATGTATTGCTGATCAAACCGATAGTAGCAATTATCTGTAGTGTGATTAGTGCGATGGCAAATTTGGCACTCAATTCCTCCACGATTATAGTATCTTCCCCCTCGACCTCTGCCACGGTGGCCATAGCGGCCACCACGATAGCCATTATCAGATGATGGAAAAGTGGAATTAGGATTAGAAAACTGATTATTATGTTGGAATGAATTGGAGGAGGATTGAGGCTGAGAATTGATCACCTGATGTGGCAAATTGTTGGAATTGTGAGGTGATCGAGTAGCTGTATGAGCTACATTGACAGAGAAGGTGTCAATCGCAGTCTTAGCCTTCAACCGTTCCAAACGAGATTCATGAGAGAGCAAAAGTGCTTCAATCTCTACAACCGAGTATTGACCTAGATGCGATTCAATCATAGGGAACAGGAGATGATAATCTTCTAGAAGTCCTTCAAGGATTGCATCGATGTGCTCTTGAAGAGTGATAGGGCTCCCGATCGAAGCCAAACAATCAACAATTGCTTTGATCCTCAACAAATATTCATTGATCTTGCAATCGGCTTTTGTGATGTGTCGCAACTCAGATCTAAGCTGCGCACTACGAGCTTTCATCAGCGAATTGAAATGATTATGAATCTCGTCCCAGAGTTCCCAAGTGTGAGCACAACCAATCACACGTGCATGCATCGAATCGGAAAGAGTGTTCAGCATCCATATGAACAGGTGTTGATCCTGTGCCTCCCAAGCCGAGTACTCGAGATTGACACGATCGGAAACACGATCTTCATCAGAGAGATGCCGCAGTGGAATTCTAGGGCACGCACAGAAGCGTTCAAGGCGATTTGCTCGAATTACAGCTTCTACGACTTGTTTCCAGTGAAGAAAATTGTTATCAGTGAGTTTTACTGTTACAATCGAAGCGAAGTTAGGTAGAGAAGATTGCGACGGCACCGGTGGCGGTGGCGGTGGCGGCGGTGGATCAGTTTCAGTCGCGGAAGCCATGGCCTAGAACTTTGAAGCTCTAGATACCATATTAGAAACAGATCAGAGAGTGAAGAAGAGAAAGAGAGAATCGAGAGGGAGAGAAAATCTGAAATTGTATTATGTAATTGATGATTAACCAATACAGAGAGAGAAGCTATTTATAATAGCTTGGTATCAGTAACTGATTCTAGCTGACTCAGCAGAGTCTAACTGAATCCTAACTACCTCTAACAATCTACTAACTGATCTATTCATACTCACTAACAGTACATCACATGAAAGTTCAAATGTTTCAGAAGGAATGATTTGAAAGTAACACAAGAACTCTATGCACCATCCATCCCATGCAGGTCCTACTCGTCATTTATCCATCTCCAGTAGATAATTTAGTACCTTAGAATTTTTTTTCATTTTTTCTTTGAAAACAAAAGACAGAATTAACAGTCATTTAGCATTTTCCTTTACTTCCTTTAAAATATGCTGTACATCATTATGCATATACACCCTTCACAATCCTGCTAAGAATTTTTTGAAATCATGAGTAACACAAGAAGATAAAATTCATAATAATTCAATAGGACATCGTGGTTTCTTATTCAATGCAAAGAAAAAGAGTAAAAAGACAAATAGATATGCGCCATGAGAAACAGAGTGAAGGTTGATTAATCCTCTGATGTATAGCACATGGGGACTTTGGGAGTAGGAAATCCATTGTCCAAAATATGAGTACTGCTAATTTCACAAGACTTTTCTGCACGAAAGTAATCAACTGAGAATAATAACGCCAGCAACCAAATGTACCTATAGTTAGTTAAGGGTACAAAGTTAGCTAGCTTCCCACAATCTGGATCATCCTCAAGACTCTGTGTGTCAAGAGCAACCCTCCAGACCTCTCCATCATACCAGACAACAGCATCTATGGCAGGTCCTTTATCATCGTAGCTCTGAAAAATAGAACAGCATTGCCTTTTCAGTGTAAGAAAACTCAATTAACTAAATACTGATCAGGGGGCAAGTAAACAAGCACAGCACAAGTTTAAGTCTTTTTAGAGAGAGAAAGAGAAGAAACAGAAATTTTGTGTTTCAGCAGAAAATGAAGTGTGTCCAACATTATTTTACATAGCAAGTAGCAACAACCATTCTTTCAATATTATTATTGCTCCCACTTATAAGCGTCACTAGCAACAGCAAAGCTCCCGCCCTAGCCCCACAGGGGAGCCAAGGGCCACCATCAATTTTCAAAATTCAAGAGTTTTCTTTTAATTTTTAAGGATTTTGTTTGTAAGAAATACATGTTTAGCCTCCTCAAAACTTCTACTTTTCCTTGAAGAACCATGATAATTTGAAATATTCCGTCTTCAATTAAGCTGGTCGTTAGGCTGTAAGTTCCCTTCTAATTATCTCCTTGATTAATCTATTGACTGGTTGTAATCACACTATAAATAAGAGGTCAGCGTGCAGCCCACGACACAATTTCATTTAAACTTCTCTGCAGCTCTCCAAATCCCCTGTGTACCCATTGTAGAAGCTCCCGTGAAGAAAACCATAGGCCAAAACACACCCACGGTGAAAGCAAGAAAACAACTGTATCCCATGAAAAGTTTAAGGGCACTGTAATACATCATTTGCCACAACAATTCTAACATTTTACCTACAATATTATATTTCAAAAATCAAAAGTACGTTCGGTGATAAAGAAATTCTGAATGTCATATAACTAAATGAAATTGGGATAAATTACTAGTTTCCTGTTTCCAGGAGAGGGAAAGGCAGCAATACCCAAAGAGCAACAAAAGTAATGTAACATGATCAGCCCTCACCTCAGATTGCCTTCTCAGAAGGTCAAGCCTATTCTGGAGATCTTTACGGGCCTTTTTAAGTTTAGCATCCTCAACCTTGATGTGTTGCTAGAAAATGCATCACATTTTGAGTTATAATGAATACAAGATATAGTGGAACACAAACGAGCACCAAAAGAAGGAAAGAACTTACTTTTCTTTTTCCAAAAACAGTATTAAAGTTCATGCAAATTAAAAGGAGAGACAAGAGAGAAAATACTAAGAAAATAAGAAATACATGCTAACAAAAATTTAACACAACACATGCAGCAGCTTGCGTCTGTAATGTGTGATGGCTAGTTCCTAGTAAACAAAATGTTGAACTGCTATGAGTATATCATATGTGAATTGAAGTGCTAGAATATATAAGAATCAAGCAAACTCTCCAGTTAACCTGATCAAAACCATCAAGTTGTTTTACAGCCTTAGCAATTTCGTCCTGGTTTTTCTCGTCCCACTTTTTCTTTCTTTCTTTCTGCCGATGAAAATTTCAGGACAAGAGAAGGGGAAATTAGATATAATAGCCAAAGGTGTAAAACCAAAAGAGCAACTATAATATTTGAATAAAATATAATCCTACCTTCAGACGAGAAGTCAATTTTTCTGTAAAAAGCTCGTAAACCAATTTATAACCCACATGCCATTCACCAGAAGGATTTTTCCACGAAGTACTGATAACCAAAGATGCCCCTGTACAAATTTTGAATGAACATTAAGCACAGACAAGAGCTTAATACTTTTGTGGTTCTCATTCTTCAAGTAGGAAGAAAGAAGAAAGAAAAATAACAGGAAACACGAATTAAGAGAGGTTATAGATATTCCCATACTAAGGGAGCACACACACAAATACTCATGAGACGGGGACGGGGACGGGGTGGGGGGGATGATGTGAAGAATAAATAAGGAATATTATGGGGCACGCATCAGAATAGCTGAAATAGGAAAACTTGAACTCATAATTTGTTATTTCATTCAGGTACCAGCAAGTATTCACAGTGTCAAACTCAGAGGAATATAGGTTAAAAACCCGTGTTCTTCTGCTGGAGAATTCTCAATTAAATAGGGGAGATACAAGCTGTACAGTATCTATTATATCTGCTACAATTAATGTGCTATAAATGCTAATCCTACAGCTAATAAAAACATAATCATAACTGTACAATTATGCAGAAATAAGGCCAACAAATCTGCTCACAATTATGTAGAAATAAGGCCAACAAATCTGCTCACAATTATGCAGAAATAAGGCCAACAAATCTGCTACAATTAATGCAGAAATAAGGCCAACAAATCTTCTCTAATAGTAGCTAACATCTTGGCTATCAATTCAAATTATTCAGCCAAATCAAATCTGTTGACATCCCCCCTCAAATTGATGCTGGTAAGTCGACAAGCATCAATTTGCTAATTAGGAAATTATGACGCTGACGTGTAAGGGATTTTGTGAGGACGTCAGCAAGTTGAGCAGATGTAGAGACATGAGGCAAAGTGATGATTCAACGATCATATGATTCCCGGATCGAGTGACAATCAACCTCTATGTGTTTTGTTCTTTCATGGTATACAGGATTTGCTGCAATCTGTATGGCACTTGTGTTGTCAGCATGTAGTGGAGTCGGTGTTGTTTGTAAGAAACCAAGCTCTGAAAGAAGACCTCGTAACCAGATAATCTCGGAACATGCTGCAGACATGGCCCGATATTCTGCTTCAGTAGAAGATTTAGAGACCGAGTCTTGTTTCTTGCACTTCCAGGAGATGGGAGTATCACCTAAAAACATGAACCAGCCGGTTGTGGATTTTCTTGTGTCCGGGCATCCAGCCCAATCAGCATCGCTATAGGCTTGAAGGCGTGTGGATGTACCGGTAGGAAAGAAAAGACCACGGTTGGTAGTACCGAGAAGATATCGAATAATACGGTGCACTGCTGAAAGATGCAAGTGCCGAGGAGCTTGCATGAATTTGCTGACGGTGTGGACAGCAAAAGAAATATCAGGTCTTGTGATGGTTAGGTAGATAAGACTACCAACCTGCTGCCTGTAGGAAGTAGGGTCTTGTAGAAGTTCACCTTCATCTCGTCTTATTTTTACATTAACTTCCATAGGAGCGTCTACAGGAGATGCATTGGTGAGGCCTGCCGACTGGATTAGAACTTGGACATATTTGTGTTGATTGACATAGATGCCTTTTTCCTGAAAATGTACTTCTAGTCCCAAGAAGTAAGTAAGCCGGCCAAGATCTTTCATGTGAAAAGTGGAGTGTAACAATTGCTTGATTGTAAAGATAGCCTCTTGGTATGATCCGGTGACCACAATATCATCCACATAAATAAGTAGTATGACAATTCCTTTTGAGGTCTTCTATATAAAAAGTGACGGATCATACTTGCTTTGTATGAAGGAAAAGCCAAGTAGTGTTGTGCGAAACTTTTCAAACCATACTCTGGGTGCCTGTTTCAAGCCATATAAAGAACGCTTCAGTTTGCAAACAGAATTAGGAAAAGATGAAGGCATACCGTTAGGAGGTTTGATGTAAACTTCCTCCTTGAGGTCACCATGGAGGAATGCGTTCTTGACATCCATCTGGTTTATTTGCCAAGATTCAGAGGCAGCAATGGCAAGAATAGTACGTACAGTAGTCATTTTGGCCACAGGTGCAAAAGTCTCCTCATAGTCAAGACCAAATTCTTGCCTATTGCCAAGAACAACTAATTTAGCCTTATATCGATCGATTGAGCCGTCCGATTGAAGCTTGATAGTGAAGACAAATTTGCTGCCAAGAGCTTTAACAAATGGAGGACAGGGAACAACGTCCCATGTCTGATTTTCTTCTAGCGCTAGAAGTTCTGCTTGAATTGCTTCTTGCCAACATTTATGCTCCATGGTCTGGTTATAGGAAGAGGGGATTGGGACAGATGCTAAAGTTGCTTTCAAAGATAAAGGTGAAGGGAAACCATACTTTTCCGGAGGTTTATGAATGCGGGTACTGCGACGTAGAGTAGCTGGTTGTTGATAACTCGCGGGATCGACAGCCAGAGATTGATCAGAAGGTGGCCTTGGAGGACGTCTTTGGTTCACCAATAAAGGTTTTGGCGTAGGTTTGTCTGCAGAGAATAATGGTATAACAGAAACTGTAAAAGAGGGAGTGTCTTGGGTAGTTGCAAAAAAATATGTATCTTCTTGAAATATGACATTTCTAGAAACCCGAAGCCTACGTAGATTAGGATCATAGCACATAAAACCTTTTTGGTGGGCTGAGTAACCAAGGAAAGCACATTTAACAGATTGAGCTGTGAGCTTTGTGCGTTCATGTGGGGGAAGATGGACATAACACACACAACCGAAAGTGCGAAGACTAAAATAGGTGGGGTTTGTGGCCAAATAATCGAGAGAAAGGAGAATCATTGTTTAATGATGGAGAAGGCAATCGATTAATAAGGTGGACAGCAGTGGAGATGGCTTCACACCAAAAACGAGATGGCACAAAGGAGTCCAACATAAGAGTTCGGACCACATCAAAAAGGTGTCGGTTTTTTCTTTCAGCTACCCCATTTTGTTGGGGTGTTGAAGGACATGACCTTTGAGACAAGATGTCATTTTCTTGCAAGAACTTTTGAAATAAATTAGACGTGTATTCCCTCCCATTATCAGAACGCAAAATTTTAATTTTGGAGGAAAATTGGGTCTCAACATAGGCATGAAAATGTTTAAAAGCGGAGAATGCTTCATCTTTAGATCTTAAAAAATAGACCCATGTGAACCGACTATAATCGTCAATAAATGTGATAAAATATTTGTAATTAGCATGAGATATAACAGGTGCTATTCCCCATAAATCACTATGGATCATATCAAAAGGTTGGGTTTCATGTGATTGATGAATCGGAAATGGTAGAATGTTACTTTTACCAAGTTTACATGAGTTACAGTCAAACTGGACAGTACTAAAAGAAGGTGGAATTTTATTACCAAGAACACCAGATTTCATCAAGTCATGAAGTACATATGAGTTTGGGTGACCAAGACGCTTATGCCATATTTGGAAATCAACTTTAGCGGAATTACAAGAAACAAAAGGTAGGAAAGTACATGGAGACAAAGGGAAAAGACGTCCAACTTTAGGACCCTTCGCGATCATCTTCCCTGAGTGTTGATCCTGTACAAGACAACCAGATTTTGAGAATTCAACCCGACAATCATTGTCAACTAATTGACCAACAGAAATAAGGTTACTAGTAAGACCAGGGGAAACAAAAACATTGGTTAAGAATGAGGAAATATCACCAATTGCTGTGATTGGTAAACTATTGCCATCAGCAGTATGAATTTGGAGATTACCAGAGTATTTGGTGATGTTTGTAAGAGTATTAGTAGTGTTGGTCATATGATTGGATGCCCCGGAGTCAAAATACCAAGGAGAACATGAAGTAGAAGGTTTACCTGAAAGTCCTAAAGCAGAAAAAGCTGAAATTATCATTTGTTGGACCATTGCGGGGGTCAAGTTTTGTGCAGGGGCACAAGCATCTTGAACCGCAGAACCAGTGGCAGAAGAACCAACAGAGGCAGTATATGCTATTGCAGGTTTTCTTGGTGGTCGGATAGGACATTCCTTAATGATGTGGCCATCTTTTTTGCAGTAATTGCAGAATTTTTTAGGACACTGTGAAGCAAAATGTCCAAATCCTTTGCAGCAGAAACATTGGACAGCACTCATGTCGCGTCCTCTAGGCTTGCCTTGGACAGCATATGCAGCTGGAAGAGAGGCTGATTTCTGTTGTTCCATGGTTGTTTGAGTTAGGAGACGTTCTTCTTCACGAAGAAGTTCATTAAGGCATGCATCCAAGGCGGGAACAGGAGCCCTATTCATGAGGTTGGACCGAATACCCTCAAATTCAGGTCTCAATTTCATAAGGAATTGATCTCTTTGAGTAGTTTCATGAACTTTCTGCACTGCACTTTGATTTTCAGCAGACAAATCCTCATAAACAATGTTAGTGTATTCAGCCCAAAGATTCATGAAAAAAGAATAAAATTCAGAAATTGATAGACTATCATGTTGAGACATGGCAATGTCATGTTCAAGCTGGAACCTACGAGCAGTGTTATTTTGGCTATATATTTTCTTCAGATAGACCCACATCTTAGCCAGCAGGTGTTGAATGGTCCGAGGTTGAGAACAATAGTGGGATCAACGACCCTATGATCCATGTCATGACTTGAGCATCTTGGACTTCCCACTTGGCATAGTCGCCTTCTCGCTTCTCTTTGTCGAGCAGCGATCACAGGTACCATCAACATGTCCCCAAAAGTCCTTACCTTTGACAAAGATCTCGAACTGAAATGCCCAGGCTGGATAGTTCTTGCCATTAAGGCGAACGAACAAGACATCATATTTTTCAGTAGACATGAGACTGAGAATAAATCACAAGGAAGAAAAAGCAGAAGGGACAAGGGACAAGCGGTAACTAGGAGAGACTTGAGAGAGAAAAAAAAGGACTGTGATTCGGACAGAGCTAGGTTAGGATCGCAACCTAGACTGATACCATGTCAAACTCAGAGGGATATAGGTTAAAAACTCGTGTTCTCCTGCTGGAGAATTCTCAATTAAATAGGGATGATATAAGCTGAACAGTATCTGTTATATCTGCTACAATTAATGTGCTATAAATGTTAATCCTACAGCTAATAAAAACATAATCATAACTGTACAATTATGCAGAAATAAGGCCAACAAATCTGCTACAATTAATGTGTTATAAATGCTAATCCTAAGGCCAACAAATCTGCTAACAATTATGCAGAAATAAGGCCAACAAATCTGCTCTGATAGTAGCTAACATCTTGGCTATCAATTCAAATTATTCAGCCAAATCAAATCTGTTGACACACAGCACATATAATCAGGGGTATTAACTTGAATTCATATTGTCCTACTCCGAGAAACTGCCTAATGTTTGTTTTAGCCATCATTTTTGGCTTTTGCATTCTAAAATGATCGATGTGAAAAGCCCACAATTGTCACTTCATTGGTCCATTCAAATAGGAAATTAAGATTGATAATAAGCAGCTTTGAGTCAGCACAAACTGTGCATGTTGAGGACTGAAACTTTCTGGTTGCAATTTCTCTTTAAGTTACATGCAAATTGCAATTATTACGAAATATTGGAGAATGTCTGATCACCATTTATTCCCTAGGACGAACCTGATGCCCCAGAAATACAACCATCAGCATCAGCCTTCACCACCTTTGAGGTATCAATATCTCCACTCCCAGTGCTGAAGACAGACAACAGGTATCAATTTATAGGTAAACCAGTAAACATTACCATATGTATATTATCAAAAAGTTTTTACTCACCAATCAAGGATATCAAGAATTTTTGGTTTCCCGTCTGAGGTAACCTGTAATCCAGAAGCAGCCGGGTCTATACCAGAATCTGAAAATATGCAGATCTTAAGGTTAAACAAATTTGTCACATGAACCAATATGGCAGTACCAATTACAGCATAACAAACGACACATAAAAAATAAAAAGAAAAAGCAGAGTAGATATTAGTCTATATCATTGTGATTCTGGTGCTCATCCCATGTTTTTGCATCAATAGCCAATCATGTCCTTGAATGGAGATACTATTTTACTTTCTAACAACTACTTTGAACTCCAACAAGTTTTTTCTTCAAAATAATATCCAAAAAAAAAGGTAAAAAGAGACATCAGAAAAACTACATGCAATGCATTACCTCCAAACATAATTTTAAAACAACAGGAAGAGCCATTTTTCAGGCCAATAAATAGAATAGAGAAATAACTAATTAAAGGTTAAAGCAATCCTTTCAAGAATTTTCAAACGAAAAATTATCTAAAGTCTGTATAAGGATTCCGTCGGAATGTGTGACTGCAGGAGATTCTGACCCTTTATTAATTTTTCATTACTATTTTTGTCTAAACAAAAAGTAATTAAGGGTGAGGATCTCCTGTAGGAATGCATTTGACTGCAAAGAATCCATAGAATTTCAGAATTTCATTCGTCGGTTAATGTTTTATATCCTGAATATAGGAGGGATTGGAAACCAAAAATGCAGTGCGCTAGGGCTGTTTGTTTGTTATTATAATGGGTTATTTGGAAGGTTTGGTTTCGTCTAAGAATTTTTTTTGCAAAAAACAACCCTAGCAGGCCTTTTAGAAACTAAGTTGCTCGACTTAGACCGTCTCTGAGTTGCACTAACGACGGAATTTGTATCGTGTGTTTCAGCTGCGAATTGAGATTCATGGGATTCAGTAGAGTGAATCGAGATTCATGCTAGGATTCAAGTCCGAAAGAGATTCGCACTAGGATACGTATCAATTACATTCGATTTCGTTTCGAATTGAGATACAAACTATAAGAATCGTAAGATACTGATAACAGTGATCCTATAACTTATAAGCTCGTGGATTTTAGTTGACCAAAATAATCATGCACTTAAGAGAATTAACATGAAAACTCAACGAGAAATAAAGCTTCAAACTTCAAAATATGTAACTCAACTCTGGGTTGATTGAGAATATTTTCACTCAACTAGAACTAGTATTTCATCTTTCATATTTATGATTTACAAGAATGTCTCCATGAGTTTTTGTGCATTTTTTGCTTATACTTTTAGGACAAGGCTCCTCAATGTGATTGTCCCTAAATGAGCACGCAACCATGTTGTGGGGATCATGAAACGTAACCATCCAAACCAAATGCAAGACTCCAACACATTTGAAACCAAATGAAAGCCAACCAATTTGATTAATACCCAATAACAACGAAATAAAACAAGTACAATTTAATTTAATATTTAAAGCAACTGAATATTACAGCCTCCCACAACTACATATCTATGCAGGATTGCAGGTGCAGCTAAAGGCACAAACTTTTCAACTCTCCTTCAAACTCAAATAAATGGGTAACACATTCCATGAAGCTCCTCTAAAGTGAGCAAATATATAAAGTGAGAAAGTAACGTCCCTTAATTAGTTAAAAGTGCATTGATATAACAACCTTAATTAAGGGTGGATAGACTTACGGTATGATCCAACACATTCACATTAATAAGTCATTAACACATTTCACTATTCTCCCCCCAATAAAACCATCACTTCAAGAAGCAATGAAGCATTCTGTACTCAAAATGGAACACCAAGAGTGCCCAACCGAACAAGGTAAAGGGTAAAGTGAAGAGCTTTATGATATCATACCGAAGATAGCGATGAGTGCACCGCGGCCATCGTAGTGAGGGTGAGAATGGAGGAATGGGTCGACGCCAATCTCTCTCTTCGGCATCAGGGAAGCCAAGAAGGTTGACTGGTTCAGCTTCAAAGAGACACTGTTGTTGTTGTTGTTGTTGTTGTCATCAGAGGGAGAATTGAAGGATGAAAAAGTCATTGCCTTGATGGAAGGAGTGTGAGTTTGTCTCCTTCTCGTGATGTTGTGATGATGAAGGATGATGAGTGAGAGAAACGGGGGAGGAGAGAGAGAGCGCAATGTGGGGAATCTGAGTAAAAGTGTATGTTGGTTATGCATAACTCGGACTAGGATGGTGTTTTGGTAATTTCAGGTGAAAGGGTTGTTGGTAGAGGATTGGGGTATGGTGCACACTGCAAGGGGTGGTTTTAAGAACTCATGTCAAGAGTGGATTGGATAGATGGATGTGGTTTGAGTGAGAGAGTGTCGTGGTTACATGTTTTCTTGGGAAATTACATGTGTCTGTCTGTTCACTATAAACAAATTGTAATTACAACCCGACGTCAATTCGGTGTTCCTGTATTGATGTCCAAAATGTGTGTCAAATTAGCATTTGTGTATTGTATGTGTCATACTGTGTAGCAAGTCTTTTTTTTAAAAAAAATTTTTTTTTAAAATTTTTTTTTATAAATAAACTTTTTGGTTAAGTATGTGTAAATATCTGGTAAGTGGGTTTTTTTGAGAAATACATTTTTTTTTGTTAAGTATGCATGCAAATATCTGATGAATCAGGTACAAATATCTTGTGAATTCAGTTCATTATCTGGTGAATGGGTTTTTTTTATAAATAATTTTTTTGATTAAGTATGTGTAAATATCTAGTGAATCGGGTACAGATATTTGGTGAATTCAGTTCATTATCTAGTGACTGAGTTTTTTTGAGAAATAAATTTTTTGGTTAAGTGTGTACAAATATATGATCAATCATGTACAAATATCTTGTGAATTCAGTTCATTATCTGGTGAATGTGTTTTTTTTATGAATAATTTTTTTGGTTAAGTGTGTGTAAATATCTGGTGAATCAGCTACAAATATCTGGTGAATTCAGTTCATTATCTGGTGAATGTGTTTTTTTGAGAAATAAATTTTTTGGTTAAGTATGTGTAAATATCTGGTGAATCAGGTACAAATATATGGTGAATTCAGTTCATTATTTGGTGAATGGGTTTTTTTGAGAAATAAAATTTTTATTTTTTTTAAAAATGTAAAAATAAAAATAAAAAAAGGGGGCTACAGTAGCGTGATATCGCGTATTGATATCGGAGCAGTGTGTTCAATTAGCACGACTGAATTTACAAATATAAGATATAAGTCAATTTTGTAAGGTTGAGTATTTGTATCCACAATGATATTTCAACATTTGAGATTTTGACAACATTAACCAAATATTGTACATAATTAACTACAAATCCAATAACATTAATCATTAAGTCATTTATACAACTAGATATCATTAACTATAATTTGTATACCCATTAACCATATAAGTTATGTTATTGTGACACACAGTATAGACAACATACGTGACAACATATGGCTGTTTGCAATTATGTCGTTACTGTAGCGCTAATGTAGCGCAGTTTTTTTAAATAAAAAAAATTAGCTTTTTTTAACCAGCAAAAGTCATTAACCAGATGATGAACATCATTAATCAGATATGTGAACTTGATTAACCAGATAATTGATGGGTTATGAAATACTTGTTAGTTGTCTCAGGAAAAGTCATTAATCAGATAATGAATAGCGTTAACCAGATATGTGAACTTAATTAACCAGATAATTGATGGGTTGTGGAATACTTGTTAGTTGTCTCAGCATAAGTCATTAACCAGATAATGAATAGCATTAACCAGATACGTGAACTTGATTAACCAGATAATTGATGGGTTGTGAAATACTTGTGTTACTTGTGTCAGCTTAAGTCATTAACTAAATAATGAATAGCATTGACCAGATATGTGAACTTGATTAACCAAACAACTCAATGGTAGTCCAAGACTTAAGTGTCAGGAATTGCCATTAACCAGATAATGAATAGCATTAACCAAATAATTGAACTTGATTAACCAAATAACTCAATGGTATATCCCAGACTTGGGTTGTCAGAAATTGCCATTAACCAGATAATGAGTAGCATTAATCAGATAATTGAACTTGATTAACCAAATAACTCAATGATTGCCATTGTTACAGTACCGTATGTTGTCATCAAAATGTGTTAGAATAACATTTTCTGTAACCATATTGTTTGATATTTGGATGTACTAAGTAACATTTTTGTGTTCGATAATGATTTTTGAACACCCCTCCCCAACACCAACACCAACATCGTATAGACAACGAATGGGGGAGTGGTGTTTTGGAACTTTGGGTACTTAAATAAAAATGATACAATAATATAAAAGTGTATAAAAGTATAAATATATGATGTTAGGTGTTGATTTTTATTGTAAAAATATCATAACTCACAACCATAGCTCTACAAGCTGCTTATCCTCCTGTGTAGGGTGCGTTTGGGTAAACAACTTAATTAAGAGCTTATCACATAAGACCTTATCGCATGAGAGCTTATGCCATAAGCGCTTAAAGAAAGAAAAAGAAAAAAAGGGGCATGAGAGGATTCGAATAGTGAAAAATACGGAGAGTGTGTTTAGTGCATAAGCTCTTATGATAATTCTATAAGCTTCTCCCAGTGACTTATGAAAATAAGTCAAAAACTCCTTATGGGATGGCATAAGTTATTTTTATAAGCTCTGTCAAACGCACTGCATAAGAGCTTATGTCATCAGATAAGTCAAAATGAGCTTAGATAAACTCTTCCAAACGCCACCGTAGTGATGGACAACATTCCAACCTAAACCGAGGTGGCTGTAGCAGAGTTGGATATCCATAGCTCAACAGAAGGGCCCTCATACTTGATTCATGAGTACCGAGAGAAACAAATTAATTTGCCTCTAGGTTCATGAGTGTTGAGTTCTTGACTATATTAGTGTGGCCGGCAGGCCGCCGTTATCTTTTTATAGTAAATTTTATGCATGTCCAGCCAATAATAGTGATTACTGATCTCTAAAAATAAATTTTGAATATGTTTGGATGGAAGAGAGGGGGATTTCATGAGAGGAAAAAATGAGGATCCAGATCCAGAGATTATGAAGGGGGGAGAGAAGATAAGCAATTGTTTCATATATGCCTATGAGGACAGAGGAAAAAAAATCTCTTGTTCATTTTCATAGACGTTTTGTTTTCCCAATTTTGTACAATGTTAAAAGTTGAAAGAAAATTTCACTTGACTCCTTAAAATTTAAGTCCTTTTATTCCTTTGGAACCGTGAGGCTATAGGCATTGACGTCCTTAGAGATACATGTCTCACTTGCGGACCTGAGGTAAAATCCTCTCAGAATCAGAATATATGTTCTGTTATTTTCATCTTATGTATATATTAATATAAATATAACTACGATTGTGCAATAACATTACAAGCTATTTTGCTTATCAAAAAAAAAAAACATTACAAGCTATGATTGAACTCTCAGTTGCTGAATAACATGTGATCAGTTGCCTATCCGTTTATTTACTTTAAGTGTATATATATGCATTGAAGTTACATCTCTTACAGTTGATAAGAGCTTTCAAACATCAGAATAAAGAAACACAAGGCAATTGATTTTTATTTAGTAAATAAAGAATTAGTAATGAACCAAAAATAATCATTCAAACCACATTTTCTCTTTTGGTTCCTTTTATCATCCTTTCTTGTTCCTATCAAAGAATTTTCTATCTGCCTAGCATTCACTGTTTAATTGTATAGCTTTGTACGAAAAAATCCCCCTCAATCTTTTTCTTCGAGAACCCAGCTTCACTATGAGAATTAGAGAAGCTTGTGGAAAAAAATTCAGTTTAATCTTCTAAGTGAAGTGACCTGCAAGATTTCAAATTTAGTCAGATCAAAGGACTTAAAGTCACCATAATATCCAAGATAGTATACATTTTATATGAAGACATTACCTGAGCTCATGGTATAAGATTATGACAAGTTGTATCACATGGATATGCACAGTCTATTTCCTTGCTTCTGTTTCTACTAAAATACCAATCACCAACAGCTTCTGCAATACTCTGTAAAAGATAGAGCGGTTTAACAATGTGGCTGGCTAAGAAAATTCGCTATGCTGAAAGTTCAAAGATCACTTCGTTTTAAGTGCAAGCCTCAAATTTTGGTTAAAGAGTAGAGCATCAAATAATACTACAATATTGACACGTAGTTTAAAGATCTTAGACTGTTATACAATTCAAACTCCTTTTCCTGTATTACACGTAGTATAGGTTTAATTGGTAAGAATCTTGAGACTCTTTAGATTAATTCAAGTTCAGTTTATGTTCAAGATCTTAACGTTTTTCTAACTGTTATTCAAAATGATTTTAATATTTTATCTGCTTGGTTGGGAAAGCAAAAAGATTTAAGTACTTCTAAAGAAGACGAGCAGAATAATGATAATGTTGCTGAAAATGGTTTCACAGTGGTTACATCCAAATCTTAGAAGAAGTATAACATGAGACTAAATAAAAAACCTAATTCTAGGTATGCTTGATTCTCGTTTATTTTGTATGTGTTTTGGTTTTGATCCCTATGTTCCTGTTTTCTCTTTTATTTTATTAATAAATTTACGGTGACTTGTCACCTTGCTTTAAAAAAAAAAAATTGGTCATCAGAAATCAGTACTACATAGCAGAGCATAAATGTTCACTTAACAAATTAGTTAAAATTTCACATACTACCCAACAGGTTCACCATGTTGTCTCGCCGCCCTCAAAGAGAAGATTGGTACCTTGTTGTTTATTCTTGGAGAATCAGCTCCAAACCATGTATCTTGCAATTCACTTTGGCAATGAGCAAAACATGAGTTTATGAACATTCCCCCTCGTCTTGAATATAAATAGAATGGTCTCAAAGCTGCAAGCATGTGGCGCCTAAAACCTGAATGAAGAGCATGTGTCAGGAAAATCAGTTTAATTTTCAACACGGATGAATTTTGAACATGTATGAAATAAACTACACAGTTATTTCACTTATTTAACAAAATACTAACATGTTTAAAAACACTAACGGAACTTCTTAAAAGGTTGAATGGTCGAAAAATATTCCAAAAAATACTGAGTTGATGGCAGAAAAATTAAAAGAGGAACCTTGCAATATATTAATTTGGTCTGGTGTGCATGCCGCTGGATTCAGCTTGCAGTGGTTCCAGTGTCCATGAATATCAGCGGAAGGTGGCACCAATATATGATGGAACTGTTGACATTGGAAGTTTTATTCTTCTCATAATCCGCCAAGTATATGAATTAAGATAATGTGCAATGTAGGAACAAATTATGTCAGAAACTATTACTTGGAATACATCATAGGCAGAATTCAAGATAAAATATGGTGTTGATATGTATCTCAACGCATATTGTGGAAAGAAGCACTGCATGGAAACATGACAGACGTCAAAATCTTCTACATTTTCCTGAGCTAACGATGCAAGTTCATAGGAAAACATACCAAGTCTGGAAAGAACAGCGCACTGGTGCAGTCTCTATTCAGGTTCTGCTCTACCCTCTGTTGCACAACACTTTGTCATGTAAGCCTGTGTTTAACGTTATGCACTTTTCTTTTATAATGAAATTCGAAAATTGGAAGTACAGAATAAAAAGTGGATTCCTCTTGTTGATGTCCCAGATTAGTAAGGAATGAATTAACTATTTAGTGAATACTGAATAGTATATAAGTGCAAAGACTTGTAGGCTTGTAGCTTGTTGCTTGTAGGCTTTGGATGAAAATGTGGTATGTTTAACTAAAAACTGTAGAGTTATTTTGAGATGGTGAATATTTTTGTTGGATTATTTCCATGGACATAGGCAGGTGCAAATCTTATGTGTTCCATTATTTTCTTTGTGGTGTATTTTGTATGTGTTCCTACCAATTCTTAGTATGCGATTTTTCCTAGCACACATGAACCAAAGCAAATGCCATAGAGGAGCTCGAAAGCATTAGGATTTAGGAGATCTTATTCCATGAACTAAGTCAAGAACTATATAAGTGGGTAATCTTAAGGCATTAGGTTCATGGATCTATCCGCTTATATATTCCTCACTATTTCCATTCCTTCTTGATTTGAGACTTATTTCACCCACTTGGATTCTTAATCATCTCTCACTCAAGTGTGAGTCTTCACACTAGAACATGCTCCCCCTCGAGTGGAAACCTTTCGAGTATTTGATAGTGTCATTAAGAGCCCAACTCGCCTCCAAATCCGGCCATGCATGCTCTTTCCCATACCTGTATCGCCATTGTTCATTATCTTCAATGAAACCTGTCGCTTAGCCTCCCCATTGCTAAGAAGACTTTCAACACAATAGACCTAACACACGAATCCACCAACAACAACCTTCTTTCCCATACTGGTCCAAGTCAAACCATTGGCTCTCATACCACTTGTTATACCATAGGAGGAGGCCTGAGTACTGGGAGATCTTCTTTCCATAGGCTAAAGTCAAGAACCACATTAGTATTTGACATCACATTTTGACCCAAAACCTTAATGCCTTGTTCGCGAGTTTGGAGGGAAAGAAAAGGGAGGGGATCAAAGAGGAAGGAAATGGAAGGGAAGGGAGGAGAATAAGAGTATATCCCTCTCTTTTTTTGGGAGTGGAGTGAAAAAAGTGGGTTGAGGAAGAGAATGTGAGATTAATTAAAATACCCTAAAACCTTTCCCTCCAATTAATAGAACTCACAAATAAGAGGGAGAGAAAATTAACCTCTCCTTTCTTTCGCTTCCCCACCAAAAAACAACTCACAATCATAGCTCAAGGCACTAGATTTATAAGTTCATCCACTTATATGTTCCTCACTTTTTCTGGTCCTTCTCGATATGGGAATTATTTCATTCACACTTGGATTTCTAACTTAAACTCTTGTAAAATAATTAATTAACACAATTTTCCAAACACAAGTTGACATAAATATGGCACACTTATTGAGCTTACCTGCAACGAAACAAGACTTTTGACGAAGAATCTCATAGTGTGGTTCAAACTTATATCTCTTCTGCAAAAGGGTGGAAAGGGAAATGTTTCACATTTAAATTTTGAAGAAACAGTACAGCTGAAGATTAGGTTGAAGGCTCAAAATAAACAAAACATACTCGTCAAGAAAAAACCCTGCATCACTCAAGCATTTAACACTAGCATTTGGCAAATACTTAGTGAAGTTGTCACAATGGTGAAAGGTCGCTAAACCTCCAGCGGAACAGCCTGAAAGCAAAGCCTACAAAAGAAAATAGTAGGTATACTTAATTTAGTTCACAACACAAAATTTAACCATTTGCCTTGAACAAGTCACATATCTTCAGTTGTGTGTCATTAAAAGTTTGCATAAACGAAATAAAATTATAGAGGCATGGTATACCTTGCGTGCCTTTCCCAAACCTTTTGGTAGAAGGTCTCGAATAATGGCTTCCCAAATCTTTTGCCCTTTGAAATAAAGCGTTGTTGTCTGATGTTCATCACACAAACACACTGTTATTTTATTCGGTTATAAATTTGACTATGCTGAAACTTCAATATATTGCTTAGTTACTAATAGTTAAAAGAATTGAGAAGTTGCATGTACACATACTCTATTGGGGGCAAACAAGTGTGTTCATTAGCTTGCTAATTAGAGCTTGAATCTGGAATATGGACTTAATGTGTCCATTATTGGAATTGACTAGGCTTATTTTTTCTGATTGGTCTGAAACTTCAATATATTGTTTAGTTACTAATAGGTATACAGTTATTTCTTTTTGGACTTTTGACCCATTTGTACAAACACAGAAGGAAAAAAAAAATACCCTCTACGATAAATTAAATTCAGTCATTCGAGACTCACTTGAGAAAAAAGTTGAAGCTATATTTAAGTCCATAAAGTGTATATTTGGATTCTTATAGTTTCAAAATTTTATAGTAACCTCTACCATTAAAACATCTTATAAATTTCTAATGTAAATGTTAAAGAACCCATTTATAAACTTTGAAATTATAAGGACTCAGTCATGAAATTTTAAAATATAGAGGTTTGACTGAAAATATCCAAATATATAGGAACTTAATGTTAATTTAACCTTTCTTCTTTTATTAAAGAAAGATTATATCAAAAGACTATAAATAAAAAATCAAAATTTGCAATTTCAAGATTTTACTCGCCGATAATCTTTTTGACAGAATTATTAGAAGAGTTATATGCATATAAATAAGAACTTTTGTTCTCCTTTTTTTTTGGTCATTTTGAGCAGAGGCATATTGTGAAAATTACCCCGTTATTGAACTCAGCGTCTCCAGTAAAAGAAGCTCCATCGCAATATCTCAGCTTCACACGGTTCCAATTGTAAAAGTCTGCACCAATACAGATAAAAGCAAGAATTAAAAAAAAAAAAGCATTATAATCGAGAGAGGCAGAGTCTAAGATAAAACAGGTTAATGAAATCTTGTTCTCGCTTCGTTTTATGCATAATTTTACAAAAGAATAGTATAAACAAGAATGATAGTTGTCGAGATTTTGTTATCGCGTAAGATACGTTTACTACTAAAATATTGATAACATATAAGATACTTTAAACTAAACTCATTTTAATCATCTAAATAAGTTAATAAAAAAATTTAAAGTATTATCCAATAACTTATATTTCTGTTCGAGATGTTCGTGAGAATAAAGTATGTACAAGTTCTTTTTAAAATAAATCACCTCTCCAATTTCAATGATTAGCCAACTAAGTGCGTGTTTGTTTCAGATTCCTGAGGCAACAATTCTCCGTTAGCGTTCAACAAACGGAGTTTGGGTATTGTTTATACGTTTGTTTACGAAACTCCGTCGGAAATAATTGATTCCTGGTGGGTCAAAACTGAGTTTTGTGAAAGCAAAAATTTCTAGCTTTTCCGTTGAAAATAATTGATTCTAGATGTAGGCCCCACAAAATTCTACATATTTACACTTCAAAAGTTATTTTACTTTATCATCCGAACAAAATCAATTCTTCTAAACCCACTTTTAAAATATTGTTACCAAACATAATCAATTTTTTTAACCTTGATTCTTCCAAAATCAATTCTTCCAAAATCAATTCTATCAAAATCTACCCTAAACCTTTTCAACAGAAAGACTCTGCTTCTAAAATGTGTGGGAAATGCTTGCTCGAGCTATCAAGGTGAGTCATTCCATCTCATGATCCAAATTGACCCATCACTAGTTGACAAAAAAGTGAGTCATTTCAATCTGGTTTACTTTTTTGATGAGCCAAGAAATAGTCCATTTGGCTCAACCCACCCGGACTCGTAGATTAAACATGTTAGTTCACTTAAAATATAAAAAGATAAAAATTCAAAAACAAGTTAGAGAAATTCAAAAAAGAAAAAAAGAAAAAAGGGGGAACACAAAAATAAGGATCATTTGTGGTTTTGTAACGACATTATACAATTAAAAAAAAAGGGAAAAAGTGATTACCCAAAAGAAATGAAAAAAATATTGTCAACTTAGCTTAACCCATCTCGAACTTGTTTAACCTGTGAGTTAAGTGAGCCGGATTATTTTGATCCGGAGTAAAAGTGAACCTTTTTTTTATTCGATACAATATGCCGGTGAGTTGAGTTAGATCGTATTGGCTTGTGGACCGAAACCTATTTTGACAGCTCTATTATTGATCGTGGATTTTGACTGCATTACGTGGCCTTTTATTTATGTTTATCCTTTAGTATTTCAGTTATTGTTTTAGTCAATAAGTGGTTCCTACATTTTAGGAGCATGTTAGGTTGTTATCCAAGGTTGCTGAAATCTTGGTAACAAATAGTTGTTGTGTTTTGATTTTGAAATATTATAAAATGTAACTGTTACTTGTGAATAAAATGTATTCCCTTCTTTAACGTATCTACTCTTGCTCCTCTGTTTTTTCTATTGTTCTGTTCTGCCATAAAACCAACAAATTGGTATCAAAGAGCTTACATCTTACGGGACCTATGAAAATATGGAGGCTGAAGCAAGTTTTTCACAAATTGCTCCTCCTGTCTTTGATGGAGAAAACTATGATCTTTGGGCAGTAAGAGTGGAGTCTTACCTGGAGGCTTTAGATCTTTGGGAAGCCGTGGAAGAGGATTATGAAGTTCCTCCACTGCCGCACAATCCTACCATGGCCCGGATAAAAAGTCACAAGGAGAAGAAAACCACGAAGGCAAAGGCAAAAACATGTCTCTTTGCTGGTGTTTCAGCAACAGTCTTCACAAGGATCATGACTTTAAAATCAGCAAAGGAAATTTGGGATTATCTAAATGAAGAATATGCAGGAGATGAAAGGATACGAAGCATGCAAGTGCTTAATTTAATGAGGGAATTCTAGTTGCAGAAAACGAAAGAGTCTGAGACAATCAAAGAATACTCGGACAGATTGCTTAGCATTTCTAATAAGGTAAGGTTATTGGGCACTGCATTTGCTGATTCTAGAATCGTTGAAAAAATTCTGGTTACAGTGCCTGAGAGATATGAAGCATCAATAACCACCTTGGAGAACACAAAGGATCTATCCAAGATCACTTTGGCAGGAGTGTTACATGCCTTGCAAGCCCAGGAGCAACGAAGACTTATGAGACAAGATTATGTGGTTGAGGGTGCTTTACCAGCCAAGCATCATGAAGTTGGAAGTATTGCAAACAACCAAAGCAAAGTCAAGGGTAAAAATAAAAATTACCCACCTTGTCACCAGTGCGGTAAAATGGGCCACTTGCCATTCAGATGTTGGAGAAGACCAGATGCAAAGTGCAGCAATTGTAATCAGCTTGGACATGAAACTGTCATCTGCAAAGGTAAAACTCAACAGCATGAAGTCAATGCCCAGGTTGTTGAGCAAGACGAAGAAGATCAGATTTTGGTGGCAACATGTTTTTCAACAAGGAGTAGTTTAGAATGCTGGTTGATTGACAGTGGTTGTACAAACCACATGACATATGACAGAACTCTCTTCAAGGATTTGAAGCCCACTAAAGTCTCAAAAGTCAAAATTGGGAACGACGGCTATATTTCTGCAAAAGGAAAAAGAACCATCCTAATTTCAACAAGTTCGGGTACAAAGGTAATCTTAGATGTTCTTTATGTACCCGAGATTGACCAAAACTTGCTTAGTGTAGGTCAATTGATAGAGAAAGGATTGAAAGTATCCTTTGAAATCAACATTGCCTTATTTCACTCATCGGGAAATTCTAAGGGTCAAAATGAGAGGTAAAAGCTTCTCATTTGATCCAACCGAGGAGGAACAAGCAGCCTATTTCACTCAAGTCAGTCCCACAGAACTTTGGCACGAGAGACTTGGTCATTGTCATATACAAAGAATGCTGAACATGAAGAAGAAATATATGACAAGAGGTCTGCCAGTACTTTCTGAACATTTGCCAAATTGCAATGCTTGTCAGTTTGGTAAACAAAACAGAATGCCATTTCCAAAATCAGCTTGGAGAGCCTTTCAGAAGCTGCAGCTAATTCATACTGATGTGGCAGGACCTCAAAGAACACCATCATTACAAGGTAGTCTTTACTTTATTCTTTTCATAGATGATTATACAAGAATGTGCTGGGTTTTTTTCTTGAAATTCAAGCGTGAAGTAACTGGAGTATTTATGAAGTTCAAGAAGATGGTGGAACCTCAAAGTGGTTGTAAAACTCAATGTATAAGATCCGATAATGGGAAGGAGTATACCTCAGCACAATTTGATTTATTTTGTGAAGAAGCTGGCATTCAACATCAACTCACAGCTCCTTACACTCCAGAGCAAAATGGAGTTAGTGAAAGGAGAAATAGATCGGTAATGGAGATGGCTAGATGTATGCTGCATGAGAAAGGTTTGCATAAACAATTTTGGGCAGAAGCGACCAACACAACAGTCTTTCTTCAAAATCGACTTCCAACCAAGGCCTGAAATATAAAACTCTTTTTGAGGTTTGGTATGGATATAAGCCTTCACTAACCTTCTTTAAAGTGTTTGGTTGTGTTTGTTTTGCACATGTTCCAAAGGTTAAACGTGACAAACTTGACAAGAAGGCAATTCCGGGTATCTTTGTGGGTTACAGTTCAGTTTCAAAAGCCTATAAAGTGTATCATCCTCAAACCGGAAAGATGACTGTCACTAGAGATGTGCATTTCAATGAAGATCAGCAATGGGATTGGAAGAATCCACAAAAGGAAATTGGATCCTTCAACAACATTGAAGATAATTATCCCGAAGAGACAACAACAGAGTTATGTCATAATGAATTACAAGATGACCCTCCAATTTGAGGCACAAGGTTGCTGTCAAACATCTATCAAAGATGTAATGTAGCAATATGTGAACCTGCTAGCTGTGAGGAAGCACTAAAAGACCCAAAATGGAAAAATGCAATGGAGGAGATGACAATGATTCAGAAAAATAAAACATGGGAGTTGGTTGACAAGCCTAAAGATAGAAAAGTCATTGGAGTTAAATGGATTTTCAGCACAAAGCTTAATGCAGATTGCTCAGTCAACAAATACAAGGCTGGGCTTGTAGTTAGGGTATGCACAAATTTTTGGTGTTGATTATTCTGACACTTTTGCTCCCATGTCCATATTAGATACAATCAGATTAGTACTGTTGGTTGCTGCTCAAAAGGGCTGGAAAGTATTCCGATTAGATGTCAAGTCAGCTTTTTTAAATGGAGTTTTACAAGAAGAAATATATGTGGAGCATCCAGAGGGATTTGTCAAGGAAGGTGAAGAAGATAAAGTCTATATACTCAAAAAGGCCCTCTATGGCCTAAAACAAGCACCAAGGGTCTGGTACACCAAGATTAATGATCACCTGTTGAGCATAGACTTTGTAAAAAGCTTATCTGAGTCCACTCTTTATGTGAAACAAAAGGGAAATCATTTTCTTATAGTTTCCCTCTATGTTGATGATCTTTTAGTGACTGGAGATGATACAAGGCTGGTTAAGGAGTTCAAACAAGACATGATGCAAGCTTTTGAAATGACAGATCTTGGTCTTATGACTTATTTTCTTGGAATTGAGATCAAACAAAGTGAGATTGATGTGTTCATCTGGCAGAAAAAAAATATGCAAAGGAAATATTGAAGAAACTTCAAATGGAGGAGTGCAAAGAAGTTAGCACACCAATGAATCAAAAGGAGAAGCTGAGCAAGGAAGATGGTGCTGAAAAAGTTGATGAAGGATATTATAGGAGCTTGATTGGTTGTTTAATGTATCTCACTGCAACAAGGCCGGACATTCTATTTGCTGTAAGTCTTCTATCTCGATTTATACATTGTTCTTGCATTTAAGAGCAGTAAAAAGAGTATTGGGGTATGTTAAAGGCTCGATTGATTATGGTGTCAAATTTGAGAAATGTCAATAATTCAAGTTGTATGGATTTTCTGATAGTGATTGGGCTGGATCCATTGATGACATGAAGAGTACTTCAGGATATTGTTTCAGTCTAGGTTCGGGAATTTTCTCATGGTGCACAAAGAAGCAGGAAATTGTAGCACAATCCACTGCAGAAGCTGAATTTATAGCAGTAACTGCTGCTGTAAATCAAGTTTTGTGGTTAAAAAAGGTTCTATGTGATTTACATGTGCAGCAGAATGATAACGCATAAATTTTTATTGACAATCAGGTAGCAATTGCAATTTCAAAGGATCCATGTGTCATGGGAAGACTAAACATTAAGATCAATTGGCAGATATGTTTACAAAGCCACTTCCTGTTAGCAAGTTTGAGTTTTTAAGGCAGAAGATTGGAGTTTGCAGATCCTAAAGCAAGGAGGAGTGTTAATTATCTGTTTTTTGGACTGCATTACGTGGTTTTTTTTATTTATGTTTATCCTTTAGTATTTCAGTTATTGTTTTAGTCAATAAGTGGTTCCTACATTTTAGGAGCACATTATGTTGTTATCCAAGGTTACTGAAATCTTGATAATAAATAGTTGTTCTATTTTGATTTTGAAATATTATAAAATGTAACTGTTGATTATGAATAAAATGTATTCCCTTCTTTAACTATCTACTCTTGCTCCTCTGTTTTTTCTATTGTTTTGTTCTGCCATAAAACCAACAAGAATTATAGTAATTTGTTCCATCAAGACATGAGCAAAGACTTGCATAGTTAATATTCAATCACCATATTACAAAGAGGGGAATTATTGTCTTCTTTTTTCTCATGCATGAAATGAAAAGAAACAGTGAATGGATCACGGATCAAACACAAGATAGATGTTCACATTATACCAATTTATTAAGATTAAAAACATCAAACATGGTCTCTCTACCGACAGCTGAGCTGAATATGATGATTGGAGAAATGGTGATGTGTGGAAGAAGAAAAAATGAACGAAAACAGAAATACACAACCTTTAATTAATGCTGACTTTTTATTCCCAAAATAACCACAAGAAACAGAAAGTTGTGAAACGGGAATGGTGGTATTTGTCAGTTCACAGTCACGGGCCACAAGGACACCAGAACTCCAGAAGCATACAAGATCGGAAAGCTTTTTGCAGGAAATAACGTAAAAGCAGTTTCCAAGTAAAAAAAAATGTTTAATTACCACAAAAAAAAAGTGAAAAATGTAAGTGGAGAAATTCTGTGTTATTTGAACTAAAAGAAATCTTATTTTGTCATTTAATATATCTATTCTCATTAAAAATATTATTAAGATGGAATACATTAAAAAATTTAGAGCAAACATAATTTCTTATTTGGAGAGTACTTGAAAATTTCTCAGCAGGGGTGAGAAAACAGTAGGTAGCAACGTACGAAACAACAGCACGTGAAAGGGAATCTAGCGGGGCATGAACGCTGTTGCGAAGCTTAACTGGACTAGTGGACTCTATATTGGATTGCCCTGTTTGTCAGTGAATCATACATTCTAAAATTAGAGGACAGCTGTGTGTAACAAGGAACACAGACCACAGTGGCAGCAAAAGTGCCAAGTGAGAGTAGAGCTAAGCTGGTGGAGCCTAATTAGTAATTACCTACCATTTCTCCTAAACAAATTTCTTTTGGTACAGGTAGATAGAAAAAAATAAAAAAGAAAGGAAGTTGGTAACAATAAGTCAATAACTAGAAAAATTAACATTTTAAAAACCCGGCATTATCTGGTTGACGTTGTAGATGCATCTCCACCTATAGAAGTGCCGTGTTCATTATTTGCTTGTTCTTTTAGGCATTAGACATGAATAGTACTCACCTAAGCTGTAAACGCATATAATTGTTCTGCTTTAGTTCCTATAAATGCAATGTTTACTAGAGGTGTAATGCGAAATGGTCCGATAAGTTATAGAGTATTGGAGTGTCTAAATGTGAGTAAGAAGTCTCGCATTAGATGAGAATGAATATGTTGAGCAACGTATAAGTGAGGGGACCCATATACTCGTTGCCTTAAGGTTTTGGATGAAATGTGTGGTGTCCAAATCATTAGTATGGTTTGTTCTTAGCCCAATGTGGAGATCTCCTCGGTACATAACGCAATGTAGCGGTCAGGCAGCGATGTGTATGAGCCAACGGCGATACAAGTACAAGTATGTTGATAAGAAAAAGCTTCCGCTTGAAGGGGGACATACAAGATGAATGGATGGACTCGCACTTGACAGGGAGATTGTTGGGTGTCAAGTGTGAGTAAGAAGTCTCACATTGGATGGAAATGGATATATTGAGTAACATATAAGTAAGGGGACCCATACACTCGTTGTCTTAAGGTTTTTGGTGAAAGATATGATGTTCAAATCACTTGCATGGTTTGTTCTTAGCCCAATGTGGAGATCTCCCCGGAGCATTAGGCTCTCTTCATGACTCAAGTATCA
The DNA here is from genome assembly GCA_030762895.1 of Sophora flavescens. NCBI lineage: Eukaryota > Viridiplantae > Streptophyta > Magnoliopsida > Fabales > Fabaceae > Sophora > Sophora flavescens. The sequence goes on along the minus strand of CM061067.1, from coordinate 158,227,926 downwards.
GAGTCGTTGGTTCGTCTAAGGTGACTGACTCCTTGTATCGAAAGTCTTCCATGAGTGTCAAGTGTGAGTAAGAAGTTCCACATTGGATGGAAATGGACATGTTAAACAACATATAAGTAAAGGGACTCATACACTCGCTGCCTTAAGGTTTTGAGTGAAATATGTGGCATCCAAATCACTTGTATGGTTTGCTCTTAGCCCAATGTGAAGATCTCCCCGATGCATTAGACTCCCCTCATGAGTCATGACCCAACATGGAAAAAGGCATAATTACTACAAGGAAAAGTGCAAGTAGAGATCGAAAGTGGCGATCGAACAAAGACAGACACTATTAGGAACTGTTGTAGCGATTGATGGACTATTTATTTAAAAAAAATGGTATCTAATTTGGTGTTAAATGATAAAATTTAATGGTTAACTTAATAGACTGTTTAACAATTGAATTAGTGACCATTGATAAGGTATACGCTATAAGCTCAAACGCTACTTTAAGTAGCGTCTGAAAAAAAATCCTATAAACTAGTGAAAAATTATTATAAGCTAATTTTAGAAACGGTTATCAAACGGTGATACTTTTCATCCGCTGTATGCTAGTAAATTTGACAAACCAAACAGACTCTTAGTGATCGAACAAGAATTGGTCACTAAGTGGTGTTACTAAAAGGTCAAGGGAATTAAATAGCGACCGCTTTTTATTGTTTAGAGTAACGACGAAAGTGATCAATCATTTTGATCGCTAAATCATAAAACCCTAAAGTCGGGATATGAGCCTCTTTCTTTCTCATTTCGTTTCCCTCACCTGCAAACACATTTCTCTGTTCTCTCTACACACATGCCTTCCTTTACCTCTTCTAATCACTAAACTCGTCGTTCTGCACTTAGTTACGTCCCTATTTCTCTTCGTTTCTTCCGTTTTGAAGTACCACGGTCACTTTTTTTTTATCGAGTATCCTTACGGGCATAGCTATGAGACTACCTCTCTGATCAGGGTTGGCGCTTAGGTAAAGTCCTCTCCAAAGTTTGTACAAAAAAAATGTCCTCTCCAAATTTGCAACTTCAGGATTCGAGCCTCCAATCTTACAGGTAAAGTTCGTTTAGAAGCAGAATCAATTTGCAACCAATCATTGTTGGGTGAAGCATCACCGTCACTTTGAGCAGATGTATCATCTTCTATTTTTGATTTTATATTTTTCGGCTTTCTTCTTCCCTCTCCGCACTATGATATTCCTCTCTATTTTTAATCTTTAATTTTCCGGCATTCTATTTTCCTTTCTGCACTGTTATTTTCCTCTATTCGATTAAAACACTTTTCCAAGCACCTTCAAAGTCTGGTCTTGGGGTACAGCTGCTCCTCAGTTGCTGTCTAGGAACTTTTTCTTTATTTTTAAAATATATTTAATTTTTTAACTATTTTTTTTTGTGTCAAAAAATAAATATTTTTTTATATGGTTCTATATTAAGTGCATTTTTGTTTAAATTAATGCAGGTAATAATACGTGAAGAAGATATCACTAGATATCACCATCTCTGTTCAACATCAACTTGCTCTTCTTCACACTCTCTGTAAGTGTTTTGATAGCTTGACTTATGGATTGTCATTCTGTTTTGATTTTAATGCTTATGGATTTTAACTGATATTCTGCTTCTGCTAATGTCTGGATTGATGTTCTGTTAAATAACTATTTTTGTATTGTTGTGTTTCTGTGCTTGTGTCTCTGTTGGTGTTGTTGTAATTTCTGGTTGCTCTATGTTGGAATTTTTATCCTTTCAAAGATATATTCGTTGTTAATTTAGTTGGTTATGTTTTCAGCGTACTTTGAATTTATAAGGAATCTACCTATCTATCATCAAACCAATGAAAAACATATACACTAAAAAATACATCTAAAAAAAATATTTGTTAAGAATAACATCTAAAAATATTTTCAAAAACTTGTTTCATTGAAAAACATATTTATTGTTACTTAAATATATTCTATTAAAACAAAGGGACATTTAAATTTTAGTTTAATAATTCTCGAATGAAAGAAGAAAAAGAAAACAAAACAAAAGTTGATATACCTGGATTAAGGGAGGCATTGTCGCTTAAAATGCCAGAGAAAACCTCCCACTTGGTCATGTAACGTGTTGAGCCCCTGCGAGTTTGGGCTCTCTCCAAGCATGAAGTCAAGTCATTGCACCACCCACCGCCCTGTATGTAGCAAGTAACATGGATAGGTAATGATGATGAATGTTTTTTCTTTTTTTGTGTGTGATGATGATTAATGATTTATGAATGAAGAAGCAAAGGGATTTCTTCAATTAGGATTTAGGATCCACCATCCTAACTGAACTAACTGCTATTTTAGCCACGCTGCCTTCTCATTTCATCATTTTTCCAAGCCTTTGCTTTGAATCAAAGTTCGGTGTGAAACTTTATTCTACAACGTGACACTTTTGGGTCTACATTGCTTTCTATCTTCAATTCCACGTTATCTGAACACACTATTTTTTAAAAATTTGTAACTGCTTTTATAATTGTGGTATGGGGCGAATGCAGTAGCGGATTCTCTCATATTAGATATCACTTGGATTCTCTCGTATTGAATATCCTCACCATTCAATCTCATTTCCTTCTTTTTTAATATTTTAAACCCTCTATTATTCGGTGAGTGGCTGAAATTCAACTAGAGAAAAAATTAACATGAAAGGATACCTTCCACGTTTTATATGCAAGTTTACATTATAAAAATAATAATATACTTCATATAAATACAAAATAATGATGATGATAATGTAAAAAATATATATGATTTTAGGTTTATTAAAAAATTACAGAGGCAGAGGCAATGAGCTGACAAGTGAACTCCGTGGTCAACCCAAAGTTTTTTTTTTTATTCTTATTATTATATAAAAATAATTTGTGGCACCCCTCCCTCATCACTCTTTTATACTTTTAATAATACATCTATTAAAGATGGAAATTGTTTTGACAGTGTCCAGTTCTCTTATGTTCATTTTAGTTTTTATATTTATCATTTCTATATTAGAAAATTAAAATTAAAATTAAAAACAAGCAAACATCTATTATCTCCTTTCTAACTTTCCCCATATGTTACGTCAAAAAAAAAAAAAATCCCCATACGTTACTTAATTATTTTCCCCTAAAAATTGCAAAAAAGACCATATAAAGAAATGAAAAATAGATATGTAGTAAATACTTTTTTCCTTAGAGTTTAATTGGTGTATAAAGTTTTTTACACTGTCAACCAACAAACAGGAAATCATGATTTGACTGGTTTGTTGACAGTGTTACTTAATTATGTTAGTTATTATATATAAAATTTGTTTCATACAATATGTATGTGGTTAATAATTTTTTTCCTCATAAGATATATACTCTTTGGTATAAACTTATAAACTACTAGCAATAAAATCCTCCATGGATGTTATTTTTTCAAGGAATGAAATCAGCTATAAATCAATATATTAAATTTATATAAAAGAGCTTATTAAGCTTATTTTTTTATAAAAAAAAGTTTTTCTAATTAAACTTAAGTTTGATTTGTATATATTATCATGTGTAATTTTTTTTACATTATTAATCAGTCATCTACATGAATAACTTTTAATGTAGTTAAGATAAGAGTAAAATATTTTCAATAATGTAGTAATTTACGATTGATTGATAAGTGTAAAAAATTATTTACACTAACATTACATATCAATTAAATCTATAAAATTCGATGGAATAAGAGAAATGTCTTCTTCTTTTTTGACAAAGGAGAAATATCAAAGAGAAATATCAATTTGATCACAATTACACATTTGATAGTACTTAAAGAGAAATATCTTTTTAAGTACTAATATTAAATGTATAATTATGATCTACCAAAAAATGTGTAATTATGACACAATAAATTATAATAATTTATAAAATAACAGATCTCAATAAGTACAATTTAATTATAAATATCAATTTTCATTAATTAGTATTTAATATACTTTTTTATTTTAATACAAAATCTTAAACGGCTGTAATTTTGTAACAGAGAGATTAATATTCAAGGATTGAACCATGATATGGGTTTGAAGTTTGAACATGCAAAAATACATTGTTGGATTCACCAACAAATTTAATTGATATACATCCATGGTATAAAGATTTTATACAATCAAAGGTTGACATATAAATAGAAAAGTTTGACTTCTATCGTATCTACCTTAATAGTCAAATTCACTTATATCAAGGATGACAATTGGTAGGGTCTGAGTATGATACTATAGTATTCGTCCCTATGCTCGTATTTGAAAAAATTGTCCATACCCGGACCCATACTCTCGTGGGTTGCTACTTTAGTAGCCTTACTCATATCCTCTGGGTACCTGAGTACTCATACCCGTATTCGTTACCCGCACTTTAATAGTGAAAAAACAAAAAATAACAAAAAAAAGTTATAACAATTAAAAAACGATTCAAATGTTTTTAAAATCTACTAATAAATATTACAAATCAAAATATTTAAATAAATAAAAACATCCAAAAAAAATGAATTTTAGATATAAATGGGTTTAAAAAGTTAAAAATCTTTACATTAATTTTGATTTTAAATTTTATATTATAGTTAAAATTATATATATTAGTAATATAAATAAGTAAATAAATAATTATATATACATATATATATGTGTGGGTATGGGGCGGGGTGGGTACCATAGTACCCATACCTACATGAGTACCCATTCAAATTTATGGATAATTACCCGTGTTCGGACCCTTACCCATTGTGCGGGTAATTACGCTACCCATTGTGGCTAATTTTTACGGGCACCCAATGGGTATGGTACAAATTGTCATCCCTACTTATATCATAATTTTTTATGGATCTTGCTAACGAGTGACATTAGTTAAGGAACCTAAAAAAAAATTCGTATTAAAAAATTTAGTATAGTATCTTCAAAATATTAAATATATTACTTCTCATACTTTTTCATTTTTTGTTTGATTGATAACGTAAAACATTTTACAAAAACACATGTACCCGCTCTGATGACTCTAAGGGTGCGTTTGATTTGTAAAAATTCAGAGGACTGGACAGCACAAAAATTTTTGTGCCTTGTTTGATTTGAAAAGTGGTCAGGGGACAGGACAAAAAAAGTGGTGAGGGACAGGACAAAAACCCAAAATTTTGTCCCCCACCAAACCATGGACAGACTAACAAAAGACAAAATTATCCTTACATCTCTCTCATCTCTCTCCTCTCTCTCTCCCTCTCTCCTCTCTATCTCTCTCTCATCTCCCTCCCTCTCTCTCCTCTCTCTTTCTTTCCTCTTTCTCCCTCCTCTCTCATCTCTCTCTCCTCTCTCTTTCTTTCTCCCTCCCTCCGGTAAATTTAATATTATTTTGTTTGTGCTGTCCATTATCCATCAAACAATGTACAAGACAAAGAATTGTCCTGTACCTCAAGGATTTATCCTATATTATCATGTTCTGTCCAGATACTTTTTACAAATCAAACGCACCATAATTCTGCATACACCGCCGTTAGCGCGGGTAGTAGAACATATTATTTCAGTATTTCTGTTCCCAAAAGCAGTCCGCGCGCAAAACTCTAGGCAGACGACAGAAAAACAGTGTCGTATGGTATTTCCATTACCAACCAAAACCAATCATCACCCTCTCTCCCCCAAAACCACGAAAAGCACTGCCAGTCACTATGTTTTCACTTTTCAAAGTTCAAACACTTCTACAGTACCCTTTCAACAAAAAAAAAAAAAACTTCTTCAATACTAAGTACAAAACAGCACAATTATTTGTCTTAATTTTCAAGCTACTTCGAGAGAATATTACACCACCAATCTTAAATGGAACTAATTTTTCGAAGGAGTTTGTTCGATACCTCTACGGATGGTCATGATTAAGAGATGAAAGATCTTTAACCACTCACGTCAACCTTAATTGATTTTTATTTCACATTTTCTACACTATTTTTTATCTCATAACAATTGGTATTCCAAAATGCAAATAACCCATTCATAAGATAATAAGATAAGTAGATATATTTTTATTTTTTTGAAACAAAGATAAGTAGATATTATTCTCTCAAAAATAAGAAAAGTAGATATTAAATTTTTCATACATCAGATAAGAGATATATTAGGATATCTTTTTTTTTTTTCTTTGGTTCAAAAATATTGAGAGAGAGTGTACCTCGAATTGTAGAAGCCAGTTATCTCGGCCAGCTCCAAATCCTCTGTGCAAATGATACGCCGGTAAACTCCCATCCAAACAAACTACGAATTTCAACATTCCATATTTTAATATAATAATAATAATAACAATTTTGCAAAACGAGAAGAAAAAAAACTCACGAGCACTGGTAGCACGAGCGTTTGGAACCAGCGTCATGTTCACAAGAAGCCTCTGTTCCGCGCAAACGCGCCATGGTGCCACCATCACCAGGTACAAGAATGCAACACCTACAACAACGTTCATCTTCAAAGAGAACAGAATAATTTTTCCTTCAATTCCGATTCTCTCCGAAAAAAGTAGATTTAAATAAAAGCGATTGCTCTGTTATTTATCCTTTTCTGGATTTGGTTTTCGGAGTGGAAATCCACGTCCGTTGTGAGTGTAAGCGAAATCGACGTCTCATTAATTGCTTAAATGGATAGAGTCCAAATCCGGAGAAAAAGAACCTACTGACGTCGATATCAGTATAATAATACTGACGATGATGAATATGGCACGGAAGCTAAAAAGGGAAAAGGAAATCGTGAAAGGAATGAAATCAGATATTCTCTATCTATGAAGGAATCGTTGGATCGAAGCTTTTGGGTTTTATTTTTTTTATTTTTTGGGCACTGTTTAGAATGTGAAAATGGCAATGCAGGAAGGGGAAGCTGTTTGGGACGAGGAAGGGGACGTGAAGGAAATTAAGGTGAGCGTTGTCGTATTGAGAATGAGAAAGCGAGGGAACTCAATAAAATAAGCCAGGGGAGATTGGATAAAAATAGACCGAGGGTTTTGGTTATGGACAGAACATGGACTCACATGGCAAGTGCCAACCATCTTGGCCCCATTGCTGCGGTTGGGTTGGGTCTTTCTTTGGTGAGATTTTTTAATGTTTAGGCTAATGTGATTCAACCAACTTATCTTGAAATTTCTATGGAACTATTTAAAATGTTGGGATCACCAGATTAATATTCTCATTTGTTTTTATTTACTTTTGTATGTCATATTATAAACATTTTAACTTATAAGTGGGGCTTGGGATAATCTGTGTGCAGTTCCGACTTTGAAGGACCTCATCCGAGATCACAAGTCAGATGTTATTTTGCTTTTTGAAACTTTATGTCATGCAAATAAAAAAGGTAGAGTCTCGCACCTGTCTTGGTTGTTGAATGGTTTTAGAGAAACCGTTGAAGATTGCAATTTAATCGACCTTCCTCTTTGTGGCTACCAATTCACTTGGGCTAAAAGTCTTGGTTCCATCGATGCAGTGGAGGAACGATTAGATAGAGCTATGACTACTGAGGAGTGGTTGGGCCTATTTCCTAATGCTCAGTTTAAGAACCTGCTTGCGCCAACTTCAAACCATTCACCAATCCTTCTTTCTCTTGAGCAGCGCACAAATTGGAGGTTCAGGAGGAGTTTTAAATTTGAAATTAGCTGGTTAGAGGAGCTGGGAGTTGATGAGGTGGTTAAAGATAGCTACAGTGAAGATGGGCAGGATGATATTTTGTCTAAGCTTCAGCGATGTAGCCAGAGCCTTGAGTGTTGGAGCAAAAATCTGTTTGGTAATTATAGGAAGGCAGCGGATCAATGCAAGAAACAAATGGAAATTAATAGAGACTGCAGCAATCCCGAAATGGCTACTTGTTTTGAGGAGCAAAGGCAAAGACTAGCAACTATTCTTGTGCAAGAGGAGACTTATTGGAGACAAAGAGCCAAGGCTTTATGGCTTAGAGATGGTGATGCAAACACAAAATTTTTTCACTCTACTGCTTCAGCTAGGAAGAGAAGAAAAATTATTGACAGGCTCCAGGATGACAATAATGTGTGGGTTGATGATCATTTGGGCCTCTGTGAGCTTGCTAGGAATTATTTTGAAAATCTTTTTCAGAGCAACAAGGTATCTATGAGCCAGTCGTTGAAGCAGTCACTCCCCCAATCTCTGAAGCCGGTAATCAGAGCTTGCAGTCTCCCTTTATTGAAGAAGAATTTAGAGCTGCTATTTTTCAAATGCACCCAGACAAATCCCCAGGTCCTGAAATTGGTAAATTCCCTTTATCCCTCAATGATACCAACATTGCTATGATTCCTAAAATTGATAATCCTACTACTGTGAGGGATATGCGTCCTATTTCTTTATGTAATGTTTTGTATAATATTTTGGCAAAAGTGTTGGCTAACAGGTTGAAGAAATTTTTGCCTAATTTCATCTCAGAAGAGCAATCGGCCTTTGTTGAAGGTAGATCTATTTTGGATAATGTTCTTATTGCTTTTGAAATTATCCACCACATGAAATGCAAGACAAAGGGTGTGAAAGGAGAAGTTGCCTTAAAAATTGATATCAGCAAAGCTTTTGATAGAGTGGATTGGGGCTTTCTCCACGCCATGATGATGAAGATGGGCTTTAGTGATCAATGGATTAGATGGATCATGTTGTGTGTTTCCTCGGTAAATTATTCTGTTTTGATCAATAGTGATTCAGTTGGGCCGATTGTTCCAGGTAGAGGTCTTCGTCAAGGTGGCCCCCTCTCTCCGTATCTCTTCATTATTTGTGCCCAAGGCCTTTCTAGTTTGATAAAAAAAGCTGAAGGGAGAGGTGATATTCATGGAATCAAAATTTGTTGTGGTGCTCCATCTATTAGTCACCTTCTTTTTGCAGATGATAACTTCTTGTTTTTCAGAGCCATTGAGAGGGAATGTAAGATGATGAAATCTATTCTTGCAACTTTTGAAGCTGCATATGGTCAAGCCATAAATTTTAGCAAGTCAAAGATTTTTTACAGTAGAAATGTGGCTTCTGAGGACCAGGTAACCTTGTCTAGTCTCTTGGGAGTTCGTACTTGTCTTGGCATAGGCAAGTATCTGGGTCTTCCCTCTATGATTGGTAGAAACAAACGGGCTACCTTTAGCTATCTGAAGGACAGAGTTTGGAAGAAGTTAAATTCTTGGAGTGGTAGACACCTTTCAAAACCCGGTAGAGAAGTGCTTGTGAAGTCAGTTATCTAGGCAATTCCTGCTTACTGTATGAGTGTTTTTCTTCTTCCTCATTCATTGACCGAGGAGCTAGAGAGAATGATGAATCCTTTCGGGTGGGGTTCGAAAGGCGGAGAAAAACATGGTATCAACTGGTAAAGCTGGGACAAGATGACCGTTAGAAAGGATTTTGGTGGTTTGGGCTTTAGAAATCTCGAAGCCTTTAATTTGGCAATGCTAGGGAAACATGGTTGGAAATTTATCTCTAACCCGGAGGCTATGGTTTCAAGAATCCTCAAAGCTAAATATTTAATTTCCAAGAGGTCAGTTCTTGGATTCAGTGCTTGGAAATAATCCAAGCTTTGTTTGGCGTAGCATCTGGAATTCCCGGGTTTTGCTAAAGGAGGGCTCTAGGTGGAGGATTGGTTCTGGCCACAATATTGGTGTTTTCAATGAACCTTGGCTCAACAATGGTGGTGTGTTGACTATGCAAAACACTAATTCCCACTTGGTTCCTACCTGGGTGGTCAGAGATTTGTTTACTCATGACCACAAAGCCTGGAATGAAGCACTAGTTCATGAGATTTTTGTTCCACAAGCGGCACAAGATATCTTATCTACTACTTTGATAGATGTTGTGGTTCATGACAAGATTATATGGAAGTTCTCCAAAGATGGCAAGTATACGGTTAAGTCCTATTACCGCATGTGCATGGATTCCCTAGTTGAAGCATCTAGACTAAAGCTGGATTGTAATTGGCACTTGCTTTGGAGTCTTAACGTCCCTCCCAAAGTCAAGGCCTTTGCATGGCGTGCATGCAGGAACGTGCTGCCCACTCAGATCAATCTCCAAGGACGTGGAGTCCCTTGCTCAGGTACTTGTCCAATTTGTGATCACAATATGGAGTCCCAATGCCATGTTCTAGTTCAATGCGAGTCAAGCAAGGATATATGGGTGCGAGCTGGCCTCTGGAACACCATAGATCCTTTGATTCCTCAAGTGAATTCATTTACTGGTTTATTTTTCTCAGTTTGCGGTTTGCTGGATTCAACAAAAAGATCACACTTTGTGATGATTTTGTGGTCTATTTGGAAAGCAAAGAATCAGTTATTGTGGCAAAATGAACCCGTGAACCAGCAACAGGTTATTATGTGCGCCAAGGACATGCTGAGCAGTTGGATATTATCTAAGAAAAGGAGGTCTCAAGGTGCCCATTCTTCCAACGACCAAGTAATGGTAAGATGGTCCCTTCCTCCTTTTGGTACTTTAAAGTGTAATGTTGATGCCGCTTTCTTTGAGGATCTAAACTTAACTGGCTTTGGTATGTGCATCCTTAATCATGAAGGTCTTTTGTTCAAGCCAAGACCTTGTGGGTCAACTCAGTCCTAAATGTGAAAGTTGGTGAAGCTTTGGGTTTGATGCATGCCATTTAGTGGGTTAGTGAGCTGGGATTCAACAATGTCCAATTTGAAACTGACAGCATAGGAGTAGTCGATGAGCTCTCATCTTCTCTTGAGAATTTCACGGAGTTTGGTATCATGGTTAGCCATTGTAAAAGACTTATAATCTCTTCTTCAAACTTTTCAGCTAAGTTTATTAGGAGGCAAGCAAACAAAGTTGCTCACTCCCTAGCTAGGGCATCTGCGTTGTATGCTAACTCTTATTTCTTTTACATTACTCCAAGTTGTATTGTAGACATTATTATGAACGAATTGTCTTAATTTGGCTTTGATCAACAAAAAAAAAAGTAGGGCTTGGGATGTCAGATTGGGTAGCTAGACTTTATGCCGTGAAATTAACAGGAAAAAAATTTCAAGACAAATAATCAAATCAATTCACACATATAAAAGTTGCTATAGAGTACAAGTTAGTAGATTTGGATAAACAGATTAAATTATAAAATAAATTTTTTTTATAAAAAAGTTATTTTCAGATAAGTTAGAAATTTAAAGCTTATTTATAAAAATGTTAAATAGTTTTGAAACCAATAACATTCTTCTCAATTAACTTATGCAAAACTAACTAATAAATAAATATTATTATTAAATTATACAGACGATTTCATATCTTTTTTGATAATTTATTATATAAAAATTATTTTATTACACAATCCAAATGAAATAAAATTACAAACATAAAAGTGACTATTATAGTCGAATATAACAATAATTAATTAAGCATATAATCGAATATTGAAGCAATGAAGCTTTTATAACTAATAAGAAACATACTACTTGTGTATTAATTCTGCCAAAAATCTAATTAAGGATGTCAGGTTTATAAAAGCAAATGATTTGCATGATAACATGTGCTGGAGTTTTATAAAAATGAGGATTTCAATCAGTGAAGATTTCAGGTCGTTAACCACTCTCTAAGAAAATTAGAAATTTAGAATTGCGTAGCTGTGTGGTCTTCTCTGAGATAGGCATGGAAAAAGGAAGCAAGTGGTGTAGAAGTTGCAGTCAGGGGAATCTAATCATGGTAGGTCCATTTCGTTGGCCGACTCGTTCTAACCTTCCTCAGTTCCTCTTATGAACATGATAAGGATTTTGACTATAAGCGTGGAGTTCTTATCGATTGCTAAATAAGTGGGTTTCGAATGGCAATATTTGAAAATATATGCACAATATGTTTTTTCCCCTTCTATCTTGGATTTTTCTTTTATTGACTACTATTAAAGGGTACCAAGAGAATTTGCATTTCATTGTTCCATCACATATAGTCTTTGCTATGTTTTTTCTTTTTTTGACCGGGTATCTCCGGGAATAAAACTGCAACCAATCACTTTTGTGATAATCAATACGGTGTTTAAGGATAGAGTAACGTTATCTTGACACATCTAAATTGGATATTATGGGAGACATATTAGTATTTTAATAGATTATGGATTACTTTACTTTTTATCTCTCTTAATTTTATTGATTTATAACCTACTAAAACATCGGTGCCCTCCATGATGTTCAACTTGTATGTCAAAATAACATTACTCTTAAGAATATAAAACAAGCAATATCACATACAAGTCAAAAGACTTATACTAGATCTAAACCGTGGAAATGAATTGATATGACTGTTCAAACTATTTTTTATTTTTTATTTAGAACCATTATAATTAGCCCTTTAAGTCGAGCAGGTCTATCATAGTATCCCACGGTTTAGGACTTCGTATCCGTTGTAGGACTAATCTCATGTTCCTTAGATTCTTCCCCTTACGGGGATAGTTTGCTTCCACTTGACTAACGTACACATTGATAACGGTCTAAAATATTTTATTAATAGAAAAAAATTGAATAAAAATTAAGTCACGTGCCCCACCTGCCCCTTTCCCCCCCTTTTTTTAATTATATATTAATATAGTTAATTAATATATAATTTTTATAGTTAATATTATTTGTAAAACATAAAAGTAGTTGGTCATGATAGAAGTAGAATTTATATTTAGGCGGATTTTATCTGTAAGGTCAGAAAGTTCAAACTTTGGAGTCGTCATTTTGGAAAAGATTTTACGTAACTACCACTCAAGCCGATTATTAGTCTTAAAATTGTCTTATAAATATCCAATCAAGACAAAAAAAATGATCATTATAAATATTAAAAATTTCTAATAATATAATAATATAGAAGAGAATAATAGTATGATTTATAAATAAAAAATGATTTCGATTGCCACTAGGGGTGTTCATTGATTCAGATCGACCCGATAAAACCGAAATTCCGAACCTAACCACTTAAGTTGGTTCGGATTTTTTAATGTTCAGATCCGAATCAAATCGAACCGATTATTATATTTAATATTTTTATATATTTTTAATCTATAAATATTTATTATATTTTAATATATACATATATATATTATAATAAATTAATTATTTAATTTTTTTTTGCATAAAAAATTAATGATTTAATATTTATTTTATTTTTTATATATGATTTAACATTTTATTTTTTTAATATCATATATTAAAGTATTTAATCTTTTTTGGATCTAATCCGAATTGTACTAATTCTTTTTTAATAATTTGGTTTGATTCAGATTTTCTAATAAAAAATTATAAATTCGAACCGAATCAAATCAATTAATTTTGAATGATTTAGATTTAATTTTTAAGTAGATTTAAAACGATGGATGAACACCCCTCATTCGCACTAAGCACCAGCAAATATGTAGGTCCAAATGAGTCGTTGAGCTGTCCGCCTAGCCTTAAACGGCGTTGTTGGATAACACTTCAATCGCAATATTATTTTTTTTGATAGATGCAGTCGCAATATTCTAATTGATTGCATGAAAGCACAGTATCACCAAATTTAAACATCATCATTTATAACTAATTATAACTTTTTTTACGTCACAAAGTCCAAGGCCCCTACCATAAAATTAGTTTTATAAATAGTTTAATAAATTTGTTAGTCCCTAGTCCATAGGGCTTGACACATCTGCTCAAGCCTTACACTCATACTAATTGTGAGTTTGATTCATAGATCTCCCATATTCCCAGATCTTTCCTATTGGTAGATAATATGTAAATTCTACTATAAATACTCATTGAGGTTGATAGTATTTTCTGACCATTCAAGAAGTATGTCTTTTCCCAATCTAAATTTTTTATCATAAAAAAATTGTTAATCCCTATAAATATAAATAATTTTGGTTTTGATTTTTATTTTATTTAAGAATTGGTGTCTTTTAGCGCTGAAACGTGTGAACACCTAATTTTGTCTTTTTTTTTCCTTTTTAATTCATATTGTGAAAAATAAAAAAATACAATATTACCAATAAATAAATAAATAAACAAATAAAGAAAAGAAGAAGATATGTGTGATTGTGTGAGACCAATGGAGTAAGACAAAAAAAATTAATTTGTTTCGGAAACAAAGAGGAAAGTCAAGCTTTGAAAAATTGCAAGAGGGAGAAAGTTTGAAAATCAAAACATGAAAAAGGAAAACATTGCCCCAGCTCTAATGCAGTATCAACTTATAATCTGAGCAAATAAGAGAGCAAAAGGGACTAAGCAGCTAAAATGGATGGTTTACAATATCAAAGAAAAAGTAATAACAAAGTGAAGCAACGAATAGAAAATAGAAAATGACTACATTGTTTCATCTTCTGCATCTGAAAAGGACTGGAAGGTATATAAGAAAGAGGGGCAGGGAGAACAGGAGAATGAAAAAAAAAAGCCAACAACCCTCCACCATTCCTTTCTCCATTCAATCACCACTCTACCTTAAAACTCTATACCATCAACCACTGAACCATATTCACAAACACCTTAAACCCATCCAACAAAACAGAACCCACAAAGAAAATCATACTCTTCTATTGTCAACCATCTTTCCAGATCAAACAAAAACTAACCCATAAAACCTCACTCTGCCCCTGTTCTTCGTTCCGCAGTCGTCCAGTTCCGCACCGCCACCGTCCGCAACCGGCTCGCCAGTTCGCCCCACCGCACCTGCTCTCTCTGCCAGTAACCCCGCCGCGAGTTACAGATCCAACGCCGCTCCTTCCGCCTCAACCACGAGCTCCGACAGTGCTTGTCGTGACGACCACCTTGTTCTTCTCTTTACCCTCACACGTACAGGTGAAAGAAGATGTCCTTGGTTCCTCTTTTGTTATCTATCCTGACTTCTGAGTTGTTTTATCTTTGTTTTATTTTGTTGATTATTGTTTATGTTTACGCAGAATTGGTTTGAATGGGTCATTAGGGTCATGGGTAAGCTATTGGGACAGGTTAAATGGGTTTCATCTAACTAATTTTTTTTTGTTTTTGTTTGTTTGTGGTATTGTAATACCCATTTTTATCCATTTTTATAAACAGATAACTAAAATAGAATAATTACTGAATTATTTTGGGATTGTTTTGTGATAGGTTTCACACTCAATTCCTTAGATGTGAGATAGCTCTGTGGACGTATTTGCCATGTTCTACCTCGTTTAGGAGTTTTTGACATAAAAAATAATAAATAAATAAAAAAATGAAAATACATAGAAACTTTTTTTAAAATAAAAAAAATCATTTTTTTCATAAAATTAAAATCAACCGACCAATCAAATATTTTTTTTAAGAACTACGTGGCTTTGAGTTTCTCATCGCACCCGGGAATACGTAGGAGCAAGATAAATCATCTTGTCAAGCCAAAATTAAATTTTAATTTTTCTTTTGTATCTCTTTTTATGTTAAAATAATTAATCAAAATAATTAAACTTTTATATTTTTAGGGATGCCCTATGGACACGGTGCCATATAAAAAAACTTTTGAGTTCACGCAACAACCTACGACGTCGATGTATGATTTTTCATCCTCAAGTGTCGTATGAACTGTAAGGGTTTATCGTATAGCTTGACTATCTTTAACCCTGTGCAAAAGTGAATTCCTTGTAAAATAAAATGTTTTCAACTTATTCTCAAGTCTTATAAAAATAAAAATCTTTTCAAATTCACGAAACAATCTGTGACGTTGATGTATGATTTTTCATCCTCAAGTGGCGTATGAATTGTAAGGGTTTATCGTATAGCATCGCTATTTTAGACTCTGTATAAGAGTGAATTTATTTTGAAATAAAATCTTTTTATAATAAAATAAATGAATCAAATCTTTATCAAAAAATAAAAATCAATCAATCAATCAAACTTTTTTTCCAAAAGAACTACGTGGCTTTGAGTTTCTCATCGTACCCGGGAATACGTAGGAGCAGGATAAATCATCTTGTCAAGCCAAAACTAAATTTTCCTTTTTTTTTGTGTCTCTTTTTATGTTAAAATAATTAATCAAAATAATTAAACTTTTCTTTTTAAGGTTACCCTGTGGACTCATGTGCCATGTTCAACCTCATTTAGTCTTTATAAACAAAAATTTAAAAATATAAAAATTAATAAAAATTTAAAATATTAAAATTTAAAATAATTCTTTCTTGTAAATAATTTTTGGGGTAAAACAAATATTTAAAAAGTTATTAAAATGTTTTTGCACAATTAACTTGAGGTACCATTTTTTTAAACGGACGATGTGGGTGCTAACACCTTCCCTACTCGTAACCGACTCCCGGACTCATCACTCTCTTTGTTTTTTTAGACCAGTTTTCCTTAAAATAAATGTTTTTTCCAATGTTTTTTTCCAAATAAAATATTGGTGGCGGCTCCTCTGTTTTTACCTTTCTTTTTCGCGGCGCCCGGACGGGACGGTCGCGACAGCTGGCGACTCCACTGAGGATATTTGAGAGTCGGGCCTATCATAGTTGGTTGTGCAATTTTTTTTAATAGATTTGAAAATATTAGTTTTTACCCTTTTTTTGGTTTTATTTGTTTTGTATATAGTATTATATGCTTTAATAAATGCCTTTGTATATTCTTGCAACCTTAGGGTAGAAAACTCTTTTAAATGTTGGCTGTTCTTTTGCAGGCTTGGGGTTAGTTTTTTAGGTTTCGTGCAGGTTTGCTTGCTCCCAACACACACATCACCATCACATATTCACACATTTTTGGGCTCTATACCCGAGTCTTGGAATACCATAAGATTAGAAGTGGCTTCAGTGATGTTATTGTGATGCTTCTGCGTCCCTGACAGACATTGATTCTCCCGCTCGGATTGCTACCGGAACATGGACTGCCATATTGTGACTTCTCGGTCCCTGTGGTGAGGTTCATGGATTCGGGTCCTCATTTTTTTAGATGAGGGTAATCCGGGGACCAAATATTTAGGGGTCTAGATCTGTCCCAGAAGTCATGCACTTAAAATGCCATTAGTAGCTACCAAACTAGGGTCTTGACCTCAAAAGTTCAAACTTTAGGATATGACCCATGTAGGACAAAAGGGAGCGCATTCCACATTTTTCTGCAACATGAATAATCACATGCATCATAATGATTTTATGCATGCATTCCACAGACGCCTTCATATGCCATTCATTCATGCATCCTGTTACATTCATTATTATTCATTGTATGCTCGTGCATGTAGTACTTTAAGTCATGCATTGTTAATATGTCATTCATGCATTTTGTTGCACTCTCATGCATAAGTAAATCTGCTTTCCAAACGTTATTAACAAATTAAAATTTCCCTCCACAGATAATTTGGTTTGAGATAACACCTTTGATTACAAGAGATGGAAAAAGTCAGACACACTAGCAATGTTCCCACCACCAAGAGCTCCAGGGTGATATTGAACTCATTAGAGAATCTAAAAGAGTTGAGCTAATTGTTGCCTCAAGAACGTCGAAGAAGCTTTGCCAAGAAGTATGGAGGGATCTTGGACCTAATTTTCATACCGGTTGAGACTGTTGCTTTGAGTGCCTTGTGTCAGTATTGGAACCCCCACCTCAGATGTTTTGAATTACCAAACATGGACATTACTCCCACCATTGAAGAATATGCTTGCCTGTTAAAGTTGCCGATGCAGAAAAACCCCATCGTGTACTTTCACTTGGGGCAATACTTGACCACTACAAGCATAGCAGGGTTACTAGGGCTTCCTGAAAATGATTTGAAGCTGACCGGGCATTCAAACTCGCGAGGATTAACACGAACTCTTCTTGAAAATCATTTGAAGAAACTAATGAATCGGCAAGATTGGGAAACCTTTGAGAGGGTATTGGCGCTAACAATATATGGGTTGGTTCTATTTCCATCAGCGCTAGACATGATAGATCAAGCGGCAATGGATGTATTCTTCACAGTAGAAAGAAAGAAAAACCCCGTGCCGGCAGTGTTAGCTGAAATGCTTTTGACTCTAGAATTTTGCCAGCGGAATCCAAAGGGGAAGCTCCGATGTTGTGTACAATTGCTCCATGTGTGGGCCATGACTCACATGTATGCAAAAGGTTATATCACCCGCCATTCAGATCCACTAAAAGGCTTCCATAACATCCCTATAAGACAGCTAAATGAAGAGGAATGGAAGAGCGAGTTTGACAAAGTGGAAAGGGACTCTTTTAGGTGGGTATGCCCATGGTACGAAGGTCAGTAGGGGCAAGATATCATTTATAGTTGCGGTGGCTATCCCAATGTTCCTTTGATGGGTCCAAGAGGGTGCATATCCTACACACCCGCCATAGTCTTACGACAGCTTTGTTGGACGCAAACCGTGCCAAGAGAGGAACAACTCGACGGATGCTGTTTCCGGTACGAGGATGGAGAGAATACCAAGTTGTTGGCAAAATCAGTCAGAAATGCATGGAAAGATGTGAAGATGGCAGGGAGAGCACAATTGGACCGACCAATCCTAATCATTGTCTCAGAATATGAAGCATGGAGAAAATCAAGGAAAGGTCCCGTCAACTTTCCGACAGAAAGCATGAAAGATAAAGATCACTCCCCTTTGGTAACTCAAATGACAGAACAACTGAAAATTCTAGAAGCACAAATGAAGGAAATGGAACAACAAAATAAAGATACCGAGTTAAAAATAGCCATTGGACAGAAGCGTTGGGAGAAGTTAGCCAAGGAAAATGAACACTTAAAAGATTTGTGTGCAGATATCTCCACAACCTCAAGAGTCCAGATGAATACAGACAATGTCTCACCAAGCATCATGGCTAAGGTCCAGAATCTTGAAAGAAAAGTATTGTCCTTGACAACGGAAAGGCATCGGCTAAGAAAAGAAAAGCGTCAGTTAGAAGAAGAAGTCATCCAGCAAGAAGGTATGAGAAAGTCATTTGAGGAGGAGGTCGATCGCCAAAGGGGAGTCAATAGCAACTTACAGAAGCAAATTTGTGCACAAAGTAGGATGATTGATGAATTGGTACAAAAGGTCAAAGAACTAAATATCCTAATGGTCAAAATCAAGAAGGAGTCCGATTTGGGGTGGACCTCGACAAAACATTATCATGATCACGTGGTTCAAGCAATGAATGCCTTGAAGTGGTGGAGAGAAGAAGCGCGAGAGCGAGGGATAGATATGGACATGTGGAAAAAGAGATATGTGAGCATGAGTTTGGAGCTAAGCCATTGCATTCAGAATTTTGTCCAAAGCTTTGAGAAGGCAGAACAACGAATCTGTGGGGGCCCTATGCTTCGTCTCCCGTCTGAAATGGACGACTTTATGCAAATGTGAGGAAAGTTTGCTCGAGGGCTAAAAAGAAAGAGACCTAAGCTGTTGACTTTAGGATGAAATGTTGTAACAATGTTGAAAATTATGATTTGACAATGATGTAATCCCAATCTATGTGTTGCTTCTAATGAAATCTGTTCTTGCCTCTATGACTCCTTCGCACTCCAACTCTTACACTTGACTTGCGACGACACCTACCGTGGAGCATGGTCTCCCTTTAGTATGTTGTCAACTACATCTTTGCCTTATAGGATTCTTCCTTCTGCGGAAAGGGTAGGTCGGGATGTCTCAATTCAAAATTCGCATTGCTAGTGTGTTTAAGACAACATCTATTGTGGAGAGACGTTCTTCCCCTAGATTTGTTGTCAACTCCATTTCATCTTATGAGCACAATGCTCTCTGTGTGGGATGGAGGGACCATCTCTTGTCAGTCACAAGGTGTTAACTCAAGAAGAAAAAATTAAAAATAATAATAATAAAAAATAAAATAATAAATAAATAGGTGGTTTTCACTAAAGCTTTTCTTTTTGCAATGTTCTTACCTTTTTCTGATTAAAACAGTGTGACTCTTCTGAACAATTGCTCCGAGAAACCCTTATCGCACTCGATCACAGGCAAGAGCCATGGCGGATGAACTAGAAGAAGTTCAAGAGATCAGGGATGAAGTTAGTCAAATCAAGGATCAGATGACCAAGATGATGGAGATCCTACAAGAAATGCAAAAGGAAAAGAACACAGAGGAGAACCCTCCAGCCTCGAACGAAGGACAGCCAGCCACACCTCTCATTCTGCCCGATTTTTCTCAGATTCCTATTCAAGGCTTCAACCAACCAGGGGCCATGATGCCTCTCAACCAAACTCATTTTTCATTTGACCCGAACAATCCCCCATATGGTTTGCCTCGTGGATTTGTACCACCAACAGGCCCCAGTCCACAAGATGGCATTCAGAATTCCGAACACATCACTCAGACCCAAATCCCCACCACTACTGTCGAAACACCGCAAACACAAACTGTCAACCCTACAGATGGTAACACCCCGATAGTGACACCTTCTGTCAATCCAAGACCCCCACAATACACCCTACATTTGGTCTTGATTTTGGCCTAATTTGACAATTCTTGTGAAACCTGAAATTGTAGGTCACTTCCTTATCTTTCTAGGAACAACAAGATCACAAAAATCCGATATCTGTAGCTCTAGTTATGCTCTGCACAAGGCAACAAGGACAGGATGAGTGAAAAATTCGAAAATTAACAATGTTTAGTAATTAAGCCCAACTAAGCCTAATAATGTAAAAGCAAAAACAATGATTGTAAAGTTGTCTAATTTGGGTCTCTCTCTGACTTGTGCGGCTGTAAACTTCTATTTATGCTTATTATTCCTTACTTAACCCTAGACCAAATTAAGGGCCACTGAATAAGCTTTCCTACAAGGTATCATATGCCTTAATTGGGCTTAAGTTGACTAAGTTAGTCCCATTTAAGTGAAGGAACATCATGGACTGCACACTGATCCGCGCCAGAGAACTCGGGACCCAATTTAGCCTTGATTTTGGCCTAATTTGACAATTCTTGAGACACCTGAAATTGTAGGTCTATTCCTTATCTTTCTAGGGACATCAAGATCACAAAAATCCGATATCTGTAGCTCTAGTTATGCTCTGCGCAAGGCAACAAGGACAGGATGAGTGAAAAATTCGAAAATTAACAATGTTTAGCAAATAAGCCCAATTAAGCCCAATAATGTAAAAGCAAAAACAATGATTATAAAAGTTGTTCAATTTAGATCTCTCTCTGACTTGTGCGGCTGTAAACTGCTATTTATGCTTACTAATCCTTACCTAACCCTATACCAAATTAAGGGCCTCTGAATAAGCTTTCCTACAAGGTATCATATGCCTTAATTGGGCTTAAGTTGCCCAAGTTAGGCCCATTTAAGAGAAGGAACATCATGGACTGCACACTGATCCGCGCCAGAGAACTCGGGTCCCAATTTAGCCTTGATTTTGGCCTAATTTGACAATTCTTGAGACACCTGAAATGGTAGGTCTCTTACTTATCTTTCTAGGGGCAACAAGATCACCAAAATTCGAGATCGGTAGCTCTAGTTATGCTCTACGCAAGGCAACAAGGTCAGGATGAGTGAAAAATCCGGAAATTAACAATGCTTAGCAATTAAGCCCAATTAAGCCCAATAATGTAAAAGCAAAAACAATGATTGTAAAAGTTGTCTAATTTCCATCTCTCTCAGGCTTGTGTGATTGTAATCTACTATTTATGCCTATTAATCCTGACGTAACCCAAGACCAAATTAAGGGCCTCTGAATAAGCTTTCCAACAAGGTATCATAAGACTTAATTGAGCTTAAGATGAGTAAGTTAGGCCCATTTAAGTGAAGGAACATCGTGGACTGCGCACTGATCTGCGCCAGAGAACACAGGACCCAATTTAGCCATAATTTTGGGCTAATTTGACAATTCTTGTGAAACCAAAAATTGTAGGTCACTTCCTTATCTTTCTAGGGACAACAAGATGACCAAAATCCGATAACTGTAGCTCTTGTTATGCTCAGCGCAAGGCAACAAGGTCAGGATGAGTGAAAAATCCGAAAATTAACAATTTTTAGCAATTAAGCCCAATAATGTAAAAACATAAATTATGATTGTAAAAGTTGTCTAATTTCCGTCTCTCTCTGGCTTGTGCGGCTGTAAAATGTTATTTATGCTTATTAATCCTGACCTAATCCTTGACCAAAAAATAGGGCCTCTGAATAAGCTTTCCAACAAGGTATCATATGCCCTAATTGGGCTGAAGATGAGTAAGTTAGGCCCATTTAAGTGAAGGAACATCGTGGACTGCGCTCTGATCCGCGCCAGAGAACTCGGGACCAAATTTAGCCTTGATTTTGTCCTAATTTGACAATTCTTGTGAAACTTGAAATTGTAGGTCTCTTACTTATCTTTCTAGGGACAGCAAGATCACCAAAATCCGATATCTGTAGCTCTAGTTATGCTCTGCGCAAGGCAACAAGGTCCGGATGAGTGAAAATCCAAACATTAACAATGTTGAACAATTAAGCCCCATTAAGCCCAATAATGTAAAAGCAAAAACAAGGATTGTAAAAGTTGTCTAATTTTCGTCTCTCTCTGGCTTGTACGGCTGTAAACTGCTATTTATGCTTATCCTGACCTAACCCAAGACCAAATTACGGGCCGCTAAATAAGCTTTCCAACAAGGTATCATATTCCTTAATTGGGCTTAAGATGAGTAAGTTAGGCCCATTTAAGTGAAGGAACTTCATGGACTACATACTGATCCGCACCAGTGAACTCGGGACCCAATTTGGCCTTGATTTTGACCTAATTTGACAATTCTTGTGAAACCTGAAATTGTAGGTCTCTTCCTTATCTTTCTAGGGACAACAAGATTACCAAAATCCGATATATGTAGCTCTAGTTATGATCTGCGCAAGGCAACAAGGTCAAAATGAGTGAAAAATCCGAAAAATAACAATGTTTAGCAATTAAACCTAATTAAACCCGATAATATAAAAGCAAAAACATTGATTGTAAAAGTTATCTAATTTTCGTCTCTCTCTGGCTTGTGCGGCTGTAAACTGCTATTAATGCTTATTAATCGTGACCTAACCCTAGACCAAATTAAGGGCCTCTGAATAGGCTTTCCTACAAGGTATCATATGCCTTAATTGGGCTTAAGTCGACTAAGTTAGCCCCTTTTAAGTGAAGGAACATCATGGACTGCGCACTGATTCGTGCCACAGAAGTCGGGACCCAATTTAGCCTTGATTTTGGCCTAATTTGACAATTCTTGAGACCCCTGAAATTGTAGGTCTCTTCCTTATCTTTCTAGGGACAACAAGATCACCAAAATCCGATATCTGTAGCTCTAGTTATGCTTTGCGCAAGGCAACAGGGTCAGGATGTGTGAAAAATCCGAAAATTAACAATGCTTAGCAATTAAGCCCAATAATGTAAAAGCAAAAACAATGATTGTAAAAGTTGTCTAATTTCCGTCTCTCTCAGGCTTGTGAGACTGTAAACTACTATTTATGCTTATTAAACCTTATGTAACCCAAGACCAAATTAAGGGCCTCTGAATAAGCTTTCCAACAAGGTATCATATGCCTTAATTGGGCTTAAGATGAGTAAGTTAGGCCCATTTAAGTGAAGGAACATCATGGACTGCGCACTTATCTGCGCCGTAGAACTTGGGACCCAATTTAGCCTTAATTTTGGGCTAATTTGACAATTCTTATGAAACCTGAAATTGTAGGTCACTTCCTTATCTTTCTAGGTACAGCAAGATGACCAAAATCCGATATATGTAGCTCTTGTTATGCTCTGCGCAAGGCAACAAGGTCAGGATGAGTGAAAAAACTGAAAATAAACAATGTTTAGCAATTAAACCCAATAATGTAAAAGCAAAAATTATGAATGTTAAAGTTGTCTAATTTCCGTCTCTCTCTGGATTGTGCGGATGTAAAATGCTATCTATGCTTATTAATCCTGACCTAACCTTTGACCAAATTAAGGGCCTCTGAATAAGCTTTCCAACAAGGTATCATATGCCCTAATTGGGCTGAAGATGAGTAAGTTAGGCCAATTTAAGTGAAGGAACATCGTGGACTGCGCTCTGATCCGCGCCAGAGAACTCGGGAAAAAAATTAGCCTTGGTTTTGGCCTAATTTGACAATTCTTGTGAAACATGAAATTGTAGGTCTCTTACTTATCTTTCTAGGGACAGCAAGATCACCAAAATCCGATATCTGTAGCTCTGGTTATGCTCTGCGCAAGGCAACAAGGTCAGGATGATTGAAAAATCCGAAAATTAACAATGTTGTGCAATTAAGCCCCATTAAGCCCAATAATGTAAAAGCAAAAGCAATAATTGTAAAAGTTGTCTAATTTTCATCTCTCTCTGGCTTGTGCGGCAGTAAACTGTTATTTACGCTTATTAATCCTGACTTAACCCTAGAACAAATTAAGGGCCTCTGAATAAGCTTTCCAACAAGCTATCATATTCCTTAATTGGGATTAAGATGAGTAAGTTAGGCCAATTTAAGTGACGGAACATCATGGACTGCGTGCTGATCCACGCCAGAGAACTCGGGACCCAATTTAGCCTTGATTTTGGCATAATTTGACAATTCTTGTGACACCTGAAATTGTAGGGCACTTCCTTATCTTTCTAGGGACAGGAAGATCACCAAAATCCGATATCTGTAGCTCTGGTTATGCCCTGCGCAAGGCAACAAGGTCAGGATGAGTGAAAAATTCGAAAATTAACAATGTTTAGCAATTAAACCCAATTAAGCCCGATAATATAAAAGCAAAAACATTGATTGTAAAAGTTGTCTAATTTTCGTCTCTCTCTGGCTTGTGCTGCTGTAAACTGCTATTTATGCTTATTAATCATGACCTAACCCTAGACCAAATTAAGGGTCTCTGAATAAGCTTTCCAACAAGGTATCATATGCCATAATTGGGCTTAAGATGAGAAAGTTATGCCCATTTAAGTGAAGGAACATCGTGGACTGCGCACTGATCCGCGTCAGAGAACTCGGGACCCAATTTAGACTTGATTTTGGCTGAATTTGACAATTCCGTTGAAAACTGAAATTGTAGGTCTCTTCCTTAGCTTTCTTGGGACAGCAAGATCACCATAATCCGATATCTGTAGCTCTAGTTATACTCTGCACAAGGCAACAAGGTCAGGAAGAGTGAAAGGTCCGGAAATTAACAATGTTTAGCAATTAAGCGAAATTAAGCCCAATAATGTAAAAGAAAAAACAATGATTGTAAAAGTTGTCTAATTTCCGTCTCTCTCTGGCTTTTGCGACTGTAAACTGCTATTTATGCTTATTAATCCTGACCTAACCCTAGACCAAATTAAGGGCCTCTGAATAACCTTTCCAACATGATATCATATGCCTTAATTGGGCTTAAGATGAGTAAGTTAGGCCCATTTAAGTGAAGGAACATCATGGACTGCACACTGATCCGCGCCAGAGAACTCTGGACCCAATTTAGCCTTGATTTTGGCCTAATTTGACAATTCTTGTGCCACCTGAAATTATAGGTCTCTTCCTTATCTTTCTAGGGACAGCAAGATCACCAAAATCCGATATTTGTAGCACTAGTTATGCTCTGTTCAAGGCAACAAGTTCAGGATTAGTAAAAAATCCCAAAATTAACAATGTTTAGCAATTAATCCCAATTAAGCCCAGTAATGTAAAAGCAAAAACAATGATTGTAAAAGTTATATAATTTCTGTCTCTCTCTGGTTTGTGCAGCTGTAAAATGTTATTTATGCTTATTAATCCTGACCTAACCCTTGACCAAATTAAGGGTCTCTGAATAAGCTTTCCAACAAGGTATCATATGCATTAATTGGGCTTAAGATGAGTAAGTGAGACCCATTTAAGTGAAGGAACATCATGGACTGCGCACTGATCAGCGTCAGAGAACTCGGGACCCAATTTAGCCTTGATTTTGACCTAATTTGACAATTCTTGCGAATCCTGAAATTATAGGTCTCTTCCTTATCTTTCTAGGGACAGCAAGATCACCAAAATCCGATATTTGTAGCTCAAGTTATGCTTTGCGCAAGCCAACATGGTCGGGATGAGTGAAAAATCCGAAAATTAACAATGTTTTGCAATTAAGCCCAATAATGTAAAAGCATAAAACAATGATTGTAAAAGTTGTATAATTTCAGTCTCTCTCTGGCTTGTACGACTGTAAAATGCTATTTTTGCTTTTTAATCCTGACCTAACCGTAGACCAAATTAAGGGCCTCTGAATAAGCATTCAAACATGGTATCATATGCCTTAATTTGGCTTAAGATTAGTAAGTTAGGCGCCTTTAAGTGAAGGAACATCATGGACTGCGCAGTGATCCGTGCCAGATAACTCTTGACCCAATTTAGCCTTGATTTTGGCCTAATTTGACCATTCATGTGAAACATGAAATTGTAGGTCTCTTCCTTATCTTTCTAGGGACAACAAGATCACCAAAATCCAATATTTGTAGCTCTAGTCATGTTCTGCGCAAGGCAAAAAGGTCAGGTTGAGTGAAAAATCTGAAAATTAACAATGTTTAGCAATTAAGCCCAATAATGTAAAAGCAAAAACAATGATTGTAAAAGTTGTCTAATTTCCGTCTCTCTTTCGCTTGTGCGGCAGTAAACTGATATTTATGCTTATTAATCCTGACCTAACCCTAGACCAAATTAAGGGCCTCTGAATAAGCTTTCCAACAAGGTATCATATTCCTTAATTGGGATTAAGATGAGTAAGTTAGGCCCATTTAAGTGACGAAACATCATGGACTGCGTGCTGATCCGCGCCAGAGAACTCGGGACCCAATTTAGGCTTGATTTTGGAGTAATTTGTCAATTCTTGTGACACCTGAAATCGTAGGGCTCTTCCTTATCTTTCTAGGGACAGCAAGATCACCAAAATCCGATATCTGTAGCTCTGGTTATGACCTGCGCAAGGCAACAAGGTCAGGATGAGTGAAAAATTCGAAAATTAACAATGTTTAGCAATTAAGCCCAATAATGTAAAAATAAAAATTATGATTGTAAAAGTTGTCTAATTTTCGTCTCTCTCTGGCTTGTGCGACTGTAAAATGCTATTTATGCTTATTAATCCTAATCTAACCCTCGACCAAATTAAGGGCCTTTGAATAAGCTTTCTAACAAGGTATCATATGCCCTAATTGGGCTGAAGATGAGTAAGTTAGGCCAATTTAAGTGGTTGAACATCGTGGACTGTGCTCTGATCCATGCCAGAGAACTCGAGACCAAATTTAGCCGTGATTTTGGCTTAATTTGACAATTCATGTGAAACCTGAAATTGTAGGTCTCTTCCTTATCTTTCTAGGGACAACAAGATCACCAAAATCCGATATCTGTTGCTCTAGTAATGCTCTGCGCAAGGTAACAAGGTCAGGATGAGTGAAAAATCCGAAAATTAACAATGTTGAACAGTTAAGCCCAATTAAGCCCAATAATGTAAAAGCAAAAACAATGATTGTATAAGTTGTCTAATTTTCGTCTCTCTCTGGCTTGTACGACTGTAAACTGCTATTTATGCTTATTAATCCTGACCTAACCCAAGACCAAATTAAGGGCCGCTAAATAAGCTTTCCAACAAGGTATCATATTCCTTAATTGGGCTTAAGATGAGTAAGTTAGGCCCATTTAAGTGAAGGAACATCATGGACTACATACTGATCCGCGCCAGTGAACTCGGGACCCAATTTATCCTTGATTTTGGCCTAATTTGACAATTATTGTTAAACCTGAAATTGTAGGTCTCTTCCTTATCTTTCTAGGGATAGCAAGATCACCAAAATTCGATATCTGTAGCTCTAGTTATGCTCTGCGCAAGGCAACAAGGTCAGGATGAGTGAAAAATCCGAAAAATAACAATGTTTAGCTATTAAACCCAATTAAGCCCGATAATATAAAAGCAAAAACATTGATTGTAAAAGTTGTCTAATTTTCGTCTCTCTCTGGCTTGTGCTGCTGTAAATTGCTATTTATACTTATTAATCATGACCTAACCCTAGACCAAATTAAGGGTCTCTGAATAAGTTTTCCAATAAGGTATCATATTCCTTAATTGGGCTTAAGATGAGAAAGTTATGCCCATTTAAGTGAAGGAACATCATGGATCGCAGATCGATCCGGGGCGAGAACTCGGTGAATTAGACAACTATAAACAAGAGAAGGGGGTTGAATTGTGTTTATCGAATTTAAGCAAAGTTGAAATCTTTTACGCAAACAGAAGCTAGATTTGGATGAGTGGAAGAATACGGGATGGATGGGTGACTTTTGCAAACACACCACTTGATACCGTAAGAAAACTAAAGCAAGTAAAGAGTTTAAGGAAAGAGAGATTGGCCAGATTATTTATCCCTGGTTCACTCTTCAAAGCAAAGAGCTACATCCTGTCCTTGGCAGACACCAAGATTTATCCACTATAAGCTGATTAGGTTACAAACACAAGTATTATTTCCACACCTAGCCTCTTCGAGGCTCAAAGACAAGTATTCTTTGCACACCTAGCCTCTTCATGCTCCAAGACAAGTATTGTTTGCACACCTAGCCTCTTCATGCTCAAAGACAAGTATTGTTTGCACACCTAGCCTCTTTAGGCTCATAGACAAGTATTCTTTGCACACTTAGCCTCTTCGGGCTCACTCGGGTTTGTTTGAGAGATTTGGTTTGTAATGAATACAACTTAGAACAGAGAACTTTCACTAACACTTCAGAGAGTGGTTTAAATGTAAAGCTTAGGAAAGTCTCAGAGAGATCGAGACAGTTCAATCTTATAAAGATTTTGTTGCCTTTTAGCTGAAAAGAGGGTTTTTACCACAACAGGTCTTTAACTATGCATACATCCTTGGTAAAGGAAACATCAAAACCACTATCACATAATTGACTTATGCTAAGCAAATTGTGTCTTAATCCTTTAACCATAAGAACATTAGATATAGAGGAAGGGGGGGTTTACCACCAATATTACCAATTCCTATAACTTTCCCTTCTGATTCCCTCTCGAAAGCAACGTGTCCTCATTTCATAAGTTGGAGGTCTAGGAACATAGACCTTTCTCCCGTCATATGGCGCGAGCAACCATTGTCAGGTGCCCAACGGTGGTGTTTTCTTTGTCTGTTGAGGACATTTGCAACAAAAAATTATTTGATCTTTAGGTACCCATATTTTTATGAGGTCATTTTCTGTTAGTTCTAGGAGTCTTTAAAGACTTCCTTCTCTTCTTATGGATACACTTAGACATAACATGCCCGATTTTTCCACGGGAAGTTACAAATAGGTGTTGATTTGGTTACAGTTGACTTAACAGATACTGCGGAGCTTTAGTTGATACTTTATGATGTCTCGATGGACATATCCAATACCTTCTTTGTTAAGAGAGTGCTTCGATCGCCAAGTAGCTTAGTCGAGTTGTCTCTACCATTAACAAATTTGGCAAGATCAGTGAGCTCTTCCACTTTCTGTTGAAGTTTTTCAACTTCATCACATGGTGATGTTTCACTTGAGATCTTAGCTTCATTAGACTTTTCAGTCTTGACTCAGCACATTCTCTTTGCCAACTTCTCGTACTCTTGAGATTTCTGTTTATGCTCATTTGGTGAGCTTACATACTCTCTCTTGGGGATTTGAAGGCTTTAGATAAGCGAGTTGGGTTCCTCCATCAACTCCTCATAGGCATCAAGTAATTCCTCATAGTCGGGATGTACCTCATCATCGAGTGCGAGTCGGTGTTGGCCATCAAGCAGAGTTGGCTTCTTCCTCTATTTCTTCGTGTGTGACTAAAGTGTCCCATATTTCTTTGGCGAGTCACAAGCACGTACCTTCTCAAACTCCTCCGGATTGAGAGCACAAATGATGTTATATCTAGCTTTGTGGTTCAGCTCCCATTTTGTCTTTTTTGGCGGTCCTATGAGCTTTTCGTTTGTCGAGTGTTATCATCATTCTTGGGAATGAATGGACCATCTATAATGACATCCCAAAGATCGGAGTTTGTAGATAGAATGAACCATTGAAATCTATCTTTCCAATAGTTGTAGTTTTCTCCATTGAAGTAAGGAGGTCTGGTTAGGGAAGCTCCTTGGTCTAATGACTTCCACTTGATAGATGTAAGAAAACTAAAGCAATTAAAGAGTTTAAGGAAAGAGAGATTGACACGATTTATTTATCCTGGTTCACTCTTCAAATCAAAGAGCTACGTCCCAGTCCTTTGCTGACACCAAGATTTATCCACTATAGCCTGATTAGATTCTGAGACACAAGTATTATTTGCACACCTAGCCTCTTCGGGCTCAAAGACAAGTATTCTTTGCACACCTAGCCTCTTTAGGCTCAAGACAAGTATTGTTTGCACACCTAGCCTCTTGAGGCTCAAAGACAAGTATTGTTTGCACACCTAGCCTTTTCGACTCTCAAAGACAAGTATTCTTTGCACACTTAGCTTCTTGAGGCTCACTCGGGTTTGTTTGAGAGATTTGGTTTGTAATGAATACAACAAACAGACAGAACTTTCACTAACACTCGGAGTGGTTTAAATGTAAAGCTTAGGAAAGTCTGTGTAATAACTTCAAATGATTGAAGAATACATAATGAAAAAATGAAGAAATTAATGCGCGAGTAATGGCTTTTTAATGCAATGTGTATTCTCCGTTCTTCATCTTCAATGACTTCTGTATTTATGGTCTTCAAGCATTTAGGATCCATTAGAGACATTCCCTCGGATGTTGGCTTCAAGTAGAACTTCATTAAATGCAATAGAGTGGATTACGGGCGGCCATTAATGCAATAGAGTCGTTGGTTGTACTCTAACATGAAGGATCATGGCTTTATGCATCGTGATACGACCATATCGAGGATTATCTGAGAGAGCTTTTTGTGCTTTGCTGAGTACACTTCCCTTTTCGTGTAAGGACCATAGGTACTAGGGAATAAAAGTATGTTGGAAGCATTCTTTAACCGGTCTTTTGGTTACGATTATCCAAGGTTGCTTGAGAGAGTAGCTTGACTTTTCTTGATAAACGTGAAACGGGTAGGAGAGAAGACTTCAAGTCTCTTTTCTGGTTCTTGAACTAAGATTCCGATAATCCTTATAGAATTCGCGTTCATAAGATCGGTGCTTCCATCTTGAAAATAATCACGTCTATCTAGTCATTTGAGTTTTCATTCGGGCTAGTAGGCGAGCTCCATATTAAGGACTCATTAAGTCCAAAGACTAGTGGACGACGCTTGTCACCTTTAGTGGATGAGCACTTGTTACTCTAGTGGGCGAGCACTTCTATTACTCTAGTGGATGAGCACTTCTATTACTCTAGTGGACGAGCACTTGTTGCTCTAGTGGGCGAGCACCTCTGTTACTCTAGTGGGCGAGAGTCTGCATTTACTCTCGGTGGGCCGAGCTCCATTTGCCCGTCATTGGGCGGATACATTCTGACCTTAATGGGCGAGCTCCATATGCCACATCATTGGGCGAGCCATTCGACCTTAATGGACGAGCTCCATATGCCCACGTCATTGGATGAGCCATTACGACCTTAATGGGCCGGGCTATTACGATACTTTATTGGGCGTGCGGTTACGGTACTTTATTGGGCGCCTTTGTTATGATACTTTATTGGGCGCGCTCAAGATGCCACGTGGTAGACACGGCTTTCAATACTTTGGTGGGCGTAAGTTTGTTTCTCTTGCGTTTTAGGCGTGCGCTTCAAACACTACGGTGTTGGGCGTCTATTTGTTTCACCTTTGTTGGGCGTCTGCTTTTCTACACTTTGTTGGGCGCCTGTTTGTTACACTTTGTTGGGCGTCGCTTTTTCTACACTTTGTTGGGCGTCTGTTTGTTACACTTTGTTGGGCGCCTCGCTTTTCTACACTTTGTGGGGCGTCTGTTTGTCTTATTTAATCTGCACACTTCGATAGATAAGTTAGCAACCAATATGAAGGTTAATTAAATCGTTAACCAATGTTTAGTTCTCATCAAAACTTAGGGAAATGCACATCAGACATTTTAGAGACTTAACAATCTCCCCCTTTTTGATGATGACAAACATTGAGATGATTTAATGAACCTCATAAAATATCAACAAAGAAGATAGCATATATCAGGCAGGTTGAAATTTTCTTTAAGCGAATAGGTTATATCATATTCATTCTCCGATTCTATTTCTCCTATTCTCCCATTTTCATTTCTCCCATTCTCCCTATTCATTTCTCCCCTTTCTCCCCCTTTTGTCAACATCAAAAGGGTTATCAAGTTTTAATTATGAGATATGTTAAGGGCAAGATAACATGTGAAGAAAATCATAGTAATGCTCAAGCATATTAGACATACTCCACTTAAACTATTGTATCATTACTCCCCCACGAACTAATGCTTAGTTGAAAGAACATGTATATAGGAGTAATGACAGATTTGCTCGAGATAGCTTAACATTCGGACATGTCATTCAACAATACAATGCATGTTTAGATTATCTATAATAAATAAAAACCTATCTTCTGCGAGGGCTTTAGTGAAAATATCGGCCCATTGATTTTCAGATTTTAACAAACTTAATATCAAAGATGCCTTTTTGAACATAATCCCTAATGAAATGATGTTTGATTTCAATATGTTTAGCCTTAGAATGCTGAATTGGATTTTTAGTTAAGCATGTCGCTCTCCGAATTATCACACCATACGGATATGTTATGTTCATAAATAGAGTAATCCTCAAGTTGATGTTTTACCCATAAGAGTTGAGAGCGGCAACTAGCAGCAGAGATGTATTCCCGCCTGATGGTAGACAAGGCAATGGTTGTGCGCCTCTTGCTTGACCATGAGACTAAACTTGCTCCAATGAAGTGACATCCTCCACCGGTGCTTTTTCTTTCTATTCTATCTCCAAGAAAATCGGCATCTCACAATATCCCACTAATCTTTATTCTTTTGATCTTAAATACACCGCAAACCAAGATTAGTAGTTCCAAGCAAATATCTAAATATTCTTTTAACAGCCTTAAGATGAGATTCTCTAGAATCAGATTGGAATCTAGCACACATACAAACACTAAGTTGAATGTCGGTTCTGCTTGAAGTTAAGTACAGTGAGAGAGCCAATCATACCTCTGTAGGCGGTTTGATCTACCTTTTACCTTACCATCTTCGCTTAGTTTTGCATTGGGTTGCATAGGGGTTTTCATGAGCTTTGCATTTTCCATTTTGTATTTCTTGAGTATCTCCTTGGTATATTTTTGTTGATGGATGTAAATTCCATCACTTGTCTCTAGATTTGTAATCCAAGGAAGAACTTCAATTCTCCCATCATGCTCATCTCAAATTCAGCTTGCATTAGATTTGAAAATTCCTTGCACAGACTTTTCATTTGTTGCTCCAAAAATAATATCATCAACATAAATTTGAACTATAATAAAGTTCTCGTTAGAGTATTTTTTGAACAGAGTAATGTCTACTTGTCCTCTAGTAAAACCATTATGCATGAGAAAAGAATTGAGTCTATCATACCATGCTCTAGGTGCTTGTTTCAAACCATATAATGCCTTTTTAAGTTTGAAACGTGATCCGGTTTATCGGTATCCTCAAAACCAGGGGTTGTTTAACATACACTTCTTCTTCAATTATACCATTTAGAAAAGCACTTTTTACATCCATTTGAAACGGGGGTAATTTGGTGTTGTACAACATATGACATTAAAATGCATATGGCTTCTATTCTAGCTACAGGTGCAAAGGTTTCAGTATAATCAATACCTTCTTGTTGGTTATAGCCTTGAGCTACTAACCTTGCCTTATTCTGACAACTTTACCATCTTCATCCAATTTGTTTCTGAAGACCCATCTTGTTCCAATAACAGAGCTTGTTTTTAGGCTCGAGAGACAAGCGTCCGGACATCATTTCTTGTGAATCGTTAAGTTCTTCTTGCATAACAAGAATCCAGCTTTCATCCTCAAGAGCTTCTTCAATATGTTTAGGCTCCAAATCTGAAATAAAGGCCACATTGCTTGATTCTCTTAATGTGGATCTGGTTCTTACTCCTTGAGGAAGGATTTCTAATAATAAGATCCTTAGGATGATGAGTGTTGAACTTCCAATCCCTTTTGAGATCATCATGAAGATCTTGACTCGTCTGTTCCACTTGTCTTTTAGCCTTAGGCATAGGTTCTGTTTTGGTTAGATCGGGTTGTTGACTTTCTGGTTTGTTTATATCAAGACTGCAAGATCATCTTCTAGATCCGATAGTTTTTTATCGGTCTTTAATCCATCATTGAATTTAACATGAACAGATTCTTCAATAATACAAGTTCTTGAATTATATACTCTAAAAGCCTTAGACTTTTTAGAATATCCTATGAAAATACCTTTGTCTACCTTAGAATCAAACTTTCCAAGATTATCTCTGGTATTCAGAATAAAACATTCACATCCAAAAGCATGAAAATAAGATGTGTTGGGGCTTTTTCCTTTCCACAATTCATAAGGAGTCATTTTTAGAAAGGGCCTAATAAGTATTCTGTTTTGTACATAACAAGCAGTGTTTACTGACACCGCTTGGAAATACTTAGGGAGATTATTTTCATTGAGCATAGATCTAGCCATCTCTTGCAGAGATCTTTTCTTTCTCTCAACCACTCCATTTTGCTGTGGAGTTCTAGGTGCAGAGAAATTGTGAGAGATTCCATTCTCGTCACAGGACTGTCTAAACTGCTCATTATCAAATTCTCCCCCATGATCACTTCTAAGGGTAGACATACAGAAACCTCCGCTCATTTTGTACTCTTTTTCGGAATCTTGAGAAAGCCTTAAAAGACTCATCCTTGTGTGTTAGGAAGAGTACCCATGTATATCTAGAATAGTCATCAACTATGCAAATCCATATTTTCTTCCGGCCCAGATCGCAACACTAATTGGTCAAAACAGGATCCATGTGTAACAAATCAAGAGAGGTCTAGAGGTTGATTCTTGTTTTTAAGATTTGTAACTAGTTTTTATCTGTTTACCTCTCTGACTTGCATCACAAAAGAAATCTTTCTTACAGCTAATATCAGGCATTCCTCTCACAAGATTATTCCTTTTAATTCAGAAATTAGTTTCATACTAGCATGTCCTAGTTTCTTATGCCATAACCATCTCTCATTCTCTTTAGACATCATATAGGTTACACTTTGATCCGAGAGATCGAGGCAGTTCAATCTTATAAAGATTTTGTTGCCTTTTAGCTGAAAAGAGGGTTTTGCCACAAATAGTCTTTAACTATGCATACATCCTTGGTAAAGGAAACATCAAAACCACTATCACATAATTGACTTATGCTAAGCAAATTGTGTCTTAATCCTTAAACCATAAGAACATTAGATATAGAGGGAAGAGGGGGGTTTACCACCAATAGTACCAATTCCTATAACTTTCCCTCTCTGATTCCCTCCGAAAGCAACGTGTCCTCCTTTCTTAAGTTGGAGGTCTAGGAACATAGACCTTTCTCTTGTCATATGACGCGAGAAGGTCTATGAGCTTTAGTTTGTCGAGTGTTATCAACATTCTTGGGAATGAATGGACCGTGCTGTAATGACATCCCAAAGATCGAGAGTTTGTAGATAGAATGAACCATTGAAATCTATCTTTCCAATAGTTGTAGTTTTCTCCATTGAAGTAAGGAGAGTGCAGTTGGGGAAGCCCCTTGATCGATGACTTCCACTAGACCTAGCCCTAACAGTCATGTCTATTCTTCAGGACCTTTTACCTCTACACTGTTAGATGCTGAACCCAGAGGTTGAGCTCTGATACCAACTGAAATAGACAACTATAAACACGAGAAGGGGGGTTGAATTGTGTTTATCAGAATTTAAGCAAAGTTGAAATCTTTTCGCAAACAGAAGCTACATTTGGATGAGTGGAAGAATACAGGATGGACGGGTGACTTTTACAAACACACCACTTGATAGACGTAAGAAAACTAAAGCAATTAAAGAGTTTAAGGAAAGAGAGATTGACATAGTTATTTATCCTGGTTCACTCTTCAAAGCAAAGAGCTACGTCCAATCCTTTGCAGCACCAAGATTTATCCACTATAACTGATTAGGTTACAGACACAAGTATTATTTGCACACCTAGCCTCTTCAGGCTCAAAGACAAGTATTCTTTGTACACCTAGCCTCTTCAGGCTCAAGACAAGTATTGTTTGCACACCTAGCCTCTTTAGGCTCAAAGACAAGTATTGTTTGCACCCCTAGCCTTTTCAGGCTCAAAGACAAGTATTCTTTGCACACTTAGCTTCTTCAGGCTCACTCAGGTTTGTTTGAGAGATTTGTTTTGTAATGAATACAACTTAGACAGACAGAACTTTCACTAACACTCAGAGAGTGGTTTAAATGTAAAGCTTAGGAAAGTCCGTGTAATAACTTCAAATGATTGAAGAATACAGAATGAAAGAATGAAGAAATTAATCTCATGAGTAATGGCTTTTTAATGCAATGTGTATTCTCTGTTCTTCATCTTCAATGACTTACGTATTTATGGTCTTCAAGCATTTAAGATCCATTAGAGACATTCCCTCGGATGTTGGCTTCAAGCGAGAACTTCATTAAATGAAATAGAGTCGTTCGGGCATCCATTAATGAAATAGTCGTTGGTTGTTCTCTAACATGAAGGATCGTGGCTTTATGCATCGTGATACAGCCATATCGAGTTATGCGAGAGAGCTTTTTGTACTTTGCTTGAGTACACTTCCCTTTTCGTGTAAGGACCAGAGGTACTAGGGAATAAAGCATGTTGGAAGCATTCTTTAAGCTGGTCTTTGGTTACGATTACCCAAGGTTGCTTGAGAGAGTAGCTTCTGTCTTTTCTTGATAAATGTGAAACGAGTAGGAGAGAAGGCTTAAAGTCTCTTTACGGTTCTTGAACTAAGATTCCGATAATCCTTATAGAATTCCCGTTCATAAAATAAGTGTTTCCATCTTGAAAATAATCACGTCTATCTAGTCATATGATTTTTCATTCGGGCTAGTAGAGCGAGCTCCATATTAAGGACTCATCAAGTCCAAAGACTAGTGGACGGCGGTCTGTCACCTTTTAGTGGACGAGCACTTATTACTCTAGTGGGCGAGCACTTCTATTACTCTTGTGGATGAGCACTTCTATTACTCTAGTGGACGAGCACTTCGTTTGCTCTAGTGGACGAGCACCTCTGTTTCTCTAGTGGGCGAGAGTCTCTGTTACTCCGGTGGGCGAGCTCCATTTGCCACGTCATTGGGCCGGATACATTCGACCTTAATGGGCCGAGTTCCATATGCCACGTCATTGGGCGAGCCATTACGACCTTAATGGGCGAGCTCCATTTGCCACGTCATTGGGCGAGCCATTACGACCTTAATGGGCGGGCTATTACGATACTTTATTGGATGCGCGGTTCTGGTACTTTATTGGGCCTTTGTTACGTGACAAGCCTCTGGTTATCTAGTTTTATAACTAGTAAGACCATGGCTTTTGTGCCAATTATTCGAGTTCAATCTCGTTTTTCACCCAAATTTAGATTTAATTGTCCTCAACCAGCATTTTGAGTCTCTTAGGTAATTTTAGGATACTTTTGTTAATTTTGAGTCGAATAAAGCATTCACTGCTATTTGATATTTTCAGGTTAACTTAGAGTCAAGGGAATGAGGAAAATAGTGGAAATTGAAATCTGGAAGAATTAGCCCCGCGAGAGGCTGCTTCCTCGCTTTGGGTGGTGTGCCGAGAGAATGCAACCCTTGCTGTCTCACCTCGTGAACCATGTCTCGCCTCGCGAGCCCGAAGACCAGAAGCCATCACGCCCAGGCCCTGATACTCATCACGGGCGTAATGAGAAGACTCTTTCTGTCTCGCCTCGCGAGTGACTATTTGCCTCGCGAGAATCCAATTTTGAACTGGCGCCATTTCTAATATTCGCGTCGCGAGAGGCTGCTCGCCTCCGCCTTGCGGCAGAGCCCTGAAGTTATAAGTTCTTTGTTTAGGGCAGATTAGGAGGGACCTTTTGCTAATCACTGTTTTGCGAATTTTCTGAAGTTGTGTTGCATTTTTCATGGAGAACTAATTCCCAGGATTAATCTGCTGTAATCGGTTTCCATTGCCACTTGAGGTTCTATAATTCCCAATCTTATTGCTATTCTCTTTCAATATTATTCTGTATGTTCTGTTTGCTTAATTCAGGATTGTATAGAATAGGTATTGATTTGTTTCGATGATTGTATGTTTCTATACTTAATCGCGTTTGCTTAATTCGCGTGTGTTCAATCGTGTTTTCTTAATTCACGAGAGCTTAATCCGTTTGCTTAATTCGGAATAGGAACATATATCTCGTAGTATCGATTACGCTTGTTAATTGTTGCTACAATCGAAAAGGGATTAGAATCTGCTTAGGGCATGGAATTATGAGAACCGATGATATTGGGAAACTGAAAACAGTATATTAATCGCTTTTAGCTTATTCGATAATCACTTGTCTGCTCTGTTTTTCTTTCTAAATTGAATCTATAATTCTAAC
Source organism: Sophora flavescens (assembly GCA_030762895.1). Lineage (NCBI taxonomy): Eukaryota > Viridiplantae > Streptophyta > Magnoliopsida > Fabales > Fabaceae > Sophora > Sophora flavescens. The sequence continues at coordinate 158,189,593 of CM061067.1, read as the reverse complement.
CCCCCAAAAAAAACTGATTTTCCTGTTAATAACAATCCAAGAGTCCTTGTGAGACGATACTCGAGTTGTCGCTCCCTAACTACATTTTTTGTAAACCACTCGCTTTTTGACACGTGCGCGACAGCGTGTCAAATTGGCACCGTTGCCAGGGACTCTTGTTGTTATTTTTGCATTTTTCGTTTTTGTTTTTCTTCTGAATTAGTCTGGCTACTAGGTCTACTTGTTCTGACTTGTGT